>CM067544.1:22760000-25228333 GCA_034509755.1 Anisodus tanguticus | reverse complement strand
CAAGTACTTAAAGTAGTCTCATAGATAAAGGATAATCTGAGAATTACGTCTCTGACCTTCTTGCTCAAAATATACCATAGATTGGTTAATTTTCTTATTTCTGCATTTTGTTTGCCTAAATTCACTCAGCTTCATCTAGCAAGGTGTAAATGGAACTAATTTATTGTATTCCAACATGATTGAACTTGAAGCTCGAAATATTGCTTCCTATTATATTTTTTATATCAAATGCAGCACCAATTTGTTTTGGGTATTGTTAATAACTGCCTGTGATTCTGCAGGGATTTCGATATGTGGCTTCTGGGCCCATGGTTAGGTCATCATCATACAAGGCCAGGGAATACTATATTAAATCAATGATAGAATCTGATTGTGCAGCATCTTCAGCGTAACTTCTGGTCTTGAGATGATATATTGCATTGTGCACCACAAACTTGATGTTCACACAACCTTTTTTGAGATTAGCCTTTTGACTCTTGTTTCCTGTTGGCCATGATTCCTCTACGTATTCACTCTGATGGGCTTTAACATTTGCCTTGTGTAAGCTGCCCTTATATTAAAGGTTAAAGGGTCAAATTTTCCCTCAAACTATCTTTTAAGGAACATATTTGCCCTCCGTTAAACTTTGGGATCAAACATACCCTCCCGTTTGCAAACTTGTTAAATTTGCCCTCATTTGGATGGAAAGTTGATGTGGACGCCACGTAAGATCCACTTGGATGCCACGTCGGCGGACCCAATAAATTTAACCCAACCCGTAACCCGTAACTTGTAACCCGTTACGAGTTACTTTAAATAGTTTATGACCCGATCAAATCAGTCCCAAATCGATCCCAAACTTCAACCCTAAAAATCGATGTGTGTTCTCCCGATGCAAATCCCTTTGCTAATCATGTTTAGGGTACGAAATTTTTTCACTTTATTTGCTAATCGATAATGCTAGCTTCTTATTCTATATGCGGTGTTCGAATTTGTTCAAATTTCGACTACTTTGCCGACGATTTTTGTGTGTTCGTTCGGGTCGTATGTGTTCCATTTTGTTGTGTTTTGTGTTTTGATTTCACGTTTTCTTCAAGTTTCGTTTAATAGAACAGCTTTGTTCGATTACACGTTGTCTTCTTATTCTATTACCAGCTTTGTATCGATTTTGTGTTCATGGTTTTATGTAGTGTTCTTAACTTCTGCCACCATTCTACATGTATATTGTTAGTTTAGGGTTGGGAAAAGTGGTATTAGGTTTGGTTGTTGAAATACATGTGCACGTTGATTGTTTTTTATGTTGAAAGAAACACCTTGGATATATAAAATCCGAATTGAATATGCAGTTGGTCTATTATAGTGGGGCACTCACTGTGATTAAAGTTATTTTCTTATTGTTTTGTCTTGAAAATCAGTCTGTGTGCATTTCTTTATTGGGAAGGTTTTATTATGTGGTCCCCATTTGATCTTGTTTGTTTATTGTTGACTAAAATAAGTTTTCCTTTGACTGTTTCTTAGGTGTTTAATGTGAAGTTTTCTTTTTTTTTTACCTTTTTGTTGACTTATTCCTTTGTTCATTTAACATTTATTTATGTACTCAAGTGTTGTTACCTGTTTGCCCTACATTAAATTTATTGTTTATGTATTTAACTTTAATCAAATCATTAGTGTTTTTGTTTGTTGTCTATTTTGCAAACAATAAATTTTTATTATTTTTTATCTGTTTTGCAGATCATAGTCATGGTAAGACTTGTTGTGAATTTTCACTATGGTCGAGAGTGGATTAAAATTCCAAAGTTGGTCTATTCAAGAAAATTTGTGCACACGTGGAAAGGGTATGAGTCTGACCTATGCTTTTCAGACTTGGTAGATCAATTTAAGAATTTAGGTTTCATTGGGGTTCAACAACTTGTAGTGACCGGTCCATTGGGGAAATATTATGAGATGAAATTTGATACAAGGATTAGGACATTATTATATCTTGTGAGTGATGATTTTTGTGTGATTAATTTGTTTGCTGTAGATGAATTTGAATTAGGTATAGATGTGACTAACATTGTACACCATTCTGAGTCTTATTCTATTGATGTTGAGGCTGGCACAAACTGTGACAGTGCCAATGAAGCATTAAACTCTTCTTCTAATGATTTTAGTGATGATGATTTTGATGTTGAAGAATTAGAGCTTATTAGACTTCAAAATAAAAGAGAGGTTACACTTAAGTTAGAGCATTTCATAACAATTTATCCTGGAATGTCTTTCAAAGATACCCTTGAAGATAGAATGTTTATGAACCTTTATGCCTTGACTGAAAATAAAGGGTTAGTACTGTTGAAAAGTGACAAATCTAGGGTTAGGTACAAGTGTGTTAAGGGTTGTCCTTTTAAGTGTTCCATCTGTAAATGTAAGAAAGGACTTGGGATTTCAGTTAAAACATTGGTCAATGAACACAACTGTCAACCAGCCTTTGAATGCAAAAGAGCAGATTCTAATACAATAGTTTATTACTTCCAAAAGAAGCTACAAAATGATCCAAAAGTGAAGGTAAAAGAGATGAGGGCAGAACTAAAAGTAGCCTTTAATGTTAATGTTAGTCATGAAAAGTGTAAGAGGGCCAAGAGGATGATTTTGGAAGAACTTAGTGGTAGTTACAATGATGCGTACAATAAGTTAGAGAGTTATGCCAATGAATTGAGGAATAGCAATCCCTGGAAGTGATATTGTAATCAACATATCTAGGGATGCACTTGAAAAAGGGATAAGAAAGTTCCTAAGAATGTATATATTTTTTAATGCAATGAAGAATGGATTTAGTAGTGGGCTAAGACCTTTCATAGGATTGGATGACACATTCTTGAAAGGAAATGCTAAAGGGAAACTGTTGGTGGTTGTTGGTCAGGATTCCATGAATCATTTTTATCCACTAGCATAGGCAGTAGTCTCTAAAGAAAACAAAGTCACTTGGAATTGGTTTCTAGGATTACTCAAGAAGTCATTGAACCTTCAGCAAGGCCAAGGAATCACCTTCATGTCTGATATGCAAAAGGTAAAATATTTTTTATTATAGTCCAGGTGAATGGCCTGCTTCAAGGAAATATAGTCCAACGAAGGGAGCCTTTCACCCCTATTATAATAAGGAAACCTACTTGTCAGTCTACTTACACAAACTTTAACTAGTTAAAGGATCAAAATTCTGGAAATATGAAAAGAATTGTGATATGGAATCACCAAAAATGTGTAAGATGGTAGGTCTACCCAAAGTTAAGAAAGGAAGGGTGATGAATGAAAACTTGAAAAGACAAGGTGAATGATCTGCTTCAAGGAATGGAAAACCTATAACATGTTCTACATGCCATCAAAGTGGACACAATGCAAGGGGGTGTGCTAAGGTAACACTTTAAACATAAGTATTTGTAGCAATTTAATTTAATTTTTCAGAACTGTAACATATGCAAATTTAATTTTTGATTTCAGAAAAGTAAAGGGAAACAACAAGCTGCTGTGAAGAGGTTTAAGGGTAGCAGCACCACCACCACAACTGTGCTAGAACCAGACCCATCACCAAGGCCAATGTCATTTTCTGAAGCTAATACTAGAATACTTGAAAGGATGAAGCAAACATTAGCTACACCAACAAGAAGAATCTCATTTGTTGGCGATTCTACTGGAATGAGTCAGCCAAACAACACGCCTTATCAACCACCAAACAAGGCTGTTGTTACAGGGAATAAGCTGAGGGTGACAAGAGAGAAGATGAAGACAAGGGGAATGAGAAGTCTCAAACATGATGAAGACGAAGACTTATGATTAGTGAAGTATTTTTTTTGTGAAGATGAATTTACTGATGTAACAATACTAATTAACACCTTTGATTTGTCTTTTAGTAAACATTTAGTTGGGTGCATTTGTCCAACTAGTAGTGTTTGTATATAATAGCATTAAACTAACATTTTTGCTTTCCTGATTTTCTGTTTATGAACATAGATTCGGTTGTCTTTGACATGCAGAAACAGAGGCATTAATTAAGTTGCTGGTTCTCCTGATTAGTATCATCATGATTGTGAATATTAATATATAGTAATAGTTTCACTATTTTGCCTCCAATGTGAAAAAAACACAAAGGATGATAATCATCAATTCATCATGCCGGTACAACAGTGAAAGAACCAGAAAATTGGTTCTAACCTGAAAAAGAATCAATATTATTTTGGGTTGTCGCTATATTCAGGCACTTATGTTAATCCTTAATAGACAAGTCATGGACACAAATATGGCTTCAAAATCAGCAGTACCAATGAATGGCTTCATTGTTGAGTTAATTAAATTTCAGCAGTACCATTCAGCAGTACCAAGCAAAAAAAACCATTCACAGGTAACGCCCATAAAAACCATTCATATCAGTAGCAGAAGGCAAAATGTCATAACATAAATGGTGAGCTAAGCACCGGATTTAATGGCACAGTGGGATACAAACATGAATTTCATTCATAGCTACTACTACTAATTTATAAACAACACATTAAACTTCCTTACGCAGCTATAAATACATATTCATTTCATAATCGACGCCGCAACAAATCCAACAAATAACGTCCATGAAATCATTATAAAAACGCGCATCTTCAAAACTTTGTTCATTTCAGCTTGATTTATACCCTTTCAACGCAACTATTTCTTCCTTCAACGTATCTCTTTCATTCTTCAAATCTGCTATTTCATTTTTAAGCGCATCCAATGACGACATTAATTCGCCGACAAAACTTTCGGAGTATTCTTCATCCTCCTATTGCCAATATCCACAAGAACGTCTCTGTGAACAAAAAATGAAGAAAGAATCAAAAATAAAATCAGTCCAAGAAATGACCCAACACGAGCAATAGTCATCGAAGTAAATTGAAGAATTACATAAATATTACTTACCTTAGGCTTGGGGCATTTGAAAAATTTTCTTCCAGGATTGACAGTAGTCGTCGAAATAAATTGATTCGCAGTCATACCCCAATTGCACCTCCTTTGTGAAGAACAACTCACTTGAGACATTTTTACTTACTGAACACAAAATCAATACAAAACTAAGAAGACAACGTATTAAACGAAACTTGAAGACAACGTGAAATCGAAACAAAAAACACAATAAAATGGAACACATACGACCCGAACGAACACACACAAATCGTCGGCAAAGTCGTCGAAATTTGAACAAATTCGAACACCACAAATAGAATAAGAAGCTAGCACTATCGATTAGCAAAGAAAGTGAAGAAATTTGATACCCTAAACATGATTAGCAAAGGGATTTGCACCGGAAGAACACGGATCATTTTTTTAGGGTTGAAGTTTGGGATCGATTTGGGACTGATTCGACCGGGTCATAAACTATTTAAAGCAACCCGTTAAATTTATTGGGTCCGCCGGCGTGGATCTTACGTGGCGTCCACGTCAACTTTCCGTCCAAATGAGGGCAAATTTAACAAGTTTGCAAACGGAGAGGATATATTTGATCCCAAAGTTTAACGGAGGGCAAATGTGTTCCTTAAAAGATAGTTGGAGGTCAAATTTGATCATTTTCCCTATATTAAATAATCTCATGCAGTTGTACATTTAACTTAATGTAATTATTCTTTCAATATTGCACTGCCCTTGAAGTCACGAGTAGGGGTGGGCAAAAAATCCGGAGAACCGAAAAAACCGAACCGAACCGGCTGTTCGGTTCGGTTTTTATTCGTTTTTTTTTAAAAAAAAAAATCAAATTTTTGAAAAACCGAACCGAATCAGGATTTAGTGATTCGGTTCGGTTTCTAAATTTTGAATACGAACCGAACCGAAAAAACCTAATTAAATATATAATTATTATTATTTATTATTTTAGGCTACTACTATCTCTTGAATCATAGCCATTGAAACCAATCTATGAAGTTTTTATGGAAGTCGAATACGGCATGAACTTGATTAACATATCACGGAAGCATTGACATAAAATGTAGGGAGCGAAAGTAGTTGTAAATTTGTGAAACTTTAAATGGTCATAACTTTGTGCTCAGACGCCCGTTTTCCCAATCAATTTGTGTTTTTCTCCAAATCGGTTTCTAATTTTTTTTTCTTTATTCAAGATCTCACGATATACAATACATTTCAATGTCGAAATTTCGTGGTAATGTAAGGGTGAATGCCAATTTCAGTTTTGGAAATTCAATTTTTTTAAAAACTAAAAAATTCATCGACCCGACCCAGCCCACTAGAAAACACCGATATAATCCGATACGTTCGCGATATAAACCGAACATATCGGTTTATTTTTTTAAAAAAAGTTGGATTCGGTTTTTTTAAAAAAAAAAACGATTTTATTCGATTCATATTTTTCGAATACAAAATCGATATAAACCGATATACGCTCACCCCTAGTGATGAGTCATTCAAAGTGGTAGACAATGCTGATTTTACGTTGCCAAACATAAGCATCAGAAAGCTTCATTTTGCGCGATTTTACAGTTCTACTTGGTTGAAGTTTGTCGGTGGTGCTCAAATTTTTCATGCAAGGAGGGTTTCTAAGGCCTTGAATTTGGTAGCTTGTGTCGACATTATTGTCTCGTCATTCCTTAAGATACTTGATTTCCATGTTATGGACGTTTTAGCGACAAGGCTACTGTGAGCACATAGTTGATGTGGAAATTTGTAATTGCTAGTAACGTATACGTTTCTGCATTCCACACACTTGTTTCTTTTCTTGGCGCTTCAATGATTGTTTGGTTTTACACTTATTTTTGAGGTTGTCATTTGTCAATGGAAAATGGAATGTTGGAATGGCCATTCAAAAGAAGCACAATTGCTTTAGGGGGTGAACAATGGGGATTGTGGACCCTTGTAGTAGTAGTAAATATCCCAAAAGAGGGACAAAAAATCCTCATGGGAAAAACTTTTTATTACATTTGAGGTCATCAAATTGTATATGCTACAGTGTCTGTGAACCACCGCTATTTTAGGCTCTATATTTATCACCCATAAAGATGAACCAACTGGGGACCCCTCTTCAAAATTTGGACCTGACGGATCCGGATCGGATTCGGATCCGTTTCTGACGGATCGGATCTGGATTTAAATCTTGTATTTGAGATTCGTATTCGGTCCAAATTCGACCCGTGGATCCATATTTTATTAAATATATTCATAACCTAAAATGTAATTTTATAAGTATTTTCTTAAAATTGCTAAGCACATCCTTGCAAGTTTAATTCTCAAAACAAGTTTAATTTATCTCCGCGTTAACTTAAAAATCAAAAAATAAAGAGGTAACTTCGATAATAAAATCAATGTTATATTAGTGAATGACTAACATCTCCATAGATAAGTAGTTAAAATTATATTCACTTCATTTGTGAAGATTTCAAACACATGCAAGTTCTGCATTGTAGAAATACTAGTCAGCATTTTCTACAACTATTGTCATTGTCCAACATTTTCAATTAATAGTTCACAATCAAAACGAGACAACAAACAAAATATCTCATATGAACATTTCAAAATTGAAACACAGTAAACTGTTAGCTAAGTAAAAATCGTTTGTCAGTTCAAAAAAAAATCTTAGCAAGGCAAATGTTTTTACATGTGGATCCAGATCCGATCCGTGGACATGGCGGATCCGATGGATCCGGATTTGGATATGATTTTTATGGACCCGATGGATCTGGATCCGGATCTGAATTCAGGTATGAAAAACAGATCTGGATCCGAATCTAGTAGGATCCGGTCCAGATTCGATCCATTGCCATCTCTACTCATAATCTAGTATTCAAACCAGTCCAAAAATTTAATCATTCAATACTCTTAAAAGCAATGTTTATTTGCGATAATGGAGCTTAGTTTCATAATTTTCCTACAATGATTACCTACTTTTCCACCTTTTAATTAAACCTTGCTCTTTTTGGTGCATTTTTAATTAACCCCTACGTTAACCTTTGTTGCTTTAACTAAAAGTATTCAATGAATGAAAGCTGGAAAACATGTGGTAGGCAGGTAATAGCTTCACGAATACCATAAGAGATCTTTTACTACATGATTGATACTAGCCAAGAATCCAATGGTGAAACAGTGAAATGAATTCAGACATTTCTTTTTTTAATTGTTTCAACACTTTTGAGGCTAATCTTGCTAAACAAATAAAGTACCAAAAAGAAGAAAGCCTAACAAAATGTTAAAGCACCATTAGTTTCAAATTATATGTGGTTTTTTTGTTTTAAACATCTCTTAAGAAAATATTAATTTGAAGGAGTATTTGACCTATTTTACCTTCCTATCCTAAACTATTTGAGATGGGTTTTCGAGTATTCCTTGATCATTTTGTCCAAGAAGAGAAGTTCTTCTAATTCTATGAATTTTTAGATTATAATATATCTCCATTAAATGTTAATTATATTTATGTGTCATATTCATTAATGATAAAATTCTACTAAAGATAAAATGGAGAAGAACTAATTAGTTATGCATTGAACTTCTAACGTGATAAATAATTTAAGACATTTAATTTTAGTAACCACGAAATCTAATTTGAAGAGGAGTACTATGCAACAAATCTTTGATCCCCATTTGGAGCACAACAAACTTCTCCTGGCCGTTCAAATTCTTCCTTCAAACCAAGCCCCACATACATAACATCAAAAATAAAGCACAAAGCATGAGCCAAAAAGTATTGCCAGGCCCCTGCCTCCCTCGACAAAATTCAAAGGATCAAAAGTAAACAATTTTCTTTATAATTCAAACTTTTTTAATCATAATTGTATTAAAAACAGTGAAGCGTTAATTTAGCGATTTAACTGAATAAGAATTCCCGAAATTTCTACTAAATCCTAACGTTCTGAAGCATATAATATCATAGAATTAGTTATTAGTAGCCGTTTGATTAACTTTAATTAGATCATTTAATTACTAAGCAACCTTCTAACAATGAAGTCGCTCAAGAATAATGTGACTTCATTAAAGAGTCGCTTAGTCAACTTCTCTTTGTCCTAACTAATCTGTGGAGTATTAATGTAGTAGTACTACTACTTCCTTTGTGTTAAATCATTTATCGTGATTATTAAAAATGGTTATTTACAAAAAAAATTGCTTTAAAAAAAGGCATAATGAGTTATTTTTTCTTCATTTTACCCTTGATAGAATTTTGTCACTAATAAAGATGACACATAAATAGACTAAACCCTTGATAGAATTTTGTCACTAATAATGATGACACTAAACATTTAATGGAGATAAATTATAATTTAGACATCAATAACTAAACAAGGGTAAAGTAGGTCAAATACTCTCCTAATTAGTAGTTTCTCCACCCCAATTTATGTGACACCATTGGACTAAACATAAATTTTTAAAAATAAAGGTTGACTTTTTAAATTTGTGATCTAAAATAAGTGTTAGAGATTTGTGTGATCATAAATCATTTCATAAAGTTAAATTGTTCTTAAATATAAAAAAGTGACATTCTTTTTAAAATATACTAAAAAAAAATATTGCCACATAAATTGATACAAAGAGAATATTTCTTAAGGAGCACTTAAAGTAAATAAAAAAGATAAATAATTTGAGACAGAGAAAGTATTTTCATTTTGAAACACTCTCTTTACCCCAATTTATTTGACATTTTTCGCTTTTCAAAAGTTCAACTTCTTAATTTTGATCTTGTGTTTGAACGAAGAATCTTTAAATTTTTTAAAATAAAATTTATATATTCGAAAACTACGTAAAAAGTACTATAAATCATCATAATTAATAGTTTAAAATATTTAAAAGATATATGAAAAAATTAAAATAACTCATTAACAAATTTAGACGGAGGGAGTAATGACAAAAAACTTCACTTGCCAATTTCAAGAATTTATGAAAAACTCTTGAGGGAAAAGTAAAATCTGAAAAGGTAAAGTAATAGGACCATTTTTCATTTTTTTGCCTCTATATTTGGCATATCCTGTCCACTATGACTTTATTCAACTTCTTTCACTGAAGTGTTCATATCAGTGTCTAATCTACCAAAATGGGCTGCTGTTTTAGCTCCTCCAAGAAACGCCGCCGCAGCTCCCCGCCGAGCTCCGCCATAAACTGCCGAGATCCACCGCCACCTCCGCCTTTGGAGGAAGAAACCGTCAAAGAAGTTCTTTCTGAAACACCCATTAATCCCAAACCCCACCACCTGCCAAAGGTACTAGTCAACGACAAAATAGCTGACTTTTCACAAGTCAAGATTAATGAATCAACGGCTGTCGTTAAACCCAGCGATGAAATGAGGTTTGAACCAACAGCTGTCATTAAATCCAGTAACGAAATGAGGTTTGAATCAGCGGCTGTTGTTAACCAGGGCGACTCAATAAAATTAGTAGATGAAATGAACTTTGAAACAACGGCTGTGATTAAACCTCAAGTGTCTGAAGAGCCTTCAGAGATGTGTAGCTTCACTGAGAGCTATTCTACCACGGCAACAGCGACAGAGAAGAGAGAAGAAGACGGGGAAGTAACGCAGAGGTCACCGATTAGGGTACATAGAAAGAGGCAAAACTCCGGCGATCTCACCCGAGTTAGAGAGAGAAGTTTCCGGGAAGATCGGCGCCGTCGCCGGAGAAAAGGATGTCGCCGGCGACGTCAAGAGGTGTACAGGGGAGGGGAATGCCGCAACAACGGCGCAATGTGGGCCCCCCAAATGGGACCCGAAGAGGTCCCGGAGAAAATGGAGCTCGGCGGTCGAATTCTCCGGCGGCGCGTGGACCGGTTGATGCACGTCGGAATGTGAGAAACAGAATTCCGGCACCGGCGCGTGAAGGTAAATCGCCGGCGAGAAACGTTGAGAATGATGGTACTATTAGTAGTAGTGGAGTGGAAAAGCCCAAAGAAGAAGCCTCGCCGGAGACCGGCGAGTCTATTGAAAATCCTCTTGTTTCTATGGAATGCTTCATTTTCCTGTAGGCTAAACGTCGTCGTATGAGCTTTTACATGTTGAAGGAGTACGTCACTATATTTTTTGCTAAACTATGAGGTGGAAAATTCGAATTTTGTAAATAAGCTAGTAGTATAATACTAGTAGTACTAACTTTATCTTACTCTGAGTCTGAAGAGTGACATATTTGGTTTTGTTCGACTCATTATTGTCACGATTTTTACTTGTTTTATAAGTCTTCAGAGCCAGAGTAATCATATCATGATATCACTAACTTTGTATTGAAGATAAAACAAGAACAAACATTAATGTGCTAATTCTGGTCGAATTTAGAATTTAAATATTATCTTAACTTTGAATTCATTACACTTAAAATTTTGGGGCATATATTAACATCTTTAAATGTTTTAGTGATTTTTTAGTCACATTTTTACATTCTGTACAAAAAGATTTGAGTTTGATTGAATCCGTATACATACCCCTCATTGTAATACCAAGCGGTGTAAGGAACTATTTGGATATGATTTGAAATCATATGATTTGCGGTTGAAATTTTATTTGGACATGCAATTTAAATTTCTTAAATTGTATCTTTCGCTCATTGACATAAAAACCTCACAAATTGCGAAAACTATCAAAATTTTCTTAAATTTTATGCAATTTTACCAAATGAGCAACAACAACATACTCACTGAAATCTCATAATGTGGGGTCTGGGAGGGTAGAATGTACGCAGACCTTACCTCTACCTTGGTAGGGAGAGCGGCTGTTTCCGAGAGACTTTCGACTCAAGACAAAGCACAAGCAAAGTAAGACAAACAAAACGACTTAGCCATGATAGCGAATTCTGAAAAAGAAGCAATAACTAATGCAGGTAAATAAGATAAATAAAATACACATAGCAGCATAAATCAAACGACAAGATATCATATTAAATAACAAAATTTATACGCGGCTTCAAATTATACACTTTTAAGTCATAGCATAGTCATACATTTGTATATATATATATATATATATATATATAATATAAATTATGTATTGGACAATAATATCCAATACAATATAAAGTCGATCAATTGATATATACCTACTAATTTATGAATTTTTTTATATAAAATATAAACTTATGGGCCAAGTTTTATATTTTAAAAAATTGAAATGATTTGAAATTCCAAATCACACCTTTTTGGATGATTTGGGATTTCAAACCATGAGATGAAGTTAAAATTTCTATATTCAAATTGCATAAATAAACATGATTTGAAATCAAATTATAAAATCATGATTTGAAAACTCACTAAAAAGCCTACTAAAAGTTTACAAGGGCATATCGATGTTAAACAGTAAAAGTGAATTGGCGTGTGTGAAAGCTTATTGAGATTGCCATCTAAATGGAGATTTGTGAATATGGCAAAGTAGTGTGGGAATGTGCAGCTTCTGTTCCCTCCTTGGGATGGATGTTTTCTATTAAAGCTCTTGGTAGAGCTTAGAAGAACATGCGTGTTGTATTTTATTAGTAATTTGTTTTTCTAAAATACTCCAGTTTGTTAAACTGCATTTCTAATTTGTTACTGGAATTATCGATAGAATGCTCATGCATAAAATCTTGTGAGTTGTGATAAGGGTTAGATAATTATGTACACAATCCCTAATTATCTCCATCACATATTATAATTAGGATTGTAATCAATTAGTTAGGATGATTGTAAGTAATTAACATCTTATATTTTAGGTAACTTATATGTAGACCTGTCCACCAGGTCGGGAACCCGCCCGTCCCGATCCGACCCGAAAAAACCAGGGTCAGGGTCAGCTTATAGCTGACCCGCGAGCCACTCGACCCGAAAAAGCGGGGACCCGACCAGGGTCAGAATATTTTACCCTTCTGACCCGACCCTGACCCGCATATTTTTTTAATATAATTTATATTATTTTTCCTTCATTAATATTTATTTTGTACTTATATATATTTTTGCCATTAATAAGTGATATAATGCATGTTTTTATAATATATGTATTGCTCTAATCTACATTGAGCTCCACATAAAATAAGATAAAAACGGTAGCTGATTATTAATTATATATTTATATTATTAGTCGTTCTGTTAATATCACGAAAGCTTAATGTAGGGAGAGAAAGTAGTTGTAAATTGGTGAAACTTTAAATGGTCATAACTCTGCGCTCGAATGTCCGTTTTTACCCGATTTTTTTTTATTTTGCGTATTTTTTTGAGACATGGCTGTTTGACACAGCCAATTTTTAGAAAAACGTCCGTTTTCCCAATCAATTTGTGTGTTTTCCCCAAATCAGTTTCTAATTTTCTTTTTCTTTAGTCAGATCTCACGATATACAATACATTTCAACGTCGAAATTTAATGGTAATGTAGGGGTGAATGTCAATTTCAGTTTTGAAAATTCAATTTTTCTAAAAAAATAAAAAATTCCTCTACTCGACCCGACCCTGTCTCGCCAAAAAATTCCGACGGGTCAGGGCCGACCCGTGACCAGTAGGGTCCCCGAAGGGTCAGGGCCAGGGTCGGATTTTAAAAAAAAAAATAGGGTCAGGATCGGGCAAGCAAAAAAAAAAAAAATCACCCGACCTGACCTTTGGACAGGTCTACTCATATGTAGTATATCTCCTATCATTGAAATGAAATACTTAAGGAATCAATTTTCCTAATGGTATCAAGAGCCAAATATATTTTGCCATAAAACTTTTCCCTCTTATTCTTAGCCGATCTATTTTTTCCCCTTCTTTGTGGTTTGTCTTGGCCAACATTAAACCATAGGGTCTAAATCTTAACCAATTTTGTTTTTTACTTTGTGGTTTTCTCGACCAACACCCTTAAACAATAAGGTTTTCTAAAAACCCTCATAACCCCCCTTCGTCGGCTATACTCTAATAACATCATAATTTATTTTCTTTTCTCTTCTACTACCAACCCTAGCCGACCCATTAGGGTTTTCTCCACCAATTTCCACCAATCACAAAAAAATTTCTCTCCTTTCTTGTTTGTTCTAGTAGAAACTATGGCCGAAAAATAAACTTTTCATCCTGCTCTTGCAGTAAATAACGTCAAGAACTTTATTTCCATAACACTTGAAATGGAAAATTGGCAATACACCTCTTGGACGGAATTGTTCAAAATTCATTGTCGCGCCTATGAGGTAATAGACCATATCATTTCGTCCGAGTCATCGTCGGACACCACTACGGTGGACAAAAAGCTATGGTCCCAGTTAGATGCTATAGTCCTTCAATGGATTTATGGCACAATAACAAATGATCTTCTACATACCATACTAGAGCCAAATTCTACGGCTTAACAGGCATGAGAACGTTTACAAAACATATTTCAAGATACCAAACTTTCTAGGGTTGTATATCTTGAACAACAATTTACTAATGTTAAATTAGATGACTTCTCCAACGTTTCCGCCTATTGTCAAGAGTTGAAGGTGCTTGTAGACCAACTATGCAACGTTGGTTCGTCGGTCACAAATCAAAGACTGGTCCTTCAACTAATTGCCGGATTGCATGAACAATATGATGGAGTCGCTACATTCATTCAAAAGAGTAATCCATTGCCTCCATTCTATGAGGCTCGGTCGAGGTTAATTCTTGAAGAAACACGAAAATCCAAATAGGCATCCTCCGGAGCAGTCGACGCCGGAACCGCCCTCGTTTCCACCAATTCTTTTTCAACAGATTTTCAACAACAAAATTCCGGTTCGGGTTGCGGCGGAAACCAAAACAATAATGGTAAAAACATGGCTTAAACCAAAATAATAACAAAGGAAAAACTAATGGTGGAAAGGGACAGGCCAGGGGTGGCGGGCAGCCAGCCACCGGTAGCAACCAAACCGGGCAGTGGCGGCCCAACCAGTGGCCGTCCATAGCCTAGTACATTGGTAATCAGTGGGGGCAGTATCCACCGTGGGCCTGGGCCCCACAGTGGGATGCCCCACAATTCCAGCACCCACCATCATATTGGGCCAGACCCTCTTCTTCAACCCGCCAGTCCAGAGTTCTCGGCCCTCGTCCCCAACATGCATTTGCAGCCCAAGCACCATCATCTATTGGCTATGCTCCCACGGATATTGAACAGGCCATGAACACTATGAATCTGAATGTTCCGAATGAGTCATGGTATATGGACACAGGAGCTATGTATCACATGACGGCATCTCAAGGTAATCTCTCGTCTTATTTTAATATGAGCACTAATAAAAATATTATTATCAGCAGTGGGCAGGAAATTCCAATTCGGGGTATTGGTCAGGTAAATCTATCACCTCCACACCCACCACTAAAATTGAAAAACGTCTTACACACACCAAAACTAATTAAAATTTTGATATTTGTGAGACGTTTTACAACTGACAACAATGTTTCTGTGAATTTTGATCCGTTTGGTTTTTCTGTGAAGGATATTCAGACGGGGATGCCATTAATGAGATGCAATAGCATGAGGGAGTTGTATCCCATCACAACTGTTTCCAATAATTCCATGACCAACCCATCTACTTTTGCAGCCATTTCTCCTACTTTGTGGCACAACCGGTTGGGACACCCGGAAACACCAGTTTTTGATAATTTTAGAAAGAATAAATTTATTTCTTGTAACAAACTTTTGGACTCTTCTGTTTGCCAAACGTGCATGTTTGGTAAACATGTTAAACTTCCATTTGCATCTTCTACTTCCAGTACTCTTATGTCATTTGATCGGTTGCATTGTGATTTGTGGACATCACATATTTTGAGTTCTGCAGGTCATAAATATTATTTTCTTATTTTGGATGATTATTCAAATTTTCTGTGGACATTTCCATTGGGGAATAAATCGCAAACCTATACCATTTTGAAACAATTTAGTATTTTTATCAAAACTCATTTTGAAAAATCCATTAAATGTTTTCAATGTGAAATGGGGGGGGGGGGGATTCATAAATGCCCAATTTAATGATTTTTGTCACCAAAATGGGATGTCTTTGTGTATTTCTTGTCCACATACATCTCCACAAAATGGAAAAGCCGAAAGAATGATTCGAACAATTAACAATATGATTCGCACTCTCCTTGTGCATTCGTCCAATATTCTTCCTAGTTAACTACTCTCTAATGTGTCACCCACACAAATATTGTACTATCGTCTCCCATCATTTACACATTTACGGGTTTTTGGGTGTTTGTGTTATCCTTTGTTTTCATCCACCACAATTAACAAACTTCAGGCTCGTTCCACTCCTTGTGTGTTTTTAGGATATCCACAAAATCACAGGGAATGTAAGTGTTATGATATGACAAATGGGAAAATCATTATTTCTCGTCACGTCATTTTTGATGAATCAACATTCCCGTTTGCAACATCTCAAGTGGCATCCTCACCTTCATATGATTTTCTGGACGATGGACTACATCCAATTTTAAGGTATGCCTGCAGGGAAAGAAGCCATTGGCTGCAAGTGGATTTACAAGATCAAAGGGGTGGATCGAAGCGATTGCAGCAAAGAATTGATCTGAAATGAATCATTATCATCTAAACACACAAAATAATGTAGGGCTTTCCCAAAAACCCCAGACCCAAACCCAAAATGTGAATGGGTCGGTCCAAGGAGTAGAGGTCACTCTTCCCTTGGCCCAATCCATCGTTGGAATTGGGGAAGACAACCCTACAACCCTACCCATGACACAACCCGATACACCGGCCTAATCCCGCGGCCAAACTGAGCCCACTATTTCTGCCCGAAATAGGTCAACCACCCAACCACCTCACAACCCAACTGTCCAACCTTGGACCATTGAAACCCGTGCAATGCACATAATCTTTCGACCTAAGCACCATTTAACCTAACCACATCCGTACAACCATCACCAATACCAAAAAATCCCAAAGTTGCCTTATCTGATCTGAATTGGAAGCTGTCATATTAGATGAATTTAATGCTCTAATTAAAAATAAGATGTGAGATTTAGTACCACGTCCATTTAATGTGAACATAATTCGGTCTATGTGGTTTTTTGTCATAAAAAGAATTCTGATGGTTCTTTTGCGAGATACAAAGCTCGTCTTATTGGTGATGGAAGGTCTCAGTAGGTTGGAGTAAATTGTGGTGAAACATTCAGTCCGGTAGTTAAGCCAACAACTATCAGGACTATTTTTAGCCTGACACTTTCCAAATCTTGGTCCATTCATTAGTTGGATGTCAAAAATACATTCTTACATGGCCACTTATAGGAAACAATATACATACATCAACCATTGGGGTTATGAGATTATACCCGTACATATCATGTTTGCTTGTTGAAGAAATCCCCATATGGTTTGAAACAAGCTCCTCGGGCATGGTATAACAGGTTTGTCGGGGTTTGTTTCCGAATTGGAGTTCTCTCACAGCAAGTCCGATCAGGCATTGTTTATTTATTGGAAGGGCGCTGTCATGGCACTCATTCAGGCAATTCCATTCTTACTGTCCTAGGAAGAAGCTTCTTTGTCTGATTTTCTTTGTTCATTAGGCATCCGCTATATACTTCTGTATGTCGATGACATTATTCTCACGGCATCCTCAACTTCACTTCGCCGGTCTATTATGTCCCTTATTGCGGCTGAATTTGCAATGAAGGATTTGAGTCCGTTGAATTATTTTCTTGGCATTGCTGTTACTTAATATGCAGGTGTTCTGTTTCTCAGTCAAAAGAAAATATGTCGAAGAAATAATTGACAAAGCAGGATGTCTTCTTACAAACCATCACATACTCCGGTTGACACAAAGGTGAAATTGAGTAACACTGTTGGTACTCCATACAGTGATCCGACACATTACCGCAACCTAGTAGGTGCCTTGCAGTATCTGACTTTTATGAGACCCGATATTTCCTATGCAGTTCAGCAAATTTGTTTACACATGCATGATCCAAAGGAAGAACATATGGGGGCTCTCAAAAGAATTCTGCGGTATGTTAAGGGTACTCTTCATTTTGGGTTGCATCTATATAAGTCCTTCATCTCGAGTCTCTCCTCCTATACAGATGCGGATTGGGGTGGCTGCTCGGACACAGGTCGTTCCACTTTCGATTATTGTGTGTTCTTGGGGGACAATCTCATTTCATGGCCGTCGAAACGATAATCCACACTGTCTCAGTCAAGTGCTGAGGCAGAATATCGAGGGTCGCCAATGTGGTTGCTGAATCATGTTGGCTTCGTAATCTTCTATTAGATCTACATTGTCCAATTGAAAAGGCAATCATGGTTTATAATGATAATGTGAGTGTGATATACTTATCTGGTAATCCTGTCTAGCATCAACGCACAAAGCACATAGAAATGGATATACTATTTGTCCTAGAAAAAGTTGCCCATGGATAAGTCTGTGTTCTCCATGTACCGTCCCGTTATCAGATTGCAGACATCTTCACAAAAGATCTTCCGCGCGTACTTTTTGATGATTTCAGGGACAGTCTCAGCATACGAGAACCTCCCGCTAATACTATGGGGGGACTGTTTGATAATTAGGGACACAATCCCTAATTATCTCCATCACATATTGTAATTAGGATTGTAATCAATTAGTTAGGATGATTGTAAGCAATTAACATCTTATATTTTAGGTAACTTAGATTAGTACTACATCTTATGATTGTATATATCTCCTATCATTAGAATAAAATACTCAAGGAATTAATTTCCCTCACTAAGGAAAGATGAATTATGCAGGCTTTCTTGTGTTTGGCCATAGAAACCAAAAATAATTTCACTTTTTTTTGGAATTTTTGAAGTTGGAGTTGTGTTTGGCCATAGTTTTTGCAAATAATATTTGGTTGTTGTAATGTATTTTTTCTAACAAATATGAAATATGATTTATACCCCAATTTTTGAAAACTAGCAAAACCACCCAAAGCAATTAATAAACATAATGCGTCTGTAAACACCGTTCATCAATCATTTTCTATTACATTAAGCATTATTTATATAGACTTTCTTTAATACATTGATATAATCAAGTTCACGAAACTCATCGGTCGAATCAACTATGGGGTCAAATTTATAAAAATAAAAAATATAGAGTAAAATTTGAAAAGTGAAAGATAAAAGCAATGATCAAAAACAAAAAGTGAAAATTGTAAAAGCAAGGTTTGAGGTGTTTTTCATATTCCAAATACAACTTCAAGTTGTGTTTGGAATTTTCATGGCCAAACACTAGTTTTAAAAATTTTCCGGAAAAAAGTAAAAAATATATATATGGCCAAACGGGTCCTTAGTGTTTGACCAAACTTTTAAAAAGTGCTTCTAGGTGTATTTTTTCTCAAAAGTACTTTTCAAAATAATATTTATAGGCAAAACTATTTTTTTAGCTTCTGAAAAATTGTTTCTGTTACTCCTCAAAAGTACTTATTTTCTTCCAAAAGCTTGAACCAAACATCTCAATTTTTTTAGAATAAGAACATTTTATAAGTACTTTTGGGGGAAAAATAAACTTGGCCAAACAAGCTATTAGTCGTTAACAACTCAGAAGAAAGACGAATTTGGAAAAAAGGAAAAAAGAGAATGAAAGGAAAAGGGGAAGAATTTTTCGGAGAAGAAAAACATCTTTCTTGCTTACTTTTTCATAATTTCCTTAACATTATCATCATAGAAGTTCAATGTGCATTTCAATTGATGCACTAGTTTTAAGTCACCCACTTGAAACAATCAAGAAATGTATCCCGGGTTGAAGTTCATACTTCATATTAAGTATTGTCTATTTTGATCCAATATAACTTACAAATTTAATTCCTTGGGCCTAAACTCATATAACGTATTTCTGTTTTGACTCAATATACCTCACAAATTTATCTACTTAAGATGCCCACCACGAATCCAAAAACGAAGCTTCTTTGTGAATTTGTATTTTGCCTTATACAAGACTTCATTTTTTCTCCCTTTTCATGTGGATATTGATTGAGGTATGATATACAATTTAGAAACACACTGAAATTAATGGAAAAAATTAAAGCACAGTTCCGTCCAAGCAAATAGGAATACACGGTTCATAAAGCCCAATGAAATAGTACTCTTGCATGAAATTTGAAATGGACAAGAGGGCAGACAACATTTACTAATCCCTCTAAAATCTAAATCAATTCGTATTCACTTAGTCATTTACATGCCTTTAAAAAAAATACTAATTTCTAAGCAAAAATAAGAAATTTGACTAAAAAAAGGCAGCCTGGTGCACTAAGCTCCCGCTATGCATGAGGTCCAGGGAAGAGCCGGACTACAAGGGTCTATTTTACGCAGTCTTACCTCACATTTTTGCAAGAGGCTATTTCCACGGCTTGAACTCATGACCTCCTAGTCACATGACAACAAATTTATCAGTTACTCCAAGGCTCCCCTTCCGTAATTTGACTAAAATATCCCTAATTAAATAGGTATTGGATTTAATCACCTAACATTTAATAAAGACAATTATAAAAAAATAAGATTAATTTATTTTTAATTTGATAAGTGAACATTATTTTTTATCCAGAAGCTACTAGTATAGCATTGTTGAGGAAAGTCTGCAAATAATTTACTTAACGTTAGGCCTTTTGAAGCAGAAAAGTTTTGAGAAAGAACTTTTTGCCACTTATATAAATTCTGAAGAAAAGATAAATCATGCAGGATTTTTAAAAAGAGAAAAGAACTTTTTTCTTAATAATTTTTTATTAAATAGAAACTTTCTAGCCAAAATTTTACTGGAGAATGGCAAATATGACCGAAGGAAATGTTTGTCGTGCTTTCTTTCATTCCAAGAATACAATATAAATACAACCATATAAGAATCAATTTAAGCTACTATTAAGGTAGACTATAATAAGAATATGCTAATAATCTTTACAATCTAATTATACAATATTTGATTTGATATTATGAAAATAATAATGGATTATTTCCATAATTATCTTAACAATCCCCCGCAGTCTTAGCGAAAGGTTCTCGTATGCTGAGACTGTCCCTGAAATCATCAAAAAGTACGCGCGGAAGACCTTCTGTGAAGATGTCTGCAATCTGATAATGGGAAGGTACATGGAGAACACAAACTTGTCCACGGGCAACCTTTTCTAGGACAAATAGTATACCCATTTCTATGTGCTTTGTGCGTTGATGCTGGACATGATTACCAGATAAGTATATCACACTCACATTATCATTATAAATCACGGTTGCCTTTTCAATCTGACAATGTAGCTCTAATAGAAGATTACGAAGCCAACATGATTCAGCAACCACATTGGCGACCCCTCGATATTCTACCTCAGCACTTGACCGAGACAGTGTGGATTGTCGTTTCGACGACCATGAAATGAGATTGTCCCCCAAGAACACACAATAATCGAAAGTGGAACAACTTGTGTTCGGCAGCCACCCCAATCCGCATATGTATAGGAGGAGAGACTCGAGATGGAGGACTTATATAGATGTAACCCAAAATGAAGAGTACCCTTAACATATCGCATAATTCTTTTGAGAGCCCCTATATGTTCTTCCTTCGGGTCATGCATATGTAAACAAATTTGTTGAACTACATAGGAGATATCAGGTCTTATGAAGGTGAGATACTGTAATGCCCTGCTAAGTTGCGTAATATGTTGGATCACTGTAAGGAGTACTTGTAGAGTTATCCAATTTTGTCTTGGTATCAACCGGCGTGTGTGACGGTTTGCAAGAGGACATACCGATTTTTCAATGATCTCTTCGGCATATTTCTTTTGACAGAGAAACAAACCACCTGCATATTGAGTTACATCAATGCCCAAAAATATAGTTTAAAGGGCCCAAATCCTTCATAGCAAATTCCGAAGCAAGAAATGACATAATAGACTTGCGAAGTGACTCAGATGACGCTGTGAGGATGATGTCATCCACATAGAGAAGAATATATGCCATTTCATTTCCCTTCTTATAATGAACAAAGACTGATCGGACTTGCTATGTAAGAACCACGGAGTGGAGACGAACCTTGCAAATCGTTATAACATGCCCTGGGGGCCTGTTTCAAACCATATAATGATTTTTTCAACAAGCAAACATAATCAGGATGAATAGGATCTCGGAAACCCAAAGGCTAGTGTATGTAAACTGTTTCCTGTAGGTGACCATGTAGAAACATATTCTTGACGTTCAATTGATGAATGGACCATGATTTGGACAGAGCCAGACTGAGAACTGTCCTGATAGTTGCTGGTTTAACTACTAGCTGAATGTTTCACCGCAATCCACGCCAACCTGCTGAGACCTGCCATCACCAACAAGACGAGCTTTGTGTTTCGTAAATGAGCCATCAAAATTCTTTTTATGACAGAAAATCAACATAGAACGTATTATGTTCACATTATATGGATGGGGTACCAACTCCCACGTCTTATTTTTAATAAGAGCATCAATTTCATCTAACATAGTATCTTTCCAATTCGAGTCTGCAAGGGCAGCTTTTGGATTTTTTGCAATTGGTGATGGTTGGACCGAGGATGTTAGGTTAAAATGACGATTTGGCCGAAAAATCCCATGCATGGTACGGGTTTCAACGGACCAAGGTGGGACTAAGACAAATGGATGTGGATGTTGGCTTTCAGGATTTGGACTGGTCTGAGAGGAACTTATCATATGGGCTGGTCTGAGAGGAACTTATCATATGGGCTGGTGGAAATGGGCCTGGTTGCCAGGTTGGAGAAGTGGATGAGGGAGTAGTGGGCTCACCCATGTGGGTCAATCGGTTGCGAGAAATGGACTAGGCTGAGGTCGATGAGGAAGGAGGAGTGGACTCCCTGACTCGGACTGGCCCAGTTTCATTATGTTGTTGGGATGTAACATTTTGGGGTCCATTTTGGGCTGGTCCAGTCGGGACCGAGGAAGCAGTGGACCCTCTCGGTTGGGCTTGGTGAGATGGACCATTTAGATGGTAATTTAAAAATAGATGTAGCCCCTCGGCCAAATATTCGTATGAAGGCAGGGCCGACGCGTGAGAATTAGCAAACGGGAATGCGGGCTCATCGAAAACAATGTGATGAGAGATGATAATTTTCCCATTAGACATATCATAACACATAGCCCTGATGATTTTGTGGGTATCCCAAAAAGACACATGGAGTGGAACGAGCTTGAAGTTTATTTATGGTTGTGGAAGGAAACAATGGATAACACAAACACCTAAAAACCCTCAAATGTGTATAGGAAGGAATAAGATAGTACAAAATTTATGTAGGTGATAGGTTTGAGAGTAGCTTGCTAGGAATAATATTTAAAAGATATGTGGCCATTTGAAGAGCATGATGCCAAAAAGACGGTGGTGTGGACGAATGCGCAAGAAGTGTACGAATTAAATTGTTGATTGTTCGGAATTTTCTTTTGGCTTTCCCATTTTTAGGAGAGGTATGTGGACATGAAAGACACAATGACATTCCATTTTGGTGACAGAATTCCTTAAATTGGCCATTTATGAATTTCCTCACATTGTCATATTGAAAACATTTAATGGACTTCTCAAATTGGGTTTAGATGAAAACACTAAATTGTTTAAAAATAGTGGGGACCTGCAATTTTTTTCTAATGGGAAATGTCCACAGAAAATTAGAATAATCATCCAAAATAAGCATATAATACTTATGACCTACCGAACTTAAAATCGGGGATGTCCACAAATCACTATGCATGAGATTAAATGACATAATAGTATTGGAAGTAGATATAGAAAAGGGAAATTTAACATGCTTCCCAAAAATACAAGTCTGACAAACATGAGAGTCCACAAGTTTGTTACCGTCAACAAATTTATTTTTTCTAAGAAAATTGAACACCGGTGCTCCGGGTGTCCCAACCGGTGCTCCGGGTGTCCCAACCGGTTATGCCATAAAATAGGAGAAATAGCAGCAAAGGTTGATGGATTGGTGACTTGGTTGTTGGTGGTGGCGGTGATGGAATACAAATCCCCAATTCTATTACATCTCATTAGTGGCATCCCCGTCTAAAATTCCTTCACAGAAAACCCAAACGGATCAAAATTAACAGAAACATTGTTGTCAGTTGTGAAATGACGTACATATATCAAGTTTTTAATGAGTTTGGGTGCATGTAGGACATTTTTCAAATGTAAAGATGGGTGTGGAGGAGGTTTAATTGACCAATACCATGAATTGGAATTCCCTGCCCACTCCCAATGATAATATTTTTATTACTGCTCATATTAAAATAAGACGAGAGAGTACCTTGAGATGTCGTCATGTGTGATGTGGCCCCCGTGTCCATGTACCACGAATCATCGGGAACATTAAAATTCATGTTGTTCATGGCTTGCTCGATATCCGTGGGAGCGTAACTTGCGGAAGATGGACCATGGGCTGCAAAAGCTTGTTGCGAACGAGAACCGAGAACCCCGGGCTGCCTAGATGCTGGAGAAGGTCGGGCACACTAAGCTGTGGGGTACAGGCAGAGAGGAGCAACCCACTGTTGCGGCTTCCAGCCCCATGGTGGGTACTACCCCTACCGCCCGCCGGTTGGCTGGTTGGGCTGCTGCTAGTGGGGTCTGTTTTGGTCCTGCTGGCCATGGTTGTTGCCGTCACGCCGACCTCGTTCCTTTCCATCATTATTTTTTTCTTTGTAATTGTTACGATTTTGACACCTTTTTGACCCATTATTTTGTCGGTTATTACCACTGTCCGAACTAGAATTTTGAGTGCCAAAATCATCGGTATAATTGTTGGTGGAAATAAGAGCGGTGCCGACATTGGTTGCTGCCTCCGTCACCTGTTTTTATTTTTGGGTTTCTTCAAGAATTAATCTCGAACAAACCTCATAGAATGGTGGTAAGGGATTGCTTTGTTGAATGAACGTATCAACACCATCAAATTGTTCATTCAATCCCGCAATCAATTGGAGAACTAACATTTGATTCGTCATCGGCGCGCCAACATTTGATAGTTGATCGGCAAACATTTTCAACTCTTGACAATATGCGGAGACGTTTGAAAAATCATCCAATTAGACATTGGTGAATTGGTTTTCAAGATATACCGCCCGAGAAATTTTATAATCTTGAAAAATATTTTGCAAACGCTCCCAAACTTGTTGAGCCGTAGAGTCCGATTCTAAAATGGTGTGCAAAAGGTTATTTGACATGGTGCCGTAAATCAATTGAAGGACTATATCATCTAAGCTAGACCATAAAGTTTTATCAACAATGGTGGTCTCCGTTGGAGACATGGGAGGAATAATATGGTTTATGACTTGGTATGTTCGACAATGGATTTTGAATAACTCCGCCCAAGAAGAATATTGTCATTTTTCCATCTCAAAAATAATTGGAATAAAGTTCTTGATGTTTTTTACGGCAAGAGCGGGATGAAATTTTTGTTGGTCGGCCATTGTTTCTTTGGAAAAGGAGAAGAAAACTGAAAATGAGTGGTGGTTTTGTAAAGAAAGAAACCGAAACAATGGGTTTCGGCTAGGGAGGGGGTGGCGGAACCCTAACTAGGGTTTGAGGGAGGTTGAGTTGAAAAAAAATATGGTTTTTGGTTTTACGGTTTGGCAAAAAATCGATAGGGTTTTCGGCTTAGGAGGGTGGGTTTGGCTGAGTATAGGGAAAAAATTTGGGGGGTATTTTGTGGCTCTTGATACCATGAAGAAAATGTTTCCATTCCTTCTTTTATTCCAAGAATACAATATATATATATACAACCATATAAGAATCAATCTAGGCTACTATTAAGGTAGATTATCTTAAGAATATGCTAATAATCTTTACAACCTAATTATACAATATTTAATTTGATATTATGGAAATAATCATTATTATTTCCAAAATTATCTTAACAATGACTTCTATTGAAAAGTAGTGAACATTGAGTGAGTTTGTAATTAAGAAAAAATAGATTGATAACTTTCCTACTATAAGGTGTTGTTTGGTTTGAAATCTGGATAATCTCAAGATTATAATTATGGGACTAAAATAAGATGACAACTTGGATAACTTATCCCACCATTTATATGTGATAAGTTATGTAAATTATAGTCATGT
Organism: Anisodus tanguticus; assembly: GCA_034509755.1. Classification (NCBI taxonomy): domain Eukaryota; kingdom Viridiplantae; phylum Streptophyta; class Magnoliopsida; order Solanales; family Solanaceae; genus Anisodus; species Anisodus tanguticus. The sequence continues at coordinate 25,202,402 of CM067544.1, read as the reverse complement.
AATATCGGATTTAGCTACTAACTCCAATCAAACATGAAGTAAATTTAATTTCAAAATTAAATCGGCATAACCCACCTAATCCCAAAACAACCCTAAGTTCAATGACTTTCTGTATAATTAATCCAGAAATTAATAACCACAAGTTAAATTCCTTAAGTCCAAATGTCTACTAAATCACTTCTAAAATGAAAAGAGAATTTTTTATATTGTTTACCACTTTAATTTGTCAAAAGTAAATTGAATTACCGAGTAGTTCTAGGAACCTGATTATTTTAGGCGTGGAAGTCCTCCCCCGACTTTGACCTGTTTTGGTTTAAACTGAAATGTAACATCTAATGTGTCGGGGTAAAATTTTATTCGCACCCTCCAAGCATCTAAACTAAATTAATAAATGAAAGATATATATCTCAACATGAATAAAATCTTATTCAATATAATTATTAAAAGGGTCATTCTATACTCAGAAAGTTTTTACAGATACATTGAAGATCTACAAATGAAGAAACTATATCAACATTAATAGAATATTTTCCAATATTCTTTTTCATTAATTATATTAATTATATATCTCATATTTTAAATAGAATTATAATCGTTTTGTAATTAGGATAATTAGTTATCTAGTTTGTATCAAAGTAAATATTCTTGTAACCTTATATATATTGTAAATCATTCATCAATAAAATCAAGGAACATATTCTTTTATGCTATCAGAGATGTTTTACGCTCTGATATATATTGTAAATCATTCATCAATTAAGAATATATATTGTAAATCATTCATCAATTAGGACAATGGCAGGGAATTCGATAATAGGAGACTCTGTTTTACGCTCCCTTAGGAAAAATAATTTTATTAATTGCAACCGTATTTCTAGGACTCCTATATGTGAATCTTGCATTTTTAGAAAACATGTTAAATTACAATTTTCTGCATCCACAAATTGTACTTTAATGCCTTTCGATATCATACATAGTGATTTGTGGACATCCCCTATTTTGAGTACGGCTGACCATCGATATTATGTATTGTTTTTGGACGATTATTCGAACTTTCTATGGACTTTTCCAATTAGAAATAAATCCCAGGTCTATCCCAATTTTTCTTCATTTAGTGCTTTCGTAAAAATACAATTTGAAAAGAGCATTAAATATTTTCAATGTGACAATGACAGGGAATTCGATAATAACCAATTCAAACAGTTTTACTCCAAAAAAGGTCTTACCTTTCGTTTTTTCTGCCCTCACACATCCTCCCAAATGGTAAAGCCGAACGAAAAATCTGAACCATAAACAACCTCATTCGTGCCCTACTTGCTCACGCTTCAATTCCCCTTCAATTCTGGCATTACACACTCTCCATGGCCACATATCTCCTAAACATAATTCCAAACAAGTCTCTAGCTCAACGGTCGCCCACCCAAGTTCTGTTTCGTAGGTACCCCTCATACCAACACTTGCATATTTTTGGATGTCTTTGTTACCCTCTTCATCTGACCACTCAAAAACTTCAACCCCGATCTTCCCCTTGTGAGTTTCTGGGTTACCCTGCCAATCATCGTGGTTACTCATACTATGACTTATCGAGCCATAAAATTATTATTTCACGTCATGTCCTATTTGATGAGTCTCAATACCCATTTGCCTCTCTAGCCACCTTGATATTCCTACGACTTCCTAGATGATGGCCTAATCCTCTTCTAATTCACCATTTACATAGTCCTTCGTCCCAGACCCCGGCACCTGCCACCACCTCGGCCAGTTTGGGACTAGCTGCCCATCCGTTTCTGCCGACGGTGGCCCGGAACAGCCCACCTCAGGGTGATTCCTCAGCCACCTGACCTTCCTTCTCTTCCCGACAGTCTCGCGGCAAACCCCCCTCCCATTCCGTGTCCCGAGACACACTCTCGGACCATGGAAACCCATGCCATGCACGAAATTCATAAACCTAAATGACTGTTTTATCTTTTCATTTCAATTGTCCCTTCCCTTGTCCCTCGTAACCCGAATAATGCCTTGTCTGACCCTAATTGGAAAGCCGCAATGATTGACGAATATAATGCTCTTAATGATAATAAGACGTGGAACCTAGTACTTCGTTCACCTGATGCTAACATTATTCATTCTATGTGGATTTTTAGATATAAAAAGAAAACTGATGGTTCTTTTGAGAGGTACAAGACTCATCTTATAGGTGATGGCAGATCTCAACATGTGGGAGTGGACTGTGATGAAACGTTCAGCCGAGTCGTAAAACCCGCAACCATCCGGACCGTCCTCAACATTGTCATATCCAAGTCTTGGCCCATTTATCAGCTTGATGTCAAGAATGCCTTCTTATATGGGGATCTTCATAAAACGGTGTATATGCATCAGCCTATGGGTTTCAAAAATCATATTCATCTGGATTATGTGTGTCTGTTGTGGAAATCGCTCTATGGACCTGAAATAGGCTCCTTGAGTATGGTACCAACGATTCGCCGATTATGTCTCCTCTATCAGTTTTTTCACACAACGGATCCGATCATTCCCTGTTCATCTACAACAAGGGTACAAAGATTGCTTACCCATTATTATATATTGATGACATCATTCTTACCACATCATCTGATGCTCTCCGCCGGTCCCTTATGTCTCCCATTTCCTCTGAGTTTGCTATGAAGTATCTGGGGGCCCTGGGTTATTTCTTGGGCATTTCTGTCACTCGATATTCTGGTGGTCTATTTCTATGTCAGAAGAAGTACGCCGAAGAGATCCTTGACCGTGCAGGCATGACATCTTGCAAACCATCCCACACGCCTATAGACACCAATTCCAAGCTCATCGCTGATTTCGGCCCTTCATATTCAGACCCGACTCACTATCATAGCCTGGCTGGGGCCCTATAGTACCTCACATTCATGAGACTAGACATATCCTATGTCGTGCAACAAATCTGCTTGCACATGCACAATCTGACGGAAGCACGCATGCATGCCCTCAAACGTATTTTACGATACGTCCAAGGTACACTTCACTTCGGGTTACATCTATACAACTCTTCGCTCACCGGTATCACTGCTTATTCTGATGCTGACTGGGGTGGATGTCCTGATACTCGACGCTCCACGTCTGGTTATTGCGTTTTCCTCGGAGATAACCTATTAACTTGGTCTTCCAAAAGGCAACATATACTATCCCGATCTAGTGCAGAAGCAGACTATAGAGGTGTTGTCAACGTCGTCTCTGAGTCTTGTTAGGTCCGTAACCTTCTACTTGAGCTTCACTGCCCGATTCAAAAGGCAACATTGGTCTACTGTGATAATATTAGTGCGATATATCTTTCCGGCAATACCGTCCAATATCAGCGCACTAAACACATTGAGATGGGCATTCATTTCGTTCACGAAAAAGTGGCTCGTGGTCAAGTTCGTGTCCTTTATGTTCCTTCCAGATATCAGATTGCCGACATCTTCATCAAAGGGCTTCCGCGCATACTATTTGATGATTTTCGAGCCAGTCTCAGTGTTCGAGAACCTCCCGCTTTGACTGCGGGGGTGTAATAGAATATTTCACGATATTCATTAATTGTATATCTCCTATTTTAGATAGAATTATAATCCTTTTGTAGTTAGGATAATTAGTTAGCTAGTTTGTATCAAAGTAAATATTTTTATAACCTTATATATATTGTAAATCATTTATCAATAAAATCAAGCAACATATTCCTTTAAACATGAATAAAATCTTCACCTTTTTACTCCTAAGGGATTAATTAGATGGGTAAATAAATTAGTACTAATAAACAATTATGGGTTGTAAACGAGGACATGATACTAACGAGGTCCAAAAAAGGGCACTCTATAGCCATAATTACGTAAAAACGCAATTATTACTTAAAGGGAGATTAAAGCTAGTTAACAGTAATGACAAAAATTAGTTGGACTACTAATTAGATTTCTTAAAACAAATACAGAAAATTAGAAATCTTGAAGTTTCTAACTTTCTATCATCTCAATTCCTTGATCAAATAGCAAATTGTGAAAAGATAGTCACAGATAGCAGACTCGCAGTTGCTGATGCATCATATTCTTAGCTGCATATACAAATTTTACTTTAGAAAAAAATTATATCAAAATACGCTTTTTATATATTTTTATTTGTACAATCCTGACATTTGTCCGCTAACAAATTTCTATTGATCCACCATACGTACTACAATTAGTTTTCATAAACGCAGACAATATATATCATGATATACAATTGACTTTATCGAGACAGTTGAGTTAAGACAATCCTTATTCTATTTAGTAGTATATAGCTATTTTCTTTATATTTTTCTCCAAAAAGTAAGTGAATTATGATGAATACAGTTTAAGAACACAACAATGACTACAAAGCTCTTTTTCTCCTCCTTCCTCTATTGGCTCAAAGCTTCTCCAGCCATTAGCAGTTGCTGACGTGTCGAACACGTGTACCTCAGTCCTTGTTTTTAATATCTCACCTGGCATCCTATAACCAGCCAAGAAGTAAAGCTGAGTCCCTACAGGTGCCATCGTGCAAAATATTCTTTGCATAGGTGGCCACGTTGTCATCGTGTCATCTGACGTGGATATTGGTGAATAGGACCCATCCACAATGTTCCACATATTGAGTTTTTCATCATAGGATTCGATATGTCCCTTCCATGCATTTAAACAATCGCCTGAGCTGAATAATTTGCCATTAACGTTAAGTATTTGATTAGGTGGTATGTCTAGGTCCCACATTCTTTCCACGTACTCCCACTTTTCTTGATGTGGATCGTACAGCTCAGCAGAACTTCTTTCCATCATATATGGTCCTTTACAATCACTGTTTCCCTTTTTAGCAAATCCTCCCACCACATAAATTTTACCTGTAAAAAAAAGAAGATAAATTTGAGGGAGAGCTTTGAGGTCTAGAAAATATTTCTAAATATTATTACTTGCAATAAGTACTCCTATTTAAGAAAATTCAGATAAGTCTCTTTAGAATATAACTAAATCAAACATATTATTAACTTGGCCACTTCTCAGCACTAAGCCTTTTGTGAACAGACATGTTATTTGATAAACAAACATTCATTTTATTTGTAATTTATTTAATTGCTATAACAAATATAAATATAATGTTTCAAGAATAAAAATTGACGGTGATTTAAGTAGGCCAGAATCGGTCCACAGCAGGTCAGCCCAACTCATTTCCCTTCAGTCCAAGCTCCATATGGGCTGGCTGGTCCCATTATTTGATAGGTACGTCTGATTGTGTAAATATTTCATTGTATCGTAACTCATATTACAAAACTACTCAACATTACCTTGCCATGCCACGCCAACAGATTTGTACCTCAAGGTGCTCATATTTGGCAACGGTTTCCATTCATCTTTAGCATGATCATAAACTTCAGCAAAAGAGGTACCCTCAGCACTGTCCAACGTTGTTTGTCCTCCCGCAACATAAATTTTACCATCTTTACTAGTGCACGCAAAGTTATACCTCGGTGTAGCTAAAGGTGCACAAGTAGACCAAGTATCCGTGCGAGTGTTATATTTAAGCACCGAAGATCGCACACTTAGGTTAATTTCGTGAACAGAATCGCCAGCCTTGTAACAATGTCTCCCTCCTATTACAAAAATTGTTTCACCAATTGAAACCAATGCAAAGCTTTTTAGCACTTGGTTCTCGAGAAGGCCTGGAATGGTAGTGAGTCGATGCCACGAATTTGTTGAAGGATGGTAACACGATATCCAATTCGACATGTTAACGTTAGGAGCGTAATCTTTTCCACAATAAGAGGCGTATATACGATAATAAGGTTCATCATTTTCTTGGGAATATTGACTAGGAATTCGTGGAGGAAATGAATAAAGGGAACCCATAATTTTTGCTTGTTAAGTTGAGAGAGGGGGAGCCTATTTTAGTATAGAATAGGTGAAAGATATAGGGAGGGCCTAGTGAAAATACAAATTAAAGGGCTGTTGGAGTTTATTCCTATGGTTTTCTTGTTTCAATGGATGGTAATTAACGTATACAGGGAAAATAGTTTTTTTTTTTTAGTTTAAGTTCTATACACTACGACAATGTAAAGAATTCTTATCCTATCAGATAGGCTGGAGTTATTATTATAGTTACGGGTTCGACAAAACTTAGCAGCTTTAACTCAAATCAGGTACTTTTGTTAAAAAATCATTTAATCTATAAAGTTAAACTATCCTAAGCAAAAAAAATTGTGATAAAAAACTCATAAACTAAAAATCTTGGATCTGTTTATGCTATCCAATCATTTAATAGGTAATAGCATATAATAAGTATTAATTAGTAACCTAAATTAAATAATAAGTAACCTTTTATAGCAAGTTATATCACACTAACGGTGTATAAATTCTTTAGTGTTTATTACTTAAATCTTTTTTTATTTAGAAACTTATTATCCTTTTCATAGTTCAAGGTCCAATTAGGAGGATATTTATAGTGAATCACGAGGAAAGTTCAATCAAAATTGGAGATGCTTAGCAATGGAGACACTATTTTTCATTTCCATTGGAAAGTTTGGCCTTTGGTTGTTTCTATTTTTTGTAGTTAGTGACATTGATATTTTCACTTACACGAGGGGCATTATTAATTTATGCTTCTGTATGAAATTACTTGTGGGATATCCCTAATGCTGCTTTATAGTTAACGGTTTAGGTATGATCTTCTTGTTTTATTTAATTTATGTTTCTTTACTTTTGTAGTCTTTGGTTTACGGAATTGTTATTTGCTCAATCCGAAGGAAGGACCATAAGGAAACAAATTATTTACACAACCATCGACGTGCCTATATACAATGTGAAATTACTTTACAGCGGGATAACGTTGTTCAAAAAGAAAATATGTATATAAGTTAAATCCTTTTGGAAATAAGAAATTGCAAGATAAATTTCTGAACTCTCAGAATTCAATGCAGCAACTATTATGCTAATTGGGCCTGAATTTTCACATTCTATTGGACACGGCCTACTTGAGTCTTCCAACATTTGACCCAAATCAACATAGGTAGAAGTTTATAACTTGAGTCTTGAGAAGTCCTAAAATTGTGCCAACTTTTATATGGAATTAGAATCAATATTTATTGGAAAAGTATATGGATGCCCACTAAAGACAAAATAATTACACACTCATACCCCTTATTTTTATACCTCCAAAATTATTTACCCCGGATACTCCCAAACCATTCCTTCCTTTCATTAATTACATGTCATGCTTACTTTAAGTAGGTGTTTGGACATGCAATTTCATCTCAGCGTTTGGATATGTGATTTCATCTCATGAGATGAATCCCAAATCATCCAAAAAGGCATGATTTGAAATTCCAAATCATGACTTCAAAATTTTTAAATGTAAAAGTTGACCCATAAGTTGGTAGATATATTTACCAATCATGTTTACCAACCATCTCAGCTTTAATTCCTTATCTGAGTCTGACCGTTTCTCTTGCTTTACTCTTTACTCCTTACTCTTGCTTTACTCTTGCTTTGTTTTGATTGCCTTGTTTGTGATTATGCTTTGTCTTGAGCTAAGGGTCTCCCGGAAACAACCGCTCTATCTACCAAGGTGGAGGTAAGGCCTGTGTACACTCTACCCTCCCCAGACCCCATGGTGTGGGATTTCACGGGGTATGTTGTTGTTGTTGTTGTTGTTGTTGTTGTTTAACAACAATTTATATCAAATATTAAAAGATCTACAAGTTGGTAGTATATTTATAACAAATTTACTCTTACCAACCATGTGAGAGGATTATATTAAAGAGCAGTTACACTACAACTCATGTTCAATTTTTCATTTTACTGAACTAAAGTTTGATCAATTGATATTGTATTTTTTAGAAAGGGCTTCTAGTAGCGTATTAATTTTGTTATGAACTATGACTTGCTCATTTGGTAAGATTGTATAAGAATTAAGAAAATTTTGATGATTTTCACAGCTTGTGAGTTTTTATGTCTATAAGAAAAAATATAACTTAAGAAATCCAAATTGCATGTCCAAACCAAACTTCAACTTCAAATCATCATGATTTCATCTTATGATTTCAAATCATGTCCAAAGGGCTCCTAAGGTGTTCTTTTTCTTCTTCTTCAGTTCAATTACTAGAAAAGAAAAAGAACACCTTTTCAATTTCAAACCATGTCCAAATGTCCAAACTTCAACTTCAAATCATCGTGATTCTTTGTCTTATTTTATATATATTTTTTGTCTTTTTTATTTTTTTAAGATAAGAAATAAAATATAAAAATAAATATAGTAGCTAATTATTTTTAGACTAATAAATATAATGAAAAAGTTTTGCAGATGATTTACTACTGTTTAGCAGGGGTGTACCACTTAGCTCACTATTAACAAATGCCAATCTTTACTGGAAAAAATGATGGGCAGAATCTCCTCATGGACTTCCAGATTTCTTTCTTACTCAGGCAGAGTTCAGCTTATAAGAAGTGTATTGCTTGCTATTCAGAAAGTTGATACAAATGATAGAATCTGTGTGCAAAAAATATTTATGGACTGATAGTACTAGCTTGTCCAAAAAAGCATTAGTAGCTTGGGAAGCACTATGTTATCCTAAAGTTGTTGCTGGTAAGAACTTGCTAGACATCCACAGGTGGAACAAGGCGGCTCTATGCAAATTATTGTGGAGTTTATGTACAAAAAAGGACAAGCTTTTGGTCAATTGGGTGCATACTTATTACATAAAGTAAGGGAGGTGTGGGAAGCTAAAGCTAACCAAGCTGCTTGGATGGTAAAAATGATTCTCAAGGCAATAAAGTACTTGGATGCTATATCTTGGACTGAAGATGATTTAATGCAGCAGACCAAGTATTCCATTAAGTAAGTGTATACCTTGATGGGTGGAGATTTTCCCAAAGTCGAGTGGAGGAGACTTACTTGTAACAATGTTGGCTGCCCAAAATGGATATTCATTTTGCAACTGGCTTTGCTGGAAACGCTATCCACAAAAGATCGATTAATGAAATGGGGAACTATTGACTCCGCAGACTGTCCAATGTGTGACCAAGTGAACGAGAGCCATGATCATCTATTCTTTGAATGCTCCTACTCGAAGAGACTATGGAGGAGCCTATTGAGCTGGCAAAATATTACCAGGAACGCAGGGAGCTGGCAAGAGGAGAAATTATGGGCGACTATGAATGCATCTGGTCGAAGTGTTAAAGCTGATATTTACCGGATGTGTTTAGTTGGGGTTGTTTATCATATATGGCTGGAGATGAATGCTCGGGTGTTTTCACAAGGACAGAAAGAGGGAAAATCCTTGATACGACAAATTATCCAAGAAATGTTTGTGCGTGGCTATATGAAGAAGAAGATTGCTAAACAGTTGGCTCAAATGAATTTCTATCAAGTGTTGATATATGTATAGAAGGATAGTTGGGTTTTAGGGGTTGAGACAGATTTGAGGCGAGTTGCTCAATGTGTCTGGAGAGATTTGTACGCGAAAGAAGCATCGAGTAGGACAGCAGGTTAAGTGAAGTTGCAAATGGAAAGAAAAAGAAGATGGACTCAAATCAGACACCTCCTCTTTTTCGCCAACTCAGACGTAGCTCCCTTCTTTTTTTGGGGGCGTAAAGCAGTGTCAAATCAAAATACCCAAGCATTAGCTCTCCCTGAAAAGGAGGTGATCCACCGCACCTTCCAGTACGGTTACCTTGTTACGACTTCACTCCAGTCACTAGCCCTGCCTTAGGCATTCCCCTCCTTGCGGTTAAGGTAACGACTTCGGGCATGGCCAGCTCCCATAGTATGACGGGCAGTGTGTACAAGGCCCGGGAATGAATTCACCGCCGTTACTATGTTGCATTTGGTAAACAATATACACGTTAATTACCAAAAAACATATAATGAAAAAATTGAATAATTGTATTACAACAAGAAGTAATTAAAACAAATACTAAAATCAGCAGCTTATTTATTAAAACCTAAATTAATAGAACATATTTTAATAATTTTTCTTTTTCTTGTGCAAATAAAAATAAAATTAATATCTCTAATATGACTATGCTTTTCGAAATTTTTTTCACAAGTAAAATTTGCTAAAATTGATATACAATTAAAATTAAGTTTAAACTTTATTTTTTATTTGTTTTATATTTTTTTTAAGGAATGAATCTATCCTTAACGATACTCTGTCAGTATGATATATGCCGGGTTGCTATCTAGAGGACTGAATTCTTTTAAAGGAATAAAAAAGTCCTCTTTGACACTCACATGATATATATTATATACTGACATGGTATCATAGCAGATTAAATTATTCCGTTAAAAAGTTGTAAAGTCCCGAGAAAAATAAAAAAATAAAAATAACACAAACACACACGACATAACACCTCACTCAACCTTTCCTTCCACTCCCTCACGTCCCAAAAATTGTGCAAACATGCACATCTATGTAACTAACACACACACAACGCAGAGAGCAAAACAAATTCAGGAAAAAAAAAAAGAGTGGTTTTAGTAGAAGAAACACAAACAGAAACTATAGAGAGAAAACTACACACAATGAGAGAAAAATATTGAGAGCATTAAGGAGTCCCAAAAAGGTTGGGTTGAAGGATAAGTTGAAGTTGAGGCTTCTGTTCGCGGTTACGAAGCCATAAATGCGAGTTTGCTCACTCACAAATTCTTAGTAAAATCCTTTAGTTTTGAGTTACAATGCATGTTAAAACATAGTATGCATGTAAAAACAAAATATATGTTTCTGAAAATATAAATTGTGATGAATTAATTAATATAAGTATTGTCTTGTAACAAGTTTGAGTCATGTAATTGCGGACTTCTTTTGCTGAGTTATCCTTGTTAGAATGGGACGAAATTTTCCAGTGTTGTACATCTCTTTTTCACGGTCAGATTGAGTCCAAACGGGGACAAAACCGACATACGGTTTGAGAGTTATCGATGTTTAAAATTTCTGCCTCGGATCGACTGAAGTCCGGAATGGCAGAACGTATAATGTAAAATCTGTACAAATCGGTAAAGAATCTGAAAGTTTGTGCTTAATAAAAGTTGTAGTTTTCTCTGTTGACAGTTTGAGACTTTACGGAGATCGATCCTACTTACGGATAAAAAGTTATGACTGTTTTAAGATTGTGTCATGCTTTTACAAAAATCTGGCGAGACAGCTTTCCTAAAGATGTTTCTTTCGTGAATTTGTACTAGTTACACTAAGTATTTATAGAGGAAACTTGATATAGTGATAGGTCCCCGTGTTACCTTCGATTCGGCGTAAGAAATAATTTATTTGGGGTTACGGGTTAAGAGTTATAACCCTTACAAATGAGAAGGGCGAAAAGTTGAAAGAAAGAAATATTACTTGAGTTTTTCTGAAAATATGACCAAGTATGGAAGTCTATTATTGTCTTAGTATCATTCAGGTAATATATACAAATGTAATATAATATATTGGATCGGGTTGCACGCACCACAACAATTATATAATATAATATATTGGATCAGATTGCACGTACCGTAATAAATATATAATATATTGGATCGGGTTGCACACACCGCAACAAATGTGTAATATATTGGATTAGGTTGTACGTACCGCAACAAATATATAATATATTAGATCGGGTTGCACGCACCGCAACAAATACATAATACAAAAGGTTAGATCGGGATGCACGCACCGCAACAATTATATAGTATATTATATGGGATCGGGTTGCGCGTTCCGCGATTTCTTTCTTGAATGTGTATTGGTTAAATTAAAAATTCCCTATGACAAATTGGGAGGGGATTTCTTTTTGTGTGTGAACAATTATTATTGGTTTGTACATTGAAAGTGTTGTAATATGTTTCATAACGTGCTTATTATGATTATAATATAATTGTACTTAGAGCATTGTGAGGTTACTTTGAATTGTAAGGCGAGGTCCTCACTCAACTCCGGATGGTAGGGCTGACTCTTTTATCTAACATATTTCAGGTAAGCGCGATAAAGGAAAAACTCCGCAACAGGGCTAGCGATCTCGCAGCCTCACTGTTCCACCAATCCATTGCTACGGATTTGGTTATGGTCTTTCTTGAATAAGTAGGTTGAAGAATTCAATTTCGTTATCTCGGGGAATGCCCCACATGAGACTGTTTTCTTTTAAGATTCGGATATTTTTATTCTGTATTTGAACTTGCATCGAGTCTAGAAATTTTTTTGGATGCATGAGCATGAGCTCGTGCTTTCATTAAAGAAATACATGTTTATATTATTTCCGCACCTAGATACATGTTTAATTTAGGAAGAAAAGAAGTTAAATGGTTAACCTGGGAAAAGATAGTTGTCCAGGTGCCATCACGCCCTAAGGGAAGACTTGGGTAAAGTCGGGGCGTGACAAATGTACTACTCTATTCTCTATGATACTCATATGATATATCATATACTAACATAGTATCATAGTGGACTGATAGTTCATTCTTTCAAGAAAAATAATTAGTTCTCTATGATACCAAATTGATATATATCATATATTAACAGGGTATCATAGATGAAATATTCATTTCAATACTACTCAATCCTCTATGATGCTTACACGGTATATATCATATACTGATAGAGTATTATAGATGACTAGTTCTTTTCTTCAAGAAAAACACTCATCAGTCCTCTATGATGCCAATATGGTATATATATCATATACTATGTACTGACAAAGTATTATAGAGGACTGATTCATCTTCAAGAAAAACACTCTTCAATCATTTGTGATACTCACATGATATATATATCATATACTATATATTGACAGAGTATCATAGAGTAGTGATTCATTCATTCAAGAAAAATACATCTCAATTCTCTATGATACCTACATTGTATATATCATATCCTGACAAGTTATCATGGATGATTGACCCACATGATATATCATATATTCAAAAAATATCATAGAAGACTAATTCATTCATTCAAAAAAGAGCTCAGTCATCTATGATACCCACATGATATATATCATATACCGACAGAGTATTATAGAGAACTGATTCATTCCTTCAAGAAAAACATAATTCAATCCTCTATGAGACTAACATGGAATATATCATATACTGACAAGGTATCATAGAGTGACTGGTTCATTCCTTCAAGAAAAACACAACTCAATCCTTTATTATACCACCACATGGTATATATATAGAGAGAATACATTATTACTCCTCTGAACTTAGACCTTTTTTTTAAAAAAAAAGACACTTAACTTTTCTAGAGTTCTATTACCCATGAACCTTTTAAAACTCAAATAAATAAGCCCTTTTGACCCATTTTAGCACCTATTATGAGTGCACGCAGGAGGAGCGCGTGAAACCCCAATTTTAAAATGCAACGTGGCTTCCCAAATTGACAAATTAACCCAATCAGTTGAATAAACTCTTTTTCCCCAAATGTAATGACTCGCCATTGAAGCTCTAGCCAAAGGAAATACTCTCTCTAGCTCTTCTCATCTCCTTTATTAGCTTCCTCCTCCTCCTCCAAGAAAGGGACAAATCTGTTGGAAATTTTCTTTGGCGGGAGTTGCGTCCAACCTTATTTAATGGCTTAAACATTAGTATTCCGCATGTTGGAAACTTCGTTTCTTCACACGTGCATAATCTACTAAGTAAGTAGATGACCGTAGGGCCAAGGATCGTCAAATTTCGTTGAGAAATGAAAGAAATATTGGTCTACGAAGTGAGGTGTTTGAAGCATGAAAAGGTGGTAAAGACCAATCCTCCCTCATCGGTGGGGGAAGAAAGATTTGTTTAGTTTATAAGTCTCAAAGTTGGCTTGGGGTTTGGGACCCTAAGGGGTATTCCATGTGTTTAAAGTAGGGAGGACCTAGATGTGCTTCGGTTCGAGGATAAGCCCACACGCGCGCCGCCGCCGCCCGCCCGTCCCGTCCCGTCCCGTCCGGTCTCGGTCTCGGGTTCCCTGAAGTTTCTGGTAAAGATTGGGCAGAGAACTTGTGTTTTTATTGGCTGTTGGTATTTGGAACGTTAACCAGCCTTAATATGCACTCAATTCAGTCATTTATTTTGGCTGAATAACTTTCCCTAAAGGCTAATCCGTTGCATATCAATTCACCATTTATTTTGGTGAATTACTACCTCCATAATTGCCATTACTTGGCCAGTAACAATAATTATGTGGGCAGTTGGTAAGTCCTCTCCTTCAACTATATAATGGAGCCTTTGCCAATTGTTGAGGAGACACAGAACATACAAACAAAATCAGTTTCTTCCTGCTACTTTCTAGCATCATTTCATTATTCAAAATTCTTCAAGGTAGCAAGTAAGTTTCCTTTGCTCATTTGTTCAGTTGTTGTTTTATCTTGGGAGACTATTGTCCAGAACGTAGAAATGATATATACGGGGCAATCTTGTCTTATAGACAGAGTGCCATCACTCGACTCAGCATACCAAAACTGTTCCAGTTTCTAGTTCCAGTTCATTGAAATTCAGTTTGTTGTAATTTCATTGTATTGTAATTCTTAGCAGTTTCTAATTTCTGTTTCCTGCACCATTGTAACCAACAAGTTTAAGACCAGATTTCTCTTCTTGTGACTGTTGCAACATGACTGGAAACATTGTTGATGCTCGCCGCTGCTGCGCTGGCCGCCAATCAAGGCGCACAATTCGCCTTCCTGCTGCTTTGCATTGCCTTGCTATCCAAGGCAAGAACTCGTCGCCTTCCCCAGCTGCGCCAAGGCACGTCTGCGTCGCCTTTACGCTCCATCCTCCACATTCACCATGATCGCCCGAAAAATTCATGGGCTCAAACTTTAAGAGATGGCAGCAGAAGATGTTGTTCTACTTGACTGTTATAGGAATGGCACGTTTCCTAACATAAGATCATCCACAAGCTGGAGATGAAATGGGCCCTTTGCCTTCTGAAACGGGTGAAGGGAGCCTAGGTATCCATGTCATTAATGGCATGAAGATGGTTCTTGATGCATGGAATCATAGTGATTTCATGTGTAAGAATTACATATTGAACTGCTTGGCAGACCCTCTCTACACGGTGTATTACACTGTTGGCACCGCCAAAGAGTTGTGGGAAAAACTGCAAAAGAAGTACAACGCACAAGATGCATGTACTAAGAAGTTCATCGTTGGAAAATTTCTAAAATTTCAAATGGTGGATAGTAAGACAGTGATGTCCCAAGTCCAGGAATTCCGAATGATTCTACATCACCTGAATTTGGAAGGAATGAAACAAAATGAGCAGTTTTTGGTTGCATCGCTGATTGAAAAGTTACCTCCTTCGTGGAATGAGTTTATGAGTTACTTAAAACTCAAGACAAAGGAGATGACCTTTGAAGAACTTATTATCAAACTCCAAATTCATGAAGATAATAAGAAGGTCTTGCCTAGGGGTAAACAACCTGCTCAGAAAGACGGCAAGGCTCACGCAGCGAAGAAGTTCAGAGGTAACTGTCACCATTGTGGGAAACCTGGTCATAAGATTAAGGAATGCCGCAAGCTCAAGACTGAGCAACAACAGAAAGACAAGGCTAAAGGCAAGGCGCATGCAAACGTCATTAATGACACGCTCCTGGATGACATGATTGAGGAATTCTCAGCAGTGGTGCTTGAAGCAAACCTGGTTGAGAATCCTATGCAGTGGTGGATGGACACATGTGCTATCAGACACATCTGTTCCAACAGAGATGCTTTCTCCACGTATACACTGGTCACCGACAAGAAGCTGTTCATGGGCAACAACGCTTTCTCTAACGTGTTGGGGGTAGGAAAGGTGGTCTTGAAGATGACTTCTGGAAAGGAGCTCACTCTGAAGGAAGTGATGCATGTCCCTGAGATTAGGAGAAATTTAATTTCAGGACCTTTATTGGTTAATGTTGATTTTAGGCTAGTGTTTGAATCCAATAAGTTTGTACTCACTAAGAATGGCACTTTTGTGGGGAAAGGCTTCGTCTGTGAAGGCCTCTTCAAAGTTAATGCCATGTCTGTAATGCGTCCAAGTAATAAAGTTGAACCTTCTTCTTATTTGCTTGAGTCTTCTAATTTATGGCATCATAGATTAGGACACATTAATTACAAGTCCATCCAACAGTTGGTAAAGTTGGAGTTGTTGCCGTCTATCGACGTAAACCCTCAACATAAGTGTGAGGTGTGCGTAGAGGCAAAACTCACCAAGCTTCTTTTTCGATCCGTCGAAAGGAATACCGCTCCTCTAGAACTTATTTACACATATATATGTGATTTGAAGTTTGCACAAACTAAAGGGGGAACAAGTACTTTGTGACATTCATAGATGATAGCACAAGGTATTGTTATCTTTACTTGTTGAAAAGTAAGGATGAAGCCTTTGAAGCGTTCCGACGTTACAAAGAAGAAGTTGAGAACCAACTAAGCATGCGAATTAAATCCATTCGTAGTGATAGAGTGGGAGAATATGTAGCGCCATTTGAGGAATATTGTGCCCAAGAAGGCATTGTTCATCAAACGACAGCTCCATACTCACCTCAATCAAACGGTGTGGCGGAACGTAAGAACCACACATTGAAGGAAATGATGAATGCCTTGCTCATCAATTCCGATCTTCCCCAAAACATATGGGGAGAAGTCGTCCTTACCGTTAATATGATTCTTAACAAGTCCCACATAAGGGTAAGGACAAAACTCCATATGAATCATGGAAGGGAAAGAAACCCACCTATAAATATTTAAAGGTATGGAGTTGCCTGGCAAAGGTTGAAGTACCCAAGCCAAAGCAGGTCAAGATTGGGCCTAAGACTGTAGATTGCATATTCATCGGATATGCAAATAACAGTAGTGCTTATCGCTTCTTAGTGCATAAGTAAGATATTTCAGATATCCACGGGGGTACAATCATGGAATCAAGGAATGCTCAATTCTTTGAAGGTACCTTTCCTAGAAAGGAAAAAGACATAACCTCTCGCAAACGAAGTTATGAACAAAGCTCTCAAGAACTTGGAGTCGTTGACGGCCCGAATCTAGATGGTTCAGATCTAGCAAATCTCGAGGTGGCTGAATATTCGGAATTTAGTGTTCCAGATTCTCAGAACTTGGAGACTCCGGAGATGGAACTAAGGCGAAGTAAAAGGGCCAGGAAGGATAAATCCTTCGATCCTGACTTTGTAGCTTATATGGTTAATGATGAACCAAGGACAATTGCTGAAGCATTGTCAATTCCAGAGGCACCGTTCTGGAAAGAAGCTATTGAGAGTGAAATAGGCTCCATTATGCATAACCATACTTGGGAGTTGGTTGATCTTCCTCCGAGAAATAAACTGTTGGGGTGTAAATGGATACTCAAACAAAAGTATAACGCAGATGGGTCTATAGATAACTACAAGGACAGGTTGTTAGTCAAGGGCTAACGGCAGAAAGAAGGTCTTGACTACTTTGACACGTACTCTCCGGTATCTCGGATGACATTCATACGGGTATTCATTGCGATCGCAGCTTTGCGTGACCTTAAGATACATCAAATGGATGTCAAGACAGCTTTCCTAAATGGTGATTTGGAAGAAGAAATTTATATGGACCAACCCGAGGGGTATGTGGTTCAAGGGCAAGAGAAGAAAGTCTGTCGGCTTGTCAAATCTCTGTACGGGTTGAAACAAGCCCCGAAGCAATGGAATGAAAAGTTTGATAGTACTCTACTATCAAAGTGTTGCTCCATTAATGAGTGTGATAAATGTGTCCACACGAAAGTTAACTCTGACTCATTCGTCATGATATGCTTGTACGTAGATGACATGTTGATCGTAGGAAGCAGTCCTAGGGTAATCCTAGAGACTAAGAACATGTTGAAACAATGCTTCGACATGAAGGATATGGGTATCACAGATGTCATCTTAGGGATAAAAATCTCTAAGACGTCTGACGGACTGGCCTTATCTCAGTCTCACTACATCGAGGATGTTTTGAGAAAGTTTGAGATGTTTGACAATTTACCGATAAAGTCACCAATGGATACAAATCAAAAGCTTGATAAAAATCATGGTGCACCAGTATACTAGGAGCGATATGCACAGGTGATCGTAGTTTGATGTATATAACAAACTGCACCCGACCTGATATTGCTTATGCAGTCAATAAGTTGCCTAGGTTTACCCGTAATCCGAGTGATGATCACTGGAAGGCGTTGAATCGGGTATTACAATACCTGAAACACACGTTAACTTTCGGATTACACTATTCGAGATATCCAGATGTACTAGAGGGGTACGGTGATGTAAACTGGATATCTGATATAGAGAACACCAAGTCCACCAGTGGGTATGTATTTAAAATTGGTGGTGGGGCTCTGTCTTGGAAATCTTCTAAGAAAACTTGCATCGCCCGATCCACGATGGAATCGGAGTTTATCGCTTTAGACAAAGCAGAAGAAGAAGTTGAGTGGCTTCATGACTTCTTAGAGGATGTTCCGTGTTGGAACAAACCTGTACCTTCGGTAATGATCCACTGCGACAGTCAGTCGGCTCTAGGAAGGGCACGTAATGCTATGTACAACGGCAAGTCTCGTCATATTCAACGGAGGCATAAGACCGTTAGGCAACTGATCACCACGGGTATAATATCCATTGATTACATTAAGTCAAAGGATAATATAGCAGACCCATTGACAAAGGGCTTACCCAAGGATCAGATGGCTTGCCCTGTCAGGGGAATGGGCTTAAAACCCAAAATATAAGGACCAATACAGTGGTAACCCAACCTTACTAACTAGAGATCCCAGGAGTTTGGTTCAATAGAAAACTAAGTTGTAAAGGTTCAGTTGATCGCTTTAGTGGAAGCATGAGCACTTCGGATAGTGATTTCTGTAAAGAAGCACCAAATCCAAAGTCGTTCTCGCAATAGACGTTAAGTGCTATCTGCAGTGTGGGTAAAGGTTAAGTTTTCAAAACTTTTAATGATCCTCAACTATTGAGGTTAGGTTTGGGGAAACTTTTAATGGTTCCTAACACTCTTGAAGTGCGGTATAGCAGGATACCTTGTAGGAGACCACATATTTAAGTGCGAGGATAGGCCGTCTCAAATGAACGCACTTAAGAATCCAAGAAGTTGTCAATGGCCACAACGGACAAAACATTACGAATAAGAGAGTAAGGAAATTTGTTGTGTTGGTACTATTGACTTGGCTTACATTAAACACTGACGGTTCAAGACATCACGTTCACCGCGCAGTAAGTAAGTCCGATGGTATTTAACTATGGAAGGTTCAAAGCTGAAGCTACCTCTCCTTATGCAACATTGGTCCGCTAAAATATTGCTGGGAAAAGGCACCATGTGAGTGCGCCAAAATCTCTTTCAAGAGGGGATTGTTGGAAATTTTCCTTTGGCCGGAGTTGCGTCCAACCATCTTTAATGGCTTAAACACTAGTGTTCCGCATGTTGGAAACTTCGTTTCTTCACACGTGCATAATCTACTAAGTAAGTATATGACCGTAGGGCCAAGGATCGTCAAATTTTGTTGAAAAATGAAAGAGATATTGGTCTACGAAGTGAGTTGTTTGAAGCATGGAAAAATGTGGTAAAGACCAATCCTCCCTCATCGGTGGGGGAAGAAAGATTTGTTTAGTTTATAAGTCTCAAAGTTGGCTTGGGGTATGGGATCCCAAGGGGTATCCCATGTGTTTAAAGGAGGGAGAACCTGGATGTGCTTCGGTTCGAGGAGCAATTATGTAGGCAGTTGGTAAGTCTCTCCTTCAACTATATAATGGAGTCTTTGCCAATTGTTGAGGACACACATGAACATACAAACGAAATCAGTTTTTTCCTGCTACTTTCCAACATCATTTCATTACTCAAAATTCTTTAAGGTAGCAAGTGAGTTTCCTTTGCTCATTTGTTCAGTTGTTGTTTTATCTTGTGAGACTATTGTCCAAAAAGTAGAAATTATATATACGGGCAATCTTGTCTTAAAGACAGAGTGTCATCACTCGACTCAGCATACCAAAACTGTTCCAGTTCATTGAAATTCAGTTTGTTGTAATTTCATTGTGTTGTAATTCTTAGCAATTTCTTATTTCCGTTTCCTGCACCATTGTAACCAACAAAATCAAGATGAGAATTGTGAATTCTTCGATAAAATCTGCAACTGAATTTGTTTTCGTGATCAGTGGATCAAGAAAAAAGAAACGGGTGGAAATTCATTGATCTCATCAACTGAAACCCCCGTGAGGATCCCCAAGTTGCATTTGCCCTTCTTTTCTCCTCTTCTTTCTCTTATGAAAATCAATTACAAAATTCCTAAAAACCCAATTCGTCAAATTCAAATTGACAACCCAAAAATAAAAAAGAAGCAAACAAAAGTTACATACAGAACTCAAGAACCCAACAAGCATAGCAAATAAAAATAAGTTCATAAAAGGATACTAACTTGAGGCCCTTTTCATTCGAAAGAGGCAGTGAGAGCTTTGTTCTTGAGGGTTCTCTTGTTAGATATGGCTACCTCGTATCCTCTGATTTTGTCCTACTTTGTCTTCCACAAATGATGATTATTTTTTTAAAGCAAAAAACAAGTTTTATGAAGCTGGAAAGTAGATAATTAGAATATGATTTTTTTTTATTGGGCGTGGAACACACACGGCCTTTAGCCTATTAGCTGGTGCGAAAATGAGCCAAAATGGTCTTTTTATTTAAGTTCATACAGATTTGGGGGTAATAAAAGCCCACAAAATTTAAATGTCTTTTTAAAAAAAAAAATCCAACTCTAGAAAGGTAATAATATATTTAATATATATTTTCTATTCTTATAGGGTATCATATCATTTCTTAAATACTAAAAAGAACACTTGTCAGTCCTCTATGATACCTCATACAAGACTTTAATCATTTATATATATATATATAATATATTGAGATGATATCATAAATGATAAGTTCATTCATTAAAAAATAGAGTTTAAGAATAAGTTTGATATAATTTTTAGCATGTCGTACTTGTGAAATATAGAGTCTATGTTTTATATATAAACTTTATTTTTATTTTTGAAAAGAAATTATAAAATATGTTTTCTATTAGTGACCTTAATATTTTTTTAATTACTTTTTACTATAGTCTAATTGTTTAATTTTTTATATTATTGATCTTAAAATAATTAGCTAATATTTTTATTTTTATATTTTATATTTAAAAAAAAAAAAAGACAAAAGATAAATTAAGAAAATGACAAAAAGAATAAAAGTTGAAGGATAAAGATTGAGTTAGTTAGGCAAATTGCATTAACTCAAAAGAAAGAAAGAAAGGAGCAATCAAATAAACTAAAAGCTAAAGGAAGATGTCAGCTTAGATTGAAGAGGTGGTATCTCAGGTTAATTGTTTTGGCTTAATTAGTTTTAGTGGGGGCAACAATGGATAATTAATTTAGGTTTTATGGGTACTTTGTGTTGTTTTCGCTATTTTATTAGTACTCCTATCATTCTATTATCAAAAAGGTTCTTTTGGACTTTTTTTTCTTTTTCAAAAGTAATATTATCTCCAATTTTGGGTCAATTTCGCTAAATTATAATATAATTACTAAGTCTAAACAGAAAACTCAAGTGTTGAAAGTAAGAGGGAAGTAGTATATTTTAAAAGTTAACTGAAAATGTCATCAAGTATCTTCAACGAGGCCTTTAGAGTCGGAAATTAAAGACTAGATTTACGCAATGTCCTTTTTTAAAATTACCACTTAGATTTTTTTTATTTTTAAAAGTTATAATAATATAACCTTTGAAAACTTACCCTTCTGTACAATTTTAGATTTGAGTCTAATATTCTGCTCATATATTGCTTAATTTTACAGACAAAACATTAGATTAATTATCGTCTAGCGTTTGTAGTAATTTACAAAATTTTAAACTGTAATCTAACGTTTTCTCATAAAAAAATTAAATTGGTCAAAAGAGATCGTTAGACCATGGTATAAAAGATCTATAAATTATAAAAGAAATAATAAAAAAATCATTTAGTAGATAGCTATCCCCAAAAAAGATAATCAACGAAAATTTCTAGATATTAAAAGATCAAAACGGAGATAGAAGTTTGTAAATTTCATGTTGATATCTTCTTATTAACAGGGGTGAAAGCTTTTCCTCCTCACACTTTTTCTTGTTCTTTAATTTTGGGCAGGTGGAGACAAGATGTGAAATTTATGGATTCGAATTTCTAATCATTTAAAGTTACTGAATTCTAAATTAATAATATGTATATATTTAATTTTAATATAAATACAAAAATTCAAACTAAAATTAATGGTTCACTGAATTCATAACTAAGAGTTAGCTCTGCCCTTGCATTTAGGCATGGAAGTCGAAACACAAATGAAGACTTGAACGAGCCCTTTATTTGCATGAACAAAATGGATATGGAAAGAATTGAGATATTTGTTAACACAACGATGGGATCAAAGTATATTATTAATAGAATATCATAATAAAATAAGAGCATTAGCAAACCTAGAAAATAGAATAGATAATCTAATACAAGGAGAAATAGATACGGGAGAAATAACAAGAATATATATAGATTTAATAAATCTACGTACAAAAATAAATCTACAAAATCAGGTTATAGCAGACATAAATACAAACTTAAATATGACTTCAAGTTCTTATGGATAATCAATTAACAGAACTTAGGAGAATAGCTGAAAATTATTAACATATAAAAGAAATATTAATCACCATATTGCAAGCTGTAGGATAAATTTAAATATTATAAATGAAAAAGAACAACTTTTGAAAGAATGTTATCATCAGATAAAAGAACAAGAAAATACTATTAGAACTTTAAAAATACATTAGCATTAAAAGATGAAAGATTATGACAAAAAGACGAACAAATTGTGAAGCTAAGAGAAGAAAAATTGAGAGAAATAATCAGAGATAATGAAATAAAAGAATAAACATAAGAGAACAATATGAATACATTAACAAATTAATTAATGGATAAAGAAAAAGAAACACATTACCAAATGAATACATATGAAGGAGGTATAACACAAACTTTAAGCTTTAAACCAGACATATATCAAAAGATATAAGAAGAAAAAGAAGAACTATCAATTAAGAAAATATTTAAAACAAAATGGTTTGAAAGAAATAAAGAAGTAAGATATATAGCACAAAAACATGAAAATATAATTGACACAACTAGTGTAAATGGAGAAGCAAAAATAAGCTTAATAACATATGAAATTATCAAACTAGAATTAGCAAAACTATCTACGAAAGAAGCTAAAAAATATAGAAACATATATTTTGGAGGAATAGAATTCACTATAAAAGCATATTTTCAGAAAAATATAGACACACCTATACAACTATACATATTAGATGATAGAATATTAGAAAATCTACAAGACGCCTTAATATCAATAATAAAAGAAAATTTAATATAGTAAAAATTAAAATTTACAGTACAACCAAATTTTAGTATATCATTAAAATATGAACATAAAAAATTAGCTTTAACACTATATTATAAATTAGATGAATTAAAAATGTCACCAGGTAGCAAAATAATAAGTATAGAAACTAAAATGATATATGTTTTAATCGGAAATCACCATGTAAGAAAAAACAACATGAAATGAGTATTTTAGTACCGAGACTATATCAAGATATATTAGAACAAATAGAACACAAGGAAAATGCTAGAATAACAATACCAGAAGAAATACAAATGAATTTTAACAATAGAACTATAACTCCATCACATAGATTAAAATCACAAATAAAAGGATCCAAACTAATAATTAAAAGTGAACCAAGAATATTAAGACAAAATAGTTTAATAGGTAGACAACCAAGAACATTAGATTTGATAAATATACTGAGCAATAAATTAAGAATTAAAGTAGTAATATTCAACGAATTTATAACAACTGACTGTATAGCTGAAATAAATACAAGAGTCGTAAAAACTTTATACATATAAGTAAAATTAATGAAAAAGATTGTAATCTGATAGAGTCAGACACTGCAATTACCCTGAAAATGAGAGATAAAGAATAATCACAAAAAGTATTAATCTAAAATTTAAAATTCATGATTTAGAATATAAAATAAACATAGAAGTAATAGAATATGACAGTTTTAATGAATTGTTATTAGGAAGTGACTTTTTAACCATGATAAATTATAGAATTACTAACGAAGGGATTGAAATTAATGACCAAGGAAAAACAATTTTGTAAATAAAATATGAATATTCAAGAAAGAATACAAAAGAAGAAACAAAAATTAAAAATTAGAAAAATAATGTTATCGTAAGAAAAAATAATATCCCAACTTAAATACTTAGAATATAGTGCGAAAGAGATGAAATTAGAAAATGATATAAAATAATTAGAACAATAATGTGATAAATCTACAAAAATATGGATTGATATGGGACATGGATGGAAGAAAAGAACTAATAATCTTGAGTAGTTTTAATGAAAAGGTGGATGCAATACAACACGAAATAATAATAAAAGAACAATTAAAAAACACCCTACTAAGCATGGATGAAATAAGAGAGAATCAAACCCAAATAAAACAATTAGTACAAGAAGAATTGACAAAATTATGAAATGTATCAGAATTCAGAAGTACCAACATTTAAATTAATATTAAAACAACTTAATATATTAGTATCACACATAAATAAAGGAAAACAGGCAATTGAATTAGAAGAAGAACCTGAAACAAGTAATACTAATCAAGAAGAAAACCAGTTACTATTATAAATCCTAATAAATCCAGAATTAGTACCAATTGATGCATGGAGACGAAGTAAAGAACACATAATGATAGATATTAGTAAAATAAAGCCTAAATTACCAAAAGAGGTCAAAAAAATAGTAGATAATTTAGCCTTATTACATAAAAAGGACAATTTTAATGGATACACACGAACATAGTGTAATAACATTTCTTAAAAATTATGGAACAAATATAACTGAAAAAGAAAGATATAAATATGAACCTATGAAAAACAAAGACTTTAAAAATATATCAAATAAAAATAGTAATTCTTCAAAAGTTGGAAATATTGTAGACTTAAAAGAAACTGGAAAAAGTGAAAAAATTAAATATCTACAATTAAACTTAGACAAACAAGAATAACATATATCAGAATTAAAAGATGAAAATAATAAATTAAGATCACATGGTAATGAAGAATGGTTATTAAGTATAAAAAATAAAAAAATAAATACAAAGATACTAAGAAAGAATTAAAAGAAACTAAGAGAGAATTAAAACAAGTAAGAAATGAATTAAGTCAAGTAAAACAATATATGGAAGAATTAAAAGAAGAACTAAATATTCTGAGAAAACAAATGAAAAATATTAAAAGAAAGGAAAAGGAAAAATACAAAACAAGCGATGATAGCTCATATAGTTCTGATAATACTAATAGTATAACTGAACAAGAATTTACTAATGTGAAGGAAAATACCATAGAAACCCAAGGAATAAAAATAATAGATTTTATAGAAAAATGGAAAGTCTAGTACGATGAAGGACGAAGACTGGGAGGAGACAAACAAGATCGCAACTAGTACAATTCGTCTAAATCTGTCAGACAGCGTCTTACAAAATATAGAATCGAAAGAGTGCAAGACTGCAAAAGAAATTTGGGAGACTTTAGAGAATTTGTACATGTCCAAGAATCTTTCTAACAAGTTCTACTTGTGGAAAAAGTTGTACTAGATGCGGAAGCCAGAAAATATGGATATGCTCCAGCATTCGAGTAATTTTAATGGTATGATTTCTCAATTGATAAGGTTTGAAGTAAAGTTTAACAATGAGGAAAAGGTTGTGTTGATAATGGCAACACTTCATCCATCGTATGATCACCTTATCACCACTCTTACTTATGGAAGGACAAGTTGGTGTATGAAGTCATTGCGGAAGCCTTGGTTTCATTTGAAAAACAAAACAAGGCGCGAGGTGTGGAGTCTTAAGCCTTTATTTCATAAAATAGGGGGAGAAGCCAAAATAAAGAAGGTAGGAATGGAAATGATAAGTCCAGATACATATCAAAATCCAGAAATAGAAATGATGGATGATGTCATTGTGGCAAGCCGGGCCACTTTAAGAAAAACTGTAGGATTTTGAAGCGGGAACTACATGAGGCCAACAAGAAGAAAAATAATAGAGACAACAAGACATCTATAGCCGCCACTACAGAAGAAGATGTGGCAGTAGTGATTGCTGGTGAATGTTTGCACATTTGAGATAATATGGTTGAGTGGGTGGTAGATTCAGGAGCTTTTTTCCACATCACTCCCAATAAAGATATGTTTACCACATACAAAGTTGGTGACTTTGGAAATGTGAAGATGGGTAATTCTGCATGCTCTAAAATTATTGGAATTGGAGATATAAGTATTCAAACGAATATCGGTCATCATCTACGTTGAAGAATGTAAGGCATGTTTCTAATTTGTGCCTTAATTTGATCTCTGTAAATGCATTAGACGAGCAAGGGTATGAAATCTATTTCGGCAATAAGAAATGGAAACTCAGTAAAGGGTCGATGATCATTCCGAAAGGAAAGCTATGTTGTTCATTGTACAAGGCTTATGGGAAGGCTTGCAACAACAATATAAATGTAGCAGTCAATACTTCACCGAATCTATGGCATAAACGACTTGGTCATATGAGTGAAAATGGTCTGCAATTCCTCGCAAATAAGTTCATTCCTTTAGAGAAAAGGTACTCTATCTGATCATTGTGAGCATTGCTTATTTGGAAAACAACATAGAGTTTCATTTAAGAGTTCCTCCGCCAAGAAAAAAAAAGGTACATGAGCGAGTTTACTCTGACGTCTGTGGTCCCATGAAAGTTGAATCTTTGGTTGGAGTCAAATATTTTATAACCTTCATAGATGATGCATCAAGAAAGGTATGGATCTATATGCTAAAGACGAAAGACCAAGTGTTTGGATTTTTTCAACAATTTTATGCTATGGTAGAAAGAGAAACTGGGAAGCAGTTAAAGTGTCTTAGAACAGACAATGGAGGTGAATACACTTCTCATGAGTTTAGAAATTATTGCTCTAAACATGGGATTCGGCATGAAAAGATGGTACCTGGCACTCCTCAACATAATGGTGTAGCAAAACGAATGAATCGCACCATTATAGAAAGTTTAAGATGCATGATGAGATCATCAAAGCTACCAAAGCCATTTTGGGGAGCAGCAGTGCAGAGTGCATGTTATCTGATCAACAGATCTCTATCAGTTCCTTTGAAGTTTGATATTCTAGAAAGAGTATGGACGGGAGAAATATGTCATACACACATCTGAAGGTGTTTAGAGGCAAGGCATTTGTGCACGTGCCAAAGGAACAATGATCCAAACTTGACGATAAAACAGTCCCATGTATCTTCATCGGTTATGGAGATGACGAGTTTGGGTATAGGCTTTGGGATCCACTTAACAAGAAGGTCATAAGAAGCCGAGATATGGTTTTTTATGAAGATCAAACAATTGAAGGCGCAAGAGAAGAAAATAGTCAACCAGAAATGGTTGAAATTGAGTTGTGTCCTCCAGAACAACAATGGCCAGACAATGAATTGCAAAAAGCTGTTGAGATGTCCCATGATGATAATAGTGATGCTGAAGAATATGTACCAGCACAAGAATATATCAATCAGGTGGAGCAGTACCAGCAACTATAGAATGAGCAATCTCGCAGAAGGTCAGCTAGAGGACTAATCCCATCCACAAGATATCCACAATTAGAGTATATCCTTTTAACTGAGAAGGGGGTGCTAGAGAACTACCAGGAAGCAGTGACTCACAAAGACAAAGACAAAGACAAAGACAAAGACAAGTGAATGGATTCCATGAAGGAGGAAATGAATTCCCTCATGAAGAACAACACCTATGAGTTGGTAAAACTTTCAAAAGGCATGAAGGCCCTAAGAAATAAATGGGTGTTCAGAATAAAGGATGATGGACATGGAAACCTGGTAAAGTTCAAAGCTTGATTAGTTGTCAAGGGTTTTCGTAAAAAAAAGAATCAATTTTGATGAATTTTTTTCTCCGATGGTGAAAACGTCATCAATCAGAACAATCTTAGGATTAGCAGCGAGTCTGGATCTTAAGATTGAGCAGATGGATGTAAATACTGCATTTCTTCATGGATAATTAGAAGAAGAAATTTATATGCATCAACCTGAAGGTTTGATGTTAAAGGAAAATATCATCTTATCTGTAGACTGCAAAAGAGTTTGTATGGTCTAAAACAGGCTCCACGACAATGGTACAAGAAGTTTGATTCATTTATGATGGATCAAAGCTATAAGAGAACATCAGTTGATTCGTGTGTCTACATCAATCAATTTCCTAATGAAAAATTTATCATTTTATTACTGTATGTTGATGACATGTTTATAGTGTCCAGGATGACAAGATGATAAATTAGCTAAAGAAAGAATTATCAGGAGTCTCTGATATGAAAGACATGGGGGCAACCAAAACAAATTCTAGGAATGGAAATCATCCGAGACAGACCTTCTCGGAGATTATGGTTGTCATAGGAGAAGTATGTTGAACGAATACGTGAGAGGTTCAACATGAATGATGCAAAGCCAACTTCTTCACCTCTTGGTGGCCAGTTCAGACTCACCAAGAAGTCATGTCCTTCTTTAGAAGAAGAAAATAAAAAGATGTTGGCTATTCCTTACTCTTCAGCGGTTGGTAGCTTGATGTACGCAATGGTTTGTACGAGACCAGATATTGCTCATGCAGTAGGAGTCGTTAGTCATTTTCTTGCAAAACCAGGTAAGCAACATTGAGGCTGTAAAATGGATCTTCAGATATCTGAAAGGGATATAAAAATATGTTTGAGCTTCGGGAAAGGAGAACCAGTCTTGGAAGGATATGCAGATGCAGATATGGCTGGTGATCTTGACGGTAGAAAATCTAGATCTGGATATATGTTTACTTTTGAAGGGGGAACTGTGTCATGGCAGTCCAAGTTGCAAAAATGTATTGCTCTATCACTACAAAATCAGAGTATATCGCCCTTACAGAAGCTGGGAAAGAAATGTTATGGATAAAGATTTTTTTTCCAAGAATTTGGTTTGATGCAAGAAGGGTATGTGGTTCATTGTGACAGTTAGAGTGCGATTGATCTGAGCAAGAATTCCACTTACCACTATAGAACGAAGCACATAGATGTCAGATATCATTGGACTCGTGATGCACTTGAAAAGAAGTTATTCCAGGTGCAGAAAATTCACACAGACAAGAATGCAGCAGATATGCTAACAAAGGTGATTCCTCGGCATAAGCTTGAGTTGTGTTCCAAGCTTGATGGGATGAGTTCTATCTAATAAAAATGGAGATACCTCCTTCAGGTGTATGGGTCTGGAGGGGGAGATTCGTAAGGTCCATCCCATAGTTGGTAGCCTACCATTGAATGATTTTGCAAGTTTCAATCATAAGTTTGGCAACATATCATTAAATGATTTGACAAAGTTGCAAAACTTGACTTTTACATACATAGTAATGTCATGGACGACATCAAGAGGAGCATTTTCACTCCTATAAATAGGTTGCTCATAATTCATTCATAACACACCAAAATAAAGAGGAAAAACATAGAGAATACCTCTTAGTAAGAGAAATCTAAGAGAAAGAAAAAAAAAGAGTTCCTACAAAATTGTTATAAATATTTTGTAGAGAAATTGTGAGATTACCACACTAGTGAGTGTGAGAGTTTTTGAGTGTATTCCTCAAGTATTTTCAAAACTTGAGAAGATATTGTATACCCATTATTATTGTTATAGTGAAAGGTTTACCATGGTTTCCCCCTTATTCATAAGGGTTTCCACGTAAAATTCTCGGTGTCATTATTGCTCTTTATTCTTGCTAATTAATCATAAAATAATATTTACATTGGAAGATATCCGAAAATTTTGAATATGCTATGTGATTGCAGTTGTGACTGATCTTTCACATCAAAAAAGAATTTCGGGGTCTCCGTTGTATTTTTCTGCAAATATTAATCCTGAAGGGGAATTGGAATACTCTTCGTTATTCCCAACACATACCACTCTAACATGATATGGAAGTCGAGTATCTAAAGATGAGTATATATGGGCACTTGACATAGAGCATTGTATATTTTATTTATATAGCATTACATTATATAATAGAAGGATATATATGGTGCACTTGTCCAAGTAAATAGATAGATATGAAAAAAACTAAGCTTTTTATTATTGTTCTTTACAACAACAACAACATAACTATTGTAAATATTCTACGAGTGGAGTTTTGGGAGGATAGAGTGTACACAAATCTTACTCCAACCTCATTGAGGTAGAGAGGCTATTTGGGATAGACTCCCAGCACAAGTAAAGCATTTTAAAGCAGTTTTGAAAAAGGAAAAATGACAGTAAAGTAAACAAGGCAACTAATAGAAAAATAGTACATAACATTCAACAAAATGAACAATAACAACAACGAAATAATGTGAAAACCGAAGGACAAGAAACAATAGGTGGTAACATACAAAGACGAAAAACAAAAGGTTATGAGAATAACGTTAATACTACTGTTAAGAAAGGTGAAACAGAATCGACTGATACAGTGCACAAACTACCACCAAGCATGTATTGTAGAAAAGCGGGATAACACTCAATTGCATACTAACCTTCTACCCTAATCCATGATCTTCATACCCTCCTATCTAAGGTCATGTCATCGGTAAGCTAAAGATGTGTCATATCCCGTCTAATCACCTCTCCTCAATCCTTTCTGAGCAAAAGAAAAAAATAGATGTATGTGCATTTATGTACTTTTACTTTTTAGAGTTGGAAGATGTATGAGCAGTTCTAGGTAGTAACACGGAAGATCACCCAACTATTGATCTCTCAAAGTCATATTTTTTTTATAACAACAAGATCACCCAACTTTCCCTATATCACATCAAAAATCACCCTATTAATACTTGACCAACAAATTATGACATGACATTTAATTTATTCTACAAGTCTTTTTTTTATCAATCCACATGATAATTTTTGTTAGCATCAGTCAAGTCTTTGCAGTCTTGAGGCTTAATTGCCTGGTTAAATACGTTATAGCTTGAGAATAAATCCATCGGGTGCTCCTATTCTGATTAATTATCAGTTCTGCCAATGTATGATAGGATACGATTTATGGGTTGGGTTAGAAGGAATGACCGGACTTTAGGAACTACATTTACTTAATGTTGTTAAAAAAATCCTTATGGATTTCACCTAAGAGAAGGAAAAAGAAGATGACATAGTTTTAATAAAATGATAGGGCCAATTTTTTTCCCAGAGAGAGTGAAATTTTATTTTAATAAAGAGAGAATATGGTTAATCTGTGTTATGGATCGGGTCAGGTCTGGTCTTATTGCCATGTGGACTGAGAAAAAAGAAAAATATTATTCAGAATAAATTAAATTTCATGTCACATTTTGTTGATCAAATATTAATTGGGTGACTTTTGATGTGATATAGAGAAAGTTGGGTGACCTTGTTATTACAAAAAACATGACTTTAGGAAATTATTACCCATAGTTGAATAACCTTGTGTGTTACTACCTCGAGATTGTGGTAGTTAAGATTCTAGAAGTTAAGCTAATGTGAGTTTTGAATTTTTAGTCCCTCCGTTTTTTGTAAATTTTGATTTTAATTGGTGTGATATCTGACTAGAAGCAAACTTGACCTTTAGTTAGTGAAACACACTTTGATCTCTTTGCTTGTTTACAAATTTATCATGATTATTAAATAGGTTATGTTAAGTTTGTACATCACTCTATATTTGATAGTAATATAATTATAAAAGTAATTCAAATAGAGTATCACATATTTCTTACGTAAAAGGGATAAAAAGAAAATTTTCAAATAATTAAATGTTAAGTATACTTAGTTAAATATCGTAATAACATAATAAAATTTACCAATAATTGATAGAAAACTGGTATTATCACAATGTTTTTTCTCTATATATATCAATGTCTTTTTTCGTTATTTTATTATGAAACATGTGTTGTAGGACGTTATCATCACTTTTAGACCCTCTTAGGGGTGACAAATGGCGTTTGGGTTGAAGTTGGGCGGGTCAAGATGAACTGAATCAATATATGAGCCAATGTCAACACACCCAAAGCTTATATGAGTTAAGATGAGCGGGTCAAAATTGGCTAAATGATGGGTCATAACCCAACTTACCCAACTTGACCCATTACTTTTACAAATTTCAAACTTACCTTTTATGATGTTATTTTATTTTGCATGATATTTGATTTTTCCATATCTTTATTTTTAAAATAAGAATAATATTTTAAGATTTTTTTAATTTTTATAAAAGCAAAATAAATATATAAAATAATGAGAGGGAGGGTAGGGGGTGGGTAGGGGTGGTAAGGAGGTAGGGGGTGGGGTGGAGTAGGCAAGGTAGGGGGTAGAGATGTGAGGGTGATTCAGTGCTTGGGTGGGGGTTGGTGTAGGGGAGGGGAGGGGTAGGGTAGGGTGGATGGATAGTGTGGTGGGATGTTGGGGTGCATTGGTGTATTTTTATTGTTCTGAAATAATAAAAGAATTTTTCAAATAATTATTTATAAACAAAAATCTTAATCTAGAGTGGAGCTTTAATCGTTAAGATTGAACATTTTCGTGGGTCAAGTTTGGACATCATCATGGGTTTATTTAGGAACTGTTGATTTATGATGGGTCAACTTGGATTAGCCCAAACCAACCTATCATCAAAATCACTCTTGCCCAAATCCATGAAACCTTGGACAGGTTGGGCGGGTCATTTGGATTTGGACTAATTTTGTCAACCCTAGGGCCTAGACCCACTTACTTAGATATGATAGAAAAACTGTGCTGTTTAAACCAAATTGGAAAAAAAGAAATTGAGTGTAGAAGAAATACTACCTTTAGCCAACATGCAAAGGACGATGCAAATGATCTTGATTAGCCACTTCTAATCTTAATCACGTACAATTTTATATGGAAGCTATTGGTGCACTGACTCAAATTAAATCAATTTAAGGATACTTATTGATATGACCCAAAAAAGAAAAGAAAAGCAGAGAAGAATCGAAGATTTTATTAAATAACTTGATTAACAGTTGTATTCGACAGATTAATTACATATCGACTGAATAATCACCACATTCTAATTAATCACCCATAAGCTGTGCTGTGAAATCTCTTAATGGTGCAAACATTAAGAATTTTTAGTAATACTTGTTTGCTAGTGCATCTAGGAGTCTTGAACTGACTCAATGCAGCCTCATTTCCTATGTAATATTCCAATATTTTCTTGAAAGTACCTCTCTCCAATGGATTATGTTCTTCTTGATACAACATATCCATGATCCACAAAAGAAGCATTCATTTCTCTGCAACACTCATCGAGTACCCTTTCATCAATTTCCCCTTTGATTTCCCAGTAAATCACATAGTGCCCCGGTTGATTTGTCACGTTCTCGTGGCTCAGCTAGTCTTGCCTTGCTTAGTATCTGTGAACCTCTCTCTACCACTAACTGAACGTCTTTCTCGGTGTTCTTATCGAAGTTCACTGTTAATATTAGTTTTCTCCTGTATATGAAGTTGAGTTTTGGGTCTTTTTGTAAAAACCGGACACTTCTACCACAGCCTCTAATCTATATCTATAAAGACCTGCAAATAGCGGTTCAGATGGTTAAATGAGAATTCACTGAAGTATAATATAACAAAAAAAAAAACGGAAATTAGCTACAAATTTATTTGCTAAATAGCTCGTAGCTAACAAAGTTTTTTGATAATCCTGTAAGACTTTGAAAATATTTTTCTCAATTGTATTCATCCAATAAGGGAATAATATATACACAATATACAATTAATTGAGAAGAGTAAATCATGTCTCTAATCTTCCTAATCAAATCAATCTACTTCCTAATTAACATAATTCTGATAATCATTTTACTACCTACCATACATAAAATAATATTCTCACTAATTATAATAATTATTCTAATTATTATATTCTAACACTCTCCCGCAGTCGAAGCTGGAGGGCGGCGAATGCTGAGACTGTCCCGAAAATCTTCAAATAATATCAGCGGAAGTACTTTTGTGAAAATATTTGCGATTTGATGACGTTTTGGGACATGTAGTACTCATACTTGTCCGTGAGCCACCTTCTCACGAACAAAATGGATATCTAACTCAATACGTTTAGTGCGTTGATGATTGATTGGATTACCTGATAGATAGATTGCACTAATGTTATCATAGTATACCAGTGTGGCTTTAGGAGTTGGGCAATGAAGTTCAAGGAGCAGATTCCTAATCCAACATGATTCAGACACAACATTGGCAACAACACGGTATTCTGCTTCAGCACTTGAACGTGATCATGTGGCTTGTCTTTTTGATGACCGGGAGATCAAATTGTTACCGAGGAAGAGACAACAACCTAAGGTAGAGCGTCTGGTGTTTGGACAACCTGCCCAGTCGGCATCCGTGTAAGTGACAAGTTTAGAACCGGAGGATGAGTAGAGATGTAGTCCATACTCCAAAGTGCCTTGAATATATCGCACAATGTGTTTTAGAGCGTGCATATGTTCCTCCATTGGATCATGCATAAATAAGCACATTTGTTGCACTGCATAAGTAATATCTGGCCTGGTGAATGTGAGATACTGCAAAGCTCCTGCGAGGCTACGGTATAATGTGGGATCGGCAAATGGTTTGCTTGAGGTGGCACTCAATTTAGACTTAGTGTCGACCGGAGTTGCTGAATGTTTGCATGATGACATTCCAGCTCGTTTAACAATCTCAGATGCATACTTCTTCTGGGAGAGGAATAATCCACCTGCATGTCGTGTCACAGCAATTCCTAGAAAGTAGTGAAGTGGACCAAGATCTTTCATAGCAAATTCAGAACTGAGCTGTGACATAATATTCTTACGAAGAGAGTTTGATGATGTCGTTAGAATAATATCGTCCACATATAAAAGAAGATAAGCAATATTATTGCCCTAACGATAAATAAATAGAGAATTATCGGAACAACTATGAGAAAAACCAATTAGTGACACAAAGTCTGCAAACCGCTTATACCATGCCCTGGGGGCCTGCTTCGGTCCATATAATGATGTGTTGAGCAAACATACATGATTTGGATATTTAGAATCTCTGTATCACAATAGTTGATGCATGTAGACAGTTTCATTGAGGTGCCCATGGGGGAAGACACTTTTGACATCTAATTGATGAAGGGCCATCCTTTTGATAGAGACAGGCTGAGAACTGTTCGGATAGTTACCGGTTTGACCACTGGACTGAACGTCTCCCCACAATCTACACCAACCTGTTGTGTCTTTCCATCACCTACAAGACGGGTCTTATGCCGCTCAAAAGTTCCATCAGAATTTTCTTTATTATTAAAAATCCACATAGACCTAATTATATTAGCATTAGATGGATGAGGTACTAAATCCCACATCCTATTTTTAATTAGAGCGTGATATTCATCATTCATGACCATTTTCCAATTCGGGTCTTTTAGAGCAGACACGGGGTTACGAGGCAAAAGTGATTTCGAGACTTGGGTGTGTAGGCTATATTTGGTATTGGGTTTGACAATTCCATGTTGACTACGGGTGACCGGATGAATTATTGGGCCAATAGAGTG
Source organism: Anisodus tanguticus (assembly GCA_034509755.1). Taxonomy (NCBI): domain Eukaryota; kingdom Viridiplantae; phylum Streptophyta; class Magnoliopsida; order Solanales; family Solanaceae; genus Anisodus; species Anisodus tanguticus. Next base: position 25,166,741 of record CM067544.1, on the reverse strand, counting down.
GACGCCACTTACCGAGGGGTGAGAAGTCGACGGTCCAGTGGGCTGGCTGTTTGGGGCGCCTGGAATTGGGCCTGTTGCGGTATCTTGGCCCAAGCTACTGGACAAGGCAGATTGTGAGGCATTTGGATTGGGCCTCGGAACCGAAGGCCCAAGCTGCTGCATTGAAATGTCAGTCAGTTGGGCCATCGATCTTTGGTCCAATGGGTCTGGATTTTGGTTTCCAACACTAACATTGGGTACCGAGATGTGAAAAAAATGTGTTAGATACGGGAGCTTATCATCATCCAAAAAATCATAAGTGTGTGTCCTTGTTTCATGTATCTTGGTAAATGGAAACACAGTTTCATCAAAAAGTTACGTGACGACTGATAATTATTCTTTTGAAAGAAATGTCGTAACATTGGTAACCGCGATGATGAGTAGGATATCCCAAAAAAACACATGGAGTAGACCGGGCTTAGAGTTTTGTGATTGTGGTGGATGGAAATATGGGGTAGTAAAGACAACCAAATACTCTTAAGTAATGATATGAGGGCTCTCGTAAATAAAGCATTTTTAGAGGAGCTTGGTAAGACATATTTTTATGAGGAAGGATATTCAATAGGTAAGTGGACATTTGGAGTGCATGATGCCAAAATAGAGGGGAAGTAAAGCATGAGAAAGAGATGTTCTAACAATATTGTTTATGGTTCTAATTGTGCGTTCCGTCTTCCCATTTTGTGATGAAGTATGAGGACAAGACAGACGAAAATTAAGACCATTTGTTTTGAAAAAATCCCAAAATTGTTTATTGTCAAACTCCCTCCTATTGTCACATTGAATATTTTTGATATCACGTTCAAATTGAGTTCGGATGAATGCTCTAAATGTGAGAAAAGTGGAAAACACTTGTGATTTTTTGATAAAGGGAATGTCCACAAATAATTAGAGTAGTCATCAATTATGAGCAAATAATATCAATGACCAGAAGAACTCAAAATGGGTGATGTCTAAATATCACAATGTAAAATATCAAATGGCAAAAGGGTGCATGAAGTAGAGGAAATAAATGGCAATTTAACATGTTTATCAAGTGCGCAAGAATGACACTTATTTAGAGTCCGTGTTTGGATCCAAGAAATAAAAATATTTTGTTAAAGAGAGGTCAAAACAGCATCTCCCGGATGTCCCAAACGTTGGTGCCAAGGCTGCAAAAACATATGAAAACTTGGATTGTTGTGTTGACTGATTTATTGGATAGAGCTCCCCCTTGCTATCACATCTCATGAGAAACTTCCCCGTCTGAAAATCATGGATGAAAAATCCAAAGGGGTCAAAATGAATAGATACCCAATTATCAGTTGTAAACTTTCTAACAGAAACCAAGTTTATGACTATTTTGGGAGCATGAAGGACATTCTTTAAAATTAGTGGTGGGTTTGGTGATGACTATTTGCTAGAACCATACCCAATTATTGGAATTGAATGACAATTTCTGACAATTATTCCATTATCATTGCTCAAATTAAAATAGGATGAGAGACTACATTGGGAGGACGTCATATGGGGCGTTGCTCCGGAGTCCATATACCAATTTGAATCCGGTGGATTTAGTCCAAGGGTGTGCATGGCGGACTCAATATCCGTGGGGTGGGCTCCTGTTGAATGGGCCTCATGCCACTAGGTCGGCTGAGGCCCACTGCCACTACCTGTGTTAACAGAGCCAGTGAAATGGGCATGTGCTATTGCTGCCAATTGTTTGGGAAATATGGGGTGGGGTGGGCTGAGGCTAGCTAGTGGGCCGTTGGGGCTGCTTGGCCCAATTGACTGTTGGGGCTGGGCTGGGTGGTAGAGCCCAAGGCCACTGCCAGCCGTTGGCCTGCTGCCACTGTCCACCACCCTTGCCGTCGTGCTGCTGCCACTTTCCACCACCCCTGTCGCCATGCTGCTGCCACTAATCCACCACCGGAGTTGGTGTTGCCGCTATTTCCGCCGCCACCGACATTTTGGTGGCCTCCACCTTTGTGATTTCCGCGATTTTCACCATTATTTTTATTATTATTACTTCATTTTTGTCCCTTATTGTGTTGAGAATGGTAAAAAAAATTACCATAATTTGAAGAAGTGGCAATCATGGTGGAATTTGAAGTAGTTGAAGCCTTTTCACCAAGCCCGACTCTTCAAGCACAAGCAAGGACCTTGCTTGATAAAATTTTGGTAGAGGATTACTTTGACGGATTAGAGTTCCCACGCCGCTATACGCATCAGTGAGACCGACGACCAATTGCAAGACTAACCGGTTATTAGTAACCGGTGAACCAACGTTTCTTAATTGATCTGGCAACACTTTGAGTCGTTGACAATATGTAGAAACATTAGAAAAATCCGTCATGTCAATGGTTGAGAACTCTTGTTCCAATGTAACATCGCGAGAGTTTTGGTTATCTTGAAAGATGTCTCGAAAACATTCCCAAGCCGTCATGGCTGTTGAATCCGGTTCAATTATCGTATGCAATAAGTCAGTGGAGATTGTTGCATAAATCCAACCAAGGACTGTGACATCAAGTGTATCCCACAATTCCTTGTCTGCATCAGTTGTTACGTCCTTCCCCTTGCCATCTTTCGGATGAATTATATGATGAAGAACTTTGTGAGCACGACAACATATTTTGAATAATTCCGCCCAAGTCGCATAATGAACGGTTTCTATTTCTAGTTTGATGAAAACATGTGTTTTGATGTTTGAGACAGCAAGGGCAGAGTGAATGATGATTTGGATTCAGACATAATTGGTTGTGATTGAGGATAATCTATAATGGAGTAAAAAAAATGAACAAAATTTTCGGACAACTAGGGTTCTAGGGGAGGAAGAAGACCGAAAAATTGGAAGAAAATAAAATTATTTTGGATCTTTCGTTAAGCTCTGATACCATTTAAGACTTTGAAAATATTTTTCTCAATTGTATTAATCCAATAAGGGAATAATATATACACAATATACAATTAATTGAGAAGAGTAAATCATGCCTCTAATCTTCCTAATCAAATCAATCTACTTCTTAATTAACATAATTCTAATAATCATTTTACTACCTACCATATATAAAATGATACTCTCATTAATTATAATAATATTCTAATTATTATATTCTATCCAATAAGGGAATAATATATACACAACATACAATTAATTGAGAAGAGTAAATCATGTCTCTAATCTTCCTAATCAAATCAATCTACTTCCTAATTAACATAATTCTAATAATCATTTTACTACCTACCATACATAAAATGATACTCTCATTAATTATCTAACAAATCCATCGCTAATCCATCGTTAAATATGATTTCCGATCAGATTTTGCTATTTAGCAACTAATTAAAGTTATTCATCGCTAAATGATGTTTTTCTTGTATCATACTGATCTACTTAAGTATAATTCAATGTGGTAAATAATGACCCCAACTTTATATACAATATGATTTGTTATTAAAGTTGCATGACCAAGCTAGCTCACAATTTCTTTCCTAATGAATTGGGATGCACGTTGAACAAGATAAAATGAGACTCCACTTATTTAGTACAACTTTTCCACCTTTGTGCAAGACGATTTTATAGTAAAATCGTGAAGCTAATAATTCTCCATGATTTGATGTTGTTCTTGAACGAATTCAAGTTTTAGTAACTAACGGATATCACAAATTAAACTACATTGACAATGTAGAAATATCTTTGTACTTAATGTATAACTTTACAGATACGCCATCTTTAACCGGATAGATTGGCATGTTGGTGAAGGTCACTTAACTATGAAAGGCGGATCATAGAATCTATGAGTTCAACTGAATTCAATATTTTTACATGTACATACACAAAAATTACTAAAATTTCATAAATATTACGTATAATTTATAATATACTTACGTACCTGTGAAAGTAGTTAGGACAATTTCATTTTGTTGGCCAATCTTGACTTGAGATAAGGGCACATGATCACCTTGTTGGTACTCTATTGTACTTTATAAAGCAGAACGGGAAGTAAATAACTATTACAAGTATTCGAAAGGATAAACAAATATTCAATATTCAGAAATTGAATCTTGTTGAACAAATAGGCCAATCTTCAAAACTGCCGCAAGCTTGTTGTGTCTTGAATCTTGATAACCTAAAATCAAGAAACAACTAAATCTGGATGGTTACAATGTTGTGTGTTGAGTCGAGTGATTTCCCTCTGTCCTTAAGACAAGATTGCTCCGTATATATGCTTTTACGTTAGCGGGCAATAGTCTCCCAAGATAAAACAACACTTTAATCTCAACGCTACAAAGCCAATAGGTTGAGCCTGACGAAGAAAACAACTATGAATCGACTTACTGAAGATATGGAAAATGAAGGAAGAGTTTCTGTTTTCTCTTCTGTTTTGTCTCTGTGTATATAGTGTGTCTCTGTTGTGTATATCTCGTGTATATGTGAGGGTTTGCTCACTATTTTTGTCAACAGTTTTCGTCACTGTTTTGCAGTGATTTTTCGTGTCTGTTTGTGGTATTTTCTGCCACTGTATATTTCTTGACAATTGAGCCAAAACAGCTCAATATATAGCATCACAAGAGGGTTGTTCAACTGCCCAAAACACTATTGTAAATAGTCTGTTAATGGCTGGTTTAAGGCCATTAATATGGCATGTTAAAGGCTATAAGTGAGGCTGTTCATGGCCATTGAAGGAGGGTGTTTATGGAGGAGTTAATCAACCAAGTAATGGCTGGTTAATGCTCCAAAAAATAGTCCAACGGTAGGCAGAAAGTTTTCTGCCTTCCGTCACCCCAAAATCAATTTTCCAGAAACTCTAGGGACTAAACTATAAATATTAAGCAATTTGGGGTCCAAAAAGATAATATCAGAAAGTCCTCACAGCCCACAGCCCACGACCCGAGTCCGAGACCGGACCGGACAGGACGGGCGGACGGCGGCGGCGGCGCGCGTGTGGGCTTAGCCTTGAACCCAAGCACATCTAGGTCATCCCTCCTTTAAACACCTGGGATACCCCTTGGGGTCCCAAACCCTTTACCACTTTAGAGACTTATAAAGAGAGAAATTCTTCCTTTTTCCCACTGATGTGGTAGATTTGTCCCACACCATATTTTCATGCCTCAAACACCTTACTTTGTGGACCAATATCTCTTTCATTCTCAATGAAATTTGACGATTCTTGGCCCTACGGTCATCTACTCACTTAGTAGATTATGCATGTGTGAAGAGACAAAACCTCCAACATGCGGAACACTAGTGTTTAATTCATTAAACATGGGTGGACGCATCTCCCCGCCAAATGCAAATTTCCAACACACCTTCTATGAAACTATCATTGGTTGAATTAATATTGTCGTTTTGGTGTCCCCGGGGCATAGCTGGGTGACAGAGGATGAGAACTTAAAATCCAACTGGAGGCCTGCAGCGTGAGTTTGAACCCTGGTAAGAGCAATTTGCTCTCTTGGGGTAGGACCTTGTAGGTGATATCAGTTGATCTGTTCTCAAACCCTGGTCATTCAGGCACATCCCGGAATTTACTGGTAGTAGTGCTGAGGGATCAAGACTAATATCTCCAGGAATAATCTAACGTAAGCGAGGAAGTGAATATAAAAAAAAATTACCGTTTTGGTAATTATAATTTGACTTCTGTCTATAAAGGGGTATGAACTCAATAAGAAAAAGTGGATATCACTGCAAAGGTAACTTTTTCTGGTGGAGTAGAAGGATCCATATTTACTCCAATCCAACTCTCTGTGGACCCATTTTTTTTTTTTGATGTTATTCTTAATAGTAATTGTTCTTGAGGATAAGGGTAAAATATTAAAACATACTTAATTAGTATTTTCTTAAGAGGCGTTAAGAGGGATCGAGTATATCATAACATGTGTGGCTATAAAAGCTTTCAATTAACAAAATATAGAAATGTGTTTTTTTGGAATGGATTAATAAGAAGTAGTCTCAAATAAAGTGAAGTAAAACAAAAATTCGGAGAACCGAAAAAACCGAACATACCGAAATTCGGTTCGGTTTTTCTCGGATTTTTTTTAAAAAAAAATCAATTTTTTGAAAAACCGAACCGAATCAAGATTTAGTGATTCGGTTTGGTTTTTATATTTTGGATACGAACCGAACCGAAAAAACCGAATTAAATATATAATTATTCTTATTTTTTATTTTAAGCTACTGCCATCTCTTGAATCATAGCCATTGAAGTCAATCTATGAAGCTTTTATGGAAGTGGAATGCGGCATGAACTTGATTAATAAATCACTGAAGCATTGACATAGAATGTAGGGAGAGAAAGTAGTTGTAAATTGGTGAAACTTTAAATGGTCATAACTCTCCGCTTGGATGTCCGTTTTATCCGATTTTTTTTTTGGGGTATTTTTTCGAGACGGGACCGGCAGCAGTTTGACGCAACCAATTTTTACGAAAACGTCAATTTTCCCAATCAATTTGTGTTTTTTCCCAAATCGGTTTCTAATTTTCCTTTTTCTTTAGTAAACATCTCGCGATACACAATAGATTTTAACGTCGAAATTTCATGGTAGTGTAGGTGTGAATGTCAATTTCAGTTTTGGAAATTCAATTTTTTTAAAAAATAAAAAATTCCTCGACCCAACCCGGCCCACTAGAAAAAACCGATATAATCCGATAACGTTCGGCGATATAAATCGAACATATCGGTTTTTTTTAAAAAAAAAAAGTTGTATTCGGTTTTTCTTTTTAAAAAACCAATTTTTGTTCGGTTCATATTTTTCGGTTATAAAATCGAACCGAACCGATATACGCCCACCCCTAAGTAGAAGGAGAACTAAAATCTATTTTTGTTTTTCGTTTCTAAATGAGGTTTTCCTTACTTCTCCACTACATTGAGTGAGGAGAAAACATCAAATTAAAGGAAGTTACATGCATTATAAAAATATCATTGTTGGCATTGATATGTAGAGACTAGAGTGTAGCAATTTGTCCTTTCATCAAAATGAATTGAAGAAGAGAGCAGCCCCCCGATATCTCTCTCAGAAGAAATGTGTACTAATGCTATATGGACCAAAAAATTTCTGTCAACAAATTGCAAAAAAGAAAGAGTGATTCCTTTTAGGAATTGGATGGAGATAGGAGATAGACCAAAACAATTAATTTGACAGCTATCCAACAAAATATTTCCTAGAGTTAAATTCACCCCATTTTTAGATTGTACTCTACTACATGAATAGCTGTTGAGAATTGCACTCATCTATATAATTATGGAAATATTGTTGAACCTCCCTTTTCGATGATTGAGACATTGAGGTAACGCTATTTAGCAACTGGTCTACCAATGTCTGATATAACCGAAAACCTCCTATTTTTGTCTACCAATAATTCATAAAATGAGTCGGGCATAAAAGGTGATTATTAAGGAGAAATAGATAAATCTCACTTGGGAGCCCTTCTCATTAATACAAAAATATATATATATATATATAATGTGTACAATGAAGATTCCTAATATAATAGGGATCATAAATCTACCATAATGATACAAAATAGAAAATAACTAAATGACTTAGTCTTGTCTTCTTCTTCCTTCACGTAGAGAGGCCCCTTTAGCTTGAGGGGGAAATTTCTATGTCTTTCATCCTCTGTGTCTATGGCCTATGCCAATTGGTCTTATTTGGATGAGTTGTATTTCGTTTTCCTTTTGTTAGTTTATCATGTCGCACCCATTTTTCGACCGCCGCCCGTTCGCGAGGGACGGGGGATCCGACATGGTCTCGACGTATGGGCGTTTTCTGAATTGATAAAGGGTTAAGGAGTCGCCACCTAATTATTCTACGATGAATTATGACACCTAAATATTAATATAAATGCTGTAAAATGAACTCCGATTAATGATCTGCGAAACTATAAGATTCAGGGTAAGGGTTCTTTATTATCCTAAATGGAAGGAGTTAGGCATCCTTTAAGATCCGCTAACTTGCGGTTATCCGATCAAATTTAGGTTAATTATTATGCTAAGGGGAAAATGCATGATTTAAAAGTATAAAGTTAAAAGGATGTTGAAAATAATTAATAAAAGGATGCATTTTTGATAACGTAAAAGATTTTTACTACTTATTCCTTTTCGAGGAGTGGTGCAAAAGCGGTTGTGATTTTGAGAAATAAAATCCGAAAAGTATGCATGACATTTGTTTATAAAAATACATGTAAAATTGATTTTCTTAGATAAAAGTATGCATTTGTATGACATTATTTATAAAATACATTTAAAGTGGATTTTTTGATAAAAGTATGCATTTGTATGACATTATTTATAAAAGACATGTAAAGTTGATTATTGGATAAAAACATGCATTTGTATGACATTATTTATAAAATACATGTTTAGCAATTTGATAGTAAAGGAGGAAAGTAAATTATTTATAATGCAAAGAAATAATTTATATGGAAATTATATTTTTTTGAATTGCAAATCAGATGAAAAACAAAATCTTGTTTGTATGACTAATAATGCGAATAAAAGATGACCAAGTTATTTTGAAAGTTTTAAAACACGCATGACGAGCCTGAATATAAATAAACTAGCTGCAAATTTCCAATTTTAAACTACTCAAGCCTAAAATAAATATACTAGCGGTGAGTTTCCAATTTTAAACTACCATTTCTAGTTTATCAGTTCTAGGCCTAATTCTTCTAAATATTCAAACAATCATACAAGAGTAGTTAAATTACAATACAAAATAAAAGGAATGCGGAATTAAAAGAAATTAAAACGGTAATGGCTAAGGCGATGATAGTGTCATCTCTTGGGCCTTGGGCGCAAGTCCGACAATCTCGTTCTCTTTCGTCTTTGTAGAACCCCAATTTGCTATCCCATATTGTTTAGATGTTCCTCGCAAGGTATAAAAGAAAAAATAGTTAGAAATAAATAAATGCGAGTAAAACCTTCGGATCCGTATAAAACAATAGAAGTTTTGATTACAGAAGGCTCAGACTTATTTTTTTTTAAGCAAAAAGAAATTCAATTCATGTCGTGGTTGCGAACTAGAGACTCGTCAGTCAATCTAGTTGCCTTATCAACGCATGTTGGTTTCTCGCATGTGATTCTCATCATCGCCCTATTCCGAAGGAAACAAACCGAGGGACAACCTTTCGAAAGGGACATTGCCTCAAAATCATTTTCATCGGCCCAAGTGTAATATCGTGTTCAAATAAGTGGTATTTAACCAAGTGTAGCGATCTGTTTCTCATCAAGACGTAGTATCAAGATGCAACATCTGTTTGCTTCGAAATGTAGTCACAACTAGGCTCAAACATGTAGAAAAGATCTACTCTAGAAATGCAGCATAATTGCCCTTAAAGATGCAACAATAATTTGTCAACATATAGCAGCAAATTCCTCCAATGAATACATTTATTGTGCGAGTTTAACTCAACATGTAGTTCACTAAAAGCAGCAGCACTCACATAGCAAAAGTTGCATAAAAAATAGGAAATCTGCCCACCTCAAGAACACAACAATAGCCCTTATCAGGTATAGGATATTAAGGCATCAACAACCCCTAAGACAGCAGCAAAATCAGCCAAATATGGTAGCTAAATTCCTCAGAAGGTAGCAAATGTATGCAGCAACTAGCTCAATATAGCAGTAGCTATTTCACCAAAAGTGTAGCATTTTTTAGCTCAAATATAGTAGCAGAAATCAGAGAATGACCAGTGTTAAACAAGGTATATATACCCGTGATATACACTTGATATACATAGGTGTATATCACGGGAATACAGAAGCAGTGGCCCAGCTCGATAGTGGACACTGGCCCATCACGGGCAGAGTGGCAGTGGGCAATCTTGTATATATGGTATATATATTTGGTGTATATTGTAGTGTATTTGTTACCTAAATTAGGATTATACACTTACCATAATTGTATAGTTAGAATTATGGTAGAATAAGATTTTAGGAGTAGAATAGGAATGGGATTCTCCTATTTTGTAACTTGTATATATACCTTTTCAATTAATAAAAATAATCAAGGGAATTATTTCTTTCATGGTATCAAGAGACTAGGTCTAACAAAAATTTTCTCTCCCAAATTTTGTGCCCTTTCTCGGCCGAACCCCCCCCCCCCCCCCCCACTCGGGTTTCTTGTCCAAATTTCGTCTTCCACTCTCACAAAATCTCTTTACTATTTCCAAATTTCACCTCCTTCTTTGTTCTTTCAATATGTCTGAGAAAAATTTTCATCCTGCCCTCATGGTTTCTAACATCAAGAACAGTATCCCGATTGTGCTTGAGATGGAAAACGTCAAATATGCGACGTGGGCAGAATTGTTTAAAATTCACGCTATCTCCCATCAAGTCCTCCATCACATAAATCCTCCCGCTACCCCTATTCCCGCGGAGGATCCTCAGTTATGGATTACTCTTGATGCCATCGTTCTTCAGTGAATTTATTCCACTATTTCTACTGACCTTTTACAGACGATCATTGAGCCGGACACTACGGCTATGGCTACCTGGAATAGATTGCGTGATATATTCCAAGATAACCAACATTCACGTGTTGTCACACTCGAGCAGGAATTCTCTCTAGTTCGCATGGAAGCTTTTCCAAACGTCTCTGCATATTGCAAGAAACTCAAGGAGTTGGCGGACCAACTCCATAACGTTGGCGCACCTATGACAAATAATCGTCTGGTTCTACAACTGGTTGCCGGTCTTTCTGAGGCCTATAATGGCGTTGTGACTCTCCTTCGTCAAAGAAACCCACTTCCCGCTTTTTATCAAGCCCATTTCATGCTTACTTTGGAAGAAGCCGGTTTGGCTAAAAAGGCGGCTACCGGAGCAAACCCCGTCGTCCTAATGACGTCCTTCACAAATTCTTCGGGTTTTGTTGATAATTCGGACCAAAATCATACTCATGGTAGAGGTAAAAATAATCGTAAGAATAATAACAAAAACCACGGGGGCAAACGCGGCGGTTCCGGTGGTGGTTTGGTGGTCAGCAAGCAGGCAGTGGGCCCCGTCCAGTGAACAGTGGCCCACCACCCCTGCGGTCCCGGCGGTGGGGCCATGGGCCAGCAGCCCCTACTTTCCAGCAGCCAGGTGGGCTGGCCGGCCTTTCAGGCCCAACAATCAGCATTGGCGGCCCATTGGCCACTGGCCTAGTAACGCCAGTTCCAGCAGCTACGACCCAACTCAGCCCAGTCTTGGAATACTTGGGCCCCGACCTCCGCAAGCTTACCACGCAGCAGGCCCCACTTAGACTGATATCGATGCCGCGATGCACACATTGGGTTTGACTCAACCGGATCCAAATTGGTATATGGACACCGGGGCCACTACCCACATGACTTCCAATTCAGGTACTCTCTCATCTTATTCCAATTTGAGAAACCTTCGGGGTATAATTGTTGGTAATGACAACTCTATTCCAATTTAGGGTTATGGTCAGAAAACGTTGTCTCCCCCCAATCTACCCCTTATCTTGAAAAATACTTTACATGCCCCCAAATTGATTTAAAACGTAGTGTCTGTCCGAAAGTTCACCAATGACAATTTCGTTTCTGTTGAATTTGATCCTTTTGGTTTCTCTATGAAGGATTTCAAGACGGAGAGTCATCTCATGAGGTGTGATAGTAGGGGGGATCTTTATCCTATCACGCCCAGTTTCAGTCCATCGAGTCAAGCTTTGCCATCAGCCTTTGCAGCCATTTCTCCTTCCTTGTGGCATGCTCGCCTTGGTCATCCAGGATCCTCTATTTTATCAGTTTTAGATAAAAATAGTTTTATTTCTTGTAAGGGTACAAGTCGTACTCCAATTTGTCAATCTTGTTCGTTAGGAAAAATTGTCAAGTTGTCATTTGTAGACTCAAATTTTCATACTTCAATGCCATTTGATATTATTCATAGCGACCTATGGACGTCTCATGTTCTTAGTTCGTTGGGTCATCGATATTATGTTCTCTTTTTAGATGATTATTCTAAATTTTTGTGGATGTTTCCAATTGCAAATAAATCTCAAGTGTTTTCAGTCTTCATAAAATTTAGAGCGTTCATTCGTACCCAATTCGAAAGAGAAATAAAAAATATTCAATGTGATAATGGGAAAGAGTATGACAATAGGGAGTTTCGGGAGTTCTGTGCTAATAATGGGATCAATTTTCGTTTCTCGTGTCCTCATACATCTTCACAAAATGGGAAAGCCGAACGCAAAATTCATTCCATAAATAACATTGTCCGAACTCTCTTAATTCATGCTTTCATACCCCTATATTTTTGGCATCATGCTCTACAAATGACCACATATCTCCTTAACATAATTCCTTTCAAAAGGTCTGACATATTCTTCCCCCTCCAAATCTTATATAATAAGAACCCTTCTTATTCTCATCTTCGGGTTTTTGGGTGCTTGTGTTATCCGTTATTCCCATTCACCACAATTAACAAACTTCAGGCCCGGTTCACTCTGTGTGTATTCTTGGGTTATCCATCTAATCATCGTGGTTACAAATTCTTTAATTTATCCTCCAAGAAAATCATCATTAATCGCCATGTAATTTTTGATGAAACTCAATTTCCCTTTACTAAAGTTCATACTCCCGAGCATAGTTTGTATAATATTTTGGATGATGGTATATCCATATATATTACTCACCATTTTTGGACATATCTTGCACCTAAAATTCTCCAGCGGGCCCACTGCCCGCTGGCCCCACTATCCCGTCACAGTTTCCAATTACTGAATTAGTCCCAGCAATTGGGCCAGTCCAGCCCAATTCTGGAACTGGTCCAATGGCTGCTCCAGATTGCCGATTTGGGCCAGCAGGCCCACTGCCTACTGGCCAGTCCATCTCGAGCCCAACAAATTCCCAAAATTCACTCAATTCTTCCTCGAGTCATAGACCGGTCACTCGTAGTCAGTGGGGTATTTTTACACCTAAAAGACATTTTAATTTACATTCTAATGTCTCTAAATCCCCCTTGCCCCGTAATCTTGTGTCTGCTCTAAATGACCCCAATTGGAAAATTGATATGACTGATGAATATAATGCTCTTATTGATAATAAGATGTGGGAGTTGGTGCCCGTCCATCTGGTATTAATGTTATCAGGTCTATGTGGATTTTTGCTCATAAGGAGAATTCAGATGGGTCATTTGCTCGACATAAGGCGCGACTTGTGGGTGATGGTAAGACTCAGCAGGTTGGTATAGATTGTGGGGAGACGTTTAGTTCGGTGGTCAAGTCGGCTACCATTCGCACTGTGCTTAGCTTGGCTCTCTCAAAGGCATAACCTATTAATCAGTTGGATGTCAAGAATGCTTTCCTACATGGTGATCTCAAAGAAACAGTCTATATGCATCAGCCGTTGGGATTCAGGGAACCCAACCGTGCTCATCATGTCTGTTTATTGAAGAAGTCCTTATATGAGCTTAAGCAGTCTCCACAGGCCTGATATACGAGGTTTGCTGACTTTGTTTTGACTATTGGGTTCACTCACAGTAGGTCAGATAATTCCTTGTTCATCTACCGTCGTGGTTCGTCTTTGGCCTACATTATGTTATATGTGCACGATATCATTTTGACTGCCTCTTCCGATGCCTTACGCCAGTCTATCATGGCCATGCTCAGCTCTGAGTTTGCTATGAAAGACTTAGGGCACTTGAGTTACTTTTTGGGGATTCTCGTCAAGCGTCATTCAGATGGTTTGTTTTTGTCTCAAAGAAAGTATGCCGCTGAGATCATCGAGAGGGCTAGGATGTCATCCTGTAAGTCCACGTCCACTCCAGTTGATACAAAGCCCAAGCTTAGTGCAACGGCCGACGCACCATACGAGGACCCGACCCGCTATCGCAGTCTTGCAGGGGCCCTTCAGTATCTTACTTTTACAAGACCGGATATTACGTATGTCATCCAGCAGGTGTGTTTATTCATGCATGATCCCCGAATTAAGCATATGAATGCAATCAAACGCATCATTAGGTATATTCAGGGTACATTGGACTATGGTTTGCATCTATATCTTTCATCGCCATCCACACTTGTTTCATACACAGATGCTGATTGGGGTGGTTGTCCAGACACCAGACGGTCGACGTCTGGCTACTGTATGTTCCTTGGCAACAACTTAGTCTCATGGTCTGCGAAGCGTCAGGCAACTCTATCCCGCTCAAATGCTGAGGCCGAATATCGAGGGGTAGCTAATGTGGTCTCAGAATCATGTTGGTTACGTAATTTGCTTTTGGAGCTTCATTGTCCCATTCATAAGGCAACCTTGGTATATTGCGATAATATTAATGCCATCTACCTTTCAGGTAACCCGGTTCAGCACCAACGCACTAAGCATATCAAAATGGACATTCACTTTGTCCGTGAAAAGGTTGCTCGGGGTAACGTTCGCGTATGCCATGTCCCGTCTCGATATCAAGTTGCAGACATCTTTACAAAGGGTCTACCCGCAGTCATTTTTATAGATTTAGAGGCAGTCTCAGCGTTCGAAGACCGCCCGCTATGACTGCGGGGAGTGTTAAACAAGGTATATATACCCGTGATATACACTTAATATACAGAGGTGTATATGACGGGAATACAGAAGCAGTGTCCCAGCTCGGCAGTGGACACTAGCCCATCTCGGGAGTGGACACTGGCCCATCTCGGGAGTGGACACTGGCCCATCTCGGGAGCCCATCACGGGCAGAGTGGTAGTGGGCAATCTTGTATATATGGTATATATATTTGGTGTATATTGTAGTGTATTTGTTACCTAAATTAGGATTATACACTTACCATAATTGTATAGTTATAATTATGGTAGAATAAGATTTTGTAACTTGTATATATACCTTTTCAATTAATGAAAATAATCAAGGAGATTATTTCTTTCAACCAACAAATTCTTGGCCTCAAATTATAGCACTTTGGGAACAAATAGGGAGAAGCAGTGCCTCAAGTATGCAGCAAACACTCTTCAAAACACATCAGCTACTTCACAACAGTAAATGGGACAAGCATCATGACTACAAGTCCTTCCAATGTGACAACAGACTTTTGAAACATCTCCATGGCATTTATATTTTTGAGACTCCCCCAGATCATGCAAAGAAAGAGGGGTAAATGATGAGTATCCAACAACCAAAGTTTGTCAAAAGCAATGATAAAGCACATACGAGGCATTTCAACTTTCTTGAATGAGGATCATAACTTGCTCAAGTAACAAATGGATTATTATACCAGATACAAGTTAGGATATCTAAAGGAATGAGTGAGTACACAAAATAGCTTAATGTCACAACAAATTATCCAAATTTCACAAAAAAAAGACCTGACCTTTAATGTTAAGAATATAAGAAAAGCTTGAATTAAGAGTATATTTGAAGTAATCAATCCTTTGGGATGCAGGGCGTGACACTAGGTAACTTGAGAGGTTTTCATGCTAATAGGGATGCAATTTAGATTTAATAGAAAAGGCAAAGGTATAGTCAATCCTGTAGACATGTAGGCATAGAAATGAACAAGTAACCAATCTGAAGATGGAATTTCAGATATGCAGAGTCACTTTAGCTAAACTTAGTGTAAATGTGTACAAGTATAACACTACAATCCCTACCCATTATTAGATTAGAATTCCTCTTGTATTGTGATTAGAATTCCTCTTTCCTCTTGTATTAGGATTGTATATTATACACTATATATATTGATATTAATGAGAAAGACTTCCTAAGGAAGATTAATATCATCTTACATAATATCAAGAGCCAAAACCCTAATCTAGAAAAAATTCCTACCTTGTCGCCCCCCTCTTGGCCGATGGCAACATTGTTTTTCTTCTTTTCTTTCTTCCTAAATTTTCACCATTCTAATGGAAAATTTGGCTACTCCCACCTCTTCCAATGCTTCCGATTCTAACGCAGTCATCATCCAACCACCCACTACCCTCTCTTCTCACCATCTTTCCATCCGGCTCTCGCCGTTACCAACATCAAGAATTTTATCCCTATAATTCTTGATCAGGAAGATGACCAATATTGGTCATGGGTGGAACTATTTTGTATCCATGCATGTGTATATCATGTGCTTGATCATATAGACGACTCTTTCCCTCGTCCTCCCGATATGGACGACACCACATGGCGTCGCCTCGATGCCGTTGTCAAACAGTGGATATATGGCACTATATCCAAGGATTTACTATACACAATTATGAAAACGGGTGCCTCTCCCCGTGATCTATGGACACGTTTGGAAGAAATCTTTCAAGACAACAAAAACACCCGCGCGGTGTACTTGGAAGAACAGTTCAACAACACCCGTCTTCAAAACTTCTCTACTATGTCAGAATATTGCAAACATCTAAAACTGGTGGCAGACCAACTGTCACATGTTGGTACGCCCGTGTCCGAAACAAAGATGGTGTTACAATTAGTTGCAGGCCTTCCTAAGGGTGAATATGACACCTTAGCCACGATGATACAACAGCTGACCCTCTACCAAGCTTCAACATAGCACGCTCGCAATTGTTATTGGAGGAGACCCGACGTGCGAAGCAGGACGAGGATAACCAAAAGGATTTAGCATTTGAAACGCCCGCACAACCTCAGGCCACCGCAGGCCAACAACCTCCGCCAGAAAACATCCAACCGCGGCAAAACCATGGCGCAGGTCAGCAATAACGCTTCATGGGCCGCCCAGTCTCTGGCTACCCAAATCAGAACTGGGCCACAATTTTCGGCTTTCATCCAGCCCAGTACCCTTTTCAACAACAAGGGTTACTGGGCCAGGCTCCAGCTCCGCGCCTATCAGTGTTCCAGCAACATCAGGCCCACGTCGTGCAGGCCCAGTTCCCACAATAGCCCTTAAATCAAATCCCCACCGACTTGGGTCAGGCATTCAGGAGTATGAGTTTGCAGCAGCCCGACGAAAATTGGTATATGGACTTCATAGCCTCCTCTTACCTCACCCGGTCCGCAAGTAATATTTCCCAATTATTTTGTTTAAAGTCTCCATAATTTATTACAGTTGGCAACGGTCATCGCATTCCAATTCAAGGCTATGGTCACACTCACACTCCAAAACCACACCCACCCTTCTCCCTAAAATAACGTCCTGCATGCCCCCCACATCATCAAAAAATTAATATCCATTAGGAAATTTACTCGTAATAATTATGTGTCGGTTGATTTTGATCCCTTTGGTTTTACTGTAAAGGATCTACGTACGGGGATCCCTCTTACGAGATGCAATGACACGGAGACCTCTATCCATTCACATCCTCGTCCGCTGCCGGTTCCTGCCCACACACTACCCTAGATGCTATGTCTCCGTCAATTTGACACAATAGGCTCGGACATCCAGGAGCTCCTATTTTTCATTTTCTTAGAAGTAATAATTTTATTCAATGTAATGGAAAACTTGCCCAGACCTGCATTTCCTATCAATTAGGTAAACATGTTCATCTTCCGTTTAATTCCTCAGTTAGTATTACGTTTGCTCCATTTGATATCATTCATGCTGATTTGTGGACTTCCCCCGTTACCAGCTCCCTAGGTCATAAATATTATCTCGTGTTATTAGATGACTACTCTCACTTTCTTTGGATCTACCCATTAAAATTTAAGTATGAAGTTTTTACCAAATTTCTTGAATTTTGTAGATTTATCAAAACGCAATTCGAACGCGCCATTAAATCTTTTCAATGTGACAATGGCCGTGAATTTAACAACTCTGTATTTCAAAAATTCTGCAACAATAATGGCATGGTCTTCCGATTTTCGTGTCCCCACACGTCCCCCTCAAAATGGTAAAGCCGAGCATCTCATCCGTACAATAAATAACATGGTCCGCACTTTTTTATTTCATGCCTCCTTCCCTCCATCCTTTTGGGTTTATGCGGTCAAAATGGTAGAATACATCCTTAATATTTTACCCACTAGTACCCTCCATAACATGACTCCAACCGAAATCTTACACCGTAGGGTTCCTTCATATGATCACCTACGGATATTTGGTTGCCTATGTTTCTCCAATCTCTCTTCCACAGACTCTCACAAATTCAGACGGTGCAAATTTTAGATTTTTTTTATAGAGATTTTTTTTGTCAGGCTTGTTATTTGTTAACAAACTTCAAGATTTTTACTAAACTTCGTGATAGCGTTAAGTTTGAACTCTATCACCCCATAACAAAGTTATTTCGTATTTAGTTAATGATATTCTTTTAAAATATTATTTCCGCCTCAAAATTAAATATTTCATAAGGATGTAGCTTTGGAATAACTGGTAAGTTGATGTCATGTGATCATGAGGTCATGAATTCAAGCCGTGGAAACAACCTCTTGCAGAAATGTGAGATAAGATTGCGTACAATAAACCTTTGCGATCTAGCTCTTCCTCAAATTTCGCGCATAACGGAAGCTTAATGCACCGGAGTGTCTTTTTTTTTACATTTCCAAGGATAGCTAAATATTAAGAAGCTTCCAAAAGAAATGATCATTCAGCCTAATTTTAAAAAAAAAGAACAAATGGTTCAACTTTAACAATGTGATCCATAACGTGTATGGGCCTTCACCTCTCTGATCCAAAAGACCACAATTAGGGTTTTGGATGCGCTACCTCTACTATAAAACTCAACAATACTCTTAGCATCATACTCAATATATATTGTGCTTCATAAACTAGCCCTTCTCAGTTTCAATGGAGTTTTTTTTTTTTCTTCTATTTATTTGTAATTGCACGTAGCCTCCCGGGCTCATCTGAGTTTATATAGTGAAGTTAGAAGCCCCAAAGCTCGTGCTAAATTTAACCGCCGCTAGTGTTGCAGTTTAGCCCTTTGTACCTTTCTCATCCATGGCTAATTTGTGTCAAATCAGCGGCAATATTCCCCCTTTTCAAAACAATTAAAATATATGTATTTGAGTTGTTTTCCTAGTGTTTTGGCGATGATTAAAATGGATTTATCCGCGCTTCTGAGAGCAATCAATGAAGCATAACAAAAAATTGGTTGAATTTCTTTATATGAGCCAGATTAATTTATTTTGTTAAAATTACTGTTTACTCCTTCTGTCTTATTTTTGTTGTTGTGTTTTTGGCAGCGGTGATATGAAATACAGCTTTAATTCCAGTTCTGCTTCTGATAGAGCTGTTTATTTTACTGAAGTCTTTTAATTTTATTTAGTATTTTTTTAATTTATAATTAAATCTATGATGAGATCTGAAATTGCTGGATAGTATTTGATATTGGGGTTAGCCTACAATTATCATGAAATTATTAAATTTCTCTGAGATTCATAAATTATCTCTGAGTTGAGTTTCTATCGAAACAACCTCTTACCTCTAACTCTCCCGATAGAGTCCTATTAAGGTCCGCGTACACTATATTTTTAGATTCCATTTATGAGATTATACTGGTCATGTTATTGTTGTCGTCATAAAGTTCTCTCTATACATAATCTGTTACTCGAAAATCCTATTTTTTTTGTTTATTTTAATAGCTAATGATGATCCAATCCAACGGTGAGGTGTTGTGAAGCTAAGGTCCCTGCTTTGCAGGGGGAACCTCCTTGGTTACACTGCATACATGATCACAACGGATTTTACTGAAGCTTTAAATATTTTTCATAGTTTGGTTAGTTGTAATTATTTTGCTTAGTATGTGTTTTTGAGTTTTAACTATACTCTTGCTCTTGAACATATTAGTGGGGTTAGGGTCTGAAAAACTCATAAAGTTGGTGCTGTTTATCAGCTTCTTCTCTTGAATATCCAACGAGTTGGAGTTAAATCATGGCACTAAATGTTAAGCTACTATGCAAAATTACGTCGACTATTCACCTTTTTGTTGAAGCTACAATTTCATATGATCTGTTTGATTTTTATTATGGTTTTAGTTAATTTTATAGGTTCTTGAATTGAGGTTTATCAGTTTTTATATGCTCACTTTGCCTTAGTGATGGTGAGTGTAAAGGAAAACTCATAAATTGTGTGCAGTCCATCACCTCCTGTCTTGCATATTTCACCAAGATTGGAGTTAAATATCAGCACTACACGTTAGGAGTAAAATGTTGCTCTTATTTGATCATGTTTCTTTTCGTATGTAAAGACATTGAATTCTAGGTTTCTTGTCTTGTTGATTAGATGTTTTGTTGTTTGAATGAGCTTAAATGCCATGTACACAGACTATATAAATTAATAAAATCTATATTTAATATCATTATTAAGTCAAATAAACACTTAAGTTGATCGGAATGCAACCAACGAGAAGCTGCTGTAGCCCGGACATGCCCAAATGAACATTTCCAGTGTAGTTGTTTAGACTTGGATGGATACCTTGCAATTTACCATCACCAAGGCAAATTTATATTTTATATGAATAGATTTAAGTGTATTAACAATATAATTTATTTAATAATATTATTAGAAAAATAGCATTTGAACTTGGTCAAAAGAGATGGGAATGAAGAAATTTAAACAACTTTTAGATGATATCAATCAAAACAACTCAATAATAAGTTTTTTGCATATCGAAACAAATTAATTAAAAGCATTCTAATATTTTTCTTTTAAGGGTATGTTACACCCATTAAAAATGAAAACTTTTTTTAAATAGGGATTACACACGCCTACTGTTTAAAAAAAGTAGGGAGGTAGTAGGACTTCTGAAAAGCTACCTTATCCCTTTTGAAAGTACTATGTGTATATTTTTTTTTAATCTTAGTGTAACAATATTACCAATTAAATTGTCAGTGTATTTTATTTTTTTATATAAAGAAATTATAATATCAAACCACTACTTCTCCTTCTCCCCACTATTGTCGCCCTCCACCGTCGTCCACTGCCTCCCATTAATTTTCTAAGAATAACCCATTAGTTTTAACTGTTTTACCCAAACCCATTCAAAATGATATTGACCATTTGAATCGTGGGGAAAGTTGGGGAGGTCTGAGAATTACAACCATAATGGTTAGGACCTCAAAGTAGTGAAATGTATATACATTATGAAGAAGAGTAGTGAGGTTATTTCTTTGAGTTATTATGCTAGTATTTCATAACATATCTCGTAATACGCATTAATAGCTATCTTATTAGAGATGACACAAGTGGTATGACATGCTATAACTCATAAAGAAATATTTCCTTAGTCCAATTTTATTTGTCGCATATTGACTTGACACGTTTATTAAGAAGTCAAAAATACAATGAAAACTTTATTATATTATCTCTAATTATTGTTAATTGCCTAATGAATTGACACGCTAGTTAGTTGAGCATAAGACTTTTATAATGGAAGTCTCGGGTTCGAAACCCCGGTCTACTATAACAGGAGATTTTGCCTTCTGGGTCAAGCTTGTTGCACGTGGCTTGTCTAGTGCGGGTTAACTATCATCTTTTGGGTGGTTTGCAAGCTATTGCACATGAGTTGGGTTTAACCCGCACGTACCAAAAAGGATAGCGGATGCGGGTTTCATTTCATCAAAAAAAATGTGCAATCAACTAATTTAGTAATGTGTTTCAATA
The DNA here is from genome assembly GCA_034509755.1 of Anisodus tanguticus. Classification (NCBI taxonomy): domain Eukaryota; kingdom Viridiplantae; phylum Streptophyta; class Magnoliopsida; order Solanales; family Solanaceae; genus Anisodus; species Anisodus tanguticus. The sequence continues at coordinate 25,145,246 of CM067544.1, read as the reverse complement.
TTGAAAAATGTGACTTATTAATACTAAGGGTAAAATATAAAAAAAATGATAAATTATCTCTTGATTTTTTAAAATTTACAAATAAATGGAACAATTATTTTTATTTAGTGAAAAATAAAACTGGATGGAGGACTTTTTTTAATGTCATGTTTGAGACAATCATTTTGTAACCCTTTTATATAGCAAAAGGCTTGGCGAGTGGACCAATTGCAACTTTGTGGTATTTTACAAAAGTTGCTAATTACATAATAAAATTGTAAATAAAAAAATTACATTCTCAAAAAAAACTGTTCTAATTGCTTGATAATTTCCTGTAGGTCTTCGGTTGTAATTGGTATTTGTTGATCAAATTGATCCATGTCGCTTCCACTACCTTCGGATAAGATTTCGTTGTAGTTTTCGTCTTCTTCTTTGTTGATCTCCGGTTGACCGCACCTTCTCCGCTCCGCTATTATCCAATCTCTTAATAATACTGCAATTTTCAAGCTGTCTCCGGCTAATGAGTGTCTGTGGTCTCCTATTTGATATCTGTCGGCAGAAAAAACGCTTTCAGATGCAGTTGATGACGCTTGAACGTTCAAAACATCTCGGGCCATCATTGAAAGTGTCGGAAAAGTCTTCTCATTCCCCCTTCGGTATTTCAGCAAGTCTTCATGTCCATTTTCATTGATAACTTCTTGGTACGGTATAGAACCCTGCAAAACAAAAATATTCAACTCGCTAATTTGGTTAGTAGCGGTACGGCCGCACATTCTATTTCCGAGGCTTTCAATACTAGCCACAGAAACATCATGTTTTTTGTGAGGTTGTGTTGAAGATGAAGAAGATGGTATGAAAGCCGGTAAGTTACTAGCATTTTCTTGTTGGTAAAACTTATATATTTTTTTGCATTGATCTTTTACGCTAGACAACACTTCTTCTTTAGTTTGTTCAATATGTGGTGGGTAATTTAGATTTTTGGGACTTGGAGGTGGTAGTACTTCTATACAATCGTAAATAGTTTCAATTAATGATTTAGTATCGCCTATTTTAATAGTCGGATTTAATACAACACCAATAATATAAATAGTGGGAATATATATAATTTTTTTTTGATAAATATTTTTTTAATAGCTGCCATATAAGCTGGTTTTTCCATATATTCACTAAGTAATAAAAATGTTAGAGTTTTCTAAAAATACAATAAGTTCGGAAATTTTTACCTAATCACTATCTACAATCACATCAGCTGAATTTTGATTATGAGAGTTAAAAAATAAAGTTATAGGTTTTCTATAGTCATAAGCAACAAGTAGTTGCTCGTATAAAGAATTCCACCTAGTGGATACTTCTTCTGAAATTTTTCTATAAGGTAGTCCACAATCGTGATAAGTTTTTTATATTACTTTTCTTCGTTGTACTCTATTACTTTTAAAAATAAAGTTTATAGAAAATTGTATTTTACTAAGAATGTTTTCAAAAAGTGATAGACATCCTTTACAATTAAGTTATATATATGGCAAGCACATTTTATATGAAAATGATTTGGAAAAAGATGGAGTTAAACTATTTTTTAAAATTGTAATAGCGTAATTGTTAGAAGAAGCGTTATCTAATGTAATAGTCATAATTTTATTGGTTATTCCATAGTAATGGCACACTTGATAAATATTATCTGCAATAAAAGTACCTGTGTGCCTATCATCTATATATCTATACGCTAAGATACGATTTTGCATAGACCATTTATAATCTATCCAATGACAAGTTACTGTTAAATAATCATGACCGTTAGTACTACGACCTATATCAGACGTGATAGATATTTTGCCATTAAAATGATATAATGAATAACTTAAATATTATTGATATTCATGTGCGAATTTAAATACATCTTTTTTAACAGTTGATCTAGGAAAACTATTAAAAGCAGGATTATATATATCTCTAATGTAATGAATAAAACCGGGAGATGAAGGAAATGAAAAAGGCAAACCCTCCACATCAACTAATTTTGATATTGCTTCCCTATCCCTATGTTTATTGTATTTAGGGCCTACAATTTCCTCCGTCATAGGATTAATTTGACCATGTACTTGGTCCGGGACAGTATCCGTATGTGAACCTTGTCCCGATGGAGCGCGCGTTTGCGCACCCGATTTTGAAGTCTAATATTGGGCATACCTAGCTGGATGAGCACTTACTACGTGTCTAATTAAACCCCCCGTCCCACCGTGACCTTTTCCAATTTTAAAATATTTTTACAAATTTTATATCTAGGTACTTGATTCTCTACGTCCCTATCAAAAAATATTCATGCATCTGATTTTAATGATCGGTTTGCTGGACCTCGTCTCATATTAGGGGGAATAGGAGGTATTTCAGTTGAAGGTGCACTAGTGGTGTGTTGTCATCAACATTAGTGAGTGTATCATCTAGATCATCGTCTAAATTAAAGTCTTCTTGAGTTCCAGAAAATAGTTCATCTTCTAAATCTAATGGTATTGTAGGAAAATGTTGAGTATCAACAAAATCATACTGTGTAGGAATAAGATGACTAGAAGAAGTACCCTTGTCCTGGTTGCCCCTACTAGAAGAAGCACCCTTACCCTTACCCTTAAACATACATCTTAATCCTTTCATTTTAATTATGATAATAAATAATTAAAGATAATAAAATTAAGTGCGCTAAATAAAATAAACAGACAATAATAATTTAATGAAGGAACGAATGTACCAAACGCCGACGTAACGTCGACGTGTAATCGATAGGTTGAAAATTGAAACTTTGCTCGATGTAAGATCCTCAAGCTAGTTGCCAACTTCACCCCAATTGCTACATGAATAAATAAAATTGAATATTTAGTAAACAATGTAGACTTGTAGAGAGATATATTGAGAGATTAGAGAGATTGTAGGAAGATTTGTGAGAAAGATGAAGAGAAAATGAGTTATTTATAGTTGGAAAATTGGGTTAAAGTGTAAATATAATAACTTATGGCTTAAAAATAAATATTAAGGGGTAGAGGGAGGCCAAAAATGGCCGTTGCCCAACGACCAAAATCTAAAATGGTCGTTGGTGCAACGGTTATATTTGCAAAGGGGGGACTAGGTTCGGGATCGGGGCGGGCTCGGGTCTGGCGTGCTCGGGACGGGTCGGGACGAGACATTGTCCCGTCTCGGTTCGAGTCCCGCTACCGATTTTTTTTACTAATCGAGGTCGGGTCGGCTCGGGCTCGGAATGGAGTCGGGTCGTGATCGGGCCGTCTCGGCCCACTGGCCAGCCTTTGCAAAACTGACAATCTCAAATTGTGTACATAAGAGATAAATTTGCACTTGCAATCCTCAAAATATTAATAAATTCTAATTTTAGTCACCGTGAGACTTTTAGGATGAATTGTTTAGTTATTGATGTGTCATGTTTAATTCACTATTTTCTTCCATATTTTAGGATCATATAATTTTAAAACTAATTTAAATATCACATATTTTTATATAAAGAAACTGAAATATTCACGCCCTAAGTAATTGGTTAAATATGTTTAGCCAATTAATGCAAAACAGTACTTAAAGGAACTAAGGTGCAATTATTCTTAAATAAAAACTTTGTAGGAAAAAAAATAGATAAGTTGTAATGAGTAGGGGTGGGCAAAAAATCCGGAGAACCGAAAAAATCGAACCGAACCGGCTGTTCGGATAGATTTTTTTTTAAAAAAACCATTTTTTTTAAAAACCGAACCGAATCAGGATTTAGTGATTCGGTTCGGTTTTTAAATTTTGGATACGAATCGAACCGAAAAACCGAATTAAATATGTAATTAATCTTATTTTTTATTTTATGCTACTACTATCTTTTGAATCATAGCCATTGAAGTCAATCTATAAAACTTTTATGGAAGTCGAATGCTGCATGAACTTGATTAACATATCACGGAAGTATTGACATAAAATGTAGAGAGAGAAAGTAGTGGTAAATTGGTAAAACTTTAAATGGTCATAACTCTGCGTTCGGATGTCCGTTTTACCCAATGTTTTTTTGATTTTAGGTATTTTTCGAGACGGGGCCGGCCCAAACTGCCACAAGGCGGTTTGGCGCATCCAATTTTTATAAAAACGTCAGTTTTTCCAATCAATTTGTGTTTTCCCCCAAATCGATTTCTATTTATTTTTTTCTTTAGTAAACATCTCATGATACACAATAGATTTCAACGTCGAAATTTTATGATAGTGTAGGTGTGAATGTCAATTTCAGTTTTGAAAATATAATTTTAAAAAAGAAATAAAAAATTCCTCGTACCGGCCCGGCCCACTAGAAAAAACCGATATAATCCGATACGTTCGACGATATAAATCGAATATATCATTTTTTTAAAAAAAGTTTGATTCAGTTTTTTTTTAAAAAATAGTTTTTATTCGGTTCATATTTTTCGGATACAAAACAGATATAAATCGATATACGCACACCCTAGTAATGAGTTAACTTTACCCGGTTGGCAAATATGCTAGCTAAGGTCTTCAATGGAAATTGAATTCCAACACCCAAAATTCGCTTCCAAAACATCCTTCTATATTGGAACCCAAAGTCAACGACATAGTCTTCAAATACGGAAGAATCCGAACAAAGCCATTTAACTTGTCTTCGAGAAGTGGTCATTTGAGACAATCATTTTGTAACCCTTTTATATAGCAGAAGGCCTGGCCAGTGGACCAGGCTTGGGTCTGGCGGGCCAGGTTTGACGGGGTTGGGGCGGGACGGGCGAAGGGGGCGGGGGCGGGGTCGGGTCTGGCGGGGTCTGGCGGGGTCGGGTTTGGCGGGACTTGCTCCAGCCACGTCCCGATCTCGATCCCGTCGAAATCGGGTTGGGGTCGGGATGGGGACTCGATAGTACCTCTTATATTATTTAATAGACATATGATTTTTTTGTAATAAAAATACAATTGTCTAAATTGCAACTTTGTGGTATTGTCCAAAAGTTGCAAATTACATTATAAAATTGTAATTAAAAAAATTACATTCTAAAAAAAACATGTTCTAATTGCTTGATAATTTCCTGTGGTTCTTCGGTTGTAATTGGTATTTGTTGATCAAATTGATCCATGTTGCTTCCACTACCTTCAGATAAGATTTCGTTGTAGTTTTCGTCTTCTTCTTTGTTGATCTCCGGTTGACCGCACCTTCTCCGCTCCGCTATTATCCAATCTCTTAATAATACTGCAATTTTCAAGCTGTCTCCGGCTAATGAGTGTCTGTGGTCTCCTATTTGATATCTGCCGGCAGAAAAAACGCTTTCAGATGCAGTTGATGACGCTTGAACGTTCAAAACATCTCGGGCCATCATTGAAAGTGTCGGAAAAGTCTTCTCATTCCCCCTCCGGTATTTCAAATGACAAGTCTTCATGTCCATCTTTATTGATAACTTCTTGGTACGGTACAGAACCCTGCAAAACAAAAATATCCAACTCGCTAATTTGGTTAGTAGCGGTACGGCCGCACATTCTATTTCCGAGGCTTTCAATACTAGCCATAGAAACAACATGTCTTTTGTGAGGTTGTGTTGAAGATGAAGAAGATGGTATAAAAGCCGGTAAGTTACTAGCATTTTCTTGTTAGTAAAACTTATATATTTTTTTGCATTGATCTTTTACGCTAGACAACACTTCTTCTTTAGTTTGTTCAATATGTGGTGGGTAATTTAGATTTTTGGGACTTGGAGGTGGTAGTACTTCTATACAATCGTAAATAGTTTCAATTAATGATTTAGTATCGCCTATTTTAATAGTCGGATTTAATACAACACCAATAATATAAATAGTGGGAATATATATAATTTTTTTTTTGATAAATATTTTTTTAATAGCTGCCATATAAGCTGGTTTTTTCATATATTCACTAAGTAATAAAAATATTAGAGTTATATAAAACAACATAGTTGAAATAGTAGGATAATATATACCCGGAAAATTCTTTTGTAATTTTTTTTCTAAAAAGACAATAAGTTCGGAAATTTTTACCCAATCACTATCTACAACCACATCAGCTGGATTTTGATTATGAGAGTTAAAAAATAAAGTTATAGATTTTCTATAGTCATAAGCAACAAGTAGTTGCTCGTATAAAGAATTCCACTTACTGGATACTTCTTCTGAAATTTTTCTATAAGGTAGTCCACAATCGTGACAAGTTTTTTTTATATTACTTTTCTTCGTTGTACTCTATTACTTTTAAAAATAAAGTTTATTGAAAATTGTATTTTACTAAGAATGTTTTCAAAAAGTGATAGAACATCCTTTACAATTAAATTATATATATGGCACGCGCATTTTATATGAACGCGCATTTTATATGAAAATGATCTGAAAAAGATGGAGTTAAACTATTTTTTAAAATTGTAATAGCGTAATTGTTAGAAGAAGCGTTATCTAATGTAATAGTCATAATTTTATCGGTTATTCCATAATAATGGCACACTTGATAAATATTATCTGCAATAAAAATACCAGTGTGCCTATCATCTATATATCTATACGCTAAGATACGATTTTGCATATACCATTTATAATCTATCCAATGACAAGTTACTGTTAAATAATCATGGCCGTTAGTACTACGACCTATATCAGACGTGATAGATACTTTGCCATTAAAATGACATAATGAATAACTTAAATATTGTTGATATTCATGTGCGAATTTAAATACATCTCTCTTAACAGTTGATCTAGGAAAACCATTAAAAGCAGGATTATATATATCTCTAATGTAATGAATAAAACCGGGAGATGAAGTAAATGAAAAAGGCAAACCCTCCACATCAACTAATTTTGATATTGCTTCCCTATCCCTATGTTTATTGTATTTAGGGCCTACAATTTCCTCCGTCATAGGGTTAATTTGACCATGTACTTGGTCCGGGACAGTATCAGTATGTGAACCTTGTCCCGATTTAGCGGGCGTTTGCGCACCCGGTTTTGAAGCCTGATACTGGGCATACCTAGCTGGATGACTTGTCTAACCGTGATCTTTTCCAGTTTTAAAATTTTAAAATATTTTTACAAATTTTACATCTAGCTACTTGATTCTCTACGTCCCTATCAAAAAATATCCATGCATCAGATTTTAATGATCGGTTTGCTGGACCTCGTCTCATACTAGGGGGAATAGGAGACATTTAAGTTGAAGGTGCACTAGTGGTGTGTTGTCATCAACATTAGTGGGTGTATCATCTACATCATCGTCTAAATTAAAGTCTTCTTGAGTTCCAGAAAATAGCTCCTCGTCTAAATCTAATGGCATTGTAGGAAACTGTTGAGTATCAACAAAATCATCCTGTGTAGGAATAAGATGACTAGAAGAAGTACTCTTGCCCTACTTGCCCCTACTAGAAGAAGCACCCTTACCCTTACCCTTAAACATACCTCTTAATCCTTCCATTTTAATTATGATAATAAATAATTAAAGATAATAAAATTAAGTGCGCTAAATAAAATAAACAGACAATAATAATTTAATGAAGGAACGAATGTACCAAACGCCGACGTAACGTCGACGTGTAATCGATAGGTTGAAAATTGAAACTTTGCTCGATGGAAGATCCTCAAGCTAGTTGCCAACTTCACTCCCAATTTCTAAATGAATAAATAAAATTGAATATTTAGTAAACAATGTAGACTTGTAGAGAGATATATTGAGAGATTAGAGAGATTGTAGGAAGATTTGTGAGAAAGATGAAGAGAAAATGAGTTATTTATAGTTGGAAAATTGGGTTAAGGTGTAAATATAATAACTTATGGCTTAAAAATAAATATTAAGGGGTAGGGGGGAGGCCAAAAATGGCCGTTGCCCAACGACCATAATCTAAAATGGCCGTTGGTGCAACGGTTATATTTGCAAAGGGGGGACTAAGGTCGGGATCGGGGCAGGCTCGGGACGGGTCGGGACGAGACATTGTCCCGTCCCGGTACCGATTTTTTTTCTTTTACTAATCGGGGTCGGGTCGGGCTCGGGCTCGGAATGGGGTCGAGTCGTGGTCGGGCCGTCTCGGCCCACTGGCCAGCCTTTGCAGAACTGTCAATCTCAAATTGTGTACATAAGAGATAAATTTGCACTTGCAATCCTCAAAATATTAATAAATTCTAATTTTAGTCACCGTGAGACTTTTAGGATGAATTGTTTAGTTATTGATGTGTCATGTTTAATTCACTATTTTCTTCCATATTTTAGGATCATATAATTTTAAAACTAATTTAAATATCACATATTTTTATATAAAGAAACTGAAATATTCACGCCCTAAGTAATTGGTTAAATATGTTTAGTCAATTAATGCAAAACAGTACTTAAAGGAACTAAGGTGCAATTATTCTTAAATAAAAACTTTGTAGGAAAAAAAATAGATAAGTTGTAATGAGTAGGGGTGGGGAAAAAATCCGGAGAATCGAAAAAACCGAACCGAACCGGCTGTTCGGATCTATTTTTATTCATTTTAAAAAAAAAAATATTAATTTTTTGAAAAATCGAACCGAATCATGATTTAGTGATTCGGTTCGATTTTTTAATTTTGGATACGAATAGAACCCAAAAACCGAATTAAATATGTAATTAATTTTATTTTTTATTTTACGCTACTACTATCTCTTGAATCATAGCCATTGAAATCAATCTATAAAACTTTTATAGAAGTCGAATGCGGCATGAACTTGATTAATATATCACGGAAGTATTGACATAAAATGTAGAGAGAGAAAGTAGTGGTAAATTGGTAAAACTTTAAATGGTCATAACTCTGCGTTTGGATGTCCGTTTTACCCAATGTTTTTTGATTTTAGGTATTTTTTCGAGACGGGGACGGCCCAAACAGCCACAAGGCGGTTTGGCGCATCCAATTTTTATAAAAACGTCCGTTTTTCCAATAAATTTGTGTTTTCCCCCAAATCGATTTCTAATTTTTTTTCTTTAGTAAACATCTCATGATACACAATAGATTTCAACGTCGAAATTTTATGATAGTGTAGGTGTGAATGTCATTTCAGTTTTGAAAATATAATTTTAAAAAAGAAATAAAAAATTCCTCGACCCGGCCCGACCCACTAGAAAAAACCGATATAATCCGATACGTTCGACGATATAAACGACTATATCTTTTTTTTAAAAAAGTTTGATTCGGTTTTAAAAAAAAATGGTTTTTATTCGGTTCATATTTTTCGGATACAAAACAAATATAAATCGATATACGCACACCCTAGTAATGAGTTAACTTTACCCTGTTGGCAAATATGCTAGCTAAGGTCTTTCAATGGAAATTGAATACCAACACCCAAAATTCCCTTCCAAAACATCCTTCTATATTGGAACCCAAAGTCAACGATAATAGTCTTCAAATACGGAAGAATCCGAACAAAGCCATTTAACTTGTCTTCGAGAAGTGGTCATTTGAATCAATTTGCAATTCTAAATTCTTAATAGTTTTTGTTTAGTTTTCCAATAGGTTATTTAAGTTAACACTTGCATTAGTCTTCTTCTGTAGATTGTTCACTTTTCCTCTGATATACATGGTCTTCGAGAAGTGGTCATATGAATCAATTTGCAATTCTAAATTCTTAATAGTTTTTGTTTAGTTTTCCAATAGGTTATTTAAGTTAACACTTGCATTAGTCTTCTTCTGTAGATTGTTCACTTTTCCTCTTGTTAAATATACATGTGATATACATGGGTTTGTATACCATGTATATCACGATTTCACAAGGAAACTTTCCATATGTGAAACCGTGGTATACACGGTATACAAGCCCGTGTATATCACGGTTTTTGATAAGAATTTATGTAATATAATTATTGTATTTATTGTATTAAATTAGTTTTGTACACTTACCATAGTTATAAGATTTTGTACAATTAGAATAGGGTTTTGAGATTAAAGTGGAATTTTTCCTATTATGGAAATTGTAATTTGTATATATACTCTTTCATTAATGAAAATAATCAAGAGATTATTTCTTTCATGGTATCAGAAGTCCAAGACTAATTTTTTTTCGCTCTTCTCCAAATTTATCTCGGTTTTCATGCCCTTCTCGGCTGAAATTGCATCATTTTCCATGCCCCTTCCTCGGATTTCGTATTAAATTTTATCTCATCTCTTCCCAAATTTTCTTCCCAATCCCTTTGTTATTTCATTATATCTAAAACACGTTTCATCCTGCCCTTACTGTTTCTAACATAAAAACATCCCTATTGTTCTTGAGATGGAAAACGTCCAATATGCGACGTGGGCAGAGTTGTTTAAAATTCACGTATCTCCCATCAAGTCCTCCATCACATAAATTCTCCCCTACCCCTATTCCCGCGGAGGATCCTCAGTTATGGATTACTCTTGATGCCATCGTTCTTCAGTGGATTTATTCCACTATTTCTACCGACCTTTTACAAACGATCATTGAGCCGGACACTACGACTATGGCTACCGGAATAGATTGCGTGATATATTTCAAGATAACCAACATTCACATGTTGTCTCCCTTGAGCAAGAGTTCTCCCAAGTCCGCATGAAAGATTTTATGAACGTTTCTGCATATTACAAACGGCTCAAGGAGTTGGCAGACCAACTCCGTAACGTTGGAGCGCCGTTACAATAATCGTCTTGTTCTGGAGATGGTTGCATGCCTATCTGAGGTCTACAATGGCGTGGGAACTCTCCTACGTCAAAGTAATCCACTTCCGCCTTTTTATCAAGCCCGCTCGATGCTACGTTAGAAGAAGCTAGTTAGGAAAAAAGAGGCGGCTACCGGCGCTAGTCCCGTGGTCATGATGACATCTTCAACTAATTCTAATATTTTGTGGATAATTCGGGCCACAACCGTGTTCACGGCGGTGGCAAGAAAAATGGAAAAATAATGGCAAAAATTGCGGTGGCAATCGTGGTGGTTCCGGTGGTAGTGGGGGAGGCCAAAATAGTGGCGATGGTGCTCGGAAAGGTGGAAGTGGGCCGCAACCCCACTAGTCCCGGCCGTGGGGTTGGGCGGGTGGGCAGTGGCCCAACAACCCTTATTTTTAGGTTCCCAATGGGCTGGCCGCAGACCTTCATGCCCAATTTTCCTACATTTTCTTCCCCTGGACAGTGGGCCAGGCAGCAGTCCATTAAGCCCAATTCGAATAGTGGCTTCCGCAACTTCGCTGGGCCGGGGCAACAGCAGGTGTGCTTGGGCCTCGGCCACCGCAGGCCCATCATGCTGTGGTCCGACACCTACGGATATTGAAGCCGATATGCATACACTTGGATTAAATCCCACAGACCCGAATTGATAAATGGACACCGACGTCACTTCACACATGACGTCCAACCAAGGTACTCTCTCGTCTTATTCAATTTTGAGCAACAATCGTGGCATAATTGTTGGTAATGGCAAATCAATTCCAATTCGTGGTTATGGCATAAAACGTTGTCTCCCCCACATCCACCTCTTGTCTTAAAAAATGTCCTTCATGCCCCTAACTTAATTAAAAATTTGGTATCTGTCCGTAAATTCACCACTGATAATTGAGTTTTTGTTGATTTTGATCCTTTTGGGTTTTCTGTGAAGGATTTCAAGACGGGGATACATCTCATGAGATGTGATAGTAGGGGAGATATTTATCCTATCACGCCCACATCCGGTTTCTCGAGTCAAGCCTTGCCATCCACTTTTGCTGCTCTCGCTCATTCCTTATGGCATGCACGTTTGGGTCACCCTGGGTCGTCTATTGTTTCTTCCTTGTCTAACAATAATTTTATTTCTTGTAAGGGTACGAGTAGTACTCCAATTTGTCAATCCTGTCCTTTAGAAAAACATGTTAGATTACCATATGTAGCCTCTACTTCTCGTACTTTAATGCCATTTGATATTATTTATAGCGATTTATGGACATCTCCCATTTTAAGTTTTGTGAGCCATCGTTATTATGTTCTATTTTTGGATGATTATTCTAATTTTTATGGACCTTTCCGTTAGCGAAAAAATCACAAGTTTTTTTCACATTCTTAAAATTTAGAGCATTCATCCGTACCCAATTCGACTAGGAAATAAAAAATATTCAATGTGATAATGGCAAAGAATATGATAATGGGGTGTTTCAAGATTTTTGTGATATTTGACATTGTTTTTCGTTTCTCTTGTCCTCATCCGTCCTCACAAAATGGGAAAGCCGAATGAAAAATTCATACTATTAATAACATTGTCCGAACTATATTGATCGATGTTTCGTACCCCCTTCATTTTGGCATTATGTTCTATAAATGACTACTTATCTTCTTAACATACTTCATATGAAAGGGTTGGCGAATGCGTCTCATCTTAAAGTCTCTTTAATAATAATCATTCGTATTCCCATCTTAGGGTCTTTGGGTGCTTATGTTATCCACTATTTCCGTCAACTACCGTTAACAAACTTCAGATCCGTTCTACCCCTTGCGTGTTTTGGGTTATCCGTCTAATCATCGTGGTTACAAATATTTTGATTTATCATCTAATAAAATCATCATTAGTCGCCATGTTATTTTTTATGAAACTCAATTTCCGTTTGCTAAAGTGAGTAGTCCATTGCCTAGTTCGTATAATTTTTTAAATGACGACATCTCCCCGTATATTATCCACCAGCGGGCCCACTGCCCGCTGGACCTACTGTTCCGCCACATCCCACGGTTTCTGCCCCAGTTTCGGCTATTGGGCCAGTTGCCCAGCCCAATACCGAACCTGCTTCAGTTATTGTTCTCGGCCCAACTATTGCGTTAGTTTTGGGCACGGCAGTGCCCAATGGCCGGCGATCCGTTACCCCGCCAATTTTATCCCAAAATCCACTCAATTCTCCCCCGAATCACAGACCGGTCACTCGTATTCAACGGGGTATTTTTATACCAAAAATACATTTTAATCTAAATTCTAATGTTCTTAAATCCCCCTACCCCGTAACCTAGTGTCCGCTTTAAATGACCAGAATTGGAAATTGGCTATGATTGACAAATATGATGCTTTTATTGCAAATAAGACGTGGGAGTTGGTACCTCGTCCTTCTGGTGTTAATATTATTCGGTCTATGTGAAATTTTACTCATAAGGATAATTTGATGGTTCTTTTTCAAGGCATAAGACTCGTCTTGTAGGTAATGGTTATACTCAGCAGGTTAGCGTGGATTGTGGTGAGACGTTTAGCCCGGTGGTCAAACCGGCTACCATTCGCACACTGTTTTCAGTCAGGCTATTTCCAATGTATGACCCATTCATCATTCAGATGTGAATAATGTTTTCTTACATAATGATGTTAAGGAGACCGTCTATATGCATCAACCCTTGCGATTTTGAGACCCCAAATATCCTCATCATTTATATGTTTATTGAAAAAGTCATTGTATGGACTTAAGCAGGTCCCGGGGGCTTGGTATAGGAGATTTGCAGACTATGTTTCGTCTATTGGGTTTTCGCACAACAGGTTTGATAATTCATTGTTCATATATCATCGTGGTTCCTCTATGGCTTTATTTTATTATATGTGGATAATATTATCTTGACTGTCTCTACTGATGCTTTGCGCAAGCCTATCATGACCATTGTCGCACCCATTTTTATCGCGGCTTCGCGAAGCGATGGCGTCGATTCCCTATGGTTTAGTTAAAAATGTTTGCTTTGAGGAGTTGTCACCTAATTATTCTAAGGTGAATTAGGACACCTCAATGTTAACTAAATGCTGCAAAATAACTCGATTTTATGGTTTGCGAAACTAATGAGATTCTAGGTAAGGGTTCTTTATTATCCTAAAGGGAAGGGTTCCTTTAAGATCCGCTAAGAGATATTCAAAATCAGGTTATTATTGTACTAAGAAAATGCATGTTTAAAAATATAAAGTTAAAATGATGTTGCAAGTATTTAATGAAAGGATGCGTTTGTACAAGTATGCATTTGTATGACATTAAAAATACATGTAAAAGTTGAAAAAAATATGCATTTGTATGAAAAATGATAAAAATATATGCAAGGTGATTTTTTATGGGCGACGGGCCTAAAAATAGGTAAACTAGTGATTTTCGATTTTAAAACTAACCGAGCCTAAAATTAAATAAACTAGCGAGATAGTTTCCAGTTTTAGACTACCCTATTAATTAATTATAAATCTATCTATTCTAAACATTTCAATAATTACATAAGTACAATAAATAATATTACAATACATAATGAAATAAAGATGAATTAAAGAAAGTAAAAACAACAACAAAACAAATAATCTCCGAGGGGTATTTGCTTTCTTTGACTTTCATACATATGCCTTGCAAGTTGTCAAGAACAAACGGTTAGAAGCATGTGAAATAAATAACTTTTGACCCATATCCAAAACAGTAAATGTTTTGATTACGGAGGCTCGAGACTTAAATTTTGAAAAGATAATTCTAATCACGTCGTGGCTGCGAACATATGACTCGTTGGTCATTTTAGTTGCCTTGCCTACCGAACATGTTGGTCTCTCGGGTGAAAAAAGATTTAAGTTTCATCCTTGCCCGAAAGTTTTATTTTCTATCTTTCCAACTGTGGAGGCCTCAAAATCAATGGATACTTCATTGGCCAGTGTAGTATCATGTTCAAATCAGCAAAATATACCAAAAACAGCAAACTGGAATCGAGAGGCAAGTTCCGAAGGGGTGCGGTCTCAAATTCAATTTCGTTGGCCTAAGTGTAGTATTCGTTCAAATCAGTAAAATTTCAGAAATATTGCAGCTATTCGAAGCAGTCTTAAAGCAGTTGTTTTCAGTCGAGAAAAACAACAACAATTGGGTTAAAAAATACCGCAGCAGTGGGCTAAAAAATCGACTGATATTTTCATCGGCCCAAGTGTAGTATCGTGTTCAAATCAACCTATTTTGATCAAGTGTAACAATTTTTTTTAATAAGCAGTAGCCGATGACTGAAGTGCAACAACTATTAGGCTAAACATCACTATTGATATATCAGCAACAAGATGTACTTAAAAGTGCAGCAACATCAACCCAAAAACAACATCTCAAAGTTTGCAAGCGGTTCGAAAAAAGAACATTGCTTTAGAAAGGCGATCACTGGGTTCCGAAAAGAAGCAACCCAAACTCAAGTGCAACACTTGCTTCAGATTGTACAAGATGATATGGATGTTGGGATTCAGAACTCCCCCATGTCATGCAAAGAAAAAAGAAAAGTGAAGAATGAGTATCAAGAGATACACGGCATGTCACAACTTAAAAGAAGCATGACACAACTTAAAGAGAAACTTCAAGATTGATCCTAAACAACATGTCAAACATTAAGCTTGAAAGACAAAATAGTGAAGGGGGCTACCACCATTTATATTCCGATGTCGCAACAAGATCAAAAGTTTTCTAGAACCTTAGGCATGGCAAACAATCGGAGGGGGGCTAAACCAAATCCGAAGCTTGTTTTGGATTTCAACTAGCATATTAAGATAAGTATAAAAACTCACATATATACATTCTGAAAGTCTCAAATAAATATAGGAAAAAGACATAATATGGAAGGAAGGAGTGGAAACATTATGCATAGACGTTCAGAGGGCTTTGTATACTTTGAGGTATATCATGATAGATCCAACAACTTTCCCCTAAAGGGAAGTAATAATCAATCTCAATCCACAAACAAGAGCAAAAGCTTATTTAGGGGTGTTCTTAAAGCAAATAATGGTGAAAAAAAAGAACTGAATACCAAATAGAGGAGAGTGCACAACATTTTGGTTTAAGCTAAACAAATAAAACATGTTCAGTATTTATAGCTTAGGCTAGACCATTTATAGGCATGAAGGGTATTCATACATAGTGTCAACTTGGTCTAAACATGTAGGTTTGGTATCTAACATGATGCAGATGGCTTCATACAAGACATAAGAGGCAGGTAAGTGCTTCCAGTAACCTATGGATATGACAAGGAAGTTAGGGGATGCTATAATATGTGAGGAAAGACAAATAACACTTGAGCACATAGGCACAAACACATGACCAGTTACAACAGAACATGAGAACCCATACCATACAAAGATCCTTCTTAAACTCATACCTAGATTAAGATAAGACCACCTAAGGTGTCACTGAATATACAAAAAGCTCATGCATGCTGCCATTAAGGATTTTAATACTTGAAATAAAATAGCATGAGCATGCAATCAGCAAATGACACAAATATGAACGTAAACATGTAACACAAGCACCATGAATCATTCTGGACATGCTTGGATATCGAGACCTCTCAACAAAGGTATATGTTGGTTATATTGACCCTTAATAAAGTTTAGTATATGCAGAAGTATCAGGCAATGTAGATGGAAAAGAGGGATAGTTATGCATTCCTTATAAGAATGGACCACTAAATATGCAAGATTATCTTCTCGTGATGTACTATACATGCTGACATTTATACAAATGAGTCCTAAATATGAATGCTCTGGCAGTCATGCCAAGCTACTAAGGGTAAAATAACCAAGTCATTTAATTAAAGGCTCAAATGCGGTGGAATCAAGTCACTTTTTAATCTTTTTACCCCGGCCTTGTTCTCCTATTTTCCTGCTCAAGAAAACAAACTCAAAGTCCCAAATTATAAGCATATTGATAAGTTAAAAATTCACAATTGACTAAAAATACAAGATCACATAAGAACATAATTAATAGTCAGACATGACAACTGGGCATGCTCATATTTAACTAGACATGAAGTAGGTATAGGTATGTAATTGCTCGGACAGACACCAATGGCCATAGGACCCAAACATAAGTTCAAAACCTCATTTGATTAGGTGATCTATCTTCTCATCCATAACCTAGACATTAGGCATTAAAACAACAAACTCACATAACATTAGTTGCACTTAAGTTACCGATTTTACTTAGAGACAAGCTCACACAAGAAATCAAAGGTAGTTATGATGTTTATACAAATTCAAGATTACCAATTCCACATGAACTAAGAACACAAAGAAATGCACGGGAGCAGGCTCCAGTTTTGTCAAAGTATATGCCAACTAATACAAAAATTCAGAGTCATTTTGTTTCTTCACTTGAGCATGCATTAAAACTAGGTGGATGAACTTATGAATAGCAACATGACACACATGAAAACATGCAAGTATTCTTCCCTAAGCATTCATGACAGAGACTTGGCTAATTAAAAACACAAGAAGGGACTTTACCTAATGCTAGACTTGTGCCAGTAAGTGTATTTATGCATAGTATGGATGGCATGACTTTAAAGAAAACAAACTAGACAAGGTAACATTATGACAAATGGATAGCTATTTTGCTACATGACATGAACATGATTCTACAACAAACACACACTAGTCATACACTTCAAACAACATTCTACAATATCACATTTTAGCTAAATCTACTACTGGATGACATAACAAGCATGATATGACTTAATTAGACTAATTCATACTTCTAATTCTGCATTCAGATCCTGAATCAGTTCACAATAATATTAATATTGTACAATAGCATGTAATACATTACAATATCACATATTAACATAAACTTACTGAATTTAAGCAAAGTAAACGACAAAGGATTTGAATTATAGAAATCTACCACTTGATCAAATAAACAACAGTAATCAACATTAATCATCGATCAAATATTTCTAAAGCATAATCGAACTAACAAACTCAACATGCTTAAACACTAAGCGTAACAACATAAATAGACTACATTATCGCTAAATCAGTAATAAACACGCAAACACAGAAAATAAGAAAAATGGGAAGAGTTTGAGTTTACGAACCTTCTCCGGGCAGCGAACCGAGGCGTCGTCTCGAATCGTCGAGTCCGCTTGGAGAAGTGTGTTTATGCGATTGAGAAGAAAACGAGCTTGAGTGTTTCATGGCGGTGTCGATCTAGAAATCAGAGTAAAAGAAAATATTTTTTCAGAATCGAAACTTGTTCAAGAAAGGATTTTTGGCTCTAAAAAGAAAACTCTTTTGTGAAACCACAAATAGGTCGATTCTTTGCAACAACTTAAAAAAAACAGAGGGCTTTTTGTTTATGAAAATCCCCTTCCACTCAACCTCCCACAAAGGGTTCTATTTAAAGCCCCAATTGAGACCCTAATGGCTAAGGTTTGAAATTCAAATTCAAAGCAAATATTGAAAATGTGACGATTTCTTTTCATTTCGGAAACCGAGACAATAATGAAGGGGTACGTGTTTATGCTCTTACCCACCGAGTTCTTGAAGGTGTTAGAGGTCCATTGCAGCATGCATGCTTTGTAGGTCAATCTGACCCAGACGAGCTATTCAAAGCTCTGAGGTTTGCAGAAAAGAGGGAAAATGGGACTGGGGTGATACGAGGGCTCGATGGTGGAGGGGACATGGTGACAATAGTGTGGTGATGGCGTTTGTCCGGTGGGTAAAGGGAGGCGACATGTGAAAGGCCGCTGGTTTTGGAGATGGGTCTAGGGTTGTTGGTCGATGGGTGTGTTTGGGACGGTTTGTTAATGGGGAATGGGATAAAGGGGTATTGGGTTCGGGTCGCCGGATTTGGGGATTGGGCCGGTCCGGTTGGTTTTAGGTTTAGTTGGGTGTTGGGTTGTTTTTTAGGGGTGAAGTGGATATGGGAGAGAATAAGTGGGAGTTGGGGTTTCGGTTGGGTCTGGTCGGTTTTGGCCGACCGGGCCCTATTTTTTTTGGAATTTGGGTTGATTTTGTTTTGGGGTTGGAAAATAAATGGGTTATGAGTTTAAAATATAAAAAAGGGTTTTATTATAAAAAGATGTTTTGCAAAAGATGTAAATTATTTAAAATAACATAACAATGTGATAATAATAAAAAAATATAATATTTGCTAAATGCTTAATGCTTAGTAAAAAATGGAAATGTCATGCAATTTTGTGAAAATAAAATAACATAGAATATTAGGGTAAAAATATGATTATGATATTAAAATGCAAATGACAAGTAAAAATGAAATAATAATAATAATAATGATGATATATATACATATATATGCCTATATTTTAAAATTGTTTTGAGGTTTCAAAAATATTTAAAATTGTAAATAAAATCGGAAAAGATGGGACAAGATTAGGTGTCAACAACCATGCTCAACTCTGAGTTTGCTATGAAAGACACTCTCGTCATGTAGGTGGATTGTTCTTATCCCAACGAAAATATGCAGTTGAGACTATTGAGCACGCTGGCATGTCCTCGTGCAAATTTACTTCCACTCCCGTCGATACTAAACCCAAGCTAGGTGTTGTGGCTGGCTCACCTTACGAGGATCCGTCCCGCTATCGCAGTCTTGCAGGGGCTCTTCAGTATCTTACTTTTACGAGACCAGATATTACGTATGTCGTACAACATGTGTGCTTGTTTATGCATGATCCTAGGGTTGAACACATGAATGTGCTCAAACGCGTTATTCGATACATCTAGGGAACACTTGACTATGACTTGCATTTAAATCCGTCATCGACATCTACACTTGTCTCGTATATACCAGATGTTGATTGGGGTGGTTGTCCAGATACCAGACGTTCCACATCCCGCTATTGTATGTTTCTTGGTAATAACTTGGTCTCATGGTCTGCGAAGCGTCAGTCTACATTATCACGCTCTAGTGCAGAGGTCGAGTATCGAGGGGTGACCAATGTGGTCTCTGAATCATGTTGGTTACGTAATCTTCTTTTAGAGCTTCATTGTCCTATTCAGAAAGCTACCTTGATTTATTGTGATAATGTTAGTGTCATTTATCTTTATGGTAATCATGTTCAACACCAGCGCACTAAACACATCGAGATGGATATTCACTTTGTTCGCGAAAAGGTAGCTCGTGGACAAGTACGCGTCTGCCATGTCCCTTCCAGGTATCAAATTGCAGACATCTTTACAAATGGTCTTCCCTTGGTCCTTTTTGAAGATTTTAGGGGCAATCTCAACATACGAAGACCGCCCGCTATGACTGCGTGGGTGTGTTAAATATACCCGTGATATACATGGGTTTGTATACCATGTATATCACAGTTTCACAAAGAAACTTTCCATATGTGAAACCGTGGTATACACGGTATACAAGCCCGTGTATATCACGATTTTTGACAAGAATTTATGTAATATAATTATTGTATTTATTGTATTAAATTAGTCTCGTACACTTACCATAGTTATAGGATTCTTGTACAACTAAAATAGGGTTTTGGAATTAGAATAGTAATAGGTTTTTCCTATTATGAAATTGTAATTTGTATATATACTCTTTCATTAATGAAAATAATTAAGGGATTATTTCTTTCACATCTGCTTACTGAAAAGGAAATTATAGTGCTGCAAGAAATTCAATTATATCTACACTATTTTTAATAAGCCTAATTAATGCTGAAAATTAAGAAAATTGCCTTCCTATTTGAAGGATCTTCCCATTAATGTCAAACACCAGATTCAGGAGAACTTGCCATTAATTTGCATGGCCAAGCATAAAGTATTTTGTCTAAAATATCACATATTTTTTTATATCAAGGGACCGAAAAATTCACGTTCTAAATAGTAGGTTAAATATGTTTAAACTTATTGATAGACTTACGGATCATCCCATTAATGTCAAACACCAGATTCAGGAGAACTTGCCTATTGACAAAGCTGCAAGAATGAGTGTTTTGTCTAGATCGTGGAGACACGTTTGGGCTTCAATCCCCAAGCTCGTATTTTCTCCTCCATTTTGCTGGAGCTAGCCACCCCGCGCATTAATAAACATCATTAGTACAATTCTGTCGCAGCACAATGGAGCCATTAAGACATTCCTCTTGAATATTTCATCAATAAATTATACTCAGCACTATGTTATTGACCAATGGATGTTTTTGTTGTCGAGAAATGGTCTCATGGATCCAACCATACTGAACTAATTTTATAAAATAACCGTCCGAACCGTACCATTTACATCCTACTTAAAGTCACCTTAGAATTAGACGATGTTGCAACTTCTTTCTTGCGGATGGCAAACCTTGAGTGCAAGTTAAGACGTGCGTAGGTCTTGACCACTTAAAATATATGCTCCAAAACTCTTGCAATTATCTGTCTTTACCAAGAGCACTAAGACTCTTTAAGTTGGATTATTTCATAGACTGTCGGAAGCTGAAAATAGTTGCAGTTGCAGCAAAATCCGCAATCAGGATAAAGCGATGAACTTGACCTATCTACTCCACAGCTGGCCAGAAGTTATTCGTCTTATTCTGGACATTTACTACCTAAAGTCTTTTGCTTCTGGTACTGAAGCAGAGAGACTACCCACATGCCTCAACAACTTGAGGGTTTTCTCTCCGTTTGATTTCGATTTCGACGATGAAGATCAAATACTTACCGTTCTAAGAATGCTTAAAAGTTCTCCCAATTTGGAGGACCTTCTATTTATGTCGAGCTTGAAGAAGAAAGGTGGTATGAAATTAGTAGATATAAATCATTTTGAAGAACTAGCCTACAGGACACAAGGTCTCGGACTCACTAAGCTTAAAAAATTTAAAATAGAAAATTTCCATGTTTCAAGAACCACCTTTACTCCAGAAGACAGTCCTTGATATTAGCGAATATTCTCAGAATATTCGTCGTATATTTTGTAATTATGATAAATGTATATTTAAGGTAACTTAGGATTCTAATTGTATTAGGAATCAACCTTTGTAAGGTAAGTTAGGATTCGTACCATATTAGGAATCAACCTTGTACAGCTATATATATTGTGAATAATGAAAGAAATTCCCAAGGGAAATTATTCTATCTTTCATGGTATCAAGAGCCTAAAACCTAAATCCTCATTCCCGGCCGAAATCAGATTTTTTTCTGCTTTCACGAAAAAAAAAAAAAAAAAAAAAATTCTGGTTTCTTCTTCCATATTTCGGCCAAACCAGAAAATTCCCTTCCCTCGACAGGCGGCAACCATGTCTTCCCCCACAAATTCCGTTTTATCCACTGGCACACTTGAAAACCCCTCTCAACGTTCAGTAACTTCTTTTCATCCGGCATTCGCCGTTAACAACATCAAGAATTTTATCCCTATAATTCTTGACCAAGAAGACTGTCAATATTCCATGTGGATGGAACTATTCTACATTCATGCATGTGCATACAACGTGCTCGATCACATTGACGAATCTGTTCCTCGTCCCACCGATGTTACAGACTCAACTGGCGTCGTCTTGACGCCATCGTCAAACAATGGATCTACGGCACCATCTCCAAAGATCTCGTTATGCACTATCATGAAAACAGGTGCTACGGCACGTGAACTTTGGGTCCGGCTAGAAGAAATCTTTCAGGACAATAAAAATACTCGGGCTGTGTATTTGGAAGAGCAATTCAACAATACCCACCTCGATAATTTTAACAACATGTCCGAATATTGTAAGCAACTGAAACTCAAAACCGATCAACTATCCAACGTCGGGACTCCTGTTTCAGAAACCAAGATGGTGCTTCAACTTGTTGCGGGTTTACCGAAATGTGAATATGACACACTCGCAACAATGATTCAACAAGCCGACCCTCTCCCAAGTTTCAACAAGGCACGTTCACAACTATTGTTGGAAGAAACTAGACGTGCTAAACAAGAGGAACATAATCAAAAGGCGTTAGCGTTGACGGGATGGCAACACTGCGGCCAACGGCAACCGGCGGTTCCGGAAGAAGCAACAGAGCGGCGGAGGTCGTGGCGGCAGAGGTCGCAACAACAAAGGCAAGGGCCGCGGAAAGGGCCAACGCAACCGGTGGATCGGACAACGGCCGGCCATCGGACAGCGGCGGCGAGTGGTCCAACCGGCGGCGGCGGTGGCCCAACCAGCAGACCGGGCCTCGCCGCATGCCCGTACCCGCTGCAGGGCCCGGTTCCAGCGGCCTTGGTCGGCGGCTGTTGGGCCTGCCCCGGCCACCGGCGGGCCCACCACCGGCGGCAGCGAGCCCACTGATTGCGGTCCGAAGAAGCAGCAAGAATCGCAGCAGCCCATTGCGATCCAGGCGGCGGCGGCAGACGGCGGCCCGGCGGCACGGCCCCGGCGACCGATTTGGGCCAGGCATACACCACCGTAAACCTTCAACAGCCGACGACAATTGGTACATGGACACCGGAGCCACATCTCACCTCACCCGGTCGTCAGGTAACCTATCTCAACTACGTCGGCTAAAGTGTCCTCAATTTATTACTGTCGGCAATGGTAATCGCATTCCAATTGAAGGTTACGGTAACACACACACCAAACATCCACATCCACCTTTCTCCCTAAACCACGTCCTATACACACCTAACATCATTAAAAACTTAATCTCTGTTAGAAAATTCACTAGCAATAATTCCGTGTCTGTCGAATTTGACCCTTTTGGTTTTTCTGTGAAGGAACTCAATACGGGGAAAATTCTTACACGCTGCAATAGTGTGGGAGACCTCTACCCATTCACTCAATCTTCCGCTGTCAGACCGCAAGCACCTCTATCCCTTGCGGCGATCTCTCCCTCAACTTGGCACAACCGACTCGGACACCCCGGAGATCCAGTTTTTACTTTTCTTAGGACTTCTAAGCGTATTCAATGTAATAATGGGAAAATTGCCCAACACTGTTATTCTTGTCCACTAGGCAAACATACTCGTCTTCCCTTTATGTCATCAAACAGTGTTACTTTTTCTCCTTTTGATATTGTTCATGCTGATTTATGGACATCTCCGATTGCTAGCTCTTTGGGTCATAAATTCTATCTAGTATTCTTGGATGATTTTTCACATTTTATCTGGATTTATCCACTGAAATTCAAATCTGAAGTTTTCGCAAAATTCCTCGAGTTTCAAAAATTCATTAAGACACAATTTGAAAAACCTATTAAATCATTCCAATGTGATAATGGACGTGAATTTAATAACTCGGCATTTCACAATTTCTGTTCTAAACAAGGCATGGTTTTCCATTTTTCTTGTCCCTATACTTCTTCCCAAAACGGAAAGGCTGAAAGAATTATACGTACCATCAATAACATGGTCCGCACACTTCTGTTTCATGCCTGCCTACCACCGCCTTTTTGGGTCTATGCTGTCAAAATGGTAGAATCCCTTCTAAATATTTTACCAACTAGCACACTCCAAAACAAAACCCCTACAGAAATCTTATAACGTAGGCAGCCATCATATGATCACCTACGTATTTTTGGATGCTTATGCTACCCCAACATAGCCTCCACTGCACCCCACAAACTTGCCCCTCGCACTCTTCCATGTGTCTTCCTTGGTCTATCTCCTAATCATCGGGGCTACTTGTGCTATGACATTGCTACTCGCAAAATCATCGTCTCCCGTCACGTTACCTTTAACGAGACAACCTTTCCTTTTTCAAATCTCCGGAAATTTCAGACCACCGATTACATCTTTCTCGATGAACCGAGTTTTCTCCGGTCATCCAAAATCTGACAAAGCGGCAACTCACTGTTCCGACGCCACCGTCGCCTCCGGCGGTGTCATCTCGACCCTCCCGCAAAGCAATGCTACCACCCGGTCCAGCTCCCACACCACCCATGCCGCACCATGTTGAGTCTAATGCACCACCAACACCCTGTCGAGTCTCCTGCTTCTGCAGCAACTCGTCGCCACCCGGTCCCCGCAGCCCGGCCTGCCTACCGATCCCCGACCTCCCACCGCAGCCCCCTCACGCATGGAGACTCGTGCACAACACGGGATCTTCAAACCCAAGGTTCACTTCAATCTCTCCACACAAACCTTATCACCCATTCCAAAGAATCCAAAACTAGCTAAACTGGACCTCAATTGGAATGCGGCCATGTGCGAAGAGTTTAACGCTTTAACCAAGCGTAACACTTGGGATTTGGTACCTAGACCACTGGTGTGAATGTTATCCGGTGTATGTGGCTATTTCGTCACAAGTTCGAGACAATGGTGACTTAGAGAGGTATAAGGCAAGACTAGTTGTAAATGGCACTAATCGGCGGGGAGGGTATTGATTGTGGTGAGACATTCATCCGGTTGTTAAACCGCCACTATTCGGACTGTTCTCGCATCGCTATGGGCTTGCATTGGCCGATTCATCGCTTGATGTCAAAAATGCATTTCTTCATGGGGATTTGAAAGAGACCGTGTACATGCATCAGCCTCCCGGTTTTGTTCATCCGGCAGGCTCCACGGTTTGTGTGTCGTCTCGGGAAGTCATTGTATGGATTGAAACCGGCCCCCGCGCTTGGTATGATCGGTTCGCTGTGTATCTTCTCGCAAATTGGTTTTGTATGTAGCAGGTGTGATACCTCTCTCTTCACTTTTCACCGAGGTAGCAAGACCTGCATATTTGCTATTATATGTCGACGATATTGTTCTTACTGCCTCATCGACGGGTTGAAGAATGAAATCATTGCTCTACTCAAAACCGAATTTGCTATGACCGACTTGGGGAAGCTAAGTTATTTTTTGGGCATATCGGTGACTAGATCTGCACGCCAATATGTTCCTGTGTCAGCGAAAGTATGCAGAAGAGATAGTGTACAGGGCCAAGATGGCAAATTGTAAAATTATGCCAACTCCGGTGGACTCAAAATCCAAGCTTAGTGCCAATGATGGTGCGCCAGTTTCTGATCCCACTCTATATCGGAGTCTAGCAGGTGCTCTTCAGTATCTTACATTCACTAGGCCTGATATTGCATATGCCGTTCAGCAGGTGTGTCTGTTCATGCACGACCCCGAGAGTCCCATTTTGCCGCCCTCAAACGTATTATCAGATATGTTAAGGGCACACTTGACTTTGGCTTACATCTATACCCCTCTTGCCCCAACCAAATTGCTAGCCTACACGGATGCAGATTGGGCAGGATGCCCCGACACACGTCGCTCCACCTTCGGGTGTTTGTGTATTTCTTGGGGATAATCTTATCTCATGGTCCGCCAAGCGAGCGAGCCATGTTGTCCCGTTCGAGTGCGCTGAAGCGAATATCGCGGAGTTGCTAATGTCGTCGCCGAGATCCGTTGGCTCCGAAATCTTCTTTTGGAGCTCCAAAGTGTCCATTACGCAAGGCGTCTATAGTTTATTGTGACAACATATCGCTATCTATATGTCTCATAATCCGGTCCAACATCGGCGAACTAAGCATATTGAGATAGATATCCACTTTGTGCGAGAGAAGGTTGCTCGTGGTCGGTCAAAATTTTACACGTGCCTTCCTCGTATCGTATGCGATATTTTCACAAAGGGACTACCGCGACAGCTCTTCACCGACTTTCGATCCGGCCTTAGCATTCGGCCTCCTCCCGCTCCGTCCGAGGGGAGTATTAGCGAATATTCTCAGAATATTCGTCGTATATTTTGTAATTATGATAAATGTATATTTAAGGTAACTTAGGATTCTAATTGTATTAGGAATCAACCTTTGTAAGGTAAGTTAGGATTCGTACCATATTAGGAATCAACCTTGTACAGCTATATATATTGTGAATAATGAAAGAAATTCCCAAGGGAAATTATTCTATCTTTCACTTGAGATAGATGCAGAAAACGTCGATGAAAGCCAATGCATGAAGATCTCAAACGAGTTGTTGGGCTTCCCTCAGGCATCTCCTAAATTGAAAATAATATGTGAACCATCAAAACTATGCAACAAAGTGTTCGCTCTTTAGAAAATTGTGCTCTCTAATAACTTAAGTTTTTAGATGAGATATGGTACAAGACACACAAAAAACTGAGGCCAACATCCAGTTCTCATGATATCCAAGGGCTTATATTACTATTCTTGTTGTTTTGCTCTGTTTTGAAATGGTTTTTGACATGGTTACTGCAAATGAATAATTTTCTCAATCACCATGAATGTTTACAGAGTTGATTTTTCTAGCTCACAAAAACAACTACGCTGATGGTTTTTCAATTCACTCACCACCAACAACTAACTCGTATCGTATAGAATATTTCCTACAGTTACTCTCACTACTCTTTCATGCAAGTGCAACAAATTGCTTTCAAGCACTAGAGAACACAAATTTCAGAATGCTTTCGAGTACAAGAGTAATTTTCAAATTCTGCAAAATCGTTCTTCATTCATTGACCACTTAATTTCATATTCCTTGAAACATCATGCTTCATTACTATTAGTGAAAGTCGTTCTTAAAATAAGGCATAACGTTACGCAAGTCAAAATGGTCACTATAAGTCGTTCTTAAAATAAGAGGTAACGTTTTAACATTATTTTACAAGGAAAAATCAATCCGTCTTCGACTAGGGATTCATTAGAATAATCCTCAACTGTCATTTGAAGAAAGACAGTGTCAACGTATTCTTTACACTTGTGAAGTCTGTCCAAGTAAGTTAAGAAGGCTTTTCTTTTCAACATAACAACGGATATTACCTACAAGATCCTACCTCAGAAGAGAGCAAATTGCTCCTACCAGAGTTTGAACTCACGCTGCAGGCCTCCAACTGAATTTTAAGTTTCCTCATTTGTCATCCAGCTATGCCCGGGACGCTTTGTCTCTATTTCTGTATTGGTGAAAGTCGACCCCAAAATCCATTTCATCCGAATAAATTTCAGGGTTAGAAGCCCAAATGTTACGCCACAAGTGGGATAAAACACTGGTTCTGGCTGCATCTTTTAGTGGAAGGCGACAGTGAATCTGACGAATAATTTCCAGAGGCAAATTGGACACAACTAGCATTATCTTGTCCTCCTCCAATTTTGGGCTCTTTTGGAGTTCTTCTCTTTCTCTGGCCCCTCCTCCTTGGCATATTTTTGGAAGAGGTGAAAACAGTAGTTTCACTATGTAGAGTGACTACTTACTTCAACTTTGGTTTTATTTGTTGGAAAAAAGAAGCAGCGGTGGTTGTCATCGGAAAACACCAAAATTGTGTAGCGAACGTCCTTGTGGACGTAAACTTTTATTTCAACTAGTGAATTTAGTACCCGCAAGGGTAGCCAAGTTGGTGTAGCAGTAGAGCACGGAACCACAAGGTCACGAGTTCGATCCCCTGCATAAACCTTCTTGGTTGAGCCTGTCACACATGGTTTGTCAAGTGTGGTTAATCGGCTGACGTGATTTACAAGATATTGCATCAGTCCGGAGTTATCCTGTGCGCACTCAAGAAAGTAGCGGCTGCGGGTTCCTTCGTCAACAAAAAATAACTAGTGAATTTAGTGGCCATTAGCGATTGTAAAAAAATTATTAGTTAAGATAGAGAAAACATTTATTAATAATTATAGAAGTTATTTGTATACATTACTATTAGTTATTGTACATAATAATATTATATTAATTATATTTAGAAACTTTGGAATTTAATAATGGAAAAATCATTATATTATTATAAATAAGGAGTATCATTTTAAATTAGTACGTACAGATTTTTGGAATATGTACATTATCTCGGCTTCACATATTGTTTAAATAATGAGCATAAAAAGTATTTAGTTATTCAAATAATAAATTTAAATAACTATATTTGGACTCTTGCGTAGAGATAAAATATGTGAAACCTCTCTCATTCAGTTCATGTCTAAATGTGCTTCATCAATAAAATTAAACATCATAAAATAGAAAGAAGAGTTTAAGAATAGGAAATTGCACATCAAAAGAAACACCATCAACTAATTGGTCAACATAATAGTGATTGCTTTGAAAAGACGTAAATTTTTTTCTCGAAAACTACGTTTACAATGAATTTGATTCATTTTGAAGAGTCGAAGTGGACCTTTTTAGAGAGTATGATTAAGCACTCAAACTTGTACTTACGAAAAATAAATATTTTTGTTACTCATCAGGCTCCCTTCCCGAAAAGTGCATTAATAAACTCAAGACTGAAACAATGAACAAAAAGATAAATATGTTTTGCCAGCAAGCAACTTCAATATCTATAATTAATATATAAAAGGAGATTAGATAAATTTTATCTCATAGGAACCATCACCGCTAAACTATGATCTCCATTCTTCTGGAACACTTCTACTTCTAATAAATGGTTATAAAATAGTTTTCATTGCAGCGTCTACGTGCAAAGAGAATTGAACATTTTCGGAAACATCAAACTTATAGCACATTTTTTAAAGTGAGATCACAACATTCCGGCCATTTCTTGCATCTATAAAAAAACAAAAAATTGTCATTCAAATGGAATAAATTAGATAAAAAATTTAGACTTACTACGAAGTTAGCAGAAAACAAAGGCATATGATAGAAGTATCTGCTGAATGATATGCATATTTATATAGTAATCTTCAAGATTTAATGACAAAAACTCCTCATATTCTACATTAGGTGATTGTCTCCTTTCAATATGTTTCAACTTCTACATTAAGTTCCGGGGAAGAATAACAAATGTAGTGTGGGAGGAAAACGTGTAATTAAGATAATTAAGAGGTGTAATTATGTAGAGCGGAGGACACTGTGTAATTGAGAGTTGTAATTAAAGGAGTGGCTTTTGATTTTTTTAATAAATAACACATTAATTGTAAAATGAGAGAAATTTCAAAACACAGAGAAAAAAGATAAATGGTCTTCTAGGTCATAAATGTGTTATATCACCTTTGTCTATGTCTAGCTTTAAAACGTAAAATATATGGCGAAAAAATATAAAACACCTTAAAAGGGCAGCCTAGTACACACATCTCGCGTTAGCTGGTCTAAGGAAGGACCACACCCCAATATAAAACACTTATATATAGATAAAACTTACAAATTTCTAAAGTTCATTAAAGTTTCTGCTTAATATTACATGATAGGAAGAACACAACTTCACTCTTCCTTTTCAATAACCTATTCCTGAAAACCAACGAAAAGTATGTTAGAGCATGCAAATTATAGTACAAGATTCGCTTTCAATCTATAGATAGAGCATAATAAAGAATATTAAGAGGCCTAAGGATTAATTATAAACAATTGTTACATTTCTTAATGCCAATTTCAGAAAACCCAAAAGTCACACGTCCAATGCAACGGGTTTCTTACTTCTTTCACATTTATGTGATAATTCTTAAACAATTTCAATTTTGAGCATTAAACTTAGTGTCATAAAGAAGGGCTCATCAATTGGAATTTACTATCTTCACTGAAAACAATTTTTTTTAATTGTGAGGCAATATTTGAGAAAAATAGAAAAATAAAGAAAAAATAGAGAAAAAGTCAGATTTTTAATTGTGATGCAATATTTGAGAAATAGGAAAAATAGAGAAAAAGTCAGATTTATATTAATATATATAGATTTTTATTGCAACCTTTCCCATAGTATGCAAAGAGTATATATTTAAGTCCACAATAATTAAGTCCGTTATTCTTATAAAATAATTAGTTCATAAAGAAGTAAATGAGTGATAATAATCATCAGGAGAGCCAAATGGGTGTAAACCAAATACAATAGTAACGGATTAATGCATCATAGTAATAATGAATGACATAAAGAAGGTGTACTTAATATATATATTTTTTGTAGATTTTTTGGACATCAAAGGGGGCAAAAAAAATGAGAAAAAAATAAATAGAAATAGTGGTCATAGAGAGGTGTTACATCATCTTATTTATTTCTAATTTTATTATATATTAGGTAACTAATCAGCGCTTCGAACAGTCAAACATATCACCTTGTAAATTTAGTTGTACTAAAATATTTAATATATCAAGAATAAAAATAAAATAAAAAATGTAAGATATACGTATGAAAAATTTAAAAATAAGTTTCAACAAAGCACGCATTTGGACTCCGATTGAGCTCATAGGCAAATCATCACAGGTTTTGTGACGACTAAGACAACTTCTGATTGGTAAATATGCTTGAGTTTCTTAGTTTGCGCTCGTCAAGTAGAGTAAATTAATAATAAATGTTTTGATTCAATAATTCTCTTCAGAACTCAGAGGTGAAAACAAATATCTGACAAATGAATAACTATTCTACATGAAATTATTAAGTATATTGAGTACAGACCTATTATAGCACTAAAAGAGATAAACTAATCAATCTGGAGTCGTGTTGAGTGCTTTGACTTAATCTTAACCTCTTTCATATTTCTTCTTTAAAAAAATAGAAAAGTTATTTATTTTTTAAGAGTGCATTATTGCATGTCTTTCTGCTTTGGTTTATCAGGTTTGAACTACATGATCATGAATACGTGATAAAGACATTATATTATTAGCAGTTTCTGTGTTTTTTATGTGTACAACCTAATTAACTGCAATTTTTTTTTGGAAAATAAACACAAGGCAATTAAAATATAAAAGCAGATTACTACTAACATATTTTTTATATTACCGATCGATTCAATCTAGAGTATTAATTAATTAAATTGTTAGAACATTGAGAGAATACTAAAAATCCGAAGGACTTAAATGTGCTTGTACTCTAAGAATGCAGAAAATTGAAAAGTAAAAACCAAATTTATCAAGCTAAAACACTAAAATTGAACTGTATTATGTTATAAAACTTCATATCCAAATAATCTCAAGAAAATAATAGTAGTGCATCAAACAATACTAATATTATGTACAATTTAAATATTACAATTCACTCTAATTTAAGCTACTTCAAACTATATAAACAAATTCAAGTCTGATCAATATGTTGTCAAGGAATTCCCAAATATAGAGAATCAAAGAAACTGAGAACTTAAAAGTTAAAACATAAAAGTTTGTAGTCTTTTTCAAGAAAATACTTTGTTCAAACACCATTAGCAGTCTCTTTAGAAAAAAATCACTTACCATCGGTGCAATCTTGATGAACTCTCAAGTCATTTATATGTCGATCTACTACAATTGTGTGATGTCCTATAGAAAATATATACAAGTACATGAACAAGTTATGTTGAAAATTTACTAATGTGGAATTAAGTTTATCCCATTATTTATGATTCGAACAATTGAGCCCCGTACGTCGGAAATATCGTTTTCACACACGTGTAATCTTAGTGCCAAGTATCGTAAATTTCGTTAATGAAAGAGATATTGGTACGTAAGTGAAATGTTTGAGACATAGAATGATGGATGATTATTGGATAAATAACAAGTGTTCCACATTGGTAAACGAAGGAAGGATTGTGCGAGGTGTAAGATGGAATGGGTCGGAAAGGGCCGCGAAGCCGAGAAGGGCAGCGACGCCTCGCGGACTGGGCCGCAACGCCCCCTTGTAGCGCCATGACACTAATTCCTATTTTTGGTTTCTGGAGCCGCGGCGCTTCCCAGGCAGTGGTTGCTCGATGAAATCCCAAAGGTTTGGCTGTTGAGGGGGTTTCAATGGCATTGAATCTACCCAATAATGGCCATTACTTGGACCATTATGTTGTTGCATTACTTGGGGGTTAAATGTCATCCATTACATGACAATTGATTGTTATTGTGGGGCACTTGAAGAGGACATCTTGCACACCTATAAATTAAGGCTTTGGTTCAATTCTATAGATGAACATTTATGCACATATGAACAGAAAAACAAGTCACAACACCACAAAGAGATTAAATTTTCTTGATATCAATCCTTCTCTTAGCAATCTTCATTATTCGTGTTCTTCGCTGAGATCATTTGTGTAGGCTTTGCACACTTGATAGTTTGTTGTTTCATATTGAGAGACTATTGTCCACACTTCCGTAAAAGCCTATATACGGGGGACAATCTTGTCTTAAAGACAGAGAGTCATCTCTCGACTCGAGCCGGTGGTGTTGTGATTTATCTAATTGGTTGCTAAGTGTTTCAGGTGTTAACTTAACAGACGAAGGACTCTAACCGTTTGTATTCTCAGCGGATCTACAAGCCACAAGGGTAGCAGCTCATGTTCTTGTATTTACGAATACAAGATCCATATTTGAAGTTACAATTCAAGATCAAGATTTGAAGTTACAATTCAAGATCAAGATTTGAAGTTACAATTCAAGATCAAGATATTGACAACTTGTTGTTGTCCTCTTTGTTGTTTATCCTTTCGATCACTGTAATAGTTATTTACTATTCCCGTTGTTGTTTTACATATTCCAACAAGATTCTCGAAAGACGCAGATAATATTATGTAAGAAAAGGGATAGAATAAGAAAACCTAGTATTAAGTCGAAAGCTTATCTTCAAAATACTGTTGATGATCAACATTTTACCTTTAGCTTCTCCTTTGAGAATTAACATACAACAACGCTCTAAAAAATCACTTTATGTACATAATACATAATCCTACTTAGTTAAATACCAAATAATTGAAATCAAATAACATCATCTATTTAAATAACTAATACTCTATCATACATATACACAGAGAGCAAAAAAAAAATTAAAAGAACTTTTAGGCATAGGATGAAAACTACCAGAACGATTGAATGAGGTCTGAAGTGGTTGTGAGATATCAAATTAAGATCTGCAAATTCAAAGATTTGGGGCACTTGCACTTTTAGGACTTAACAAAAAGATAAACTCTTTAAATAACAAAAAAGAAAAAACTTGGAACTATTAGTACTCTTAGACGTGGGGAGAGGGAAAGTTTTTCATTTTTACTAATATATTTAATAGTATAAATTAATTACATTAATTATAGGAGGGGAGAGAATGGCTACAAGAGAAGATAAGAAAGCATGGCATTAATATGTACTACTAATGATTCAATTTTATTGAAAATTAGAATGATGGTAGGCATATGAACAGAAAAATGAGCAAGAAACGGTTGAATATGAAATAGAATAATCTCTCATTATTTTTATTAATGAAAATGTATATATATATACATGATATACAAAACTAATTAAGAAAATTAAATCTATTTTTTTCTATACAAGTCTAATAGCTTTTCCTAATACAAGACTAATATCATAATTACAATTCTACAAGAATTCTACAACTATGATAAATTATATACAAAATTGGCAAACTTGGTATACATGGTTTTACCGTGGCTTTCACACCCCCGCAATCATAGTGAACGGTTGTCGTACGCTGAGACTGTCCATAACTTTTCCTAATACATGTCTAATAGCTTTTTCTAATACAAGACTAATACCATAATTAAAATTGTACAAAAATTCTACAACTATGATAAATTATATACAAAATTGGCAAACTTGATATACACGGTTTTACCATGATATACCGTGGCTTTCAATTAACACGTATTAATTGTTCAAAGTTAAAAACATTACGTGGGCTATTTAAATTTACATAATTAAGATATATGAATGAGTAATGTATTTTCAAGTTTTTCTACATAACACATAAATGGAAAAAATATGAAAAAAGTCAAAAAAAAAAAGAAGAGAAAAAGAATAAATATCAATGGAGGTCATAGAGAGGTGTGAAATCACATGTTTATAGCTTTATCATATCAATAGATATATTGATTACTCTTTCCATCTAATTTTGAGACTCAAATCACATGTCTATAGCTTTATCATATCAATAGAATTTTTGTTTTTTAAATAATAAAAGTACATATTTAAAAATTACATGAAAAATACTATAAGTCACTATTAATAATTTAAAATATTTAAAAGATAGTATAAGAAAATTACTGTAAAAAAGTAATTTATTTAACTCTATTATTCAAATAATACCACACAAATTGAAATAAATAGAGTATCAAATATTGAATCATTTTTATTTTGGAAAACAATTCAAATATTTCATCGAACTATCAGAAATGACTCATTTATGCTACTTGTTAATAGTTTGGATTATTTATGTCATTGTCGTTACCCAAATGATTCGTTTATGCCATTGCCGTTACCAAAATGATTTTTATGCCATTGCCGTTACCAAAATGATTTTTATGCCATTTTCATTAATGTCGGCGTTAATGAAAATGGTAATGTAAAACCGACGTTAATGAAAAATGGCATGGTGAGCCATTTTGGTAACGACAATGGCAAAAATGAGCCAAACTATTGATGAGTGGCATAAATGAGCCATTTCTGATAGTTCGATTACATATTTGAGTTTTTTTCCTTTTATCTCTACACAGGGGCGGATCTACCTTAGGCCGAGGGGTGTTACGTTACACTGATTCGTCGAATTTTTTTACTAAATATGTATATATAATTAAAAGGCATAAGAAGAAATAAACGCTTAAATTTTCAGATCAGTGGGCGAGTTTGAAACTACGCACCATCATTTGATTTTACAAAACTTTTGCTCCTCACCTTCAAATTGATGCATGTGGAGGTTCGGACCCTTGCCTGAAAGTTATTAAAACATGAGCCATTTGATCAAAACTTATATTTGTACATTATTGCGACCGTAAATATTTAGACACTAAAAA
Source organism: Anisodus tanguticus (assembly GCA_034509755.1). Taxonomy (NCBI): domain Eukaryota; kingdom Viridiplantae; phylum Streptophyta; class Magnoliopsida; order Solanales; family Solanaceae; genus Anisodus; species Anisodus tanguticus. Next base: position 25,110,065 of record CM067544.1, on the reverse strand, counting down.
GAAAACACATCAAAAAAAGTTATAATATTTTTTTTAGTATTTTAAAAAGTTATAGTAATGTATGTGTATTTTATTTATATTTTATTCTTTTTGTTTAAATATGATGTTATGTTGTTTATTTCATCATTTTAAAATATGACACCGCTGACGAAAAAAATCCTGCGTATGTCACTGTTTTTACCGAGGAGGAAGAGAGTTTAGAAGTTACGGAACTTTTGTATATTTCATCATTTTAAATGCATAATGCATTATGCATTTATTTCATCATTTTAAATGCATTTATTTCATCATTCTGATTTTGTTTATTTCATCATTTTAAATGCATAATGCATGATACTAACTTCTATTCCTATCAAAATTTATCAATATAACACTAAATTGTTTGTGTTATATATATTGCTCTTTTATATCTTAGTGCCATCCCTTATTGTACCGAAACCGAAGCTAAAATAAGAAGAAGAAAAAAGAAATACTACACTAGATAAAACGTAAATTTGCAATTGCAACCGTTAAAAAATTGATAAATTTTAATTTTGGTTACTGTGAGACTTTTAGCGATAAATTGTTTAGTTATTGATGTGTCATGTTTAATTCGCGCTATTTTATTTCATATTTTAGGATAATATAATTTTATAACTAGTCTAATCACATATTTTTATATAAAGGGGTCGAAAAAATCAGGCTCTAAATTAATTTACATGATGTAGAGACATATAAGAGGTATTTACATTTAGTAACTATACTTTACTTTAATTATATTTGATAGCTAAATATTGTATTTTAATTACACAAGGTAACTAAACACGTCTTTCCCAATCTTATTCTTCTTCTTCCAATAATTTCAGATCTTCCTTCCCCTGCATCAAAATTCAAAACCCATCTTCCCCAATTCTCATTCTTCTTCTTTCAATAATTTCACATTTCTCTCTATGTAATCTTCTTCCTCACAGTTAAATCGAAACTTCTCATAGAGCAATTGGATGTAAATTAGTAAATCATAGCACAATCAATTAGGTTCATCAGCTACTTTCACTATTGTTAACTCTATTTTAGCGAATTTCTTTCTGCCTAATGATACATCATCAACTACAGCGAGGTCAATAATCAAAACCCATCAATATCTCAAATAAATAATAATAAAAAAAGACTAATATCAGCTAAACACATACCGTAGAAATCAGCATACCTAGAATCTATTCAAACTCCTATACACACACCCCAAAATAAGGAAAAATAACAGCCGAAAAGCTACCATATTCAGCAAATTGAAACAATAAAAATCAAGTGTATTGGGGTGTATTTCTTGTATTTAGTTTTTGAGTGTATACAAATGAATACGGTGAATTTGAAGTGTTTTTTAGAGTATGTTCATTTTTTTCTAGTGTAAAATTCAATTTTTCGTTATGTTTTTATTTCTTATATTCAGTTTTTGAGTGTATTCGTAATATTTATTGTAAAATCCAGTGTATTGGAATTTATTTTATTTCTTGTATTTAATTTTTGGTTGTATTTGTAATTTGAAGTAGATTTTTCTGTTTTGAATATAATTTACTGAGTAGATTTTACTCGTTGTATTCATAAATACAGTGAGACCGTTTTATGAATACATCGAGACCGTTTATGAATACAGCAAAGTTGTAACAACTAAAAAGTAGCTACATCCTATAAATATTGAAATAATAGCTATCACAAATTTAAAACCCCAAACTGAAAGAAATAATCCCCTTGATTATTTTCATTAATTGAAAGGCTATATATACAAGTTACATATTACCATAATAGGAGAATCCTATTCCTATTCTATTTCTAAAACCTTATTCTACCATAATTCTAACTATATAATTATGGTAAGTGTATAACACTAATTAAGGTAACCTTTACACTACAATATACTACAAATATATATACCATATATACAATATTGTCTTGTCCTCAATCTGGCCGAGAATGGGCCATTGCTGAGAGCCCACTGCTGGCCATTGCTGAGAGCCCACTGCTGGGCCGCCACTGCTGGGCCAGTCCCAGTCCAGTCCACGTTGGGCCAGTCCCAGTCACTGTTTAACACAAGCTATAGTCATTTATGTAAGTTTTACTAGGTTAAATATGTTCAGCCAATTAATGCATGAATCAATATCAGAACTAAACAGTAATTAAAGGAACAAAAGTACAATTATTCCTAAATACTAAGAATTTTGTAGGTAAAATATAGACAAGTTTAACTTCACCCGGTTGGCAAATATGCTAGCTAAGGTCTTCAATGGAAATTGAACTCAGACACCTCTGTTAATTTCTTAACGTAATCTTACAAGATCTCCACCTTCCTACGTAATGGACAATGAAAATTTCCACAATCTTTCCTTAGAACTTCTTGAGTTCTTCCTCACAAAAACCAACAATACCTACGTGGCCACTCATCCGATCTAATCAGATTAGGGCTGGCAAAATGATTAAAAAACTAAGTAATCATCTAATTCGATCCATTAGTTATGAGTTGGAATAACCGACTTCTTAAAAATGTATCAAATATAAATATTATCCATATTATCCCTAAAAAAATGAGTATCCATATGGATAACCAAATGGATAATATGGATATCCATATTATCAATACTCAATTGCATGTTTGTTATTTTTCATGAGTTTTTGTTTACTGAGAGTTTAAGTTTATTTTGACTTTTAGATACTGTTTCCACTCGACTATTCTTGAATTGATATTATCGTAACCCATTTTTTCATCCATGTTAAATTTGGGTGAATCAGATATTTTATTCATTTATATTTAACCCGTTTTTGGTTAGCCGTTTTCCACTCCTAATCCAGATCAACCACTTTGGGCACAAACTCCTACCGGTCTTTTCATCTCAAATGCAATCTCTACCTCATTAAACACTTTTCTCCTTTGTGTATACCACAAAAAATGTTTAGTTTTTTGTGGTTATGTAATCATAAACGGTTGGCAATTACATCTTACTTAAACCATTTAAGGCTAGATGTTCTTTCCACTTGTTATATTTGTTCCTGTATGCCTGAGACTATCACACATGTTTTGGAATACCCGCAAGCTTGTAACTTTTTGGTATTCATTATGATTTTGCAATTCGGCAAACCAACAAGCAAGAAACCATCCGCTACGTTTGAATTGGGTTAAATTATCCACACCAATCTCCACTTAAATATCGTGGAATACTCACTTCTGTCTTATTCCCTTTCTGTTTATGGCAAATATGTGTAACTTGAAATCATAATCAAACCAACACAAATTTATGTGTCGCATTTAGGATTTAATTTGTGCTGATTTAATTAAACGACATGGACCTCTAATTGGAGGTAACATGTCATAACTGATATTGTAAAACCGATGTTAATGAAAAATGACATGGATGAGCCATTTTGGTAACTGTAATGACATAAATGAGTCAAACTATTGACGAGTGACATAAATGAGTCAAACTATTGACGAGTGGCATAAATGAGCGTCATTTTCAATAATTCAATGACATATTTGAGCCTTTGTATAAATAATCTTCATAGAAGCTAACTTTGTACCTCCAATAACCTATATTAGTTCTAAATGTACACAAGTAGATCATATAATTAACTTCATTAGCTTTTCTCATAAGCCTGAATTCCTAAGTAGTCATGAAAGAGACATATCTGATTAGTTTTGCCCTGACAGATCTTTCAACCCAAAGCCATTTGGTTGTGATCTGTTAGAATATATGTAAATATATTTGGTAAATATTGTTAGTAATCTTTTGTATTAGTTAGGTGTATAATTAGTTTTCGTAATTATAGCATATAATCACTATTATACCTTATGTATATAAGCTAATTAAGCTAATGAAAATAATCAAGGAATTATCTCTTTCATGGTATCCGATAGCCTAGGGAAAATCTTCCTCTCTTCTCCTCCCTCCTCTCTTCCACCGTGCCCTAACTCTCCTCCTCCGCCCAAACTCTCTTCCCGCCAGCCATGTCTGACACAAAGACCACCTTCCATCCTGCTCTTGCATTCTCCATCATCAAGAACAACATCTCCATAGTCCTTGAAATGGAGAACGTCTAATATGCGACATGTGCGGAGCTTTTTAAAATTCACGCAAGGTCTCATAAAGTCCTCCATCACATCGTCAAATTGGAAAAAGGCAAGAGAAGGTGTCATCCACCGATGATGAAAAAGAGTTATGGGCAACCCTTGATGCTACGATCCTACAGTGAATTTATTTCATTATTTCTACGGACCTCTTGCATACAATTATCGAACCCGACGCAACAACAATGGAAGCTTGGAATAGGTTGCGTGATATATTTCAAGATAACAAAAATACTCGTGACGTAACACTTGAGCAAGAATTCTCTCACACATCTATGGAGGATTTTCCGAATGCCTCCGCATATTGTAAAAGGCTCAAGGAATTGTCGGATCAACTCAAGAATGTCAGAGCACCGGTCACGAATGATTATCTCGTTCTTAAAATGGTTGTGGGACTCCCCGAAGCTTATAATGGAGTTGGAACTCTCCTTCGCCAAAGAAATCCTCTTCCTCATTTCTACCAAGCCCGTTCCATGCTCACTCTTAAAGATGCGGGGTTGGCTAAAAAGGCCACACTACCGGAGCAAATTCCGCAATGGTGGCTACCACGTCCGAGAAACAGATGACTCTCCCTTATTCTCTTAAAATTATACTCAAAACCGTAACAACGGTGGTAGAAAAAGGGTCAAAACCGCAATAATGGTGGGAAAAACTAAGGTGGCGGCCGCGGTGGTGGCAAGGAAGTGGCCGCGGTGGCAGTAGTGACGGACGTGATGGCAGCCAACAGGGGTTCGGTAGCAACAACCGTGGCAATAGTCGTGGGGAAACAGTGGCCTTGGCCCATTCCTCCTTGTTCGTACCCAGCAGTTTCTTGGGCCAGACCCAACAACCAGCAAAGGCATTAGCTTGGTCTTATTGGGGCCTAGACCGCAGTAGGACTTCACAGCAGCAACCCCATCAACTCCCACGAATATTGAGGCAGCGATGCATACTCTTGGGCTAAATCCTCCGAATGCAAATTGGTACATGGATACCGATGCTACTTCTCATATGACATCCGCACAAGATAATCTCTCGTCTTATTTTAATTTGAGCAAAAATCGTGGCATAATTATTGGTAATGGTCATTTAATTTCAATTCGTGGTTATGGTCACACAAATTTGTCTCCCCCGAATCCACCTTTAGCCTTGAAAAATGTCTTTCATGCTCCTCAACTGATTAAAATTTTGGTGTCAGTTAGGATATTTACAACTGATAACTCAATTTCTATTGAATTTGATCGATTTAGGTTTTCTGTGAAGGATTTTTCAGACGGGGATGCGTCTAATGAGATATGATAGTCGGGGCGATCTTTATCCCATCACCATCACCACAATTCAAGCCACACCATTAACTTTTGTAGCTTTAGCACATTCTCTATGGCATGAACGTTTGGATCATCCGGGAGCATATGTTTTTGACTCCTTTAGACAAAATAAATTTATTGAGTGTAATCAAACTCGTAGTTCTAATGTTTGTCCCTCTTGGAAAACATGTTAAATTGTCTTTTGTTGCTTCTAATTCTAGTACTATATTGTCATTTGATATTATCCATGATGATCTTTGGACATCTCCCATTTTGAGCTCTTCAACCCACCATTATTATGTTTTGTTGTTGGATGATTACTCTAATTTTTTGTGGAAATTTCCGTTATCTAAAAAGTCTCAAGTTTATTCCACATTTCTATTATTTAGACCATTCATCCGTACTCAATTTGAACAAGAGGTTAAGAACATTCAATGTGATAATGGAAGAGAATTTGATAATGGGCCATTTTGAGAATTTTGTAAGGTTAATGGTTTATCTTTCCGTCTCTTATGTCCACATACTTCATCACAAAATGGGAAAGTCGAGAGAAAAATCTGAACCATTAATAACATTGTTCGTACATTACTAGCCCATGCATCATTACCGCCTTCATTTTTGCATCATGCATTACAAATGACAACTTACCTTCTCAACATCCTCCTAGCAAATGATTAGCCTACCAATCTCCACTCAAAATTCTTTATCAAAAAGACTCATCTTATTCTCATCTTCAGGTATTTTGGTGTTTATGTTATCATCTATTTCCCTCCACTACTATAAAAAAAACTTCAAGTCCGATCTACCCCATGTGTCTTTTTTTGTTACCCATCTAATTATCGTGGTTACAAATGCTATGATCTATCCTTTAATAAAATCATCATTAGTCTCCATGTTATTTTCGATGAAACCCAATTTCCGTTCGCTAAGTTGCATAGTCCAACGTCCCATTCTTATAGTTTTTTGGATGATGGGCTTTCACCATATGTGTTCCACCATTTGGCCCAGACCAAACCGCAGCAAATGGCCCAACAAACACCTTTCAGCCCACTGCCTATTGCCTAGTCCAGTCCGACCACACTGGGTCTAACTCAGCCCAGCCAGCCTAATACCCCATCCATCCCACCCCATCAGCAGACCAATCCTGGCAACCCAGAACCACATCCCACATCCCATATTCCCAAGCCCAGCGAGTGGTAGCCTAGTGCCTTTCCAGCCCATTTCTTCTCCATCTGTTGTTGTGCCGCGTCAGTCCAGCCTAGAATCGGGTCAGCCCACTGCTCCCACCCCAGTCCATCACACTCATATTCCGACTACAAGGCCGGTTACTCGTAGCCAATGGGGAATTTTTAGACCAAAGCGATAATTCAATCTCAACTCTAATGGTACTAAATCCCCTCTGCCACGTAACCCAGTGTCTGCCCTTCGTGAACCGAATTGGGAAATGGATATGGATGATAATATAATGCTCTTATTAAAAATAAGACGTAGGGTTGGTGCCCTGTCCACCGGATGTTAATGTGATTCATTCTATGTGGATTTTTACTCATAAAGAAAAATATAATGGTTTTTAGAGGTATAAGACCCGTCTTGTAGGTGATGCCAAAACTCAACAGCTTGGCGTGGATTATGGAGAGAATTTTAGTCCGGTGGTCAAACCGGCAACTATTCGCACTATTCTCAGTATAACTCTCTCAAAAGCATGGCACATTCATCAACGGGACGTGAAAAATGCTTTCTTACATGGAAAACTCAAGGAGACAGTATACATGCATCAACCCTTGGGTTTCAAGGATCCAAATCATCCTAATCATGTGTGTTTGCTGAAGAAATCTTTGTATGGGCTAAACAGGCTCCTCGGACCTGGTACAAGAGATTTGCAAATTATGTTTCTACTATTGGGTTTTCTCACAGCAAGTTTGATCATTCTCTATTCATATATAGTCAAGGTACTTTAATGGCCTACATTCTTTTGTATGTGGATGATATTATCTTGACTGCTTCCTCTAATGCTCTTCGCAAGTCTATCATATCCATTCTCAGCTCAAAATTTGCTATGATAGACTTGGGGCCATTAAGTTATTTTCTGGGTATAGATTATACTCGTCATGTAGGTGGTCTATTTCTATCTTAGAGAAAGTATGCAGCAGAGATCATTGAACGGGCTAGCATGTCATCTTATAAGCCATCTCCTACTCCGGCTAATACTAAACCGAAGCTGAGTGATACTTCTAGCACACTATATGAGGATCCCTCCCACTATCGTAGTCTTGCGGGGCTCTTCAATATCTCACTTTGACGAGGCTCGATATTACTTATGATGTGCAATAGGTATGTTTATTCATGCATGATCCGATGGAATAACACATGCACGCTCTCAAGCGCATTGTGCGCTACATTTAGGGTACTCTTGATCATGGCTTGCATCTATATCCACTCTCATTTCTTATACGGATGCCGATTGGGGTGGATGTCCAGATACTAGGCGTTCAACATCTGGTTATTGTGTGTTTTCGGTGATAACTTGGTCTTTGGTCCGCTAAATGGTAAGCTACTTTGTCGAGATCTAGTGCGGAGGTCGAATACCGAGGGGTCTCCAATGTGGTTTCTAAGTCTTGTTGGTTGCGAAACCTCCTTTTAGAGCTTCATTGTCCTATTCGGAAAGCTACATCGGTCTACTGCGATAATGTTAGTGCGATATATCTCTCGGGGAATATATTTACTAAACATATCGACATTGATATTCACTTTGTTCGCGAAAAGGTTACTCGTGGACAAATACGTGTCTTACATGTCCCTTCACGTTATCAGATTGCAGATATCTTTACTAAGGGTCTTTCCTTGATTCTGTTTGAAGATTTTCGGAACGGTCTCAGTGTACGACAACCTCCCGCTTCGACTGTGGGGGTGTGTTAGAATATATGTAAACATATTTGATAAATATTGTTAGTGATATTTTGTATTAGTTAGGTGTATAATTAGTTTCCATAATTATAACCTAGAATTACTATTGTACCTCATGTATATAAGCTAATGAAAATAATCAATGAATTATCTTCTTTTAGGATTCTTCAAGTTTGTTGAGATAGTTCTCTACTTCTCATTTATAACCATAGTAATGTCGATTATTAATATTTACAGGGTATGTACAGAGTTATCAAGAGAGCATTATGAATATAGAAAACTACTTACGGAAACACAAAACTTTCATAAAGAAATTACAACTATCCCTGTGCATTCTATTCAAATTAACTTTTTCTCCAAATTACATCTGAAAAAGCATTCTCCAAAAAATTGGTCCAGCACCATAGTGACTGACCAAGCCATGGAACAATTGATTGGCATTAATAGTTACAAAATTTCTCCAATCTCTTTGTTTCTACTTCCGATAATATGGAGTTCAATACATACTTAATTCTAATATAGCATATTCTCTGATCATTGTGTTAATTTTGGATTGTGTACTAGTTCTGCTGAGTGCACTCTTCACATCAACCTCACCGCGGAAACTGCATTTGATACAATAAAAGATGAAGTTTGTCAAGCACAATTACATGGACAGACAAATAACAAAAGTGAAAAGTGCTTCCAAGCTAACAAGACTAACACATTTCCACTATACTCTCAAATCCATGAATCCTCACCAGATCCTAAAATTTATCCTAGCCAATCCACATAATAGACTCATAAGTCTAGCCTTAATGAGTTGTGCAGTGCCATCGCCATGACTAGTCATTTTGAAGGTTTAATGAGCCAAAAATGACAAAGAAACAAAAAAATAAAGAGATCAGAAAGTGCTAAAGCCAATTGGAGTTTTAGAGTACCTCAATGAATTTTTTGATGGAACCCAAAGTCAAGGACAAAGTCTTCAAATCGGGAAGAATCCAAACAAAACCATCTAAAATTTGTTGAGAAGTGGCAGTGAATGAATTAATTCGCAATTCCAGATTCTTGAGATCATTGATGGTTGGAAGTGAAAGAGAATAATCCCTTGATTATTTTCATTAATGAAATGGTTTATATACATGATATACAATATGTAATTATGAAAATTAAATCCACATTTTCCTAATACAAGACTACTATCATAATTATTCATGTACAAGAATTCTAATAATATGGTAAGTAAATATAGGCCATATACATGGCCAATATACACGATCATTCACACTCTCGCAGTCATAGCGGGCGGTTGTCGTACGCTGAGACCGTCCCTAAAATCTTCAAACAAAACAAAGGGAAGACCCTTAGTAAAGATGTCAGCAATTTGGTACCGTGAAGGGACATGCAAGACACGCACTTGTCCACGAGCTACCTTTTCGCGAACAAAGTGAATATCCATCTCGATATGTTTAGTGCGCTGATGTTGGACCGGATTCCCAGAGAGATAGACCATACTAACATTATCACAGTAGACCAAGGTAGCTTTCTGAATAGGAAAGTGAAACTCTAATAGGAGATTACGCAGCCAACAGAACTCAGACACCACATTGGCTACCCCTAGATACTCGGCCTCCGCATTGGATCACGATAAAGTAGCCTGCCGTTTAGCCGACCAAGAGACATTCCATTGGATTCCGGAAGCTCGTAGCATTGGTCCGGCACAATTCCCAAACTTAAGAAGCTGGGGGCGTGCCCGCCGGCCCCTGACCTGCCTCCGATTACTGAAAGTGAATTCATTTTCAATTATCCTAAGCCGGCCAGATGGAACCAGATGCATTCTTAAAAGAAAGCGCTTTGCCTTACCTATGATGCAAAGTAAGATTGGAGGGGCCCCCAGTTTGAAATGTAGATTTCAGAGAATGGAATCGAGATTATAGGAGTAAGTGGAGTTGGGCTGGCTACTCTCTAGGGAAAATTATAACCAAGAAACATACAATAACCAGACGTCGAACGTCTGGTATCTGGATATCCACCTCAATCAGCATCTGTATAAGACATGAGAGTAGATACGGAGGATGGATATAAGTGCAAACCATAATCAAGAGTGCCCTGAATTTAACGCACAATGCGTTTGAGAGCGTGCATGTGTTCGTCCCTCGGATCATGCATAAATAAACACACCTGTTGCACTGCATAAGTAATATCGAGTCTCGTGAATGTAAGATACTGAAGAGCCCCTCCAAGACTGCGATAGTGGGAGGGATCCTCGTAATGTGTACTAGAATTAGCACTCAGCTTCAGTTTAGTGTCAATCAGAGTAGGAGATGACTTACAGGATGACATGTCAACCCGATCAATAATCTCAGCTGTATACTTCCTCTGGGATAGAAATAGACCACCTGCATGACGAGTTACAGCTATACCAAAAAAATTACTCAAAGGCTCAAGTCTTTCATAGCAAATTCGGAGCTGAGAAAAGACATGATAGATTGACACAGTTTATCATATGAGGTAGCCAATATAATATCATTCACGTATAACATAACATATTCCAGAGAAGTACCACGACGATATATGAACAGAGAATGATCAGACCTGGTGTGAGAAAACCCAATAGTAGACACATAATCTGCAAACCTTTTGTACCAGGCCCGAGGGGCCTATTTTAGCCCATATAAGGACTTCTTTAGCAAACAACATGATTAGGATGATCGTGGTCCCTAAAACCCAAGAGCTGATGCATGTATATTGTTTCCTTGAGATCACCGTGTAAGAAAGCATTTTTCACATCTAGTTGATGAATGTGTCATGCTTTCAAGAGAGCAAGACTGAGAACAATGTGAATGGTAGATGGTTTGACCACCGAACTAAATGTCTCTCCACAATCTATGCCAACCTGTTGAGTTTTGCCATCACCTACAAGACGAGCCTTACGCCTCTCAAAACAACCGTCAGATTTTTCCATATGAGTAAAAATCCACATAGAACGAATCACATTAACACCAGGCAGACGGGGGGCACCAACTCCTACGTCTTATTTTCAATAAGAGCATTATATTCATCGTCCATGGCCATTTTCCAATTCGGGTCATGAAGGGCAGATACAGGATTACGTGGAAGGGGTGATTAAGTTATAGTAGAACTTAGATTAAAATGTTGTTTCAGTTTAAAGATACCCTATTGACTACGAAGTAATGGGCCCTTCACTCGAAATGAAAGGTATGGGGACGTCACGGGATTGGATTGGACTGACAAAGGTGGACCGAGCTAGCGGGCAATGGGCCTACTGGCCGAGAGAAAGGCGATGTAGAAACTAGACCAACAGGTAGTGGGCCTGCTGGCCAAGATACTCTAGGAGACGGAATTGGGCCAGCATGCAGTGGGCCTGCTGGCGGAATTGTGGAAGAGTAGTGGTTTGGGCCGGCAGGCAGTGGGTCTGCCGGTGTCAGCTGGATCGGAGGATGGTGTGTGGATCGAGCCCAATGGTGGATCACATAGAGTGAGAGCTCATTATCCAAAAAATTATAAGAATTAGACAAGGAATTATACAGTTTAGCAAACGAAAATTGGGTTTCATAAAAAATTACATGGCGGACTAATTATGATTTTATTAGCGGATAAATCAAAATATTTGTAACCACGATGATTAGACGGATAACCCAAAAAGTTTGTTTATTGTAGTGGATGGGAAGAGAGGATAGCACAAACACTCAAACACCCTAAGATGAGAATGCGTATGATCTTTATGATAAATTTTTTTTAGTGAAGATTAGTATGCTAATCCTTTTCTAGGAGTATGTTAAGAAGGTAAGTAGTCATTTGTAATGCATGATGCCAAAATGAATGTGGTAATGAAGCATGAACTAGTAATGTCCAAACAATATTATTAATGATACGAATTTTTCTTTCGGCATTCCATTTTGTGAGGACGTATGAAGACAAGAAAACCGAAAAGATATTCCATTAGCGTTACAAAATTCCCTAAACGGTCCATTATCAAATTCTCTTCCATTATCACATTGAATATTTTTAATTTCCGTTCAAATTGGGTATGAATGAATGCTCTAAATGATAGGAATGTGGAATAAACTTGAGACTTTTTAGACAACGGAAAGGTCCCAAAAAACTTAGAATAATCATCCAAAAATAACACATAATAACGATGGCCCAAAGAGCTCAAAATGGGAGATGTCCACAAATCACTATGAATAATATCAAATGGAATTAAAGTACTAGAATTAAAGGCTACATATGGTAATCTAACATGTTTTCCCAAGCGGACAAAAAGGACAAATATTAGTACTACGCGTACTATTACACTCAATAAAATTATTATTTTTAAGAGAGGAAAGAACATACGCTCTCGGATGACCCAATCGTGCATGCCACAAGGAAGGTGCTAAAGCGCAAACGTTGACGGTGTGGCGTGATTAGTGGTAGTGGTGGTGGAGGTGATTGTATAGAGTTTACCCCGACTATTACATCTCATTAGAAGTATCCCCGTCGTGAAATGCTTCACAGAAAATCCAAAAGGGTTAGAGTCAACAGAAACCCAATTATCAGTTGTAAATTTTTGAAAAACACCAAATTTTTAATTAAGTGAGGAGCATGAAGGACATTTTTCAAGGCTAAAGGTGAGTTCAGGGGAGATAAATTTGTGTGACCATAACCACGAATTGGAATTTAATTACCATTACCAACAATTATGTCACAATTTTTCTCAAATTAAAATAAGACAAGAGATTACCTGATGCGGACGTCATGTGAGAAGTAGCACCGGTGTCCATGTACCAATTTGCATCGGGGGATTTAATCCAAGTGTATGCATCACTACCTCGATATCCGTGTGGGTTGGGATTCTGTTGTTGGGCCCGCATCAGCGAAGGCCTGAGGCCGAGGCCTAAGTAGGCCATCCTGCTGCTAATTTTGGCCAGTGGGCCTGTTTTGTCCAGCAACCCAATTTGAAGGAAAGGGGCAGGGGGTCGAGAGGGGCCACTGCCCGTTGGCTCAAGGCATGGCCTAGGACCACTGCCCAGCAGCCCAAGCCTACCAAAGGTTCAGTGGCCGGTCCCTTGCTGACCGTCATTGCAGCCGGTTGACCATCCGCCACTGCCACCGCGGCCACCACCCTTGCCACCGCCACGTCCACTACAATTTTCCCACGGTTTTGACTCTTTTTCCACCCCCGTTGTTACGGTTTTGACCATAATTTTGGAGAATGATTGAGAGTCATCAATTTCGCGTGACTTGGCCACTATCATGGCGGAATTGGCTCGGTAACCGCCTTTTTAGTCAATCCTGCTTCTTCTAAGGTTAGCATGGAAAGTGCTTGGTAGAACGTCGGGAGAGTATTGCTTTTCGAAGGAGAGTCCCAACGCCATTATACGTCTCGGAGAGGCCTGCAACCATTTGAAGAACAAGACAATCATTAGTGATAGACGCATCAACGTTTTTGAGTTGATCGACAACTCCCTGAGCCTTTGACAATAGGCAGAGGCATTCGGAAAATCCTCCATATTTATATGGGAGAATTCTTGCTCAAGGGTCACGACACGGGGAATTTTTGTTGTCTTAGAATTTATCACGCAACCTATTCCAAGCTTCCATTTTCATAGTGTCGGGTTCGAATATTTTCTGTAAGAGGTCCGTATAGATGGTGGAATAGATCAATTGAAGGACCGTAGCATCAAGAGTTGCTCACGTATCAATTTCATCATATGTGGAAGACACCTTCTCCTTGCCTTTTGCCGGTGGGATGATGTGATGGAGGACTCTATTAGACCATGCGTTAATTTTAAGCAGTTTTGCCCACGTCGCGTATTGGACGTTTTCCATCTCAAGAATAATAGGGATGTTGTTCTTGATATTGGATACTGCAAGGGTAGGATGAAAAGTGTTCTTTGTGGTAGATATGATGAAAGATCAAGAGGATAATTGGGGATTCAAAAAAAAAAAAAAAGAACTGAAGGGAGGGGAGGGGAGGTGTAGGTACGACCGACGGCCAAGTAGGGCGGCGGAATCAAAGGTTTTTGGAGAAGGAAAATTTTATCCTAGATTGATGATACCATGAAAGAGAATAATCCCTTGATTATTTTCATTAATGAAAGAGTTTATATACATGATATACAATATATAATTATGGAAATTAAATCTACCTTTTCATAATACAAGACTACTACTTTTTTCTAATACAAGACTACTACTATAATTATACATTGTACAAGAATTCTAATAATATGGTAAGTAAATATAGGCCATATACACGGCCAATATACACGGCCAATATACACGGTCTTTCAGGAAGTAACATCCCAGTTAGCTCATCAGGAAAGATGATAGCCTAACGACCATCAATAAGTAGCTCCAAACGATTAATAACCACACAAATTCTCTAGATTAAGTTGAAGTTGAAATAATAGACAAAATTGTAAATCATAATGTACAAAATTGAGAATCAATACTATTAATTTGCAAATAATGTAAGTCCAAAAGCCAACATAGAAACCAAGTCATAGATACAAATAAAAGCCAACATAGAAACCAAGTCATATATATATATATAAATAACAGCCAAGAAAGAGCAGCTTATATGTCTTACAAAGACCAAAATAGTTGAAACAAATAAGTTTGAACATGAACGGTAAGCGAATGTTCAACCCTATATTCCTATTATCCTTCTCAAGCCAATAAACCTATTCTTGATGGGTGACCATTAATTATATTTGCAAGCACTTTCTAAGTGTATTTCTCAATATAACATCTAACAAGGATTCAGGAGTCAGGGATAAGCAAGAAGAAAAAGTAGTATGTCAAGCAATAAAGGAACATCATAAACAAATTGAGAAATTTGACAATGTCGATGAGCTTTAGAGATAGTTTACCTGTCCAGACGGGCAAATCAAACTCAAGTGCTTGGAATGAGCAACAGATTCCAAAATATTTCTTAACCAAATGTACCAGCGATCATTGAGCCTTCCCGGGTTTAAATCAAATTGAACACATTCCAACTCCTGAGAAGCCTCAATTCCAGGAAAGGACGTGAAGCCACCCTCGTACTTCAAGGATTTTAACTTAGGAGCATCTAGTTTTACCTCTACTTCCTGACTAAGACGCAGATCAAAGCTAGCGAGATTCCGATGAGAAACAGAAAGGTTCGGCAAATTGATGCAATTAAATATCACGAGTTTCTCAAGTAGAGGGAATTCATTTATAAAATGCATCAATGTCATATGTTCATCATTAACAGCATACAATGTCAAATTCCTGACTGTTGTCCAGGGAGTTATCTCTAATTCACACATGACCCCGCTGACGAAACTAAATTCAAGAGATTCAAGATTTTTGGACTCTATTAGTACTTCACAATCCATAGGTGGAGAATTCAGTGCAAAAAGTTTTAGGGTAGGATTTGAAACTACCATAGTTCCCAACTTGTTAACAAACATAAAAATGTGTAAGTCTTCGATTTGAGGGCACCCCGCACGGAGATCCTTGAAATCATCATCCTTAATGCAGTCTTCATCTAAAAAGAGAGACCTTAGAGAAGGAAGCATGAAAGAACAGTTTGAAATCTCACAGTACTAGATCTTTAGCTCAACCATGTAGCAGCTGTAAATGTAACATTAGGCAAGTCAAAACACTTACCATAAGTCGTTTCTAAACTAAGATTTAACACTTTAGCTATATTTCTTAAGGCAAAATCTATCCATTTTTCGACCAGAAGTTCAGAAAACGTGTTCTCAACTGTCATTCGGAGAACGAGCATGTCAATTGCACAACTGTGTTCACAGTCCTCACAACTGTCCAAGGATTTTTGCAAGTTAAGAAGGCATCTCTTTTTTCTTTGTCTGTATCACTGTATTTGGAACAGCCGTCCCAGAAAGCCGACTCGGACAAATAAATTTTAGGGCGACAAACTCAAATGTTACGCCATAAGTGGGATAAAACACTGGTTCTGGCTGCATCTCTACATGGAAGGCAGCAGTGAATCTGACGGATAATGTGGATAGGCAAATTGGAAAACCTATCGACACAATTATCAGTATCTTGTCTTCCTCCAACTTGATGGATTTTAGGCTCTTTTGGAGTTCTCCTCTTTCTTTGGCCCCTTATTCTTCTTCTTGCCATTTTTGGAAGAGGTAAAAACAGTAGCTTCACTCTGTAGAGAGACTACTTCAACTTTGTTGCAGGACATATAATAAATGGGGACGTATAAAGGATACATACGGGGCAATATTGTCTTAAGGACAGAGTGTTGCACTCGACTCGGCAAAAACAATTTACATTTTTCCGTCTTCTACACAAACTGGAATTTCCAGTTTTTACTTATGTAACGATTGTAATTTCAGATTCCATGTTGAATTATTGAAATCTTTGTTTATCCTTTCGAACGGCTTTATAAAGTGCAAATCTTATAGCGAAAGATGTCGGTCAAAAGTTGTACTGGATATTTCAATATTCATGGTGTCACCGCCACCAAGACTGGTGGAAAAAAAATTGACCTAATTCCCGGACAAAGGACGAATTGATAAAGATTTTTTTTTTAAAATATTTATAAAATGTCTTTCCGTTTGATTGGATTGTAAAACAATTCTTTTAAATATTTGTGTAAAGTATGTTCGCACATACGATGGAGAAAGGTTATAAATTAGTAAGCGCCAAGAATTTCGGGCACCAATAAATAGAAGTCTAAAAATTGATGACGTCAAGATCTTTTGAGACAGAGCCGAAGTGGGCCAAAATTCGATATTGGACACTCGGTCAAAAAAATTAAGACACCTAGTAAGGTGGGCCGGAGTTTTTGTCTTAAGAGGCGGTAAAGAAATTGGACACACGTGATTAATAAATTAGCTTCCTTTTGGACATAAAACTTTTGTTTCAATTGCCTATACGTAATTTATGTCTATTTATAAAGATAATGGATCAAGATTTTTCTAAAGTATCACGTTTTTATTAATTTTATATTTAAATTATGTTTAGTTTACGTTGACTATAACTTTTAAGTGTTAAACCCCATAATCTATCACTATATTCTTCACTTTTTTTCACTTTCAATATATTGAAACAACAAAATATTATTTTGCAAAAATTATAACCAAACACTACTCCATCTTCAACTCTAACTTCACAATTCAAATAGATTGAAAAATATTTAGTTTTTATGGTCAAATGCCTACTAATAATGAATTAAATTTTTTTCCTAAACTATCACATTTTTATTAATTTTATATTTAAACGATATATGTCTAGTTTATCCTTGAACTATAATTTTCAAGTGTTAAACTCCCTTAATCTATCATGTTTTTATTAGTGCTTAAAATATATTTATATTACGTGCTATAACTTTCAGGTGATAAATCTCACTGCTAATTATATGTTATGTAAATGTTCATCCTCTCAGAAAACTTTAAGAAATGTTACGTGACGTTATTCATGTTATTTAATTTATTTTTAAATTATATGTAGATTATTAATAATTTTAATTATAACATAAATTCTAACTAAATAAGTTAAATTAAAGAAAAAAAATTTAATCGTAAAAAAAATTAAAAGTTAAAAGAAGAATAAGAAGAGGTAAAGAGAAAAATATTAGAAATGCAATTTTTGTCCCATTTAGCTGTGAGTATATGTTGTAGAGAAAATATTAGAGGAGTCTGTTTCATAATAAGATTTTTGTCCCATTTCGTGGAGTCCGTATTTGTAGAGAAAATATTAGGGAAGTCACTTTTCATATAAGAATTGTTAGGGGTGGTTTGGTGGGGGTATAACAATAGTGCAGGTTAATAATGTTGACATTAATTATGTTGGATTTATTTTTTATTCATTGTTTAATTTTGTGCATTAAAGAATTGTATAATTTTTTAAAATATTGTTTATTTATAAAAATATCCTCCACATTCTTTAATTTTTTATTACGGCAATGTATTTATACAATTACAAATATAGATTTTACAAGATAATTCAGATATTGTATTCTTTACAATTTTAATCTCTTTATGCACCTTTGAATA
This sequence comes from Anisodus tanguticus, assembly GCA_034509755.1. Taxonomy (NCBI): domain Eukaryota; kingdom Viridiplantae; phylum Streptophyta; class Magnoliopsida; order Solanales; family Solanaceae; genus Anisodus; species Anisodus tanguticus. Next base: position 25,091,793 of record CM067544.1, on the reverse strand, counting down.
TTTATTTAACATTTTTTATATTTTTGTATTTAATTACAGTGTTCTATACTTTTCTCTTTAAGTTCGTTAATTTATTCATTTGAAAGAGGAGTGCACAAAACTTGAAAAATATATTACAAAGAGAATACATAATTACTCCCTTCAACCATAATACTTTAAAAAAAAAAAAAAAAACACTTTAACTGCGCAGTGTTTCTAATACCCCTTATTCTTATTCAAAGTGTATTTATTATCCCCTCGTGAACTCAGTGGAGAGTGTATTTCACCTTCCAAAAGCGTGTGTTATAAGAAACAAAATTAACTAATATACTTTTTCTTTACTTTACTTATTTTAGTTTACTTTTTCATTGTTTTTCTTTTTACTTATCTTCTTCGACCAAAACCCAATATTAATGCCTCATTTCCCCCTTACTTTCTTCTGTAAATCTCTCCGGATTGATCATTCTCTATTTATTTATTTATTTATTTATTTATTTATTTTTGTTAAGAATCTCGTTTCATCATTTTTCAGTTCAAGAGTACTACAAAGCTCCATTAATGGAGTTTCGATCCATCATTTTATAATGAGATAAGGCGTCAGAAAGGAATTACTGAGGATTTTAGAGTGATAGACTCCTTAACTGAAAGAAGAGATTTCTTTTTACTTCTTCCTTAAAAACAATGAACTGACTACCCAACCATAGATGTAGTAGTACTAACAGTGGTTTGGAGGTAATTTTTCATTTTTAGTCTGACAGTAGTTTAGTGGTGGATACGGTGGCGGTGGTAATATAGCCATGGCAGCTATGGTGGTGGCTATGTCGGAGGATGGCTGATAGCTATGCGCAAAAGGGTTAAAAGGGTTGAGGGCATATGTGAAGATTGAAGAAGAAGAAGGGAAGAGAGAGAAAAAAAAAAGATTAAAGTGAACTTAACACGTGGCAAGTTATGATTGGTGCGTAATTTGCATAATCTTTTTGTATAACTGGGATGATAAAGGGGGGTGGGGTATTTATACCATTTCTTAATTGTTGAAGGGATTCATAAAGTTTGGGTGTTTTTTTTAAAAAAATGTTATAATTGAAGGGGGTAATTATGTATATTCACTGTTACAAAAGTGTAATGGTTCTTCAATTGCTTTTTTTTTTTCCTTTATTGTTTTTTAATGATAAGGCAATATCTCTTGAATTAAACTATATATTACATATTGCACGAATTATAAACCCTCGTGTGGAAAAAGAAAGCAACACTTATGGATATACAAAAACATAAGCACTGGGAACTTTTTGTCTAAAATTACAATGTTTTAGATTACAGGCGAATAAGATGTTATGCAACTAAATTGAGATTAAAGCATAATAATAATATATTATTAGTAAGATATTAGTATTTTATATTTGGAGCTTATCAAATAGAAGAGAAATTCATCGCTCCTTCTATCATAAATAACTTATCAAATTATGAAAAAATATCAATAAAAAATAAAGATCAAAGTGAAATATAACAAAAAATAAAGATGAGGGGCAATTGTGTCTTTAGTCATGTTTATGGATGTATTAAAGACCCTTACATTACTAATACGAGTAAATAATCATTACCCCTGAACTAGAACATTTTTTTCAAAAAGACACTTGAACATTACTTGGGATACTATTACCCTTTAAACAATTTTGAACCGATATAATTATCCATTTTTAGTGTCACATGGCATAGAGAGTGCATACATTCTCTTAAAGAGAGTGGCAAACCCGAAAAACTACTATAATTTATTTTTACAAGTTTTATTTTTATATAAAATGTATTTTTCTATTTTATGGTTATTTTGATTTTTCTTTCTTCTTTCTTCTTCATAAACCATCCCCGTCGGAACACCCGCCACTTTTAATGGCATCAATTCCGCCGCAACTTCGCTCATCTTCCTTTACAACTAGCGCTTCAACTCTTTCTTTGTCACACCCAAACTTTGGGGGTGTGGCCGGCACCCGGCGCTCTAAGGCCCAGTGTATCGATCCTGATACCTGTGACATGCACACTAACTCGGGGGTCGACGAGGCCTCCGACATATACTTAACTAAATAAGGACATAGCCACCTGCACTCAGAAAATGCCTAAACCATACATATATATAACAAGGTCGATATAAACATAATAAATCTACTAAAGAGGCCGATGAGGCCACACACGACTGTCACACATACACAACTGTCTACAAGCCTCTAAGGAGTATACCGACAATAACTGGTTGGGACAGGGCCCCACCATACCCAACTATATACATATGCATATCCATCATACCTATCAAATTACTATACAACTCTAGAAGAATGGAGTGTGACAACCTCCAGCTGAGTCAAGTCCTACTGTGAGGAAATCATTTGCATCTTTATATGTACTTGTGGGCATGAACGCAGTGCTCCCGGAAAAGAACATCAGTACGAAAGATGTACTGAATATGTAAGCAGATAACCAATATAGACAGAAGGTACAACATACGAGATAATGGTACAGAAGTTGACCTGAAACTCATAACAAGCCTTTGGGGGCTTACTTGCCACCGCCTCAATTTTGTCACCCTAGTTTGCTGGGCAAATCCCAGGGCAAGCAAAATATCACTATGGAGCTCACAGGGCGAGCTCCCTCGGCCAGTTTGCTGACAGTTGCATAGTCCGACGAAAATGTGAATATCTTTCAATTCCGATATTGTATCGATGAAAGGTTTGTTGTGTTGGAAAGAACTCCCTGAACTTGAACTTAGATAGGTTATTTATCCCATAACCACTCATATACCGTCAGATATATCTCTGCCAAGTTGAGCCAAAAATCCTGTTCGAAATTCGGCTTGCCCTTCCCGAGTTTCGACGAATTTAACTTTCTTTGACTCGTTTGACCCCGAATTCTTAGGGAACTTTCGTAGCATATATTTAAACTTATTTTCTTCCAAATATGAGATCTTAGACTCACCGAGATTTATGTTACTTTACTTACGACGCATACGAACACGAACATACCGGGTGTAATATTTTTCAACTCCAAAATCTTATTAATTTTATTTTTACTTACATTCTGAGTAATTCTCAAAACCCATTAAATTTAAAAATGAATGGAGGCAAAATCTAGCTTTTTTGTCCGAGTTTCAACCCAACCCCTTATAAATTTTAGGAAACTCATTGATTTTTTTAAATCTTAATTTTTAATTGTGTTAAGTTATATGAAAAGCGATAAATTACTTGATGATATTACCAAAATTTTGATTTACTTGAAGAAACGAAAGAAGTATTAATTTTTAATATCAACAACTCAACAAATTGTAGAAAACTATATGAATTTGAAACATTTAGTGCATCTTAGTGTCAATATTGATGGAGGTTAGAATAACGAATAAGAAGAAAGGTTGCTGAAGAAGAAGAAGAACAGTGGGTTGGGTTTGGGGCATTGGTGGGGTGTGTGTGGAAAGTTAGAAAGAGAAAAAGAAAAAATATAAACAAAAATGAAAAATAAAAACAAAATATAATTTTAATTGAATTAACACGTGTCACATGAGGATAGGTGTGTGGTTAACACCTATTTTTCAGAAATTGGGATTGGACGAAAATGAGGTAATTGTATCAGTTCAAAATTGTTTAGGGGGGGGGGTAATAGAGCCCCACAAAGTTCAAATGTCTTTTGAAAAAGAGGTCCTACTTCGGGAGGGTAATGATGTATTTTCTCTTATTAATATCATGATTTGCTATGCATTAGTTATGCATAAGATAATACTAAATATGACATTAATTATACATAAGTTGAAAAAATGTACCAAACAAGATATTAATAATACACAAAACTAATGCATGAATTATTTTCTCTAATGTGTAATATCAATTAATGATAGAAATATTAATATATGCAAAACATGAATACTTTAAGTAGGCGTTTGGTCATAGAAATAAAAAACAATTTCACTTTTTTGGGATTTTTGGAGTTAGAAGTTGTGTTTGTTTTGGCAAAATATATTTTTGCAAAATATATTTGGTAACAAATATGAAATATGATTTATACCCCCCCCCCCCCAATTTTTAAAAACTAGCAAAATCAATTCAAAACAATTAATAAACATAACGAGTGCATAACACCGCCTATCAATCATTTTCTATTACATTAAGCATGATTTATATAGACTTTATTTAATATGATAATATAATCAAGTTCACGAAATTCATATGTCGAATCTACTATGAGGTCAAATTTATAAAAATAAAAAGTGTAGGATAAATTTGAAAAGTGAAAGATAAAAATAATGATCAAAAATAAAAAGTGAAAATTATAAAAACAAGATTTGAGAAGTTTTTCCTATTCCAAATACAACTTTCATGGCCAAACATTAATTTTTAAAAGATGAAAAAAGAAAAAAGTAAAAAATATCTATGACCAAACGGGTCCAAAGACTTTATAACAACTTCTCGAGCTTTAAAATGACAGATCATTTGGTAAAACGGCGAAGGCCACTTTAGGTATTAAAACCAAATCGTAAAATTGAACTAAATTCATAAATTAAATTAAACTGCAAAAAGAAAACAGACTTAAGATTGATTTAGTTAGATTTGGTGATAAAATTTTAAAATCCAACGATATTTAGTTTGATTTGAGATTGAACAAAAAGAAATCGGACCAAACCAACAAAAATATACACATACTTATCTTAGATTTTTCTATTTTCCTTATAGCTTCAATTATTTCTTCCATTAGCTTTCTTTTTCCTACATAACCTAAGTCCAACATCAATTAACTAAAGGTAGAAATGGTGTAGCCCATACTAGAGTACTTGTAATTCCTATAGCTCGTCAATAAGAAAAAAATCAATGAAGTTCAAATTAAATTTTAATATGTTTATCACATTCATTTCCGTTCAATTTTATTAGAATTCTTGTTGCATATATTGTAAGACATAGGTCAATCAAATATCAATATATTTCTTTGTTCCATACTCATAGATACTAGTCAATTAGGTATTCTTTTATATTTAATACTAGTGGTGCTATGCCCGTGCTGAGCACGGGCCCAATGTTCATATAATAAACAAATAAAGTCAAAATTTTCTATAATAGTTATTCTTTATTATAACATTTCATAAAAAAAAAAAATCAATTTTTCATGTTATGTTATATTATATATTCTATTTAATGATATTTTGTTATAATAGTCAAAAAAATATTCAAACGAAGCTATTATAGAAAGGGTTGACTGTAGTTGTATGGGATAGCTTTCTTGAAGATCGGAATATATTTATTTATCCTATTAGGAGAATTTGTGCAGAAATAACATTCCGGAATTTGTCTTCATTCATCTCCCTTCTCCATTTTTCTTCTTACCTTCAATGCGGTTTAGAAAATTAAAGACTCGTTACTTATTTATCAATCTCTAGCGATTCATTAGAAGTTAGCCATATCTGGTGATACCTCAGGATTTGTGATAAAATAAATTTCGCCTATTAATTTGAAAATCATCAGAATTTATTGCTAAAATGCTAATAATCCGTCAGGATTTGTTTATAAATTTTGGCAATTTTGTGACAATAAATTTATTCACCAACTTAAAATCTGGGAATGTATCAGGATTTCTCTCTACCACGGGCCGCGAACTTATATTTGCAAAGATTTTCTTAATGAGGTCAAAATTTAAAATGGTGTCATTCATACTATTATTTTGCATTATTTTGTTAGGTATGGAAAAAATAATTTAACTTTTGTCATATGTGTGATTAATACCACTACTTTTTAAATGATAGAATCATTAGTGAAAACAAATATTATATGTTACATTTCATGGTATTTAAAGACATAGTGCTCATGCATGAATTAAATTATGATATATAAAATAATCTCTTTAGACGTTTCCCAAATTAAATTCATACAATATATAGGAAAGTTGAAGAACGTTACTATTCTTGTCTTACTTAAAATTTTCATTTCTTTTCTTTTCTTTTCCAACAAATGCATAGTAGAAAACATCAAAATACTGTATGTTGCAACATTAAACTTTTCATGGAACTCTTCCAATATTCTTATAGCTAAATATAATTTAGATAGAAAAATGAAAGACGAAAAAGAAGATTATTTTACCCATATTTTTATGTACTCTGCTTAAATAAAGAATAAAGAGATTCAAGAATATTGGAATATTGTGAAATGTTATTTAATGACTAATAAATTTGGTTTAGATTTTAAATTTACTTTATGTGGATTGAAAGAACTGATTTCTCCTGAAGAAATATTTAAGACATAAATCAGTGCTGATTAATGAGAATATATGTGTGTTATTCTTCCTTATAGTTGCTAGAAAAATTAATGATTTCTTTACTTGTAAAAAAGTGATTTGGACAAACCAAGAAAATTTAAATTTGAACTATGACATTTCCCGCCTACAATATTTAAAGAATACCAATGGAACTTTTGAATGCTACAACATTAATTTTTCAAGTGCCTTTTTATCTCATCTATTACAGATTACAGAAGTATCATATGCATTAAATGAAACGTTTTTCTAAGGTTGGGATTTTCAACAACAGTTGTGAAAAGCTAAATTGTGAATACGAAGATTTGTTTGATCGGATAAGGATGTGGAACCTTTAACCACAATTCTTGAATATGTGGTTTTCATTTCTCTCAGCAATATTCTTTTATAAACGTTATCATCACCCTGAGTTAATATTTTATTCATGGATTCCTTGGAACCATAGTACTGCAGGTTCTTAGATGATGCCAACGTGTATAACGCCAGGAAGAAAGCAAACGGCTTAGCATGTGTCATTTTTACCTTTTATTTACTACTTAATGCCAAAGTAGTGAGCTTCAAATATCAGTAAGCCTCGTTCCATGCATCAACCAAATTTGAAGATAAGTAGTTAACATTAACCTTTAATGCAGTGGGTTGAAGGATTGTATTCCTCCTTATTAGCGAATATTCTCAGAATATTCGTCGTTTATTTTGTAATTATGATAAATGTATATTTAAGGTAACTTAGGATTCTAATTGTATTAGGAATCAACCTTTGTAAGGTAAGTTAGGATTCGTACCATATTAGGAATCAACCTTGTACAGCTATATATATTGTGAATAATGAAAGAAATTCCCAAGGGAAATTATTCTATCTTTCATGGTATCAAGAGCCTAAAACCTAAATCCTCATTCCCGGCCGAAATCAGATTTTTTTTTTGCTTTCACAGAAAAAAAAAAAAAAAATCTGGTTTCTTCCTCCATATTTCGGCCAAACCAGAAAATTCCCTTCCCTCGACAGGCGGCAACCATGTCTTCCCCCACAAATTCCGTTTTATCCACTGGCACACTTGAAAACCCCTCTCAACGTTCAGTAACTTCTTTTCATCCGGCATTCGCCGTTAACAACATCAAGAATTTTATCCCTATAATTCTTGACCAAGAAGACTGTCAATATTCCATGTGGATGGAACTATTCTACATTCATGCATGTGCATACAACGTGCTCGATCACATTGACGAATCGTTCCTCGTCCCACCGATGTTACGGACTCAATCGGCGTCGTCTTGACGCCATCGTCAAACAATGGATCTACGGCACCATCTCCAAAGATCCGTTATGCACTATCATGAAAACGGGTGCTACGGCACGTGAACTTTGGGTCCGGCTAGAAGAAATCTTTCGGGACAATAAAAATACTCGTTGTGTATTTGGAAGAGCAATTCAACAATACCCGCCTCGAGAATTTTAACAACATGTCCGAATATTGTAAGCAACTGAAACTCATAACCGATCAACTATCCAACGTCGGGACTCCTGTTTCAGAAACCAAGATGGTGCTTCAACTTGTTGCGGGTTTACCGAAAGGTGAATATGACACACTCGCAACAATGATTCAACAAGCCGACCCTCTCCCAAGTTTCAACAAGGCACGTTCACAACTATTGTTGGAAGAAACTAGACGTGCTAAACAAGAGGAACATAATCAAAAGGCGTTAGCCGTTGACGGGATGGCAACACCTGCGGCCAACAGCAACCAGCAGTTCCAGCAGCAGCAGAGCCAACAGAGCGGCGGAGGTCGTGGCGGCAGAGGTCGCAACAACAAAGGCAAGGGCCGCGGAAAGGGCCAACGCAACCAGTGGACTGGACAACGGCCGGCCCGGACCGGACAACGGCGGCGGTGGTCCAACCGGCGGCGGCGGTGGCCCAACCGGCGGAAGCGGGCCTCGCACGCATGCCGTGCCGGCCTGCGGGGGCCCGATTCCGGCGGCCTTGGTCGGCGGTCTGTTGGGCCATGCCCCGGCCACCGAGCGAGCCCACCGGCGGCAGCAGCGAGCCCCACGATTACGGTCCGGCGACGGAAGAATCGCGGCGGCCATTGCGGTCCGAAGAAAGCGGCGGCACCCTGCGGCATCACTGCGCAGCCAAGAAGCATGGCCCCGACCGATTTGGGCCGTGCATACACCACCGTGAACCTTCAACAGCCGACGACAATTGGTACATGGACACCGGAGCCACATCTCACCTCACCCGGTCGTTAGGTAACCTATCTCAACTACGTCGGTTAAAGTGTCCTCAATTTATTCGTCGGCAATGATAATCGCATTCCAATTGAAGGTTACGGTAACACACACACCAAACATCCACATCCACCTTTCTCCCTAAACCACGTCCTATACACACCTAACATCATTAAAAACTTAATCTCGTTAGAAAATTCACTAGCAATAATTACGTATGCGTCGAATTTGACCCTTTTGGTTTTTACGTGAAGGAACTCAATACGGGGAAAATTCTTACACGCCGCAATAGTGTGGGAGACCTCTACCCATTCACTCAATCTTCATTTGTCGGACCGCAAACACCTCTATCCCTTGCGGCGATCTCTCCCTCAACTTGGCATAACCGACTCGGACACCCGGAGACCCGATTTTTACTTTTCTTAGGACTTCTAAGCGTATTCAATGTATTAATGGGAAAATTGCCCAACACTGTTATTCTTGTCCACTAGGCAAACATACTCGTCTTCCCTTTATGTCATCAAACAATGTTACTTTTTCTCCTTTTGATATTGTTCATGCGATTTATGGACATCTCCAGATTGCTAGCTCTTTGGGTCATAAATTCTATCTAGTATTCTTGGATGATTTTTCACATTTTGTACGGATTTATCCACCGAAATTCAAATCGAAGTTTTCGCAAAATTCCTCGAGTTTCAAAAATTCATTAAGACACAATTTGAAAAACCTATTAAATCATTCCAATGTGATAATGGACGTGAATTTAATAACTCGGCATTTCACAATTTACGTTCTAAACAAGGCATGGTTTTCCGTTTTTCTTGTCCCTATACTTCTTCCCAAAACGGAAAGGTGAAAGAATTATACGTACCATCAATAACATGGTCCGCACACTTCTGTTTCATGCCGCCTACCACCGCCTTTTTGGGTCTATCTTTGTCAAAATGGTAGAATCCCTTCTAAATATTTTACCAACTAGCACACTCCAAAACAAAACCCCTACGAAATCTTATACGTAGGCGGCCATCATATGATCACCTACGTATTTTTGGATGCTTATGCTACCCCAACATAGCCTCCACTGCACCCCACAAACTTGCCCCTCGCACTCTTCCATGTGTCTTCCTTGGTCTATCTCCTAATCATCGGGGCTACTTGTGCTATGACATTGCTACTCGCAAAATCATCGTCTCCCGTCACGTTACCTTTAACGAGACAACCTTTCCTTTTTCAAATCTCCGGAAATTTCGGACACCACCGATTACATCTTTCTCGATGAACCGAGTTTGTCTCCGGTCATCCAAAATACGTACCAAAGCGGCAACTCGGCTGTTCCGACGCCACCGTTGCCTCCGGCGGTGTCATCGACCCTCCGCGGCAATGCTACCACCCGATCCAGCTCCCACACCACCCATGCGCACCGTGTTGAGTCTAATGCACCACCAACACCGCCTCCGGTCCGGCAAATCCAACACCCCTGTCGAGTCTCGCCGCCTCGCAAGCAACTGCTGCCACCCGCCCCGATCCGCCGGCCAGTGCGCCTACCGATCCGGCAACCGGTCCCGACCTCCCGCTGCAGCCCCCTCACCGCATGGAGACTCGTGCACAACACGGGATCTTCAAACCCAAGGTTCACTTCAATCTCTCCACACAAACCTTATCACCCATTCCAAAGAATCCAAAACTAGCTAAAGCTGGACCTCAATTGGAATGCGGCCATGTGCGAAGAGTTTAACGCTTTAACCAAGCGAGAATACTTGGGATTTGGTACCTAGACCATTTGGTGTGAATGTTATCCGGTGTATGTGGCTATTTCGTCACAAGTTCGAGAGACAATGGTGACTTAGAGAGGTATAAGGCAAGACTAGTTGCAAATGGCACTAATCGGCGGGGAGGGTATGGATTGTGGTGAGACATTCGATCCGGTTGTTAAACCGCCACTATTCGGATTTGTTCTCGGTATTGCTATGGGCTTGCATTGGCCGATTCATCGGCTTGATGTCAAAAATGCGTTTCTTCATGGGGATTTGAAAGAGGCTGTGTACATGCATCGCCTCCTGGTTTTGTTCATCCGGCGGCTCCACGGTTTGTGTGTCGTCTCGGGAAGTCATTGTATGGATTGAAACAGGCCCCCGCGCTTGGTATGATCGGTTCGCGGTATCTTTCGCAAATTGGTTTTGTATGTAGCAGGTGTGATACCTTTCTCTTCACTTTTCACCGAGGTAGCGACCTTTGCATATTTGCTATTATATGTCGACGATATTGTTCTTCCGCCTCATCGACGGGTTGAAGAATGAAATCATTGCTCTACTCAAAACCGAATTTGCTATGGTGACTTGGGGAAGCTAAGTTATTTTTGGGTATATCGGTGACTAGATCCGCTGCCAATATGTTCTGTGTCGGCGAAAGTATGCGAGAAGAGATAGTGTACGGGGCCAAGATGGCAAATTATAAAATTATGCCAACTCCGGTGGACTCAAAATCCAAGCTTAGTGCCAATGACGGTGCGCCGGTTTCGATCCCACTCTATATCGGAGTCTAGTAGGTGCTCTTCGATGTATCTTACATTCACTAGGCACGATATTGCATATGCCGTTCGGCGGTGTGTCTGTTCATGCACGACCCCGAGAGTCCCATTTTGCCGCCCTCAAACGTATTATCGGATATGTTAAGGGCACACTTGACTTTGGCTTACATCTATACCCCTCTGCCCAACCAAATTGCTAGCCTACACGGATGCGGATTGGGCGGGATGCCCCGACACACGTCGCTCCACCTCCGGTCTTGTGTATTTCTTGGGGATAATCTTATCTCATGGTCCGCCAAGCGGCAGCCACGTTGTCCCGTTCGAGTCTTTGAAGCGAGAATATCGCGGAGTTGCTAATGTCGTCGCCGAGATCCGTTGGCTCCGAAATCTTCTTTTGGAGCTCCGGTGTCCATTACGCAAGGCGTCTATAGTTTATTGTGACAACATATCTGCTATCTATATGTCTCATAATCCGGTCCAACATCGGCGAACTAAGCATATTGAGATGGATATCCACTTTGTGCGAGAGAAGGTTGCTCGTGGTCGAGTCAAAATTTTACACGTGCCTTCCTCGTATCGGTATGCGAGATATTTTCACAAAGGGACTACCGCGACGCTCTTCACCGACTTTCGATCCGGCCTTAGCATTCGGCCTCCTCCCGCTCCGTCTGAGGGGGAGTATTAGCGAATATTCTCAGAATATTCATCGTATATTTTGTAATTATGATAAATGTATATTTAAAGTAACTTAGGATTCTAATTGTATTAGGAATCAACCTTTGTAAGGTAAGTTAGGATTCGTACCATATTAGGAATCAACCTTGTACAGCTATATATATTGTGAATAATGAAAGAAATTCCCAAGGGAAATTATTCTATCTTTCACTCCTGCGTCACTGTTCTATTATAGCAAAGCAAGATCTACGTAAGCATCTATACTACTCCAGAAGAGAAGGTCAGGTGAGTAAATTAATACACCAGGTATTTTAATCTTATATTAATGAGATCCACTTTATTGAGTTCATTGAGTCCATGAGAACTTAATTAGTTCTGGATTATTTATTCCTCAAATTTGTTCCTGCAGAATAATATTGTTAAGAGGGATTTTGAGATTAATTTTATATCCTTTAAAGGCTAAAAATGAGAGTTTTTTTGCAAGAAATATATAATCACTAGAAGTGATAATATTTCTTAAATCTCGTTATGATTAAATTTATTTATGTCTATAATCACCGGTAATAGTAATATTTTTATAGCCTTATAGTGGACTGAAGATATGCTAGAGGAAGATTCACTAAATTATATGTATGCCTCGATTTGCTCCTGAAATAACAATATCTTAAAAGATGTTATGACCTATCACAATTTGATATGCTTAAGACGCATTACAGATTAATGGTAATATTTTCATAACTATGTTTCATTCCTGAAGAATTAATTTTTTTTTTATAAATGTTACATATACAAATTCATTCCCTGAAGTGAATGTGATAATATTGTAAAGCCTATAAATACGAACATGTACTTGGTTGTGAAGATATCACTTCTCATATCCAGAAGAGGTAGAATAATTTAGAGAAATATTTTGAATATTATATGCTTACTCCCGAAGTAGTAAACTCATAAATCTGCTCCCGAAGAAGCAAATTTTGAACTTTACTTCCAAAGTAGTAGAACTTGGAACGTTACTCCCGAAATAGTAAAAGTTTCTTTCATGACACCAGCAGTGTCTAAGCAATATTTAGAAGTATAAAATTAATGATCAAGGTCTAGAAGAGCCTAATTACTTGTCTACAAGAATCATGACACCAGTAATGTCCAAACAATATCGGATTATAAAAAATAAATTGAAAGCTCCAGAAGAGTTTATTTACTATTATGTCATTTGTTCTATATTGTAATATAGAACGTTGTTATGATAGAAAAATAAGTTGTAGTGCACCAGAAGTTTACTAAAGTTAATGACTATCATAGTGAAGATATAAATGATAGGAGTATTAAATATCTTGACTGCAAGGAAATGAGTGAAAAGCCACTCACTTCAAATCATAGTGGATATGAAATATGTAAAGGTTACCCCTCTTTATTCTCCTAATTGTACTACACAAATATAAACATGATGAAATCACTTGTCACGATAAACCAGAAGTTTATTGATACAAAAAGAATTCATGTAATAGTAAATCAAAAGTTTACTAAAATAAATAGCACATGGCATGGTAAACTTCAAGTTTACCAGTAAATATAATTTTATTAGTCGACATGAGCGGTTTGGCCATCCCAATTCAAATCATATATTGAAGAACTAGAAGATTCTTCAAGAATTTATTTTTGTTGCTTGTTTTCATGATAAGTTGATTATACTGGCTAATGTTGGGATTAAATTCCCTTAATTCTAGAAAATATAAAAGGTGAATATGGGCTCGTTCACATGTTATGTAATGTCTTAAATAGATGCATCAATAAGACGGTAATATGCGTTTATTATTGTCAACCTGTAGTTTGACATATGCAAAGGTACTTGCTCAAAATAATTGAGTCGAGAGCATAATTTTTAGATTATATAATCAATATAATTCATCTTGTTAATACTGATTAATATCCAAGCTGATTTAGCGTTGAATGCCTCCAATAAATAGCTAAATCGTTGCTAATGAGAAAAAAACTTCATGTGTTGATTTGAAATATGATATATTACATAGAACAACACTTGTATGCTTCAGACCAATAAATTATGATGAATTCCCCATTACAACTGGTTCAAGGTCAGGAACAAGATATTTCCATCTAACAGTTTTTAGGTGTGGTATATGATTAATTAATTTACCATGATGAACAAAAATGAATTCCCTCAAAGAAGATGGGATATGTATTTTTTTCTAACATTAGGGGGAGAAAATAAGCATCTAGAAAATATGTTGTGAATTATCACTAGTATGATCCTTATTCAAAATGTAATTCAAGTTAAATGCTAGAAGCGTTTGTTGAAATTCAATTTAAATGCTAGAAGCATTTACTGACCCAAAACTAATATCATATTTCAGCTGCAAAATGCTCCTATTATGTCCCTGAAGGACAAAGTCTACGACATGCATGAAGCATGGTAAACCAATCAATTTCAAAGGCAATAATCCTTGAAAAGGGAAAGGAGCAAATGGTCAAAATGGAGGCAATGTGCTCTTGAAGAGCCTACGACATAACACTTCATGAAAATTCATGAGAGGTTTAGGTACCTAAAATAATGAAAGTGATGAGATCTCAATAAATTATATTGCATTGTCAACCGATACATATGATATATTGTCGCCGATATCTTTGGTACAATATAGCGCAATATTGTAAAAGATAGTGAGGATCTGAATTCTGTGTTTATAAAGCTTGCTGACGTAGATATTATTACCAAGTGAAATGACACATTTGGTAAGCTTCAAGCTTAATGGATATGCAGTTCAGACAATAGAAAATGCCACACATTTAAATATTAATGGATATTGTCACTTGACAAAATTTATATGAAAATTCTTGAAGAATTATAAATGCTTGAAGTATATACAGGTTCTAAAAATATGTTCATAATTCTTACATGGATTAAATCAAGCAAAGTGAATGCAATTTTATCATAATGAGCATTCATTTGACTAAGTGTACACACAACTCTATTATCTTTACATCTTTGTGAGTGTAAATTGATTGCTTGACTATTATTCGAACTCTTGAAGAGTTTTCAAAGACAATAGATTATCTGGTGAAAGAAGTTGAAAAGAGAAGCTTGTAGAATTCTTTGGTCATGGGCCTAGGCGAAGATGGGGATAAAGAGTAAGGATTGAAGCCCCCTTAGCTCTGCCAGGCACTGGACATGGGTTAGCTCTGTAAATGTGTAGAGCCAAGTGTAGTGTGGTGTAGTAGTAGACACTTCTAGGCCCCTTCCGCCTCGGATCACTCCGGTGCGGTACTACGGACCCTCTGCCATCCATTGCAGTAGAGCCGTTTCATGAGCAGCAGATCTCCCCTTATTTTGGGAAAGCTGGTGGCCGCGTGTGAATTCTTTCAAGGCAAAAGGTGGCTTGATTCGACATTGTTGTTTACTCTGATCCGGTCAAAGAATAAATGACTAAGGCAGGTCGAACAGAGTCAGTCCTAGGGTGAAGATCATCGGATGGAAAAATGGATTGAGCTGGCTAATCACTTGTCATATATTTATGCAATTGATGCATTTATATATTTTTCTATGCCTATGAGGAATTATAGTCATACGATGTTGTTCTACATGACAGTCAAAAGGAGGATTCATAAAAGGGGATAGAACATAAAATATTCCACCAAAGTTATTCTTCAAACACGAGCCCCACAAGAATGGTGCTATCAACGTGCAACAAATTCGTTCGAGTGATAATATGACTGATTTGTTCACCAATGTCTCTACCAATTGTAACTTTTGAGAAGATGATACCCAAGATTGAGATGCGAAGACTCAAGTATTTGAATTGAAGTTCACATCAGCGGGAGTTAATACGCGTTGTACTTCGTTTTCCTTACAAGGTTTTGTCCCACAGGATTTTCCTTGCAATGTTTTTAATGAGGCATCCAAATGCGTATTATTTGAAATGTGTGTACTCTTTTTTCTTGACTAGAATTTTTCCATTGAGTTTTTTCTAGTAAGATTTAATGAGGCACGTTATCTATTAAATAGACATTCAAGGGGGAGTGTTATAAATATTATTTATTATTGTGAATGTCTATGTCTATAAGGAAAGTTAGGGTTAATAACTTTGGGACAAAGACATTTTTCTATTATAAATAGACATGTTCCCTTCATTGTATTTACATCACTCAAGAAAAATAAAGAACCATTCTCTCTTTCTCCACAATATTCTTATTCTAGTTTTATTATTTTATAACAATTAAAAAAATTCTTATTTTTAGCTCAAAAACATTATCTTCAAAGGGATAACTGAATTGAAATGTATAATTTACATACCCCACAAAGGCAGGTCATTTGAAAAGAACTCAACAAACCGGAAACAGAAGAATGTAGTAATAATTTATATTGGGGTTGAATATATATAAAATTTATACCATTCATAATAAATTTAATAACGTAAATATACCATGAATATATATGTGTAAGAATTTATATACAAGGGAAATAACACTTATACAGAACATATACTACAGATATAAAATAAATCTATATAACATATACATTAGAATTATGACAAATTTATATTAAAAAATATAACATGAATCTTTAATTTATTCTAGAAATATATCATGAATTTGCAAGTGTTATATTCAAATGTAACAGAATGCAAAACTGTTTAAATAGAAAACATGTGGTTATACAGCATATATTGGACAATATTCACTGAATAAAATTAAGTTACATTTAATGCATATAGTATGCTTACAGATCTAAACGTCCAAACAATTAAGAAAAATTTAAAACCAAAAGAATTGAAAAGAAAAATTCTTTTGTAAATGGGGTAAAGTATTCTGAAAAGTAAAATTTGAAAAGATTGTGTCGTTTCAAAAATGGTCAAAGAGAATAGGAAAACTCAATCCCTTATCATCCCCTTTGTTTTAGCAACTTATCCTAAGGTCTCCTCGCCAAGAGCTCCTCGACGACGACAGAGGAAGCAACCTGTCTGCCTCACCAACTAGCTAATCAGACGGGAGCCCCTCCTCGGGCGGATTCCTCCTTTCCTCTCGCCTTCCTTTCTATTCTCAATCTCATCCAACTGATGAATGCAATTAGAGTAGAATCGCTTTCCCGGAATCCGTAATTCTTCAATGTGCTGGATCGAGCCCTGGCCTTGGAAGCCATCAATCCAAGCTTTCCCAGTCATTTAGACTAGGCTATAAGGAACGGAGTCTTAAACTATGGACCGAGACTACACTAAGGCTGTTTATGAGCGGAAGGGAAGTAGAGGTAGAGGGTCCGAAGGAGAGAGGAGATCTCTGCTCTTATCGTTAATTAGGTATGCCTCCAGATCTGAATGTATACCCTAGGCCAAGGGGTGTGATCCCCCGAGCATCTCTTCATACTATGGGGTTATATAATCTCTTTGACCTTTCGATTGAGGGTATTCAGCAGTTGGCCTACCTTAAGGTAGGAGGTGATTGAAAAAAGGGTAGCCGGTCCACTTACATAGACATAATAGTCCATTTTTTTTCGAAGTAGTTGAGAAGGAACTTGGAGTTGGCACCCATATAACGGATTTCTTGATTAACCCCTACCCCCGCACAGGTTGAAGTCTCTATCTACGATCAGATCCTTTCTGAACTCCCCTATGACCGCACAACTCTCTTGACTATAAGGAAAGAGAGGAGTGGAAAGCCACTTGCTTTACTATAAGGAAGCTTTCAAAGTCTTGCATTCATTTCTGTCTCATTTTCAAGTAGAGTGTACCTGACCCCTATAGGAACCCCCTGATCTGATGGGGGAATTCCTATGAAAGAGGCCGAGACGTTCTTCCTCAAGATCAATCTGAAGTGCTGATGGGAGTTCATTGAAGATTTACCCGACTTCAAAGCTCTCATAGAGATCGGGTAGAGAATTGAGGATGGAATCCAATCAGGCGTATAGACTCCCATTGAGGCGCTACTTAGCTCGTAGGTTGTGCCACTGGTGACTAACCATACAAATAAATTCTATCATTTGTTTAATAACAAATAACGACACAGTCTTTTTGGAAGTTCCTATAATAAATTAATAGCTTTTGAAAAAGGAGCAAGGTTCTATTTTAATATTATTTGATTTCAAAGGAACATTATCAATCATCTAAAAATAGAATAAATGGTTGGGCTTGGCTCTGCTCGCCGGTTGTGCTGCGTGAGCCTCCTCCTACTACAAGACATTTTCAAGAGCTTTCAAAAGCTTTTTGTATGAAGTTTACCTGGTCAATAAGAGGGGGTACTTTCAATGAGAAGAATATCAGAGAGATTTACTACAATAGGTAGCGAAGAAAAGAAAAGGATGAGTTCTTTATCATCGCATAGATAAAAAATGACAAAAATTAGACCGGCTATTCCATGAGGAGATTCTACCACGTTGAAACGCTCTTTAATTGAACTTTAGCCTTAGCTGGTCGTGACCAAGAAAGTTAGAAGTGCGTTCGATTGATTCAATAACCATGAATCTAGAAAATAGGGTTGAGGGTTGGAACAAACCACTTGGATCTGGAACCTACATGTTGAGGCTCACGATTTCGATAGCCATACCAAAAAGTGTTTGTGATTGTTCTAGAAGAAATGAAACAAAAGACATGGTAGAGCTAAGACAACTATTGTATGAAGTCTACCAATCAGCTAAGCATCATTGACTTGGTCAGCCTTTACCTGACCAACTACCTAATACTACGCAGGCTCAAAAACTTTCTAAAGACTAACTTTAGCATAAAAAAGGGAAGCATGCATTGACAAACTATTCGACATACGACGGACCTAGCTGATTGATGTCATAAACAATCTTCCTAGTCTAATTTATTTGTGAGTCGATTTACATTTTAAACAACAACATAATCTTTCAAATATATGCTAAAATGGTAAAAAGAAATCTTTTATTTTTGGAATAAATATAAAGTACTCTTTCATGCGAAAACTTCTTCAAAAGTGTCTTAATAATTGATATATAGGGTAAAAATCTCATGTAATATCTTCCCATATTACCTGCCTTATGCATGTGAACTAATGCATTAAGAAACATTCCTTCGAGCCCTATATAAGAGTTCTATATGTGTAGCATAAACAATTAATAATTTTAAATTATACAAAAAGTGAAGAGTTAAAAAAAGATGAAGAGTTACATTGTGTTTTCTTTCCTCTCCTTGGCAATATTTCTCACCTTGTTCAACCCTTTGCTAGGTATGAGTGTTTCTGTTTTTTTCCCCTAGTGCATACGTGAATATTTTATTTCTTCAAATTTATCTCTAATGACCTTTTTTTCCATTTGTTGTTTTTAATTTTTTTCGTCCTATTTAACGTGTATACTAAAGGAATATGTTCCCCGTCTTTTCATTCATTATTGTGTACAATATTTAGTAGATTATGGTTATTGACAAAGCTACAAGTTAGGCTATAAACTAGGTAACTAATCTGACGAATAATAATGAGAATATTAACTAACCATACAATGATATGATAATATTCTATCACACCCCCGCAGTTGAAGCGGGAGGTTCTCGTACGCTGAGACTGACTCGGAAATCATCAAAGAGTATACACAGAAGTCCTTTAGTAAATATGTCAGCAATTTGATACCGAGAAGGGACATGAAGGACACGAACTTGTCCACGTGCAACTTTCTCACGTACAAAATGAATGTCCATTTCAATGTGTTTAGTGCGCTAATGCTGAACGGGATTTCCGAAAAGATATATCACACTTACATTGTCACAGTAAACCAATGTAGCCTTGGGGATTGGCCAGTGAAGTTCCAACAAGAAGTTGCGTATCCAACAAGACTCAGAAACAACATTCACTACTCCTCTGTATTCGGCTTCGGCACTGGACCGAGACAAAGTAGGTTGTCGTTTAGAAGACGAGGAAAGCAAGTTATCTCCGAGGAAAACACAGTAACCGAAGTGGATTGTCTACTGTCGGGACATCCACCCCAGTCAACATCAGTGTAGGAGGTGAGACTAGAGACTGAGGACTTGTACAAGTGAAAGCCGAAGTGGAGAGTACCTTGAACATATTGCAAAATTTGTTTGAGAGCATTCATATGTTCATCCTTCGGGCTGTGCATATGTAAGCATATTTGTTGCACTGCATATAATATATCTGGTCTTGTGAAAGTTAGATATTGTAATGCTCCTGCTAAACTGCAATCGTGAGTGGGGTCTTCGTATGGAGAACCCGAAGAGGCACTAAGTCTGGAATTAATGTCCACCGGTGTGGGGGCAGTTTACAAGAAATTATGTCTGCACGTTCAAGAATCTCTTCGGTGTACTTTTTTTGACAAAGAAATAAGCCACCTGCATGTCTCGTAACAGCAATGCCCCAAAAATAGCTTAGGGGGTCCAAATCCTTCATAGCAAATTCAGAAGCAAGTACTGACATAATCGATCGGCGAAGTACATCAGAAGAGGTAGTTAGTATGGTATCATCAACATATAACAAAATATATGCCATGTCATTACCCTTGCTATAGATGAAAAGTGAATGATCAGATTTGCTATGTGATAAACCAACAGAGGATACAAACTCAGCAAACCGTTGATGCCATGCACGATGAGTCTATTTCAGTCCATAGAGTGATTCTTCAAATGACACACATTATCTCGATGAACCAGATTCATAAATCCCATAGGACGATGCATATAAACGCTTTCATGAAGGTCCCCATGCAAGAAGACATTTTTGACATCAAGCTGATGAATAGGTCATGATTTGGACAAATCAATGTTGAGAACAATCCGAATAGTTGCCAGTTTCACTACCGGCCTGAAAGTTTCATCACAATCCACACCAATCTATTGAGACCTGCCATCACCTACAAGATGGGCCTTATGACTCGCAAAAGAACCATCAGATTTCTTTTTATGTTGAAAAATTCACATAGAACGAATAATATTAGAATCAGGATGATGTGGCACTATATCCCACATCTTATTTTCAATAAGAGTATTGTAGTCGTCTATCATGGACGCTTTCCAATTTGGATCGGACAAGACATTTTTTGAGTTGCTAGAAAGAGGTGAAGGGGCAACCGCAGTCGACAAATTGAATTGTCATTTAAGTTTGGAAATGACGTACATAGCACGAGTTTCAATGGTCCGTAGAGGTGCCGTGGGGGGATGGACTGGCTATGGGCTTTGAGATAAGCCAGGCGAGTCGGGATCGGGAAGGTGGGGCGGTGTCGTAGGCCGAGAAGAGGCAAGGGCAGGGCCGTGAATGTTCGTAGCTTGAGCGGGATCAGAGACAGTGACTGATGGGCAATGTTGTGGTTCCCGTGGCTTGGTTTGGTGGCCCACCCAACACGGGATGATGGGAATTGGGTCAGGCTCCGGTAACGGTGGCGACTGATTTTGCAATTGATAAATTAAAAGGGGACTCAGGCAATCATTTAAGAAGTCATAGAAATTCAGAGGCGAGAATGCAACTTGGAAAAAGGGAATTAGGACTCACTAAATATGACATGCCTAAAAACGATGACTTTTCGGCTTGACAAATCGTAACAGTTATAACTTCGATGATTAGACGGGTAATCAAAGAATACACACGGATTGGAATGAGGTTGGAGTTTATTGATTTTGGTGGATGGATGAAGGGGGTAGCATACCCAAAAGTTCGTAAGTGCTTATAGGAAGGATCTCAAAGATAGAGAACTTGAGTCGGAGACTTGTGTTTGAGATACTTGTTTGGGAGAATGTTCAAGATATATGTTTCCATTGATAGAGCGTGATTCCAAAAAGAGGGGGGATGGAGGCGTGGACAAAGAGGGTACGAATTAAGTTATTTATGGTTCTTATTTTTATTCGGCTTTGCACCAGAATATTACCATATCATATACTTCTCCTGTTTTAATGTCAGGTGACATTCAGTTTTGTCCAGGATATTTCAAGGTTGATGGGATATGTGATAAAATTAATTATGGCAATCTAGCTTTATTCCAATGGTCAGCAAGTAAGATGCCTCATAGTTGCAAATGTGATGCTGCTGGAGTTAATAAGAGCCATTGTGAATGTTTGGTAGTTCGCTAAGAAAAATATAGCAAAATAATGGCAAGCAATAAGCTATGCATATTGTAGGATTGATGTGGATCGTATCAAATATATATATATATATATATATATATATATATATATATATATATATATATATATATATATATATATATATATATATATATATATATATATATATACTAATTATGAATAAACAATTAATAAAAAATCTCTTTTTAAAGATAGTTTTTTTTATTTAACCTGAGAGCTTTCCTATATTTTATGCTTTCCTCGAATTGAATGTGGTATATAAACTTAATTTCTTTATGAACTCCTAATTTTATCAATTTCAATAAATTAATCAAATTAAAATTTTGATTCAGATAGGAATCCAAAAAGATGGTAGGTACATTTTTTTCGTTCATAAAAGCGAATAATTTAAACCTCAAATCCTAAAATGAAGAAGATTCTGTTGATTCATTTCTAGATCTAATCAATACCTTATTGATTTAGTATCGTCTACTCTCGAAATTGATTAAGAGAAGAAAAGTGAAGAGAAGGTTGGAAAGTAGTATGCTCGGTTCACCAAGTTCTACCACTGCAGGGCCCAATCATACTCAAAAGAAGAGTTTCCTACGTGAGAAGTGGACAAGCCATTTGACACGCTTTGGACAACTGAATTGGCGCGGACTCTGTGACTTCGAAATAGCATATGTAATCGAGATGTCAATTCTATCCTGAAATCCCGCTCTTTCGGAAGGTGCCAACCCAAAGGAAGAAGAGGAAAGCAAGCGACGTAGGCCCGAATGACCCCTTCTCATAATGAAAATGTATATAACCCTATTCCGGCCTGGTCCGGTATGGAATGAACTTATAATCATGGAATCGACTCGATTATCAGATTATAAGTTCATAACCCTAACCCATTCCCACGAGTGGAATACTACTTGGTCAAGTAGAAAGGCCAATCTGAGAGTGAGGCAAGCCGGGAAGGGGCTGAGACTTACAATTCGAAGACCAAGTCAGAGACTACTAGACGTCTCGTAGAGCGACTCTCATTCCCACATCGCCTTTGATCTTTCCCTTGTCGTGTAGGAAAAGCTAGAAGAGCATCATTGGCCCGACAACTGACAAGCAAACCTTCCATTCTTGTGTTTACATCACTTCTCTCTTTCTCGCATTGACCCAAATAAAATAGATACAAAAAAGTATAGATGGGAGAATAAATAAAGAATAAGTGGAAAACAAAACTACAATAGGTCCGAGTGAAATATCAATGATTCGAAGCACTTCTTTTTACATTATTTTGAAAACCCAAGGACTCAATCGTATGGATATGTAAAATACAGGATTTCCAATCCTAGCAGGAAAGTGAGGGAAACAGATACTCAATTTAAAGTGAGTAAACAAAATTTCATACTCGATCTCATAGATACATATAGAATCTGCGGAAAGCCGTATTCGATGAAAGTCGTATGTACGGCTTGGAGGGAGATCTTTCGAGATCCACCCTACAATATGAGGTAAAAAAGTTATGAATGTAAAATTTAGAAGCTCAATTGAATATAAAGAGTGATGCTCCCAAACACACACGCAAGTATATGCGGCCGTACAAGTAATATAGTGATTTTAAAAATCGGATGTCGAACCCGCATGAACTTGTGATTAACCGTCAACTAAATCAAACTAATTCTAATTATCTAAACAAGAGATAAAAATCTAGGGGTTTAATTATAAACTATCTAAAAATAAAAATAAGTAATGAACTACAACTAAGAAAAACAGATTATATTATCAATGATATGAATGTTCCAAGGTTGCGGTTGGTTCACCAATCCTATTGAGCTATCAAACTACTTTTCCTTAATCCGAATTATCGACGATTGCTAATTATTAATCGCGTAGTATTCTCCCGATCTACTATCCGCCGATTCAGAACAGTTCGCCGCCTATATTCCTATGGAATTGACCTGTTAAGACGCAATTCGTCCACGATATTTAATTGAACGCGGTGTCTAGATATATTCTTATTCTAGCCACAAATCTTAGCCTTACTTTAGGGATAATCAGGTCACGCTCTCTTTAACCCTTCTCTAATCTAATATGGTCTTTCCCAAGCACGATATTAAATAGTGGATAGAACCTAACGGTTGGCCAAAAAATCAAGCAATTATGCATAGAATTAAAGAAACAATCAAAATCAATAACTCGTATTAAGATAAAAAATAATTATCGCACATCAATATTCATGATTTTCCACAACTCAAAAACGCGAAATTTAGCTCTACGTAGACATGGAGGAAAAACAACAATTCATACAAAGAATCATAAAAACTAGTAGTAAGGAGAAGAAAAGGTAGAATCCAATAACTCCGGCCTCAACAACAACTTCAGCCTCTCTCTAGTTCAACGGTTCTGAACTTAGGGTCTCATGTCGTCCAAAGTTCTCTGAAAATCCTGTCTTATGGAATATTTATAAGTGTAGGAAAAAATCCAAACGAAATAATAAAAAATAAATCGGGAGAATTTTTAATTCCGGGTACCATAGCATCGCTGAGCGAGAAACACAGCCAGGCAGTGCCTTGCTATGGGCTTCGCCCAGCGAGGAAATGTGACAGCTGCTGCAACTTTGCTTTTGTCAATTCTAATTTCTCCATCTTTAATTGCTGTCACGTAGTGATTATTATGCTTTCCATTTGCAATTTGAAATTTGCAATTCAGCAAATCATTGGCTCATCATCATTATACCATCATGATGTTTTCCACTTCATCTTCTCTTCTTTTTCCTTTCTTGGAAAGTCCCGTAGGCGAAACCCTCCACCTGTACCAGAGGTCCCTTGACCAGGTGAGATGTAAATCGAGGAATATGCGCGAGTGACAGCCCTGCAAGGGAGAGGACCAACGAGACACGAACCCAACAACAACTCTTGCAATATTTCAGCAAAGACTGTCACCACACGGATTCAAACCCGCGACGTCGGAGTGGTTGTACCCCAATCACCTTGCCACTTACCAACTCGCATGTGCCCCTGGGGACTCCTTTCTTTTCTCTTTCGCATTTTATTTAATTTTTCTTCAAATCACTTCAATTTCACACTACTTTATTCTTACCTAGTAAAAATTTAATATTAGCACAAATCACTATAATTAATACTCAAAAGACGATTAAAAATACTAAAATGTAAGACAATATTACAAATATATGTATTTTTGGCCGAACATCAAAAGAGTTTGCAAAGTTTGATCTCTAATTGTGATGAATAATATACTATCATCTAATCTTCAACAAAATCTAGAGAAAGAACACTAAAATTAGGGTGTTCTTCCCATTAGAACCATCATATCATTGGTACCCTTAATATGTCCTTACCCTAATTATCCATTTTTCGACATACAAACTTCTTCATGTGCTGTAGTGTTATGCACAATAATTATTGAGTTTAAAATCATATATAAATGTTAGAAAGTATATTTATGTCCTACATACAATCTATATTAGGATAAGTGTATTTTATACACATTCGTATTATTATTAATGGAGATTAATATTTTGGCATTTGCAAATTATTGAATTATTAATTGATTGTTTATAATATTCTATAATATGCATCCCTGGAGGTTACGCTGTTATTAATAGTGTGAGATATTAATATTATAACGTAACCCTTAAAATAGCCTCGACTAATGATCATCGAGAATGGGATATCGATAATATGTGATAAGTCGACATGTGGTCTGCATTACATCCTTAGAGGATGTAGTATGTCTCACCTGCTACGAGTAATGGCTACTCGTGATGGACATATGGATACTTTGAAAGTATTGGTATACCCTGCTGATATACTATTTGTTATACTTGTCTAAAGTATGATCAGCGTGTGAGAGATACAAGTCTTTAGACTTGAGGTCAATACGCGTCTTGTCTACAAAGTAATGTACATTGATCCCGTCCTAAGCTCAAATGCCTTATAGGTTGAGATACGACTTGTATTGGGTACATTACGATGTGAATTAAAGGTGGTAGTTGAGCCAAGATTAGGATTCATTCCTCGAATGTATATTCGAGAGAACACTCGGATTCTCAATGATATTAGGTTGACTAAGTCGTTGGCCAACGCAATAGACATATTTAGAATATGGTCTAGTTGTCAAATAATATAGATGAGATACAATGATTAAGCCATTTGGATAGACACTTGACAAATCCTAAGCTTGATCGGGTGTGTCGTGAATGAAAAGATTTTATCTTACCACATAAAGGTTAAGTTTACTGGATTCGCGTAAACATACTTCAGATATTGAGTTTGTCTTGCGTCGTCGTTTAGGAGTTCCGCGTAGACCTTAATTTGATTAATGTCGATATGAGAAGGCTTATAGGGTCACACTATGTCGATTGTCCGTTCGATCTAAGGATGTATTGAGAGAGTAATTAAATGTTCGATTTAGAATCGAGATATTTAAATGAATAATGATTATTTTAATTAAGTCAAAATTGGATTTTGAATTTAATTAAGAATGCGCAGAAAATAAATCGAGACAATGCAGGAGCACGTCGAGCGCTGTGGCGCCCATACCCTAGGGCCACATCGCCTCTGCCTCGAATTTTTGGCCAGACCCAAAGTCAAACCCTAATCCGGTTTTGACCTATTTTTCAACTATAAATAGAGGCATTCTTTTCATTATTCATTTACACTAATTTTCATATTATCATTCTAAGCCTTAGAGACTTAGAATTAAAACTCTCTCGAACCTCTGGCAGATTTCCTAGCTTTCCGAAAGAGAAATACATTGAAGCTTGGAGCTTGCAATCAGAAGGGCAACCGCGTGTCACCTTATAGTAGATAAAGACTCCAGATATTCTAACATGTAAGTTTATGCTTTATGTTACAGGTTTGATTGTTGTATAACCATGCCAGAAAACTTATTGGGGTAAATAAAAACAAAAATTTTAAACTTCCGTTATGCCTTACTTATGTATTTTTAACTCAACAAAACCCTACAAATGTAACATACTAGGGGTCACAATATTACAATGAAGAGAAGAACTTAACACCGAACACCGGTGGTTTGGGCAAACATAGTGTAATATTTGTTTTAACAATGAGTGTAAGATTAATACACAGTTTCCTCGTCAATTGTCGCAATAATAAAAAGCTTTTTGTTTGATATAACGCTTTAGGGAAAATTCAACTCATGGTCTTTATGACATAAAGATTCCTTTTTTCTTTTTGCCATATAAAAGTCACCTAACTAATAATTAATTAACTAAAATATAAACTTAATAAACAGTTACATATTTCGATGGAAAATACTCACTCCATATCAATTTATGTGAAGGTGTTACTATTTGAAGAGTCAAATAATTTTTTTCTTTTAATTATAATTTTCTCAAACTTCTAAAAATTGTTTTTCCATTAGCTATCTACTAGACTTGTAATATTTTTATGTAGTTTTCAAATACATAATTTTATTTTGAAAATATTGAAAAAATAAATTTTTAAAATGATCAAAATTAAGTATTTTGAGCCTCGTACTCCGAACACCTTCACATAAATTGAAACATGAGTTGTAACAAAATTTTCACAAAAGTATGTTTACACATCTAAAAGGAAAAACACTTTTCAAAATAAGCAAATTTTAAAAGTCCGGATAAAAAGGTGATAAATATTGAGTAACAATCTAAAGCTCAAATACATAGAAACTAGGGGAAAAGGTCAAATACACCCCTCTACTTTCTTTCATTAGGTAACTTTATCCTCCGTTAACGATAGTGAATAAAAATACCCCGCCATTACCAAAGTTTACACCTATATTTTAATCATATAGAAGGTAGTCTTTCACATAATAAGTGTGTCCATTCTCATTATTCCCCTTTCCTGTTTTTCTATTTTTGTCCTCCAAAAATACTCTTTTCTTGAATTTTTTTTTAATTTAATTGATGATTTTTTTTTGATAATATGGAGTTTGGAAAGAGTAAGTTACAAGTGACATTTAAACTTAATTAACGCTATTAAGATCTGTTAGTCCGGTGTAGACTCGGGTTAGAAGCTGCCACGTTTAACACTTTACACTCTCTCTATGTTCAATTCTCACTTCTTCCATAGCCATTAAGCAGATCATGCATGTAACAGAAATACAAAACTAATAAGTGTGTCAATTTTTGAACAATTTGAGAAAAAGAAGTAGGAAAATTAAAGAAAATGAGGGGTTTCTCATATTTGAAAAGAGCTCTTCATATCCGCTCTTCTTGTTCCAGGCTTTTGGTTGTCTCTTGCATCAGGTTTGTTCTGTAGTGTTGGATCAGTTAATGTTTATGATTCTTACAATTTCTCATTTTTCTCTTGTAGTTCTGTTGAATGTTTGATCATCTCATCTAAAATCTTAAATTATTAGAAAGATCACACTATTTTATTTAATTATTATGTTTTCAACACGTCCCCGCACGTACGAGCCCGAATTATATCAATTCTCTTTTACCCTCTTCTTCATTTGTTATGAAAATGTCACCTTTGGGCTAATGGTTGGGCCCTTTTGTTAGAATTATTCAGTCAATAACTAGAATTCCTTTTTGGCTCTATGTAAAATACTAGTTTGACTGTGGGCTTTCAAACTTACCAACTCGTGATGAGTAGAGAGGATATAGAAATGCTATGAATGACCCATTATTGAATACGAATACTAATAATATCAGCAAACGAAGTTCTCTCTTGCAAACGAAGATGATCAATTCCGTAAAATATGAGATCATTCAATGTCAATTCACTAAAATTGTATCTTTATGAGATGTAGTATGCATGTAATATTTTTAGAGATTGAGCTTTAATATTCTCTATATGATCTTACGGTGGATTTTGCTTATTTATATTTTTTCTTGCTGGTTGTTACAGTAGCGGGGGTCTCATGGTATATGCAGAAAATGTAGACAATAATGAAAAAGTTGTTGAAAGGTATCGATCAGATTCAAAAAAGAAGAAAATAGTGGTACTTGGAACAGGATGGGCTGGTACTAGCTTCCTAAAGGATGTGGATATTTCTTCCTATGATGTTGAAGTGGTTTCTCCGCGAAATTACTTTGCATTTACTCCACTGTTACCTAGTGTCACTTGTGGAACAGTCGAGGCACGAAGCGTTGTAGAACCAGTCAGGAACATCATAAAGAAGGTACGATGAGTTCCCGTAACAACTTGTTTCGGGTGTTCATAAAAGTACACAGAGGTAACTGGATGAAAAAACTTACTCACATACCATGTTTGTGCTAAAACAAATAAATACATGACATGTATCTTTAACATATAGTTTTATCAGTTAATCATGGTTAATAATATGTATTCTCTTATCTGTTAGGATAATTAGGGATACATCCATCATATCCCATCATATCAATTAAGTTGTAATTAGAATCATATAATTAGGATGATTAGATCAATTGTATTGATTAGCATATCCTTAGAGATAGCCTAAATTGATTAGGTAAAATTGTATATATTTGTATACTTGGGATGAAATAAATTATGGAATTGATTTTCTTCATGGTATCAGAGTCAAACCCATTCCAATTCTTTATTTATCGATGTTGGGCCCCCAAATTATATTATTCACGCTCCAGTTAACAAGGTCTGGGCGTGCGGGGGAGTGTTAAGAGTCCCACATCAGATATGGAATGGAAACATAGACTCGTTATATGGACTTGGACAATTCTCAACAAAACTTAAAAGAGGGAATGTCTTAGGGTAGCCGACGCCATTAGGGTTAATACACCAATCATAAAATATATTTTTTCTCCTTCTCTTCTTGTTTTTTTTCGTGGGAAACTATGGCCGATAAACAAAAATTTCATCCTCCTCTTGCCGTGAACAACGTCAAGAACTTTATTTCAATCACCCTTGAGATGGAGAAAGGGCAATACTCTTCTTGGGTGGAGTTACTCAAAATCCACTGCCACGTTTATGAAGTAATAGACCATATCATCCCTTCCGAGTCTTCATCGGATACCACTGGGGTTGACCAAAAGTTATGGTTTGTTTAGATGCTATAGTCCTTCAATGGATTTATGACAATATCTCTAACGACCTTTTTCATACCATATTGGAACCGGACTCTATAGCTCAACAAGCGTGGAAACGTTTATAAAATATTTTTCAAGATAATAAACTTTCTAGGGCGGTATATCTTGAAAACCAATTCACCAACGTTAAATTGGATGACTTCTCAAATGTTTCCACTTATTGTCAAGAATTAAAGATGCTTGCCGACCAACTATCCAACGTTGGTGCGCCGGTGATAAATCAAAGGTTTGATCTACAATTGATTGCAGGGTTGGATGAAAATTATGATAGAGTTGCTACATTCATTTAACAAAGTAATTTGTTGCCTCCATTTCATGAGGCTCGTTCGAGATTGATTCTCGAAGAAACCCGCAAGGCAAAGCAGATAGCCTCCAGGGCGTAGTCATCGTCGGAACATCCCTCGTCTCCACCTCCGCGGATTTTGCGACACCAAATTCCAGTTCAGGAGGCACCGGAAATCGCAACAATAATAGTAAAAAACGGGGCTCAAATCGCAACAATAAAGGAAAAAATAATGGCGGAAAGGGGCGTGGAAGAGGTGGCGGCCAGCCCGCCTGCGGCATCTGCAATGACCACCAGCAGGGGCAGTGGCGGCCCAGCCAGTGGTAGCCATAAGCCCAGTCCAGCAGGGGCCAATACCCGCCGTGGTCTTGGGCACCACAACGGGCTGCCCCTACCCCACTCATCGTGGGCCAGGCCATCATCTTCGAACTAACAGCCCGGACTTCTAGGATCTCATCCACAACAAGCATTTGTAGCCCATGCACCATCTTCCGCAAGTTATGCTCCAACCGATATCGAGCATGCCATGAACAACATGAATCTGAATGTTCCAGATGATTCGTGATACATGGACACATGGGCTTCGTCACACATGATAGCATCTCAAGGTAATCTCTCATCTTAAAAATTATTTTACTATGAGCAGTAATAAAAATATTATTGTCGGCAGTGGGCAGGAGATTCCAATTCGTGGTATTGGTCAAGTCAAACTTCCCTCTCCTCACCCACCGTTATACTTAAAAAACATTTTACATGCACCAAAACTAATTAAAAACTTGGTATCTGTACGACGTTTTACGGTGCAACAATGTTTCTGTGAATTTTAATCCGTTTGGGTTTTCTGTGAAGGATTTTCATATGGGGATGCCACTAATCAGATGTAATAGCATCAATTCGTAGTCCCAGCTTTTTTTCTCCTTCGATAGAGTTGGATTGGAAGAGTTAGCCTGCGGGGTCATTTTTTGGGGACTTGTATCCCATCACTACCATTTCCAACAACCACGTGACACAACCATCAACCTTTGCAGCTATTTCCCCTATCGTATGGCACAATCGATTGGGTCACCCGGGAGCACCGGTGTTCAATACTCTTAGAAAGAATAATTTTGTTGCTTGTAACAAACTTTTTTACTCTTCTGTTTGCCAAACTTGTGTGTTTGGGAAGCATGTTAAACTTTCTTTTTCATCATCTACTTCACATACGCTTATGACATTTGATCTTATGCATTGTGATTTGTGTACATCACCAGTTTTGAGTTCTGCATGTCATAAATATTATATGCTTATTTTGGATGATTATTTGAATTTTCTGTGGACATTTCCCTTAGGGAAGAAATCACAAGCCTTCACTGCTTTTAAACAATTTAGTGTTTTTACAAAAAACCAATTTGATAAATCCATTAAATGTTTTCAACGTGACAATGTGAGGGGATTCCTAATGCTCAATTTGATAATTTTTGTCACCAAAATGGAATGTCTTTGCGTCTTTCATGTCCACATACATCTCCTCAAAATGGGAAAGCCAAAAGAAAAAATTGAACGATTAACAATATGATTCGCACACTTCTTGTGCATTCATCCACACCACCAATATTTTGGCATCATGCACTTCAAATGGCCACATATCTTTTAAATATTCTTCCTAGCAAACTACTTTCCAACGTGTCACCTACACAAAGGTTGTACTATTGTCTACCATCTTTTACACATTTAAGGGTTTTTGGATGTTTGTGTTATCTCTTATTTCCGTCCACAACCATTAACAAACTTCAGGCTCGTTCCACCCCTTGTGTGTTTTTGGGATACCCACAAAATCATAGGAGATATAAATGTTATGATATGACAAACGGGAAAATCCTTATCTCTCGTCACGTAGTTTTTGATGAATCTACTTTCCCGTTTGCTAATTCTCATGTGGCATCCCCACCTTCATATGATTTTCTGGACGACGGAATACATCAAATTTTACTATACCATCTCAATACCCAAAATCATATGGGACCAGCCCAAAATACTCCCCCACACCGTATCGGCCCAACCACAAAATGGGACTGGGTTAGTCCGCAGTGAGGAGGTCACTGCCTCTTTACCGTCGGCCTCGGCCCAGTCCACATATTATGGATGGCAGGCCCAAATGAGGGAGCCCACTGCTCCATCACCCGTGTCCACAAACTGGCACCCAGGCCATTCACTTCAGGCCCAAAACCTTGACCCGAGTCGGCCCAATCACCAAGCATTAATTGGACCATCATTTTTGGCTTAACATCGAACCTCCCCTCGACCTAATAACTTGCCCGACATCCCAACTCCCCCACCACGGACTATTGAAACTCGTGCCATGCACGGGATTTTCCAGCCTAAACGTCATTTTAACCTAACATTCTCAGTCCAACCATCACCTCTTCCAAAAAGTCCTAAAGCAGCCCTATCAGACCCTAATTGGAAAGCTGCCATATTAGACGAAATTGATGCTCTTATTAAAAATAAAACGTGGGAGTTAGTGCCCAGTCCATCTAATGTGAACATCATCAGGTCTATGTGGGTTTTCTGTCATAAAAAGAATTATGATGGCTCCTTTGTGAGATACAAAGCTCGTCTTGTTGGTGATGGCAGGTTGGCATGGATTGTGGTAAAACATTCAGTCTGGTGGTTAAGCCAGTAACTATCATGACTGTTCTTAGCCATGTACTGTCAAAGTCCTGGTCTATTCATCAGTTGGATGTCAAAAATGCATTCTTACATGGCCATTTACAGGAGACAATTTACATGCACCAGTCTTTGGGTTTCGAGACTCTACACATCCGAAATATGTTTGCCTATTGAAAAATATTTACATGGTTTGAAACAGGCTCCCGAGCATGGTATAACAAGTTTGCAGGGTTTGTATCCACATTGGATTTCTCACACAGCAAGTCCGATCAGTCCTTGTTCATTTATAAGAAGGAAAGCGACATTGCATATATCCTCATATATGTAGATGACATCATTCTCACGACCTCATCTACATCACTTCACCGGTCTATTATGTCCCTCATTGCAGCAGAATTTGCAATGAAGGATTTGGGTCTTCTAAATTTTTTTTTGGGTATTGTTGTAACCAAATATGCAGGTGGTCTATTTCTCTGTCAAAAGAAATACGTCGAGGAGATCATTGACAAAACATGTATGTCTTCCTGCAAACCATCACACGCATCGGTTAATACTAAGGCAAAATTGAGTAACTCTGCAGGTACTCTATACAGTGACCCAACACATTACCACAGCCTAGCAGGGACCTTGTAGTATCTTACTTTCACGAGACTTGATATCTCCTATGTGGTTCAATAAGTGTGTTTACATATGTATGATCCGAAAGAAGAACATATGGGGGCTCTCAAGCGGATTATGCGGTATGTTAAGGGTACTCTTAATTTTGGATTGCATTTGTATAAGTCCTCCATTTTGAGTCTCTCATCTTATACAAATGTTTATTGGGGTGGCTTCCCAGACATACGTCGTTCAACGACGATGTCTCGGTCAAGTGCTGAAGGAGAATACCTAGGGGTAGCTAATGTGGTCGCTGAATCATGTTGGCTCCGTAATCTACTATTAGAACTCCATTTTCCGATTGCAAAAGCAACCGTGATTTATTGTGATAATGTGAGTGCGATTTACTTATCAGGTAGCCCTGTCCAGCATCAACGCATCAAACACATTGAAATTGATATCTTATTTGTCCGAGAAAAGGTTGCACGTGCACAAATCTGTGTTCTCCATGTACCGTCCCGTTATCAGATTGCCGACATCTTCACCAAAGTTCTTCCGCGCGTACTGTTTGATGATTTCAGGAACAGTCTCAGCATACGAGAACCTCCTGCTAAGACTGCGGGGGACTGTATAATCCCTAATTATCTCCATCATATCCCATCATATCAATTAAGTTGTAATTAGAATCATATAATTAGGATGATTAGATCAATTGTATTGATTAGCATATCCTTAGAGATAGCCTAAATTGATTAGGTAGAATTTGTATATTTGTATACTTGGGATAAAATAAATCATGGAATTGATTTCCTTCCGTATCAATTTATCACTTAGTTATGGTAAATCAATGTAGTTTGGTGTAAATATGAGTATAAAACTGGACAGTTGATTGATACCTATGTATTTTTGTGAGTTCTTGTTTAATCTTACAGAGAAATGGAGAAATTCAATTTTGGGAAGCAGAATGTCTCAAGATTGATCCTGAAAACCATAAAGTCATTTGTCGTTCTCTTGTGGAAAATTTGGTTGGAGAGAATGATTTTTCGCTAGAATATGACTATTTGGTTTTAGCAGTAGGAGCTCAAGTGAATACTTTTAACACTCCAGGTGTCGTGGAACATTGTCACTTTCTAAAGGTAGACTTCTCTGCCTTTATACCCTTTCCTAATTAATTCAGATGGCGGATTCATAAACACATTTTCTATACACAATATGCAACTACATGTATTTTGAGACCTCATTAATTAGATTGTTTTGGATTCATTAGTCATATGGATGGTTTTCTTATTTATTAAAGTGAGATGGGTGATTTTGGCAATGGTAAAATGTTGCCACGTCAGCTAAGTGGCCGGAAATATTACCGAGTGTAGTGAGTGACTGTGTGTGAAATGACAAAAATAGAGTGACCTTTTGCACAATTTTTATTAGTTGAGTGAGCGGAGTAATCAACTCTACTAAATTTTTGATTTCTCAAAAGAGTGAATCATTTGTCATACAGGAAGTTGAAGATGCTCAGAAGATCCGGAGAACTGTAATAGATTGTTTTGAAAAAGCTGTCCTCCCAGGCTTAAGTGAAGAAGAGCAAAGGACCAATCTCCATTTTGTTATAGTTGGAGGGGGTCCAACCGGAGTGGAATTTGCAGCGGAGCTACATGACTTTGTTCATGAAGATTTGGTAAAATTATACCCTTCAGTTAAGGATTTAGTGAAGATAACTGTCATCCAGTCTGGAGATCATATACTGAACACGTAAGATTTCACAAACTTAAGAGTCAATTAAAAGAGAGAAAAAAGGAATGAGATTCCAATAGTGAACAGCTTATTAGAGATCATAATGTCTTGACTGCACGCAGGTTCGATGAGAGAATTAGCTGTTTTGCAGAGCAGAAGTTTCAAAGAGATGGAATTGAGGTTTTGACAGGTTGCCGTGTTGTTAGTGTTTCTGAACATTCAGTTAACATGAAAGTAAAATCTACAGGAGAATATGTCGTCGTCCCTCATGGGATGGTTGTATGGTCAACTGGAGTTGGTACTCGTCCATTTGTGAGGGATTTCATGGAAGAAATCGGCCAGGTATGTTTGCACCATGATCCCCCTTGTTTACCTACTGCGTTGTAAAGCACAAATAAAACCCGTGCTGAGTTGTGTGGTAGCCTCAGGTTGGTTATGTGTGTTCAACTGAACTCATTGCTTTCGACTTGAACTATATATACACAGGCACAACAAATTAAAATGCTAACACTCGTTTTGAATCACTTATTTTTAATCTTGGATTCGCCTATGGAGGTAGTCCTTTCCTTTGTGCTCTAAGATTTTCTGACTGGCAAAAGTGCAAGTTCAGTTAACCGTGACCATGTGATTTTTACCCTTTTCTCTGGCAGGGAAAGAGATGGGTTCTTGCAACTGATGAATGGTTGCGAGTAAAGGGTTGTCCTGATGTATATGCTATTGGTGATTGTACCACTGTCGATCAACGTAAAATTATGGTATGCAAGCCTAAACCAAGTAGCAGCTATGACTAAAATATTTCCTGGATTCTTAATCTACATGATATCTATTCCCCAACTCTTCTTTTTCTTCTTTCTTCGACTTTCATGAATAAGTAAAACACAGTCCCAAATTCCAATATAGTTTAGTCCCAACAAGTCTTAATTACTAGTAAAGTACAACTCCATCATGCACCATCACAAAGAATTGTTCCTTAGCTACCGATGGTTATGCCTTGTATAAATCAGATAAACCCAATACTCAATGAAATTGATTTTGCAATACAAGAAGTTGCCTGCAGGCCTAGTTTATTTCTTCTCAGGTTAGAATATTTGATATCTTACCTACATTAGCAACATATATAGATGGGAGATAAAGAACAAAAAACCAGAGGTTAAAACATAAGTATAGTTTATGAGGAATAATTGTATCCTTTACTTTCTTCTGCTAGCGCAACAGTTAATGTTTGCTAGATTCTTAATACTGACATGCCTTAATATTTTTCACCTTCAATCTGCATTTTTTGTGCGTCACTATGTGGTTCAGGAAGATATTTCAACTATTTTTGAAGCTGCGGATACGGATCATTCCGGAACCTTAACTATTGATGAATTCCAAGATGTTCTGGAAGACATAATCATCCGATATCCTCAAGTAGAGTTGTATCTGAAGAGCAACCATTTGTTTGAAGTAACAGAGTTATTCAAGGATTCAGAAGGAAATGAAAGAGAGGAAGTAGATATTGAAGGATTTAAGTTAGCCCTTTCGCATGTAGATTCACAAATGAAGAGTCTACCTGCTACTGCTCAGGTATATGTTCCATAGTCAAAGGGAACACACACGAGGAGTCGAGGACTATTCCTTCTTACTTTTACTTCATTTTTTGCTATCAGTTTCATTTTCTTATTTTTAAAAGAAAATTTTGGATGGTAGGTTGCTGCTCAACAAGGTTCATATCTTGCTGGTTGTTTTAACCGTTGGGAAAAATGCAACACTAACCCTGAAGGCCCTCGCGTCTTTGGATGTGACGGACGTCATGCATTTCGACCCTTCACGTATGACTTCCTCTTCTTGAGTAAATTATTTTCTTATACTGTTGCATGTATGAGAATTTTGGAAAAACTCACTGCAAGTCTAGTTTTTCTTTATTGATCAATATGATTCTGTTATTTATTTCTACATTTCCTCTGTCACAATGAATGTGATGTATGTATGATCAGACTTTTCATTCACTTGCATTTAGTCTCTCACATGTCACAAAAATGTTTGTTGAATTTAAGCTCCCAGGAGATGCTAAATGTATGGATGGAGCTAGGGCGCGTTAGGGGGTTCACTTGAATCCTCTTCGCTGGAAATTACACTATATATAGACGGTCATTTTTTAATTATATGTAGTAGATGTTGAATCCCTTTGATTTTTTCGTGTATTTATTTCTTTAGTAAACATCCATGTCTCACCTTATTCATCTCCACTCGACATGTAATGCTGGTTCTTCCCTTAGCTAGTTTCTTTTAATCCTTTTTCAAATGTTCTGAAAAACATCATTATGTGGCGTTGAAGTTGTATATAATAGCATGGATAGGCACAAGTTGGATTAGAGTTTCTCTTAGCTAGTTTGATTAACTTCCTCACCTTAGCATGATTCACCTTAATTGTAGGGGTGGATCTAATCAAACCGTGTCACATAAATTTGAAACCGCGAGTACTAAGTTCATACATTATCACAACGATATTGCGCCTACAATGGTTCTCTGCACTTGCTTAAAATCTTAGATCTGTCTCTGCTTAATTGGTCTCACGAAGGTCCTAATTTCCTCTCTCTCGAATGTTCTTAACGTGTGGATATAATGTATTTCAGGTATCGGCATTTAGGGAAATTTGCACCTTTAGGTGGGAGCAAAGCAGCAGCAGAACTTCCTGGAGACTGGGTTTCAATGGGTCGTAGCACACAGTGGCTCTGGTATTCTGTGTATGCAAGGTGATTAGTGTATTTCACATCTAACCACTTTGGTTCACGTAATTAATTGTGTTATTCACAAGAGTTATATTCTGTGTATGCAAGGTGATTGTATTTCACATCTAGTCACTTTGGTTCACGTAATTAATTGTGTTATTCACAAGAGTTATATTCTGTGTATGCAAGGTGATTGTATTTCACATCTAGTCACTTTGGTTCACGTAAATAATTATGTTTTTTTACAAGAGTCTAATTATATAATATTTGCATTTCAGCAAGCAAGTTAGCTGGCGTACAAGGATTCTAGTGGTATGGGACTGGACAAGAAGATGCATTTTCGGAAGAGATTCAAGTCGAATATGATGGTTTTGAGATCCCATTTTAGACTGTCTTTGCAACTTTTTTGGTTAGCACATTAATATGATGCAATAAGTTTTTATTTGTATAAACTTTTACTGTACATCGAATTGTAATCAATAATTTGTTCATACTCACATATATTACATAAGAATATATTTCCTCGTTTGACTTAGATAGCGAGTGTACTTAAATTAGAAGAGAAATAGTCGGCCTATTGGTTTTGTTTTACCCTGCCAAAAAAGATTTCATCATTTATACTCCATTGTTTAATAGTACATTTTTGGCTGATTTGTTGTGTGTTGTTATTCAATGTTATGGCAAAAGATGATAGAAATCCCAAAACTGTTCAAAATAAGCATATATAAACTAAAATTTGCGTAGTTGAATCTCGAATTTCTCACCTTATCTGTTCGTTGCTTGCAAGAATTGAATTATCACACTAGCAAGAAGCAAGGGAGAACTAGTATGGACTATATATTGGCAAGCAAATTAAATTGGGAAGGATAAAAATATATGTTTTTTTTGTAAGATGATATTAATCTCCCATGGAGGTCTTTCATTAATATCAAGGTATATATAGAGTACAATATTCATCCCTTATACAATAGGAATCCTAAGCCTATACAAAAGAGGAATCCTAGTCTTACCATAATTATATTTACACAATATATGGAAATATTCTAATTATGGGTAGGGAATATATTGTTTTATATATCTACACGTTTACACACCCCCTCAGTCGGAGCGGGAGGAGGCCGGACGCTGAGACTGGATCTGAAGTCAAGAAATAACTGTCTGGGAAGTCCTTTGGTAAATATGTCTGCATACTGATAGGATGATGGAACATGTAACACTATGACATGGCCTAACGCAACTTTCTCACGAACGAAGTGTAGGTCTATCTCAATATGCTTGGTTCGCTGATGTTGAACCGGATTATGAGAAAGATAGATGACAAGAGATGTTATCACAATACACAATAGATGCCGACGCAAAGGACACTGAAGTTCTAACAGTAAATTTCTGAGCCAACAAATCTCAGCTACTACATTTGCAACGCCTCTATACTCAACCTCGGCACTGGAGCGAGATATGGTAGCCTGTCGCTTGGCAGACCAAGAAATCAGATTATCCCCTAAGAAAACACAAAAGCCGGAGGTGGAGCGTCGCGTGTCCGGACACCCCGCCCAATCTCGCATCCGTATATGAAAGCAACATGTCCGGTGCGAGAGGGGTATAGCTGCAAACCATAATCAAGAGTGCCCTTAATGTATCGAATGATACGCTTAAGAAAGTGAAATGAGACTCCCGGGGGCATGCATGAATAAGCACACCTACCGAACAACATAAGCTATGTCGGCCCGGTGAATGTGAGATGCGAAGTGCACCGCAAGGCTCCTATACGAGTAGGATCGTAGAGGCGGAGCACCATCCATAGCACTAAGCTTAGATTTAGAATCAAGCGGAGTAGGCACTCTCTTGCGTTCGCCATCTTAGCCCCGTACACAATCTCTTCGCATACTTACGCCGACACAAGAACATATGATTGGCGGACTTGGTCACCGATATCCCCAAAAAGTAACTCGGCTTCCCCAAATCGGTCATTACAAATTCGAACTTGAGCAAGACAATAATCTCATTTTTCAATCCGTCGGAGGAGGCGGTAAGAACAATATCATCCACGTAAAGTAATAAGTAAGCGGTGCTACTACCTCGATGAAAAATGAAAAGTGATGTATCACTCTTCGCATACAAACCCAATCGCAAGATATATCTGGCAAAATGATCATACCACGCACGGGGGGCCTGCTTCATGCCATATAGTGACTTACGGAGACGGCACACATAGTGAGGAACCGCTGGATGGGTGAACCACGGTGGGCGATGCATGTAGACCTGTCTCTCTCAGATCCCCATGTAAGAATGCATTCTTCACATCAAGCTGATGGATCGGCTAGTGTTTGCCCATGGCAATGCTCAAAACTGTGCGGATGGTAGCCGGTTTGACAACCGGGTTGAATGTCTTACCACAATCAATGCCCTCCTGCTGATTTGTGCCATTAGCCACAAGACGGGTCTTATACCTCTCAAGATCCCCATTGTCTCTGAACTTGTGACGAAATAGCCACATACAATGAATGACATTCACCCCCTCAGGTCTAGGTACTAGATCCCACGTGTGTTGTTTAGTTAAAGCATTGAATTCCTCATACATAGCCGCATTCCAATTAGGGTCTTGTTTGGCCAATTTTGGGTTCTTTGGAAGTGGAGAGATGGTTTGGGCAGATAAGTTGAAATGGACTTTAGGTTTGAAGATTCCATGCTTTGAACGAGTTTCCATTGGATGGGTAGGGACAGTGGGTGGCGGAGTGGTGTCTGAGACGGGGGTAAAGTCGGATAAGGAGAAGGTGGGGGCGAAGCCGTCGGAGGCGCCGCGACTCCTGGATCGAGAGTCGCAGCGCTAGAAGGTTCACAAGCTTCTCTGAAGTTTGGGTGCCGCGGCGCCTTAGCACAGGGCTGCGACGCTGTCGACGGTGTTTCAAAAGATTGATCTCTGGAAAACAAGCGCCGCGGCGCCTCCCCTCGAGGCCGCGGTTCTGACGACGGAACAGAGGATGTGAGTTGTTCGATTATGAGGGGAGAGATGG
This sequence comes from Anisodus tanguticus, assembly GCA_034509755.1. Taxonomy (NCBI): domain Eukaryota; kingdom Viridiplantae; phylum Streptophyta; class Magnoliopsida; order Solanales; family Solanaceae; genus Anisodus; species Anisodus tanguticus. The sequence goes on along the minus strand of CM067544.1, from coordinate 25,051,080 downwards.
CAGACTCGTCAAGAAATGAGTAGTCCTGTTTTTGGAATTTTGGAAGATTCGAAAACGGGAATGTGGTCTCGTCGAATGTGACAAGTCATAGCATAGATATCCCCTATGATTCGGCGGGAATCCTAGAAAGACACATGGAGTGGACCTAGGAGCGAGCTTGTGAGGGGCGATGGAGCTAAGGTTGGGATAGCACAAACAACCAAAAATCCGTAGATGATCATAAGAGGGGATTCTATGGTAGAGGATTTCGGTAGGGGTCATATTGAGAAGAGTGCTAGTAGGGAGAATATTTAGAGTGTATTCGACATTTTAGCAAAGATAGACCCGAGAAGGGTGGAGGAGGGAGGCATGAATCAATAGGGTGCGAATCATATTGTTAATGGTGCGGATGATTCTTTCAGTTTTACTATTTTGTGGTGAGGTGTGAGGGCGGGAAAAGCGAAAGACCATGCCATTATTGGTACAAAAGCGGTGAAACATAGAGTTATTAAATTCACGACCATTATCGCACTGAAATGATTTTATGCCTTTTCCGAATTGTGTTTGAACTTGCGAAACTCAAGAAATTTGACAAACACTTCCGATTTAAATTTAAGAGGGTATAACCAAACGTAGTGTGAAAAATCATCAAGCAACACAAGATAGTATTTATGACCGAGAGAACTAGAGATTGGAGATGTCCATAAATCGGCATGTATGATATCAAAAGGAGCAAATGTAACACTAGTAGATGATTTAAACGGAAGACGAATATGTTTGCCTAAAGAGCAAGAAACACAATTTTGGGAAAGTTTCCCATTACAAGCAATGAAATAATTGCCTCTAAGAAAATTAAAAACTGGGACTCCTGGATGACCAAGCCTATTATGCCAAGTTGAAGAAGAAACAGCCGCTAGAGTGACGGGAGAGCAAGATCTGGCAGCGGAGGTGGAAGTGAATGGATAGAGATCCCCCGTGTTATTGCATCTCGTAAGAGGTGTCCCCGTATGAAGATCCTTTACAGTAAAACCAAAAGGGTCAAAATCCACAGAGACAGAATTATTACGAGTAAATTGGCGGACAGATATGAGGTTCTTAATCATGTGTGGGGCATATAGGGTGTTTTTGAGGGAGAAGGGTGGATGAGGAGGTTGTGTGTATGAGGTACCATAACCTTTAACTGGAATGCGTTGTCCACTACCAACTGTAACATATTGATGATGCTTTAAACTAAACAGTTTAGGAATAGTACCTGCAGACTGGGTGACGTGAGATGTGGCGCCTGAGTCCATGTACCAAGTATTGTCAGGTTGTTGCATAGAGAGGGTGCTGAACGCCTGACCCAACTCAGTGGGTGTCATGCCGGAGGAGGGCTGCGGGACGACCTTGCATGAAGTGGGCCCGTCGTGGGGTGGAGCGGGGCCTAACAAATCGGGGTAAGAATACGGATTGTATGGCTGCTGGTACTGGAATGGACTTGGTGTCGCGGCTCTGTACCGGGGCGCCGCGGCACTGTAGACGAACTACCGAGGAGCCGCGGCCCAGTTGTTATGCGATCTCTGTTGTTGTTGCTGTTGTTGGTTCTGTTGACCGTGACCCTTGCCACGACCACGACCTCCTCTACCGCCGCGACCTTTTCCACCCTTGCCGCCGCGGCCGCCGCCGCCTGTTGGGAGTTGTCTGGTGGCGTCTGATCTTGGGGTTGCATGTCGACAGCTAATACCTGCTGGGCGTGCTCATCCTGCTTAGCACGACGGGTTTCTTCGAGCAACAATTGTGAGCGAGCTTTGTTAAAACTCGGTAGCGGATCTTCCTGTTGAATTATGGTGGCCAAAGTATCATATTCGCCCTTAGTAAGGCCAGAAATCATTTGTAGCACCATTTTATCGTCGGTGATGGGCGTGCCGATGTTGGAGAGTTGATCCGCTAGAAGTTTAAGTCGCTTGCGTACTCGGAGACATTGGAGAAGTTTTCAAGACGTGTTTTGTTGAACTGTTCTTCCAAATACACGGCACGAGTGTGCTTGTTGTCCTGAAAAATTTCCTCCAAACGATTCCACAAGTCAAGGGCTGTAGAGTCAGATTTCATTATAGTAAGGAGCAAATCTTGAGAGTTACTACCATATATCCATTGTTTGACGCCGGCGTCGAGACGATGCCAGATAGAATCATCAAGCTCCGTAGGGCGCGGAATAGTGTCATTAATATGGTCAAGCACGTTATAGAGACATGCATGATTGCGAAAAAGTTTAACCCAGGGAAAATACTTGTTGTTTTCTTGATCAAGAATAATGGGAATATGGTTCTTGATGTTGGAAACAGTAAGGACGGGATGAAACGGGGGTGATGACTTTGTGGTGGGATTTGTGGAGGTAGAGGCGTCAGAAAGTGTGGAAGAATCAGGGATAGCCATTAACAATATGATTCGCACCCTATTGATTCATGTTTTATATATCTACACGTTTACATTATGGTTTCTCATCTTTCGGGGGAATGATGTGCTTTGACCATAAGTAAATCTAGAATATATGTGAAGGGCATGCGGGGGCAATCACATTGAGTACTTTGGACTGAAATCATAAGTTAAAATTTAGACTATATAATTGGCTCATTCTACGGTCAAACCTCTCTATAATGACATCATTTGTTCGAATATTACATGGCTGCTATAGTGAGTTGTTGTTATATATTATACTGACATTTGATATTTATATTTCATTTTGATGTTATAAACAAAAGTAAGCAAATCATTACTAGAATTAAAGGGTTTTCCCACCGATATTCAGTGGAAAATTTGTGCTATAAAACATGATTTTCCCACCTCATTCCAATCGAACTAGCTCATTGAGAAATCACTAGGAAAACGCAAGGTGGGAAACAAGCTCCCAATGAAAAACTGAGAAACTTCCTAATTTTTTCGTGTGTTCACACTACTATTTAAGTTTTTCCCACTGACATTCAGTGGAAATAGTCACTGAACATTTTTCAGTGGAAAAATAGTGATTTTCTAGTAGTGTTTTATGTTATAAACGAAATAATATAAGTGTTAACTTTAAAATTTCAATTGATTTTCATATCTCATTAATTAAAAATTGAAAAGACTAGTAAATTACTAATAAATTCATAACTAGTTATATCATACCGGTAAAGAATTAAAATCTAAGGAACATATGCATTTAAAACTAATTAACAATTTAAATATTTCAAGTTTGACCTAAGAATTCTACAATTGTAGGTTGTTTCGTAAATTTCCAGCATTTTAGTGATAATATAACGCTTGAGTTCCAGTTTCATAGCATCCATTGCTTGATTGGTGTTATGAGATGAGATTTGAGCGGTAAATGCATGACATTTATTATGTGCATGACATTAATGATGACTATCATAAATATTTTAATATTTTATTTATATAAAATATTATTATATAATATTTAAGTATGGTTGTTATAGAGAGATAATTTTACAAATAGTGTACCGCTATAATGAATGACACTACTGTTATAGGTAGAATGTTGTTATAGAGAAGTAAAATATAACATGAAAATCGGTTCCCAAAAAAAATCATATCCTTATAATGAAATGATGTTATAATGAATGTAAAATGAGAGAGATTTGACTGTACATCGAAATTAAAAAAACTAAATTTTGGATCACCTCACTCAAAGATTAAAATAACTTGCTAGTTGGCACCTTGTTAAGATCTTGATGCATGATGGCTATATTTGACCACTTGTCATTTTGCTTTGAGATACTTGAGCAGAAATAGAGGGTGGGTTCGGTATGGAGGAAAATATTTTCCTTCAATTGTATTTTTGAAAATAAGTGAGTTTATTACTTATTTTTTATGTTCGGTTAATTAGTGAAAAATAATTTTCAAAAATACTCACTCTCCGACAACACCCCACCACCCACTCATGCCTCCACCTACCCCAACCCAACCCCCCAAATCCCCCACCCCACCCTCTATCAAGGCGGGATGGGGGTAAGAAATTTTTTATTTTTTATAGACTTAAAATAAAATATATAAAAATAGAAAAATTCGGATGGAGGTTGGGGGACGGAGTAGTTGGATGGGGATAGGTTGGGGTAGGGGATAAGAAAAGATTTCTCATTTTTTAAGCAAGTAAAACAAAATAATATGAAATAGAATTTGGGAGGGCGGGAGGTGGTGGGGAAGGGGGGGTCATGTGATGGTGAGAGGTGGGTGGTGTGGTGTGGGTGTTGGGGGGTAGGGGTGAATATGAGGTGTGTTCAAGAGTGATGGTTGGGTGGGGTAGTTGGGAGGCCGGGGTGGTTGAGTTCGAGGATTGGGAGGAGTCAATGGATATGGAATGCCACTTGTGAACTTGTTTACTCTAAAAAAATATTTTAAAAACTTTTTGACCAACGAAATATAAAAAAAATTGTTCATACCGAACACACCTAGAAATTCAAAGCAGTAGGAACGGTGCAAAGAGTAATTCTTCTCCTCTTGTTTATTACTATAATGAATACATTCTAACAAAAAGGAAGAGGAAAAAAGTGGAAAAAGTGCATGGTAGTAGCAATGTTTTAAAATGCGTTTTCGGAACGAGCCCCAGAGCAAAAGTAGGCGTAAGTATCATCGGGCGTAAGCCTCAACCTTGTGGTCGTTCGCCTAGGCGTAAGCCTCAACATTCTTGGCGTTCATTTGGAGCGTAAGCCCCGAGAACTTTTCCAAATTTAGCCAAAATTTCTTAATAAATCTTTTTTTACAAGTTAAATATCCAAAAGTTAACTCATAGTAAATTCTCAAAAAGTTTTAAAAAAATCTAATTATTTATCCTAATTTCATAATCTTTTCTCTTTGTTGTTTACGGAGTAACATATACACTTTAGACCATTGTATGTAAAGTGCAAACTACAAAGTAAAAAGTTTTGTCCTCTAATTCTTACTATGCTTCCATTCTTGCATTTTCCTTCTTTATGCTTTATTTTCTTCAAGAGTTTTTTAGCGTTCTTCACTTTATCTTTTATAAGATAGTTTTTAGTTTTAGAATTTCTTTTGGTATTGCTATAGTTTTGATAATGTTTTGAAGATTTTATTCTGACTATTTATATTATAATGAGTATTAATGTGTTATCTAGTTTTAGGTTTTAAAATAATAGCTTTATATTATTGTCATTTTTATCTTTGAATTACTAGGATGAAATATTATTTTTACAACTCTAATTATGTTTCATCATAACTTTAATTATGTTATTGGTGTAATGCATCTTTACGTCATTCACTTTTTAAAAGTTTTTTAATGGTTCTTGCACATGTTAGCATGTTAATATATATATATATATATATACACTTCCCCACGAAATTTATTATTTTTTAAATAGTTTTAATGTGTTTTTATTTATATATTAATTTTATTACTTTATAAAATACTAAAATTGAATACTCATGAGGCATATCCGTGCCTCGGAGCTTACACCTTACTGAAACATATATAAAATGCTCCACTTTACGCTCACACCTTTTAAAATATTGGGTAGTATATAGTCACTCAGCTGAATTAATGCGACTGTGTGAAACATTTAACAATGCCAAACTTGTGCAAACACAAAGGTCTAGGAATTGAAACTAGCTAGTACTACTATAATAAGCCTCATGTTGGTAAAGGAAATACAATCCACGAATGTAACGATATCGATCACTTTTGTAGCACTAGTCAATTCACTGTTCGCAGTACCAATTGTAGACATGGTCTTTCAATTCTTTTATAAGGACGTATTTTTTCGTCAAAATGTGGCCATTTAATACTAAAATTCTTTTGGTCGTCTTAATATCGTCAACAAAGGTAAAGTTTATTGCCAGGTACGATTCTACTTGCCTAGTCAGCTGTCAACCACTTGTAACTCTTTGGATCCGAATGGAACTATGTATAACAACAATAAATACATATTCAGTGAAATCTTACAATGACATACCCAATAAAATCTCACAATATAAAATTTGAAAAGAATATAAATTACACAGATCTTATATCTATCTTGATAAATAAAGCGACCTATAGGCCAAAAACCAAAATGTGGTGTAGGTCCTAATAATGGAGATAGGTCTGCCCCATAATGACACGCTCCCTAACTTTTAGGTTTTGACAAGTCAACATGCGCTAAAATTGCCTATTACGTGCTCCACAAGGCCCTTAAAAAAAAAAACAAAACAAACAAACAAACAATAAAAGTGGCTGCGCTGTAACTACGTTCATTTATGGAAAGATTGGCCTTTTTTGTCAAATTCCCCATCTTTATATAAAGTGAGAGAAGAGAAAAAGAGTGAATTTATTAGGGTTTGTATTGCTGCAACATAATGCGTGGGTATAGTTTCTTTCAGAGAGCCTCCAGGGCTTTCAATGACTACCCTCATCTCCCTAAAATTCTTGTTCTATTCACTGTCAGGTCAGCCAACTTTTGCATTCACCAATCTTCACATTTTCTCTTTTTTTTTTACACTATTGTTTTGCTATTCTTTAGTATTATTTTGGAACTTGGGTGATGTTACTCTATGCTAAATTCTGTTCATTAACATGTGCACCAACATTGTGAGCTTTGTTTTAGTGTGACCATCTATTATTTGTTTCTCATTTTAGCATTTGCTTGTTTATCATTATTATTTGACTTGTTTGTCCATTAACGAAGCAAGGAATTTATATAAGGGGATTAAAAAACAAAATATAATACTCCATTACAGTATATGGGATTCGAAACGTGAATCTAAAGCAACCCATTTGACACTTCGCTAGACCTTTTTCTTATAATATCAAGGGAATTCAAGAACATAATATAAAATTAAACAAATAAGTTTTCGGCATATATGCCTAGTATAATTTTTCAACATAACTAATTGAATCTCTCCGCCACTGGGTTTGAGATCGTGATTGTACAGCAACCTAGTTAATTTATTGAGTTCGATATTTAATATAGGATGGCTTGCCTCTTGGCAGACCACGAAATGAGATTATCTCCTAAGAACACACAATAGTCGGAGGTGGAACGCCGCGTGTTCGGACAATTTGCCCAATGAGCGTGCGTATATGATATCAACCTGGTCGGTGCAAAGGGGTAGAGATTCAATCCATAATCAAGAGTGCCCTTAATGTATCGAATGATACGTTTAAGAGCGGTAAAGTGAGGCTCCCCTGGGGCATGCATAAATAGACACATTTGTTGAACAACATAAGCAATATCAGGTCTTGTGAATGTAAGATACTAAAGCGCACCTGCGAGGCTCCTATAAAGGCTGGGATCGGACACTGGATCACCATCAACAACACTGAGTTTCGATTTTGAGTCAATCGAAGTAGGCATGATCTTGCAGTTCGTCATTTTAGCCCTGTACACAATCTCTTCCGCATACTTACGCTGACACAAGAACATAGTATCTGTAGATCTAGTCATAGAAATCCCCAAGAAGTAACTCAACTTCCCCAAGTCTGTCATACCAAATTCAGATTTGAGCAGAGCGATGATCTCATTCTTCAACACATCAGAAGAGGCAGTTAGAACAATATCATCCACATATAATAATAAGTATGCAATGTTACGACCTCGATGAAAGATAAATAGAGAATGATCACACTTGCTGCATACAAACCCAATTTGCATAATGTAAGTAGCAAAGCGCTTATACCACGCCCTGGGTTTCTATTTCAAATCATACAGTGACTTACAAAGATGACAGACATAATGAAGAGCCTCTGGATGGACAAAACCTGGCGACTGGTGCATGTAAACAATTTCTTTCAAATCCCCATGTAAGAACACATTATTTACATCAAGCTGATGAATCAGTCAATGCTTACCCATAGCGATGCTTAGAACCGTGCGAATGGTGGCTGGTTTAACCAACGGACTAAATGTCTCACCATAATCAATACCCTCATACTGACCGGTACCATTAGCCACAAGTCTCGCCTTATGGCACTCAAGATCACCATTGTCTCTAAATTTGTGACGAAATAGCCATATTCATCTAATCACATTAGCCCTATCCAACCTCGGAATCAGATCCTAAGTGTGTTGTTTCGTTAAAGCATTAAATTCCTCACGCATGACCGCATTCCAATTCGGGTCAAGTTTGGCTAATTATGGACTTTTGGAAATTGGAGATATGGTTTGGGTGGATAGGTTAAAGTGCACTTTGGGTGTGAAAATCCTGTGTTGAGCACGGGTTTCCATTTTGTGCGTGGGTATAGGGGCTGGTTGGGCGGTGGTCGATGGCGTGACAGTAGATGACGGGGCAGTCTGATCGATAGGTGACAGGCTGGACGAATCAACGGGATTTAGAGAAGTTGGGTTTGGTTCCGATGATCGGTGTCGGTTGGTAGGTTATGTCGGGTTGGTTTGTGCGGTCGTGTGACGGGTTGACAGTGGGCTTAGGTGTTCGGCGGCAGGATGGGTAAATGGTGATGGAGATTGATAGGTTGTTGGCTGATGGGGACGATTCCATTCCGGGGACTGTTGGGTGAGGGGAATGTTGACCGATTGAAATGAAAACGGTAGGGGAGCCTCGACGGGATGGTATCGGCAGTGGCAGGGCCGGGTGGTGACGTGACAGAGGTGTAAGTGGCGGTGTCAGTAATCGCTGGAATAATGGCGGTATGACGGAGGGCATGGTGGAAAATAAGGGATGTGTCGGATTCATCTAGAAAGGTGTAATCCATGTTTCAGAATTTTTGAATGTTCACAAATGGGAAGATTGTTTCGTCAAACTTGACATGATGAGAGACTAGGATTTTATGTGTAGATAAGTCAAAGCACAAATAACCCTTATGATTAGACGGAAAACCTAAGAAGACACATGGAGTGGTGCGAGGTGCTAATTTATGAGGAGCCGTGTAGATAAGATTTGTGTAGCAAAGGTAACCGAAAATCCGAAGGTGATCATAGGAGGGATCCGTCGGTATAGAATTTCGGTGGGGGTCTTATTAGGAAGAGTACTGGTAGGTAAGATATTAAGAATATATTCTACCATTTTGACTGCATAGACCCAAAAAGAGGGGGGAGAGAAGCATGAAAAGGATTGTACAAACCATGTTATTGATAGTGTGGATGATTCGTTCGGCTTTACCATTTTGGGGGAGGTGTGGGGACACGAAAAGCGAAAAACCATGCTATTATTTGGGCAAAATTTATGAAATGTTGAATTATTAAACTCACGATCATTATCACATTGAAATGATTTGATGACTTTTTCAAATTGAGTTTTGATATAAATACGAAATTCAAGAAACTTGGCAAAAATTTCATACTTGAATTTAAGTGGGTAGACCCAAATAAAGTGAGAAAAATTATCTAATAAAACGAAATAATATTTATGTCCCAGGGAGCTAATAAGGAGAGATGTCCATAAGTCTACATGAACAATGTCAAAGGGAGAAAACGTAACACTTAAAGATGACTAAAAAGGAAGGCGGACATGTTTGCCTAAAGGGCAAGAAAAACAATGTTGGGCAAATTTTCCATTATTACATCGAATAAAATTATTACTTCTAAGAAAATTAAAAACATGAGCGCCTGGGTGTCCAAGTCTATTGTGCCAAGTTGATGGAGAGATAACAACTAGAGAGGTATGTTAGAAGGATCTGGCAGCGGAAGTGGATGAGAAAGGATAGAGGTCCCCTACACTATTTTATCTCGTAAGAGGTGCCCCGTAAGTAGATCTTTCACAGAAAACCAAAGGGGTCAAACTCAATAGAAACAGAATTGTTGCGAGTAAATTTTCTAATAGATATTAAGTTTTTAATGATGGTGGGAGCATAAAGGACGTTATTAATGGAGAAAGGTGGCTGAGGTGGTTGAGTTTAGGTGGTACCATAACCTTGAATTAGAATGCGATGACCATTACCAACCGTAATAAATTAAGGATACTTTAAACGAAACAGTTTGGAGAGATTACTTGAGGAGCGGGTGAGATATAAAATGGATCCCGTATCCATGTACCAATTTTCGTCGGGCCATTGAAGATTTAATGTGCTGAAGGCCTGGCCCAAAGAAATGGGGGCCAGGCTGTAGGGAAACTGTTGTGGCTGGGCTGTGGCCATATGTGACTGCTTGGTCGAAGTTGGTGCCTGGGGAATGGCCCAAGATCCAAGGTTGCCAGGAGTTTGGGTACTGTGCTGCTGCTTGTTGAAGTGAGAAGGGAGTCGGGGCCCAGGTACCTGGGTTGGGCCACTGCCTTGGGTCGGCCCAAGTTGAATAATTGTTGGGCTGCTGATGTTGGCCTGCACAGCCTCCACGTCCGCGGCCTCTGCCACCCTTTCCGTTATCGCGACCTCTTCCACCCCCCGCGGCTGTTGCCCCGTGGTTGTTGGTTGTCTGGCAGTGGTGGTTGGAAGGTGGGGCGGCGTTTGCCGCCTGATTTTCAACCGCTAACGCTTTTTGAGTGTGTTCGTCCTGTTTGACACGTCGGGTTTCTTCCAATAATAATTGTGAATGTGCCTTGTTGAAGCTGGGTAGTGGATCGACTTGTTGTATCATGGTTGCTAGAGTATCATATTCACTCTTCGGTAAGTCAACAACGAGTTGGAGAACCATTTTCGTTTCGAAAATTGGTGTCCCTACATTGGATAGTTGGTCCGCAACTTGTCTCAATTGTTTATAATACTCGGACATGTTAGCAAAATTTTCAAGACGTGTATTATTGAATTGCTCCTTTAAGTACACGGCACAGGTGTGCTTGTTGTCCTGAAAAATCTCCTCCAACCGTATCCATAACTCACGAGCCGAGGCACCGATTTTCATGATCGTATGGAGCAAGTCCTTAGAGATGGTGTCATAAATCCACTGTTTGACGATGGCGCCAAGACGACGCCATGCCATTTCATCAACCTCGGTAGGGCGAGGGAAGGAGTCATCAATATGATCAAGCACGTTATAGGCACATGCATGAATTTGAAAGAGTGCAACCAACGAAGAATATTGACCATCTTCTTGATTAAGAACTAAAAGAGTAAAATTCTTGATGTTGGTGACGACAAATGCCGGATGGAACGAAGGAGTGGAGGAGGTAGTGGGTGGGGTGTGGGTGACGATTGGGGAGGAAGATGAAGCTGTGGGAGAGGTGGGAGTAGCCATGGAAGTCATTAGAGGGGCTGGATTTTGGTTAGGAAGAGAAAGAAAAATTTAGGGTTTAGAGGAGGGTAGCCACCGGCCGAATTGTAGGGGGGGGGGGGGCAATTTTTGAAGAGTAGAGTTTTTAGGTGTTTTAGAGTTTGACTCTTGATACCATGTAAGATTGTATTAATCTCCCCTGCGGAGTCTTTCTCATTAATACAAATATATATAGTGTGTACAATATTGAATCCTAATTGAATAAAGATCCTATATTTACCATAATTATACACTACTATTAATTACAAAATATATGACGAATATATGATGATATTCGCTAATATGGTGGATTCTTGAGTCAGAGCTATTGGGTTAAGATAATCCATAACTTACCCGCAATCCCCGGTTTAGTATCGTCCGTAAACCTTTGGACTGGAAGTAGGAATTGTTCTGGACTAATGGCAATGGATACAGAATTTTCCAGATTTGTTACGGTCGCTGTTAAAGTTTTTGCTAGTCAGAAAGCATATATATATTTATCCTTATAGAGGAAAAACTATAGAACTTGAGCTGATACTACAATGTATATGGTTATTTTAGCCTGACTGTTTATAATTTCAAGACTAAAACTAGAGAAAAACCAGTAGGAGCATTTGTCAAGATGGCTTGAAATTGAACATGCACCTTTCTACTCGTCACCAATGTGTAGTGCCATTTAAATTTAATCTGGACGCGTAACACAGATTACATTTGGGACGTGCAACAAACTTCTAAATTACAATTATGTTATTCTATTACTAATAAACTTACATTGATAATGGACCCAAACAACGTTAATTTATACCTATGTGCAATTCCTAACACAATTGTCAGATTTTAGCAATTTCAAACAAGTTATTTGAAGGTATTATAACCATTTCTTTTCTGATCTTTTCTTGAGCCAGCTAGATAATTATATAAATTTGCCTGGAATTTTCGCTAATGAAGACACGAAAAGAGTGAAATATATAGACGATTCATGTTTTATTTAGGGTTGATTGATTTGGTTTGGACTTGCAGTGGTGGAGGACTAGCAGCAGTATGTCACACTGCATTTGCTGATGCAGGTCAAGATGATATTAAGAAGAAGAAAGTAGTAGTGCTTGGAACAGGCTGGGCAGGAACAAGTTTTCTTAAGGGTTTGAAAGATCCCTCTTATTCTGTCCAGGTCGTGTCTCCTCGCAACTATTTTTCCTTCACTCCTCTGTTACCTAGTGTCACCTGTGGCACAGTCGAAGCAAGGAGTATTGTTGAACCAATTCGTAATATTGTCAAAAAGGTATACATATCATCGATCTCAAGTTTGTTATTTTTCTCTTAAAATCAAGCTTAATCTGCACCCTTGGTGATGTCCTTGTTGCATATTTGAGATTTTGGTGTCAAGCATATATCATCCTATTCTTTATATGAACATCTGAGGCCAAGGTTCCATTCCCTTGACTCATACTAATGAAAATTTGACTCCACGACAAAAGGCTGCTGAATTAGCCTATTTCTTACGTGTACCAACCGAAGTATTTTTGATAATGTACTTTCTGTGTAACAGAAAAATTTCGATGCTGATTTCAAGGAAGCTGAGTGTTACAAGATTGACACAGTAAACAAGAAAGTTCACTGTAAAACAACACAACCAAGTCATTTGGGTGGTGGCATAGAAGAGTTTACTGTAGATTATGACTATCTTGTGATTGCTATGGGAGCTCGAGCAAACACTTTCAACACCCCTGGTGTTGTGGAGAATGCACACTTTCTTAAGGTGATTTTACTAAGCAACTGGTTCTTACTAAATAACAAGTCAATGAATTGAAGTATAGTTTATAGCCTATTTTGCCAATCTTTCAAAATCTGCTTATTTTGAAAAGTGTCTTTTGTTATAAATGCTTTCTAAAAAAGTACTTTTGGAGAGTAGAAGCTTGTGTTAGGCTAATTAATTTGAAACACTTTTGCCAATATTAGAGAAATACGTTGGGCTTGACGAATGTTTCAAAAGTGTTTATGGGGAAAAAACTACTTTTTGTAGCTTCTGAAAAACAACTTCTGCTGTAACACCTCAACTTTTTAAAATAAGCACTTTTGGCTTCCCAGAAGTTTGGCCAAACAGGCTATTAGTCCCATTTGAGTCAATGATATTTCTTTGCAGGAAGTAGAAGATGCTCAGAGAATTCGTAGGACTGTGATAGATTGTTTCGAGAGGGCAAGCCTTCCGAGCATAAGTGAAGAGGAGAGGAAGAGAATTCTTCACTTTGTGGTTGTTGGAGGTGGTCCAGCAGGCGTGGAGTTTGCTGCAGAACTTCACGATTTTGTGAAAGAGGATCTGGCCAAGTTGTATCCTGCCCTAAAACAGTATGTCAAGATAACACTCCTTGAGGCTGGGGATAATATACTGAACATGTAAGTAACATAAATGTGGCGAGATTGAAGTGTCCTAGCTGTAAGTTGTTGGTTGCAGTCACTTCAAACTTTCACTTTTCAGGTTTGACAAAAGAATTACGGCTTTTGCTGAGGAAAAATTTGCAAGAGATGGTATTCAACTGAAAACCGGGTCGATGGTGGTGAAAGTAACTGGTCGTGACATATCGACCAAAGAGAGAAGCACTGGCCAAACTGTTATAATACCATATGGAATGTGTGTCTGGGCCACTGGAATTGGATCTCGCCCTGTCGTTATGGATTTTATGAAGCAAATTGGCCAGGTATGTTCAGTTTAGTTATTATTTAGTTGTTTCAGCAACTTCTTGTGTCATTTGATATGATTTGTGCCAATCTGTTTTCCTTAGTTCAAAGATGAACCTCTGTTTGTTGATGGTTTTGCAGACAAACAGGAGAGTCTTAGCAACGGATGAATGGCTCCGAGTTGAAGGGTGCAATGAGATTTATGCTCTAGGTGATTGCGCCACAATAAACCAACGCAGTGTCATGGTAAAGTCACTCAATCTTAAGATTTTAATTTCTTATATTGAATTTGAAAGTTGCGGAGATGAGGGTGCTGAGATGGATGTGTGAATTCAAGGAGGGATAGGATTAGAAATGATGATATCCGGGACAGAATGGGAGTGACCTCGGTGGAGGATAAGATGCGGGAAGCGAGGTTGAGATGGTTCGGGCATGTGCAGAGGAGAGCCAAAAATGCCCCAGTGCGGAGGTGTGAGAGGTTGGCTATGGACGGGTTGGAGGGGTAGAGGTAGGCCGAAGAAGTATTGGGAGAGGTGATTAGACGAGCTATGGCGCATGCGCAACTTACTGAGGACATGACCTTAGATAGGAGGTTGTGGAGGACACAGATTAGGTAGATAGGGTAGTAGGTAGTTGAGCGTAGTCCTACTTGCGCTTACAGACTGGTAGTTGTATTATTATTATTATTGTAGCCCTGCTTAGCCTATCATACTAGTAGGCGCAATATTGTTTTATAGTTCCCTGTCCTTTGATTTCTGCTGCTGTGTGTTATTTTGTGTACTTTGTTTATCTTATTTACATGTGTTAGTTACTGCTTCTTTTTTCAGAATGCTTTATCATGACTTATTCGCTTTTATTACTCTCATTTTCATACTGCTTTAAATTTTTTGTCCGGGTCTGATCGTTTCTCTTGCTTTCTCTTGCTTTTGCTTGTGCTTATGCTTTTTCATGAGCCGAGGGTCTTTCGTAAACAGCCTCTTTACTTACCAAGGTAGAGGTAAGGTCTGCGTACACTCTACCCTCCCCAGACGCCACATTGTGGGATTTCACTGGGTATGTTGTTGTTGTATACTGAATTTGAACAATGTAGCAGTATTTCTTGGAACCTGAAGAAGTTTCCGCTTGTATAGTGATCTTTTCATCAAATCCTGATTGAATAACTAAAGAATTTCAACAATTCAACATTACCAATTGTATCCCTCATATTGGGTCTTGAGTCAAAATCAAGATCAGGAATTGCAATATCATGCTCACACTTCTGGTATTTTGATTCGTTTCAAATGTTGTATGTATACTTTTTCGTTTCTAATTTATGGTTTCTAAAAAGCTTGCTGACACAATTGAATGAAATTTCCTTTACCTTCCTAAGTTGTTTTAAATATCTAGAATTCAAATATACATTTCAGGAGGATATTGCAATCATATTTAGCAAGGCAGACAAGAACAATTCAGGTACTCTAAGAGTGGATGATTTTAAAGAAGTGATCAATGACATATGTGAGAGGTACCCTCAAGTTGATCTGTATCTGAAGAAAAAGCAGCTGAAAAACTTTAATGCTTTACTAAAGAATTCAGAAGAAGATGCTGAAATTAACATCGAAAAGTTCAAGACACTACTTGCTCAAGTAGACTCACAGATGAAAAATCTTCCTGCTACAGCACAGGTGAATATACAGATTACTATTTTCTCTTGTTATATGCTTTAATTCCTCATCTTATGCTTCTGCCTATTGTTCTCTAGGTTGCTGCTCAACAAGGTAGCTACCTTGCTGACTGTTTCAATCGCATGAAAATATGTGAAGCAAATCCAGAAGGTCCAATGAGATTCCGAGGAACGGGGCGCCATCGCTTCCATCCTTTTAGGTAATAGGAGTTCATATGATTTCTATTCAAATATGATGTCAATTTACTTGCTTAGAGTTGACACTAAGTGTTAATTCTGACCTTTTATGATCTTATGCTTCAATATTTGTTGGTGTTTTACCTCCCTTCTTTCTCCTCTCTTATAGGTATAGGCATTTGGGGCAATTTGCACCATTGGGTGGGGAACAGACTGCTGCTCAACTTCCTGGAGACTGGGTTTCAATAGGTCATAGCACCCAGTGGCTCTGGTATTCAGTATATGCAAGGTAATAAATCTGTCACATTACAAAAAATACTTCATTTAAAAGCTATAAATTAAAGTGAGAACATGCAACCATGGTTAATCGGTAAAATTTCTATGTATGACACGTTCTACCGTTAATTGGGTTGGTGTGAACACTGAGTGCGAGTAACTTTTTCAGCTGACACATTGGTTTGAATTCTTTCCAAGTTATGTTGAGTTTCCATCTTCATCGCATTAATGTGTTTGTTTTCATACTTCAGCAAGCTAGTCAGCTGGCGTACAAGGGTGTTGGTGGTATCTGATTGGGTAAGGCGTTTCACATTTGGGAGGGACTCTAGCAGAATCTGAAACAGCATCAGACTTGTCAACTAAACACAAACTCTGGATTTATTTGCTTTTTACATACTGTAATTGAGCTCTTCTTACAAGTATAGTTGAGAAATTTGTTCGGATTGTATTTCCTTAACCAACTTCCTGGTTCCAAGTAATATTTCATCATTATTCCTTAGAATTCTATCGGAAACAATCTCTCTATCCCACAAAGGTAGAAGTGAAGTCTGCTTACACCCCTCCCTCCCAGACCACACTTGTAGGACTATATTGGGTATGTTGTTTATTCTTTAGAATTCTACTCGTCTTTCTGGCACCTACAAAGGGCATACATTAGATTATTCGACTTGTTTGCATTTCACTGCTTGCAAGCAGGGGGCAAAAGCAGGACTGAAGACAAAAAAAGTTAAAATGCCACAATTGGGAGTCGGACTCCTGATATTTTAAACCCCTTTCTCACTGCATTGCAAGCTTTAGTTAACGGGATTCAACAAAGAACACAATATAAAAAGAATTTTACCTGTGCACTGTGTGATGAAGGGATCAATTTACAATCCTTGGGGGCCAACATGGCTCCAGCACTACTTGCAAATATTCTACAATCAGTTGATCATTAAGCACTATAAAAATTTCCCTCTAAAATAAATTCCATCATTTGTACCCTTAAATCAACTATGAAAATATATGGTACACAATGAGATACGGAACAAGGGAAAACTTTTTTCACATTAAGGTGGATGAACTACATCATACAATTGTAACATCTCTCGGTTTATTGTGCAAAAGAAAACAACATCAGTCAGCGGAGACGCCCTTTTACACTTACATGATGCACCAAACTATAATTGAGGTTACAACATCCACAAAATAATTCGATATTTACACCATTAAACATCAACTAGATGCATCTCTTGATTCTTCTCCCTTCTTATACAGGATAAGAGCATAGTAAGAACCAAACAAGGAAAAACACTTCCAAAAATTCAGGTGTGTAGTCATTTCAGAGATCCAACCACCAAACATGGGGAAGTCAGCCTATGATTGGACCAGATGGCTGGTTATGGTTCTTCAACTTTACTGCCTTGTAACCGCTGGTTATGCTTCTTCAACTTCACTGGCCTGTAACCA
The DNA here is from genome assembly GCA_034509755.1 of Anisodus tanguticus. Taxonomy (NCBI): domain Eukaryota; kingdom Viridiplantae; phylum Streptophyta; class Magnoliopsida; order Solanales; family Solanaceae; genus Anisodus; species Anisodus tanguticus. The sequence goes on along the minus strand of CM067544.1, from coordinate 25,033,761 downwards.
AAAGAATATCTTTTTAAACTTCAACATGTACATCAAGAATTCAAAAAAGGTTGCGCCTTTAATATAACATACACCAGTCTGCACATCCATTTTAAGTCTAAGAGATCATATATTCTATGAAAATACATACCACAACAGATCCATTCTTGTTGAAGATAGCAGCAGCAACAGCATGGAGCAAACTGATGCTCTTTGTAAACATTACTCAACCGGTGTCCACTATCAATTTCAACATACTAAATTATCTGTTTTTCCGTTGAATATAGTCTGGTCTACGATGATTTGAGATTGATTCCTTCATCTCATTTGAAAAAGCAATAGCCAACTCCAATTTCCCCATCTTCTTTAAATTACTGATCAGTGATTTGTAAACATGAATCGATGGGCAGATCCCCCTGTGCTTCATCTCATTAAAAAGTCTCAGTGATTCCTCAATATCACCATATTTTCCAAAACTTTCAATCAAAGCATTATACGTCCGCAAATCTGGTTCGATTCTTCTCTCACACATCTCCCTGTAAAATATTAAGCACGATTCAAGCCTGCCAATCTTTCGCAATCCAGTAATTAAGGTATTATAAGAAACAATATCAGGAATTAGACCATCCTCTTTCATGGCCATAAACTCTTTAAGCATTTCATCTATTCTACCACGCTTGCCTAATATTCCCAAAATGGTGTTATATGTGATCACATCAGGTTTGGGTTTCAAACTCTTCATCTGATCAAAAATCAGTAAAGCCTTATCAACCTGTCCACATTCAGCAAAGGCAAAGATGATCCTATTCATAACTGTAGTACTACTTGGAAAGATCAACTCTGAAATCTCCCGGACAAATCTTAGTAAGCAATTAACATCATTTTCCTTGATAAATGCCTGAGCAAAGATAAGATATGTAGATGAATTCAGAGATTTGCAAGATACTATTAGATCCTTGAAACTCTGACATAGAAGGCCAATATCGTTTTCCTCGCCTGCAGCTTTTAGAAGGCGATTGTATGTATTGGGACAGAGGATGATATTTTTATCATGCAAAGTCCGCACTAGCCTAATGGCTCCTGATAGATTTCTGTCATTGCAAAACTTATCAATATAAGCAGCACAGAGTTCTTCTCCTGAACTTTGAGAATTGGTCATAACTGAGAGGACTTCCGCCAACACTTCATCCACAATTTCAGCGGGGAATGCCTGGGTTGAGAATGACTGGCAGCAACCAAAAATACTAGGAGCAAACGTTGGCCAATTGAAGAGGATTCCAACTGGGATGGATTTAATACAATTCTGTATTAGAAATTAGCAGTAAATCACAACATTAAACGACAAAAGAAACAAATGTGCTTCCCTAATTGAAATAGCTAAAGCAAGTGCCTCAAGATAGAGGGATGAAGAGGGAAATGAAGCCAGGTTTAGAATATCTTTTCCATTCAATGCATGCTCGTTAACAGGACTAAAAAAAATATGATCTCATAATTTAGTGTTACAAAAGGAGTTTCCCAATCTCAATATTGCGTTCTGTGTTAATTGTGAAAGGAGCCTTAACAACCAACCCATAAACTCAAGCAGACCATAGTATAAGTTACAGTTCATAGTTATCCTAGAAACTTTGCACGAGATATTTTGAAACCTACTTCCCCGAACTAGATCATATAGAGAAACTTCATTGTTTGAATCGAAGTTCATTTCTTTTGACTGGTTATGACAGTAACTCTTAGCACAAACTTGAACAAATAGAACAATCCTAATCTAACTGCTCTTTTATAAATGGACTTGCAAAAAATATTGGGCTCAGAACATCCTATCCATTCAATGCCATGTTTATTAACAGGACTAGAGTAAAAAAATATAATCTCAAGATTTAGTGTTTCAATGAGAGTTTCTGATCTCAATATCGTGTTCTCTGTGTTAATTGTGAAAGGAGACTTAACAACCAACCCATAAACTAAAGCAGACCTTCATAGTACAAAATTACAGTTCATACATATCCTAGTTCAAACTTAGCATAAAATATTTCGAAGGTTATTTCCGCAAACAAGATCAAAATGAGAAACTTCATTGTTGAAGCCTCATAATTCCATCACTTTAACCCACTCCCAATTCCCACAAAACCCCCCACCCCCACCACCCCCCATATAAAAGCAAGGAAAAGAGAAAAGCAGCAGAGACTGCAATCTTTACCAAATGACATTTTCATACATCATTCTCTTACTAAAGGTAAAAAAAAACTTGGACCAGGACCAGCTTGAATCAAAGTTCATTTCTTTTGACTGGTTACTAATAATGACAGTAACTCTTAGCACACTTTGACAAATAAAGAAACTCTTATCTAACAGCTCTCTATAAATGCATAAGAAACAAAAAACACTCATTCCATGAAAAATAAACAATAGCCTAATCAACCACTCCAAAATAATAAAGGGTAAAGACCTCTACATATTATGTATGTTCCATTTTCTTGGTTATTCCCCCAACAATTAATCAAAATAAGCATTTACAGGTCCAAAAGAGTAATAAGAGACTCACGTCAAGAAAGAAATTTGGACAGCGATGCAATGTGTTGAATGCCCGAAATCCTTTAGAAGAAGAGTGTAACCCAACAGAGAGAAGAGTGTAGTTAAAACAAGAACGGCATAATAACAAAGTTAAAGTGCTCAGCTTCGCTCTGCCATTCAAACCACCTGCTACCATCTTTTCTTCACAGATTTAAGGGGTAACAAATTGTGCACAAGAGAGAATGGAATGCCTAAAAAACCCCTTCTCGCATTTTCGGCTGTGGAGGGACGTGTATTGCCTACTATCTGATGGTTACAAAAAATAAATAAATGAAAATTATGGTTTTATGTGTAGTGGGCGTTGGACATTATTTAACTGAAGTTTAAAACCAATATTTTACTAGGCACAAAGTTTAATAAATGAAGAGACTTTTATATTTTGTGTTACTAAATTAAAATGTATATATTATATTAAAATGTCATTTGAATCTTATGCTTATAAACTTGACACGTAGGATATTTGAATTGTCAGCCTACTTAATATAGAAAGAGACGCTCTTTTTAGGACAGATAAAAAAAAAAGTAAGACACTTAAATTGGGACGGAGGGAGTATTATTTTGTTTTGAGTTGGATGCTCAAATTATTTCATATGGTATGATCAGAATCAACAATTGATAAGTTTGTTCTCACTATCATAAGTTTCTATTCATTCAAGATGCCTGGACCACAAAAAAATTGGTTACATGTGCTTTCTAACTCTCCTAAGTCTGGATTCAACTTCAAGATGTGTAAATCTCAAAAAAAAAAAAAATGTATAGGAGTTTGTCGAGTTCCCCCTCCTTGTTTTAGACTGAAACATATATGACTTTGTCAAGTTCCCCTACTTATTTGAGACTGAGACGTAATTATTGTCACGTTGTATGAATTTGTTGAGTTATATAATGTCTCAAGCGGTTAGATTGCATGTATAGGAGGGGTGTTGAGTTACATATCTTCAACTAGATATTTCATGGACAAAATATAGGATCAAAGGCTTGCTTGGTCATGGATCATTTCAAATGACTTGTTCTTTGTGAGATCTAGTTCCTACACTTCATGAGTCTCCAGAAAGACATATCTTCAAAGATTTATTGCTTCACAATGTACAGAATATAGGGTCAAAAGCTCTTGCTATCATGGATCATAGCAAATGACCAATTCTTTGGGTGATCCACAGTTTCTGCAGATGTCTCATTTGCCTATAGCATATCGAACTCCTATAGTTAAACGAGTTAAAAAAAAAAGAACTTCCAAGCATATCATTGCCTCATTGATGGGGAGTAAAAAAGAGAAACCAAGGTGTAATAGCCATTGAGGCATGAAAGAGTTAACTCACTATTAGACTCAAAATGGATCCAGTAGTGAATGTTACACGCTTAGTAAAGAGTGAAGACTATAGATGTTTACAATAAAATTAATACAATTTTGACAAGGAGAGAAGCATCTTAAGGTGTGCAGACAGATGATATCAAAGCCAAACTGACAATGACTCGTCCTAAATTAAAGAATTCAAAAGGATGAAAGATGAGAAAGCCAGTGCTTGGTTGATCATAAGAAGGTAGTAGTAGTTCTGAAGTATCTCAATAAAAGAACTTACAAAATCCATGAAGTGCATTCTGTCCATTTGATGCAACCCTGAGTTTTAGTAGTTTCAAGTGTAAATGAAAAGGCAGAAATTAGACAGGTAAGAAGTGAAATAAATTGAATTATATGACTGTCATCCTTAAGTTAGACAGCTGTGGAGGTTTGTCCGTTGCAAGAGAACCACATTATGTGAGCAAACATCCTGCTCTAATTTCCAGGTCGAAGCAAGTTTTTGCTGATGGAAATTTAATGATTATCTCTTATGTATTGCAAAGACATGGTAAGCATTCTACATTCTACTTCAAGGGAATGTAAATCACATGTGCCTAGTTACAGTTCATAACAGAAATGTGGAGATTAGTCAAGATGTCTATGCAGAGCGGAAAACATAACATGCTAGGGAGAGATTAGACCTGTTGCGGAAAATTAAATCCAAACTCGAGAAACAAAACAAAAGAGAAAAAGTAGGCAAAGCTAAAATCAATTATAAGACCAACGGCTAGGCTGTAAGATATTCTGAAACTGCTCAGTCAGCTTTCACTATAAGCATGGTATGTCAAAAGTTTATATAACATACCAATACACATAACAGGAAAAATCTTTATGAATGAAACCACCACCAATAATGTAAGGGAAGGGATAGACAAATCTAGGATTGGTAAAGAACACTGATACCAGAAATATATTAACTTCAATGGCCAAAATGCTTCAGTCCCCAACAAGTTAAGAAGCTGGGACAAAGTGTAAAGGTGGCATTAGTTACAAGGATCTAGGAGCTGACTAGAAAAGAAGGTAGAACCTCAAGGGAAGATTCAGTCACTAAGAAAAGAAGGTATTCAAGGGACAATTAAGTCACTAAGATGCCCATACTAGGACAAAAAGGTTCATCCTTTTGGAGTTATTTTTTTTGTCGATAAGTTGATAACTTTAGATATATCATGTGAAATTTTAGACATAATGTTTGTTGATAACTTGATAACTTTAATCTCCAACAAGAGGAGTGCAGTGTCTTCCCATGACCTGTTTGCTATGTTCGATTGTGTAATTAGCATCATAGCCAATGAATGTCCTCAACTTGGAGAAGAAGCTGGTATCAGAAAACCTTGGTGAATTGATAGACTGCATGGATACCTAGTGATTTAGAAGCCTCAGTACACACTCTTAATATATCACACAAAAAGGGAAAGCCAGGTCAAATTCTAATTCTGAAAATAAGGCGTATTCTATGTACTTAGAAACCTGATACAAAAGTAATAGAAATCTCTAATTTCATTAATCCACAGCCCTCAACCATGACATCTCATATTATCATCAAAAGAGATTTATGAAGCAAAGAAGAAAGCTTCTTCCATTATAAACTCTCAGTAATGCAATGCACAGCTGACACAACCTAATATGTATATATAACATGAATCAATAGTAATATCCAGCATTTTCCATTGTAGTAAAAAAATAACTTGGCCACATACTGCAATATAGAACCTTATTCATATTGTACCAAACATGTAATTCAGAAACTAGAATACTAATCTGAGGAAGCCAAAGAACGCTTCCTCTCAATGCCTCAGATAAGAATGAACAAAAATTAAAAGGCAGGATTGAAAATTGAAAGATCATGAAAAGGGTGAGCTCCCCTTATTTCACATTATTATTCCTCTTCAGCATCTTCCTCTGCAAAACTGAGAACTTGACAGACTGATGATGGCTCCTTATCTTCATCATAGCTGAAAAACGATTTCTTCCCTATCAACTCTACCACTCTTTTAGCAGGTCCAGAATCCCTCGGAGTCTCATTAACGTTGCACCGAGCAATCCTAATTCGCGGTAGCAAATCAGGCTTCACAGTAATACTCAGTGGAGATTTTTCACTCTCTGTGCTAGCATGAACTACTATCTCACTAGGAATTTCCCATCTCTTTTTCACCCTACTACTACTTTCTGTACCCAAATTGTTGTTATCCGTTTGAGATACACGCGTTTTCCCAAAAGATAAAGATCGTTTCTTTTCATTTCTCTTAATCTCAACATCTTTATCATTCTCAGGTAAAGACCTCTTTCTCACTACTGATGACTGATTTGTACTCTGATTATACCGACTAGCCACAACCCTACCCGGCCTCTGAGGCTTCTTATTAGACTTTTCGCCATCTTTGAATAACTTCTTTGGTTGAACTGAACTTAAAAACCCATCATCCTTTTTAACATTTTTCTTTGATGCAATTGTAGTAACTGCCTGCCTTGGAGCCACCATAGTTCTTGCTATAACTGAACTTTTCCCCCTTTCTTTACTACTCAAACTCTCTTCTTCAATCTCTTGAAGCTTCCAAAAACAAGATTTTCGCCTATTTGTAATTGGCTGGACAGGAGTAATCATTTCTTGCTTACCCAATTTCTCTGCCTTTGTTCCTGCAAGAATCTCTGATGGCCCCATACTTAACCCTCTACGCGTTGCACCAAAAATCTCAGATGGTCCTAAACTAACACCCCTTCTTTGCACATTTGTTTTTGCACTCATTTTTGGCTCCATAAACTTTGCTGCAACAACTCTTCCTCTTTTTTCAACAGTCTTAACAACACTTTTTTCAGCCTTCTCAATTCTCAGTGCCTCTAGTTTCGAATTCAATCTACTAATCTCCATTTCAATTTCTTCAATTTCCTCATCAATCTTCTTTACATCACGCAAATCATTATCCTTTCCATTCTTTCTAGTCAAAATGGGCTTGTTTGACTTGATTCTTGAATTTTCCATAGCCCCATTAGGTTGAAGTGGCTTAATGGGCATTGGAGATGAGATATTAACAGACAAATTCTTATATAAAGGAGTTTGATTCTCCTTACTTGACATATCAGATTCAAAGGAATCAGATGGCCTCAACCAAGAACATTTCAATGAAGACAAATATTCAGAGTCACCATTATCAAAGGCAGCATTATTCCATATCTGAACATCTGTTGGATTAATACCATCTGGGTATTGTAATACACTCATATTTCTCAAATGGGTGTCAAGAACTTTCTCAAAAGAAGTTGTAAAAATATAAATCTTGAAGAGTTCTTGAGAGAGAGAGATGAGAAAGTTTGGTTGTGAATTAGGGGAATTGGTTTGAGCCTTTTTGTATTTTCAAGTTTTTGACCGTTGGGGATAGGGAAATAAAAACGTTGGATTGTCCGCTCTATCGTGGCCGTTGGATATTAAACGGCTCGAATTGACGCTCCGATTTTGATTTAAAGGCTTAAAATTGGATCATAAACGGAGGTTAAGTTGTGATTTTAACACCGTGGTCACGCTCCTCTTCCCTTTTAGTCGTTTGGTAGGCTGAACTAATCAAAATAGTCCTTGTATTTAAATTTAGTCCATCCAATATATTATTTAGTTACTCAATTTAATTTAATTATATCTAATACATGAATAATTTAAATATCATAGGGGCTTATCTAATACCGAAGAAACCAAGGAATTACTTATACGAGGTTTAATTATATCTGGTTAAGACCCCTAAAATGACTAAATCACCCCTCAAACCCTTTCCTAAATTTCTTTATATACAACAACGTGCCCTACTCATACCATAAGGCAGCTTTCATGTACCTGGTAATTTAGCAAATTTTCTTTAAAGTTCGGTACTTTTTTTAAAGAAAGAATTAACAAACATAGTCAGAAGATTATTCTTCTCTTAGCTAGTTACATGAAATAGATCTCACAAAAAATAATACTATAATTTTTGTACAGTAGTCAATTAGCTCATATCCTTAACTCAATTGAATAAATAGAATATTCCACAAATATTCAAGGGTATAATTATAAAGAAGATTTTGTACAATTTTAAACCAAACACAAGTTTAGATTATAAATTATTTATCTAATTTTTAATACAATGAACCAAACACTTGATAAAAAAAATAATCCTAGCATTACAATCCTTGCATTATTAAATATTAATATATACATTACTAATTCCTACATTAATAATCTTTGCATTACTTATCTTCGTACCAAACGATCTTTAGGGGAGTGATAATACGTCTTACGTCATCATTGATATAGTAGCACAATCAAATCACATGGTTGATTTACCTTTTTAGGATACTAAAGATTTTATTTCTATTTTTAAACGTCATGTAAATATAATTTTTGAAAAATTATTTTTCAGATAACGTTTGATTCGGGTCTAATGTTTATTCATATAATGTTCAACCGACAAAATATTATACTATTGTTTAACGTTTATAATAACGTACAAAATTTTAGACTGTTGTCTAACATTTGCTATAAATTTTTTAAAAAAAAAAACTGTGGTCTAACATTTTTTCGTAATTTTTTAATTCTACTCAAAAGAAATCTTTAGATCGTAATCTAAAAGATCTATAAATTATTTTAAAAACATTAAAAAATGATTATGTATTATAAATAATTATCCTAAAAAAGAGAATCGGCAAAATTTTCTGCTAATCACACTCTAGGAGTCGAGGCCTAGTTAAATTTTAGTTTCAGTTGGGCCTAATGAAATAAAAAAAACATTTTTTTGTGCGGATTCCTTCAAAAGCAGTTGTTTTTAATTTTTGCCTCTCAAATTGGTGATCTTAATTTTTGGTCATTCGCCTAATACCATGACATTTTGGGTTCGAACCCCAATTCAGAAAAAAAAAAAGAAATTTCGTAGCAAAATTAGGCCTATTCGGGCAAAAATTATACCTTAAGGCATAGTTTTGCAAAATTTCAACTGAGTAAAAAAAAAAGTTTTCCTTTAAGTAGAATTTTCAGTCATACTTTACCTGATCAGGTAGAGTTTGAGGCAAACTCTGACTTAAAATAAAGTTTGAAACTCTGTCTGAAGGTAGCAAAACTCTACCTTATGAATTTAAATTCTACCTTGCGATTTTTTTTTTAATTTTTAACTGAGCGGGAGTTCAAACCTGAAACCAAAAAGTTTTTGGGGAGGACAAAAATTAAATACCACTCCAAAATAAGCTCATTGTGCGAATGACCCAATAAAAAGTTGAAAAACTCAATTCTGACAAGAAAAAGAACAATGAAAGGACAGAATCTTATTGAGCCAAAACCCAATTGATTCCATTTGTTTCACGGAAAAAGATAATTTCACGGTTGGTAATCGAATTAAGTTGACAGGTTACATCATAAAACTAAACTCTATATTTTGCATACAAGGAAATTGTCCAAAGTTCATCAATCAATCATAGAAAATTACATTAAACAGACAAATTAAAAAATGTGAAGTAAGCATTATCGACCTCAACACATAGTTAATTTCAGCTTCTAAATTTTACGTGTGTTGTTAAACTTCACCTTTCAGTCTAAAAATGGGGGAAACATGGATTAAATGGGGCAAAATGGAAAACCCCGTGTTGTGATCTACACAATGCGTTTGTTGTGTTGATGATGTGATAGTGTTTATTTTGACTATTTTATGTTTTATGTTAGGTGGCAGCTTAATTGTAATTCTTGATGTTGAATTGATGAATCCCCAATGAGATTCATTTTATGCGTTGTACATGAATGACTAATGTATGTTTTGATACACATTTTAGGTCTCGTTTGATCGGGAACAAGTTATTCTAAGATTAATTATCTATGAATTAGTTATCTCGAGATTGTTATCCTACCATTTCACGGAGATAAAAATAACACTAGAATTCAAGGATAACTAATTTCAAAATTAGTTATATCGTGATTTAATTCCAATCAAACGTGAGATATATTCATCTCAAAATTAATCTTGAGATTAATTATCATTTATTCCTCGTACCAAACTAGCCCTAGAGAATTAGAGTTCTCATGAAATAAGAAAGCTTTATTCTAGTGGCAAAACTTATTTCAAAAATTGTTTCAAGTTGCAGGTTCGAAGCGTAAGAGTCTGTTTGGCCAAGCTTTTTTTAGGCTAGAAGCACTTACTAATTTCTTTAAAAATACATTTTTCTTAGATTTAAGGTGTTTGGTCAACAAAAAAAAATGTTTTTGAGGGTAGCAGAAGCAATTTTTCTGCGATTGGGAAGAAGTTAAAAAAAAATGTTTCTTCAAAAAAGCAGAAGCACAAGCAGGAAATTATTTTTTTCAAGACAAAAATATTCCTACCATAAATACATATTTACCAAGAATATCTCTTATTAATTCATTAATTTCTAATTATAAATATTTACGTATAGCAACTCATTTTGATTCTTAATGAGATGTCAATACATTTAAATGTTCTCAAATAAAATTACTATTACTTAATATTCTTGTTACAATTATCAAGTTTTATGTATATATTTTTTAAATTTTATGCTGCAGATGTAATTCATTTCTTGTCCAGAAAAAGATATTTATTTCCTTTTTATCTTCAAGCAGACTTATAACTCTTTTTGTACTTGAGGAATGATAATGTTAATTTGCTTCGATTTATCTATGTATTGATTGAAAATTTTAATATGTATTTTTAAATTTTAATTAAATAGAATTAAAAACTTAATTAAAATCTATCATAATAGATTTTAAAAAAATTCTCTATAAAATAATTTTAATAGTAAACGTTCATTGATACTTGTTTTTTTTCGTAAATTGATACTCAAAAGCTCTTTTTAAAAAAGATTAGCCAAACACAATATGCTTATCAAAAACACTTTTAAAATAAATTAGCCAAACACCAACGGATTAAAAAAACACTTCTTGCATTTTTGCATTTTTTAAATAAGCAGTTTTCACCGCTTAGCCAAACAAGCTCTAAGTATAGCATGTTCGCATTTTTTTAAAAGTCCTTTATTTAGAATTTGTTGTTCCGCTATTTGAGCGAGCTTATTCGGTTTCTTCCATATCCTGCATTATGTTTTCAATCACTTATGATCCCCTTATGGTGTGTATACTGTGAAAAATAAAGAATTACCACATCAAATTTGAAATAATTTTTTTTGAATTACGGTATTTTGATATTCATTTTAAAAAATGATATAATATCAAATATCGTGCCAAAATACTTAACTACATATGCAATTCATATATGTATATATTATAGTATAGAAAATAAGTTAATTAATCTAAATATAAATTAAAAAAAAGACAAAAATCCCAGAATTTTTTCAACTAAAAGTTTCATGACTTTACAGCTAAAATATAAACTAAATACTTAATTACATAGTCATATACAATACAAATTACTCAAACATATACGTCATTTCCTATTAACACTAGACAATTTTTATTCATTTCAAGCATGAAAGAGTTTTTACTATTGCCAAAATCTTATTCTCTACTCTATGTAATTTAAAGTTGAACAAATTATGATTACCGATACTACGAATCTAAATCAAACTTAAGAATATCAGATAAATTATTTTTAAAAATCGAAAACTGAAATTACTAAATCGAAATTTTCAAAGTCATACAATATCATAGCATGAACACCCCTATATTTTCCCCCACACCGCCGCCATCACCACTACCACCTCTTCCTCAAGGAAAAAGAAAAAAAACATTGATCATACGTCATCACGCAATATAGCCCTCGAGGCACAACCATTAAGCAAAGATGATATTGAATTGGATTTGTCGAAAGTGAAGTATCTAGCTGTCCCACTATCACATTATCCCAACAACTGTCAAGATTTGTTCCCACAAAATCCAAATTTAAGTTTGCTACTTCTTCAGTTCTTCTGATTTATTATGTGATACATCCTCCGTTTTAGTTTGTTTTAAAAAATAAAAAAATAATTTACTTTTAATATTTTTATTTACTCTTAGTGACATGATATTTCTAGAATTTATTTAATATAAAATTTTATTCTTTTATAGAAAATAAAAAATAAATAAAAAGACACATAAAATTCTCACCACTACTCATTTAAGAGGTTAGTTTTGATACTTGTATTTGTCTTATTCGCGGACAAGAACTTAGTACTAAATTCCAATCTATTCAGAATCATCGTTCCAGTTGTTGACATATATAAATAACGAAAATGGGATGAACCTTCAAACCAACCAAGAAATCACCCCAAAAAGAAGTAAAACAATTTCTCAAAATCTTTCACAAATATTCTACTCAGTAACATGTCTGTCACTAAGGAAAAATCCAATCTCATGTTTGCGTTGATGCTGCTGCTTACACTGTTCTTATTATCAGCTAATCTTGCAAACAGTGAAAGGCTAACATTCAAAGTAGGCTCACAAAAAACAAGTGGAAATAATGGAGATGAAACTCCATATTTGCCAATGTTACCAAGAGGTCCAGTGCCACCATCAGGACCCAATCCCGATAGACCCGATACACCCCCGTTCGACGTACCTGCTAATCTTCCGTTGGTTCACAATAGTTATAAACCAAGTTTCAACTCGCATGCTGATAATGTTCTTCCATGAAACTAGATTAATGTTCTTCAATTTCATGTTTGATCAATAAATTTTCTTGGTTGCTTTAACAAAACTTATAAAAGTGTGTCTTGAATAGTTAAAGGTTCATTTGTCATTTGTTTTCGTGTTTGATTTACCTAAACATCAGGCTTTGTGATGCAAAAACAATTAATCTCTTGTGCGGGGACTATGTTTCTTAGATAAATTTACAGAGTAATATGGTGCACGTTTAATGAGATAATTTATAATCACATAAATGTCTCTGACTTATTTTTTTATCATAAGTTTTTAAAAAATCTTACTTTCTTTTTAAAATTCTATGCTCATTCAAACACTGCCTTATAAATTGGGATAAAGGGAGTATAAGGAGTAGTCCTCACAATTAGAGGTGACAAAATTAGTCTATGAAAACATTACCCGTTCAACCCGTTCACGTTTGGGCGGGTTATTAATCAGCCCATCTATTAGCTCAGCCCATCAAAAGTTGGGCTGATTTATCAATTTTCTTTTATTTGATATGTTATATATAATCATAATAAAGAAAAATAATAATTTTATAAGGTATTAAAATATTATAAAAGAACTGTCTTTGTTCCATCGCCCTAGTGAACCTATTATGTGACTTGGAGGTGTTGCTGAGAACCCACCTGGTTCTGTTCTGTGCCCCTCCCGATTGTGACTCTTTTTTTCTTCTTCTCCACCTGTTTGATTTAAGTCCTGTGAGAGGTTCTTGGAACCTTTCTTTATTTGGAAATAGACACAGTAAATTTCTTGAACTAACTTGTCTCTATGGGTCATCTGATCTGAGGTTTAAGGAAAGGGTATCTATTTATTGCTTGTGGAAAATCTGATTATTTGGTTTGAATTTAGTCTGCTATTTATTGTCGGCGACTATTTAACTAAAATACCATTTGGGTCATAGTTATTTCTTGTTCTTTACTTGCATAAAAGCTGCATTATTAGTGCAAAGTCACACTTCTCAACACTGTTTTCTTCTGATTCTGTGACTATTTTTGTCCGGAGTTGAGCAGTAAGCTTACGATTCCAAATTGTTTACCCTCCTCTCACAGCCTTGCTATCCATATAGCGTTCTTGTTTTGGCAAAGATCCGGAGACAAACTGGCGGAGGTGCTTCAGATCTGACTCTCGTTGATTTCTCTCCTCCTTTCTTCTTTTTGTTCTTTTTCCCCCTCGATCTACACATGTACTCAACTTTTTGGTGAAAACTCAAGTGAACAGTACTTCCGTGTGCGGTGAACAATACCGGCGAACATTGATTTTCACCGGCAAACAAATTCGATTCAACTGGAGTTGGTACCTCCAGTTACCCATATCCATTATTTGTCCTTACCCCTATTGTTAAATTTTGCCGCTTCATTGTATTGATTTGTGACTTTACATTCTTGCATTTACCCTTCTTGTCTTTAGTTATAGTATTCTTGACGTAGTGGTTTTACTCGACTCTAGAAACTAAAAAATATCTTACTTTCTTTCTTAAAGTCTATGCTCATTCAAACACCGCCTTATAAATTGGGATGAAGGGAGTAGAGTATAAGGAGTGGTCCTCACAATTAAAGGTGACAAAATTAGTCCATGAAAACATAACTCGTCCAATCCGTTCACGTTTGGGTGGGTTTTAACTAACTCATCTATTAGCTCAGCCCATAAAAAGTTGGGCTGATGTGTAGTCCAAATTGACCAATGAAAAATCTTGTCAATTTTTTTTATTTGATATGTTATATATAATCATAATAAAGAAAAATAATAATTTTAGAAGGTTCTAAAATATTATAAAAGAACAAATATATCAATTAAAAGTTAGTAAGAATTGGACGGGTTGAGTTATGACCCGCATTTAAGCCCATTCCGGTCCAATCCGTTTCAACTCAAGTAACTTTTAGGCGGGTCAATAACCTACTCATATATTCACTCAATATATTTTAGCCCGCCCATCTGACACCTCTACTCACAATTATATGTATCTTTACTAAATAAGAAAGATAAAGTTGAAAATTACTTTGCACAAATTCAGCACAGAAACTTCAAATCATTGAGATCAACAGAAAAACTAATACAAGCGTGGAGAGCCAGCTTAATTACTCCATTTGGATTCTTGTTTATTCATCATGTTTTAATTAAAAGAGTAACACTGATCATTCACCAACTCCACGAGCTATCAGGAAATAAAGAAGGTTGATCATGAATTATCACGAAATAGAGCCATCGAGGCACAATCATTGACCAACCTTATGAAAGTTTGCTATTTTCGGGTGATATTTTATGATTTTTGTGTGAATTTTATGATTTTCGTGCAATCTTTATGATTTTCACGTGATATTTTGCAATTATGTGCGAAAATTTCAAAATATCGCGTAAAAATTGAAAAATATCACGTGAAAACCATAAAATTTCACAAGAAATTTATGATTTTCGCATAAAAATTGAAGAATATCTTGTGAAAATTATAAACTTTCGCGCGAAAAATCAATTTTTTAAAATGAAAGTTTTGCATTTTCGCGTGATATTTGATGATTTTAGAGCAAAATTTTATGATTTCCCGGCGAAATTTTATGATTTTTGAGCGAAATTTATGATTTTCACGTAATATTTTTCAATTTTCGTGCAACAATCATAAAATTTTGCAGATATCCTTTTGGTGTGTTATGGATTTTCCAAAACTTGGCCGTCCGGCTCTGATAGGTGCAAAATTCGACTGGTCCATCACAAATGGGCAAGTGACCGATACTCATTACTTCGAAACGATCGACGCAACTTATTTTTCAATTTTGGGGTCAACAAAAGTGAATTCATAATTATTGGACCTTTCGTTGTGTATTAGCACATGAATTTTTTGTAACCTGGCAGACCACTCTGACTGGCGTGAAATTCGACCGGTCCGTCACAAACAGGCTGGTACTCATTGCTTTGAGACAATCGATGTAGCTTATTTATCTATTCTGGGGTCCAGCAATCTAAATTCATGATAATAGAGCCTTTCAGTGTGTGCACATGAATTTTCCAAAAGTTGACCGATCGACTCTGATTTTCGTGAAATTTGACTAGTCTATCACAAATGGATTGGTGATCGATACTCATTGCTTCGGGAAGACCGACATACCCTTTTTTTATTTTGGGATTTAGATACCCGAATTCATGATTATTGGACCTTTTAGTGTGTATGTACGTGAACTTTTCGGAACCTAGCCGACTAATTTTGATTGGTGTGAAATTTCATTGATCCATCACAAACGAGATGGTGACCTATACTCATTGCTTTGGGAAGACCGTTGTAGCTTATTTTTTCATTTCAGGGTTTGGAAACCTGAATTCATGATTATTGGACCTTTCGGTGTGTATGCACATGAATTTTTTGAAATCTGGTCGACTGACTTTGATTGATGTGAAATTCTACCATTCCTTCTCAAACGGACTGGTGACCAGTATTCATTACTTTCCCATGGCCGTCACTTATTTTACTTTTCGAGGCCTAGAAACTCGAATTCATGATAAATGGGGATTTCATTGCGTATTATTAGAACATGGATTTTTTGGAATCGGGACGACGAATTCTGGTTGGTGTAAAATTAAACCGGTTCATTACAAACAGGCTGGTGACTAATACCGTTGATTTTCCATGGCTAACGTCGCTTATCTTTGCTTTTCATGATAATTGGGGATTTTGATGTGTAAGCACATTAGATTTTCGAAATCGGGGGGGGGGGGGAGCTTAAACTGGACTGGTCTATCACAAAGAGGCTAGTGATTTTATGTGATATTTAAGCAAAATTGAATGACTTTTTAAATCAGAAAAAACTGCTTAGTGACTCCATGATAATAAGACAAAGTTGAGTAAATGTTTCATTATAAAAAATAATCTGATGACTTATGATTGTTGTGTCTTTATTTAGAACTTTTAATCAAAATTGTACAAAATGACACGTCGAGTTGCTTAAAAATCTCTCATAATGTATTTATGTGATGCCTTAAATAGGTGAGAAAATTCATTATAATTTCACCAAATTGCTTCATAACTTCCTTAAGTTATTGCATAACTGCAGTTAGAAATTAATTTAGATCAAATATGTTCTTAATGTGTGCGTGTAGGTCCAAATATTCCAAGGAAACTAAATTGGATCAATGTCAAGGTAGCTCATTGCTACCGAGAAGCTAACATTGTGGCCGATTCTTTGGCTAAACACGGAGCCATAGAAGATGCCTCACGAATCTACTCTTAAGTTAATGAGGTAAGGCTGTTATTTGCCCCCCTTCTTTTGTACACTTTGTTAATTACTCTAATAGACATGGTAGGAGTTAATGCCAAAAACCCTATCACCATGGAGATGAAAGTCTGGGTGGATGAACCATTTTTTTTCTTAAAAAAAGGTCCAAATATTCACTTATTAATCTTATGTTAAGTTGTGTAAAATAATGACTTTTTTGGCCCAATTAAGTAACGGTAAGGGCTGGTTGGGCCAAACTCTTAACATAGGACAAATGTTGTGGGTTTGGTATGCTTTAAGGGCGTTTTGGACTCTTTTTTATTTTAGAAGTTATAAGTTCGTACTTATTATTTATTGCATTTTAGTAAGTTTTTATACATAAATTTATGTTTTTGCATCGAAATTACATGGTAACGTTGGATCCGCAGAGTTCACTATCAACAAATTATTACACCTTATAATTTATGTCTAAATCCAGAGCTCGAGCGCAACTTTTTGGTGAATTGTACTGGTATAACAGGTAATTTTATGACTTTACCGATACAATAGTAAAGTTCAATGACTTTAATGAGAAAATAATTTTGTGACCTTATTGATGCAACAAATCTGTGTTTGACTACCTGGTTATTAACTTTAGGGGTGGAAAAAACCCGGAGAATCGAAAAAACCCAACCAAACCGAAATTCGGTTATGTTTTTTCTCAGTTTTTTTTTTAAAAAACCGAACCGAATCAGGATTTAGTGATTCGGTTCGGTTTATTAATTTTGGATACGAACAGAACCGAAAAACCGAATTAAATATATATATTTTTTAATTTTTAATTTTTTTTTTATTTTAGGTTACTACTATCTCTTGAATCATAGCCATTGAAGCTAATCTATGAAGCTTTTATGGAAGTCACATGCGGCATGAACTTGATTAACATATCACGGAAGCATTGACATAAAATGTAGGGAGAAAAAATAGTTGTAAATTGATAAAACTTTAAATGGTCATAACTCTGCGCTCGGATGTCCGTTTTACCCGATTTTTTTTTTGATTTTGCGTATTTTTTTGAGACGGGGCCGGTCAAATCCCGGCACAACCAATTTTTAGAAAAATGTCCGTTTTCCCAATCAATTTGTGTTTTCCCCCAAATCGATTTCTAATTTTCCTTTTTCTTTAGTAAACATCTCACGATACACAATAGATTTCAACGTCGAAATTTCATGATAAGTGTAGGTGTGAATATCAATTTCAGTTTTGGAAATTCATTTTTTTTTAAAAAAAAAAATCCCCGACCCGACCCACTAGTAAAAACCGATATAATCCGATACGTTCGGCATATAAAAGGAACATGTCGGTTTTTTTAAAAAAGTTGTATTCGATTTTTTTTAAAAAATGATTTTTATTCGGTTCATATTTTTCGGATACAAAACCGAACCGAATCGATATACGCCCACCCTAATTATCTTTTTCAATCGTCAAACTACTTCATAATTGCTAGAGTATCAAAATGTAAATATTGTATGTTTATGAAATATTTACTATAACAAGGTAAGAATCTTGCATTACAATAATTAGATTTATTTACTACCATTGTATTTGCATGATTCAATAAAAGCTTCTGTATTCGTTCTTATATTTCTCTCTGCAATATATTCTTTTAGCATCCTATAACTATTAGAGTATTAAAAGGAAAATTTCTTGTGTGTTTTTGGAACGTATAACAAGGAAATAATCTTGTACTGAATTTTCTCGGTGTTACATAGTTTAGGTATCCTTTATTACCATATATAGTATTAGGAATGACTACGCTAAGTTTCCTGATTCATTCTTATATTTCTTCTCTATGTAAATACATCGTTTAATGCATCCTTGAGTTAGGGAGACTTAACTTTTACCATAACCTATATAAAGAGGCACCTTGATTGACAAAAAGCAAAAGTTCTTAAATCCTCCTTTTTACTCATCTATTAGAAACCATGTTTTTGTTTGAGAACTTCTCTTCAAGAATAGAGAGGGTCATTGTTCTTTTTACTTTTTGTTATGGGGGGCTTGACCAATAGTTGTGCCATTGCTTATAGAATGACGATCATGAAAGAAGAGAGTGAAGTTACACAACTACAACAATCAAAGAATGTGCCGCAAATCCTTCGTGATGAAAGGCGTTTAAAATTACACCATTTGGACTGTCTCATCGTGGACATCCATCCACTTCCAACCTTTATGAAAGGCGTTTCTTGAAAAATAAAACCCCATCGTCTGGGCCGTCTCATCATGGACATCATGGAATCGATGTCTCACCACTGCAACATGACTTCAACATACACGTAAGATCCAATTCCAACTTTCATGAAAGGCGTGTCTTGAAAAGTAAAATTCTATCATCTGGCCATCTCTGTAGGGTTTTGTTGGGTTCAAAACACATAAGTAAGGCACAGTGGAAGTTTAAAATTTTGTTCTTACTTACCCCAACAATTACTTCTGATATGGTTATATGACAATACAAAAATTGTAACATAAAACATGAACACTTACAGGTTGTATTATCTGGAATCTTTATCAACTGTGGGTTTGCATGCGAAAGCCCTTTCGATTGCAAGCTCCAAGCTTCAATGTATTTCTCCTTTGGAAAGCTAGGAAATCCGGCAGAGGTTCGAGAGAGTGTTTTAATTCTAAGTCTCTAAGACTTAAAACAATAATATGAAAATTAATTGTATTGAATAATGAAGTGAATGTCTGTATTTATAGGTAAAAATTATGTCAAACCGGATTAGGGTTGCACCTTGGGCCTAGCCCAAAAATCGAGACAGATTAGGTCATTAGCGTCGCGGCCCTATGGTGTGGGCGCCGCGGCGTTTGACGTGGCCCTACACTGTCTCGATTTATTTTTCTCACATTCTTAATTAAATCCAAAATCCAATTTTGACTTAATTAAAACAATCATTATTCATTTAAATATCTCGATTATAAATCGAATATTTAATACTCTATCAATACATCCTTAGATCGAAAAGACAATCGACATAGTGTGACCCTACAGGCCTTCACATATCGATATTAATCAAATTAAGGTCTACGCGGAACTCCTAGACGGCGCCGCAAGACGAACTCAACATGTGAAGTACATTTATACGAATCCAGTAAACTTAACCTCTATGTGGTAAAATAAATCCTTCATTCACGACACACCCGATAAAGCTTAGGATTTGTCAAGTGTCTATCCAAATGGCTTAATCATTGTATCTCATCTATATTAGTTGACAACTAGACCATATTCTAAATATGTCTATTGCGTTCGCCAACGACTTAGTCAGCCTAATATCATTGAGAATCTGAGTGTTCTCTTGAATATACATTCGAGGAATGAATCCTAATCTTGGCTCAACAACCAGCTTTAACCCACATCGTAATGTACCCAATACAAGTCGTATCTCAACCTATAAGGCATTTGAGCTTAGGATATGATCAAAGTATATTACTTTGTAGACAATGTGCGTATTGACCTCAAGTCTAAGGACTTCTATCTCCCACACGCTGATCATACTTTAGATAAGTATAACAAACAGTATATCAGAAGGGTATACCAATACTTCTAAAGTATCCATGTGTCCATCACGAGTAGCCATTACTCGTAGCAGGTGAGACATACTACATCCTCTAAGGATGTGATGTAGACCACATGTCGACTTATCATATATCATTGATATCCCATTCTCGATGATCATTAGTCGAGGCTAATTTAAGAGTTACGTTATAATATTAATATCTCACATTATTAATAACAGCGTAACCTTCAGGGATGGATATTATAGAATATTATAAACAATCAATTAATAATTCAATAATTGCAAATGCCAAATTATTAATCTTCATTAATAATAATACGAATGTGTATAAAGTACATTTGTCCTAATATAGATTGTCTCTAGGACATAAATATACTTTCAATATCCCACTTGGTGTAGAGCCAATCTCCAACATATCTAATGCGCATATTCTCAAAATGACCATTATGCTTGACTAAGCTTAATGGTTTAGTGAATGGGTCAGCTAGATTATCGTATATGGGAACATAGTCTAATCTAATCTCTTCAGTCTCCACCATCTCCCTGAGTATGTGGTACTTCTCTGGTACATGCCTGTTTCTGTTTGTTGATCTTGGTTCCTTAGCTTGCGTAATCACACCAGTGTTGTCACAATAAATCATTATTGGACAAGTGGCACTTAGAACAACTCATAGTTCTTTCAGGAACTCAGAAATCGCGACAACTTCTTTACCAAGCTTCTGATCCAGCAATGTACTCAACTTCTGTTGTCGAATCAGCAGTTGTAGCTTGTTTGGAACTTTTTCAGCTTAATGTTCCATCATTGAAAATGAACATGTACCCAGACTGAGATTTGAAGTCATCAAGATCTGTCTGGAAGCTAGCATCAGTGTACCCAGTAGCCTAGCTTTTCTTCCCCACCATAGATTAAGAAGTAATCTTTAGTTCGTCTAAGATACTTAAGAATACTCTTGACTGCTTTCCAGTGTTCTTCTCCAGGATTTTGCTGGAATTTGCAAGTCATACTAGGTGCAAATGCCACATCTGACCTAGTACAGGTCATGACATATATGATCGATCATATAGCCGAAGCATATGAGATCCTTTTACGCGTTCAAGTTCTATAGTATTTGAAGGACTATCCTTCTTAGATAACTTGATGCCTTGTCCCTTAGGTAGACCGCCTTTTTTGGAATTTTCCATAGAAAAACGTTTAAGCACTTTGTCTATGTAGACTGATTGTGACAGCCCCAATAATTTATTAGGTCTATCTCTATAGATCCTAATTCCCAGAATGTAGTAGGCTTCACCTAAATCCTTCATCATGAAGGTACCGGACAACTACTCCTTGACTGACTACATGAGAGTCTTATTGTCTCCCATTATTAATATGTCATATATATATATATGATAATGAAGGCAATACTCCCATCTTTGCATTTACTATAAATACATGGATCCTATTTGCTTCTGACGAAATAAAATGACTTGATAGCCTTGTCAAAGCAAATGTTCCAACTCCGCGAGGCTTGCTTAAGCCCATAAATAGACTTTTGTAGCTTGCATACAACATTTAGTTTGGACTCAAGCAAAAAACTCTCAGGTTGTTTCATAAACACCTCCTCAACTAGATTACCATTAAGTAAAGCAGTTTTGACGTCCATCTGCTAAATGACATAGTCATAATATGCAGCTATTGCAAGCAAAATCCGAATGGACTTAATTTTCGCAACAGGTGAAAAAAATTCATCATAATCGACCCTAGGCCGTTTATTATAACCTTTAGCCACCAATCTTGCCTTATAATTCGGTACCTTGCCATATGCATCAATCTTCTTCTTGAAGACCCATTTGCATCCTATGGGCCTAACCCCTGTTGGCAAATCAACCAAGTTCCAAACTTGATTTATGTACATTGAGTCCATCTCAGATTTCATGGCTTCTTGCCATTTCTGCGAATCAATGTCTAACATAGATTCGCTGTAGGTTGTAGGTTCATCGTTATTAGGAATATCTATCTCATTGTATGTTTCAACAAGGAGATTAAGTTTTTCAGGCGGACGATGAGTCCTAGTGGTCCTAAGGAGTTGATTATTCTGCGTTTCAGTGTTTGTCGCATTCTGATTATGAGAAGGTCTTCGTGTGCTGGACAATCCATCACCTTGAGAGCTTTCACGAATGTCATTCTCATGTATTTCCTGAATGGAATGATGTACAACCATTGTATCACCTTCCATTGGTTGTGTATGAGAGCCTTGCATTTCTGCACTATCTCTCACAACACTCCCACTAGCTGAATGACGTACTCTAAGTACCCAATATTCACCAAATACTCCCATTGAAGCCTTGTTTAGGTCATTTAACAAGGGTTTAATTTCTGTGTTATCTTGTGGTTCTTGAATTTCTTCAAGTTCTATCTCTGTGTAACTATGTTCCTTGTAGACATATTCTTCTTCAAGGAAAGTTGCGTTCCTGGAAAAAATGACCTTACGTTCTCCAGGAAGATAGAAATAATATCCCTTAGTTTTTTTGGATACCCCACGAAGTAACATTTCTCACTTTTGGATTCCAACTTGTTAGTGAGCATCTTCTTAGCATATGCAGGGCACCCCCAGGGTCTCATATGTTTAAGAGCTGGCTTCTTGCCACACCATATCTCATAGGGTGTCTTTTCTACTGACTTGGAAGGAATCTTGTTCAGAACATATATTGATGTTTGTATAGCATGTCCCCAAAGGTATATCGGTAGAGCTGAGGAGCTCATCATGGATCGAACCATATCTAATAAGGTTCGGTTTCTCCTTTCGGCAACACCATTCATCTGTGGTGTTCCAGGAGGTGTCCACTATAATTGGACTCCATGTAGCTTTAAGTAATCTAGAAAATCCTTGCTCAAGTATTCACCTCCTCCATCCGATCGAAGGATTTTGATACTTGTTGTAAGTTGCTTTTCTACTTCCGACTTGTACTATTTGAACTTCTCAAAGGTCTCGAATTTGTGTCTCATAAGATACACATATCCATACCTTGTGAAGTCGTCAATAAAAGTGATGAAGAATGGGAAGCCTCCTTTAGCTTGAGTAAAAAATGGCCCACATACATCAGTATGGACTAACTCAAGCACCTCTTTGGCTTGCACACCTTTCCCTGAAAGTGGCTTGTTTGTCATCTTTCCTTTTAAGCAAGATTCGCAGTTACCATAAGACTCCAAGTCAAATGGTTCGAAGTAGTCTAACTTCCTCAACCTTGCTATCATTGATTCGTTGATATGACCAAATCTGCAATGCCATAGGTAGGTAGAGTTTCTATTACTTATCTTAGCTTGTTTATTTTGTACATTGAGTATTTCTCGACTACAATTTAGTGTATATAATCCATCCACAAGAGGAACAATTCCATATATAATATTATCAAAAGACAATACTTGGCTGCCATTATAAATATATGAGGAAAAACCCTCAATGTTCAAAATAGGGATAGAAATGATATTCCTTGTTAACGAGGGTACATAGTAGCAATCATTTAAACTAGACAATATCCAGAAGGCAAATTTAATCTATAAGTTCCTACGCGCTCAACATCCACTCATGCTCAATTTCCAACGCGTAGGTCTACCTCTCTTGGTCCAACCTTCCTGCTATCAGTTAGCCCCTGCACATTTGTACAAATGTGTGAGCCACAAACGGTATCCAATACCCAAGAATGAGAGTTATTTATAGACATATTTATTTCAATGATGTACATACCTTGTCCACCAGAGGTAGAAGCACCTGGTGCTTTTCCTCCTCCTGGTGCCGTGCAGTCCTTCTTCCAATGCCCCTTCTTATTGCAGTTGAGGCATTCATCCTTAGCCAGATTTACCTTCTTCTTCTTCACACATCCCTTAGGCTTTATAGCTGATGGCGCAACGACTGCTTTGCCCTTCTTCTTCTGCCATTCCTTATCTTTCGGCTTAGGTCTACTAGTAGAGCTCACCATGAGCACATCTTTGCATTTGGAAGTGGAAGACTCAAAGGTCTTGAGCATGTTATGCAGCTCCGGTAGACTCGCTTTCGTTCCGTTCATATTGTAATTCACTATGAAGTTTTCAAAGGAACGAGGGAGAGAGTTCAGGATGAGGGTGGTAACGACATTCTTTTCCAGCTTCGTTCCAATTGAAGCAAGCCTATCTATCAGCCCTATCATCTTCAACACATGCTGCGAGACCTGACCCCTTTTATTGAGCTTACACTTGAAAAGTTCTATCAGTAACTCATATTCCATAGTCTGGGATTGTGAGTCATAGAGACTCTTCAAGTGTTCGAGCATCTTATTGGGACTCATGTTCTCATGTTGTCTCTGAAGTTCCATAGACATGGAAGACAACATCACGCATTGTGCTGAAGTGGTATCATCTAGGGTTTTTTGGTAAGCATCCTTATCAAAAGAGGCATATTCAGCAGAGTCTGTCACAAGGATTGTTAGGAACACCGTGTCCAACACGTATTCTATTTTCTCTTGTCTCAGCACTATTCGCAAATTTCTTAGCCAGTCAAGGTAGTTAGGTCCAGTAAGTTTGTTCATTTCAATCAACATTTTCAATGATAAGCTCTACATCTTTCATAATCTGAAGAATTAGATAGACTGAAAATCAAACTCAAAATTTATTTCCTATTACACACATTTGTTTAGGCTAATCAACGTGGCCTTTTGTTTAATTAGCTCTCACTATTTTAACATACTTCTACGACCATGGTAGAATACAGACCTATATTAATTGAGGTCATAATGGGCCAAGATCCAAGCCTATGCTATCTCCGCGTTTGCTTTGGCTGATAACTTCAATAACACATCTTGGTAGGTTCTAAACCAATTGCAAAACTTATTTGCAACTCTTGGTTGATCAAATATTACATTTAATCTTGCGTCCTTAGATTAGTCCGACACTTTGGCACCAAGATTTGTCTAAGCAAGTCAACCCCATTACACGACTGCGTTTATGTATCTAAGTAAATTTGGCCTTTGTGAGCAAACACTTTGGTGTAAATACCCACAAAAGTTTATCGTTTACCTTTACATTAAAATACATCTATGAGAGAGCCTGGCTCCTCGTAGACTTAGAGCAAATTCTTTGGCATAAATACTCGTATCGACGAAAAGGATTTTGCACTCTAACAATTATAATGGATGACACATTTTAATTTAGACTTGTATTTAAAATTTTAGGGAGCATTTTAATTCAGGATTTTAACCAAGATCAACTCTAGCATGCTATGTCAAACAAAGCATTTTAATTTTCATGCAAATGATTAAGCATATATTGGGTACCGCCTACCCAAGCATGATATTAAGCGGTTTAACAAATACTGGACGCCGCCTACCCAGACAATTATTTGCGGACACTATTCTAGTAATCTAAATGACAATCATTTAGCACATAAACAATATACATATAAATATACTGTACAATAATAATCATGGGTTAAACATTCTGAACAAACAAATTTTTTTTGGACCGATGGGGCCACGACGCCAATCATTAGAGCCACGACGCCAGTGAGGCAGAAGCCAAAATTCTGCTTCTGCAATGCATTGGCGCCGCGGCGCTCCACCATAGGGCCGCGGTGCTTGCAAGGCAGAAACCTTCGGCTTGCATTAGGACCATGTCGCTCCACCATAGAGCTGCGGTGCCACTTTGAAAACCCTAGCAAGCGCCCTACCATAGGGCCGCGACGCCGACGTCCTGACAAAATGTTTATGTGTTGATTTTTCAAAATCATTCGAGCCATAAATCCAATTTAGGGATCAAATCACAGATCCTTTATCATCACCCACCATTATCAATAACGCACATATCGACCATCATCCGTTCTTACCCGTTCTTTGTGGTTCATCGTGCAATGAGCCGGACAAAGCACTTTTGGCTTAGTTCAAGTTAGAGCGGAATGACTTCCTCGAGTTAGCGTAGGAGATAATTTAGGGTGATAACAAAAGGTTAACATTCGGTCAAGACATGTAGGATTTCAATAAGCCTTGTTTTAATCCAATTTTATTTTTAACCCATATTATTATGTTATTCAATTGTTACATAACAATTGAACCAACCTGGGTTCTGATAACACTGTAGGGTTTTGTTGGGTTTAAAACACATAAGTAAGGCACAACAGAAGTTTAAAAATTTATTATTACTTACCCTAACAATTACTTATGGTATGGTTATATGACAATAAAAAAACTGTAACATAAAACATGAACACTTACAGGTTGTATTATCTGGAATCTTTATCAACTGTGGGTTCGCACGCGAAAGCCCTTTCGATTGCAAGCTTCAAGCTTCAATGTATTTCTCCTTTGGAAAGCTAGGAAATCCGGCAGAGGTTCGAGAGAGTGTTTTAATTCTAAGTCTCTAAGACTTTAAATAATAATATGAAAATTAAGTGTATTGAATATGGAAGTGAATGTCTGTATTTATAGGTGAAAAATTAGGTCAAACCGGATTACGGTTTGACCTTGGGCCTGGCCCAAAAATTGAGACAGATTAGGTCATTGGCGCTGCGGCCATATGGTGTGTTTTAAGTCTTCTTATCCAAGAGGACACTTTAATCTTGCTTTAGAGGCCCGAATGCTTATCATTCTTGCCAAACAAGCTTTCTTTGTTCGCACCTTTGAGTCTCTGTTACAGAAGTGGAAGGACTTCTTGGGAAAAAGGAGGAAGATGACTTTAATCTCTTGTTTCGGAGAAATAAGTGGCTCACGAGGAATGGAAATTCTCGATCCGCTCCGATCAAGGCTTATAAAAGCATCAACTGAACATCATTTGGATGGGCTCGGATCCTTTGCATGATTTCATATGCCTTTGCGCCGTGGCGCTTGACGTGGCCCCACACTGTCTCGATATATTTTCCGCACATTCTTAATTAAATCCAAAATCCAATTTTGACTTAATTAATATAATCATTATTCATTTAAATATCTCGATTCTAAATCGAATATTTAATTCCCTTTCAATACATCCTTAGATCGAAAAGACAATCGACATAGTGTGACCCTACAGGCCTTCACATATCGATATTAATCAAATTAAGGTCTACGCGGAACTCCTAGACGGCGCCGCAAGACGAACTCAACATGTGAAGTACATTTATACGAATCCAGTAAACTTAACCTCTATGTGGTAAAATAAATCCTTCATTCACGACACACCCGATAAAACTTAGGATTTGTCAAGTGTCTATCCAAATGGCTTAATCATTGTATCTCATCTATATTAGTTGACAACTAGACCATATTCTAAATATGTCTATTGCGTTCGCTAACGACTTAGTCAGCCTAATATCATTGAGAATCTGAGTGTTCTCTCGAATATACATTCGAGGAATGAATCCTAATCTTGGCTCAACAACCAGCTTTAACCCACATCGTAATGTACCCAATACAAGTCGTATCTCAACCTATAAGGCATTTGAGTTTAGGATATGATCAAAGTATATTACTTTGTAGACAATGTGTGTATTGACCTCAAGTCTAAGGACTTCTATCTCCCACACGCTGATCATACTTTAGACAAGAATAACAAACAGTATATCAGAAGGGTATACCAATACTTCTAAAGTATCCATGTGTCCATCACGAGTAGTCATTACTCGTAGCAGGTGAGACATACTACATCCTCTAAGGATGTGATGTAGACCACATGTCGACTTATCACATAACATCGATATCCCATTCTCGGTGATCATTAGTCGAGGCTAATTTAAGAGTTACATTATAATATTAATTTCTCACATTATTAATAACAGCGTAACCTTCAGGGATGCATATTATAGAATATTATAAACAATCAATTAATAATTCAATAATTGCAAATGCCAAAATATTAATCTTCATTAATAATAATATGAATGTGTATAAAATACATTTGTCCTAATATAGATTGTCTCTAGGACATAAATATACTTTCAGTCTGATCATGGACATCGTTAATCCCATCCGTCTAATCCAGATCCAACTTAACAGCGATAGAATAAATTAAAATTCATATTTTGTTTTGCCTTTAGTATTTTACTTTCGTCGCGGTTGAAGTTAATAGGTGGTGCATTATGAGAAAGGAATCCTTTAGATACTTAGTTTCTTTACTTGATTTTTCACGAGAGTAATCAAATTGTTCTTACACACTTTCCATACATCTTACATCTCCATATGTATTATTGTTTTATTATTGTTACTGTTAGCTATATTTCTTTAATTCTGATTGTTTACGTTGTCGGGATGTTAAATCTGTCTCCTTTTAATCTTTATCGATTGATAATCGTCTAATAATATGTATTTCAAGTCAAAAAGGACTTAGCAAATTGTATAATTTGCTATTCAGAGTTCAGAATAAACCATAACCAATATAATATCTCCACAGAAATAACAAAACAGAGGATCAAATTTTCATTACGAAGGTGGAAACATCATACTGCGACAACATAGACCTTGGTTTAATTTAACCATACATAAAGGACAGAAATAACATTAACATTACAGTAATTAGCTAATAACTCGGATTCAATTAGACACGGTTCCATTGACACAGAGCCATTCGCCCACAAAAATTTTGTTGCAGTTAAGGTTTGGATTAATGCTACTGAAGTGTTCGGCTTTCAGATTAAAAATCTTGACAAGACTTTCACAAGTGTCGCCCAGCTTCGGCTGCATAAATGCCGTGACAGTCAGGAGTTTCAATATTTGTTCCCTTGAAAAACTCTGGAAATAAAATATAGAAAAATATAATGTAAGTTCAGAGATGAGCAAAAGCATCTATGAAATAAGTGGAAATTAAAAGTAAAACCATACCTGCAAGTCCCTGATATGAAGTCAGAATGATAAGAAAAGAGAGGACTAAAATTAAGACATTGACGGAATAATTGCTTGCCTTAACCATAATTAAATCAATAAACTTTTACTGGTGAAATTTAACTTGCCTTTTAAATTCTTGAGTGACTAATATTCTATTTGATTGTGTATTTATAGTCAATATGAGCACGTATAAGTATCTCATTTGTTAGAGAATAGTGTGGACTTTATGTTATGTGTAATATAATGGACATATTTTTTCTTTTGTATTTTCCTTCTAAGCATTGTATGAAGCATGGTAATTTTGCCGACTATACCTGTTCAAATTAACTTATATGCTTGGAAGTTAAAACGAATGTTCATGAAGAGTGAGCTTAAGCTAAAATAAACTTACTAATTATTTTTGTTATGGACAAAAGGATATAAACGTTTCACTCTTTCACCTAATGAATATCGCCTTGTTTTGCCGTTTATAGGGAATCTTTTAATTTGTGAAACAGTTTTTCCATCTTACAAAATATACGTTTGACATCACTATATTTTTATCTAGTTATTTTTCATTTTATGTGTTTTAATTTAATTGAACACAAAATTTAAAAGACGCAAGAAAGATCTTTGCATATTAATATGAATCAAAAAGACATAGCCACCTAGTTTCTTGGCCGTGTTCTAATACACCGATGAATAATAATTTAGTTGAATCCTGCCTTTATCAATTTGTTATTGAACAAACTTTTTGTTATAATCATCGGCAAAAGCATTCACATTGTCTTCTTAATTAAGAATCAAGTTTGATTATATATATATCTGTATCTACGATAGTAATATCTTACAATAAAATAGGGGCTACATTTCGTTTGATCACTTTGATTAGCTCCAATAATTGTTGGATAATTAATGTTCAACAAAAATATATTGGCTTTCTATCGTAAAGCAGTACAGGAAGTAAATAAATATTACAAGTGTTCGAAAGGATAAACAAATAGGCAATGTTCAAAACTGCCGCAAGCTTGTTGAGTCTTGAATCTTGATAACCTGAAATCAAGAAACAACTAAATCTGGATGGTTACAACTGTGTGCTGAGTCGAGTGATTGCACTCTGTCCTTAAGACAAGATTACCCGTATATATGCTTTTACGTTAGCGGGCAATAGTCTCCCAAGATAAAACAACACTTTAATCTCAACACTACAAAGTAAATAGGTTGAGTCTGACGAAGAAAACAAATACGAATCGACTTGCTGAAGAAATGGAAAAGGAAGGAAGAGTTTCTGTTTTAGTCCCAACGTTTTGGACTGAATTTCAGTGTCTCTTCTGTTTGTCTCTGTGTATATAAATGTGTTGTCTCGTTTTTTGCTGGCTGTTTGGGTGTTTATTTCTGTTTTGTGTATTTTTCGTGTGTTGCACAATTGAGCCAAACAGCTCAATATATAGCATGGAGGAGGGACTCCTCAACTGCCAAAATAAGGCTATTAATAGCCATTAGGAGGGCTGTTAAATGACCATTAGGGAGGCTGATTAATGGCAGGCCATTAGAGAGGTTGTTCATGGCCATTGAAGGAGGGCTGATTAGGGAGGAGTTAATCAGCCAGGTAATGGCTGGTTAAAGCACATTAACGCCCCAAAAATCAACTCCAACGGTAGGCAGAAACGTTCTGCCTTCCGTCGTTCCAAATTCAACTTTCTAGAAACTCTAGGGACCAAACTGTAAATATTAAACAATTTGGGGTCCAAAGAGATAATATCAGAAAGTCCCACAGCCCACAGCCAACAGCCTACGACCCATGACCCGAGACCCGAGCCCAGACCAGACCGGACGGGCGGGCGGCGGCGGCGCGCGTGTGGGCTTAGCCTTGAACCCAAGCACATTTAGGTCCTCCCTCCTTTAAACACATGGGATACCCCTTGGGGTCCCACACCCTTAGCCAATTATGAGGCTTATAAAGAGAGCAATTCTTCCTTTTCCCACCGATGTGGTAGATTTGTCCCACACCATATTTCCATGCCTCAAACACCTTACTTCGTGGATCAATATGTCTTTCATTTCTCAACGAAATTTGACGATTCTTATCTCTACGATCATCTACCCACTTAGTAGATTATGCATGTGTGAAGAGACAAAGCCTCCAACATGCGGAATAGTGTTTAATTCATTAAACATGGGTGGATGCACCTCCCCGCCAAAGACAAATTTCCAACAATCCCCTCTATGAAAGAGAGATTTTGGCGCACACACAAGGTGCCTACTTTCAGCAATCTTTCAGCGAAAAATATTGCATCAGGAGAGGTAGCTTCCACTTTGAACCTTCCCTAGATGAATACCACCGGACTTACTTACTGCACGGTGAACGTGATGTCTTTAACCGTCAGTGTTTAGTGTAAGCCAAGACAATGATACCAACACAATAACTCTCCTTATTCATTTTCCTTCTTATGGTTTTGTCCGTTGTGGCCGTAGCCACACTTGGATTCTTAAGTGCGTTCATTTGAGGCAGACTGTGCTCGCACTTAAATAGGTGATCTCCTACAAGGTATCCTGCTATACCCCATTTCACAAGTGTTAGGAATCATTAAAAATTTCCCAAACCTTAACCTCAACCGTTTGAGAATTGTTAAAGGTTTAGAAGCTTAACCTTTACCCACCATGCAGGTAGCACTTTAATGTCTATCGCGGGAACAACTTTGGATTTATGTTTCCTTACAGAAATCATCATTCGAAGCGCTTCTTGCTTCCACCGAAGCGCTCAACTGAACCTTTTGCAGCTTAGTTTTCCCATTGAACCAAATTCTCGGGATCTCCAATCAGTATGGTTGGGTTACCACCGCAATGGTTCGTATTGTTTGGATTTTAAGCCCATTCCCCTAGACAGGCAGAACATTTGATCTCCGGGTAGTCCCTTAGTTAGTAAACAAGGAAGTGACACCCGTGATGATCAACTGCCATACGGTCTTATGTATCTGACAAATCATGACAGATATGTCCAGACACCGTCATCCGTGTCCTTCCTGAAGCCGACCGGCTAGCCACAGTGTATAACTACTGAAGGCACGGGTTTCTCCCAATAAGGGACGTCCTCTAAGGAGTCATTAAGTTACTCAACTTCTTTCATGCTTTGTATAAAGCGATAAATTCCGATCCCATCATGAATCGGTCGATGCAAGTTTGCTTAGAGGATTTTCCAAGACCCACCATACATATTTACTTGTGGCTTTGGTGTTCTTCATATCTGATGTCCAGTTTGCATCATTGTGTTCTCCCAGAACCGCTGGACATCCAGAATACTATAATCCGTAGATAAGCGAATAATTCAGATATCGTCATATCCGACTTAACGCCTTCTATTGATCATTTATTAAGATCATCGTGAACCTTAGTTCAACTGATCTGTTTGTAGGCCGATACCAGGTCGGTTGTAGTGTGTACAATACATTGAACTACACGTGACCTGTGCATATCGCTCCTTGTCTATGGGTGCACCATGATTTCAATCAGTTATATAATTCATATCCATTGGTGGCTTCAACGAGACAGTCAACTATCTCACAACTGAGTTTGGAGCTAGACCAGTCCGTTAGATGTCTTAGAAATCTAATTCCTAAGATGTCATATGTGATACCCATATCTTTCATATCGAGACTTTGTTTCAATATGACTTTCATTCTCAGACTGTTGATTTTCCAACTGTTGGCTTTCTAACTTCAGAGTCAATGTTTCTGTGGTCAAATTAATTATTTCTGTTTTATCTGAAACTTCCAGGACCAAAATGTAAACATTTCAGGGACCAAAAAGAAAGTTCAGGAAGAAGCCCAATAGTCCAGTAAACCAACTCTGATCCTCCCCTTTCAACTCTCTGGTTAGGAAGAATGTTTCAACATTCATGCCACGCAAGACTGCAATGGCCCTGGATGTTAAGCTACTCACAGGGGAGCACATGTACAAGTAGCCGAAGCCATGTACTCGTCAGTAGATCCATCTACTTTGTACTCACTTTTGAGTATCCATTTTTACAACCCAAAGGTTCTTTTTCCGGAGGAAGATCAACCATTACACAAGTATGGTTCTATATGATGAAATCTATTTCTCTCTTTGTAGCTTCTTTCCAAAACAACGCTTCTGGAGATGACAATTATTTGTCAATTGTCCTTGGTTCATTCTCAACCATACAAGCTAGAAGGACTGGAACAAGTCTTTATCCCATTCTTTGCTCCGTCTCGGTTCAACATCTAGAATCCCTGAGTTCTGTAGATCTGGAATATTAAGTTTCGGATAGTCAGCAACTTTCGAGTCCTGTAGATACGGAACGTCTAGTTCTGGACAGTCAGGCCCTTGCGGGTTCTTGTTAACCATGAGCAATTACTTCTTTTTCCTTTTCAAGGAAAGTTATCTTCAAAGAATTCAGCATTCTTTGACACCAAGAGGCGATAAACAGTACTGTTATTTATAGATCCAGTGGATATGCAATCTACAGTCTTAGGTACAACTTGACATGTTTCGATATTCCAACTTTTACCAAGCCACCCCACATCACAACATTTGTATGTGAGATCCTTTCCATGTTTCACACGGAGAGTTATCCTTATCCTTATGCGTATTTCTGTTGAGAATCACATTAGCGGTAAGGATCGCCTTGCCCCACATAATTTGGGCATATGGCTTTGCGCTTGGCTAACACCGTTGGACTGAGGTGAGTAATGAGCAGTCGTTTAATGAACGATGCTTCACATTCTCCCCCTCTATCACTACAAATTCCTCGATCCGTAGGCTTAATTGATTTTCAACTTCTGCTTTGTAGTGCTTATCCGCTTCAACAACTTCATCTTTGTTTTTTGACAAACAAAGGATACGATACGTTGTACCATCATCAATGAAGGTCACAACGTACTTGTCTCCCCCCTCTATTTTGTATAAACTTCAAATCACCCAATTAGGTGTGACTTAGTTCTAGAGGAGCGGTACTTCTTTCGCTATTCCTTTGATGGAACTTGGAAAGGTGATTTTGCCTCTTCGCCTACCTCACATTCATTTTGAGGGTTTATGTCAACAGAAGGCAACAATCTCAACATCGTTAGCTTTTGAATGACTTTCTATTTAACGTGTCTTAATCTATGATGGCATAGATGCACAGATTATAAATATATCATTCATTTGGCTACAGACATACTGTACCATTCTTAGTTATTACAGCCCTGTTGGACTAGTCTCAAACCAGCTTGACCAACAGCGTCCTTTAAACCAAGTTTGGGACATGTATCAGCTCATCTTAGAGTGATCCCATTCCCTGAAATCCTATTGAGGATAACCTCTCCAACCCCTTCTACTTTAGAGGTGGCATTGCTTCACATGAACAACCTCTTGCCCGTGGTTAGGGCATAACCGGATCATATGTGATCTGGATACTCTGGCCCACTCCAGTTGCTTTGGCAGACTGAGTGTCCAATTTCTTTTTTCTCGCCTTTCTTTAGGCCTTCGATCATTTAAGACCGGAAACTCGGCCCACCACACTAGGTGTCCATTACTTTTCCTATGAAGTGAATTCGCCCCACTCCGCCGCCGCGTGTGCTTTGTATGACCGAGTGTTTGTATCAAAGGAATTTTGGACCCGCTTGCTTGGGGGCTTTGTATGACTGAGTGTCCAATATCATCCTATGAAGGATGTTCTGCCAAATAGTGTGACAGGCTCAATGTCTTTAGCTTTTAGACTTCTTTCGTTATGATTGGTGCCCAGACAATTCTTGGCGCTTACTTAAGAGTGGTAACAGTTTTCGCACAGTTAGTGGATCTTTCTCCATCGTCTGTGCGAACATACTTTACACACTTTTAATAATTACACTTAAAAGAATGGAACTTTTTAAGTCGTTTACAAAGTCCAATCTTTAAACGGGAAAGAAGAAGAGATTAAACTTCTGATTTTAAAGCGTAAGGAATATAAATTATTATGTAAAACATTTTCATATTCCTCCTTACTTTTAAGCCATTTTTAATCAGACATCATTTAATTTTTATTCTTGACAAGGAAGAAAATAATTTATCTCAATTTCGGATTCTAGCCCACTTCAGTCACTTCATCGGACTGAGTGTCCATTTCCTCCTTACCATAATTCGGATCCTTTGTCTGGAACAGATATAGGCCTTCTGCTGCAAGATAGAACCACATCTTCAGCCTTCCCCTCTTGTCCCAGTTGACATCCTCAGCCTCTCGTGAGCGCTTGTTCCCACCACTCTTGGGAGCGGTGACACCATGAACACGTTGACCTTCGACAGCATCATCATCACTCTCTTACCAGAAAACCACAGCCATATCCAGATTTGGTCACACAACTTTTGACCGACATCTTTCGAAAACTAATACAAATCTTGTCTTAAGTTGTTGGCTTTCTATTGTAAAGCAGTATGGGAAGTAAATAAATATTACAAGTGTTCGAAAGGATAAACAAATAGGCAATGTTCAGAACTGCCACAAGCTTGTTGAGTCTTGAATCATGATAACCTGAAATCAAGAAACAACTAAATCTGGATGGTTACAACTGTGTGTTGAGTCGAGTGAATGCACTCTGTCCTTAAGACAAGATTGCCCCGTATATATGCTTTTACGTTAGCGGGCAATAGTCTCCCAAGATATAACAACACTTTAATCTCAACACTACAAAGCAAATAGGTTGAGTCTGACGAAGAAAACAAATACGAATCGACTTGCTGAAGAAATGGAAAAGGAAGGAAGAGTTTCTGTTTTAGTCCCAACGTTTTGGACTGAATTTCAGTGTCTCTTCTATTTGTCTCTGTGTATATAAATGTGTTGCCTCATTTTTTGCTGGCTGTTTGGGTGTTTATTTTTGTTTTGTGTATTTTTCGTGTGCTGTACAATTGAACCAAACAGCTCAATATATAGCATGGAGGAGGGACTCCTCAACTGCTAAAACAAGGCTAATTAATGGCAGGTTTAAGGACATTAGAGAGTTTGTTCATGGAGGAGTTAACGCCCCAAAAATCAACTCCAACGGTAGGCAGAAACTTTCTGCCTTCCGTCGTTTCAAATTCAACTTTCCAGAAACTCTAGGGATCAAACTGTAAATATTAAACAATTTGGGGTCCAAAGAGATAATATCAGAAAGTCCCACAGCCCACAGCCCGAGCCCGGACCGGCGGCGGCGCGCGTGTGGGCTTAGCCTTGAACCCAATCACATCTAGGTCCTCCCCCCTTTAAACACATGGGATACCCCTTGGTGTCCCAAACCCTTAGCCAATTATGAGACTTATAAAGAGAGCAATTCTTCCTTTTCCCACCGATGTGGTAGATTTGTCCAACACCATATTTCCATGCCTCAAACACCTTACTTTATGGACCAATATCTCTTTCATTTCTCAACGAAATTTGACGATTCTTGGCCAGCGGTCATCTACTCACTTAGTAGATTATGCATGTGTGAAGACACAAAGCCTCCAACATGCGGAACACTAGTGTTTAATTCATTAAACATGGGTGAACGCACCTCCCCCCTAGGCAAATTTTCAACAAAATAATGGTTTAATTTTTTCCAATTAATCAATTTAACCTCAAAAGATCAAAGGCATATTGTACAGAAGAGTGTATCTGTGTATGCGAGATGTGTATTACATGACTTGTCCATCTTCGGGAGATAAGAAGCTTCATGTATCATGCACCAACTGTTGCAAAACACCAAAGGGATGCAAACTTTTCGGTCCAAATCTCTTTCATATGTACTGGAACCTAATCACTTTTGAGAATTATCAAAATGGTATTACTAATTTAGTTCCAATAGATTATATGTGTAAAGTCAGAGGGGTTTCACTCAGATGACTTTTCATAATCTTTATATGTAACGAAAAAGATTTAATGTCTGTCAAAGCATTTATCCTTTCGAATTATCTATGACTTTCTCCAGTTGGGTCTATTAAATATTTGAATACAAAAAGTTAGTGGTCTTACTTCCAAATTTGGGATTTCTTTATTATGTTGGACTAAATCGGTCCAAAGATATTCTTAATATTGTATGATATTATTCGTTAGGTGTCAAATTCACATAATTTTTGTCTAAAAAAATCTCACCATAAAGGACATAGCTACATCTTATAACGACAACAAATGTGAATGCAGATCCGGAGCTGAATCTAAAGCAAGTAATTATAGATAGAATTTAGAGAAGATGCAATTACAGGAATTGAATGAACACTTGAAAGAATACAAATATCCACTCAGTTAAAACTTAAATAAACCTAATCTATAGGAACTAACCTCAAGGGTAAGGATTTCCTCTAACAAGTTGCCTTAACAAAGTCTCAACCAATTACAAAGGCATTCATCCTTACAATACTCTCGGAAGAGTTTCATCGATATAACATCAAAACAATTAAAGCTACTAAAAGTAGAAAGAGGGATATTGATACTAGGGCTAAACAATAGTTACGATGCCTAAAATATCCCTAACAAAGCCTTAAAATACAATTAGGTTTAATAATAATAAAAATACTATATAGATATGCCTTTCAAAAGCTATACCTTTCAAAATGTCCTTTGTTTCTTGGAGAATTCTTCTCGGAAAAAATTTGGCATCAGGAGCAACCTTAAGTGCCGTTGTTGCAGAATCCCTGTACCTGAAACCACTTTTCACTTATTCGTTAATGACACTTTAGCCCTTGCTGCATGGAAACAACGATCGAACATATAGTTAATCGATTTGAGCTCCGGTAATCTAAGACCCTTCCCGAGGGCCATGTATGACTTATATTAGTGTTACAGAGGTATACGGAAGGTTAGAAGTCAATTGGATTAAAGGAAGTACATCTCGGCAAAGTTTGACGAAAATTAGGCGATACGCTAAACATTCCGCCCCACAGAAGCCGATCTGCTTCAAGAATCAGACCCTCATTTTCCTCACCCCCATTGCCCTAATATGCGTTGGGTTCTGCGTCAGCAGAAAGGGTTCTGCAATGCAGAACCAGCGGCACATCAGAGGCGGTGGAGGTTCTATATAAAGCCTATAAATGGTGGCTTCTTCATTTCACTTCTACTTCGACCCAAATATTTTCCAAACACTCTCAAAGACCTCCTTAGGGTTATTAGGTCATCAACAAGCCATCCCACACCAATTCAATCATCCATAGATAATCACTACAAAGCTTGAAAATCTTCATAGGAGTAAGAAAGAATGAAGGATCCTCTTAGTGGTTGGAAAGAAGTTCATGTTGCAAGCTTTCTTGGCTGAGTTAAGGTGAGTTATTGATGTTCTTGATAATCTTAAGCTTCTCATAGCCTTGTTGAGAATTATGGATAAAAGAAACTTGTGACGATTGAGCTAGAACTCTATGAAAGAGTTTCTATGAATCTTGGATAGTTCTTGAGTAACTTTGTTATGAGCATTGACTTGTAGTTGAAATACATGGTGCTAGGAATCATGAAGTCTATCTTGTTGTTATTTTTTGTTGTAATTATGGTTGTTGTTGTTGTTGGGGATATGAGCACTAGAAGTTATGGATTTTTTATGAACTTGGGGTTGTTGATGTTGTTGTGTTGTTGTTGTTGTTATGGTTATTGGTGTTGTGATTGTTGTTAGTGTTATTGGTGTGGCGTTAAAGAGAAATAGATGGTATGGATGGTAGCCATGAACATGATATCTATAGCAATATGCACTCTAGGTGTTTGTTGAATTGTGCTAGCAAATCGCTCTTTAGCTTGTCGATCGTATCTTAATCCGAAATCTCTATATTCGCAAGACATTACTAACTAAGCGACGCATGTATGTAAGACTATCCCTTCTTTCAGAAGCATGAAATCCAAAGTGTTTATCATTTTCAAAAGAAACGTCGAAAGCTTCATTCTATTCGTATATCATTTATCCCTTGTCGGGAGTTATTTCTTGTTATTGTTGTACTCATCATCATTGTTAGTTAGTTTCTTATCCACGATATCATAAGCCTCTGAAAATGGGGTTTCCGAAGAGTTAATCGTCGAGTCGACCAAGAGTCGTCCTAAAGTAAAGTCAAAGGGTTCTGTGTTCTAAAAATGCCACAAATGCCATTATTATCACAATACATTATCTACTCCAATGAACCTATATCAGTGGGCAGTATATATATATATATATATATATATATATATATATATATACAGTATTTACACCACAGTTGTCACCAGCCGTTGGGAAGTTGTACATGCAAATTATACATACTGCGTCGCGCTATAGTCGATCGGGCTAGGCACTTATATGTGCATCCATACATACACCTCCGAGTATATCTGAGGGAAGTGACATATTATACTTCGGGTTATAAGCCAAGGGAGACTACAATCCACAGTTGCTACATACAGAGTTCAGTACAATTTCAGAGTTTCATTGTTCGCCTTATGTAGCATACAAGTTATCGGAGTATCAAATTACTTTTATGCTTTTCTTTATAGCTTATCTTTTCATATTGTTATTCATGCTTTACATACTAGTACATTTCTTTTGTACTGACATTCCTTTTATCGGGGTGTTGTGTGTTCATGCCGCAGGTTCTGATAGAGGCTCTACTGGACCACCTGAGTAGGAGTTGTCGAGTTCAGCAATCAGTGAGTAAGCTTCGTCTTTCCCAAAGCTTCCTGGTCAGATATTGACTATATTTTGCATAGTTATGTACATTGTGGGTAGGTCGGGGTCCTGTCCCGACCATATGATTGTACAGGTAATCGTGGAGGCTCATAGGCTTATTTAGTATATACAAGCTGTTGATGTATGGATTTATCAGCCAGATTATCTTTTGTTGACTTGGGTTATAACCTTATCAATCTTGTTTTATACATATGTTGGGTTGATCCCTTTTTGTTCACCCTCGGAGGTTCTATTATGGTTTATCTTACAGATTATGGCCCTGTCAGCCCTCCCATAGTGTTGTTGTTTGTGTTATGTCCTAGTACGGCCTTGTCGGCCGGAAGTTCTACTCGTTCAAAAGCCTGGTTATCAGAGTGGTACGCTCGGACCATCATGGCACCGGATGCCAGCTATACCCTCTAGTTTAGGGTGTGACAACCTTGGTATCAGAGTAGGTCAGTCGTAGGAAGTATATGAGTCGTGTCTAGTAAAGTCTTGTTTATTGGTGTGTTATGCACCACACTTATATACAAGTGGTTGACAGACATCTATGGATGGTTACTGTTCTTTCACTTCATAGATCGTGCTATAGAGCCGAGTTATATGGTTTTGAGTCTAATTCTTCTCTATTCTTTCAGTCATGCCAGTTACTATTAGAGCTACTGCGAGGCATCAAACTGGTGCTGATAGGGGTGAAGGTACTAGTAATGCCCCGCCCGACCATGTTAATAGAGTTGAGACCTAGGGAGAGTCGCACTCCCACGTATCACCTGTTCCGCTAGAGGAGGTGTAGTACCTCTAGCTTCTCAGGACACAGTACCTCCAGTTCCAAAGAATTCGGTTCCTCCACCCGAGTTGTTTGAGCAGGGTGTGGCAAGTGTTGTGCCATTGTTGGTACAAATAGTCACTTCACAACAGTGGTAGATATGGGGTTCTATAGGCGTTGGGTCTTTTGATAGTGTAGGGAGCTCCAGGACCAGAGAGTTCCTCGTATTGAGCCCCTCAGTACTTACCGGTATGATCTAGGTGCAGACCCACAAGACCTTATTGATCAGATACAGAGGGTATTGAGGGTTATGCATTCTTTAGAGATAGGGGCAGTTGAGTTGACCTATTTTAGATTGGGAGATTTGGCTATTTTATGGTATCAGGCTTTGGAGAGGTCTCAAAGCCTAGATGCACCTCCCGCGGTATGGGAAGAGTTTACATATGATTTTATTTACCATTATTTCCCATTAGAGGTACGAGAGGCCATGGTAGAGTTCTTCTTAAACCTCAAGTAGAGGGGAAAGAGCATTCATAATTATAGTTTACAGTTTGATTCTCTAGCCAGGTATGCCCCGAATATCGTGGATACGATTAGGGCTCGAGTTCATCAATTCATACCAGGGTTAGATTCGTATATAATTGGCGAGTGTATAATAGTCTCCATAAATAGGGATATGGATATTGGCAGGATAAGAGCCTATGCGTAGAATGTTGAGGACTGCAAACATCAGCTCTGAGATGATAGAGATATAGAGAGGGTGTTGACTAAGTGGACCAGATCAGCTGGGTCTTTCGGAGAAGCATCAGGTAGATCCAAGCAGCGATTCGCCAAATATCTACCTCGGTTTGTAAACAGTGCTCCATCTTAGTTCCAGGAGCCTAGATATAACAGGCGTGCCCAGTCTGGACCAGGGCAGAGTTCGAGAGCTTTGAGTTTTTAGAGATAAGGGATTTTAGGTCATATGAGACCCCTATTACCGCCTTGTGGCCAG
This sequence comes from Anisodus tanguticus, assembly GCA_034509755.1. NCBI lineage: Eukaryota > Viridiplantae > Streptophyta > Magnoliopsida > Solanales > Solanaceae > Anisodus > Anisodus tanguticus. Next base: position 24,992,396 of record CM067544.1, on the reverse strand, counting down.
TGTGGCAGGACACATGCGAGACAGTGTCATCAGGGTGCCGATGTGTGTTATTGGTGTGGGAATCCTGGTTATTATATATGCCAGTATTTGAGTAGGGGTATAGGTGGTGCAGCTCAGTCGACGGGGTCAACCGTAGCATCCTAGTCGAGTGTATGCCAGAAGAGTGGAGGGCCACAGACCCCAGCAGGTTGAGGTAGAGGCCGATGAGAAGCCTATAGTTAAGGCGGTGCTCAGAACCACATCTATGATTTATTCGATCGTCAATATTTGGAGTCATCTTCGGATGTTATTATAGGTATACTAGTTATTTTTAGTTATGATGTTTATGCACTAATAGATCCGGTCTCCAATTTGTCCTATGTTATGCCCTTTATTGCTAGCAAGTTTGGTTGTGAACCAAAATTGTTATCTAAGCTGTATGAAGTGGCTACACCGGTTGGTAAGATGATTGTAGCACGACAAATTTATAGAAATTGTACCGTGACCATTTGTAATCATCCTACCATGGCTGATTTAGTTGAATTACCTATGGTTGAGTTTGATGTTATTTTGCGAATGGATTGGTTGGCGTCTTGTTACGCAAATGTTGATTACCGGACAAAGATTGTTAAATTCAGTTTTCTAGGCGAACCTACCCTTGAATGGAAAGGTAATTCAGCTACGCCTAAAGGCAGGTTTATTTCCTACTTGAAGGCAAGAAAGATGATTTCCAAGTGTTATATTTATCATTTATTTTAGGTCAGGGATGCAGAACCTTCGACCCTTCAGTATGTTCTCGTAGTCAATGAGTTCCCCAATGTATTTTTCGATGAGCTTTCAGGCATCCCTCCACAGTGCCTCCTGCTAAGCTAAGGAAATTGAAGGATCAGTTGAGAAATTTATTAGAAAAAGGCTTTATCAGGCCTAACACTTTGCCAAGGGGCGTGCCAGTATTGTTTGTTCATAAGAAGGACGGTTCCCTAAAGATGTGTATCAAATACATGCAATTGAATAAGGTCACTATCAAGAATAAGTATCCACTTCTGAGGATCGATGACTTATTCGATCAGTTGCAGGGTGCTAAGTATTTCTCAAAGATTGATTTAAGATCGGGATACCACCAGTTAAGGGTAAAGGAGAAAGATATTCTAAAGATAACCTTTCGAACCAGGATGGTCATTTCGAGTTTCGGGTGATGTCTTTTGAACTCACTAATGCGCCAACGACCTTCATGGATTTAATGAATCAGGTTTTCAAGCCTATTTTATATATCTTCGTGATCGTATTTATTAATGATATTTTGGTGTACTCACGGACTAAGGTGAATCATACAGATCATCTGAGCGGTGTTACAGACACTCCAAGATCGTAAGTTGTACGCCAAGTTTTCTAAATATGAGTTCTGGTTGAAATTTGTTGCCTTTCTGGGTCATATTGTCTCTTAAGAAGGTATCAAAGTGGATAATCAGAAAATTGAGGCCGTAAAGAATTGGTTGAGGCCCACAACCCCTACCAAAATATGTAGTTTCTTGGGCTTAGCATGATATTATCGGAGATTTGTGGAGGGTTTTTTTCTATCTCCGCACCTATGACCAAGCTCGCTTACAAGGCAACTGAGTTTTAGTGGTCAGATGCATGTGAGTGCAGTTTCTTGGAATTCAATAACAGGTTGACGTCCGCACCTATGTTGGGTTTTCCCGAAGGTACCGATGGGTATGTAGTTTATTGTGATGCCTTCAGAGTTGGCCTAGTATGTGTTCTGATGCAACACGGGAAGGTTTAACATATGCTTCGAGGTAGTTAAGGAAGCATGAGTTAAACTATCCGACTAATGATCTTGAGTTGGTGACGGTAATCTTTGCCCTGAAGATGTGGTGTCATTATTTATATAGACTCCATGTTGACATATTTATGGACTATAAGAGTTTACAGTATATATTTCGCTAAAAGGAGCTGAATTTAAGGCAAAGAAGGTGGCTTGAACTATTAAAATATTACGACGTTGATATTTTATACCACCACAACAAGGCAAATGTCGTAGTTGATGCCTTAAGTCGCAAGTCTATGGGGAGTTTGGATGGTATTGAAGCCAACAAGATGGATATAACCAAAGAACTGTGTCGCTTAGCCAGTTAAAATGTACGACTATTGGATATGGATGACGGATGCACGGTGGTGCAGAATACCACAGAATTATCCATGATAGTAGAGGTGAAGGCAAGACAGTTTGATAACCCCGAGTTGGTCCGAATGAAAGAAGGGATTCCCCTAAAAAATAAGTCGATATTGGCACTTACAGGAGATGGAGTCATTAAATACCAGGGTCAACTATGTGTACCAGTTGTAAAAGGGCTCTGGGAGCAAATTATGGCCGAGATCCACCAATCCAGGTATTTCATTCATCCTGGTTCGACAAAGATGTTCCATAATCTCCGATAGGTTTACTGGTGGAATGATATGAAGAAAGATATCACAGTTTTTGTAGCTCAATGCCCGAATTGTTAGCAAGTTAAGATTGAGCATCAGAAGCCTGAGGCTTGATTCAGAATATTAAAATCCCAACCTGAAAGTGGGAAATGATCAATATGGATTTTATCACAGGTTTGCCCCGTTCTTAATGGAACTTTGATTCCATTTGGGTTATCATTAACAGGCTTACGTAATCAACCCACTTTCTACCTGTTTGCACTATTTTTTAGGCTAAGGATTACGCCAAACTGTATATCAAGGAAATAGTGCAGTTGCATGGCGTTCTGGTCTCTATCATTCTCGTATAAGGGTCCTTAATTTACGACTCACTTTTGGTGGTCGGTTCGGAAAGGTTTAGGAACCCAAGTGAACCTTAGTACAATTTTCCATCCGCAGATTGATGGTCAGGCCGAGCGTACAATCCAGACACTCAAGGACATGCTACGGGCTTGTGTATTGGATTTCAAATATAGTTGGGACGATCATTTTTCCCTTATCGGGTTCTCTTATAATAACAACTATCATTCCAACATCAAGATGTAACTGGATGAAGCTTTGTATGGATGGAAATGTAGATCCCCGATTGGCTGGTTTGATGTGGGTGAAGTCAGATTACTAGGTCCCGATTTGGTCCAGCAAGCACTGGGAAAGGTAAAGCTAATCCAAGAGTGTTTATTGACTGCCCAGAGTCGACATAAATTTTATTCGGACGTTCGACGTCGCGATTTAGAATTCGCGGTTGATTATTAGGTATTCCTAAAGGTTTCATCAATAAAAGGTGTTATGCGATTCGGCAAGAAAGGGAAATTTATCCCTAGATACGTCGAGTCATATAAAATCATTCACGGGATAGGTCGAGTGGCTTATGAGCTTGAACTACCCTCAGAGTTAGAAGCGGTTCACCCGGTATTCTATGCATCGATGTTGTGCAAGTGTATATGAGATCCCTCCCGCATCACCCCCATGGCGGATGTGTAGATTACCGAGGATTTATCTTATAAAGAGACTCTTGTAGCCATTCTCTATCACTAAGTTCGGAAGTTGAGGACTAAGACACCTGCCTCTGTTAAGGTGTTGTAGAGAAATAACAATATAGAAAAACTGACTTGGGAGGCCGAAAAAGATACGAAATCTAAGTATCCTTACCTCTTACAAACCACAAGTTCTCGTTAACGTCGTATGATATGCTTTTTCCTACTCTTGTGACATAGTAACCTTACTTCATACTTTATATACCTTACTCAGGTAATCCCAACAACTAGAGCAGAACTGGAGCAGCCCAAACTTGAGATGGAGATATATAACGTGAGTTATGGCTAACTCTTACAGTTATTGATATAGTGGTGGTCGTGTGAGGCCAAAGTTATAGTATGTGATGCCGTGTGGCCCTTGTGTTGGTTCTGGGTGCTTGACAGGTTTGGGATAGTCCTATTTATAGCAAAAACTCTACGTAAAGTTCTATCGAACCTTAAGAATTAAAGACTCTCAGTTACATTCCCCAACAGTTAGGACGAATGTTTCGAATGGGAGAAGGATGTCACACCCCGTAATTCTTCATGCGATCAAATGTATAGTTAGTCAATTTGAACTTCGGCAACTCGAGATCCTTCCCAAGGGTCATGTATGACTTATATCAGTGTTACAGAGGTATACGGAAGGTTGAAAGTCAATTTGATTAAAAGAAGTACATCTCGGCAAAGTTTGATGAAAAATAGGTGATACGCTAAATATTGCACCTCACAGAAGCCGATCCACTTCGTGAATCAGAGTCTCATTTTCCTCAAGACACTACCCTAATATGCGTTGGATTCTGCGCCAGCAGAAGGGGTTTTGCAATGCAGAACCAGCCGCACATCAGAGGCGGTGGAGGTTCTATATAAAGCCTATAAATGGTGGCTTCTTCATTTCATGTCTACTTCGACCCAAACATTTCCCAAACACTCTCAAAGACATCCTTAGGGTTATTAGGTCATCAACGAGCCATCCCACACAATTCAATCATCCATAAACAATCACTACAAAGCTTGAAAATATTCATAGGAGTAAGAAAGAGTGAATGATCCTCTTAGTGGTTGGAAAGAAGTTTATGTTGCAAGCTTTCTTGGTTGAGTTAAGGTGAGTTATTGATATTCTTGATAATCTTAAGCTTCTCATAGCCTTGTTGAGAATTATGAATAAAAGAAACTTGTGACGATTGAGTTAGAACTCTATGACAGAGTTTCTATGAATCTTGGATAGTTCTTGAGTAACTTTGATATGAGCATTGACTTGTAGTTGAAAGACATGGTGCTAGGAATCTTGAATTCTATCTTGTTGTTATTTTGGTTGTAATTATAGTTGTTTTTATTGTTGGGGATATGAGCACTAGAAGTTATGGATTTATTTTTGGTCTTGTGGTTGTTGATGTTGTTGTGTTGTTGTTGTTGTTATGATTATTTGTGTTGTGGTTGTTATTGGTGTGGTGTTGCATACAAATAGATGTAATGGATGGTAGCCATGAACATGATATCTAGAGCAATATGCACTATAGGTGTTTGTTTAATTGTGCTAGCAAATCGGTCTTTAGCTTGTCGATCGTATCTTAATCTGAAATCTCTATATTGTGTAGATAATTACTTGTAAATCATTTGGGGGTTCTCAAGACATTACTAACTAAGAGATGCATGTATGTAAGGCTATCCCCTTCTTTCAGAAGCATGAAATTCAAAGTGTTTTTCATTTTCAAAAGAAACGTCGAACGCTTCATTCTATTCGTATATCATTTATCCCTTGTTGGGAGTTATTTCTTGTTATTGTTGTACTCATCATCGTTGTTGGTTGGTTGCTTGTCCACAATATCATTAGCCTCCTAAAAGGGGTGTTCCAAAGAGTTAATCGTGGAGTCGACCATGAGTCGTCCCAAAGTAAAGTCAAAGGGTTCTAAGTTCCAATAATGCCACAAGTGTCATTGTTATCACAGTACAGTATCCACACCAACGATCCTATGCCGGTGGGCAGTTATATATATATATATATATATATATATATATATATATATATATAGTATTTGCACCACCGTTGCGACCAACCGGTGGGAAGTTGTACATGTACATTATACACACCGTGCCGCGCTATAGTCGGCCGGGCTAGGCACTTATATGTGCATACATACATACACCTCATAGTATACCTGAGGAAAGTGAAATATTACACCTCGGGTTATAAGCCAGGGTAGACTACAAACCACAGTATCTACACACAGAGTTCAGTATAATTTCAGAGTTTCATTGTTCACCCTATGTAGTATACATGTTATCAGAGTATCAGATTGCTTTTATGCTTTCCTTTACAACTTATCTTTTCGTATTTCTATTCATATTTTACATACCAATACATTTCTTTTGTACTGATGTCCCTTTTACCGGGGGGTTGTGTGTTCATATCGCACGTTCTGATAGGGGCTCTGCTAGACCACCTCAGTTGGAGTTGTCGAGTTCAGTAGTCACTGAGTAAACTTAGTCTTTCCCGGAGCTTCCTGGTCAAATATTGAGAATGTTTTGCTTAGTTATGTACATAGTGGGTAGGTCGGGGCCCTGTCCCGATCATATATTAGTACATGTATTCGTAGAGGCTCATAGACTTGTTTTGTATATACAGTTGTTGATGTATGGCTTTGTTGGCCAGATTATCTTTTGTTGACATGGTTTGAGACCTTGTCGGTCTTGTATTGTACATATGTTGGGTTGATCCCTCTTTGTTCACCCTCAAAGGTTGTATTACAGTTTGTCTTACAGATTGTGGCCTTGTCGGTCCTCCCATAGTGTTGTTATTTGTGTTATGTCCTAGTACGGCCTTGTCCGCCGAAAGTTCTACTCGTTCAGAAGCCTGGTTATCAGAGTGGTATACTCGGGCCAGTATGACACCGGGTGCCGGCCACATCCCCTAGTTTGGGGTATGACACAGTGTTCCCAGTAATCCTATTTCTGCTATACTATTTAGAATTTGTCCTATTGTCTTGATTTGGGAACTTTGGAGAACCAGGTGTGGAAGTATATTTGGCAAGAAAAACCTTTTCATCTCAAACTACTTCATCTCATTGCTCAAATCATTCTTATAATTATTAGATTACAATTCTTAAATTTCAAATATAATTTATCTTGAGAAGAACTAATCCAGCTTCTAGACAAGAAGATAGTGTTTAAGTTTTGTAGGATTGTCTATTGGCACAAACCAACCTTCAGCTTCTTCAAGCTAAACAGTGATGGGAGCCCTGAGAAATGACTCATGAGGTGGGGGGGGGGGGGGAGTCATCAGAGATGCACAAGGGAAAATGATAATGGCTTACTCCATTCACTTTGATAATGGAACTAGCAACGGTGCTGAAGCAAAGTCTCTCTTATTTGGAACCCAGTGGTGTATTCAGCACAACATCACCAACATTGAGCTAGAAACAGCCTCCATCCTTCTACTTTCTTGGGTTAAGGAGGTTTTCAAGATCCCTTGGCAGATCGAGGGAACCATCAGGGGCATAAGAAGGCAATTGGAGGGTGCAACATGGTCTATCCAACATTGCTATATATCGTGGAGCTAATAAGGTACCTGACTTGTTAGCTGCAATGAGCCACATCCATGGAGGCATCATAATATTCTCCAATTTCGAAGATCTTCCTACTCGAATCAGAGGTCATCTCAACTTGGATAAGTGTGGAACTCCTAATTTTAGTATTAGGGAAAAAAAATTCAAAGATATCACCTGTAATGATATGGTATCTGATGTATAGTCTAACCTCAACTTTTTGGGAACTTAACTGGGAACATGAGAGTCACTCTCTTATCATATGTATAGTGACCTATTGTAACATCACGTAATTTCGGGCGATGGTTTGAGCATTTGGACGTATGCAAGGGGACTTGAGCCTCAGGGAATTTATGTTATATCTATGTATGCTAATAAAAAAATTAGTTTATGAAAGAATAAAATTCCAAAATAATTTTGGACGTAACAAGGGTGACAATGGGGTCGGAAGTAATTTTGGTGCATGCATAAAGAGGTTATGGACTAGTGTCATATCACAAAATTATGACATTGAGGATATGAAGGTTTTATAAGTTATCAAGATTTAAGTGAATTAGGATCACGAAATTAATTATATGTATGATTAACAAATTATATGGAGGCAAGTCACTTAATTAAGTGTAGTGCATGTAGTGTGTATGTGTCGTGATTGGGTATTCCACCGCCAAAGATTTGGCTAAGTGAGAGACCAAATCATTCAGCCATTTAATGCACTTAAGGCATCTTTTAAGAAGGAACTTATATCTTAGCTTTGGGGAATCAAATGAGGACGTCCAACAACCCCTTTAGCATTTCATTTTAAGCAATTACTTCATTTGGAAATCCTTCTTTAAGAGAGAAACCCATTTTATTCTTGTGATTTGAAAACAGTACGTGCATAAGAATAGCACCCTTCACTAATCCTAAGTAGCAAATGTGGAAATTGGAAAGCAGTCCATTTTAGCTTTGAATTGAGAAAACAAAAACGTACGAAGCAGTGGAAAAATCGTGAAAGTGTTGTAGAGACATAGTGGGAGGTATCTTGGTTACAATTTTCTTAACATCGTTATAAGCGATTAAGGTATGTTAAGACAAATTATTTCTTTCTTTTGGCATGTTCCATGTAACGAAATATAACCGTGATATTGCTCCATAATTTATTTTATTCCTAGTAGTTAAGAATATTCATGTTATTGATTTCTATGTTAAAAGTATGTCTAAATATGTTCCTAAGTCCTTATTGAGGCATACAGAAAAGATATTGATATTCACAGTGTTAGCCGAAGGGGCAAGAATATTGTGTCATCCGATAAATTCGGAATGTTTTATTGTCGTTCATGAATTTTCATTTGCATTAATATTCATGTACATACCTTGACCTCAAAGGAGTTACATACTCTACTATATGTATGCATTATATATATGTATGGGGAATGGGAAAAAGGGAAAGACATTATATACGCACACCACCTGCAGTTGGTACATACTATCACAAAAGAGTCCGAAGAGGCCAATATTGATGCCTGTGTGGCCAATACGATATAACCTGGTGCCCACAGAGGCGGTTATGGGAAGGAAGATGCCCTTGTGTAGCCAATATTATATACCGCATTTGCATTGTGCATAACATTTAGACATATGTATTAGGGCCCTCAGAGGCATTTACTGCTGGTCAGTTGTTTCTGTTTCAGTTATTGTTATATTCCTGTTGTGCTATTTTACATGCCTAACATACTCAGTATAGCAGTCGTACCGACGTCCCTTTTGTCGGGGGACGCTGCGTTTCATGCCCGCAGGTGCACATAGACAGGGCGACGATCCACGTTAGTAGGTTGTTGACTCTGCAGATTTTGGAGCACTCCCCTTATTTCGGAGTGTTGGTTTATCTTGGTACGGTATATCTTTGCTTGTATATACGGGTATGGCGGGGCCCTGTCCCAACCTTTTGTTGTTGTGTACTCTCTTAGAGGCTTGTAGACGGTGTCATGTGTGTAGTAGTTTTGTATTGCTTTGTCGGCCTTTGGGATGTATATATATATATATAAGTTGGTTTTCTGGTTAGTATTTTCCATAAATCCTCTTTCGGCTTAGTCCGTATTTAATTATGATTCGGTGTTGATAATGTGATTGGTGGTACCCGGCGGGTGGGGTCCGGGTGCCCCTCGCGGCCCTTCGGTTTGGGTCGTGACACCTATGGTCCTAATTTTTGTGAATCTTTTAATTTTAGACATTGGAGAACAAGGATAGAAGCAATAAGCTTGTCCAGAGCTTTAGAAACTTTTGTTAAGGTTAGGAACTTCATACCTCGAGTGCATGTATTCTCGTTTTGGTTATTAATATACAAGGTCGGAATGGAGCCTAACCTCCCACCAAGAAGGTGACTTTAATTTTTTTTTTAAAAATACTACATAGCTAAAATGGCTTCACGTTTGAGAAACGTGGATTCTCCTGGCCATCTTCTGGTTGCTCCACGATTTTGTAACATGGAGACAATTTGGCTGGCAAATTCTGAAAAACGACTCCACGATTGGAAAATGAAAAGATGTTTTCCGGTCTTCTTTCTAAATCGGCCCACGAAAGGGAAATGTGGAGATGTTTTCCCTTTGTTTTCTAGGCATTCTTTTGTACAAATTTAGCTTGAAATTTGGATTTCACGATCTTTTGAAATACTCGAAGCTCTGATGTCCATCATGGAGCGTTTGATGTCTTGAGTGCTAAGCCGAGAGGTATCATTACATATAGTTTCTCAATAGTTCAACTATTAATGTGGTACTTTTTGTTGGAAATTTGCCTTTAGTGGGAGTTGCGTCCAACCATCTTTAATGACTTAAACACTAGGGTTCCGCATGTTGGAGACTTTGATTCTTCATACGTGCATAATCTACTAAGTAAGTAGATGACCGTAGGGCCAAGGATCGTCAAATTTCGTTGAGAAATGAAAGAGATATTGGTCCACGAAGTGAGGTGTTTGAAGCATGAAAATGTGGTATAGACCAATCCTCCCTCATCGGTGGGGGAAGGAAGATTTGTTTAGTTTATAAGTCTCAAAATTGGCTAGGGGTTTGGGACCCCAAGGGGTAACCCATGTGTTTGAAGGAGGGAAGACCTAGATATGCTTTGGTTCGAGGCTAAGCCCACACGCGCACCGCCGCCTGCCCATCTGGTCCGGGCTCGGGTCGTGGGCTTCTTCTGATATTATCTTTTTGGTGCTTTTGTTGTTGGTTTTGGAACGTTAACCTCCATTAATATGCACATCAATTCAGTCATTACTTGGCTGAATAACTCTCACTAAAAGCTCTAATCCGTTGCACATCAATTCAATCATTTATTTGGCTGAATTACTCCTCACTAATTGCCATTACATGGCCAGTAACAACAATTAGTTGGGCAGTTGACAAGTCCCCTCCATGCACTATATATTGAAGTCTTGGCTCAATTGTTGAGACTACACCACACAAACAAAAATCAGAATTCTTCCTACTACTTTCCAGCATCATTTCATTACACTAAGTTCTTCAAAGTAACACTTGAGTTTCCTTTGCTCATTTGTTGAGTTGCTGTTTTATCTTGGGAGACTATTGTCCAGAACATAGAAAGGATATATTCGGGGCAATCTTGTCTTAAAGACAGAGTGTCATCACTCGACCCAGCAAATCAAAGTGCTTGTAATCTCAGTTTCTTGTTCCAGTTTATTGAAATTTCAGTTTGTTGTAATTTCATTTTGTTGTAATACTTAGCAGTTACTTATTTCTGTTTCCTGCACCATTGTAATCAACACTTTTATCACACACCTAACAACCTCCTCATCGAACTAAGTTCCACGTGGACCATTACCACGATCCCTGGGTCATTTTTGAGATTCAATGTGTGTCACCCGAGACCCATGATCATTTATATATGGCCACCAATGCCCAAAGCTAGGTTCTTCTTCTGTGTACGTATCCAAGCTACTTTTGGCAGGATAAAGTTAGTAAATTAATCCACACGCCAATATTTCTCTACCTCCGTTCTCGTCTCGTCGAACCATTTGCTCTGATAGTAGTTGTTGAGCTATATTGGTGATCAAAAGATATTCTTAACATGGTGTGATATTTTCTATTTGGGCCAAGTCCGTAAGGTTTTTTCTCAAAAGTCTCACACCATTAAAAGGCTCTCGGTCCTAATATGTAATTTCAGAATCTTTTCAATTATCAATATGAGACTTTAATCGCACACCCAACACTTTACGTGGAAGCTGATCAATGAGAAGAAAATAGAACATACTTGTAGAAATGTGAACTTTGATCCTATAGTTCAGTATCTAGGAAATTAACAATCCTAATGAGAAAGCATCACAGTAACACACATATATATACACACACATACACATAGCAAAAACATCTGCACTTGTGAAAGCAAGCAAGCAAATGTTTTCAAAGATAGTCAAATATGAAGGCAGCTTAGAGCCTTAGAGTAAACGTCATTTCGTTCGTTTTTTGCAACTATATAAGGTGTTCGTGAGCAGAAGATTGACTCTATGGATATCTTCGTGATGAAGATTCTACGTACATTGTAAGTAATCTTCATTAGTAAGAAAAAGAACCTACACTAACCTCTGAAAGTTATAAGTGGATATTAGTCTAGTAATTGGGTCGGATAGTAATGCCTTTTGGATCTTCATCCTTTTGAAAGTCTAAACCATTCTTCTAGATCTATATTAGCCTATGGAAAAGGTTTCGGATATTAGATCATACTCAAGAAATAGTCTATTTCAAGACTACAGAGTAGATTATGAATTATAGAATATTGTCATACGATATTAAAATAAATCATATTATCAAGTTAGTGATTTATGGTAGCAAGGTGGTTGTGAATCGCTTGATAGTAATATTAATTGGGCTAAAGTTGTGGTCTTAAACACGCCAAAACATTTGTATGACTATAAAGTTTCTCATTAAATCGTTTATGCTAGTGATCAGTAAACAGAATATAAGTCATAACCAACATAACCTCATAAAAGACAAACAATATCCCTTGATAGTTGATACAACGTCAGAAGAAATTTCTTGGTTTAACTATGGATAAATTAAACTGGATACAAATATATAGTAGTAGATCTCATTACTCGAAGAGATTTAATTTGCATCTAAGACTAGAGATACATAAACTTATCGTCTAGTACAATATATTGATGGCCGTCATGACTTGGACTCAAGTAGATAAGGTTCCGTTGAGACAGAGATATTCACCCAAGAAAAGATCGTCACAGTTAAGATTTGGATTTAAGGAATTGAAGTCGTCTGTTTTCATATCGAAAAACTGAATAATATTATCGCAGGTGTCTCCAGTATCTACATTATAGACTCTCCTACAAGTTGGAATGGCCTGAAACATCCCGTTATTCGATGCTGGAGGAGACAAAACACACACACACAAAAAATAGAATGTAAGTGTAGAGATTAAGGAAATTACATTTATGCGTATCAAGTAAAATTTATGCAATGAAGTAAATGTTCATACTGAGAAGTACTCGTCCAAGGGATGGAGTCAGAATGAGATGAAAAGTGAGGACTAAGGCTACATTGTAGTAGCACTTGATTGAATTGTTGCTAGCCTTGACCATGATTAACTGAAAAACTTAATTCCAGGAGTGAGCTCAAAGTAATTGCTTTTAATAATGTTTCTTGAGCGTCTAATACTCTGTTGAGATAATTAGTATTTATAGGACATACAAGTAAGAATAAGAATCTAATTTGTTTGAGGAAAGAGTGGATTTTATGTTGTTATTTCCTTCTCAACATTTACCAATCAGGGGAATGTTGCCGATTGAACTTGGTCAAAGCGAGATGCTTATAATTAGAGGGACTAGTTTAATTAAGCTAAAATTTAAAGGATGATCCAAGTTTCTGCAGTCGACAAAAAGCACAAAAAAGAAAAGAAAAATCAACTCTTTCACTTAGTGAAATAGTATCATCCTGAGTTTGCCGACCTATGGGAATCTTTTGGTGATTGAGGGAATCATTGTGCACCCTTTCTACTTTCATCTCTTTATTAATCATAAACAGTTTAATTTCTCTATTGACATTGAAACACTGTGCATAGTTTATTTCATCATCAGGTTAAGTTACTGGCAATTACATATTATAGTAAGTCTAATTTGATGATCTAGAAAATAAGCATTAGTATATAAGTAACTGTTTATTTTTTAAACCAAAAGCTTCCCTATCACAAATACTTAAGAATTATATAATTACTGATAGCTAAATTATAACTACAACACTCAGGTCTCAGACTACAGAATTACAATGAAAAATAGTAAAATAACAACTAAGGATATAGATAAGGATGGCGATGAGAAGCTTAGTCTATGAGAAAGGAAACTAGAGGAACAAACATTTTCTTCACAATTTGCATGCACAAAATTAAACTCTTCTCTCTAACCCGACGTTCGTTTTTAACCATTTACTAATTGAACTTTGATCTCAAATAAAACTCTTCAATATTTTAGTCGGCCCAATAACACTAACTGATCATTTGGTCTCATTCACTACTTCTGGCCCATAGGACTTTACAGTCACAACACCTCTCCTATAAAAATGGTGAGTGGTGAGGAAAGAGTCCTCTATATATTATTGAGAGACCGGGTCCTCATTTGTTTCCTAATACAATTCTAATAGTTTTATGGTAGAATTTTAGTCTAAATATATTTGGTAAATTATAATTATGATAGTTTTATTAAAATAGAGTTTCCTTGTTAGACTAGGGAAAGGAGAACTTTTACCTATATATAAAGAGATCATTATTATGAATGAAAGCAAGAAAGAATTCTCCTAATATTTTTCTTCTCTCTAAAATTTCGTCCACTCTTAATTTTAACATGGTATCAGAGCCACGTTGAAAGAACATAAATATCCTAAATAATGGCGGGTGACGGAGAAACCAGCGATAAAACCAAAGGAATCGCCGGTGAAGAAAACAAAATTCAAAGATAAATAATATCTCCGTATGACATTACGTCAAACGATAATTCCAGAATTGTGGTGACACAAGTCTAGTTGAAAGCACAGAATTACGAATAATGGGCTCGATCCATAAGGACGGTCCTAAGAGCAAGGAAGAAATTCGGCTTCGTTGATGGTACGATCAAGAAGCTGGATGAAGAATCACCGGCATAAAAGACTGGTGGACTATAAACTCTTTGTTGGTGTCGTGGATTCGTAACACCATCGAACCAACTCTTTGCTCAATGATCTTGCATCAAGAGAAAGCGGAAGAATTGTGGACGAGCATCGGGGAGCAGTTCGCTGTTATCAACGGACTTCAGATGCAATAACTAAAAATAAAACTTGCGGGGTGCAAGCAGAAGGGAAGAACCATATTATATTACAATGGAAAACTAACCAAGCTATGGGAAGAATTGAAAAACTACGAACAGATTCCGACTTGCAAGTGCAAAAAGTGCACGTGCAATTTGGGGATGATCTTGAAAACTAAAAGAGAAAAGAAAAATGCATCTTTTCCTCATGGAATTGGATGGCATTGTATGGAACAGTGAGATCGAACATAATAGCCTGGAACCGTTGCCATTATTAAATAAAGTCTATTTAAAGCTAATGCAGGAAGAGTAGGTGAGAGGACTCACACGAAAAAGGGAGTAACAGAGTGAAACCATAGGCTTTGCCGTGCAAGGAAGAAATCCATACCGTGATCAATGTGTAGGAAAGATTGATGGAGCATGTTGCACACATTGCAAGAGATCCGGACACGTTGTGGAAGGATATTTTCAACCTATTGAATATCCGGAATGGTGGCCGGGAAATAAGAAAGGAGATGAAAAATCTGGAGAAAGAGGAGAGGACAACAACAACAGAAAAGAGCCCCGAGATCTAGTCGCGGAAGAGGCAACTACCGGACTAACGTTGTTGTTGTCGAGGATACACAGACATAGATAAAACAGATGAACATATATGGGATAGGACTCACAATCTGAGTAAGGAGATTCGGAAAATGGTGATTCAAGTGTTGAATTCACAAGGAATAAATCCGAATGGCAAGATGGATGGTGAGACCAAAACCTCATCTTGGATTATTGACTCCGGAGCTACCAATCACGTGACAGGTAATCCAGATAAACTGAACGATAAGCGGGATATTCCTGAGTGTCCGGTTGGGCTTTCGAATGGAAGTAGCTCGGTTCCACGAAAGAAGGAACGATCAGGCTAAATAATAGGATTAAAGATGTTCTCTTTGTTCCGGACTTAACTTGCAATTTAATTTCTGTATCGCAACTTGTTGATCATTTAGATTGTGATGTAAATTTTAACAAAACTATGTGTGTTATACAGGACCCTACCATGAGGAAGTTGCCTTGAATGAGTGAGCGACGAGGTGGACTTTACTATTTTCAGAATATTTTGCGAATACGAGCTGTGAAGGTGGAGGCAATTGATTGGTTCGATCTTTGGCACAAATGGCTAGGTCATCCTTCTGCACAAGGACAAAGTCTATTAAACCGTTGGTTTTAAAAGGAAGCAGTGTTGGTTCGGATAAAGAATGTGGTGTTTGTCAAAAGGCAAAACAAACAAGAAATGATTTTCCTTCGAGTGATAATATAGCTTCCGATTTTTTTGATATGATTCATTGTGATTTATGGGGGCCATATAGAACACCTTCTTCTTGTGGTGCTTTGTATTTCTTGAATGTTGTGGATGATCGGTCGCAAGCCGTATGAATTTTTCTTTTAGTTGATAAGAAAGAAGTGTCTCAAACCTTAAAAAATTTCTTCGCACTGGTGGATAGGCAGTTTGGTAATAAGGTGAAAATTATTAGAAGTGATAACAAACTGAGTTCACATGTATGAAAACTTACTTCTTCGAACATGAAATTCTTTTCCAAACTTCCTGCACAGAGACGTCGCAGCAGAATGAAAGAGTTGAAAGAAAACACTGTCACATTCTTAATGTGACTCGATCATTAAGATTTAAGGGTCAGCTTCCAATCAGATTCTGTATAGTTGACTGCGAGATACTTGATCAATAGAACATCATCTTCGGTTTTGAAAGGGAAAACCCTCTATGAAATTTCATACGAAGAAACGTCTCATTATGGTCACTTAAGGGTGATAGGGTCACTATGCTATGCACACACAAAGGGAAGAATAAGAGACAAGTTTGAGAGTCGGAATCGTAGGTGTGTCTTCTTGGGATACCCCTACGGACAGAAAGGTTGGAGATTGTATGACTTAGAAAATGATGAATATTTAGTCTCAAAAGATGCAGACTTCTACGAGACTAAGTTCCCTTTTGCCGTAGGAACATGTAGCTCGATTGACAACATAGAAGTGATCCCGGATGAAACAAAGAAAGAAAGGAATCAGCAAGATTTCGAAGAAGAACAGACATATAATGTAGGTACGAACAAAGCTCGAATAGAAGAAATCTGAACATCAAATATCGAACCTATAGATCAGCCAGAATTAGACTGGACGGATGCTAGTCTGAATAATAAAAATTTGGAAGAAATACAGACGGAACGTACCGAGGCCAATGAAGAGACATCGGAGGAATAATTGGGTCAGGTTAAACGTCAGAAGCATGACCCGGTTCGATTACGTGACTACATTACTAAAACATTCCAGAAATAAAGTCCATCACGAGTTTGCTCGATCCTCAGCAACCCTCAGGTGCGCCTTCTCTTTTAGCTCACTATATATCATGTGATAATTTTTTCTCGCAACACCATAGCTTCCTTGCAGCAATTACCACAGAAATTGAACTAAAATCCTTCTCGGAGGCCATGGAAAAGGAATGTTGGAGAAAAGTCATGCAACAAAAAATCCAAGCATTGGAGGACAATGGCACATAGACATTGGAAATATTGTCGCCGGATAAGAAAGCACTCGGATGTAGATGGGCGTACAAGATCAAATACAACTCGGAAAACATAATTGAATGATTTAAAGCTCGGTCGGTCATCTTTGATAATAAATAGGAGAAAAAGTATTGACTATAATGAAACATTTGCTCCGGTTGCGAAGGTAGTGACCGTTCGGACCTTCTTGGAAATAGCGACTGCTCAAAATTGAGATTTGCATCAGATGTATTTTCATAATGCCTTCTTACACGGTGAACTAACGGAAGAAGTTTATATGAAATTACCACTTGGATTCGTATGTCTAGTCCAGAGCAAGTATGTCGACTTCGAAAATCTTTGTATGGGTTGAAACAAGCCCTACGGTGTTGGTTTGTCAAATTATCAAGTGCCTTGATGAAGTATGGGTTCAAACAGTCACACTCCAATTATTCTCTATATACGATGTACCGGGCAAGTATACAACTTAATGTATTAATTAATGTGGATGATTTTATTATCTCTGAAAATAACCATGGTGCCATTGCACGGTTCAAATACTATCTCCGAACCTATTTTCACATAAAGGATTTGGGCCCCTTGAAGTATTTTCTAGGGATTGAAGTTGCGCGCGAACCAATCGGGTTATTCTTTTGACAACAGAAATATACCTTAGATATAATCTCTGAGTCCGGGCAACTGGAAGTAAAACCGATTAATATTCCCGATGAAACAGAATCATAATTTGGCGTTGTCCATATGGGCTAATTTGGAAGATTCGAAGATGTTTGGTCGGTAGATTGATATACCTCAGTTTTACGTGACCGGAGTTGTCCTATTGTGTGCATGTTTTGTCTCAATTCAAGCACCAACCGAAGGAAAGAGCCGCGCTCCGGGTAGTAAGATACTTGAAGAAGAATCCTGGGCAAGGAATTGTGTTAAGGAAGGATTGTGATCTCCGATTGTATGGGTGGTGTGATGCGGACTGGGCTAGATGTCCTTTGACCCGAAAATCACTCACCAGATGGTTTATTTCCCTCGGAAATTCACCGGTATCATGGAAAACCAAGAAGTATCACATTATCTCTCGCTCGTCAGCAGAGGCAGAATACCGTTTAATGACAATGGCGGTTTGTGAATTGAAATGGTTGAAGGGAATCCTACAGAGCTTGGGAGTCGAACATAAATCTCCGGTTAAAATGTATTGTGATAGTCAAACAACATTGTATATTACACGAAATTCGGTGATTCACGAACGAACTAAACATATTGAAGTCGACTGTCATTATGTCGGGGACGCACTCCAATTTGGTATAGTACTTCCGAGTTATGTTTCAACCAATGAACAATTGGTCGACGTTTTTACAAAGGCTTTGGGAAAATCACAACATGTATATCTGTATGAAAAGTTGGGCATTCGAGATCCTCATGCTCCAACTTGAGGGGGTGTATTGAGAGATCGGACCTCCATTTGTTTCCTAGTACAATTCTAATACTTTTATGGTAAAATCTTAGTCTAAGTATATTTGATAAATTGTAATTATGATAGTTTTATTAGAATATGATTTTCTTGTTAGATTAGGAAATGGAATACTTTTAGCTCTATATAAAGAGGTCATTATTATAAATGAAAACAAAAAAAAAAAATCCCAATATTTTTCTTCTCTCTAAAATTTCGTTCACTCTTAATTTTTACATGTATATTTTCTTGTTTTGTTGATTGTTTACGAATGTAATCAAATTGATCTTACGAATTTTCCATACATTTTCATTGCTTAATTATTTTAATTTATTGTTGGCTATGTTTCTTTGGAAGTGCTCGAGTACAAAGCCACGTGTAGTTTACGTTGTCCACATAATTGGGATGGTGTGTACATAAATGGTTAGAAAAGAGAAATAAGTAATAAATGCCAATTTCAAATATTGGCTCTCTAAAATTCTCGAACGAACTGGCCATTGACCAAATAATGTATTTTGAGAACTTGAATATTAGACTTTGTAGTATCATGCCAAGTTATTAAGATTTGTTAAAAGTCTAATTCATCAATTTGACTCCGACTATTATCATGCCAAGTTATTAACTTATAAGTCTTAAACCACTTCAAAGCCAATATAAAAGCTAGTTATCTTGATTGGAATGAATCAAAGTTTTCACACCATCTTTTAGAACCATATCTCTATCACAAAATCGTGAGAAGGTCTAGTTATGTATATGAGAACTTTATTTTTATTTCTCATGCTATCATATGATGATGTTATGTCTATTATGTACTCATTTGCTGTGCCAAAAACCTAACTTATATTTTGTGATTAGGATGAGGCTACAGATGCCAAATGTTTGTATAATGAAGATTTAAAATGTGTACATATGTTTCATATCATGCTTATGAAATTTTTGTTATAATGAGTAGACAAGTTTATGTGGTTCGCTTGATGCGAGTTAATGCTATTAGGTGTAAGTCATATTCCTACCTTTTGGGGTATGACAAGCTCACTTTACAACATGTCACTCAATATTTGTCACATTAACCCTGATTATACATCACACCAGGTACTTAACCCTTTGCTCAATAATAACAAATTATTTGGAACAAAAGTTCTAATTTATCACAAAGTATAAGAATCTTTCTTAGTTTAGTAATTACCTACGCCATCTTAAACTTCCCTATTTTGACAAAAAAGACACTGAAGTTCTTCCGTGCAAGTTTTATATAATGTGCGTGTCATGCTAGAATGGATACGGCGGATGTATAGGACCGGCGAACTTTATCGTAGAATCTATCCATAGGGGGAAATCTAGTTGCAATTAGACAAAAAGAGATGTATACGTATAAAATCCATAACTTAGAACTTATTTAACCGGGTTATATGTAAGCATTTCTAAAGTTAGTAGGAGTAAAGGTATGTTAAGAAAATAGAGCGTCAAGTACAATTGCACACAGCTATAAAAGTAAAAACAAATTTACTAAGTAGTGTAAGAAAGTTTAATCAAAATGGAAAAACAATTGTTAACAGTGATTTATACGCTTACAAGTTCGATTTTAAGATAATTGTTAGGGATTTCCCCTGCCTTGCTAATAATATAAAAAATAAAAGAAAATGATTTTTTTAGTATAATACATAGGGTGAAATGAAGTCTATTTTTTCATGTTGGTAGCTCATATCTGGGATCCATCTTCTAATTGCAATTGAAACCCTTGCTTAATCGGGAGGGGAGCCTTGGAACAATGGTAAAGTTCTTTCCGTGAAATCTATAGGTCATGGGTTCGAATCATGGAAGCAGCTATTAATGCTTGCACTAGATTAGACTGTCTATATCACATTCTTTGGAGTGCGGCCCTTTCCCCTGGCCTTGCTAACGCGGTGTGCTTTATGCACCGGGCTGCCCTTTTTTTTAACCCTTGCTTACTTTATTACATTACATTCTTTTTTTCTAAGAAGAATAACTTTGTACGTACTACGTATATGTATGTAATTTTCTGCCACAAAACATAGAAATTGTAAACGATTTTGAATGGTTTTAATTTTCTAAAATTATACTTGGTCCACAACTCATTTACAAATTTCAATTCCCACTGACCTAATCTCTTTGACAATATTCATATCTTAATTATTTATTTTGTCCATTGTTGACCTTTATTATTAATTATTTATTTTGTGCACAAAAAGTTTTGTTTGTTAAAGAAAATGTATACTAGATTTGTTTGCTATAAATACTCCTCAAGTACAACATACATCCTCCAAGCAGATAAAACAAAAGCAAACAAGCATGGCTAAAAGCAAAGTCGGTGTCCTTACTCTCCTCCTCCTATGTGGTACGCCTTTTACTTCATACTGATTTCATTCAATAAGAGATTAATTACTTCATGAGATTAATTTTTTTGCATCAATTTATTCTTTATGTACACTAAAAAGGATTACCTTTTTGTTTATTGTCTTTGGAACAGTTTTCCTACTGGGAAGCAATTATATGGAATTTGCAGAAGCTCAAATTTGTCCTCAATTTTGTGAGCCAAATGTTGCTTACATGACTTGTCCATCTTCAGGAAACACGAAACTTCATCCAACATGTACCAACTGTTGCAAAGCAGGAAAGGGCTGCAAACTTTTCCGTAAAGATGGGTCTTTAATATGTACTGGGACCTAATATAATCACCTTTGAGATTTCTCAAAGAAGATATATTATTGAACTTCCAATAAATTATGATCATGATATATGTAAAATAAATTCTGAGTTCATGCTTAACTCGGATGACCTGTATTATATATTAATATAATGATGTGTTTGTTGGATATGCAAAGCAATACGAAAAGTAAATAAATATTACAAGTGTTCGAAAGGATAAGCAAACAAGCCAATATTATTATTGCCACAAGCTGGTTGAGTCTTGAATCTTGATAACCTGAAATCAAGAAACACTAAATTTGGATTGTTACAACTGTGACTGAGTCGAGAGATGACTCTCTGTCTTTAAGACAAGATTGCCCCGTATATATGCTTTTACGTTAACGGACAATAGTCTCCCAAGATAAAACAACAACTAATCAACACTACAAAGCAAATAGGTTGATTCTGACGAAGAAAACAAACACGAAACGACTTGCTGAAGAATGGAAAAGGAAGGAAGAGTTTTCTGTTTATCCACTGTTTCTGCTCATGTTTTTGTTCTCTCTTCTGTTTGTGTCCTTTTTTGTGTTGTCTCAACAATTGAGCCAAAGACTCCAATTTATAGTATAAGGAGAGGGACTTCTCAACTGCCAACTAATGGTTGTTAATGGCCAAGTAATGGCCATCACATGGCCATTAGTGAGGAGTTAATCAACCAAGTAAATGACTGATTTAATGTGCAACATAAAGGAGCTTTTAGGAAGGAGTTATGTGCAGATTAATGGAGTTTTAACGCTCCAAAAACCAACCCAAACGGCAGGCAGAAACTTTCTGCCTTCTGTCGTTCCCAATTTCATCTTTCCAGAAACTCCAGGGACCAAACTGTAAATATTAAGCAATTTGGGTCCAGAAATATAATATCAGCCCAAAGCCCACGACCCACGACCCGAGCTCGGACCGGAATGGATGGGCGGGCGGCAGCGGTGCGCGTGTGGACTTAGCCTCGAACCCAAGCACATCTAGGTCCTCCCTCCTTCAAACACATAGGTTATCCCTTGGGGTCCCAAACCCTTAGCTAATTTTGAGACTTATAAAGAGAATAATTCTTCCTTTTCCCACCGATGTGGTAGATTTGTCCCACACCATATTTTCATGCCTCAAACACCTTAATTCGTGGACCAATATCTCTTTCACTTCTTAACGAAATTTGACGATCCTTGACCCTACTGTCATCTACTCACTTAGTAGATTATGCACGTGTGAAGAGACAAAGCCTCCAACATGTGGAACCCTAGTGTTTAAGTCATTAAATATGGGTGGACGCACCTCCCCACCAAAGGCAAATTTCCAACAATCCCCTCTTGAAAGAGATTTTGGTCCACACACAAGGTGCCTACTATCAGCAATTTTTCAGCGAAAAGATATTGCATTAGGAGAGGTAGCTTCCGCTTTGAACCTTCCCTAGTTGAATACCACCGGACTTACTTACTGCGCGGTGAACGTGATGTCTTGAACCGTCAGTGTTTAGTGTAAGCCAAGACAATGATACCAACACAATAACTCTCCTTATTTATTTTCATTCTTATTGTTCTGTCCGTTGAGGCCGTGGACACACTTGGATTGTTAAGTGCGTTTATTTGAGGTGGCTTGTCCTCGCACTTAAATAGGTGACTCCTACAAGGTATCCTGCTATACCCCACTTTATAAGTGTTAGGAATCATTAAAAGTTTCCCCAACCTTAACCTCAATCGTTTGAGGATCGTTAAAGGTTTGAAAGCTTAACATTTACCCACCATGCAGGGAGCACTTTAATGTCTACAGCGGGAACGACTTTGGATTTACGTTTACTTACAAAATTCATAATCTGAAGTGCTCTTGCTTCCACCGAGGCGCTCAACTGAACTTTTTTCAGCTTAGTTTTCCCATTGAACCAGATTCTTGGGATCTCCAGTCAGTATGGTTGGGTTACCACCACAAAGGTTCGTATTGTTTGGGTTTTAAGACCATTCCCCTAGACAGACAGAATTCTTAATCTTCGGGTAGTCCCTTAGTTAAAGGGTCCGCTATATCCTTTGATTAATAATAAGGGAAGTGACACCCGTGATGATCAACTGCCATACGGTCTTATATCTCCGACAGATCTGACAGATATGTCCAGACACCGTCATCCGTGCTCTTCCTGAAGCCGACTGGCTGGCCGCAGTGTATAACTGTTGAAGACACGAATTTCTCCCAATAAGGGACGTCCTCTAAGGAGTCGTGAAGTTATTCAACTTCTTTTATGTTTTGTTTAAAGCGATAAACTCCGATTCCATCATGAATCGGCCGATGCAAGTTTGCTTAGAGGATTTTCCAAGACCCACCTTACATATTTACTTGTGGCTTTGATGTTCTTCATATATGATGTCCAGTTTGCATCACTGTGTTCCCCAGAACTGCTGGACATCCAGAATACCATAATCTGTAGATAAGCGAATATTTCAGTTATTATCATATCCAACTTAACGTCGTCTATTGATCATTTTTAAAATCACGAGTGAACTTTAGTTTAACTGATCTGCTTTGTAGGCTGATACCAGGTCGGTTGTAGTGTGTAACATACATTGAACTACATGTGACCTGCGCATATCACTCCTTGTATATGGGTGCACCATGATTCCAATCAGTTATATGATTCATATCCATTGGTGGCTTCAATGAAACTGTCAACTACCTCACAAATGAGTTTGGAATTAGACCAGTCCGTTAGATGTCTTAGAAATCCCAATTCGTAAGATGTCATCTGTGATACTCATATCTTTCATATTGAGACTTTTGTTTTAATATGACTTCCACGTTCAGACTGTTGGTTTTCCAACTGTTGGCTTTCTAACTTCAAAGTCAATATTTTTGTTGTCATATTCATTGTTTCTATTTTACCTAAAACTTCCAGGACCAAAATGTAAACATTTCAGGGAACAAAATGAAAGTTTAGGAAGAAGCCCAACAGTCCAACAAGCCAACTCTGATGCACCCTTCCAACTCTCCAGTTAGGAAGATTGTTTCAACATCCATGTCACGCAAGACTGCAATGGCCCTGGATGTTAAGCTATTCACAAGGGAGCATATGTACAAGTAGCCGAGGCCTTATACTCGTCCGTAGATCCATCTACTTTGCACTCACTTTTGAGTATCCACTTTCCCAACCCAAAGGTTCTTTTCCTGGAGGAAGGTCAACCATTACACAAGTATAGTTCTATGTGATGGAATCTATTTCTTTCTCTGTAGCTTCTTTCCAAAGCAGCGCTTTTGGAGATGACAATTCTTTGTTAATTGTCCATGGTTCATTCTCAACCATACAAGCTAGAAGGCCTGGAACAAGTCTTTGTCCCCTCTTTGCTCCGTCTCGGTTCAACATCTAGAATCACTGAGTTCTGTAGATCTGGAATATTAAGTTCCGGATAGTCAGCAACTTTCGAGTCCTATAGATACGGAACGTCTAGTTTCGGATAGTCAGGCACTCGTGGGTTCTTGTTAACCTCGAGCAATTACTTCTTTCTCCTTTTCAAGGGAAGTTATCTTGAAAAAATTCAGCATTCTTTGATACCAAGAGGCGATAAACACTACTGTTATTTGTAGATCCAGTGGATATGCAATTTACAGTCTTCGGTCCAACTTGACCTGTTCGGTATTCCAACCTCTACCAAGCCACCCCACAATATTTGTATATGTGATCCTTTCAATGTTCCTTATCCTTATGTGTAGTTATGATAGACTCGCATTAGCGGTAAGGATCGTCTTGCCCAACATATTTTGGGCGTACGACTTTGCTCTTGGCTAACACCATTAAACTGAGGTGAGTAATGAGAAGTCGGTTGATGAACGATGCTTTACATTCTCCCCCTCTATCACTACGAATTCCTCAATCCGTAGGCTTTAGTTGATTTTTCAACTTCTGCTTTGTAGCGCTTATCGCTTCAACATCTTCATCTTTTCTTATCAACAAACAAATGATGCAATATGTTGTACCATCGTCAATGAAGGTCACAAAGTACTTGTCTCCCCCCTCTATTTTGTACAAACTTCAAATCACCCATGTAGGTGTGACTAAGTTCTAGAGGAGCGGTGTTTCTTTCACTATTCCTTTGATGGAATGGAAAGGTGATTTTGCCTTTTCGCCTACCTCACATTCATTTTGAGGGTTTATGTTGACAGAAGGCAATAATCTCAACTTCGTTAGCTTTTGAATGCCTTTCTATTTAACGTGTCTTAATCTATGATGACATAGATGCACATATTACAAATATATCATTCATTTGGCTATAGACACACTGTACCATTCTTAGTTATTACAAACCTGTTGGACTAGTCTCAAGCCAACTTGACCAGCAGCGTCCGTGAAAACAAGTTTGGGACATGTATCACCTCTTTTTAGAGTGATCCCATTCCCTGAAGTCCTTTTGAGGACAACCTCTCCAACCCCTTCTACTTAAGAGGTGGTGTTGCTTCACATGAGCAACCTTTTACCCGTGGTTAGGGCGTAACCGGATCATATGTGATCAGGATACTCTGGCCCACTCCAGTTGCTTTGGCAGACTGAGTGTCCAATTTCTTTTATGCCTTTCTTTTGGCCTTCAGATGATTTAAGACCTGGAAATTCTGGCCCACTCCAGTCGCCCGTAGACTTTGTACGACTGAGTGTCCAATATCATCCTATCAAAGGAATTCTGACCCACTCCAGTCGCCCGTAGGCTTTGTACGACTGAGTGTCCAATATCATCCTATCAAATGGATCTTCTGTCAAATAGTGTGACATGTTCAACGTCTTGAGATAAGCCATTATCTTTTAGTCTTCTTCCTTTGAGATTGGTGCTCAGACAATTCTGGGTGCTTACTTAAGAGTGGTAACAATTTTCGCACAGTCAGTGGATCTTTATCCTTCGTATGTGCGAACATACTTTACACACTTTTAATAATTACATTCAAAAGAACGGATCTTTTAAGTCGTTGTTTACAATAGTCCAATATTTAAACGGGAGGGAATGAGGGATTAAACTTTTGATTTTAAAGCGTAAGAAATATAAATTATTTCGGGAAAACATTTTCACATTCCTCCTTACTTTAAGCCTTTTTTAATCAGACATCATTTAATCTTATTTTTGACAAGGAAGAAAAATTACTTATCCCAACTTTGGATTCTTTGTCTGGGACAGATATAGACCCTCTGCTACATGATAGAACAACATCTTCAGCCTTCTCCTCTTGTCCCAGTTGACATCCTCAGCCTCTCGTGGGCGCTTGTTCCCACCACTCTCGGGTGTGGTGACACCATGAACACCTTGACCTTCAACAACATAATCAACACTGTCTTCTACCAGAAAACCACAGCCATAACCAGATTTGGTCACACACTTATCGACCAACATCTTTCGAACACTAATACAATCTTGTCTTAAAATTGTTGGATATGAAAAGTAGTATGGAAAGTAAATAAATATTACAAATGTTCGAAAGGATAAACAAACAAGCCAATATTATTATTGCCGCAAGCTGGTTGAGTCTTGAATCTTGATAACCTGAAATCAAGAAACACTAAATTTGGATTGTTACAACTGTGGCTGAGTCGAGAGATGACTCTCTGTCTTTAAGACAAGATTGCCCCGTATATATGCTATTACGTTAACGGACAATAGTCTCCCAAGATAAAACAACAACTAATCAACACTACAAATAAAATAGGTTGATCCTGACGAAGAAAACAAATACGAAACAACTTGCTGAAGAATGGAAAAGGAAGGAAGAGTTTTCTGTTTGTCCACTGTTTCTGCTCACATTTTTGTTCTCTCTTCTTTTTGTGTACTTTTTTTGTAGTATCAACAATTGAGCCAAAGGCTCCAATATATAGTATAAGGAGAGGACTTCTAAAATGCCAACTAATGGCTGTTAATGGCCAAGTAATTGCCATTAGTGAGGAGTTAATCAGCCAAGTAAATGACTGATTTAATGTGCAACATAAAGGAGCTTTTAGGGAGGAGTTATGTGCAGATTAATAGAGTTTTAACGCTTCAAAAACCAACCCAAACGACTGGCAGTTTCTACCTTCAGTCGTTCCCAATTTCATCTTTCCCGAAACTCCGGGGACCAAACTGTAAATATTAAGCAATTTGGGTCCAGAAAGATAATATCAGCCCAAAGCCCACGACCTGAGCCCAGAAGGGACGGGCGGGCGGCGGCGCCACGCGTGTAGACTTAGCCTCGAACCCAAGAACATCTAGGTCCTCCCTTCTTCAAACACATGAGTTACCCCTTGGGGTCCCAAACCCTTAGCCAATTTTGAGACTTATAAAGAGAACAATTCTTCATTTTCCCACCGATGTGGTTGATTTGTCCCACACCATATTTCCATGCCTCAAACACCTTACTTTCTGGACCAATATCTCTTTCATTTCTTAACGAAATTTGACGATCCTTGGCCCTACGGTCATCTACTCACTTAGTAGATTATGCACGTGTGAAGAGATAAAGCCTCCAACATGCGGAACCCTAGTGTTTAATTCATTAAATATGGGTGGACACACCTCCCCACCAAAGGCAAATTTCCAACAGTATTTTCTGATGTTTGTCTAAGCATTTTTCCTTTGAGTTGTTTATCACTTAGTTTCTTTATTTGTATCTATTGAAGAGAAAAGTCGATGGTCTTATAACTTCCAATACTGGGGTCCCTTTACAAGGAAGTTGATCAACGAGAAGAAAATATAATAGTTGTAGATCGAAGTGTATATTTTTTTTTGGTACAAGTATAATTTTTAATCACAAGTACAAGGAAAAAAAATTAGCTATGAACTTCGTCGCTAATCCATCATTAAATCGCTTGTAGCTAGCATATTTTTTTTATAATTCGTCGCTAAATAGAATTAGCAACGAATTTTTTTGTTTAGCTATAGAATTTGTCCGTCCCAAGTCCTATTTTTTTTTTAGAGTAGTATCCAGGAAATTGGCGATAATTCTAATGAGAAAGCAAAAATATGCGGGAAAATAGAAGAAAGAACATTTTCACTTGTGAAATGAAGCAAGCACATTGTTTAGTCTAAAATTTGTTTATTAGGTCAATAAGTTAAATTATTCAGAATGAGGTAACAAGCAACCTAATTAATCAAAACTGAGTTAATCTTTTGACAGCGTTAATAAAACGATAGTGAAGAAATATGAATAGCAATGCAGAAAATTACAGTGAAATAATTGATAAAATAAAAGAAAAAGAATTTCTTATTGATTTCCTGACTCATATGATAAACAATTTCTGAAGGTAAGTGATAAACAACGATGTTTACAGAAAATCAAGAAGCTGCATTTTTCATGCATCAATTGTTGCTATTTTTCGTTTTTATGGCCGCAACTATCGCTATATACGAAATTTTCTCTAAAATCAGTTGTAGTCATATATGTAAATTAAAAATAAAGTCTGATCTTGTTTGGTCGGCTAGTAATGCCTTTTGTATCTTCTTGATCTTTTAAAAAGTTAAAATTATTTTTCTGGATATGCATTAATTTTTGGCTAAAGGTTTCAAAGACAATATCATATTCGAGAAATAGTCTATGCCAAGGAGTTGCCATTTAAAGTTAATCATATTATCAAATTTTAACGATTTGTGGTAGCAAGAAGATTGCGAAATTGCTCGACTGTTGTAGAAGTTTAAGTACAGAGAAAATTCGTTCGTACTTCTTATTCATCTCATAACAAAGGTATATATATATACATAAGTACTACTTCAACTACAAGTCTGATTCAGAATTAGGAAAAATACTTGACCCCTACTTCAAGAAATACACATTTACATAATAACCCTCATATCAACACTCCCCCTCAAGGTGGTGTATAGATGTCTATCATGCCCAACTTGTCAATCATCGCGTGGAAGACCTTCCCTGATACAGCCTTGGTAAGAACATCCGCCAACTGACTTTCAAATTTGACAAATGAAAAATATATAATCTTTTGATCTAACTTCTCCTTAATAAAGTGTCCATCAATTTCAACATGCTTAGTGAGATCATGTTGAATAGGGTTCTGTGCTATTTGAATTGCAGCTTTGTTATCACAGAACAAGTTCATAGGTCCTGTACACTTAGTTCCAAGATCGTTCAGAACAAATTTAATCCATAATAGCTCACAGAGGCCATGTGCCATCCCTTGAAATTCTGCTTCTGCACTAGACCTCGCGATAATCTTTTTCTTCTTACTTCTCCACATAACAATATTGCCTTCAACAAAAATGAGATAGCCCGAGGTTGATTTCCTGGTCAATTGATTTGCTGCCCAATCTGCGTTTGTGTAGTCTTTGATGACAGTTTTCTCATTCTTTGAGAACAATAGCCCTTTTCATGGGGCTCTCTTCAAGTATCGCAAAATTCTGTGAACAACCTCCATATGATCTTCTGTTGGGATCTGCATGAATTAACTCACAATGCTTATGACATAAGCAATATATGGCCTTATATGAGTCAGATAGATTAACTTCCCTACTAGACGTTGATATCTGCATACATCTTTTATCTTCTCTCATGAAGAGTTCTCGAGTCTGTGGTTTGTCTTCATAGGCGTTTCGATTGGCTTGTATACTAGCATCTTTGTCTCTGTCAACAAGTCTAGTACATATTTTCTCTGAGAAAGGGAAATTCCATGTCTCGACCTTGATACTTCAATGCCTAGAAAATACCGCAATGGTCTTAGGTCTTTCATTTCAAATTTTGATGCCAAAAACTTCTGAAGTTGATCCATTTCATCAGACTTATTTTCTTTCAAGACCATATCATCAAAATATACAATCAACGTCGTTAACTTCCCTTCATTGTTTTTGATAAACAGAGTGTGATGAGAGTTATTCTGTCCATACACCACCAATGTCATTGCAGACGTGAAACATCAAAACCATGTCTCTGGTGACTGTTTCAACCCGTATAATGCATTCTTCAATCTGCATACCTTATTTCTATGAGTGTGCTCCTGCATAATTCCTGGTGGGAGCTTCATATAAACGTCTTCCTCCAAATCACCATTTAAGAATGCATTTTTACGTCAAATTGTCGCAACAACCAATCTCTATTTTGTTGCAACTGATATGAGAATATGAATAGTGTTAAGCTTAGCCACTAGTGCGAACGTTTCCTGATAGCCTATTCCTTACTTCTGCGTGTATCCTTTTGCTACCAACCTTACCTTGTATCTATCTATACTTTCATCTGCTTTAAGCTTTACGGTATATACCCATTTACGCCCGACAATTCTCTTTTCTTCGGCGAAACCAATTCCCAAGTTCCATTTCTCTGCAAGGCCTCTATTTCTTCATTCATCACTTTTTTTCCATTGTGATTCTACTAATGCTTCCTGCACACCACTAGAAATAGATACTTTAGGCAATTGATTAACAATTAGAGCATATGAGGTTGATAGTCTTTTGGTGGAGGTATACTTGCTAATGGGATATTTTGGATTGACATTCTGATTAGTTTCATATTATTTTTTTGGTACATGCACTTTTGATTTTTCTAAGTGGATAACAGGAAAGAGGAGGACAAGTATCATTAGACATATTTTCAATTTCATTCGAAGGGTAATTAAAAGGTACATGAGGCGTATGATCATGTAGAACATTCTGAGAGGACTCATTGATTAATGGAGTGTTTATTGTACTTTCTAAAATAATTTCTTCATTGTCTTCGTGACATTTATTTTTTTTATTCACGATTCCTTCGTTGTCCTCATGTGTGACAACATCTTTTTCCGAGATATTAATACATGCATTTAATCTTTCCTCATGAGCTTCTAATTCCAAGAACTCTGTTTCTTCCCCTAAAGCTCCATTCATTCTAGTCTCTTCTATGTTATTCTCCCCCTGAAGTGATGAGGGTGTTACTGTGCCTTCCAAATAAGGTCTGACTCACGGAAAGATACATCAAGAGTAACATGTAATTTCTTATTATGTGGGTCAAAACACATGTATCCTTTCTGAAATTCTGAATAGCCAACGAACACATACTATGATGCATACGGATCTAAGGATAAACCGTGCAATCAAACACCCTTGGCTCTGATACCATGTCAAATTAGGCCTTAGCCTAACTCACACCCAAAAAGCTAGCTCAAAGGGAGGAGCACAGCCCAAGCCTTATAAGGAGCCCAGAGATCTCATCCCACACCGATGTGGTACATTTCTCTTCACCATCCTTCCCTCCCCCCTTTTTTTAGGGGCCCACATCAGATCGGGACTGGACTTGGTTCTGATATCATGTCAGGTTAGGCATTAGCCCTAACTCATACCCCAAAAGCTAGCTCAAAGGAAGGAGGATTGCTCAAGCCTTTTAAGGAGTTCAGGGATCTCATCCCTCACCGATGTGATATATTTCTCTTCAACATCCCCCCTCACGCCCAGATTCAGACATTCTTTTTTGTCTGGGTTTTACTGTCCGGTCTGGAACGTCCACATTCATGAATCCAGAGTATTTTCCACCCCTTTCAATTAGTCCGGGGCATTTCACCCCCCCTCCCCTCATCCGGAAGTCCACATTGAATGATTCTGACTTTGGTACCATGTAGAAGTTTAGGTACATAGAAAATTCGTTAATATATAAGTATACTTCATCTACAAGTCTAATTAGGGCAGAATATATATATATATATATATATATATATATATATATATATATATATATATATATATATATATATATATATATATATATATATATATACACTTCAGCTACAAGTCTAATTAGAGCAGAATTAGGACAAATACTTGACCCCTACTCCAAGAAACACATTTACACAATAACCCTCATGTCAACAACTGTAATACTAACGGGGCTAGACTGCTGCTATACTTCATTTTATATAAGTTGGTAGGATTTTGTATTATCTCTTTGGATATTACTAGCTTCCACGTGTACATCCGTCATAGAATTAAGAAGTGCTCGCTGATCACTTTTCGATTCAAATCTATCGACGTAAACCCTCAACATAAGTGTGAGGTGTGCGTAGAGGCAAAACTCACAAAGCTTCCTTTTCGATCCGTCAAAAGGAATACCGCTCCTCTAGAACTTATTCACACATATATATGTGATTTGAAGTTTGTATAAACTAGAGGGGAGAACAAGTAGTTTGTGACATTCATTGATGATAGCACAAGGTATTGTTACCTTTACTTGTTAAAAAGGATGAAGCCTTTGAAGCGTTCCGACGTTACAAAGCAGAAGTTGAGAACCAACTAAGCATACAGATTAAATCAATTCGTAGCGATAGAGGGGAGAATATATAGCGCCATTTGAGGAATATTGTGCCCAATCAGGCATCGTTCATCAAACGACGACTCCATATTCACCTCAATCGAACGGTGTGGCGGAACGTAAGAACCGTACATTGAAGGAAATGATGAATGCCTTGCTCATCAATTCCGATCTTTCCCAAAACATGTGGGGAGAAGCTGTCATTACCGCTAATATGATTATTAACAGAGTCCCACATAAGGGTAAGGACAAAACTCCATATGAATCATGGAAAGGAAAGAAACCCACCTATAAATATTTAAAGGTATGGGGTTGTTTGGCAAAGGTTGAAGTACCCAAACCCAAACAGGTCAAGATTGGGCCTAAGACTGTAGATGGCATATTCATCGGATATGGAAATAACAGTAGTGCTTATCGCTTCTTAGTGCATAAGTCAGATATTCCAGATATCCACGGAGGTACAATCATGGAATCAAGGAATGCTCAATTCTTTGAAGATACCTTTCCTAGAAAGGAAAAAGACATAACCTCTCGCAAATGAAGTTATGAACAAAGCTCTCAGGAACTGGGAGTCCTTGACGGCCCAGATCTAGGTGGTTCAGATCTAGTGGATCTTAAAGTGGCTGAATATCCGGAATCTAGTGTTTCAGATTCTCAGAACTTGGAGACTCCAGAAATGGAATTAAGGCGAAGTAAAAGGGCCAGGAAGGATAAATCCTTCGGTCCTGACTTTGTAGCTTATATGGTTGATGACGAACTAAGGACAATTGCTGAAGCATTGTCAACTCCAGAGGCACCGCTCTGGAAAGAACCTATTGAGAGTGAAATAGGCTCCATTCTGCATAACCACACTTGGGAGTTGGTTGATCTTTCTCCAGGAAATAAACTGTTGGGTTGTAAGTGGATACTCAAACGGAACTATAAAGCAGATAGGTTTATAGATAAGTACAAGGCCAGGTTGGTAGTCAAGGGCTATCGGCAAAAGGAAGACCTTTACTACTTTGACACGTACTCCCCGGTGTCTAGGATGACGTCCATATGAGTATTTATTGCGATCGCAGCATTGTGTGACCTTGAGATACATCAAATGGATGTCAAGACAGCATTCCTAAATAGTGATTTAGAAGAAGAAATTTATATGGACCAACCGAGGGGTATGTGGTTCAAGGGCAAGAGAAGAAAGTCTGTCGGCTTGTCAAATCTCTGTACGGGCTGAAACAAGCCTCGAAGCAATGACACGAAAAATTTGATAGTACTCTACTATCGAAGGGTTTCACCATTAATGAGTGTGACAAATGTGTCTATATGAAAGGTAACTCTGACTCGTTTGTTATGATATGCCTGTATGTAGACGACATGTTGATCACAGAGAGCAGTCCTAGCATAATTCTAGAGACTAAGAACATGTTGAAACAATGCTTCCACATAAAGGATATGGGTATTGCAGATGTCATCTTAGGGATACAAATCTTTAAGACGTCTGACATGCCTTGTCTTATCTCAGTCTCACTACATCGAGGATGTTTTGAGAAAGTTTGAGATGTTTGACAGTTCGCCTATAAAGTCACCAATGGATAGAAATCAAAAGCTTAATAAAAATCATGGTGCACCCATATGCCAGGAGCAATATGCACAGGTGATTGGTAGTTTGATGTACATAACAAACTGCACCCGACCTGATATTTCTTACGCAGTCAACAAGTTGGCTAGGTTTACCCGTAATCCGAGTAATGATCACTGAAAGGCGTTGAATCGGGTACTTCAATACCTAAAATACATACTAACTTACGAGTTGCATTATTCGAGATATCCAGCTGTACTAGAGGGGTACAGTGATGCAAACTGGATATCTGACAGAGAGAACACTAAGTCCACCAGTGGGTATGTATTTACAATTGGCGGTGGGGTTATGTCTTGGAAATCCTATAAGCAAACTTGCATCGCCCGATCCACAATGGAATCAGAGTTTATCGCTTTAGACAAAGCAGGAGAAGAAGCTGAGTGGCTTCACGACTTCTTTGAGGATGTTCCGTGCTGGAACAAACCCGTACATTCTGTAATGATCCACTGCGACAGCCAGTCGACTCTAGGAAGGCACGGAATGCAATGTACAATGGCAAGTCTCATCATATTCGACGGAGGTGTAAGACCGTTAGGCAACTGATCACCACGGGTATAATATCCATTGATTACATAAAGTCAAAGAATAACATAGCAGACCCGCTGACAAAGGGCTTACCCAAAGATCAGATGTTCTGCCTATCTAGGAGAATGGGCTTAAAACCCAAAGTATAAGGACCAATACGGTGGGAACTCAACCTTACTGACTGGAGATCCCAGGAATTAGGTTCAATGGGAAAACTAAGCTGTAAAGGTTCAGTTGATCGCTTTGGTGGAAGCATGAGCACTTCGGATAGTGATTTCTGTAAAGAAACACCAAATCCAAAGTCGATCCCGCGATAGACTATAAGTGCTATCTGCAGTGTGGGTGAATGCTAAGTTTCCAAAACCTTTAATGATCCTCACCGGTGGAGGTTAGGTTTGGGGAAATTTTTAATGGTTCATAACACTTGTAAAGTGGGGTATAGCAGGATACCTTGTAGGAGTCCACCTATTTAAGTGAGAGGATAGGCCGCCTCAAATGAAAGCACTTAAGAATCCAAGAAGTGTCCACGGCCACAATGGACAAAACATTACGAATAACTGAGTAGAGGAAGTTGTTGTGTTGGTACCGTTGACTTGTTTTACACTAAATATTGACGGTTCAAGACATCACGTTCACCGCGCAGTAAGTAAGTCCGATGGTATTCAACAATGGAAGGTTCAAAGCATATGATACCTATTCAGATGCAACATCGGTCCTCTAAAAGATTGCTGGAAAAAACACCAAGTGTGTGCACCAAAATCTCTTTCAAGAGGGGATTGTTGGAAATTTACTAAATGTGGAATTAAGTATATCCCATTAATTTATGACTCGAACAATTGGGGCCCGCACGTCGGAAACGTCGTTTCCACACACGTGCACACGTAGTGCCAAGTATCGCAAATTTCATTAGTGAAAGAGATATTGGTACGTATATGTTTGAGACATAGAATTATGGACGGTTATTGGCCAAATAACAAAGTATTCCACGTTGGTAAATGAAGGAAGAAATGTACAAAGTGTAAAATGAAACGAGTCGGAAATCGTCGCGGAGCCGTGAAGGGCCGCGGTGCCACACCGTCGGAGCCGCGACGCTAATTCACAGGGTCGCGGCGCTTCGGAGGCAGAAAGTTGTGACGGGAAGTTGAAAAAATCTGACCTTTGAGCTGGTTTTGGAGCATTGATTCTCCATTACTTGGCACATGAATTCAGCCATTATTTGGCTGATGTAACCCCTCAATCAAGTGCAATTACATGGCTATTGAAGGCCATTAGTTGGCTAGTTGAGGGGTCTTCTACTTACACTATAAATTGAGGCATTTGACTCAATTGAAAAAAAAACTCAACACTTAGAAAATACTCCATATTTTCTGAATTCATATTCTTCCTCTCTAGCAAAGTTACTACACTCAAAGTTCTTCAAGAGTAACACTTGAGTTTCCTTTGCTCACTTGTTAAAGTTGATGTTGTATCTTGGGAGACTACTGCTCAACACCGTAAAAGGAGATATACGGGGCAATCTTGTCTTAAAGACAGAGTTCCATCAGTCGACTCAGCAAATCACACAAGCAGTTTGTTAAGGTTTTGATTTCCAGTTTTATTGTAATAGTTTGTTTATCCTTTCTACCATTGTAATAGTTACTTACTTCCCGTTCCCTACAACAATTGTATCCCAACATTATATTATTTAATATGTGCTATGTATATATCACTCAATTAGTCTATAAGAGCATAAGCCAAAATCAATTTTTAATCACCAATTTTCTGGTCTGGTTTTAGATGCTGGTACGTGGTTTCTCATACTATTATTTATCTTTCTTACAACTAATTATGATCAAGGCAGGAGTGACTTTGATTGATATAAATTTTAATTGGCCTTAATCTCACGTTTTATTATTAGATAATAAAATATATTTCTTCCGACCAAGAACAAGGAACCTTGGGCCTCTATGACTGCCGAGTGCCGAGGACATTTGGGATTCACAAATAGTACTAATTGGGCTAATTAATTTCTTAATTACCATCTTTTCTTTAAGTTTGTATAAGTTTCAGAAATTATACACTTTTAAATATTAGTTTGCATATGAGTTATGACCAATATGTACATCATGGGCTAGACGAAAATTTTATGAAAAACTTTTTCAACTATTTAAATTATGATCACCTCCACATAAAACACTGGCTTTGACTTTCACTTTGTTCATGAATGTATGGATCTGGACTCCACTCTAGGTGATCTTCTTATCAAGTGTCGACTCGATAACATTCTCACAAATAGCTTTTCACTTTATCTCTTCAAGATCTTCCAAGACAAATTTTTATTATTGAAAGAAATAATCCCTTCAATATTTTCATTAATTGAAAGGTTATATATACAAGTTACATATTTCCATAATAGGAGAATCATATTCTTATTCTATTCCTAAAACCTTATTCTATATATTTATGGTAATACACTAATTATGGTAATACACTACTAATTATATTACAACATTACCTAAACTAGGATACTAAATATTTACCATAAATTACATTGACTAAACAGCCAATTTCGAGAGTCCTAATAGGAGCAAATCCGAGACCAAATATACACAATATACACATGTATATTGTGTGTGTATTGTGTATATTTAACACACCCCCCAGTCATAGCGGGTGGTCTTCGAACGCTGAGACTGTCCCTAAAATCTTCAAAAAGGACCGGGGGAAGACCCTTTGTAAAGATGTCTGCAATCTGATATCTTGACGGGACATGACATACGCGGACCTGACCCCAAGCAACCTTTTCACGGACAAAGTGAATGTCCATCTCGATATGTTTAGTGCGTTGGTGCTGAATCGGATTACCAGAAAGGTAGATTGCGCTAATATTATCGTAATACACCAAGGTTGCCTTCTGAATGGGACAATGAAACTCTAAAAGTAAATTACGTAACCAACATGATTCCGAGACCACATTAGCTACCCCTCGATATTCAGCCTCGGCACTTGAGCGGGATAGAGTCGACTGACGCTTTGTAGACCAGGAGACCAAGTTATTTCCAAGAAACATACAATAGCCTGACGTAGACCGTCTGGTGTCGGGAAAGCCACCCCAATCAGCATCCATATACGAGACCATTGTGGACGTCGAGGAAGGATAGAAATGCAAACCATAGTCAAGTGTACCCTGAATATACCGAATGATGCGTTTGAGGGCATTCATGTGCTCAACTCTGGGTCATGCATAAATAAACACACCTGCTGGACAGCATACGTAATATCTGGTCTGGTAAAGGTAAGATACTGAAGGGCCCCTACAAGACTGCGATAGCGGGTCGGATCCCCGTAAGGAACGCCGATCGCAGCACCAAGTTTGGGCTTAGTATCAACTGAAGTGGAAGTGGACTTACAGGATGACCTCCCAGCCCTCTCGATGATCTCGGCTACATACTTCCGTTGTGATAAGAACAACCCATCGGAATGACGAGTGACAGCAATCCCTAAAAAATAACTCAAGGGCCCCAAGTCTTTCATAGCAAACTCGGAGCTGAGCATGGTCATGATAGACTGGCGCAAGGTATCGGAAGAGGCAGTCAAGACAATATCGTCCACATCTAACAGAATGTAGGCTACAGATGAACCACGACGGTAGATGAACAAGGAATTATCCGATCTGCTGTGAGTGAACCCAATAGTTGAAACATAGTCAACAAACCTTGTATACCAAGCCCGTGGATACTGCTTAAGCCCATATAAGGACTTTTTCAACAAACAAACATGATGATGATGGTTGGAATCCCTGAATCCCAACGGCTGATGCATATAGACTGTTTTCTTGAGATCACCATGTAGGAAAGCATTCTTGACATCCTACTGATGAATCGGCCATGCCTTCGAAAGAGCCAAGCTAAGCACAGTGCGAATGGTAGCCGGCTTGACCACCGGGCTAAACGTCTCCCCACAATCTATACCAATATGCTGAGTCTTACCATCACCCACAAGCCGCGTCTTATGTCGAGCAAATGAACCATCTGAATTCTCTTTATGAGTAAAAATTCACATAGACCTGATAACATTAATACCAGATGGACGGGGCACCAACTCCCACGTCTTATTATCAATAAGAGCATTATATTCATCAGTCATAGCAATTTTCCAATTCGGGTCATTTAAGGCAGACACAGGATTACTAGGCAAGGGGGATTTAGAGACATTAGAATATAAATTAAAATGTCTTTTAGGTGCAATAATACCCCACTGACTACGAGTGATCGATCTATGACTCGAGGAAGAATTGAGTGGATTTTGGGAATTTGTTGGGCTGGGGACGGACTGGCCAGCAGGCAGTGGGCCTGCTGGCCCAACTCGGGAAGCAATACCATTAGCGGAACCAGAAACTGGACCAGTTCCAGTAATGGGCTGGACTGGCCCAATTGCTGAAACTGGCCCGTTGATAAACCGGCGAGAGAGGAGGCGTGACGGAGCTAGTGGGACCAGCAGGCAGTGGTCCCGCTGGAGAACTTTGGGTGCAGGAGATGTCCGAAAAATGCTGAATAATATACGGGGATATTTGTTCATCCAAAAAATTATACAAACTAGGCACGGGAGAATGACTTTTAGCAAATGGAAATTAGGATTCATCAAAAATTACATGGCGATTAATGATGATTTTATTGGAGGATAAATCAAAGAATTTGTAGCCATGATGATTAGATGGCACACACGGAGTCGACCGAGCCTGAAGTTTATTAATTGTGGTGGACGGGAATAACGGATAACACAAACACCCAAAAACCCGAAGATGTGAATATGAAGGAATTTTATTATATAAAATTTGAAGAGGGGAAGAATATGTCAAACCTTTGGAATGAGTTATGTTAAGTAGATATGTAGCCATTTGAAGAGCATGATGCCAAAAATATGGGGGTACGAAAATGTGAATTAATAGAGTGCGGATAATGTTATTTATGGAACAAATTTTACGTTCGGCTTTCCCATTTTGTGAAGATGTATGAGGACAAGAGAAAAGAAAATTTATAACATTAGTAGCACAGAATTCCTGAAACACCCCATTGTCATACTTTTTTCCATTACCACACTGAATATTTTTTATTTAACGGTCGAATTGAGTTCTGATGAATGCTCTAAATTTTAGGAAGATGGAAAAAAACTTGAGATTTCTTCGCTATTCGAAACGTCCATAGAAATTTAGAATAATCATCCAAAAAGAGAACACAATACCGATGACCCACAAAACTAGGAACAGGAGACGTCCATAAGTCGCTATGAATAATATCAAATGGCATTAAAGTATGAGATTTTGAGCCTACAAACAGCAACTTAACAATTTTTCCTAAAGAACAAGATTGACAAATTGGAGTACGACTCATACCCTTACATGAAATAAAACTATTTTTATCTAAAGCTGACAAAATAGAGGACCCCGGATGACCAAGACGAGCATGCCACAAGGAAGGAGAAATGGCTGCAAAAGCTGATGGCAGGGCTTGACTCGATGGACCGGGACTGGGTGTGATAGGATAAAGATCTCCCCTACTATCACACCTCATGAGAGGACTCCCCGTCTTGAAATCCTTCACAGAGAAACCAAATGGATCAAATTCAATAGAAACGGAATTGTCGGTAGTGAATTTACGGACATATACTAAGTTTTTAATCAATTTAGGGGCGTGTAGGGTATTTTTCAAGATAAGAGGGGGATGAGGGAGAGATAATGTTTTATCACCATAACCACGAATTGGAACAAAATTACCATTACCAATAATTATACCGCGAGGGTTGCTCAAATTGGAATAAGATGAGAGACTACCTGAATCGGATGTCATGTGGGTAGTGGCACCGGTGTCCATATACCAATTCGGGTCCGATTGAGTCAAAGTTAGTGTGTACAGTGCGGCCTCGATATTCGTCTGAGTGGGGCCTGCTGCGTGGTAAGCTTGCGGAGGCCGGGGCCCAAGAATTGCAGACCTGGACTGTCCTGGGCCGAAACTGCTGGAGCTGGAATTACTGGGCCAGGAGGCAGTGGGCAGTTGGAGCTGCTGGAAAGCCCACTGGCCAGACGTTGGAAATTATTGTGGAGGTGGGTACATTATCAAAGTTTAGCAATTTGTGGTAACCGAGATAATTGTGAAATCGCTTGATGATAATATTAATGGGGCTATATTGTTGGCATACTTCACTTTTCATAAGTTCATTCAATACAATTTTTGGTTTTGTCTCTCTTTGGATATTACTAGTTTGCATGTGTACATCCTTGCCTGTTTAATCTGATCTGGATTACTGGATTATGGATGAAAATTTTTGCTTATTCGGGGTATTTATTGAATGACACTCATTAACAAGTAAAAATCATTTGGAAATTTTATGCAAATATACCATCGAAACAAATACAAAAATTTTGCGTCCCCTATAGCCCCAAAGATAATAATTAGTATTCCCTCCGTCTTAAATTATTTGTCGTTGTTACTAAAAATAGTTATCTCAAATTATTTGTCGTTTTAGAAGTTCAAGACATAATTAATTTTTTTCTCCATTTTACCCTTTGTCAACAATGAATATGACACTGTTAACACTCAAAATATGTTTAAGTGTAGCAGAATCAAGTGACAGCCGAAGGTGGAAACCTCAAAATGAGCAAGCGACAGAATGCTAAGTCGATGACCAAATTGACTCGTAGGCGAATCTACTAGTCCTAGCCTTCGGCTTGAAAAGCTTCATCGGTTATTACAGTAGCCTAGCCGAGTCATAATTCTGAGGAACGACTAAGACCCACACATATTTGGACGCCTCGAAGACCAAGTCAAAGAACATCCCAGACCCCAAGAAGCGGTAATAACCAGCAACAGCTAAAGGGACATGACATTGATCGTGCAAGAGGAAATCAATGAGCAAAAATCAACAACACCTCCTTATAGTTGGCTAGTGAATTTAGTGGCTAACATAGGGGGATCACGTCTTATTTCTTGTAGTATAAATGTAGGATCATTTGTACAGAATAAACACAATCCAATCAATCAAAAAACTTAGTTTTACATATCTCCATTATATCTTTATCGTCATTATTGCACTCTAGCTGTATTTTTGTTTCTTACCACTTAGTTTACTCAATCATCATCCTAACGTTTTCTGGAGTAGTTGGAAAACCCATTGTTGGAAGTTAGAGTTCCGCTTCCAGTCCAAATCGCTTAGTTAAGGAATCAATTTGTCATCTTATTTCGTCAGCTGATAAAACGACAAATATTTTGGACGGGAACAAATTTGGCACGCCCAGTGGGACCATAGGTGACCTCATAGCAAAGTTTGATTCTCCAGGTCAGGATCACGCTTAGCGTATGCGCCTAAGGTCTGGTAAGAAAATGAACCCAAACTCCAGTCCACATCCTAAACAGAATCCTCCCAGAAGGAACAATGAGCCACCATTTTCCTCGGGTATGCCTACATCGGTTGATACCCATCCACTTCCTCCATCAACCCAATCTGTGGATGACCATAACTAATATGAAGGTCCCAACTATTATGACTACATCATTCATTAGATAGCAGATTGACTTAGGCATCTACGATATTATATTCCAGGTTTCCAAACAATTGGCTGACATTGTCAAGCCAATGGTGCATAATGAGGTTCAACAGGCGAGGGAACTGGAAGACAACCGACTGCATCCAGGAGAATATTCGGCTAGTTTTGCCATACCTCTGACGAGTGGCGTTTACAACATGCAAGTGTGACTCCAGGTGTTGTTCCTCAACCGAATGTGTATCAGTCAGTACCTACTTAGGTACAGCCGATAGCACACCTAGAAGCACAAGCCTAGTCACTCGATAACCAGTCCATTGTATGGTTTCCACCAAACACTGGGGGGCAAACTGTGCCACTCGACCAAGCGAGTCTGCAATATGGGCAGATCAATATGGATCGGAGACCAGTTGAGGCCTCCGAACACCTTGGATTGCCGCCTGTTATGTTGTATGCTCTTGCAAACGGCCCTACGGTGCAGGCGACCAATGTTGGCCAGCCCAATTGGCAGCCGGTGGCCTCTGGCTATGACCCTGCTCGACTATCTGGTAACGCTATCTATAGTGGGACACCATTCTAGCAATCACAACCAGTACCCAATCCATACCATTCAGGAAGCGAAAACATTCTAAGAATGGCTGATGTCCGGGGAGAGCAGACATGGAACACTGTTCCACCTTATCCTCAAGTTCTGTCGGCTGTTCCAGGAGCTCAGGTTGCAGGGTTTGGTGGATATGCCCAGCAACAGCAATAGGGATATACCCCACCTGTTAGTAATCGCCAGTAGAATACCTACAACTTTCAAAACCCTATTTAACAAGGTGCAGAATTGAGGCCTCCAGTTCAGAACGCCTACCAGCCGGTTCCAACCGAGAATCTGCAGGGGACTTCACAGTTAATGAACCCAAAAACTATCGCGAATACCATGAAGAGGTACTTTGGCATCCAACTGAAACCTTTGGACGTGCCTGTTTACAGGAATCCCTACCCCGATTGGGTAGATCAGATAGCACCATTACTGAGAAACTTCAAGACGCCTGACTTGCCACCTTCTTAGGTGATGACGGCAAATCTACCATTGAGCACATTGGCAAATTTACCGCCTAATGTGGCAAGTTTGGCCAGAACGAGTATCACAAGCTGCAGTTGTTCCCCGTTTTTCTAACCGAAATAGCATTCGCATGGTACTCATCCTTGACCCCCGACTCCGTACAGAGCTGGGTTGACATGGAACTTTGTTTCCATGATAGATTTTATTAGCCCTAACCTCAGGTCATTGTAACCAATTTGACGAATCTCAAACAACAGGTCGATGAGTCGGCTACCGATTATATCGAGAGATTCAGAAGGAAGTTTGGGAAATGCACTGTACACTTCCCTAAATTGGAATGCGCCCACATGATAATCAACAACATGTATCCTCAGCTAAAAGAGAAATTAGTGGGACAGTCCTACTCTAATTTAAGACAGTTAGCTGGGAAAGCTAGCCAAATAGAGCAGTATATCTAGGAAAATGAGAAAAGAAGATCTAACCGTAACCGAGGCTCCCATTTGGTATCCATTATTGAGGCAGATGGGTCTGACTCAGAGTCAGCCGATTACACGACAGATGCAATGGTAGCCGAGATTGTCAGAGGTAAGATTTATTCTTGCCCAGCTTTGAAAGCTACGAAAGGAAAGGAGACGAGTTCATCTGATGATACGATTACTCATTTGACATTACAAAGGCAGATCAGATCTTTGATCATCTACTTAAAGATAAATAGATTCGGCTGCTTGATGGCCATAGGATTTCGCTTGCCGAAGAGCTCAAGGATAAAAAGTAATGTAAATGGCACAACTCATATAGCCACGCTACTTCTAACTGTGTGGTATTTAGGAATGCGATTAAAAATGGCATCAAAGAGGGGAAGTTCAAGCTAGATGATAAAAGCATAGCCAAAATGTTTGTTGATACTGACCCTTTTCCCACAGTGCCGATATCCATGGTGTCCTTTTCTAAGCCAGATCAATCAAAGGATGTCAAGGGGAAACGGCCGATGAAAAATAT
The DNA here is from genome assembly GCA_034509755.1 of Anisodus tanguticus. Classification (NCBI taxonomy): domain Eukaryota; kingdom Viridiplantae; phylum Streptophyta; class Magnoliopsida; order Solanales; family Solanaceae; genus Anisodus; species Anisodus tanguticus. Next base: position 24,948,507 of record CM067544.1, on the reverse strand, counting down.
ATGGGTCCCAAAGAAGCCCACTAGTAAGGAAGAGGCCACAAGGACCTCTGTGTTTGATCAGCTAGGCAGCTTATGTGACATCTATGAGGGCATGGACAGGCAACCAGCTGGAAACAATTTTTATAGCCGCCCTTATAAAGCAGAGGACATTGCTCCGGAACCTCACTAACAATACCCGATATTCAAAAGGGACCCAACAAACCCCAGGCGCAGCTTGGGGGGCAAGCATGGCTACCAGTCGATGCAAAGACGAGCGTGCCCCAGATAGATGAGGAACCACTCCCCATAGCCAAACAGAGGGTGGCTGAGTTCAACGTAAAAGAAGGCGTTTCTTTCTTGCGTATCACAGTGAGGAATGAAGGTCAGCTGAAACCCCGAAGGATGATTAAGCCAACCGCCAATGTAGAAGAAGGAAAGTGGTTCGTCTATCAGGATTCTGGAAAGAAAGAGGCACCACCGAGTGTCGTATCCAGGACTCAAAAAACAAGGATGTAATGCACCAGAGCCTTGCGCAAGATGTAGCAAACATTGCACATGATATCCATTACTAAGGCGGCGGATAAGCAGGAAATTCCTGAGTCTGCCGTGGCTGAGGCTATAGAGCGGGCATTCAACTCAATCGCTTCAAACACAGTGTGGCATTAAGGAGAATCTTTGGACTAACCAGAGATGAATATATAGTCGGATGATGACCCGACAGAGGAACCTCGGCGGGAGACTACGGTCCTGAAAGAATCCCTAGCTGAGATGGTTCCACAAATCGCGCAAATGATCTAGGCATTAGAACCTCAGCCGATCCTATATGCCTCCAGGAGATGGAAGATATTTGCTTCTTATCAACCGAGTTGGATGAGGTAGGAGACTCCATCCTCGATTTATTTAAGCATGATTCGGCCGATGAGATTTGTGCAGCTATTGAAATGGTCATCTTAATTCCATGTGAGTTCTGGGACGATCATTCTACGCTGGATATCCTAGAAGGTGATGTGTGTGTGGATGACACTGAATGGGCGACTATAGATGATACCATGGCTAGGGACGCTTTGAGCACTATATTTGGTGCACCTACGCAACAGACCGTTAAACACCTCAAACCCCTCTATATTAAGGCTTACATCAATGGCAAAGCCATCAGCCGTGTTCGTCGACAATGGGGCTCTGTTGAATGTGATACAGCTGCTTACTTTGAAAAGCCTCAACAAAACCAGGGAGGATTTCATCCCAACTAACATGAAAACTGCTAGCTTTATGGGAGAGGCCTCTAAAGCTGTGGGGATTTTAGTAGTAGAAATCACCGTAGGTCCTAAGACGGTCAGATCTGCCTTTTTTATGATAGACGGCAAGTCGTCCTACGCCATCCTGGTGGGCAGAGACTGGATTCACACCAGACAATGCCTTCCTTCCACCATGCATCAAAAGCTTATTTTCTGGGAAGGAGACAAGATAGAAATCGTCTCAGCCGATGATAAACCATTTCAAGCAGGGGTTAAGAACTTGGAGGCTGACTTATATTCACCCTATATTTCTCCCATAGTTGTAGCGGAGCAGTACGAAGAAGGATCTTGGGAATACTGCAATCTAACTTCACGAGGTTTTGAAATAAAACAATTAGTCGAACCACAGCTTACCTTGGAAGAGTTAGGTGATTGAAGAGGCCCAAATCATACGTGATCTGTGGCATCAGCTAACTGCTTAATGTTCAGAAGCAAGGATAGCTGAGGCATCACAAGTAGGGGACTGTAACAGAGAACTAACACTGGCAGCTGATGACATCGAGTTGCCGATGGAACTTGAATCGCCCATAAGAAGGGCTATGCCTAGTTTTGAGTCTCAAGATCTTTTGGAAGATATCAACTTGGGCACTGAGGAAGTCCCTCGACTAACACATATTAGTGGCTTGCTAAAGGAGGAGGATAAATAAAACATAACGGCTCTTCTACTGCAGTATAAGGACTGCTCCGCATGAGATTATCATGAGATGTCTGGGCTGGCACGTACTTTGGTAGAGCATAGATTACCAATTACGGAGGGTTTCGCACCTCATAAACAATCGCCCAGGAGATATCACCCTCAGCTGATGCCTCAAATTAAAGTTAATATTGAACGACTGCTGAAGGCCGAGTTTATCAGAACGGCTAGATATATGGAATGGTTGGCAAACATTGTGCCAGTCAAGAAGAAGAATGGCAAGTTTCGGGTATGTTTGATTACATGACCCTAAATCTAGCCACTCCCAAAGATGAATACGTCATACCTATAGCCGATATGCTAGTCGATTCGGCGACCGCTAACGGTGTACTGACATTCATTGATAGATACTCTGACTATAATCATATAGCAGTAGCCGAGGAGGATACTCACAAGACTGATTTTAGGTGTCCAAGAGCCTTGGGCATTTACGAGTGGGTAGTTATGTGGTCTGAAGAATGCTAGTGCTACTTATCAGAGGTCAATGAATGCCATCTTCCATGATTTGATCGGCAAGACTGTGGAGGTCTACATTGATGATGTGGTGGTGAGGTCTAAGGACTTCAAAGATCATTTAGCCGATCTTGAACAACCACTAAAAATGAATGAGGATTCATAATCTTAAAATAAATCCAGCCAAGTGCATGTTCGGAGTATCGGCTGGCAACTTCCTAGGCTTCTTGGTACATAAGAAAGGTATTGAGATAGATCGTAATAAAGCTCGGGCAGTAATGGAATCTGCACCACCCAGAACAAAGAAGGAGTTACAAATCATGTTAGGGAAGATCAACTTCCTAAGGAGGTTCATATCTAATTCAGCTGGTAAAATGTAGGCTTTCTCACCTTTGGTTAGGCTTAAAGGGTCATAAGAGCTAGTATGGGGCCCGGAACAGCAAGAGGCATTTGACCAAATTAAAAGGCCCTAGCAACTCCACTTGTGTTGGTGTCTCCCAAGCTAGTGAAACCGTTGAAATTGTACATTTCGATTATAGATTTGTCTATCGGCTGCCTGTTAGCACAAGATGCCGATGATGGAACCGAAAGAGCAGTTTACTATCTTAGCCGAATGCTCAATGAAGCTGAAACTAGATATACCCCTATAGAGAAACTTTGTTTGTCCTTATTCTATGCTTGTACAAAACTTGAACATTATCTAATGCCACATATGGTTCACATTTTGTGTAAGATTGACATCGTCCGGTACTTATTGAATAGACCTGTTTTGCAAGGACGACTAATGAAATAGGCAATCAAGCTCACTGCATTTTCTCTCGAGTATAGGCCACTCAGGGCTGTCAAAGGTCAGACGGTATCTGATTTCTTGGCAGACCACCCTTGTATAGATGTGAAGGACCCATGCGCCCCATCTACCGCATGTATGGACGTCGTCCCTTGGACGCTAACTTTTTATGGGTCAAGAACCCAGAAGGGAGTCGGAGCCGGAATAACGATAACCGATCCTAGAGAAGAAACGTGGAGGTTCTCTTATCGGTTAGATTCTGACTTGACAAATAACCAAGTTGAATACGATGCTCTCATCATAGGACTCAAACTCCTAGTCTCTATGAAATAAAAGTGCATCAAGATTCGTAGAGACTCTCAGTTAGTTATCAAGCAGCTGGCTGGGGAATATGACTGCAAAGATCCAAATTTGTTGGCCCATTACGAAATGGCTAGCAGGTTACTTAGTAGGTTCACATCATCTACGTTAAGTTATATTCCCAGGGGAATGAATGTTGAGGCTAACAACTTAGCACAAGAAGCTTCTGGCCTTAGGAAGTCTCTACTCACCCTAGAGTATGATGAGCTGTCAGCCGAAGTGTTAGCCATGGACCAGATCGACTCGTGGAAATATGTGTTAATCGGCTACTTAAAAGATCATTCCATTTGCAAGGACCTTAAGGTTCAGAGGAGAGCCTTGAAGTATGTACTCATTGATGATGATTTTTACAAAATGAGTGTAAATGGAGTGCTACTCAAGTGAATTGATAAGGTAGAGGCCTTAAAAGTCATGGGAGAAGTTCATGAAGGAATTTGTTGATCACACATAGCGGGGCCAACGATGAAGTGGTTGATTTATCGTCATGGCTATTATTGGCCTACCATCACGGACGACTGATTGCTTTCAATACGCAAAAAGTTGTGAAGAGTGTCAGAGATATGGACCAATCCAACAAGTACCAGCCAAGTTATTGCACCCGATCATGAAGCCCTGGCCTTTCAGAGGATGGGCTATAGATCTCATCGGCAAGATTCACCCACAATCGGTTAAAGGACATAATTTCATTATTGTGGCTACCTATTACTTCACTAAATGGGTAGAGGTATAGCCGATGAAGAGGGTTCATTAGACAGATGCCATTCAGTTTATCCAACACCAGATCATATATAGATATGGTATTCCTGAGATAATTACAACCGATCAAGGGATGGTGTTCACTTGTTCTAAGGTGGTAGCCTTTGCTGAGAAATTTGGGATCAAGATGATCACATCCTCACCTTAGTATGCATAGGCGAATGGACAAGCGAGGCAGCTAACAAGCTTATTGTGGACATAATCAGTAAAAACGTGGAGGATAAACTGGCAGTATGGCATCTCACTATGGATGAAGCTATTTGGGCAATCAGAAACTCTAAGTGTACAACTACTGGGATGACACCTTATCGGCTCACCTATGGCCAAGATGTAGTGTTGCCCTTGGAGATTAATGTAAAGTCATTACGGGTGGCCAAGCAGAGTTCTTTAAGCTTAGAAGAATATCAACAAGCCATGCTAATGGAGTTAGATCAGCTAGATGAAGATCGATTGATGGCTCTAGAAAGAATTGAAGTCGGTAAACGGAAAATGGCTAAAGCATACAACAAACATGTTAAGCCTAAGAGCTTCACCGAAGGAGACTTGGTTTGGAAAACCGTATTGCCACTTGGAATGAAATATCGTAAATTTGGCAAGTGGTCACCGAATTGGGAAGGACCCTTCATAGTAAGCTAACGGATTTCTAGCAACGCGTATCGATTAATAAATATGCATGATGAAGAGCTTGACAAAAATGTAAATGGCAAGTACTTAAAAGTATTACCCTTCAATTTGGGTTATGCATGAGTAAACAACAGCCACAAACTGGTTGTCTGGTCACAGAAAATAGACCCTTCGATTTGGAGTCAATAAAACTAGTAAGCCAAGTTTGTTGGCGTTTCACTATTTGGAGGTTGTGCTACATTATCAGTTATAAAAATCTCAAGATTAGCCGAATCTACGATTGTTTGGTCATCTGTGGTAGTCACGGTTTCTTTTCCATCTTCAGCCGCACCAACGGCTACTACCTCATCCGCTCCTACTTCTTCTGGGACTCCCCTTCCCGCATCCAACAAAGGCTCAGCCACTACAACTGATGGGGTCTCGGTAAAAGCTTGAGTGTCGGCTGTTAGAGTGTCCACTGGCTGTTTTTCAACTTCTGACAATACCTCTTGACTAACAGAAGTAGCGATGTCTTCGGATTGCAAGTCTATGAGGATGTCGGCTGACAATTGAGCAACGGGATCAATTGGCAAAGGAGTAGTCATAACCGAAGAATAAGTTCCATTGGATACCGCTGTGGAAAGACTAGTAGGGATTATTGGCGTTGCTTGAGCAAGTCTATTTTTCCACGCAGTCCAATTCATTCTCCAGTTGGGTCAGCCATTCACTGTTCGCTTTTTTATCCAATTCCCAAACTACTTGTTGGTTACCGAGCTCCCGGATCTTGTTATCCAAATAAATTCCTGCCGAAACAAAGAAGAGCGGGAGGAATCTTGGGCCTTAATAGTTTATTCCAAGGCGCCTATAGATGGAGTAATAGCCTTTATCTCCAACTGGATCCTCTTCAATTCGGCTCGCAGTTTTGATAGCTGCTCTTGCAAGACATTCATTCGGCTGACATTCGGCTGCCTTTCTGCATTCACCTCATTAAAAGAAGTTTGAATGTGGTTCTTCTCTTCCGAGGAGACCTCAAGTGTTGCAGAGCAGCGACCGCCCCACCATGGCTATATTTGGCCATTTTGTGTAAAATAAATAAGTCACTTAGAGCCAAAGCCATGTCACTATAGGCAATTTCCAAAACTAGGGAATCTTTTGTTTCTTTTGACAATCGGAACAGAGAAGTCCTCAAAGCATGGAAATCTTCTTTGCTAGTCGGAATCCCCTTGGCAAGAGACTCTTCAACTAGTTCCCGGTGAATGCCAACAGGCGAAGATGGTGCAGGTGCAATATCGACTGAGCCAAAATATTACAGAAGCACGTCTTCAGGGACGATCTCGGCTAGCGCTTCTGAGTCATCAGTTGGATTACTTGGGGGATTATCTCCAGCCATCTCTTGTACAGAAAAGACAGGTTCAGAATAGAGGCAAGGGTATGAAAATGGTGAAGGACCAAGCATAAGAGAAAGGATATACCTCTATGGCTGCATCAGCCTAAAAATCTTCGGTTTCCTCGACAGAAGAAATGTTGGCCTCAGGGACAACCGATAATGGATCCTGCGGCTGCGTGGGAGCATGAGCCGAAGAGTATGATCCAATATGAAGAGGGGAATCGAACGTTGTTTGCGACCGTCTGTGTCTTATGAGTTGTGGTCCTTGAAGGGAAAATAGAAAACATGAATATTGAAAGATAGCCGATGCAAAGGTACTTAATCTAGACGAGGGATATACCTTAATTCCTCATCTTCATCGGCAGAAATAGGAACTCTAGTTTTATGAGGTTCTTCCTCACTACGATCTCGAATAACAACCCCTCCGATTCGCCTGGGTTGCTTAGGAATAGATTTCCTGGGTGACGGGGATTCGTTGTTGGAAGTGGTCTCCAAATTGACAAATGCTGGGGAGGATTGAATTGCTGAAAGACGCATAAAAGATGTTAGCCAAAAATTCACAAGAATAATCTGGTCAACACATATGTAGAAAACAGTTTACATTTTCTCTTCGTTTGCCACAATCTGACGGAAGATCTTGAGGCAGCAGGTCTAACTGATTTAGGGGGAGCAGCTCTCAGAGGGGCCTCTTTCATCCGCGGTTTAGGGGTTTCTTAGGTCTTTTTCTTCTTTGACAAGACCAGCCGATCACAGTAATCATCTAGAGGAGACTGGAAGAATTTCTCTTTGGCCGTATTCCACTAGTGATCAAAAGCAACAGTGGTATTTGCTCTCAGGGGAAACGACTGCCAGTCAAATAGAGCGAGCTTATCAAGATTGTGATCGGCTATTTTCCTTGCCTGTTTTGCATCAAGAATGCAGTGTTGGGTTGAACTGACAATATTGCGATGAGGCTATGGTACGAGCTGAGTGAGACCGAATTGCCTTGCCATAAAGTTTAGCCGATAGGGCTCTGTAGTCAATTTATTATTCCTAGAAGTGGGCTTCAAACCACCTAACAGATCCCTAGCTGTAAGTATACGCCCCTATGTGAGGGTTGTAGTTCACCGCTGGGAGAATGTAAGGTTGCCATCGGCTACTTGACGGACCCAATCGGGCGTGGCCCATCTTTCAAGGACCGGTTGTTAATCTGTGTAATAGTCTCGAGACAGACCATGCAGGATGGAGACCGCAGCGAAAGCGTCCTAGGGGCACGAGGAGGGTTTTCTAAAGAGTATCGGCTAGCACCGGCGGTCATCAAAACCATCAGGAATAACTCCGAGAAATACAGGGTGATCCATAGCTGAAGGAACCACAGGGTACCAGCTAAGGTATCCAGATTTCTGGAGTCCCTTAACCTTGCCTGGGCATCGCCAAGAGCCATATAAAGATAAGTCAGGAAGAGATATGGCCAGCTAACATCTTCTCCCGAAATGGCTAACGCTGCATAAATTTCCAGTTCCTTCACGAATGCACAAGACCCTGTGCAGAAACAATATCGGTTGAACCAAAAAAGCAGGAAAGCATAATGCTCGGCATCATCGATTGGGAGAGGCGATACTCGGCTGTTGTTAGCCATGAAGTGGTCATAGCCGAAAAAATTCTTTGAGACCTTGATGCCTAAGTCGGCAACATCTATATCGCCTAAGACAGACTCTTCGGCTCCCAGTATCGGAAGGCCAAGTACCGCCATCACGTCGAGCAGTGTGGGGGTCATCATCCCCCAGGGAAAACAAATGTGTTGGTAGTAGTCGACCAATAACCAAGGAATGTGTATATGAGACCAATGTTGCAGGGGATGTCAAACTCCGACAGTGCAATGGCATCATAGAGACCCGTGCGTCTCCACTCGGCCTCTCTGGCCGACTTCACTCATTCCAACCAACCATAATAGTTGGTAATCTTGGCCGGCCAGCTACGCAGGCTAGCTGGACAACGGTCACCGATGAACCAATCACATGTAATAGGAAGGTCATAGTTTGTTGGGCTAAGATACCGAGAAAGAAGGAGGTCGCCCTGTTCAGATGTACCATGAGGGGCAAGAACCAATTGTTCATTGATGAAGGCAAAGGTAGGGGTTGGGTCACCAGCAGCCAAATCGACGTTATATGATCCCTGAGATAGAGAGGAAGATGAAGACATGGTTCTCTGATTAAGAAAATAGGGTTTTCTAGAAGTGAAAAGGAATTTGGGAACGACTGATGACTAAGTGAGAAACCTCTGGGAGGACATCTCCCTTTAAATATCCCATTTTCTTTTGGAAGATGTGGCTGACACACATTGGGTCTTCTTTTCTTTCAAACGTGCGACTAAAACTCAGTGGGAAGCCGAGATGTCTCGGTTAAAAGGAGAAAACTTTTTAGAGAAAATCATCATTGCATATATTTAGAGCAAAAGTGATTGAAATGACACCTACGGCTGCCACACGAAATGACAGTTATTTTTTAATACATCAACTCAACAGCTACACTAGAGTTAATGTAGGGGGCAATTGTTAACACTCAAAATACTTTTAAGTGTGTAGCCGAATCAAGTGACAGCCGAAGGTGGAAACCTCAAAATGAGTAAGCGACAGAATGCTAAGTCGATGATCGAACTGACTCGTAGCCGAATCTACTAGTCCTAGCCTTCGGCTCAAAAAACTTCATCGGCTATTACAGTAGCCTAGCTGAGTCATAATTCCGAGGAACGAATAAGACCCACACATATTTGGACGCCTCGAAGACCAAGTCAAAGAACATCCCAGACCCCAAGAAGCGGTAACAACCAGCAATAGCTAGAGGTAAATGTCATTGATAGTGCAAGAGGAAATCAAGGAGCAAAAATCGGCACCACCTCCTCATAGTTGGCTAGTGGATTTAGTAGGTAATTTAGTGGATAACATAAGGGGATCACATCTTATTTCTTGTTGTATAAATGTAGGATCATTTGTACAGAATAAACACAATCCAATCAATCAAAAAACTGATTTTTACATATCTTCATTCTATTTTTATCGTCTTTATTGCACTCTAGTTGTATTTATGTTTCTTACCACTTAGTTTACTCAATCACCATCCTAACGTTTTCTGGAGTAGTTGAGGAACCCATTGCTGGAAGTTAGAGTTTCGCTTCTAGCCCAAATCGCTTAGTTAAGGAATCAATTTGTTTCGTCAGCCGATAAAAGTTTACTTTACTTGTACTTCTTTACTTTATAATTATTCACACACACACACTCCAATGCCCTTCATTTTATTCAAAATAGAGTAAACATTTAATGGAGAGAGATTATAACTTAGACATAAATAAGGATAAAGTAGGTCAAATATACCTCCTAATTAATATTTTTAAAGGGTGTATAAACTAAAAAAGCGACAAGTAATTTAAGACGGAGGGGTAGTAATAGTCTTCTTCTTTGATATTGTTTGACCGAGAACGTGCTGTTAGTTAATCATTTCTCACGTTTTAAGCAGCAAATAGCGCGCAAGCGAAGACACTGAAATTCAAAAAATGTCACGTAATTGTTTTTTTCAAAGTACAAGGTCCCTTGAAATTAAAAACGATAAGTAATTATAGTTTTTTCTTTTAATAGTATTGAGTTATTGATGTTGTTGCTTTTTTTATTCATACATTAGCCTTAGCTTTAATTCCCAAATCAAATTGTACTGTCTTCTTTGCTCCTAAATTCTAAGAGGGAAACCTTCTCTTTCCCTACAAAAATAATACTAACAATAAGAAATTTAAGTACTTTATTTCTCGAGCTTGATATTTTTCTTGCTAGATACTCTAGGAAGAGGCACCGTCAAGGCATATCCATTCACCAACGAACATTTTGTCACAATTGAGATTGGGATTGAAAGTAGTAAATGCCTCAGGGGTCACACTAAATTGTTGCATAATGCTGAAGCATGTGTCTCCAATATTTGCACCATAAATCTTACTACATATCAGAGCAGAATTCGACCCAAGTCCAGCTGCAACTATCAAGAAAACAATTATTGAGAAATAAAATATAAGTTAACTAATATATTCATCTTTTAAAGCAGGGTAGATACATTTGTGCATAACTATTAGCAAGTCAAGTTTTTATGTCATACTTACAGGAAACAATCCTACTTTCTGCAATGTTAACGGAGAGAAGGAACAGCAAAACAAAGCTGAAAAGCATGATCAATTTGTAGCTTGCTTTGGCCATTTTTGTTGTTTAATTGCTCGAAAATTGATTTTATGTTCTTTCCTCTTCACTTTGATGGATCATTTTGTTAATGATGCTATTGCATTTATAGTGAAGTTTCTTTGGATGGTCATTAACTGGAGATACAAAATTGTACATTGTAATTACATCCAACTGATCACAAGGTTGGTGACTTTGCTGTGGAGATTACATAGTCTGTAACTCTGTTTTCTTGTTCATTTGTACTTTTCTTGGTTGTTCTTTTTCTTTTTCATTGAGATCTCCGCCCAACAAGTGGTTATTGTAATATTTGAAATTCCACAGAATAATCTTATTCTTCATGATACACCAAACAAGATACTACACTTCGTGTTCCCTATAGGAATTGTCAAACAAAGGGTTACAAAATTGCAAATTTTTTGATAAGATTTTTTTTATGGGTTAATTTGGACTACACTTAACTCAAATCAGCCCAACTTTTATATGGATTGAATGTGAGAAGGTTAAGATGGTTGATTTATACTTTCTCTGTTTCAATTTATGTAAATTCTTTACTATTTGGGAGTCTACGGGGTGATTTTTTTACCACGTTCTCCTTACATTTTTTTAAAATTATTTGAATTATAAATTATCATGACTTATAGCACTTTTAATATAATTTCTAAATATTTAAATTTTATTTTTACAAACTTAAAAATTTTATGTCAAAATTTAAGATCAAAGTTATAAAGTTTGAACCTCATATTCCAAAAAATTCACATAAATTAAAACGGAAGGAGTAATAATTTATGATCACCTTGATTTGCAGACTTATTTTTGGAGGAAGAATCTACTTGTATGGACCTTATTGCTCGTTTCTTTGCATTTAACTCATCTATCTAAGGTTAGATAGGTTATTCTATCTTTCTCGATTGATATGGAGGTCTGTTGTAATTTTTGTTCGAAAGAAGAAAGAAATACAAACTTTCCATTAAAAAAGGAAGCATAAGTCGGTGCATGATTAACACTTCTTCTTTGTTAGTCAAAAGTCCACCTTGTTGGTGGGGATTAGGCATAGCCCTAACCGGTACACTTCTTGAAACGGGTATTGGCCTAAAATGTTAGCACTGGTACCACTTCAAAGATATTCAACGATACTAAGTACTTTAGTAAAGTTTAAGCGTCTTTTTTCAAATCCTATTTAACTACTAAGATTATAATAGATTCGTGCTTTCTCAAAGTTTTCTCACTTAATGCAGATCATTAACCATCTAATGTCATCACGAAGTATCCCTACACTTCAGCCTTCAGACAATTAACTCCTTGCATAGTTGCAAAAGACGGACTAAGCTTCCTTTCACAACTAAAAGGTTCTTTTTATGCGTAACACTTTTTCTTTAGTATTGTTAGTTTTCTGGCTACTCATTGAGCTATATAAGATCAAAACAACACTTCTACAAAAGTTTGTTCTATTTTCTTCTTGTTGATCAACTCTCATGTAAAGGAACTCCAATCGCGAAAGTAAGACCATTGACATATATTCAGTAATCAATACTCAAATTAAGAGAAAAAACTCATAGACAATTCAAAGGAGAAATGCTTAGAACAAAAAAAATACCATGAAAAGTAAACATGCATAAACTAGGACGTCCTTACATATAATTGATTGGAATTAAATTTGTAATATCCCTTTTGATAATTCTCAAACGTTATTATTTTCCAGTACATATGAATCCGTTTGGACCGAAAAGTTTGCAGCCCTTTGGTGTTCTGCAACAGTTGGTGCATGATACGTGGATCTTCTTATCTCCAGAAGATGGGCAAGTCTGTAACCCACATCCAGACAATAAACCGAAACATAATCCTTTTGAGTGTACAGAAATATATAGTAAATTGATGCAAAAAATAATCACGAAAAAACTTCTTATTGATTGAAAAGAGGAAGATTAGTATTTGTTAAACAAGGTAATATACCCGTGATATACACTTGATATACATAAGTGTATATCACGTGTAATCAGGCCCATCACGGGACAGAATGGCCCATCACGGGCAGGTTGTATATTTGGTATGTATATTTGTGGTATATTGTAGTGTAAAGGTTACCTTAATTAGTCTTGTACACTTACCATAATTGTATAGTTAGAATTATGGTAGAATAAGGTTTTAGGAGTAGAATAGGAATAAGATTCTCCTATTATGGAAATATGTAACTTGTATATATACCTTTCAATTAATGAAAATAATCAAGGGGATTATTTCTCCAGCGGACCCACTGCCCGCTGGCCCCACGAGTCAATCACACCCTACCGTCACTGGATCAATTCCAGCGATTGGGCCAGTCCAGCCCAATTTTGGAACTGGTCCAGCTCCAGAACCTGCTTACCGTATTAGGCCAGCAGGCCACTGCCTGTTGGCCAGTCCATCTCGAGCCCAGAAAATTCCCAAAATTCGTCATTTTCCTCCTCAAGTCATAGACCGGTCACTCGGAGTCAGCGGGGTGTTTTTAAACCAAAGAGACATTTTAATTTAAATTCTAATGTTCTTAAATCACCCTTACCCTATACTCCTGTGTCTGCGTTAAATGACCCCAATTGGAAAATTGTTATGACCGATGAATATAATGCTCTTATTGATAATAAGACGTGGGAGTTGGTACCCCATCCTTCTGGTATTATTATTATTCGGTCTATGTGGATTTTTGCTCACAAGGAAAATTCAGATGGTTCGTTTGCACGACATAAGACGCGGCTTGTGGGTGATGGTAAGACTCAACAGGTTGGGGTGGATTGTGGTGAGACATTTAGTCCGGTGGTCAAGCCGGCTACCATTCGCACTGTACTCAGCTTGGCTCTTTCAAAAGCATGATCTATTCATCAGTTAGATGTAAAGAATGCTTTCCTACATGGTGATCTCAAGAAAACAGTGTATATGCATCAGCCGTTGGGATTCAGGGATCCCAAACATCCTCATCATGTCTGTTTGTTAAAGAAGTCCTTATATGGGCTTAAGCAGTCTCAACGGGCCTGGTATACAAGGTTTGCTGACTATGTTTCGACTATTGGGTTCACTCACAGCAAGTCGAATAATTCATTGTTCATCTACCGTCGGGGTTCGTCTTTGGCCTACATTCTGTTATATGTGGATGATATCATTTTGACTGCCTCTACAGATGCATTACGCCAGTCTATCATGACCATGCTTAGCTCTGAGTTTGCTATGAAAGACTTAGGGCCCTTGAGTTACTTTTTGGGGATTGCCGTCACTCGACATTCCTATGGATTGTTCTTGTCTCAACGGAAGTATGCAGCTGAGATCATCGATAGGGCTGGGATGTCATTCTGTAAGTCCACTTCCACTCCAGTTGATACAAAAACCAAGCTTAGTGCCGCGGCTGGCATACCCTATGAGGATCCAACCCGCTATCGCAGTCTTGCAGAGGCCCTTCAGTATCTTACCTTTACGAGACCAGATATTACATATGTTGTCCAGCAGGTGTGTTTTTTCATGCATGATCCCCGAATTGAGCATATGAATGCGCTCAAACGCATCATTCGGTATATTGAGGGAACACTTGACTATGGTTTACATTTATATCCTTCCTCGATGGCCACACTTGTCTCGTATACAGATGCTGATTGGGGTGGTTGTCCCGATACCAAACGGTCTACGTCTGGCTATTGTGTGTTCCTTGGCAACAACTTGGTGTTGACACCCAATTTTGTCCCATCTTTTCCAATTTATTTGCAATTTTAAATATTTTTAACACCTCAAAAAAAAAACAATTTTAATCTATATACGTACATGCATATATATATATATATATATATATTATTATTCCCTTATTATTATTATTCGCATTTTTTACTATCATTTGCACTTTTTTTATCATAATCATAAGTTTTATTCGAAAATTCTATGTTATTTTATTCTCACAAAATTGCATCGCATTTCCATTTTTTATTAAACATTAAACATTTCGCAAATATTATATTTTATTATTATCACATCGTTATGTTATTTTCAATAATTCACATCTTTTACAAATCAAAAATAATATTTTCATTAAACCCCTTTTTATATTTTAATCCATAACCCATTTTTATTTTTCCAACCCAAAACAATTCAACTTCCTTTTCCCTTATTTTCGGCCCACCCGAAACTCCCAAGCCCAACCGGACCGGCCCAACCCCTTTTTGCCCAACCCATTTAATCTCCCCTCACCCAAAATAAATCAAAACCCACAAAACAAAACAAACCCCCCAATTTTCGGCCCACACCAAAAACTCCCCAATTAAATACCCATTTCCCCTTTATACCCATTCCCTTACCCTTCCAAGCCCAACCGGCCACCCCAACCTTTCATCCCCTTTAAGCCAATTCCCAAGCCCAACCAGCCGACCCACAAAAACAATTCCCACAAGCCCAAAGTCCCTAAACAATTCCCCCCAACTCGACGGCCCACCCCCATTTCGTCCGGCCCAACTTACCCGACCCATTACCCATCTTCCCCCCTTTAAACCCCAAAACCCAAAACAAAAACAAAAAACAAAACAAAAAAAAGAAAACCTAAACCTAAAAACCCTTCAACCGCCGCCACCCTACACCTCTACCCCCACGTCGCCTCCCCATGCCCCTGCCACCACCAACTCCCTGCCACCAAACCCTGACACCACCACACCCCTCCCATCACTTCACCATACCCATACCCCAAAAATCCGCTTCCAAAATTCAGAAATCTTTACCTTTAATTCAAATTTCAAACTCACTTCGACGAGGTGAATGTTGGGGGGAAACCCATCTATAAATACCCCCCTTGTTCTTCAAAAAAAGGAGGAGGAAAAGAAAGAAGGATCTGTCTTTGAAGGTCAAATCAAAATAAAAAAAAGAGTTCGAAATTGTTCAAAAATAGTCAAGAAATCAGTCCGAAAATACTCTCTGTTTTAGTTCCTAATTTCTCAATCCGAGAATCCTTTTTTTTCTGTTTCGGGTCGGATTTCCGGGTCGGGTCGGGTCGCATTCCGGGTCGGGTATGAACCGAAACCAGTTCTGTTTCGTTCCAAAAATCGAAAATCGAATTCCAAAATTCGAAAAGCAAGCATTCCAAAATCGTATCGAATTCGAAACCGCAAAAATTTGAATTCCAACTTCTCCGAGCGGGTCGACGATTCGAAACACGCCTCGGTTCGCTACCCGGAGAAGGTCAGTGGGCTCGAAATTCTCAATCCCTTATGGTTTCCTTTATTTGTTGTATGTTTGCGCGATTTAATTTAACCAATTTTATGTGATTAAATGTTTAGTTTGTATAGCTTGTTTAGTTCTTAGTTAAATTAAGTTAGTGATACGCCATGCGCTAGCCTAATTAATATGTTTGTTTTAAAACTAGTAAAATCCTGCAGATTAGTAAAAATGAATGGATATGATGTTTGTTTAATTCATTTATACTTAGTCTCTGAAACACAATTGCTAGATTCTTCATACTGTCACAAATATGATTAGTAATATTTATTGATAGGACCACGGTTTGATTTGTCTGGGAATTCTATTTTTTTTAGTTGACAATGTGGGCTTGAGTTCATGTTAGATCTTGTTAAGGGCCAATAATATATATGTGTGTTTAATATAGATCACAAGTTAGATTCACTGTGTGTAACAATTTTTTTTTGTGAAGACGAATGCAAAATATGATTAGTCGAATGCCCTATGAGGTTGGTTTGGCTAGATGTTTATTTATGTCCCAAGGTGTTAGGATTTGGACCAGATTTCGTAAATCTGTGTGTTGTTTACATTAATATAGAAACATTTCCGACTAGGTTCTTGATATAGATAAAAATGTCCATGTTCTTGAATAAGATGCAACTAGACATGTCTAAGTTGCCTATTAAAGTATATGCAGTTTTTTTTTGGTTCGTAACTTGGCCTACGTGAAGCATGCCTATTTGTAAACATAATGAATGAGTATGTGTTGGGATAGCTTTAATTCTGGGCGTGATGCCACTGTGCAAGTGTGATGTAAAACCATTCTAGACTAGTCTTTATTTCTCAAAATATGAGATTTGATTGCCTAAATCATGTTAATTATGCCATGCCTAATTTAAAGTGTCATTATGCCTAGTTGTGTAGAATGAATGTTGTTGCATATTTTTTACTTGACTGACTCCACATTTAAGGAATTGTATAAAAATGATCATATGTGCATTTCCAGGCTTCCATATTCTTCTTAAATTGACTATATATTTGTCTTTACTTGCCTAAGTGTACAATGCTTTCATGACAACATATTATCTTTTATGGATTACTTATTTGCATTCTCTTACGTATATATTTTCATGTTCCGCCTGCTAATCATTTTCTTTTCTTTTATTTACATGAAATGCATCGGGAGCTACGAAGAGTCTCATCATGAGACTCATCACAACTTTCTAAAACCAAGACCCGCATCCACATTCATTGCATTCTCCGGCCTCGGAATTTCTACACAAATAGGGCGGGATGACATCATCATCCTCCCCCAGTTTTCCCTTTTATTATTATTCTTTAATTTCGTTATTTCTATTCTTGGGCATGTAATTATTTTAATGCTTGTGTGATTGTTAGGATATTTAGAATAATTAGGCCGCGAATAGATGAATGAATAGGATAATCTAACTGCCGTTAGTTAATTTCTTAGGCTCGTTTGAATTGGAAACCATCGCTAGCTTTATTTGTTTGGGGTTGTCTCGTAAGTTCCACACTTAGCCTCTAGTTACTTTGTTATATTTTTTAGATTCGTTATGCATGCTTTAATATCTTTCAAAAAATGATTTGGCAATCTATTATTCACTTTCTTTAAAAATAAGGTTTGCATTCTATCCGATTTGCAACCTTGAAAAGTTTTTTTTTTTTGTCATAAAAAATTGCTTCTTTTATTCAATTGCCAAATATGCATTTTCTAAATAAAAATAACTTCTGGGCAAGAATGAGTCTTAAACCTTTTATTTCATCCGAGATCAACATGTTTAGTAGGCGAGGTGAATAAAATAACTAACAAGTTATATATTCGCAGCCACGATGTGATTATAGTGATCTTTTCTTTTCATCCGAGAGACCAACACGTTTAGTAGGCGAGGCAATCAAAATAACCACTTAGTCATAGGTTTGCAGCCACGATGTGATTGGAATGTTCTTTTCAAAATTTAAGTCTGAGCCTTCCGTGATCAAAACGCTCATTGTTTTTGGATACGGATCCGAAGTTACGTCAAAAAATGATTTTCAAAAATTACTCCTTTGGCATTACAAATGAATTATTTTTTCTCCTTATTATTGTCACAGATGCATACATGTACAAAATGCATCTCTTTCATTAGATTATTTGCAAACATTTTTTTAAACTTCATACTTTAAACATGCATTTTTCCTTAGTATAATATTTAATCTGAGTTTGACCGGATAACCGCAAGTTAGCGGATTCTAAAGGATGCCTAACCCCTTCCCTTTAGGATAATAAAGAACCCTTACCTAGAATCTCAAAATAGTTTCGCAGATCTTAAAATTGGAGTTTACATTGCAGCATTTAGTTTAAATATTTAGGTGTCCTAATTCACCGTAAAAGTAATTAGGTGGCGACTCCTCAATCCAATTTACCCAGGAATCACCGAAATACGTCGTGCTCCGCTTTTGACCTGCGAGCGGGTCGGGTAAAAATCGGGCGCGACACTTGGTCTCCTGGTCTGCGAAGCATCAGGCGACTCTATCCCGCTCAAGTGTCGAGGCTGAATATCGAGGGGTAGCTAATGTGGTCTCAGAATCATGTTGGTTACGTAATTTACTATTAGATCTTCATTGTCCCATTCCGAAGGCAACCTTGGTGTATTGCTATAATATTAGTGTCATTTACCTTTCGGGTAATCCGGTTCAGCACCAACGCACTAAGCATATCGAGATGGACATACACTTCGTCCGCGAGAAGGTTGCTCGGGGTCAGGTTCGCTTCTGTCATGTCCCGTCAAGATATCAAATTGCAGACATCTTTACAAAGGGTCTTTCTTCGGTCCTTTTTGAAGATTTTAGGGATAGTCTCAGCATTCGAAGATCGCCCGCTATGACTGCGGGGGTTGTTAAACAAGGTAATATACCCGTGATATACACTTGATATACATAAGTGTTTATCACGGGTAATCACGGCAGAATGGCCCATCACGGGACAGAATGGCCCATCACGGCAGAATGACCCATCACGGGCATGTTGTATATTCGGTATGTATATTTGTGGTATATTGTAGTGTAAAGGTTACCTTAATTAATCTTGTACACTTACCATAATTGTATAGTTAGAATTATAGTAGAATAAGATTTTAGGAGTAGAATAGGAATAGGATTCTCCTATTATGGAAATATGTAACTTGTAGATATATCTTTCGATTAATGAAAATAATGAAGGTATTAGATAAAAGGCATACCACAAAGGAAGAGAAGAGTGAGGACACAAACTTTGCTACTACCCATGCTTGTTTACTTTATTTTTGTCTGCTTAGAGTATGTTATCTCTGGTAGTATTTGTAACAAACAAAACTTACTGAAAAACTTGTAAGGTAAAAAGTATTAAATGCTAAGGGTCAAGTGTGGAAAATAACAATTAATTCTTTCTTATCTAATTTTAAAGATATGCATGTTGTCAATATGGAATAAGCTTAAGTGGGGAATTTGCAAGTGAATTTAGAACCGAATAGAACTTTTAGGTTTTGCCGAAAGAAAGCAAATTAGAATCCTTCAAGAAGTATATAATCGCTAATTACCCAATTAAGGAAGAGATATTAAGGACAATTTTGTTAAATACCTCTTATAATTAATGCTATCAATAATGAAATACACTAATAAGAAATTAACTTGGAACATGAATTCATCATATATGAATTTAACGGAAAGAAGCTGGAACAGGAAAAGAAAACCAAATACATTGGGGAAGCAACATTATCGCTTTTTATTCCTACACTATTAACCTTAAATTTAGAGAAGTCTTCTCTTTCCCAACAAAAATAAGAAATTTAAGTACTTTATATCACGAGCTTGATATTCCCTTGCTCGATATTTTAGAAGGAGGAACCATCAAGGCATATCCATTCACCAACGAACATTTTATCACAATTGAGATTGGGATTGAAAGTAGTAAATGCCTCAGAGGTCACACTAAACTGCTGCATAATGCTGAAGCATGTGTCTCCAATATTTGTACCATAAATCTTACTGCATGTCAGAGCAAAATTCTTCCCAATTCCAGCTGCAACCATCAAGAAAATAATTAATGAGAAATAAAAGATAATTTAGCTAGTAAATTCTACTTTAAAAAGTAGGCTAGATATATTTGGACATAACTAGTATAGCAGGACAAAATTATGTTATACTTACAGGAAACAATTTTACTTTCTGACATGCTAATGGCGAGAAGGAAAAGTAGAACAAAGCTGAAAAGCGTGGCTGATTTATAGCTTGCTCTTGCCATTTTTGTTGTTTAATCGCTCAAAAAATGATTCTTTGCACTTTTTTTTCCCTTTGATTGTTGGGTTGATGGATGAATTTGTTAACAATGCCGCTGCATTTATAGTGAAGTTACATTGCATGTTTACCAACTTGAGATGGAAAATTGGACATTGTAATTTCCTCCATTATTTCACAATGTTGTCGACTTTGTTGTGCAGATTACACAATGATCTACAATTGTGTTTTCTTCTCCATCTGTTTTTTTCCTTGTTCTTTTTTATAGTATATTACCATATCTTGTATATTACCATTGATAGAATATTACCATATTTTGTATATCTTTTATATTAGGTAAATTTATATTACAATTGTAATTAGGAAGATTTAGTTATCTAGTTTGTAATTATGTAACACTATATATATTGTACATAATAATCAATGAAAGACAAGTAACATATTCCTACATGGTATCAGAAGCCAAACCCTAACTTCTTTCTTCTCCCTAAGCCAACCGCCCCCCCCCCCCCCCCTCCCCGGCAGCCCTCTCCCTTCTTTCTTCGACTTTCCTCACATCAAGAATTGCATTCCTATAATTCTTGAGATAGAAAAGGTTCAGTATTTATCTTGGGCAGAATTATTTAAGATACATTGTCGTGTATACAAAGTCATCGACCATTTCATCCCTCCAAAATCAAAGCCCCTAGAAAGATCTGATGATGAACTTTGGTCCCACTTAGATGTGGTTGTCCTACAATGGATCTACGGCATGATCTCGAACGGTCTATTGCATACAATCATTGAAACCAATGCCACTGCACGACAAACGTGAGAGAGCTTGAAAAAAAAACATGACAACAAGACACAACGTGTCTTGTATTTGGAAAATCAATTCCAGGCCATTCAGCATGACAATTTTCTTAATGTGTCGGCCTATTGTCAATAACTTAAGATGATTGCCGATCAACTCTCCAATGTCGATGCACCGGTCACTAATCAACGATTGGTAATGTAACTTATTGCGGGTTCGAATGAAAATTATGACGGCATCGCTACCATCCTCCAACAAAGCACGTCATTGCCTCCATTCTATGAAGCTCGTTCGAGACTCATTCTTGAAAAAAACCTGAAAAACAAAGTGGGCAGCGACTAATGCCAGCGTATTCAACGCCGCCCTTATAGCCACCGGCGGCAACCATGTTGACTCGAGAGGCTCGGCTACCGCACTATCCCACAGGCAAGTCAACGATCTGACATGTGGTTCACATTCCTGAAATAACGATAGAGGAAGAAATTTCAGGAACAATCGCGATAATAGCGGCGGCAACAGCGGAAGCACCGGAAATAGTGGCAGGGGCGGCAGGAGGCAACCCCCATCGGCTGGCAACCACCAACAGTGGTAGCAGTCTCCGTCATAGGCTACATGGGCCCCACTGGTATGGGCTGCTCCACCTTGCCCCTACTCAATGTCCTCTTGGGCCCAACCTCTGGCCCGACAGGCCCAGTCCGGCATCCTCGGCGCACGTCCACAGTAGGCATACAGTGCACAGGTTTCTCCTCCTTCAACTTACGCACCGACGGATATTGAGGCAGTTATGAACACGATGTCTCTCAACGTTCCTGACAATCGTTGGTACATGGAAACTGTCGCCACATCTCATATGATGGCAACCCAAGGTACTCTCTCGTCTTATTTCAATATGAGCAATTTAGATTGTAATATTATTATCAGTAGTGGACAAGGCATTCCCATTCGAGGTTATGGAAAATCATGTATTTCCCCACCACACCCCCCATTAGCCTTAAAAATGTCCTCCATGCCCCGAAACCTATCAAAAATCTAATAAATGTGTGTCGTTTCACAACCGATAATAATATTTCCCTTGAATTTGATCCTTTTGGTTTTTCTATGAATGACCTTAAGACAGGGATGCGAATACTAAGATGTGATAGCACTGGGGACCTTTATCATATCACCACCTCCGTCAGCCATCCAGCCTCCTCTCCATCAACCTTTGCAGCAATTTCGTCTCTTTTATGGCATAATAGATTAGGACATTCAGGAGACTCTGTTTTACGCTCCCTTAGAAAAAATAAATTGATTTCTTACAAGCATGTCCCTTCTTCTCCTGTTTGTGAATCTTGTGTTTTTGGAAAACATGTCAAGTTGCTATTTTATTCTTCAACCACTTGTACTTTAACGCCTTTTGATATAATACACAGTGATTTATGGACTTTTCCTATCTTAAGCATGGCCGGACATCGATACTATATATTTTTTAGATGATTATTCAAACTTCCTATGGACGTTTCCCAATGGTAATAAGTCACAACTTTATTCTATTTTTTTGTCATTCAGCACTTTCATTAAGACACAATTTAAAAATAATATTAAATATTTCCAATGGGAAAATGGGAGGAAATTCGATAATAATCAATTCAAACTTTTCTGCGCCAAACACGACATTGTTTTTCATTTTTCCTGTCCCCACACTTCTCCAAAAAATGGCAAAGATGAATGAAAAATTAGAACCATAAACAACTTAGTTCGTGACCTCCTTGCTCACGCATCTATCCTCCTTATTTTTGGCATTATGCTCCATCAATGGCAACCTATCTCTTGAACATTTTCCCAAACAAGTCTCTCACTCAAGTTCTCTATCTTCGGGATCCTTCCTATAAGCATTTACGAACTTTCGGATGTCTGTGCTACCCCCTCTATCCCTCCACACAAATCAACAAGTTTCAACCTCGATCATCCTCGTGCGTATTTCTTGGCTACCCCCTCCCCCCAATAATTTAGGTTACAATTCTTACGACTTGTTAAGCCGAGAAACAATCATTTCTCGGCATGTCGTATTCAATGAGTCTCAATTCTCCTTTGCCAAACTTAATTCTCCATCCCAAAATTCCTATGGATTCCTAAATGATGGCATAAATCTCCTTCTAATTCATCACATGCAAAATCAATCATCACCGACATCACCCAGCCCAACAATGGGAGCCTCGGAATAGCCCATCATGGCCTTCCATCTCGGTTGTCTCTCAGCCAACCCCCTCTCTCCCCAACACCACTGCCCCTTCTCATCCCCATCCCTCTACTCCCGCGGTCCACCCAGTCCCGCTTCCACTTCTCAGCCACCCTATCCTAATCATATCCAACCTCTCGTGGCACACCTACGGACAATGGAAATTTGTGCTATGCACGACATTTCCAAACCCAAACGGCTATTTAACTTGTCCATTTTGGTTGCTCTTTTCCCTATTCCTCGTAATCCGAAAGATGCCTTATTCGATCCTAATTGGAAAAATGCAATGATTGACAAATATAATGCTCTTATTGAAAATAATATGTGGGATCTAGTACCTCTTCCTCCTGATGCTAATATTATTCATTCTATGTGAATTTTTTGACATAAAAATAAATCTGATGGTTCTTTTGAGAGGCACAAGGCCCGTCTTGTAGGTGATGGCAGGTCTCAATAGGTGGGAATAGATTGTGATGAAACGTTCAGCCCGGTGGTGAAACTAGCGACTATTCGGATTGTTCTCAGTATTGCTTTGTCCAAGTCTTGGCCTATTCATCTGCTTGATGTCAAAAATGCTTTCTTACATGGAGACCTTCATGAAACCTATATATGCGCCTATGGTATTCAGGGGTCTGATTCATCCACATTATGTGTGTCTTTAGAAGAAATCACTCTATGGATTGAAATAGGCTCCTCGCGCATGGTACCAACAATTTGTTGATTTTGTATCCTCTACCGGGTTTTCACATAGCAAATCTGATCATTTACTGTTCATATATAGAAAGGGTAATGACATGGCATACATCCTACTATATGTTGATGATATCATCTTCACTACATCTTCTTATGCACTTCGTCGATCCATTAAGTCACTCCTTGCTTCTGAGTTTGCTATGAATGATTTGGGCCCCCTAAGCTATTTTTTGGTCATTGTTGTTACGAGACATGCATGTAGCTTATTTCTTTGTCAAAGGAAGTATGCCAAAGAGAACCTTGACCGAGCAGGCATGACGTCTTGAAAACTGGTCCACACACCGGTGGACACTAATTCCAAACTCAGTGCCTCTTCGGATTCTCTGTATGCCGACCCGACTCACTATCACAGTTTAGCAGGAGCATTGCTGTATCTCACTTTCATGAGACCAGATATATCCTATGTCATGCAACAAATATTCTTACATATGCACATCCCAACGGATGAACATATGAATGCCCTCAAACGTATTTTGTGATATGTACAAGGTACTCTTTATTTCGAGTTGCACCTGTACAAGTCCTCACTCTCTGGTCTCACATCTTATTCTGATGCTGACTGGGGTGGATGTCCTGACACTTATTGATCCACGTCAGGTTACTGTGTGTTCCTCGGAGATAACTTGCTTTCTTGATCTTCTAAAAGAAAACCTACTCTGTCTCGATCCAGTTTCGAAGCTAAGTACAGAGGTGTAGCGAATGTTGTTTTTGAGTCTTATTAGATACGCAACCTTCTACTTGAGCTTCACTGCCCACTTCATAAAGCTATAATGGTTTACTGTGATAATGTAAGTGCGATATATCTTTCCGGCAATCCCGTTCAACATCAGCGCACTAAACACATTGAAATGGATATTCACTTTGTACGTGAGAAAGTTGCTCGTGAATAAGTTTGTGTTCTTCATGTTCCTTTCCGATATCAAATTGCTAACATATTCACTACAGGACTTCCGCGCATACTCTTTGATGATTTTCGAGTCAGTCTCAGCGTACGAGAACCTCTCGCTTCAAATGCGGAGGTGTGATAGAATATTACCATATCTTGTATATTACCATTGATAGATATTATCATATTTTGTATATTTTTTATATTAGGTAAATTTATATTCCAATTGTAATTAGTAAGATTTAGTTACCTAGTTCGTAATTATGTAACACTATATATATTGTACATGATAATTAATGAAAGGCGAGGAACACATTCCTACACTTTTCTCTCCTTCGGCAGTACTCCTGTCATCAAAGTTATCTTTAAGGTAAATTCTGAGATCTCTCTCTTTAAATTTGGTTGCGTACGGAGTGATGTTCGGTCAAAAATGAATATATTTAGCCATTGTTGTCTCACATTTTAGTATTTTTTTAATTGTCTTTTGAGTATTATTATAGTACTTTGTGCTTAATATCATATTTTTAATGTATAGAAATAAAGCGATGTGCATATGAAGAGATTTGAAGTAAAATTGAATAAATGTGGAATTAAAAAAAAAGAGAAAAAGAGGAGGAGACACAATAATGACATCATGATTGCTTAGTAATGATTGCAACATCATTTGGAGCATTTAATAAATCAAGGAACAAAGAAGAATTGTAAAGAAATAGTTGTAATTAAGAAACAAAAAGAGCCCCCAGGGGCACAGGCGAGTTGGTAAGTGGCAAGGTGATTGGGGTACAACCACTCCGACGTCGCGGGTTCGAATCCGTGTGGTGACAGTCTTTGCTGAAATATTGCAAGGGTTGTTGCTGGGTTCGTGTTCCATTGGTCCTCTACCTTGCAGGGCTGCCACTCGCGCATATCCCTCGATTTACATCCCACCTGGCCAAGGGTCCTTTGGTACAGGTGGGGGGTTTCGCCTTCGGGACTTTCCCCTTCACAACAAAAAGAAAAATGTACCCGGAGAAAAAAATGATAGTGTGATGCAATTGCGTCGCTGGAACAAAGAGGAAATAGCCGTTCTCTGAACTTTATTTGGTGAATTTCAAAAGTTTTCCCAACTTTTTCTATTTTATTTTGGAAAAGATTATTTCGTCTATGGTTGTTTCTACATATATAAATAATTCATAAGACATGATTTTTACAGAAGCTTTGGGATAACTTATGATCCTGAGTGCAGAGGGACCTATGGAGAGCTTGGAGCCTCTGTGAAGGCCAGAGTTGATTAGGGTTTTATCTCTTCTTCTCCATTTACTAGTTTTTTATATTTTTTTGAATGATTTGTTGTATTTCCTCCATGTCTATGTGGAGATAAACCTCTCGTTCTAGGGTTATGGTTCTTTCATGAACGTTGATATTCAAATATTGATTTCAAGTAATTATCTTATCGTATTAGTTTATTTATTTAATCCTGAGCTCAATTATTTGGTTGCTTGATCACCAATTGAATACTATCTACGAATCTTAGCTTGAATTCGAGAGAGAAATTCTACGATAACGATAGAATTAAATAGAGCAAGATCTCAAACCCTGGGCATCGGGGAACAGATTTGCGTCTAGGATGGAGATATACCTAGTTCGCCCTGCCTGGTTGATATACATGAAATATAAATGCATTTGTGTTAAGGTTCATGACCATAGAGATATAGGCGTGAAAGTAATACAAATGGACGGCTAGAGGACACGAGAGATTCGTAGTCATAACATCAACCCTGTCAATCAGTAAACTAGATAAATTAAGAAGTTGAATCAATTGAAGAATATAACGTGATTGTTAGATAGCCCATAGACCTAGATCGATTTCATCTCATTGATAATATAAAAATCCGCTCTTTCTTTGTCTAAGTTCATTATTTTTTTCTATTTATTTTAGAAAAAATTGGAATTACAGCCTACGGATTTCCTCTCTTGTGTAGATAATTCGGATCGTTTAATTTATCTAATGGTTAATCATAAGTCCCTGTGGGTTTTACATACGATTTCTAAAATTACTATATTACGTGTGCGACCACGTATACTTGCGTGTGCATTTGGGAGCAACAATTTTTTGGCGCCGTTGCTGGGGACTTAGAAATTAACTGTTTATCTAGATTAGACTTTTCTCGTTGTGTATTCAAAAAAATTAAATTTATTTTATTTATTTTTTATTCAATATTTTGAGTATTCTTTTTAACATGACATCTTGAAATGAAAATTGGTCAAATGTTGGTTGTTCTTATTTTTGTGGTCCTTGTCTGATTTGTTGAGGGCCCAACTTGTGGCCACACTGTGATAATATTTCTGGGAATAGGTTGTATGCACCTCCCCAATCCTTTACGTGGAATGTTTGTAGTATATGTGGTGGCCAAAATGGACATTGGAATGATTATCCTAATTCGTATTCCCCATCCTCTAACCCCTATTATGATTCTCCTATTGTTTGTGATGTTGACAGGATTAATGATGTGGAGGATGAGAGAGCACTCTGCAGAACAATGGAAAGTCATAGAGAGGATTAGTATCAAACTCACAGAGATACAAAGTCAGAATGAAACTTGTAATGATCTGCAAGTTATAGGCTTAGCCAATACCCAAGACGAACCTCAAACAGAAGAAGAGAGCGAGTTCTCGCAAGGAAATAACTTTGAAAAAATAGGGATATTGAGCCAATCTTGACTTGAGGAACAAGCTCGACAAATAAAATTTCACGGGTTTCTCCGTGATTGTCTTACAAACACGGCGATACAATTAATAGGTGACTGGGCTGAGCTAAGACAAGAGATAGATCAATTTGGCTCATATATTCAAGACTTGCAGACTCACATGAATAAAAAGGTTGAGGCGTCTGATGTCCAACCACCAATTGTTATGGATACTAGCCAGCTTGTGGAGCAGAAAGATAAATTCCAACCATTCGATCCGATTTTTTGTGATGATGTTGATGTTGAAGACAGGTACAGAAGTGAAAATGTCAAAATTAAAGCAATTTGGAAGTTGGAGCGTGTTAACCCTCATTCTAAACACTTTTCGACTTTGTGTTTGGTTGGCAACATGAAAATCGAGTGTTCTAAGCCGATGAAGAGGTGTATAGATAAGGAACAAAGCTCCTACATTCTAAAAATTGGCATGCTAAAGAGACAAAATGATATTCCTCACTTAAGGGCCAAGAAGTGCAAGATGCGATACCTATTGCTTGATTCTTTTATTTTCATACCACTGCCCTAAGAGTGGAGCAAGAAATTTGATGCAAAATTGAGGGCGCAATTCATATCCTCAAATTGAAAAGAAAAGTGGTGAAAGTGACGGTATCGTGCCGCGGCGTTAAATCAGGCACTTATTGGGAGGCAATTCAATGTGTAATAGTTTTAGATTTTTAATTTTATAGTGTCACATTTTATTTGTTTTATTTTAGTTTTGCAGACTAGGGGAAGTTTGAGTACCCAAGTTAAAGTTGAGGTGCATATTTGATCTTAAGTGTGGAGTCGTGCCGATCCTTTGTGTTGAGAATTATGCTGCTAGCTAGGCCCTAGAGGGTCTCGGAGAGTATTTTTTACCCTTGTTTTAATATATTTTTCTCCGATCCATGCAATGAGAACAACACATATTTTAAAGTGTGGGGTGGGTACTTTCGATACTTTTGAGGTCGAGGATGATTATGTCATAGGAATTATTTTTACTAGTTCTTAGAGTCTTACGAGTCTTAGTATAAAAAAATCAGAAAATCAAGAAAAAATCAAAAAGATTTTATTTTGGTCTTTCTTTTATTTTTCGTTTATTTTTTTTCTCAATAGTGGTATAAGTCATCCACCATTTGGTTTTTCTTAGGGCCTCGGTTCTTTTTCAAAGGGGGACTCTTGAACCGGATAATTTTTTAAATTTTTTAGGAGTCATTTTTTTTTCTAGGAGTAGTAAGAGGGAAGAAGAAAGGCTTTTTCACTTGTTTGGTATTTGTATCTTTAAGCCTGAGCTTGAGTAGTACTTTTCTGTGAGTGCTTGAGTGTTAATATAAAATAGTAGACTTTCTGACACCTAGGCTCAAGGATGTGACTCTTTATATAACTTATTCTTATTTTGTAGTTCGGCATGATCCTATTTGTCCTAGAGTAGAATTGATCCATCTTGATTGAGACTTGTACCATGTGTGGTGAAGATTTTCTTACATATATTCCATGTTTTTCATCTGTCTAGAACTTGCTTTGCATGTTATTGAAGTGAAATAAGAAGTGTTGCTCTGTTTGGAAGATGATAATAGATTTTCTTTGACATGTCTTGTGAATTTTAGCCTTTTCAAATAATGTTACCACTAGTTAACCCTTTGAACCTGTAGCCCTTTGTTTAGAAGCTGTATTTTTGCCTTGATCCTTTTGTTTGAATCCATGATTTTCAAACTGCTTCATGTAGCTTAAACTATGTTATAATTGTGAAATCAAAAGAAAGGGGTGGTCAAGTGAAAAAAAGGTGACTGATGATAGCTGCAAAGTGATGAAAATGCCCTCTTAACAAGAATGTAACATGAGAAAATAAAGAAAAAAGAGATTGCTTGAGAATAAAATTATTGATACGTTCTTGATATGAGGAAAATACTTTTAAAATAATTGATGAAGAGAGGGCTGAAAAATAAAATTAAGAGATGAAAATAATAGGTGATGAAGTCTAAAAGTGCAGAGTTCTTAGGGAAGTGTAAGTCACTATTATATAGTTTTCCTATCCGGCCCCTAGCCAACATTACAACCCGTTAAAATCCTATTTGATTTTATTCAAGCACGCTTAATTAGTAGTTGATGTACATAATGGGCAAGTCTATGGTTCTTTGTGTATACATGTGAATTTCTTTGTGAGTGTGAGAGTTGTGACCCTGAGTTCAGAGTTTGGGACCTAGGGAGAGCTTGGAGCCGCAGTGGAGGCCAGAGTTGATTAGGGTTTTATCTCATCTTCTTCACATACTAGTTTTTTATATATTTTTTTTGAATGATTTGTTGTATTTTCTCCATGTCTATGTGGAGCTAAACCTCTCGTTCTAGGGTTATGGTTTTTTCATGAACGTTGTTATTCGAATATTGATTTCAAGTAATTATCTTATCATATTAGTTTATTTATTTAATCCTGAGCTCAATTATTTGGTTGCTTGATCACCAATAGAATATTATCTACGAATCTTAGCTTGAATTCGAGGGAGGAATTCTAGGATAACGATAGAATTAAATAGAGCAAGATCTCAAACCCTAGGCATCGGGGAACGGATTTGCATCTAGGATGGAGTTATACCTAGTTCGTCATGCTTGGTTGATATACATGAAATATAAATGCATTTGTGTTAAGGTTCATGACCATAGATATATAGGCGTGAAAGTAATACAAATGGGCGGCTATAGGACACGAGAGATCCGTAGTCATAACATCAACCCTGTCAATTAGTAAACTAGATAAACTAAGAAGTTGAATAATATAACGTGATTGTTAGATAGCCCATAGTCCTAAATCGATTGTATCTCATTGATAATATAAAAAAATTCTTTTTCTTTGTCTATGTTCATTATTTGTTTTCTATGTATTTTAATTAATTTAGAATTACAACCTACAGATTTCCTCTCTTGTATAGATAATTCGGATCGTTTAATTTAGCTAACGGTTAATCATAAGTCCCTGTGGGTTTGACATCCGATTTCTAAAATCACTATATTACTTGTATGACCACGTATACTTGCATGTGCGTTCGGGAGCAACACGAAGGTTATATAGCGTTGTAGCATTGGATTCGTCTAAACCTAGTACTTTCGACGTGTAACGTCAATTTATGAGTACTTAGTAATAAATTTTTGTGGTCAATCCTAGTACTTCAGTATGGATCCCCATCTAGCTGTGCAAGCATTCTTGTGGTTTTTTCAGTTTGCATTTTTTTCTGATATAGAGATTGGTTAAATGATAAAATTTATATAATACTCTGAAATTAACCCTTTTTGGTGTTAATTATTGGATACTAAAATGAGTCGAACCTCCCTCCCGACCGTCAAAATTCTCTTTATGCTGTACGATTGGTGTAAAAGTTTAGTTTTGTTATACTATTTGGAAATACTAGTTGTTTGATCATAATTCATTTTACTTCACATGGAAGTATAAGCTTTAAAATATTGTATTTTTTCGGTGTCCGCAAAAGGGTATTACGTTTAAAATGTACACCCTTAAACGGTAGGCAAGATTGTCTGTATTTGTATGCAGTTTGGGAAAATGTTCTAGGCGAATCGGTCCATATAACTGGTGAGAAATCGGAACCATTTCCCTTAAATTAATTAGATCACACTTTATCATGGCTTTGAATGAAGAAACTTTGTACGAGTAATTTGTAATAACTTGAAATATTTCAACCATAGGAACTAAACTCGGTCAAAAATAGAAATTTTGTTCGGCGAAAATGAGAAGGAACACCTCCACATAAACGAACAAAAGAAAGGGAGAGAAGCTGCATTAACATTTTTTTGTTGGTTTTTAGTTTTGTGTTTAGTATCAGTTTAGAGAGGTATAAGAGGTTTAATTGAACTCTATTTGTTGAAAACTAAAATTATGCAACTAAGATAAATTTGAGTTTTCTTAGATATAAGGCGGAATAGTGAGGAGATTTTTGTATTTGTCCCGATTTTTCATTTCGATGTTTGTACTTCCCAAAGTTTCATCTAAACTCCTAAACATATCCAAAATATGTATTTTAAACCGCTCTAACCGTTGACCACGCACATGTGAAATTAAGTTGGCTGAGTTGGCAAAAGTGCGTAAAATACATGTGTATAAAGCGAGTGGAAGCAAAAATTTAATCAAAAAATATTATTTTAAAAAGAAAAAAAGGAAGAAAACAAAAGAAAATACTATTTTAAACCCCTCTCACCCCCAGTTAGGGATGTCAGTGGGGCGGGTACCGCCTCGTACCCGCTCCAGTTGGGTCGGGTATGGGGGATGGTTTGGTGCGTGGTGGGGCGGGTATGGGTATCAAAAGTGCTACCCGCCATGGGTAGTGGGGCGGGGTGAATTTCATATAAGACCCGCACAGCCTGTACCGCACCGCCCATACCCGCACAGCCTAAAATCATCAAGTCATCATCAAAGATAAGGTGAGTCAATTTTGAGAGTTTACACATATGATGGAACTGAAAATCAAATAGTTCACTCATTTCTTGTAGAGTTCTAGAAAGATATTTCATCACCAACACAAACAATAGTGGTGACATGGGATCTCCCTGCTTAAACAAATCATGACATATCAAGACATTATGAACCAATGATATTTCAGCTATAAAAGTTGCTTGATTCTCAGCCACAACAGTAGGAATGATGTTCTTTAATCTCATGCAAATTAATTTTGAAATGCATTTATATAGGACATTGCAGCAAGAGATGGACCTATATTAACTAACATATTGGGGGCTGCCACTTTGGGGATCAGATATATAATAATAGAATTTACTTGTCTTAGTAATTTATCATTCTCAAAGAACTCCAGCACAACACTTGTCACCGCTTGCCTAATAATACTCCAAGCATCTCCAGTGGGGC
Source organism: Anisodus tanguticus (assembly GCA_034509755.1). Taxonomy (NCBI): domain Eukaryota; kingdom Viridiplantae; phylum Streptophyta; class Magnoliopsida; order Solanales; family Solanaceae; genus Anisodus; species Anisodus tanguticus. Next base: position 24,916,335 of record CM067544.1, on the reverse strand, counting down.
GGGTAAATGCGGGTACCGCCCCGCACCCGCCCAATTGAATCGGGTATGGGGATGGTTTGGTGGGTGGTGGGACCGGTATAGGTATCAAAAATGCTACCCGCCATGGGTGGTGGGGCGGGTGTGGGGGTGGGTTTTAGGTGACGGGTATGGGTATGTGTACCCCACCCTGTTGACATCCCTAGGCCCCAGTTCATCTTCTTCATCCCCCCACCCCTTCTCTCTGCGCAGCCCCCCTCCCCATGTTCCTCTTCACCGCCCCCAACACTCTCTCTCTGCACAGCCACCCTCCCCATGTTCTTCTTCTTCATCGCCCCCCCCCCCCCCTCCAACCACCTCCTCCCCCATTTGCGCATGACCCCCTCCCCCCTCCCCTCTTTCTATGCAGCCACCGCTTCATGTTCTTTTTCTTTATCAACCCCCACCACTTGTGAATTAGGATAATCTCTCTTTGTTTCAACATTTGGGTTTCTTAACTGGGTTAGTAAATTATTTTCGGTGAGTCATTGGCCAGAAATCCATGTTCACTGTCGGTAGCAAGAAAAAATCGATATGTTGTTGGAAAGGGAAAATTGTTGTGAAAGTAGAACTCCCAATTTTCTCTCAATTAGATATACGGTTATTTCAGGCATTTTGCAACTATAAAATGGGTAAACATGATCTTCGTCTTTTCTTTTTTAATCTTTTTGAAACTTTCAGATTTTGAGGGAAAATTTAGTAGGTTGGTCATGTGTTTTCATATGGAGGATGAAGGAGTGCTGGTGTGTGGTGGTGTCGTGGTGGTGGGTAGAAGAGAAGGGGATTTCTTTTTTCTTTTATTAGAAAAAAAGATAGAAAATAACTTTTTTATAAAAGCTAATTTGTATAAAAATAAATGATGATATGACATCAACTTATTTAGGTGGATCTGACGTGTTCTCCATGTCAGCGTGAGTGAACACCATATAGCGTCGAATGAGGTTTAAAATACATATTTTGGATATGTTCAAGGGTTTAGATGAAACTTCGAGAAGTACAAACATCGGGATGACAAATCGAGACAAGTACAAGGATCTCCCAGACTATTTTGCCTAGATATAAATATACGTTATTGAATTTCCTTTACATAAGATTTCTTTTTTTTTAGTTCGTGGCTCGATCTGCACATACCATTGAAGGAGAAAATTTATCAATTTGTTTTATTTTCAAACTCAAAATCTTTAATTAAAAGGTAGAATTATATTAATCATTTTACCGTAACTCTGGGTTGTTTACATGAATAGCTAATACTAAGAGTAATTAATTTATGTCTGATTAAGTTAAACTTTTCAACTTTTAAAATTAACTCAGCATCTCTAATTAGCGAAATAGGAACGAAAGATCAAATGAAAATTTAATCTCTTTTCACCGAATTAATGATCAATCGAGTTGGGACTTGGGTGGGCCCAATAATATTAAGAGGGCGGCTTAGGAATTCTGAAATTTCCTGAGCACGCATCTCAGTGCCACCGAAGTCCACTCTCTATATTGAGCAGTGAGCACGCGTCTCAGTATTGAGAGGACTGATTATTCACGACAGTAGTAAGCAGTTATGGTAAGTAGCTCCGCTCAATGCTCAATTGTTTGTATTAAACTTCCTCTCCACACCCTGCATCCTTGGCTTCCCCTTCCCATCTATCACAATTCTCACAAGAAGCTCGAGACTGGAAATTTTAAACTCTCTCTCATTCTTCGTTAAAAAAAAAGATATGAAGGGAAAGAAGACTGCTTTCAAAGTTCGAAAGAAGCTCGAGACTGGGTATAATCTTCATTTTTAGTCCATTAGCATTTGGTATTTGAAATTATTTATGGTCTTATTCGTTTGAATATCATATTTTTTTATTTTTTTCTTGACAACTCCGATTTACTGATGTGGTTTCTTCTCTCTATGCTTTTGAACTGTGAGCCTTTTGTGTCTCGTAGAATTTGATATTTGAAGATGTGTATGGACTTATTTCGTCTGGATATTATGTTTTTTTTTGGCTTTTTTTACTTGAGAGCTCCAATTTATGTGTCTGATTTTCTTCTCCCTAGTTTTCATTTTTGTTACTGTATGCTTTGAACTGTGAGCATATCATGTCTCGTAGAATTTGATACTTGAAGTTGTTTATGGTCATATTTCGTCGGGATATCATAATTTTTTGGCATTTTTTCTGCAGAGCTCCGATTTATTTGTCTGATTTTCTTCTCTCTATTTATCTTTTTTGTTACGGTATTTTTTGAAATATGAGCCTTTCGTGTCTCATAGCATTTGATATTCAAAGTTGTTTATGGTCTTATTTTATTTTTTCCTTGAGAGCTCCGATTTATGTGTTCTGTTTTCTTCTCCCTATTTTTTATTTTTGTATGCTTTGAACTGTGAGCCTTTCGTGTCTCGTAGTATTTGATACTTGAAGTTGTTTATGGTCTTATTTCGTTTGAATATTATGTTTTTTGGCTTTTTTTCTACATCGCTCCCATTTATGTGTTTCATTTTCTTCTCTCTGTTTTTCATTTTTGTTATGGTATAAACGTGAGCCTTTCGTGTCTCGTAGCATTGGATATTCGAGGTTGTTTATGGTCTTATTTCATTTGGATATCATGTTCTTATTCTTTTTCCTTGATAGCTCCGATTTATGTATCTGGTTTTCTTCTCTATATTTTTTAGTTTTGTCACATTATACTTTGAACTGTGAGCCTTTCGTGTCTCGTAGAATTTGATACTTGAAGTTGTTCATGGTCTTATTTCGTTTGGATATCATGTGTTTTGACTTTCTTTTTTCTGCATAGCTTCGATTTATGTGACTGATTTTCTTCTCTTTGTTTTCATTTTTGTTACGATATATTTGTGAAAAGTGAGCCTTTCGTGCCTCGTATAATTTGATATTCGAGGCTGTTTATGCTCTTATTTTGTTTGTATATCATGTTTTTGTTTTTTTTCCTTGAGAGCTTCGATTTATACGACTGGTTTTCTTCTCTCTATTTTCGTTTTCGTTGTAGTATGATTTTGAACTGAGAGCCCTTCGTGTCTCATAGAATTTGATATTTGTAGTTATTTATGGTCTAATTTCGTTTGGATATCATATTTTGTTATTATTTTTTTCTGGAGAGCTCCGATTTTTTTGGGGGTAAGCCACTAAGTAAATACTTAGTGGGCATATTTATTATTAATTGTTTATCCGTAAAATGGTACAGTTGAATTTGTCTATGTGGTCAACGACACATGAATCTCAAGTAACACGTTAGAAAGGAATCCTAGATATAATAAGAAGACAAGATAAAGTAAAGCTTAGTCTGAGCCTTATGACAACTTCTAGGCAAAATGACGGTAACTTGTATGAAAACACAGAAGTCAAGAGAATAACAATCAGTATTTTGTAATAGTTACAATAGAATGAAGTGTCCTATTTATACATGAGCTACACGGGTACACAACCCACGAAATATTCTCTTATAAATAAATGAGAATGAATGTTGTAATAATTGAACAATCAATCTCTCAATAAATGCTATTAAAAGGTTTTAGAAGTCGTATGATCGGCTTTAGTAACGATTGTCCGTTACGATGCAAACGACTCTTATCCTTCTTTATTACCGGTACCGGCCTTACTTGTGTCACTCTCGGTACCATGTATACCAAACGAGTAGCGCTGTAATCCGACCTAGGTCTGACTCAGCATCATGCTCCATGTATCACACCATAGTTCGTACAACTGTCTTATACGAATTTTGCCCTATATAGATAGTCTCCGCACTTTCCGATCACGACTCTTGTGCAACTTGGAAGTGGATTTGAATTAACAACCAATCGACACTCTGTACGTTGGCGAGAAACTTTAAAGAATATTGTTCACACATTTTGATGTTCCAATCTTCACCTTGATGAAACGACGACAATCCTCCAACTTCCCTCGATTTACGGAAGACCGCAGATTAATGATGAGGCATGCCATCCAATCACACCTACTCTAATACGCACGTGTTGTCGCCTATTGGCATTCAACACATCCTCCCTTCAAATGGCGTCACCAATTTTTCACATATATATACTCCACCAACTTGAGGGTTTATCCTTTCATCTTTTATTTTCATAAAAGTATCTTCAACTTTTTGATTGATATCTCCTTGTTTATAGAAACATGACTAACCCTTCCAAATGTAGCAACACTTCTTCTCACATGAGAAACCCTAACCCTCAAGTAGGGACCTCTTCCAACCAAAATTCTTCGATTTCTTTTCTTTTACCGAAGACATGGTGTTTTACTCATGATATTCTAGAAAAGACAACTTCTAAGGTCCTACCCGGCGTTAGGGATACCCCCGCCGGTGATTACAAAACCCGAATCACTATCGAATTCTACCAATGGTGAAGGCTGATTGCGGCTAGGAAATGATTGAAGTCCTAATTCCCACTAGTGAGAAAATGATCACCTCTTACAAAGAAGGGTATTCTTATGTTTATACGTACCCCTTGTCCATGAAACTCTGTGACGAGATTGATGATGTCATTCTAGAATTTTGTCACCGGTACAAAGTATGCATAGCTCCGGTGGGCCCTAAAATCTGAAGGGCAATCACGTTCCTCCGGCATTTCGCTCAGGAAGCCAAAGTTGAATTTAGACCACCTGATTTGTCTTTACTCTCCGTGCAATTTCCGTGACGGAGTTATCAATATGCACCACCGAGGAAGCAAGACCATTCTTGCCAGTTTTGATGATGACCATGATCAGGGTTGGACGGAAAGATATGTCATCGTTCAGATTGTCGATCTCCTTCCCCCTGATAGCCGCCCAATCCCAGAGTGATAGAACCACCACCGTAAGTTTGCTTTTACATTGTATTTTCCCTAAGCAATCCACTTCTACTTCTGATAGGGTTAAATTTTTTCCTTCAACCACCATATGGGAGTCTACGAACATAGATGGCCTTGGGATATGGGTTCAGAAGATCCTCAACGTGTCCACCCTGGAACTCTGGACGTGGAAAAAACTTGTCTTTGAAGAAGAACTGGGTAACCCGTAACCATGGTATATACCGTAATCCTTATTTCGAACTCTTATACTTGTTTTTATGCCCTTTCAACGAAATCGTTCTTCTTTTTGCTAGGTCTTTCAAAATTGACGGACACAACCCTTTATGAAGATGAAATTGCAAATCTGAAAGTGGCTGCTCTCATGATTCAAGTGGCTCATGAATGGAAAAGGCTACGAGGTGAATCCTCCGCTAGCCCCAGGATGGGACAAAAACGTTTGAAGAAGAAAATGCTCGATCACTCTGACCGTACTCCTCCCAACATTCTCGATAGTGCTGGTTTAGTTGGTTCACTCCCCTTGGTGGACCTGGATGATGAAGGTCCCGATGACGAACAACCTTTGAGAGAAGGAGGAATGAAACCCAATACGTTTTGCAGAAATGGAAGTTGTCGGCTATGGTGCCGGTTACACCACCGCCTCTTTTGCCCCAATAAGCATTGTTGCTCGTCACCCCCGTATATGCGAACCATTACCTCTCTATCACCGGTTGCTAAAGATCCCGGATCCCCAGTCATGACAACCATGATTCAAGAAGAAGACTATGAAATTCCGTCTTCCCAAGATCGAGTTTCTTCTTCACGTAGGGATGAAGTAGTAGATGAGTACTCGACCCCAGTAGCACAACCTGCAGAGTTCCGAACCATAACCTTCCAACTCCGTGTTAATTGCCATATTTTATCCAAGCCCGTTGGAGTGGCTAACTATATGAATCACGTGGCCTCACACAATGACATGAGGAAGGCTCGCCAAGTATCATCTGAATGCGTCATCAATGAGGGGATGCATGTTGCAGCCAAGGTACCACTATTTTCTGATATGTTCATGCTTTATTTATCTCCGCATAACCTCCTTTAATAATTATGCCAACTTTCTCTGCTATGAGGGGCTTTAATGCATGATCGAATAAAAAGATGCCCTGTAGACTAAAAGGAATAATGTCATTCACCGACTGATAGTAACATAGGTGAAGCTTGCCAAATTGATGAACTAAGAAGCAAACTTAAGCATTTGGAGGAAGAGAAAGATGCCTATAGTCACCTGGCTACTTTACATGAGGATCGAGCCGGGGATTGGCAAAAAAAGTGGAGTGAGGCATCGGACACTATATCAGTCTGACAATGCGCCTCTCTGGCCTTGAGGCTGATATAGGCACCTTCTCCGAATGTCTCCAAATTAAAGAAAGAGAGATAAAAGATCTGAAGAAAGAGATCGAGTCCTTAACGTCCCATCTTTTTACTTCAACTGCTCATAATGAGAGACAACAAGAAGAGATTGTTGAGTTGACCCGAGCCAATGAACTCTTTCATACTACCAGCACCAAACTTACTCAACGTTCAAGCCGCAGAGGAAGAGGTCCAGGACAACATTGACAAGTATACTCTGGACATGATCAGGAACGACTACATGATGGCTCGTAAGGCTTTGGAAGCAGTGAAAATGGGGCTTAAAAATATTGACAAGGAGATTATGAAGGGTCGACAACTAGAAATGGCCCCTGCTGACAGTCTCGATGACTCCCTACCCATGGAAGAGGATAGTGCTTCATCCGAGGGGGCCGAAGATGATGAAGTGCTCCCCGAAGCTGAGGCTCATCACTTCCAAGAGCATGCACCTTCTCCCTCTGACAACGTACCCAGTGCATCAGTCTCAAATCAACCTCATTCAGTCCCTACTTCTCAAAATTTGTTGGATACACCAAGAACATCCCCAATGGACCATGGATCTGACAGGCCATAACCTTTCGCGTGAGTTTTTATTTCAGTCTTTGTTTTATTATCGGGTCACTTTTGGGCCCGGTTAGTATCATTTGTATCTGGTCTGGTTTTAGTCCGAAAAACATGAATGAATGAATTTTCCTTTCGCAATTCTGTTTCAAGTTTTCACTCTATATTTATTTTCATAAGCAAGCATTAGTTCAGACTTCATTACTTTGTTTTATGACCCGGAACCTAGCTTTGAGGTTCTTTTTATCAGAATAGGTTAAGACTTGAAGTTTACAGACTTTCCAATAACCTTAATTAAATTTCAAAGATGTGTTTTTCTTTTCATCTTTATTCGGGGCCTCTTATGGCCTCCAAAGTTAATTCAAGACTTAACTTGTCTCCGAACAACTTAAAACTCCTCTTGTATCCAAAGCCTTAACTTTTTTATTAAGGTTTTAATAAGAGAGGGCACTTATTTTTAATGGTGCTGTAGAAAATGACATCTCTTACTCATGATGGCACGAAATTTTCGATATGTTTAATATAACAACATACGTTTTATGCTCGTGATGGCAAAGATTTATTTATAATAAAAGGAATTTTTTGTTGATTTCCTTGACTTACAAATGTGAAGATAGTTGCAAGAATAATCTAGGTGTCATCTAGTGTGATCAATCCAATTACATATATGTTGAATATCCGAGCAGTCCCCATTATATGGGAAGTCCCCAGTGTCGGTGCTCCTTAGAAGTGTTAAAATTTCAAAATCTTTACCCCATTCCAAGTGTGTATGACCTCCTAGTATCTGAGACTTTATGCTATGAAGACTTGGATATTGGATAATTCTATTCGGTAGCAAGATCATGAATATGCTTATATCGTAATGCTACCTCATTAAAAACCTTGTCGGAAAAATCCAATTGGGATAAAAATCGATCGAAGGGAAAAAGAGTGCAGTGCATGCTTCGATCTACTACACATAGTATTTCTTCAAATGACTTACATTCTAATTGCTAGGAAGTAAATTTCCTTATTTGTCTGCCAGTTGATAAGCTCGTTTACAAGCAATACCGATAACCGTATATGGTCCTTCCCAATTTGCTCTCAACTTTCCAGTGTTACGCTCCCGGGTACACTGAGTGACTTTTTGAAATACCAAGTCCCCGAGTTTAAAGTGTCGGGGATGTGTGCGCCGGTTGTAGTAAAACTCTATTCTCTGATTTTGGGCTACCATCCGGACGTATGCTAAATCTCGACGTTCCTCAAGCAAATCCAAGTGTAAGGACATTGACTCGGTATTTTGATTCCTCCTCAGCCCGAAGGTACCTCAAGATAGGGGTTCCGACTTCTATCGGGATCAAAGCCTCTACACCATAGACCAAGTAAAAAGGAGTTTCTCCAGTACTAGTTTTTGTCGTGGTTCGATACGCCCATAAAATCTCTGGTAGTTTGGAGAGCCAGTTTCCTTTTGTAGCCTCCAATATCTTCAAATTCTAGATTATAGTGTCTTGTTTGTTGAATATACTTATCCATTTGCACTGGGATGATAGGGAGTAGAGGTGACTCATTTGATATTCAACTCATCAAGGAAATTCGTGATTTTAGCTCGATAAAATTCCAACCATTATCACAAGTTATCTCCTTAGGGATGCCAAAACGATAAATAATATGTTGCCAAATGAAATCATTCACCTCTTTCTCCTATATCTTTACGTAAGCTTCAGCTTCAACCCACTTAGAGAAATAGTTGGTCATAAAAATAATTTGACATACCTGTTTTGAAGCCGCTGGCAAGGGTCCGATGATGCCCATCCCCCACTTCATAAACGGCCACGGGGACACTATCGGATGAAACTCTTCTCCCGATCGGTGTAACAGTTGTGTATGGCGTTGTCACTTATCACATTTCCATACAAATGGCTTTGTATCTTCCTTGATCCGGCGCCATTAGTAACCGGCCTTCATGAGCTTCTACAATAGAGATTCTGCTCCTAAATGATTTCTACAGATGCCTTCATAGACTTCTCTCATCACGTAATCTACTTTATCGGGGCCTATGCACCGGGCTAGGGGACCATAAAAACACCTACGGTAAAGATTTTTGTCTATAAAACAGTACCGGACAACCTTGGTCCTCAGAGCTCTGAATGTCTTTGGGTCCTCCGAGAGCTTTACGTTCACGAGATAATCCAAGAATTCATTTCTCTAGTCCTAAGTTAGGCTGGTTGAATTTATTTCATCATATCAAATGGGATCCAGAACCGAATGCAATAATTGAACAACCGACTCGATTTTATAACCCTCGGCCTTCATGCTAGAGTTTAAATTTGTGAGTGTATCCGCCTTTGTATTTTCCATTCGGGTATTTGTACCACCGTCCATTCTAGGAAACGGGACAATAGCTTCAAAGCCTTTTCAAGGTATCTCAACCTACGCTCATCTTTGGCCTCGAACACTCCGTGGATTTGGTTTACTACCAGCAGTGAGTCATATTTGACTTCAATGATTTGTGAACCTAGCCCATGAGCTAGTTCTAAACCTGAAATCAAAGCCTCATACGCTATTTCATTATTAGTCATAAAATACTATATATTTCTTGCCTCAAGACTTCACTAGTAGAAGTTCTCAATACAACACCCAAATCGGTCCCCTTGACATTGGAGGCACCATTTGTAAAAAGTGTCCAAACCCGGAGACAATCCCCGAGACCAAGATAACCTCCTTTTCTACCTGTGGGGTTACTCCCGAACTAAAATCGGCCACAAAATCTGCAAGAACTTGCGATTTTATTATAGTCCGGGGTCTATACTCAATATCAAATTCACTTAATTCTACCACTCACTTAGCTAGGCGCCCGAAACGTTCGGCTTATGCAACACAATTTCTAGAGGAAATGTTGTTATTACGGCAATCGGGTGGCATTAAAAATACGGTTGAAGCTTTCGCGATGACATTACTAAGGCAAAAGCCAAACTTTCAAGTAACATGTATTGGGTCTCGACCCCTTGACAATACTCTGCTCATGTAATAAATAGGAAATTGTGTACCTTTTTCCTCTCGAACCAGTACTGTAATTACCGCTACCTCTGAGACCGCTAAGTATATAAGTAGTTGTTCTCCGTCCTTTGGCTTTGACATGAGCGGAGGACTGGATAAGTAAGTCTTCAGGTCCCTTAAGGCCTGCTGGCACTCGGGTGTCCATACAAAAATGTTCTTCTTTTTTAGAAGTGAGAAGAACATGTGACATTTTTTCAAGGACCGGGATACAAATCTACTTAAGGCCAACACACGCCCGGTCAGTTGTTGCACTGCTTTAACATATTCCAGTGTGTCTATATGTCTTCGATAGCCTTTATTTAGTCAGGATTTATCTCGATCCCTCTTTGGGAAACCAAGAAACCCAAAATTTTACCGGAGCCGACCCCGAAAGCACATTTCTTAGGGTTTAGCTTCATGTTATACTTCCTCAGTACTTCAAAGGTTTCCTGCAAATGACTTAAATGGTCTTCTGCACGAATACTCTTAATAAGCATATCATGAATGTACCAATTTGTTTTTCAAACATTCAGTTTACTAACCTTTGATATGTGGCCCCAACATTTTTTAGTCCAAAAGGCATAACGTAATAACAATAAGTATCGAAAGTAGTTAAAAAAGATGTTTTTTCCTGGTCTTTCGGGGGCATTCTTATTTGGTTGTACCCGGAATATGCATCGAGAAAACTCATTAACTTGTACCCGGCCGTAGCATCGATCATTTGATCTATGTTCGGTAGAGGGAACAAGTCCTAAGGACATGCTTTATTTAAATATTTATAATCAATGCACTTTCTAAATTTATTTCCCCTTTTAGGTACTACAACTACGTTTGCTAGCCAGTCCGGTTATTTTACCTTCGGATTGATCCTATATTGAGTAGTCTAGCTACCTCTTCCATAACAAACCTATTACGGAGTTCGGCTATCGGTCATTTCTTCTGTCGCACCGGAGGTAATATTTATGACCCAATGAACTAGAGATATGAGATGTCTACAAATCAACATGAATAATATCAAAAGAAGAAAACTTAACACTTGAAGATGATTTAAAAGGAAGACGAACATGTTTGCCTAAAGAACAAGCAGCACAGTGTTGGGCTAGTTTCCATTATAACATTTAATAAAATTATTGCCTCTAAGATAATTAAAAATTGGCGCTCCTGGATGGCCAAGCCTATTATGCCAAGTTGACGGAGAGATAGCAGCGAGAGAAATGGGAGAGCATGAGCTGGAAGCGGAGGTGGATGAAATGTATATAGATCCCCCGTGCTATTGCATCTCGTAAGAGGTGTCCCCGTACGAAGATCTTTCATAATAAAATTTCTCTGAATCCATAGATCACGGATCGAGGCGCCGGTTTTCATGATGGTAAGGAGTAAATCCTGAGAGATAGTGTCATATATCCAGTGTGTTTGTTGTTTGACAACGGCAAATCCTAGACGAAGCCATGTTGAGTCGAGAGATAGTGTCATATATCCTCCTTGACAACGGGCGAGGGAAGCGAGGGAAGAAGTCGTCGATGTGGTCAAGCACGTTATAGACACATGCATGAATACGAAAAGTTCAACCCATGGAGAATACTAACTATTTTGTTGATCAATAATTATGGGAATGAAGTTCTTGATGTTGGTGACGATGAGGGTTGGATGAACAGAGAGTGAAAAAGATGATTTTGGTATGTCAGGGGTGACGACGGTTGAGGTTGAGGCTACTGTGGGAGTTGTAGGAGGAGTCATTATGGTGGATAAATTTTATCGAAGTAGGAAAAAGAAGACAAGGAAGAACAAAGAAAGAGAAGGGGGTCTTCTCGGCCAAACAGGTGGCGGCCATCGGTGGCTGTGAGAAAACCTAGGGGGCGGAAATTGTTAGAGAAGACTTAGGATTTTGGCTCCTGATACCATGTAAGAATGTAATAATCCCCTTGGAGAGTCTTCTCATTAATTCACAATATATATAGTTGTACAAAGATGAAATCCTAATATAGTAAGGATCCTAACTAACCATAAATATACAACAATCATAATTACATAAACAGTGAATATTGTGAGAATATTCGCTAATACTGATTTATGCTTCTGGTTTTCTTCTATCTGTTTTTCTTTTTGTTACAATATACTTTTGAACTGTGAATCTTCTCTGCTAAATTTGAAAACAAGACAATGAAGAAGAGATGCAAGACTGAAGAAAAAGCAATACAAAAACATGCAATGGCCGCGAATTTACCTCAAGAGTTATTACTAGAATCTTCCAAAGATTATCGGTCTACTCCTTTATACGGTTTATGGCTCTCTCCAGATATTGGATGTATGAACTTAGTTTTCCCAATTTCATCTCCTCCCACCTAACCAATTTCTGTAAAAAAAAAATTCATTTGTTACTACAGTGAAACACCTCCTGCGGAGAATTTTGTTATTGTGTTTCATAAGACAAGTATGGATTGTCTCACCCCCGCCCTTTCAGTTTCCTTTTAGTAGCGAGGAGGATAGACACCTAATTTTATCTTTCAATATTTTTATTTAATCATTCAAAATTTCTGAGTCATGAACGGTGTGAAATATGCATTTTACGAGATAAAAATAATTTTACAAATTACTCCGGTGACATTTTTGTCATTTATTTGGTGAAATACCATCAAGTATATTATTATATATCATTTGCATATTTAGGATATTTTTAAAATATATTTATCAATTTTATAAATTAATTGACATTTAAATTGATTAATATTTTACTCTGTCAAATTTAAAAAATTGATTAATTAAATACAGTGTCAAATAGCATCTCATTTTTATTCCTCAATAGAATTTTAATTTTAAAAGATTTTACACTCTTCGGCTTTTGTTTAGAGTGCTTGTCTTAAGTTTAGCCTAATTGATTTTTTTAGTTGGTAATTTCGACCACATTTGAAGTCAAATTGACCATTTCTTAAATTAAATCTTTGCAAAATTTAACAAACCATACCCAACCCCTTTATTTCCCTCGTTTGGGCCTTATTTCATATTTATCGGTCGAGTCCAGTCCAAGTATGGACCAAACCCGGCCCAGCTCGCAATTAAAAGGGCAATATGACTTATGCTCCTTTCATTTTTATGCACATCGGCTAGGGTATACGAAACCCTAGCCGCCGCCCATTTCTCTCTCTTCACTCATCATTGTCGGAAATGACAATATTTCAGGCAAGGATACCTTTTTGCCAGTACTGACCTCCCCTCTTTGGGTAAGAGTAGAAGTGGCAAATGAGCGGGTGGGTTAGATATGAGCGGGTCGAAAATTGGTTAAACAAAAACGGATCAATTATTCGACTCGTCCATATCTAACACGGATAAAAATGGGTTAGTTCGACGAATATCCATATTATTTAAAGTTACTTTAAAGATGTTGATTTCATGTAACTAATATGGTGAAAACTAATTTACCTTATCCCTAGTAAATAATTGTACCTCAACATTTGTGGAAAAAATAGAACTTTATTTTTCAATGACATGACCTCCAAGAAAATATTTTTCAAAAAATACCACACAAGCCCCACCATTGCACCCACCCTCCACACCCCACCCAACCACTACCTCGAATGCACCTCATCTTCACTCATCCCTATCCCACATCACCATTCACCCCCACATCACCGCCCCACTCAGGGTTAGGTAGCTTGTAAACTTGTCTATCTGTTCTTCAGCTTGTCTGTTTGTACTAAATGGTTTGAAAGTAATGTGATGCATATTGGTTTTCTCAAATGTCCCCTTAGCCTGTCTAAATACTACAATAATATATACAGTGAAATTCCACAACATGCCTAAATGAATATGAAATAAACTAGTCCAAAATGTGTATTGTGTGCTCGTTTGCGAGAGGTTATGTCTTTCTCCTTTCTAGGAAAAGTACTTTCAAAGAATAGAGCATTCCTTGATTCCATTATTGTACCCGGTGGATATCTCGGAATATCCGACTTATGCACTAAGAAGCGATAAGCACTATCGTTATTTGCATATCCGATGAATATGCAATCTACGCTCTTAGGCCCAATCTTGACCTCGCTTTGCTTGGATACTTCAACCTTTGCCAGACAACCCCACGCCTTAAAATATTTTTAGGTGGGTTTCTTTCCCTTCCATGATTCATATGGAGTTTTGTCCTTACCCTTATGTGGGACTCTGTTAAGAATCGTATTAGCGGTAGGGACGGCTTCTCCCCACATGTTTTGGGGAAGACCAGAATTGATAAGCAAGGAATTCATCATTTCCTTTAATGTACGGTTCTTACGTTCCGCCACACCGTTTGATTGAGGTGCGTATGGAGCCGTCGTTTGATGAATAATGCCTTCTTGGGCACAGTATTCCTCAAATGGCGCTACATATTCTCCCCCTCTATCGCTACGAATGGATTTAATCCGTAGGCTCAATTGGTTCTCAACTTCTGCTTTGTAACGTCGGAACGCTTCAAAGGCTTCATCCTTACTTTTCAACAAGTAAAGGTAACAATACCTTGTGCTATCATCTATAAATGTCACAAAGTACTTGTTCCCTCCTCTAGTTTGTGCAAACTTCAAATCACATATATCTGTGTGAATAAGTTCTAGAGGAGCGGTATTCCTTTCGACGGATCGAAAAGGAAGCTTGGTGAGTTTTGCCTCTACGCACACCTCACACTTATGTTGAGGGTTTACGTCGATAGACGGCAACAACTCCATCTTTACCAGCCTTTGAATAGACCTGTAGTTAACATGTCCTAATCTATGATGACATAAATTAGAAGACTCAAGCAAATAAGAAGAAGGTTCAACTTTATTTCCTTGACGCAATACAGACATGGCATTCACTTTGAAGAGGCCTTCACAGACGAAGCCTCTCCCCACAAATGTGCCATTTTTAGTGAGTACAAACTTATTGGATTCAAACACTAGCCTAAAACCAGCATTAACCAATAAAGGTCCAGAAATTAAATTTCTTCTAATCTCTGGGACGTGCATCACTTCCTTCAGAGTAAGTTCTTTGCCGGAAGTCATCTTCAGGACCACTTTTCCAACCCCCAGCACGTCAGAAGAAGCGTTGTTGCCCATGAACAACCTTGCTTGTCGGCGGCAGTGTACGTGGAGAAGGCATCTTTGTTAGAATAGATGTGCCTAGTAGCACTGTGTCCATCCACCAGCACGCATCCAGATTCTCAACCAAGTTGGCTTCTAGCACCACCTGCAGAGAATTCTCGATCATGTCATCCAGGAGCGTGTCCTTGACGACGTTTGCTTGCGCCTTGCCTTTCGACTTGGCTTTTTTCTCGTTGTTGCTCGGTCTTGAGCTTGCGGCATTCCTTGATCCTATGACCAGGTTTTCCACAAGTGATGACAATTACCTCCGAACATCTCTCGCCGGCGGGGGCTTTGCCGTCTTTCTAGAACTTCCGCTTCTTGCTTGAGTTCCCTTTGGCCTCAGCCAAATTTGCCTTCGGCTCAGCAGGTTGTCTACCCCTTGGCAAGGTCTTCTTATTATCTTCTTGGATTTCAGTTTGATAACAAGCTCTTCAAAGGTCATCTCCTTTGTCTTGAGTTTCAAGTAACTCATAAACTCATTCCATGAAGGATGTAACTTTTCAATCAGCGATGCAACCAAAACTGCTCGTTTGGTTTCAATCCTTCCAAATCCAGGTGATGTATAATCATCTGGAATTTCTGGACTTGGGACATCATTGTCTTGCTGTCCACTATTTGGAATTTTAGAAATTTCCCAACGATAAACTTCTTAGTACCCAACGGTACGGGAAAGGCGGCGGTGTTTGCCTTGACGACAAGCAGCAGACAGCAGCATGAAGGCAGCAGTGTTATTGCCTTGGCTAGTAGCGGCAGTGGCGGGGAAGGCAGCAGCGTTGCCTCGAGAGGCAGTAGCAGTAGCAGCAACATCGGTCATATTTTCAGCCATATTATAGCAGTGACAGTAAACAATTATTGTCTTAAGTTGTTGGTTTGCAAAGGTTGTAGGAAACGGAAATTACAAGTAACTGCAAAGTAAAGTTCTGAAAATTCCAATAGAACAACAAAAGCGAAATTACAATTTTGTTGAAGAAGAAAAGCGAAAACTGTTTTTGTTTGTGAGTCGAGTGTGGCACTCGTCCTTAAGACAATATTACCCCGTATGTATCATTTATACGTCTGGACAATTCGTCTGACCAAGATAAAAACCGGCAATGGAACACTTGAGCAAAGGAAACTCAAGAGCTACGAAGTGAAGAATATTGAGTAACGAAATGATACTTGGAAGTTGTAGGAAGAGCACCAACTGCGTTTCTTTCTTTATCGTCCCTGAATGAACATATCAACCATGGACTAAGAGTGTAGGATTATGCCTGTCTTTGTTGAGTTATTTTTGTCTAGTGTAGCATGTTCTGGATGTGTAGATTGTGATATGATGGTCTGTTGACTTAAGCTCTGTTTGATAACCATGATTAACATGCCCTGTCTAATTTGAAATGTCATCATACCTAGAACAGCCTGAGCTATGATTGTATGTTATCCTTAGTACCTGTACCCTCAAGGTTTGTCTTCAAATGACCATGAAAGTCTCTTCTATTTGCTTTGCATGTTTGTCCTAGGTTTTTTGTGCATCCCTCTTTACTTGTCTCAGTGTAAGTCTGATTCCCGTGCTAATATGAGGCCCTTAGAACCACGTGACTAGTGTATGTTATTTATCAATAAGGTATGCAAGTTGGTCTAATTTAAACAGTTCTGTGATCACCAAAATGTCATCTCTGAGTAAGTTAATTCTGTATATATGTTTATGTTTTTATCTTATTTAAGAGTCATCATGCCCAATTGTATATCATGAATGTGACTCTGAGTGTTTAACTTGACTTGGATGATTTTGTATCTCTGAAATACTACTATTGACCAACCACATGATCACCTCTATATTTATATGCTATTTCAAACTCATAATGTGCTCTGTCTTGCCTCCTTAAGTGTTAAATGCACCATATCAGCATGTGGAATTTTCTTAGTCACTTAGGGCTGGGCGTATATGGTTTGGTTTTGTATCAAAAAAATATGAACCGAATAAAATTCATTTTTTTAAAAAAAAAAATCCTATCAAACTTTTTTTTTTTAAAAAAAATGATATATCGGTTAATATCGCCGAACATATCGATTTATATCATTTTTTTTCAATTCAAATATAAAGTCCAAAACGGGTCAAGTCGGGGGATTTTTTTAAAAAAATTGAATTTCCAACATTGAAATTGACATTCAAACCTACATTACCACGAAATTTCGACGTTGAAATGTATTGTATATCGTGAGATGTTTACTAAAGAAAGGGAAAATTAGAAACCGATTTGGGGGAAAACACAAATTGATTGGGAAAACGGACGTTTTCGTAAAAATTGGAGGTGCGGTTTGACCGGTTGCGTCTCGAAAAAATACGCAAATTTTTTTTAGGTAAAACAGACATCCGAGCGCAGAGTAGTTGCACCAATTTACAACAACTTTCTCTCCCTACATTTTATGTCAATGCTTCCGTGATATGTTAATTAAGTTCATGCCGCATTCAACTTCCATAAAAGCTTCATCGATTGGCTTCAATGGCTATTATTCAAGAGATAGCAGTAGCCTAAAATAAAAAATAAGATTAATTACATATTTACCCTCGGCTTTTGGTTCGGTTCATCAAAAATACGAAAGACTGAACCGAATCATTTAATCTGATTCGGTTCGGTTTTTTCGGTTCAACGGGTTTTATGCCCACCCCTAGTCACTTTGCATCTTATCTTACTCATTAAGCTGGTATGTAATGTCTGTTACTGTCATTTATTTGAAACTAGCACATATCAGGCTAAGCCAGAAGCTCCTCACTGTTTGCACTTAGTTTGGAATCCCTCTTCATGTGAGCATGTATAGGATATTTAGATACAGGCCTAAGAGGGAATAGAAATGTTTGAATTAGTTTCTTTTCATAACTAGGAATGTTTATACCCTTTGACAAACTGCATATCTACATGTCTAAATTGTCTAAATAAAAGCATGTGGTCATTATATTTCTGATGTTGAAGTGTCCCTGTCCCTGTCTGTATAGAACATATATGTTTCTTATGGACCATGAGTTAGTTCTTTTTGTGTATACATGTCTATGTGCAAGTGATTGAGACTATGTGCTTTTGATTCTAGCCTTGTTGTGCTGTTACTCCTCTGTTTTGGCTCCAAACACTTTATTGAGGTGTGTGGTTTATTCTGGATAATACCTCATCCTTTTGGCCTTGTATGAAATTTGGGTGAAATTCTAAAGTCCCTTCCCCTTTTCTGTCATCTATGTTTGATAATGTGTCCCTTGTATTGGCTAGAGAAACCTGCTGTGTGCAATATGTATAGCTGTGATCTGTGATAAATTATTTTTCCCCCTTAAATATTTGGTTTTGACTTGTCTCTTTAATCATATGGAGTATGCTACTTGATGTGGTACCCTTGTATGACTAAGTGTGCAGTATCTTATGTTCTAGTTTAAAGCTTAATCTAAAAAATCTGGACTCCTCAATTGATTTAAGGAAGAATTTGCATCTGTTTCAATGTGTGTAAGAATGAATGAATTAGGAATTTGTCTTGTTCTGAGTGTATGAAAGTCTACCCTCCCCAGATTTGTTGTTATAAATCAAATGACTTTAGAAGCGTATTAGTAGGCCTTATGTATGTGTTTTGTACATAGTCAATGTCTCCTATCTGATGTCTGCTTAGTCTTCCATAACTTGTATTTGCTCATAACTTGGCTTTACCCTCCTATGAAAATCTAGGTGAGTTGTTGTATATTTGTGATATATTTCAAGGTATATCAAATATAGAAGCTCGGGTATACACCAAGTGTATATCAAGGCTATATACTTTTATATACCTCCGAATATATCATGTATATTTGAATACCTTGTGTATATCAGCCCCTATGTGTTAAATGAATATTTGAAAGTGGGCCTGTTATATGCATAGATTGGAATCTGTGATGTTTGAACCTGTTTCCTCTCTTTCTCGCATTCTCGAGACAAGGCTCGTGCCTTTCGATAATTATGGACAATTTATTTCCATCTTGGGCCTCTATTTGTGTTGGGTTGCTTAATTTACATGAACTGTTAATATATATATATATATATATCTACGTATGTATGTGAATTTTTATCAACATTTAGTTATTGATATTGCTTTTTGATATGTCTTTAGTATTTTCTAACTCCCTCGTGTGTTTTCCCTCCTCTTTGCATGACTCGTGAGTCTGGTGGGCCACACTTCCTTGAAATAGTGACTGATTGAGCCGTTGAGCCTGAGAGTCCAACCATATATATCTTTGTCGAGTCCGGAAGCTGTTGAAGGCCCAGCCATGAATGAAAATGGCCAGACAATAGCTTGCACTTTATTTTCGCGAAAAATTGATGGGACCGGTATCCACACCGCCCGCTTTATTTTTTTTGTTACTTATTTGTGTTATAATTGTATTCATTTGTAAGACATTAACATTATTAGAACCTTTAAGGTACGAAATTAATTGAAAATTATTCAAAGGTCATTTTTTTTATATATCTGTTCTTTTAAATAAAACGGGATCACTTTTTATGACTTTAATCCGGTTAATTAATAAAACATGCTTTTATTTCTTATATTTCAGTTGTTTTCTTATAAACGTGTTTAGATTAACCTTCCTAATTAAGTTGCACATATTTTGAAAGTACA
Organism: Anisodus tanguticus; assembly: GCA_034509755.1. Taxonomy (NCBI): domain Eukaryota; kingdom Viridiplantae; phylum Streptophyta; class Magnoliopsida; order Solanales; family Solanaceae; genus Anisodus; species Anisodus tanguticus. The sequence goes on along the minus strand of CM067544.1, from coordinate 24,896,880 downwards.
GAAAGACGTTCTAAGTTAAATATACTTTTAGAAAAAGGATTTTTCTAACTTGGTTTTTCTCTTAAAGAAAAAAAAAATGGAAAGAATGATCATTTGATGTTTAGAATAAGTTTAATTATTTTCTAAGAAGTTTAACTTCCTAAGTAAATTTTTTATAATTTAGATTTTGAAAAAGGGAAAGAAAATGTTGGCTGACCTCTTTAAAAATTAAAGATTTATTTTGCAAACCTCTTTTTTTATATATATATATAAGTTAGATATTTATCATTAGATATTTTATTATCCTTAATAAACAAAAAAAGAAAGAAAAAATGAATAAATTTTATTTCAAAAGAAAGATTTTCATAAGAAATAGTTCTCTTACTTTAAATGTGTGTTGAAATGCTTTATTTTGGTGGACAATGATTTTGAATGACACAATATTACAATGACATTAAACATTTCAAAGCAAATAAAAGCACTTTCGTTATTTTAAAATCCGAGGTCAATTGCATTCTTCGGATTCTTAATATCGGGGTGTCTAACACTTTTGTTGGGGAATCACCTTAACCTTTACCTCGAACTCGTGGTTTATTAGAATTTGTTTTCTTTTTTAAAAAAAATTGAAAAATCCTTTTATTATTAGTGTTCCTAGTTTTTCTTATAAATTAGGTGGCGACTCTAAAAATAAATAAAAAATTCAAGAGTTCACGAATTATGAAGTACATTTATGTCCCTTATAAAAGTGAACCGTAATAATGAGAATCAGGAGTAGCTCAAGGATGAGGCTAGTAAAGTGTTTGCCTTAGGCTTCAAAAAATTTAATAATGAATTTTATGATTTTGTTTTCGCTTAAAATAATATTGAATTTTGTGAAAATAAAGGTACAAATAAATTAAAAAGGAAGGAAATAAAAACTATCTACTTTTTATAAGAAATAGAACTTTGAATTAAACAACTCAAATCTTCATATTAATAAATAAAGTTCTTACAATAAAATAACATTGAAGTAATATATTGCAAATAAATGACTAACATCTTATTAACTATTCTATATGTCCCAATTTATATGACACACTTTCATTTTTAGTCAGTTTCAAAAAAATGACACATTTTCTTATTTGACACAATTTAATTTTAAACTTTATCTTTTACGTTTAACGAGATAATCTATAATCACACAAATATCTTTGATTTGTTTTAGACCACAATATTCAAAAGTCTTTCTTTATTTTTTTAAACTCTGTGCTCAGTCAAACTACATCACATAAATTGAAACGGAGGGGGTAGAATTAATCTTACTTTTATAAATAATCAATATTGAAATACCTACAACAAAGCCTGGTTGATGCATTGTGGAGGAACGTCCCAATATTCGAACCGGAAAGAATTTTGTGACTGCACAGATTACAGAATCTCGAAAAATATAACTTCCTTCAATTTTAATTTTTTTTTCGATTTGTCGGACAACCTCAAACCTTCGACTGTTCCCCAAGTGTCACTCGTCTTCCCAAAGTTCGACGGTATTTGAAATTAACAATTGAATGTGGATGCAATGGGATATCTTCCATATTCGGTTGGATAGCTTGACAAGCAAGCCACTGAAACTACAGTTTCTGAACAGACGTGCCATCTTCGATAAACCGCTGATAGATTAGAGCAACGCCAATGAAATCTATCTTCATGTCCTCTACCTACCACAACAGATCACATCTTTGATTTTTAAAACATTCGGAGTATCAACTACAAATATTTCTGAATCATAGAATGGCCAAGGGCTTGGCTTAAGTAAAATCTCATTTGCAAACTCAAGCATTTGGGCGTGGACTTCATTATAGAACAAATGTTCAACTAGATCAGTAGCTGTTTCGAAATTTCTCTGGCACAAGCAGCACCTCCAAACCAAATTTCCTTCATCATCCCTCAGACAATGTAGAAAAGAATCTCCAGAGCGCCTCAAATTGCATATTTTCTCCGTAAGTAAGTTCTCCGTAATCACCATTGTAGGTTTTACAAACTTTTTGAGGAGGAGGAAGAAGAAGAATTATCTCCCGATTTTTTAATCTAATTATAGGGCCTAATTAATATATTTGAGTGGGCCAATATTCAGGTTTCACCTCGAAAGGCATAGATTGTTCTCGATTGATCGAATTCAAGTTTATAGATAGACAAGTTTGCCTTTTCATCAAAACACGTTTAGCTAAAGCACCTACATAGTATCAGGTCCGCATAATCTAACGCGAGTTATATAAAGATCAATGATGAAATACAGGTTCTTATTCGGTTTAATTGCATGATTTTGTCAAATCTAGACTAATACAAATCCAAGTTGTTTTATGAATAAAATACATTACGAAATCAACTTGCAACATGAATTCATTTTACATGAATTTAAGGAAAAGAAGCTGGAACAGAGAACCAAATACATTGTGGAAGCAACATCATTGTTTTTTATTCATACATTATTAACCTTAAATTTTGAGAAGTCTTCTCTTTCCCAACAAAAATAAGAAATTTAAGTACTTTATGTCTCGAGCTTGATATTCCATTGCTCGATATTTTAGACGGAGGAACCATCAAGGCATATCCATTCACCAACGAACATTTTGTCACAATTGAGATTTGGATTGAAAGTAGTAAAGGCATCAGGGGTGACACTAAATTGTTGCATAATACTGAAGCATGTGTCTCCAATATTTGTACCATAAATCTTACTGCATATCAGAGCAGAATTCGTCCCAATTCCAGCTGCAACCATCAAGAAAATAATTACCGTGAAATAAAAGATAATTTAGCTAGTAAATTCTACTTTTAAAAGTAGGCTAAATATATTTGGACATAACTATTAGCAGGGTAAAATTTTATGTTATGCTTACCGGAAACAATTTTGCTTTCTGCCATGCTAATTGAGAGAATGAAAAGCAGAACAAAGCTGAAAACAATGGTTGATTTGTAGCTTGCTCTTGCCATTTTTATTGTTTAATTGCTCAAAAATGTCTTGTCTTTTCTTTTCTTTTCTTTTCCTTCAATTAATTGTTGGATAAATTTGTTAACAATGACATTTATAGTGAAGTCACATTGGATGTTTACCAACTTGACAGGAAAATTGGACCTTGTAATTTCCTCCATGTATTCACAATGCTGCCGACTTCGTTGTGCAGATTACACAATGATTTACAATTGTGTTTTCTTGTCCATTTGTTTTTTTCCTTTGTTTTCCCCCTCTTCTCCTTCGGCAGTACTCTGGTCATGTGAAATTTGCAACATAGTAGTTTTCTTTAAGGTAAAACTTGAGAGATCTCTCGTTATGGTTGTGTACAGAGGTTGATATATATAGTGTTCCAGCATCAAAATCATCTGAACCTAATACTTTCAATTTAAAGCATAAATTTATGTGTAAGAATTTATTAATAAATTAAATTTCTGGTAAATAATGAATCTTGGACCTAACTCAACCCCAAAAGTTAGCATGTATGGTGATGATTGTCCAAGTCCATATAAGGAGTCCATGTTCCCATTCCATTTAACCTGAAAAGCTAGCTTGTAGGGTGGCGATTGTTCAAGTCCATATAAGGAGTCCATATTCCCATTCCATATCCGATGTGGAACTCTTAACACTCCTCCACACGCCCATACCTTGTTAACTGGAGCGTAGATAATATAATTTGAGGGCCCAACATCGATGAATAAAGAATTGGAATGGGCCTAACTCTGATACCATGTAAAGAATGATCTTGGGCCTAACTCAACCCGAAAAGCTAGCTTATAGGGTGAGGATTGTCCAAATCCATATAAGAAGTTCATGTTCTCATTCCATATCCGATGTGAAACTCTTAACATTTCTTATGGTAGATCCTGGTACTTTCGAGTGGATCCGTCTCTTGCTGTGCGAGCATTCTTGTGGTTTGGTATTATTTTTACCTACAATGCATTTTTTTCTGGTATAGAGATTGAATGTTAAAATTTATATAATACTCCGAAATTAACCCTTGTTTTGGTGTTAGTTATGGATACTAAAATGAGTCGAACCTCCCTCCCCTCAAATTCTCTTGATGCTATACGATTGGTGTAAAATTCTTTAGTTTAGTTATACTATTTCAAATACTACTTAGTTGGTTTGATCATAATTCATTTCACTTAACATGGAAGTATCAGCTTCAAATTTTGTATTTTTGGTGTCTGCAAAAGTGTGTTACGAGAAATAAAATAAATTTAAAAAGTTACACCCTTGAACAGTAGGTAAGATTGTCCGTATTTTAACGTAGTTTGGGAAATTTTTCTAGGCGATTGGTCCATGTAACCGGTTAGAAATCACAGTCAATCCCTTAAACACAATTTAAACTGGCTTTGAATGAAGAAACTTTGTAGTTATGGCTAATCCAAAAATCTCTAATCGAATTAATGTGGATAGCTTGAAAGATATATTTCAAAAGTAAGAACTTAATCAAGTCAAAACTAGAAACTTTGTTCTTCGGCAAAATTTGAGAAGGAAGACCTCGAGAGTAACAAACAATAAAAAGAATGAGAAGTTGCATTAACATTTTTTGTTGGTTTTCCATTCGTGTTAGTTAAATATCCGCTTTGGGTTCGATTAATTAAAATCTGCTTCGCGTAAAGCTCATTAAAAGAGAAAATTTGCTTACTCAATTTTTTTAATTAAGGGAGAATAATATAGTTCATCCCACCACTACTACCCTGGGTTTGATGAATTAATAACTGATGCTGCTATGAATTGTTGTTGAATGATTGATACAAAAACTCAGTGATAATCAGTATGCCCCACAAAAAAAATAACATAAAAGAACGTAGCAAATCTCCTTACATTTGCACAATTATATGGAAGAAAGATATGTTAATTCTCCTATTTACTTTCATCTTCAGAACATTAATTCAGGAATAGTTTTTGTATGTAATCCACTAAAAGATGAATTAAAATTACCACTACTGGCACTAATTCATGTATATTTGCACTTAAGTCCAAGAACAAAGTGGTTTTCATAACTAATTAACTCCAATTCAAAGGATCTAACCAATAGGCAAGTGTAGCATATGTTGAAACTTGAAATACTTTCTTATGGTATTAGAAGTAAATTATGCGACTATACCGTTACACAGTTACATATATATAATTAGCTACTGAGCCTTTTATTAATTTGCAGATTCACCATGAACAAGTACTCTTGATAATACTAAGAAGAATTTATTGTTTGGTTAAAACATTTTTTATTTCCTTTTTTTCATTATCATGTGGAACAAAAGGCCCAAAGTAGTTAACTTAATTAACAATGGTTAAACAACTATACACGAAATTTACAATTAGAGATCTTATTTCTGAGTCTTAAACGGGATCGGGCCGAGTTAACTCAGTTCATTCGCAATCCAATACGAGTCAACTCACTCCCACTTCCGGCGCCGGCGACGGAAAACTTCCGATAAACCACCACACCTCAGCTTTGTCCCCAGCAACTAAGGTACATGACTTGCCGGAGCGATTCATCAGCATGTTTCCTCTTCTCCTCGCCGATGAAACCGCCGATATCAGATCCTAAGATACCGGACATCGGCCGGAGACCGTCAGAGGAGAAGCTTTTTGAGCCGTGGTGTAGTGATTTGATGCCGGACTTCAATTTCTGGCAGTGATTGGAGTGGCCGTTAACGACGGCGACGGTAGCGGCAACCCAAACGCGGTTAAGGTAACTCATGATAATACGTTAGTATTTGTTTTGTTTTTGAAGTTAAAAATAAGAACTTTACTTACTGCTAGTAGTACTACTATTAGTTGATGATGATTCAAGGAAGTGTGAGAAATGAATGAACAAGTGAAGCTCCTTTTTTATAGGCAAAAGAGGAAGGGTAGTTTTGGAAACTTGTTGAAAAAATGGCGGATTAGTGATATTACTGGAGGCCTGAATGGGCGAAGTTATCGAGGATTTGGCTCTAGTTTGGACGATATCTCTTCGTTTTCTCGCGACTTGAAAACCCATGCTGTTTATTGTATTTAGAAATAAAATATAAGATAACCATCAATTGTAAAAATTAACGTGTCCCAATCAAGAAAGCTACTTTACGACCCGAATCGTCAAATCTATAATTGGACATCATTCAGCTTATAAAAATAATTTAATTTTATGAAACCTCCATTTATCAAAAACAAATAATAGTGATAAATTCAGAATTTAAATATGATAAGTTATTCTTAGTTGAATAAGTATATCATTTAGTGTATATTTAATTTTATTTATACTTTATTTTCATATTCATATGCCAACATTTGCACCTTTCTTTTTCTTTGATGATTTAATCTCTCTAAGTAGCTCTATCTAAAGATATTAGATGTCTAATTTCTTGATTATATGATCTTATCTCATCTTAAACTGTCTGTTATAGAAGTACAATGTTGATTTTCAACTTTTCTCGCACATTAATACGTTGTAATTGGGACTACTTAACCTTTTCTAATTTAACCAAGGCAAGCTTCAACAATTTGAAATCTCTTTCAATATTTCTTATATCTATATCGTTGATTTCTAGTAGTAAATAAACGTTTATTTTCGTAGACACAAAATTTGAGTATATCATACTATTTAAGAATTTAATAAATTATAATAACATAACTTTTAATTACATACTGAGACACACTTTATTACGCAATATATTACGCAAGACACCTAAAACTAATGCAATACACAACATTGACATGCCTTTTTGTTTGATGCTTCGTTATAATTGAAGATTGTCTCGCGGTACCTCAAAACAATGCGGTGAAAACCTTTTATAGAGATGTCAAGAAGCCTATGCAGGGAGGAAAAGAAACAAAATGTTTGTGAAATAACGATAAGCTTTAGATTAAAAAAAAAGATAGCAGAGAAAGTATATAAAGGCCTTCATTGAATTTGAACTTTGGAACGCTATCGAAAACTCATCGAGAGAGGGTCATGTTGGGATTGAAATAATCATAACGTCATGCGAAAATTGATAATTGCAAATCTTTAATGACAATAAATAAAAAAAAACAAAAATATATGTATTGGAGAAATATAGGATAAACACGTGGCATCATTAAAAAGCATCATGGGGCTATGCGTCTTCCGAGGTAGGAAGACCTCGAAAGGGTTCCGTAGAAGAGGAAACGGGTATGGAGCAAAGGAAACAGAAAACGTTGTTGCATCGGCTTAGCTGGTTCTGATGACTTCATACATCTGTCTTTCATTCCTAACAATGTAACATATGTCACATCCGCCATCCTCGAGCATCACAAGGCTGACAAGAGGGATGATCACCTCTGCTAACATGTTCCGTCAATTGTACTTAATTATTGAAAAGTCTAGGCTTTGTGTAAATAAATATATCTTAGAGAAAAAAAAGATCTCATCTTTCACATTTGTAACCCTAGCATTATTTCTGCTCTCAAGCTTTAAATATTATACATCACTCTCTTGTGTCTTAACTGTGTGATTCTTATTATTTCTTGCGGTACATTTTCTGTCTAAGCATCCGGGCTCAACCATTATCATGAACACTCAAATGGTGCAAATAATCGAACTCGACCAACTTGTATTTAAACTTCATTTTTCTAACAAATTTAATTGAATATCCTAAAACCATTTATAGTGGTAAACAAAATATTAAAAGAGGTAAAATATATTGATATGTTTGGTCAAGTGACCTACATATTGAAAAAACTAATATAAAAAAAAAAAAATCTATTGAGAGAATAATCTCTTCTAATCCAAACTCCTTAAGGATCGAATCCCGTCAGCGGCAGTGTGGGGGTTACTTCTTGAAATAAAGGAGGGCCCCTTGTGCGCAGCGTGGTATTGGTCTAACCTTTGAAATCAATTGAGTCACCATGATTTACCTCCTTCACAGACCTGTCGGACCTACATATTGAAAAAACTAATATAAAAAAAATAAAATCTATTGAGAGAATAATCTCTTCTAATCCAAACTCCTTAATGACTATATACATTGTGGTGTTAATGTGTTGTGTATGAAAATAAAAGATCTTCTATTTATAGGAATCCAAAAAGAAAGGGAGCTACGGATCAAATAAAAACAAGATGAACATAATTCAATCGACTACAAGTACAATTTCCGAATGTGGGCAATAATGTCTTCCGACACCAGTGACAACACTTAGTAAAATAGTAACTTTAAAGAGTAAATGCAGTAGAATACAAAAAATTAAATTTTCATAAGTTATATATATTATATAACTTATGATGGTCAATGACCAAATGTATTGTATATATATATATATATATATATACAAGATAAAACGGAAAGGAATTAAAAGTTGAAGCCGCAGATGACTTCTGCTTGAAAAATCTAACTAAGTAGACACAGATAACCTCTCATTAAAATCGATCCATACAAAACTAATCTAGAATCTACAACAATTGTAATGTTGGACAGAATGTTGTCGACACACTCAGGCAACACTTGTGATCCAGATTTCTGAGATGAAATCCCGAGAGCTATCTTGGTATTTTTACATTTTGATTCTGGATATCGATACACTGTTGTGCCTCTCTATTTATAGTAGAGAGTCTTCCTTGAAAAGCTCATCGATTGGTTGTGGAAGTTGAGGAAAATGTGGGCAGCTTGTGGTAGATTATTAAGGAGTGAAAATCTCAACAACTTTGACTTGTTCCTTACTCGACTTCTTCCCCAAGCTTTGACTCTTTCTCCCACGTTTTACATAACTCCAATTCACCACGCCTAAGTTGTTTTTACCTCACAGTAAAATATTAATGCTTACCATGAAGTAAGGCAAAACTATTCTAAAAAATGTTGGTCCGAATGTTGTGACATTTGTCCCAACATTTTTATGCATTCAAATCAGTACTTGAGAAGATATGTTGGGTCAAATATCACAACACCAAACCCAACATTAACAATCTCCCCCTTTTTGCCTTTCTTCACAAAACTCATTACAAACCTAAACTGACTTAGGATATTGAGACAAATGTTTGTCCGACACTTGTGATCAATAATATCAATGTTATGCTCCCCCTTAACCTGCGATGGCTTTCAAGTAATCATGCGTGTACCGATTCATAGGATTAGAAAAGAAGAAAAATGTTAGCACATATATACATTTCATCCACTTATATAGATTTATATACATACCATAAAAAGAAATATTCCATTGTCCACATAAATCAATATCCATTATGTCGAACAGTTAACTGCTTAGATTGAGCAACATTCACGACCATCATACAATATCAACTAGTAACAACAGCTCATCCCAACTCATCATGTAGCAACAACTTTCTACTCTTGCATAACTGTTTCTCTGCACAGAACAACAACCATCTAGCCTTCTTCCTCAGCCCCCACTGCATCAACACTTCCTCTGCTTCCCCCGGCTTCATTAGCATCAACATCATTTTCTCTTCCTTTTTGTGAAAAAAGCAGCAACATGAAACAGTCTCTGGCATGAATCAGAGCATTTCTCACAGCATCAACCTCAGAGATTTGTAGTTTGATCTTTGCAATTTAGTTCACAAGCCATTCAGTACACAGTGGAGACTGTCTAGGACCAGTGTTGTCAAGAATGTTGGTGACATTCCTGTCAACATCTGCACTATTTCCTTCCATTTTCTAGGGTAGATCGATGACTCTGTCTCTACTCTTCAAAACTGCTTTGTTTTGTGTACATTTCAGGAGTCTTCCCTAATGTGTCCTCTCTCTTAGGTTTAAGACCTTGGGTAGTTAAAACTTTATATATCAGAGAGGGATAAGGGAGGATTGAGGTTGATTCTTTTTGTGCCAAGTTGACAACTTTATGGAAGATCATTTTACGCAGATCAACTCTCAAACCTTTCCTAATTTTATACAGCGGGGTGGTTTGTTCTGTAGTTACAATTGACTCATTCATTGAAGGAAGCCAATTGTGTATAGCAATTTTGTGAAGGGTGGCAAACAAGGTTGTTAATTTAGATTATGGACATATGGAGATCCACTTATGTATTATACCTCCTGTGAGGTACTCAATTACTTCATCTCTATTGTCCATTACAGGGTCTGTTTCTCTAACATTCTCCTCAGCATTTAATCTCATACATTGGTTTATAACAGCAGGTGTGAATAAATATACTCTATTATAGATATATACATTTCCAAATTTCTTAGATGAGGTATCCTCTATAGCAGAGATCAAATTAGCATAAAACAACCTAACTATTTTATCAACATACGGTCATTTCTCAGTAACAGATCCTAGGAGCTGTCTTTCTTTTAAGAACTCTATCAAACCATATTCTGAACAGGAAACAATGTCTAATACTTTTTCAGACCTAATAACTCTATTCTTGTACTAGACCTAATTATCAGAATTAGTTTTAGAATATAATTTATCTGAGTAGATAGATACCTCAAGGTCTGAATCAGATTCGATTTTGTTGGAGGATGTTGGTGTTTGTGTCTCTTCTGATGTTGGCTGAAATGTTGCCTGAGATGTTGTGGCATCAGTGGCAACATTCGGAGCAGCACTCGATTTGGCATATCTGGGAATTCCCTTTTGAAAGAATTGCTTCAGTGGAGTTTCATCAGGAACTTCCTCATTTTCTTGAGACACATTTTGTGGTACAGAAGCAGTTGGTTCTTCTTCACTCTATTCAATTAAGAGCACAAAGTCTATGTCGTCACCGTCACTGCTCGAGCAAGCAGGTATAGATGTATCAAATATGGACCTTTTGTTGCTCGGCTCTTCACGAACTGTTCTCTCAAACATTCTACTCGATTGGCGAGTAGGAAATGTGGAGGATCTTGAACTTTTACCCAATGCTGAAATATCAGATGTTTCATCAACATCTATTGAATTGTTGTTATCTCCTGGTAGCTAATGTCTAAAGGTTTATCTAAACCTTTAAATACTATAGCTTTGGACAAGTTATCTGGTGAAGAGATAACTAGCATGATTGATGAGGTTCATTGTGCTCAGATGATTTATTATTTATAGGAGGGCTTGTACTCATTGGGGTGTTGGTTCCGGTGTTGGTTGACATTGGGGTTGACATTGGAGAGGTTTCCATTGGTGAATATTGTGGAGAAAGTTTTGGGAATTTAGGGTTTGAGATTGAGAATAGAGTTTGGAATGGTGATGATTCCATCAGGTAGGTAGGATTATACCCGAGGTGTGATGTGATTTCCCTTTTTTTTTTTTAGGGAAAATCGGAAATGATAAAAAAAAAACAAATGAGAGGAATATTTATATACATGGCTAACCTTTCATAGCAACACAATTCCTTAGTTTTAGAAGTTTCACATTTATCTAATAGCTTACACCTAAAATTTTGGGATAAAAAGATAAACATCACAATAGGAATTAATCTTACCATTTTAATGTTTGAAATTCCTATTAAAACAAGGCATAAAAATAGAGAGAGAAATCTAATTTTTCTGAAATCAGTTAAGAACAACATCCCAACAAATATCACAATCTGAAAATATCAACAGCAATGTTGACAACATTTTGAATGACACAGGTATTTTGATCCTTCAAGAATTTTTCATTTTGGCAACAAATCAAGACACGTTTTATACGTATTTTTATGAGTTTGACCACTGGACCAATGTAACATTTTCCCATCGTGTCCTTGATCTAATCATACAACACATACAAAAGAAGTTTTCATGTAAAAAATAAGAATACTTATTTAGTATTCTCAAAATCCTTGTGAAGCATTTGATACTCCTATAGAATATGAACGGTATCTTTTCAAGGACTTTGCCCATTTTACACAGTTGCCAAATATTTGTATAGGCTTTGCCTATTTTGATACTCTTTTTTTTTATGACATATATGTATTTATATATCATCGCAGAGAACGGTATCACGTTGGAATCACATTCTTTTTGAAGGATCATGCTTGTGTGACCAAAAGTTATGCATTATACAACAACAATAATCAGTTAATGATATAACATAGGTAAATGTCACCCGAAATGTTAGACAATGTTTCTGCTGACATTCACCAAAAATGCCTTCTTTTTAGAGATTACAAAGACCTAGAGATTTTTTCAAACTAGAAAATCTCTCATGGTCCAAAGCTTTTGTAAAAATATCAGCTAGTTGATGAAGAGTGTCAACATATTCAATTTTAACTAGCTGTTTTTTTCCAACTAAATCTCTTAAAAGTGATGTCTAATATCAATATGTTTTGTACGTGAGTGCTGAACTGGATTTTTGGAAATATTTATAGCACTTAAATTATCACAATACAAAATCAAAATGTTGCTAGTAAATCCATAGTCGTCTAACATGTGTCTTAGTCATATTAATTGAGAGCAACAACTTCCAGCTGCTACATATTCAGATTCAACAGATGAAAGTGAGACACAGTTTTGTTTACGACTATACCATGAAATAAGATTATTGCCAAGATAAAAACATACTCTACTTGTACTTTTTCTATCATCCACATCTCCAGCCCAACACGAGTCACTGAATCCTATTAAGTTAGGATTAGTGTCTTTGAAATACCAAATTCCCAACTCACATGTGCCAGCAACATATCAAATAATATGTTTCACGACATTTAAGTGAGATATTTTGGGACAGGCTTGAAAACGTGCACAAACACAAACACTAAATAAAATATCTGGGTGACTAGCAGTAAGATAAAGAAGGCTACCTATCATAGATCCATATAATGTTGGGTCGTTATTTTCACCAACATTATCCTTACATACCTTCTGCGATGAACCCATTGGCGTCTTCATTTGTTTAGCGTTCTCCAAACCAAATCTCTTAACTAGATTCTTGGAATATTTACTCCGTGAGATGAAAATTTCATCATCACTTTGCTTTATCTGCAAGCCTTAGAAAAAAGTTAGTTCCCCAATCATGCTTCTTTCAAATATCGATGACATAGATTCAACAAATGACTTTAGATAAGACTGTGAGGTCGAACCAAAGACTATGTCATCTACGTAGATTTGAGCAATAATAATATCTACAATGTGACGTTTAATGAATAAAGTATGATCAGCTTCACCACGGTTAAAACTAAATTTAAGAAAAAAGTTAGTTACACGACCATACCATGCACGAGGGGCTTGTTTCAACCCATACAAAGCCTTTTTGAGCTTGTACAAATAGTGTGCATGGTAAGGATCTTCAAATCCTTTTGTTTTTTCAACGTAAACTTCCTTATCTAGATAACCATTTAAGAATGCACCTTTCACATCCATTTGGTGTAAAGTAATTTTCAGACAACAAGCAATAGAAAGTAAAAGTTTAATTTACTCAATTCTAGCCACAGGTGCGAAGGTTTCATCATAATCGATTCCTTCAACCTGAGTATAGTCTTGTGCAACTAGACGAGCTTTGTTTCTAACAATTGTTCCCGATTCGTCTGATTTATTTTTAAAAATCCACTTAGTTCCAATTACATTTGTATTATTTGGACATGGAACTAAGTCCCAGACTTCATTTCGAGAAAATTGTTCAAGCTCTTCTTGCATTGCTTGAATCCAAAATTTATCCTTGAGTGCTTCTAAGACATTTTTTTTGTTCTAAAGTAGATATAAAACAAGAAAGACTAATCTCTTGGTATATGGTAGACATACACACATACCTTACCATTTCTTTGTAGTTGAGTGGTTCTTTCCCTCTTGTTTTAATTCCTTAAAAAAAATACCCTATCACTTAGCCTGCTGGATGATTCTTCCTAATCCTTGATGAGGGTCCCTTCAAACTTGATCTAACAATTCAGCACTTGACTCCTCATCTGGCCTCTATGGTCCCTATTTCAGGTTCAGATGTTGCTTCGGTGTGGAAACATTTGGGGCAACATTTGATTCTTCACCAGACTGCACATTTTCCACTTTCAGATAATCTTCACAGATAATTTTAACTTTATGGATAAGTTTGGGTAATCATTTAACCGCTTCATATGAGACCAATTTCTCTAAATTGCGGTAGTTGACATACCCCAACTTTTGATGTCATAGTGTTGTCATCGACCTTACCATCATTGCATGTTTCTTGTCTTACAACAAGATAGCAATTGTCACATGTTCTAGTACTTGTCATGACACATACATTGGCTTCATTCGTAACCACACAAGCACTCTTATTGAATTTTACCTCAAGATCGTCATCACACAGTTGGATGATACTAAGCAAATTAGCCATTAAACCCTCAACGTGTAATACATTTTTAAGGTGGAACATCAGGGACATTCAAGATCCCTTTTCCAATTATCTTGCTTTTACTGCCACCTCCAAAAGTCACGTTTCCTCCATTGAATGACTCATAATTCTTCAAAAAAACCTTTAGTACATGTCATGTGGCGAGAACATCCACTATCAAAGTACCAAGAACCTGAAATGTTAGTTCTTAATGCAGTTATACGGACATTACAAGTTAAATCCATTTTAGGAACCCAAACTCTCTTAAAACATTTTTTACCTTTTGGCTCAGAAATGTTGCTTCAATTGTTATCCAAAATGTTGGACAATATTTTAGGCAACATTTTTCTCTCAGAATGTTGAAGATTGTAACAATATGGTTTTAAGTGTCTAGGGGAGTTACAATAACTGCACACAAACATCAGATTTATTCTTTGACGTATATGAGAAACTCTTATGCATCCCCTTTTCTTTTACAAAACATATTTTCTTTATTATTATCAAAGAATTTAGAGCAGCCAGTTTTAAAAGTGTTTTTGTACCCAAATCCTGCATGTGAAGGCTTACTAAAGTTAAGAATTTCATTCAATTTTGAAGTCCTCGTGTTGAGCTTATGAAAAGGTAGCTTCGGCTAAATCCAGTTTTGCATTGGTCTTACTAAATTCAATATCATTTTTGGTAAGTGCACCCTCAAGTCGGCTAAATCCTTTTTGCAATGGTCTTTAACTCGTTGTTGAACTTCCTCACCATCAAATTGTATTTTCGAGTGAGTAAGGAAACATTTACACCTTCACAAATTTCTTCAAGATTCTCATCCTCTTCTTCGATTTGACTCTCCGAGGATTGAACTTGAAGTGCCACATTCTTGCTTTTATACAATTCCTTTTGATTCTCAATGTTCATCTCATAAGTTTTGAGTATGCTCATCAAGGTATGAAGGTCCATTGTGGCAAGATTGTGATCTTCTTCAATAGCACAAATCTTTAAACTGAACTTTTCAGGAAGAGAACGGAGAGCCTTTTCAACAAGTTGAGTGTTGGTTAATGGTTCACCAAGCACATGACATTCATTTTATATGTCAATCAACTTTTCAAAATAATATTTAATATCATCCGCTTCTTCCAATCTTAAACGTTCATATTTACTCATGAGCATGCGTAGCTTTGTTCGACGAACACTTGAGCTCCCTTCACAATGAATTTGTAAAGTATTTCATGCATCATTGGCCGTGGGGCAGTTTTTGAATGAGTTTGAACATTTAAAGATCAACTCATCCAAAAATTGCATTTAAGGCCTTTTCGTTAAAGCTTGCATTATTGATTTCTTCCGCAGTCCATTCGGATTCAGGCTTAACAAGAATGTCACCTTCCTAATCCGGTGGCAACATTGGAACAACATACCCATTGGTTATAGATCTTCATTCCCTAACATCAATTGATTTGATATAAGAACATATGTGAATCTTCCAATAGGCATTGTTTGAACCATCTAAAATGGGAAGCCTACTAATAGTTGGATTTGCCGGATCCATAGCTTGAAATAACATGACCAAACATTTATTGTGTTAAGTGTTGCCTCTGATACCACTTGAAGGGAGCTACAGATCAAATAAAAACAAGATGAACATAATTCAATCGACTACAGGTACATTTTTCGAATGTCGGCAATAATGTCGTCCGACACCAGTGACAACACTTAGTAAAACACTAACTTTAAAGAGTAAATGCAAGCGGAATTTAAAGAACACAAAGAATTAAATTTTCATAAGTTATATATATTATATAACTTATGATGGTCAATTACCAAATGTATTTAATATATATTATATACAAAATTCCTTTCTTTACAGATTTACAAGATAAAACGGGAAGGAATTAAAAGTTGAAGCCGCAGATGACTTCTGCTTGAAAAATCTAACTAAGTAGACATAGACAACCTCTCATTACAATCGCTCCATACAAAACTAATCTAGAATCTAAACAGTAATTAATGTTGTCGACACACTCAGACAACACATGTGATCCAGATTTCTGAGATGAAATCCTGAGAGCTCTCTTGGTATTTTTTCATTTTGATTCTGGATATCGATACACTTTTGTGGCCTCTCTATTTATAGTATAGAGTCTTCCTTGAAAAGTTCATCGATTAGTTGTGGAAGTTGAGGGAAATGTGGGCAGTTTGTGGTAGATGATTAAGGAGTGAAAATCTCAACAACTTTGACTTGTTCCTTGCTCAACTTCTTCCCCAAGCTTTGACTCTTTCTCACACGGTTTACACAGCTCCAATTCACCACGACTAAGTCATTTTTACCTCATAGTAAAATATTACTGCTTACCGTGAAGTAAGGCAAAACTGTTCTAAAAAATGTTAGTCTGAATATTGTGACATTTGTCCCAATATTTTTATGCATTCAAATCAGTACTTCAGAAGATATGTTGGGTCAAATGTCACAACACCAAACTCAACATTAACACAAAATTTCTCCTCCAACAAAAATAGATATAGTAGAGTTCTTTTCTACAAAGAAAATATTTTCTACGAAGAAATTATTTTTGAAGTAAAACTCAATTATAATTAAATTCAAATAAGATAGAAAATTGAAGACAACCTTTACCCGGGAGTTGGTGTTGCTAGAGCATGGGTAAGTTTAGAATGCTTTAGGTTATTGATACTAAATTTCTAGTCATATAAACCCTCAATCACAATTAGAGATTGATTATGCATTTATGTTTTAAAAAAAAGAGGCCAGTAGAAGTATTTTATGAATACTCTGAATTACAAGGATAGCATACAAGACAATCTACACTAATGTGGGGAATTGTTCTTTTCTACAAGACAAAAGTATTGTTCTTTTCTTATTTTATTCATTAAATTTAAGAAAAATACCAATGGATAAGATCTGCATTTCCACTTATTGAACATTTCAATACCAAATCTCAGTCCTATAATAAGGTAAAAAAAAAAAAAAGGAAGCGTGATCAAGGTAAAAAATAGTTAATGTTGAGGATAAAGTAAAAAAATGATCAAGTAATTTGAGACGAATATTTTTAATAATGTGGTCAATTAATATGGGATGAGTGGGAGTATTAAACAAGATTGAATGATTCCCATTTCTGCTACGGTACAATCGTAGGTCCTATCTTTTGTGAACATTTTCATCTTTCTGTCTTTATTCAATGATACAAAGCATTTGGGTAAAAGGCTTGTTTTATGGGGCCCAATAAGCTAATGGACAAAATAGTATGAACACGTGGGACCATCCATGGTCCTCCACTACTACCAATTGTGGGCTCCACAGAGTTGGTGCTAACTTACGTGATGGGCTCGACTCTTTTTGTTTTGTGTACATGTGAGTGATAGTGTGATACGAGTAAAATTTCAGTTGTCTCTTCCGGAACAAAGTAGTTGCTTTTAAGATTAAAATAGGCGTGTGGGCTGGGATCGACGGGATCGGGTCCATCGGGTGGGGATCGTGTCGGGGCGGAACGGGAGCGGGGCGGGATCGGGGCGGAGTGGGACCGCGGGATCGGGACAGGCGGGATTCGCCGCCATCATGTCCCGTTTCCGATCCCGTCGGAGTCGGGGCGGGGCTGGATCGATTTTTTTTTTTTTTTGCGCTTAATTTTAAAAAATAACATATATATAAAAATTCAATAATTAAACAAGATAGTGTAATAAAAACATCTCAAGACTGTTTTTGTGCCTCTTATATTATTTAATAGACATATGATTTTTTTTGTAATACAAATACAATTGTCAAAATTAAAACTTTGTGGTGTTGTTCAAAAGTTGCAAATTACATAGTAAAATTGCAATTAAAAAAATTACATTTTGAAAAAAATATGTTCTAGTTTCTTGATAATTTCATGTGGTTCTTCGGTTGGAATTGGTATTTGTTGGTCAAATTAATCCACGTCGCTTCCACCACATTCGGATAATATTTCGTTGTAGTTTTCGTCTTCTTCTTCGTTGATCTCCGGTTGATCGCACCTTCTCCGCTCCGCTCATATCTAATCTCTGAATAATACTACAATCTCCAAGTTGTCTCTGGCTAATGAGTGTCTGTGCTATCCTATTTGATATCTGCCGGCAGAAAAAGCACTTTCAGACGTCGTTGATGACGCTTGAATATTCAAAACATCTCGGGCCATCATTGAAAGTGTCAGAAAGGTCTTCTCATTCCCCCTCCAGTATTTCAGCAAGTCTTCACGTCCTTCTTCATTGAGAACGAGTACTTGGTACGTAGAACCCTGCAAAATAAAAATATCAAACTCGCTAATTTGGTTAGTAGCGGTACGACCGCACATTCTATTTCTGAGGCTTTCAATACTAGCCGCAGAAACATCATGTCTTTTGTGAGGTTGTGTTGTAGAAGAAGAAGAAGAAAAAAAAGATGGTATGGAAGCCGGTAGGTTGCTAGCACTTTCTTATTGGTAAAACCTATATATTTTTTTTTTGCATTCGTTTCTACGTTAGACAACAATTCTTCTTTAGTTTGTTTAATAGGTGATGGGTGATTTGGATTTTGGTAATTGGAGGTGGTAGTACTGCTATGCAATCGTAAATAGTTTCAATAAGTTATTTAGTACCGTCTATTTTAATAGTCGGATTTAATACAACACTAATAATATAAATAGTAGGAATAAGAATAAAATATTTTTTTATTTTGATAAACATTTTTTTAATAGCTGCCTTATAAGTTGGTTTATCCATATATTCATTAAGCAGTAAAATATTAGAGCTATATAAAACAACATAGTTGAAATAGTAGGATAATATATACCGAAAAATTCTTTTGTTGCTTGAAAAAATTTCTCTAAAAATACAATAATTTTGGAATTTTCCCCAATCGCTATCTACATTCATATCAGTTGGATTTTGATTATGAGAGTTAAAAAAAAAGTTATAGGTTTTCTATAGTCATAAGCAACAAGTAGTTGCTCGTATAAAGAATTCCACCTAGTGGGTACTTCTTCTGGAATTTTTCTATAAGGTAGTTGGCAATCGTGAAAAGTTTTTTTATATTCTTTTCTTCGTTGTATTCTATTATTTTTTAAAATAAAGTTTATAGCAAATTGCATTTTACTAAGAATGTCTTCAAAATGTGATAGACCATCATTTACAATTAAGTTATATATATGGCACACACATTTTATATGAAAATGATTTGGAAAAGATGGAGTTAAACTATTTTTTAAAATTGTAATAGCGTAATTGTTAGAAGAAGCGTTATCTAATGTAATAGTCATAATTTTATCAGTTATTCCGTAATAATCGCACACTTGATAAATATTTTCTGCAATAAAAGTACCAGTGTGCCTACCATCTATATATCTATACGCTAAGATACGTTTTTACATAGACCATTTATAATCTATCTAATGACAGGTTACCGTTAAATAATCATGGTCGTTAGTACTACGGCCTATATCAGAAGTGATAGTCACTTTACCATTAAAATGATATAATGAATAACGTAAATACTATTGATATTCATATGCGAATTTAAATACATCTCTCTTAACAGCTGATCTAGGAAAACCGTTAAAAGTAGGATTATACATATCTCTAATGTAATGAATAAAATCGGGAGATGAAGGAAATGAAAAAGGCAAACCCTCCACATCAACTAATTTTGCTATTGCTTCTCTATCTCTATGTTTATCGTATTTAGGGCCTATAATTCCCCCGTCATAGGGTTAATTTGACCCTGTACTTGGTCCGGAACAGTATGTGAACCTTGTTCCGATGAAGCGGACGTTTGCGCACCCGGTTTTGAAGCCTCGTATTGGGCATATCTAGCTGGATGAGCCCTTGCTACATGTCTCATTAAACCCCCCGTCGCACCGTGACCTTTTCCACTTTTAAATTTTAAAACATCTTTACAAATTTTACATAGCTACTTGATTCTCTACGTCCTATCAAAAAATGTCCATGCATCTGATTTTAATGTTCGTTTTGTTGGACCTCGTCTCATACTAGGGGCAATAGGAGGCATTTCAGTTGAAGGTGCACTAGTGGGTGTGTTGTCATCTACATTAGTGGGTGTATCATCTAGATCATCGTCTAAATTAAAGTCTTCTTGAGTTTTAGAAAATAGCTCATCGTCTAAATCTAATGGTATTGTAGGAAAATGTTCAATATCAACAAAATCATCATGTGTAGGAATAGGATTCTGTCTAGAAATAGGATGAATAGAAGAAGTACCCTTGCCCTTGTTGCCCCTACTAGAAGAAGCATGACCCTACCCGTAAGCATACGTTTAAATCATTCCATTATAAATTTATAATTATACTAATAAATAATTAAAGAAAATAAAATTAAGTGCGCTAAATAAAATAAACAGACAATAATAATTTAATGAAGGAACTAATGTCTCAAACGCCTACGTAACGTCGACGTGTAATCGAGAGGTTGAAAATTGAAACTTTGCTCGATGGAAGATCCTCAAGCTAGTTGCCAACTTCACTCCCAATTCCCAAATGAATAAATAAAATTGAATATTTAGTAGACAATGTAGACTTGTAGAGAGATAGATTGAGAAATTAGAATTAGAGAGATTGTAGGAAAATTTGTAAGAAAGATGAAGAGAAAATGAGGTATTTATAGTTGGAAAATTAGGTTAAAGCGTAAATATAATAACTTATGGGTTAAAAATAAATATTAAGAGGGTAGGGGGTTGGGGGAGGGGGGAGGCCAAAAATGGTCGTTGTACAATGGCCAAAATATAAAATGGTCGTTGGTGCAACGGTTATTTTTGCAAAATGGGGGTTTCGGGCGGGATCGGGGTGGGACTGGGTCGGGACTGGCGGGCCTGGGCCGGGCCGGGATGGGTTAGGACGAGACCATGTTCCGTCCCGATTCGAGTCCCGATATCGCAATTTTTTTTAAAAAAATATCGGGTTCGGGCCGGGACCGGGGCGGTGTCGGGTCGGGACAAGGGCGACCCGGTCCACTGGCCAGCCTTAGATTAAAATAACAAGAAGAAGAGATACACCTTTGGAAGAAAAAGATATATTTAGGGTATGGAAAGCATTTTTTGAAAAATAGTTTTTAAATTTTTTTATATTTAATTGATCAAAATTTTTGAAAAATATTTTTTTTATGAAAATTAATTTCTTAAAAGTGAGAAAACAATTTTCTTAATAAAAGTAGAAAAAATAAGTTTTAGTGACATTCAACCAACTATCCATCACCATTCAATCAATTCCTAACCATCCACCCCACCAAAATCCTAGACCCCTCCCCCCACCCCACCAAAAAGTTTTCAGTTGCCTCTTCGTATTCGGGAACAAAGTAGTTGCAGTTTTAAGATTAAAATAAGAAGAACAGATACACCTTTGGAAGAAAAAGAGATATTTACCTAAGATGAATTTATTTTAAGCGAAAAAAATTTAAACACACTCGATATTTTTATCAAGTGAATAATTACAACGGCTGTTTGTTACTTACACCGAGTCAAGTGTTGTATTTCAATTTTAGGATTAAACCTTAATTATGAAACAACCAAATCAAGCTGCATTTTGAGTATAAGCGACTTAACAGTTTGAGTGTAAGTCATCGTTAATGATTTTTGTATATGATGGAAATTGACACGACACGTGGTATGGTTTAGGTGTGAGGTCGAAAGGTGTAGCAGTGTTGTGCACCTGTTGTGAGATACTTCGGATTGAGTCCGGTTTAAAGAATAGGATTGGGCAAGGGCCGAATCAAGTGACGTCCGGTAGGCGGCCGAATGAGTTTAATGCGGATCCGCTCCGGATTTGGTGGAGACGTTACTCTTTGGTCATTATTTGACCGTTATTGTCATTTAAATGCATTAAATTAGAGAATGATTCTCGGGCACCTTATATTCATAGCTATAAAATGAGCCCAACCTTCATGTTGGAAGGGCATCACATTCTCATTTCACTTACTTGCAAGATTTCTCTGTAATCTTAAGTTGTACAAGCTCTCTACATTGGCTCGGGCTCAAAGCAATTCTGCTAAGGACCGAACCAAGTTCTAATCAAGATAACACCAACTCATGCTACTTCTTTTACTTATTCTCATTCACTTAATTATTGTTAATTGCCTACTATATTTACTTACGAATCGATCCACATATCCTTAAAATCACTTATAAATTTAACTGTACCTTTTTTGGGGTAAACAATTTGGTGCCCACCGTGGGGCTAAGGATAATAGTGGTGATTAATTTCAATCTTAAATTTCACTTGTTTCTTTCGAGATTTTCGTGGTTACGGGTCAAAACTAAACACTAACATTATGGCTAGTGAACTCAACGCTGAGATTATCAACCACGAGGACAACAACAGTGACAACAACGGTGACATCGTTGCTCAACGTCAATAATAACAACGACATTTTGTTTGGCACACCATCCACTGACCACAGAATGGTGTTCCACCCGTTGTTCCACCAAACGGCGTTCCGTCGAACGTTGATCCAATGAATAATAATAATCCTTTGATTTCACCTCGGTCGTCTAGAAGATCGCGTCAAAATACTTCGGATGATGATGAGGATGGTAAAATAAATTTGGCTCGAATCTTTTATATGCTAAAGAAGAAACAAGAGGCTATAACTCAGTTAAAAAGAAAAGCAGCGGAGCAAGCACACCGGATGAAGCTCGTCCTGTCTGTACTGATGAACCAGGTTGGGAAGAGGATTGAGTCAACGAGAATGCCAATGGCTCGGGGACTAATAAGTTCTCGGAGGTATTGAAAATGCTTGAAGCACTAACTGATCGAATTGACACTAATGAAAAGAAGGTTGAAACCTATAATTCACGGGTAGACCAGATTCTTGTGGCACCTCCGATCTTGAAGGGGCCAGACTCGAAAAGATATATTCAGTTGTCGTTCCCACCTAGTGCAAAACCAAAGTTGATACTGAAGAGATTTAAAATTCCTGACCTCTCGAAGTATGATGGGACAACGGATCCACATGAGCATATGACGTCATATACTTGTGTAATAAAGGGCAGTGACATGCATTCGGATGAGTTTGAATCGGTGCTATTAAAGAAATTTGGCGAAATACTTTCCAAGGAAGCAATGACTTGGTATTTTATATTTCCTGAGCATTATATTAATTTATTTGAAATTCTTGTAGATGCTTTGATAAAGGATCATGACGGAGCTTGAAAGGTTCAAGAAAGGAAAACATATATTTTAAAATTGCTCAGAAAGATATGGAGTTGCTGCGGGAGTTCGTGACCAGATTTCAAAAGGAACGAATGCTACTTCCCCGAGTACCGGATGAGTGGGCAGCTGAAACTTTCACCAAGGGACTAAATCTTAGGAGCTCCAGTGCTCTGTTCAAATTAAAGGAGAACCTGTTGAAATTCTCGGTCGTAACGTGGGCAGATGTGCATAACAAGTATGAGTCCAAGATCAGGGTGGAAGATGATTAGCTTGAACTTCTATCGAGGTCAGCAAGACGGAACGAAAACTTTGACAAGTCAAAGAGAGTAGTCGGGTCAGAGCCAAAATATTCAAAGGATAGGTATCAACCATATGGTCAATCAGAGAGGTCCAATTTCAGATCGGATCGGGATTGCAACAATCGTAATTTCCCATTAGATAGAGGAGATAAATGTGATGATCGAGGGTCTACCGGTAGGGATTTGCAATTCAAAAATAATATATGTGGATCTTCTTCTACCGTTGTTGAGAACACGAGGCTATCCGAATATAATTTCAACGTTGATGTGACTGGGTTCGTTTCAGCCATTCGTCATATAAAGGAAACAAGGTGGACAAGACTGCTTCGGATAGACCTGACTCAAATAGATCCAAACTTGATTAGTGATTACCATAGAACTCATGGTTATCGAATAGAGGATTGTCGCTAGTTCATGGATGAAGTGGCTCGATTGTAGAAAAATGGCCACCTACGCGAGCTCTTAAGTGATCGTACAAATGGGAACTACAGAAATAGGGAAGCGAACAAGCAAATAGAATCGGTTGAGCCCCAACATATCATAAATATGATTATTGGAGGAATGTACATTGCAAAGAGAGTTGTCATGACTGCAAAAAAGATGAAAGTCTCAATAACTTGAGAGAAAAGATCCAGAGACTACGTGCCGGAGGGAACGATTTCTTTCAGTGATGAAGACACAGAGGGCATCATTCAGCCTCACAATGATCCATTGATAATTTCTGTCTTTATCAATAAATTTTAGATTAAGTGTATTTTGATTGATCTAGGTAGCTCGGCCAATATAATCTGGTAGAAAGTGGTGGAGCAGTTAGGGTTGTTAGACCAAATTATGCCGACAACTTGGGTTTTCAACGAATTCAACATGGCAAGTGAGACTACGAGGGGAAATCATTCTTCCAGTAAACGCAGTCGTGATAATTCAGCAAATGAAGTTTTATGTTATTAAAGGTAAGATGAGATACAACGTACTGTTTGGCAGGCCTTGGATACTTGACATAAGGGTCGTTCCTTCGACATTGCATACGATGTTAAAGTTCCTGACTTCGGAGAGAATAAAGACCATTCGTGGGGAACAACCGACAGCAAGGGAAATGTTCGCGGTAGATAAAGCGGTGCAAACGCCGAAAGAAGTGAATGATTTAAGTAAAGGCAAGAAGTTAAATAGCAATCACAGTACTCGGACTCGAAGAGTATGGAGAAAGAAGAGGAGGACAAGATAAACTTTGAAGATGAAGAGGATTACTTCTGTGTCCCGAGGTCATTTTTGATGTCAGATGATTCGGATGCCACAAAGTTAACCGTAGAGGAACTAGAGCAAGTCATCTTGTTCGAGTATTTTCCAGATAGAAAGGTATACCTAGGCACCGGGTTATTTCCGGTGCTCAGGCTTAAATTAATTAAATTTCTTAAAGTTAACTCCGATTGTTTTGCTTGGTCCCATTTAGACATGACATGTATTCCACCGGAGATCACAACTCAAAAATTGAGTTTGGACTCAAACTTTCTCCTGGTAAAGCAAAAGAGAAGGCCAATGCCCGAGTTTAAGCATAAATTCGTCAAGAAGGAGGTAACAAAGCTTTTGCATATAGATTTCATCCGGGAAGTAGCTTACCCGGATTGGCTATCTAACGTAGTGGTTGTACCTAAAAAAGGCAATAAGCTGAGGATGTGTATATATTTTAATAATTTAAACAAAGCATGCCTAAAGGACTCTTCTCCTTTGCTACACATTGATCGAATGATTGATGTCACGATAGGGCATGGGATGTTATGTTTTCTTGATGCTTACTCTAGGTACAACCAGATTTAGATGAATCCGGAGAATCAACAGAAAACTTCTTTAATAACTAGGTACGGGACCTATTGCTAAAATGTAATGTCGTTTGGTTTAGAAAATACCGTAGCAATAAATCAACGCCTAGTTAATCGCATGTTCGAGGATCAAATAGGAAATACAATGGAAGTTTATATTGATGATATGTTAGTAAAGTCCCTGGAAGTAGAGGACCATTTAAAGCATTTATAGGAAATATTTTGACGTGCTTCGAAAGTACAAGATGAAGTTAGATCCTGAAAAGTGTGCTTTGGAGTTGGCTCGGACACGTTCTTAGGTTTATTGGTTTCAAATCGAGGAATAGATATTAATTCGGATAAGATGAAAGTCATCAAAGAGATACCATAGGTGCTTGACAATATGAAAGCAGTGCAAAGACTCACCGGGAGGATAACCGCTTTAAGCAGGTTTATCTCTCGATCGTCAGAGAAAAGTAATCGGTTCTTATCATTGTTGAAAGGGAAGAATGATTTCGAGTGGACACCGGAGTGTCAGCAGGCTTTGAGGTATTTAATGAAGTACTTGACCAGTTTGTCATTACTGTATAAATCGAAGGCAGACGAGCAGTTGTTCCTGTACCTGGCAGTGTCCGAAGTAGCCGTAAGCACATTATTCATTTGCGAAGAAAAAAGTACGCAATTTTTGATTTATTATGTGAGTAGGACATTGGCTAATGCAGAGACTAGGTACCCTCAGTTAGAAAAATTGGCTTTAGCATTAATAACGGCTTTTAGAAAGTTGAGGCCATAGTTTTAATGTCATCTCATATGTGTAGTAACAAATTATCCACTAAAATATATGATGCATAAATCGGAACTGTCTGGTAGATTAGCCAAATGGGCAGTGAAAATTAGTGGGTATGACATAGTGTATAAACCGAGAACATCTATAAAGTCTCAAGTTTTGGCAGACTTCGTAGCGGACTTTGCACCAGAGATAATTTCCAAAGTAGAAAAAGAACTTTTGTTAACCTCAGGAAAAGCTTCGAGGTCTGGAATCTTGTACATGCACGAATCTTCGAACGTGAAAAGGTCTGGGCTCGGGGTAATGCTTAAGGCACTTTTAGGGGATATTATTAGGCAATCAATAAGAACTGTGAGATTAATTAACAATGACGCCGAGTATGAGGCTATAATTGCAGGTTTAGAATTGGCAAGGAGCTTGAGAGTTGAGGTCATCAAAGTAAACTGTGACTCGCTTCTAGTCGTCAATAAAGTCAACGGCGTATTTAAAGTAAAGGAGGAAAGGATGCAAAATACCTAGAGATAATTCAAGTGATATTTCATCAGTTCAAAGAATGGACCGTGGAGCATATGTCTCGTGATCAAAACAGCGAGGCAGATGTCATGGCTAATTTAGGTTCATCTGTAGAAGCGGAAGAGTTTAATTTAGGAACAGTTGTACAATTGCTTAATTCTGTGATTGATGGTGGTCATGCCAAAGTGAATATAACAAGCTTGACTTGGGATTGGTGTAGTAAGTACATCGACTACCTTCTATGGACCCAAAGGGGTCTAGAGCCCTTCGTACTAAGGAAGCTAGATTTTGTTTGGTTGATGGTCAGTTGTATCGAAGATCTTTTTATGATCCTCTAATAAGATGTTTAGGACCTGAGGAAACTAATTATATGATGCGTGAGGTTCACGAGAAGACTTGCGGCAATCATTCAGGAGCGGAATTATTGGTCTAAAAATTAATTAGGGTCGGGTACTATTGGCCCGCGATGGAGGAAGTTACAAAGAACTTTATCTGAAAATGTAACGAATGCCAAAGAAACGCATCAATGATTCATCAACCGGCGGAATTGATGCATCCGATTTTATCACCATGGTCATTCATGAAATGGGGGATTGATATTATGGAGCCACTCCAATAGGCACCCAGAAAGGTACGTTTTATCTTATTTATGAATGATTATTTTTCTAAGTGGATTGAAGCGATGGCCTTCAAGAAAGTCAAAGAAAAACAAGTCATTGATTTTATATGGGACCATATCATTTGCCGGTTGGGCATACCAACAAAGATCACTTGTGATAATGATCGTCAGTTCGTTGGGAAGAAGGTGAATGACTTCCTCGAATATTTGAAAATCAAGAAGATAGTATTGACTCCGTACCACCTAAGTGCAAATGGAAAAGCAGAGTCAACAAATAAAATGATTATTCAAAATCTGAGAAAGAGACAAAAGGAGCAAGTGGAAAGAGATTTTGCCGTAGGTGTTGTGAGCATATGGAACAATGCTAAAGTCTAGTATCGATACGACAACATTTTCCTTAGTTTATGGTGCAGAAGCGCTAATTTTGGTGTAAGTTGGAGAGCCAAGCTTAAGATTTAGTCTTGCATCCGAAGAATCAAATACGAAGCTATGGATGTCAAGCTCGACTTAATGGATGAACACCGTGAGTTGACATTTCTATGGTTAGTTTCCCAAAAGCAAATGATGGGTCGATACTACAATCAAAGGGCTAAGCTTAGGTACATTCAAGTAGGAAACTTGGTTCTATGGAAGGTAATCCTCGACACTAAAAATCCCAATAAAGGGAAATTAGGCCTGAATTGGGAAGGATCCTATGAAGTGTCAGGAATAACTGGTAAAGGCTCGTACTAGCTGGATGTCGAAGATGGTCAAAAGTTCCCGAACAACTGGAATATTGTACAGTTGAAGCGATATTACTACTAAGGTGTGCGTTTTACTTGAATTTCATTTTGTTTCGATGGAACGAACTTTTGCAGGAGCAAAGTCGGAGTCATGGGTTAAATAATGAGCAGAAGTTAGAGTTAGGTCTAAAAACACGTGTTGCACTCTTTTTCCTTAGCACGATTTTTTATCCCGAAAAGGATTTTTCTGGCAAGGTTTTTAATAAGACAATAATGTAAAGCGTGTTACTAAATAGCTAAAGATCGGACAAACACTAGGGATTGGGGACTACCCAGTATTGAAAAGCAAATAGTGTTTGAATTATCATAACTTCGAATACAAATACTAAGGGTCTGCCATACCCTTAGAAAAGAAGGCAAGGAATTTACGAAGTAAATGCGAGTCTCAAAGCTGTTTGAAGTCTCGAAGCTAGGTCTCGAAGCTAGTTCAAAGTTTTTTTATTGTAAGGTTAAAAGATAGAATGAATCTTGCCAA
Source organism: Anisodus tanguticus (assembly GCA_034509755.1). Lineage (NCBI taxonomy): Eukaryota > Viridiplantae > Streptophyta > Magnoliopsida > Solanales > Solanaceae > Anisodus > Anisodus tanguticus. Next base: position 24,868,338 of record CM067544.1, on the reverse strand, counting down.
GATAGTTTTCATGTTACGGCAAAAATGTAAAGGCAAAAAGATCGAACGAATCTTGCCTAGTTGTATGACCGATGCAAAGTTTGAATGAAAACACTTTTATCCGATTGTAACAATTTGCACACTCTTGTTTCCAGTCGATCGATAAAACCTTTAGTCTTATGAGCTAATGAATTTGGTAAAGTCCTTAACTGGGGACTAACGTCCTAAATGTAACCGGAACAAAAATAAGTGAAGTACATTACTAAGGCATCAGGCCAGAATGAACCCAGCCTATTTCTAAACACACTTGTAGTTGTCTTAAAAGTTGGAAGTAACTAAAGTTCCAATATTTATGCCCAAAGTGAAGAGGAGACGTCTTATTCACAGCATAAAAGTAAGGTCCTTATATTTAAATCACTGAATGATCAAAATCGGAGGAAATTACTCGGTGTAGAGCGAACTAAAGTGAAAAGTTTGTTCAAATTACTTAAGTCATTTTTAAGACCAATTTTTTTTTCATTCGGCCCGACGCAAACTAAGTGTTGGTTTGTTTAGTTAAGATTCTGAAGTCGGAGGCAGTTAGCTCGAGTTAAGTTGGGAGATTATTTGACTAAGTGTTGAAAATAAGAAGACAATGACACGCGCCGAATAATGGTTAAGTCATAACAAAAAGAAATACTCATTTCATATATAAGACAGATAAATGGCCAGAACAAAATAAAGAAAATATAAGTACAAAGGCATCTAAGCCTAGCTCCTAATCGGACTCAGATTCGAGAGTCCTCTAGGTCATTTTCGAAGCTATCTCTGATTAGTTGGTGGTAGGCCTCGAGCTCAACTTCTTTGGCTTCGACAATTTTCGCATCAATAACTGGGATCCCTTCCCGAGCCTACTCCAAAGTGAACCTCTGGACATTTCATTTTATGTGCTTGTTTTTTAGCACTATCTAAGTCATTTCAGCCTTCACGTCAGCCAAAGCCTAGTCTCATTCAGCCGAGACTTGAGCAAATTAGGCGGAAATCTCAGCGTACCTCTGATTTGAAGCTTTAAGTTCATTCCTCAGGCCTTCGTTAGTTTGGGCTTGTTGGTCGGCCTGATCTTGAGCCACCTTCAGTGCAGCTTCATCGGCGACCCTACCAGAAATTCTGAAATTCTACTTGCTGAGCCTAGTGGTACTGATTCTCTTCTTGTTCCCTGAGCTGTTGGGTAAGGACTTTGACATCTTGGAAGAGTTTTTCATTCTCTTCCTCGAAGATCCTTTTTCCTCAGTGATAAGCTCGAGGTCGTTTATCGCTTGGAGGAATTTGTTCTTTACTTAGTCTAATTCAGCCTGGACAGTGGGAAAATTGTCGATCTGCTGTAGTTGGTCATCTTTTAGTTGAAAAAGCCGTTTTAGGTGTTGGATTGCTTTCTCTTGGGCGTTCAATTGCAATTTAAAGGTGCTCATTTTCATCCAAGCACTAGATAAGGCCCTCACCAACAATAACGGAGGACTGCAAGATTGAAAATTAAGTGGAAATTGGAAAAGGAAAAATAATACAAGTTTAAATTAAATCAATCAAGAAGAATACGAACCCGGTTGGCGGCGTGCATACCCTCGTTGAAAGGCATAGCCAAGATACGTTCTGCATTCTCTCCCTATCGAACTCCAAAATGAGGGGCCTCATGTAGTTGGAAACCCCGACTGGGCGAGACAAGAAGTTAATGTGCTCGGGGAAGGAAATTATGGTCGATCTCATTCTTCTCGGATCCGCGCTTGGGGCTGAAAAAATGTTGACAAGTTTGGATCAGGAGCTGGCATGGTTCCTCAAGGCTCAAGAGGACTTGGTTATTTTTTTAGGAATAACCAAAAGGGAGAATCCAGCAATGTGAGCACGCTCAGCCTGAACTGCGAAGATTCCAACCTCTTCGAAGAAGTAGTCAAAATCTTCTTGCCCAAAGGTTTGGGCTGTTTGTGATGGTGGATGAGGAGTTGAAGTAGAAGTTCTAGTTTTATTAGCCAACAACTCCTCGTCCGTGGCTTCTTCATCATCATCAATGATGACGGATTCTACGACCGGTGGTGTGGGGGTAGGACTAGTCACGGCCTCAGTTGGAGGCAAAATTAGTTCGGCTGCTTCAGTAGCAACAGTTTCTTCTCTCACTTAGGTCGGAGTGTCTTCCGTCGGAATGGTAGTAGCAGCGGTAGAGGTTTTTCTAACCCAGATATTATCTAGGGAGATTCTTATATCTTGAGCTTGGGAGGAGCCTTCGCCTCCGAGCTTCTTTTCCTCTTTTTATCGACCGAAGGTGACTTCAGAGGCTTTGATGATTTGCTTTTTTGCAGGTTGTTTCTTGGGTACCTCAGTGATGCGTTGAACCGATGCGGTCGGATCAAATACCGGATCGGAGATAGTTGGAGTAGCAGAGGGGTTGGACCTCGAGGTCGAGGAGCCCTTTGGTAGACCTGCAAGTTCAAAAATGGAAGGAGTAAAAACTGCACAAAATTGTGATTAAACCTAAGTAAGAGGGTTAGGTGAATACTGATCATGGTTTCGGGCTACCCATTATTTATCATAAAGTTCTTTCCATGCATGCTTCTTGTAAGAGCATGCCATTTAGATTAATAAGGGAAGAAAAGCCTCGATACTTACGATGCATGTTCCACTCCTCCGGGAAGGACATGTACCTCGCCAGAATGATTTTAGCATTTGAACCGCAATAAAACATTCCAACCACCACCGATCTCAATTCTCATCGACACTGGAGAGGATAGAGAATTTACCTCGCTTAGAACGCTGGACTATTCCACCATGAAAGAATCGTGGCACATATAAACAAATCAAATGATCCAAAGTAAAGTCCTTTTTAACCAAGTTGGCCAAAAAATGGAGGCAGGTTATGATCCTCCAGACGGTCGGACCAATTTGTGCAAGACATAGGTTTTAAGTCCTACACATCTCGAGGATAACACGGTCGATCGATGGGTTGAGTTTAAAAGTGAAGGGGTAGGTGTATACGTTGGAGTATCCAAACCTAAAGGTGGTGATGTCATCATCCGGGCCGGGGATGATGATCCCGGAGAGGTTTGTCCAACCACAGTCATCTCAAACTCTTTTGAGATCGGAGGCCTTGATAGAGGATGACCAGTTTCTAGCCTCCTCTCCCTAGTTAGATTTCTTGGAGGCCGTTTGAACGGCGAACTCTGTGTCAAAGTGGAAACTTGAAGCCAGCATGTCGTATGCTCTGGGTTTGGCAGCAGCTTGAGTTTCAGAAGTTTCACCGGTGTCGTTGACCTCTTCAGTGGCCGACGATGGTGAAGTCGTCGGAGAAGATTGCCTATAGAAAGATCGAGAATTCTTGGCCATTCTGATGAAGGTTTGAAGATTTGAGGATATGAAGATTTGAAGAAAATCTGGAGATTTGAAGGTTGTTCGCTTGAAGGATGAATTTTTTTTTTACCAAAAGGTAAAATGTAAAAAGAGAACAATAAGGTTTTTTTTATAGGGGTGAAGTTATCATTACGAAATGCTTCAGTTTATGAACCGAAGTGACAGTTCAATCAGAGGTTGACATGTGTCTAGAATCGTAGAGTGATAAGACGTGAGTAGTTGAAAGAAAGCTTACAAGAAAAGACACCTGAGAGATCATTTTCACTTCCCATTACTACAGTAAACTTTGATTCGGAAAGTGTGAGGACTATATGTATGCGATGGAAACTGACACGACACGTGGCATGGTTTATGTGTGAGACGAAGGGTGTAGCAGTGTTGTGCACCCGTTGTGAGATACTTGGGGTTGAGTCCGGGTTGAAGAATAGGATAGGGCAAGGGCCAAACCAAGTGACGTCTTAATGCGGATCCGCTCCGGATTTGGTGCCAGCTGTTACTCTTTGATCATTATGTGGTCGTTATTGTCATTTAATTGCATTAAATTAGAGAACGATTGTCGGGCATAAATGTTTTGTATTCATAGTTATAAAAGGAGATCAACATTCATGTTGGAAGGGCATCACATCATTTCACTTACAAGATTTCTCTGTAATCTTAAGTTGTACAAGTTCTCTACATTGGCTCGGGTTCGAAGCAATTCTGCTAAGGACCGAACCAAGTTCTGATCAAGATAACACCAACTCAGGCTACTTCTTTTACTTATTCTCATTCACTTATTTATTGTTAATTGCCTACTATATTTACTTATGAATCGATCCACATATCCTTAAAACCACTTACAAACGTAACTGTAACTTTTTTGGGGTAAACAATTTTATAAGTATACCTTCTTGCCTTGATAAGTTATTTTGTTGGTCCAACATTCTTACCTTTTCCTTTTTTATAATACCTAAAATGTTTAGCTCGGTGAAAGAAAAGAAAAGTTATTGTTGATTGACTGTCATTTTTGTATTATACTCTTTCTATTTCAATTAACTTGATATTTTACCTTTTAGCATGTCTCAAATAAAAATCATCTTTTTATATTTAAAATAATTCATTCCTCTTAATATTTTTATTTTATAAAAGTACAATATTGTATATTTATTTTACATCATAAATTTTTAAAAATTTGTGTGCATTAAATAATGTCATGTCAATTAAGAGGGAAGGAGCAGCTAAGTAGGATTATACGAGCAAATAGCATCGAAGAATTGTTTGACTCAAAGCGCTGCAGTTATCACTTATTATCTAATTGAATTAAAAGGTACGTCTGTAGACGTATAAACACGTGTCTAAATATAAAAGGAAAAGAGAAAGGCAAGACAAATTTCTATTTTCTTTTTATGTAATATATGCATCCATCTTGGCAAAAGTTTGTAGGCAAAACCTACTGCAAATAAAGTGACTACAAATGGAAATGGTTATATAAACATAGACACCTAACTAGTGTTGAAGGATCGGTGCTATTACCTCCAGAACGTCTGAGTAATATCAGTGAAGTAGTCAGGTGTAAGCCTGAAAATCTGGATTATAAAAAAAAAAAAAAAAAAATAGACACCTAACACTCGTTTGGTTCGAGAAATTTGATGAAATAATCATGATATGGAATTTTGATATTTTTATCCAATTATTATTTATATTTTGAAATATGTACAACTGATTTCGATATTATTTAATACACTACTAATAGGATAAACCATCAAAGGGACTAACTACTCATGCTTTTTTTTTCTAGAAGCCCATGAAGGTCAAGTATCTAAGTGTATAATTGTAAATTATTAGTTTAGAAAGAAAACAAAAAAATTATACGATATCTTGTTTATCAATTTTAGTGCAATGAATTAAATATTCAACCAAAAACAATTTATGTATTATTAATTCTTATATTATAATTCATGCATGTATAATTAACTTGTCTTCAAACCAAATGATACCTTAAAATAGAACCTCAACATTCGGTGTTTGGAATTCAGTAATCCAGTTTAGTGATAAATTGCGTCAATCGTTTCATCTAAAAAGTGGCATGCAAAACTAATTTGTTAATGGATCACGAAGATACTCAAAACATAATCTATTACTCTTATGTTATAATAGAAATTAAATTGTGTGAATCACTAACTTAAAAATCAAGTTAGCAGATAAACAACGTTTTCATTTATTTATTTATTTTAGGTCTGCAATACTTTTATGTGAAATTAAGAGATGTTGGTCACTTTGAGAAAACAAAAGAAATTGTTAGTGCTTTTGTGAACCTTCTTGTGTTTTTCTCAATCCTCCTTGTTTTTGCACTTTTTTCAATCTTAAGAGGTAAAGTACTTAGTCATTTTCATGAACATTATAGAGCAACTTCTAAACTTTGAAAAAAGAAAGCACAAAAAAGCCCCAAATATAATATGTGTGAACTTACTCCTTTACAACATTTGCAAGTTTCACCTATCCACTTCAACTATATAAATTAGAATTATAGCAATTAAAAAGATAAGATCTCTCTTTCTTGTGTTGTTCAGGATATTATAATACTTAGTTGTGATAGCGAAATCTCAATTTAATAAAGTACAATAGATTGAGGAATTATAATATCAGTTCAATGTGGTTTAAAGAATTCCACCATATCTTCGTCTAAATCAAAACTCCATTATTGCCAATTCATCAATCATATAATATTAAGCAACTTGCACTTAGTTATATTGTTTTTATATCCAAAAGAGCCTTTAGCGTATATAACTAGTTAACTACCAGGTTTCCAGCTGTCTAGATCAATAATTTAATGAACATAATAATTTCAAATAATCACTAAAGGGTCCCAAATTATATGTTCACCGCATCTCTTCAAAGTAGAATTTGGCAAAGCTAGACACCCTAAAAAGACACTTATTAGTAGTTTGGTGGGGTGTATTAGAGAAAATAATTCATGCGATTTTTCATTTTATGTATAACTAATGTAAGTATTAGTTATACATCTTATTTGGTATTATTCTATGCATAACTAATACCTAGCAAATCATAGTATTAGTAATATAATGAATTTTAATGCATGCATAAGCATGATTAAAGACACAATTGCCCATGAAAGATATTTATGGAGGGTATTATTTTAAACAAAACTTAAATCAAATCATCAAATTATATTGTTACATAACATCTGTGTTTGATTGTATTAATCTCCCTTCGGGAGTCTTTCTTATTAATAAAAATATATATAGTGTGTACAATGTGGAATTCTAATACAATAAGGATCTTATATCTACCATAATTATACAACACTAAATATTACAAAATATATGTAGTATATTTAATAATATACATTAATACATCTTCCTCAGTCGGAGCGGGAGGAGGCTGGATGTTAAGACTAGATCTGAAGTCGAGAAATAGCTGTCTAGGAAGATCTTTCGTGAAGATATCCACATACTGATATGAAGAAGGCACATGCACACCTTAACAAGACCGATAACAACCTTCTCACGAATAAAATGTATATCTATCTCAATGTGCTTGGTTCGCTGATGCTGAACCGGATTGTGAGATAAATATATGGCGGATATGTTATCACAGTACACCAAAGACGCCTTACACAAGGGACAATGAAGCTCCAAAAGAAGATTTCGGAGCCAACAGATCTCAACAACAACATTCGCAAATCCTCTATACTCTGTTTCTATACTCGAAGGGGATAATGTGGCTTGCCTCTTGACAGACTAAGAAATGAGATTATCCCCTAAGAACACACAGTAACCGGAGGTGGAGCATCGCGTGTCCGGACAGCCTGCCCAATCAACATCTGTATATGATAACGACCTGGTCGGTGATGAGTGGTATAAATACAATCCATAATCAAGTATGCTCTTAACGTATCGAATGATACGCTTCAGAGCAGTAAAATGGGGCTCCCTGGGGGCATGCATGAATAAGCACACATGCTGAACAACATAAGAAATATAAGGCCTGGTGAAAGTAAGATATTGTAGTGCACCTGCCAGACTCCTGTAAAGGGTTGGGTCGGTCACTAGATTACCATCAATAGTATTAAGCTTTGATTTAGAGTCAACTGGAGTGGACATTATCTCGAAGTTCGCCATTTTAACCCATTGGGTCATATGTTTTATCTAGTTTTATTGGATGATTTTTTTCACTTTATTTGGGTTTACCCACTTAAATTTAAGTCTAAGGTCTTTGCCAAGTTTCTTGAATTTCGTGTCTATATCAAAACACAATTTGAAAAAGCCATAAAATCATTTCAATGTGATAATAGACGTGAATTTAATAATTCCTCCTTTCAAAAATTTTGCACTGATAATGGCATGATTTTTCATTTTTTCTGTCCCCACACCTCTATATTTTGTAATATACGTTAATAATCTGGATATATTGAATTTTTCAAGCTATAAATTTACTCTGCTTTTTTACAACTGGATGCATTAAATTTTTTGTTATTTGATGATAATGTTTTGACATATAACACAAATAGAGTGAATTATATTTACAACGGGATATGTTGAATTTTTGTGCTATAAATTTACTCCTTTTTTTTAGAACCGGATACATTAAATATTTTGTAAGTTTGATGGTAAATTTTTGTGATATAACACAAACGTAGAGTATTTTTACATCCGGATACATTGAATTATTAATAAAATTTGTTATTTGATTATTTCACTAGTTATATGGAGAATGTGGAGGGTATTTTTGTAAACAAATAAGTTTTAAAAAAAATCATACAATGCTTGAATACACCAAGCCAAACAATGATAAGAGATAATCTCAGCATAATTAATGCAAGCATAACTAATGTAAGCATTACAAAGACCACCATTACTAATACATCATATTCAACACTATTCTTATGCACCCTATCAAACGACCCCTTACTTTATACTTAAAGGCATCTTTAATTAGGTTACTTGTTCTATCATTACCTTCACTTCTTCAACTTGAATGAAAGTTAAATTCTGGTCAATTATATACAAGGCCAAGTTATGTTTTTCTTATATTTTCTAGGCCGGTATCCGTTAGGGTCCGACTAATTCAGATTCTCGCCGGGAAGTCTCATTTTGGGAGACCTAGTCACATTAGTACAATTGAAAGAGGACCTGGTGAGGAAAATTGTGATTCGCCTAGCAACCTTAGTGTATCAGTTAATGCTTTTATTTGTCTTATAATCCTCAAATATACTCATTCATCATAATTATGTAACATACTTTAACCACCCAAAGAATAGGAAGATAGGGAGAAAGTAATTCCAGTTACTTTAGTCTTTATGTTTTAGGAATAAAACCAAAAAACAACAACAATATGAAATGGAATATTTTTTCTACAAAAATAAAGAATCTATTAAGAAAGCAACAGAATGGAGTTGATTGTTCATCAGTTATGGAAGGAACTTCCCAAGTTTCTCTTATATACAAGCAAGATTCAAAGGCAAAGATCCAGGATTGAGAGGATTAAAAATCACATGAAAAAATCAATTTCAATTCTTGAGTATTAAAAATTCAATAGCTTATCAAAGAAATTCTTCTCAACCATCCACAGAAAGAGAGCTTTTATACTGAATCAACCTGTTGTCTGGCAAGATACCTTTCCCTTCTTTCTTTCTGAAATAGTAAAACACAGTGACTATATTAGAAACAGAAGTCATGTTAGGCAATTGATTTTGATACTTTTTCATTATCCAAAGCAAGAAACCTGATTTTGATTCAGAAAATTCTTTTGTACCTCAGATTGGTTAAGAAACACCAACTACTACTACTACTACTACTACTATGCCTCAGTGTCAAGCTTCTTGCCTTGTATTGCAATAGAAAATGTATTATTTTAGGCCCCACTTATAGCTATTATCTCACCATTTAACTCCTTGGTGGTATGGATGAGAGCCATTATATAATTTTACTGATCAAATTGTAGTAAATCAAAAGAGCACTTAAAGAGATCAGAAAGCAACAAGCAAAGTTTCTAATACGCAGTTTATTTGGAACATAAAACCTCAGCATTGAACATAAGAACGTCGTAGTGGCAAGGCAACTCACCCATTCATCAATAACAAGACCTTCTCCGACAATCTTTGGACCTGTATCTTCTGGAGGCCTTTTGCGTGCCTCGACCTCAGCCTCAGCTTCAGCTAGCTGTCGGTTAAGTTTCTCGAGTGCCTAAGGAAAAACGAGCCACAAAATCCTTATTGCCATTTCCACATAAACCTTAGACAATTACATAGCTAGAAACAGACTACAGAATAAAACTTATTCAACTAATGGGCAAAATTGTTGGAGAAAACCTACTTACTGGGCAAGGGCGTTCAGCATCAAGGAAAACAACACCCAGTACTTGTTCAACTGCCACTTCATCCTTCCTTTCGTCAAACTGATCCAAATCATCGTTAGCATGAATGCAAGCATTAGGAGGATCGAAGGTCTAATTCTTAAACGAGTTAAAGGAGAGGATGCACAAAAGGAAATAGAAATAAATTACATTATAAATAAGAGAAAAACAACTTTTGGACATTTGTTAAACTATACTACACTTTTTTTCTTGCATTATCACTTGGAATCAATTTTCCTATACACTCAAACCCATAAAGAGGAAAACCTTAATAGCCTCAACTCAAAAATAGATGATGTTGGATACAGTATGCCAAATTGATGATAATTGATGGATTAGGACTCATTCTTCTTTTAACATGAGTAAGTCTACGACAGCATGAAGATCAGAGATCAAGTTTATTTTTCTTGATTTATACCATACTTCACTTTACTAAAGAAAACTCAAAATATCATAATTGAATAGAAATTGATTTATGAACAGAGTTTTCGGGAAAAGAAGGTGATCCAAACCATTGTTTGTCAAATCTGATAGGCGGTATAGCATGTGATAGTGTGTGCACTGGCTCCATTATTCTTGAAGTAGATAATTTATAGCTTTGAAACCGCAAATTAAGAGTAACATGAAAGTCCAACAAAATATTCTGGTGTCTTGAGAAGGAAAAAGAAAAGATGCGTAGAAGAATGACAAGCTTAGAACTAAGGAGGATTATAATTAAGCTTTTAACTATCATGTAGAAATATTGAAATGCAACAGTACATCAAGAATACTTGATGATTGCAGAATCAAAAGTCTGAAACTTGAAAGTACACAAGTTAAATGTTTCACATACACTAGAAAGATTCTTTTCTTGTTATTGGTAAAGGTATTGAAGAAAAAGTATACACTAGAAAGAAGTATAAAAGTACAGGCAAGTGGCAACCAGGGCTGGTTTCCCTTCAAGGATAGGTTACTTTTCATATTGTTTCTGTAAGTGGAATGGTCCCTATGATTAGGGTGTAAATTTGTGGCAGAGATTGGAGACTTTTCTCCATATCTTCTTTCCACATTTGACACGTTAATTTTGATTCTCTATGGATTTGCTGGCGAAAGATGTTCACATTTGAAACTACTTAATGTCGGTGCTCTCATCTCTCTTTGGGGAGGATACAGCAACAAACATGACATGTTTTAAATCCATATCAAAATTCCGTTGATTTGCAAAACTGATCTAAAGGGGACACGTAACATGTGCACATGAACAAAGTTTTGAGGTGACCAAGTCAAATCCTCTCAATCCCTCAGTGATGGTTTTTAAAGAGCAGAAATTGGAGCTATAGCATTTTTTTTTTCATTAACTTCAAAAAAGAAAGGAAAAGAAATGAGAAAAGACGTATGTTAAATGGAGGCACTTAAAAGGAAAAGAGTTGTAAAGTAAGAAGTACTGATAGGAGGAGAACAAGATCAATTTTTGATGTTATTCTACGTAAGATTTAGAGGAAAACTAATCACAGCGTAAGCAAGAAATGTGTCGCGTCTAGTATGACCCTGAAAACGTTTTGACCTAAGGGCTTAGGCATTGAATGGCTCAAGGCCCAATCTGTTTGTTATTCTAAGTATTGTTTCAAGTGATTCTACATTTCCATCAAACATGTGATTGATTCCCCTTTTATTGTTTTCCTTCTTTTGGGGGTTTATACTTTATAGGTCAAATATATAGTGTTGGTTGCTATTGTATAAAGCAGGACGGGAAGTAAATAACTATTACAAGTGTTCGAAAGGATGAACAAACATTCAATATTCAGAAATTGAATCTTGTTGAACAAATAGGCCAATATTGATAACTGCCGCAAACTTGTTGTATCTTGAATCTTGATAACCTGAAATCAAGAAATAACTAAATCTAGATGGTTACAACGTTGTGTGTTGAGTCGAGTGATTGCACTCTGTCCTTATGACAAGATTGCCCCGTATATATGCTTTTACGTTAGCAGGCAATAGTCTCTCAAGATAAAACAACACTTTAATCTCAACACTATAAAGCAAATAGGTTGAGTCTAACGAAGAAAACAAATACGAATCGACTTGCTGAAGATATGGAAAAGGAAGGAAGAGTTTCTGTTTTCGTCCAACGTTATTGGACCGACTTTTTCTTTTATTTTGTCTATGTGTATATATTGTGTCTCTGTTGTTTATATCTTGTGTATATGTGTGTGTTTGCTCACTGTTTTTCTTCACAGTTTTGCAATATTTTTCGTCACTGTTTCGTGTCTGTTTGTGCTGTTTTTATGTCACGTTATTGAGCCAAAGGAGGCATCAATATATAGCATGGAAGAGGGACTCCTCAACTGCCAAACAAGGTTGTTAATGGCATTAGAGAGGGCAGTTAATGGCAGGTTTAATGCCATTAGAGAGGTTGTTCATGGCCTTGAAGGAGGGCTGATTAATGGTCATGAAGGAGGGTTGTTTATGGAGGAGTTAACAGCCAAGTAACGGCTGGTTAATGCTCCAAAAAATAGTCCAAACGGTAGGCAGAAAGTTTCTGCCTTCTGTCTTTCCCAAAATCAACTTTTCAGAAACTCTAGGGACCAAACTGTAAATATTAAGCAATTTGGGGTCCAAAAAGATAATATCAAAAAGTCCCCATAGCCCGAGCCGGACGGGCGGGCGGCGGCGTGCGTGGGCTTAGCCTTGAACACAAGCACATCTAGGTCCTCCCTCCTTTAAACACATGGGATACCCCTTGGGGTCCCAAACCCTTTACCACTTTAGAGACTTATAAAGAGAGCAATTCTTTCTTTTCCCACCGATGTGGTAGATTTGTCCCACACCATATTTTCATGCCTCAAACACCTTACTTCGTGGACCAATATCTCTTTGAAATTTGGCGATTCTTGGCCCTACGGTCATCTACTCACTTAGTAGAATATGCATGTGAGAAGAGACAAAGCTTCCAACATGCGGAACACTAGTATTTAATTTATTAAATATGGGTGGACGCACCTCCCCGCCAAAGGCAAATTTCCAACATATAGCATACTCACTTTCCTGTACCAATTACAGCTAAAAAAACTCGAGAAGAATAACGAGAATTGCAGATAATATACTCCTAAAAGCTGTTTGAATTTCTGGGATGAATAAAGTAAAGTTTCTAAAGGCCAAGATTGAATTTAATCAGGTTATTCACTTTCATGAGAAAGTACCTATGTAAATGCATGGAGGGCAAACCACTATTTAGCACTTACCAGCTCTGGCACATAATCCACGTCCTCTTTTACTTTTAAGCTCATAACTTTGAACTTGACTCTGCTCTTCTTGTTAACTTGTTTCTCGTTATTATCAGGTGGCTCGATGAATTTGAAAACTGTTAGTTAGGCATGGCATTAGCACACTAAAACAGCGATAAGCAACTATTCTCAATTAACATCACACAGGAAGACATGAAAGGCCAAGAGGAGATGTTACCAGTTGCAATGAGGCTTTCATCAGGAGAAAGAATACCGCCTGGCGGCCGCATGTAACAACTTTTTGGCCCAGTTGTTTGAAACTGAGATAGCACAATGAAGTAAAATTAGGAAATAAGACTGAATAGAAATAGTAAGCTGATCACAATGAAGTAAAATTAGAAAATAGGCCTGAATAGCAACAGTAGCTGATAAAGATTACAAATATGAAAAAAATCTAGCAATGGAAACTACAGTAAAAGCTTCCTGTGATGCACTGATTATGTTGGTCAACAAGTTAACCTTTGGCATCGGAAACAAATATGGAATGTAAAAATTCCTTATAAGGTGGTTTCTTTTGTTTGGCTTGTTGCTAAAGAAATAGTAGTCATATTATTTTGCTATGTGAAATGACTGATCATATCTGGCAACTATATTTAAATATGAAAGGAGTTAAATGGACAATGACAAGCTCAACTAGAGAGCTGCTAGATTGCTGGAATGGCTCAGGCAGAATTGACAGACAGAAGAATAGGTGGAAAACAATTCCTGCATTCATATGGTAGATTATTTGGAAGGAAAGAAATACAAGATGTTCTGAGGATAGATATAGCTCTACTCAGAAGATTAAGATGAACTCTTTTACTGGTATTTCACTTTTGGCATAAAGAGGAATTCTAGATGATGCAGAATCAATCTTAGATATTACTCCTATGGAATAAGAAGAACAAGGTTACTATTCTTGTGTTTTGAATGGTAAATATCGCATTCAACACTGCCTTTGTGCAGATGATATATAAAAGTTGTTGACTTTCTCCCAAAAAAAAAACAAAAAGATCACTAGTAGAATTCTTCTCAGGAAAAGAAGAAATGAAATTCAACTGATAGTTATTAGTATTAGTGAATATTAGTAGAATATTCACCATATATTTTGTAATTATTAGTGTTGTATAATTATGGTAATTATAGGATCCCTTTTGTATTACAAAATATATAGTGAATATTCTACTAATATTCACTAATATTACAAATTTCTTGATAATTCGGACATATCACCGCTTGTCCACCAAGATCTCCGACATGCTACCACTGTTCCGTCACCAGTCAGCAATCTCGCACTGCCGCTACCGGCGGTCTGTTCTCGGTCACCACCTCCGCCCCGTCTCTGCCACCAACCCAACAAGCATTCAGGCGCCTATGCCACCTGCTCCACCTCTGTCACTGTCACTGCCGACTGCCACCACTACCGGCAGTCGGCCCCCATCTCAGAAAATACACCGGTTCGTACCTTTCCCGTATCCATGTCGTCTCTGCAGTCTCACCCCCACACCACAGTCATTCCAACCACCGCGACCACCCACCTAACCCCATTATCGGACCCCTCCCACCTCCGACACCATACCCCACTTCATCGTCCACAGCCAGCCTCGATATATCTAGACCAGCGACCAAACCCAACCCAGAAACTACACCCGACCTTGACCCACCCAGATGGACAACCACACCACCACTCGTCACTGTAGAGATTAACCAGACCGCCTCCCCCACCCGACACAATATTCCGACCCATCGATCTGAACCAACCATGAGTTCGACCACCAACAGTGCACTAGATCCGACACCCAACACCCTTACCCAGCCAGCACCCTCACACCGTATGGAAACCCATGCCTAACACGGGATTTTCAAACCCAGAGTCCAATTTAACCTATCTACCCAAATTCCTAAAAACTCAAAATTAACCAAAACAAGACCCTAATTGGAATAAGGTCATGTGTGAGAAATTTAATGCTTTGACAAAATAACATACTTGGGATTTGGTTCCTAGACCGGAGGGGGTGAATGTGATCCGATGCATGTGGCTTTTTCATCACAAATTCATAGACAATAGTGACCTAGCGAGATATAAGGCGAGACTTGTGGCTAATGGTACTAATCAACAGGAGGGTATTGACTGTGGTGAGACATTCAGTCCGGTTGTTAAATCGGCTACCATTCGCACCGTTCTGAGTATTGCTATGGGTAAGCATTGGCCCATACATCAGCTTGATGTGAAAAATATATTTTTACATGGGACTTGAAAGAAATTGTTTACATGCACTAACCGTCTGGTTTTGTCCATCCAGCAGCCCTTCAGTATGTATGTCGTCTCTGTAAGTCACTTTATGGTCTGAAACAGGCCCCTAGAGTATGGTATGATCGTTTTGCACAGTATCTTATGCGAATTGGATTTGTATGTAGCAAGTGCGATAATTCTCTCTTCATCTTTCATCAAGGTAACACCATAACTTATTTATTATTATATGTGAATGACATTGTGCTTACTGCCTCATCTGATCTGTTGAAAAAATAGATAATTGCATTACTCAAAGCCGAATTTGCCATGACCGACTTGGAAAAGCTGAGTTATTTTTTGGGATATCAGTGACTAGATCTGCAGACTCTATGTTTCTATGTTAGCGTAAGTATGCAGAGGAGATAGTACACAGGGCTAAAATGGCAAACTGCAAGATTATGTCCACTCCAGTTGACACTAAATCAAAGCTTAGTGATGTTGATGGTAATCCGGTGTCCGATCCCACACTTTACAGGAGTCTTGCAGGTGCATTACAGTATTTCACATTCACCAGGCCTGATATTGTTTATGTTGTTCAGCAAGTGTGTCTGTTCATGCATGCCCCCAGAGAGCCTCATTTTACCGTCCTTAAGCGTATCATCAGATACATTAAGGGCACACTTGATCATGGATTACATTTATACCCCTCTGCACCTACCATGTTACTATCATATACGAATGCAGATTGGGTAGGTTGTCCGGACACCCGACGCTCCACCTCTAGCTATTGTGTATTCTTAGGGGATAATCTAGTTTCATGGTCTGCCAAAAGACAGGCCACACTATCTCGTTCGAGTGCAGAAGCAGAGTACAGAGGCGTTGCAAATGTTGTTGCTGAGATATGTTGGCTCCGAAATCTACTATTGGAGCTTCAGTTTCCTTTGCGTAAGGCGTCTATAGTCTATTGGGATAACATATATGTTGTTTATTTATCTCACAATCCGGTTCAGCGTAAGCGAACCAAACACATTGAGATAGATATACACTTTGTTCGTGAGAATGTTGCTATCGGACATGTCATGGTATTGCATGTGTCTCTTCATATCAGTATGCAAATATATTCATTAAAGGACTATCTAGACAGATATTCCTCGACTTCAGATCCAGTCTAAGCGTCCGGTCTCCTCCCGCTCCAATTGAGGGGTGTATTAGTGAATATTAGTAGAATATTCACCATATATTTTGTAATTATTAGTGTTGTATAATTATGGTAATTATAGGATCCCTTTTGTATTAGAATTTCACATTGTACACACTATATATATTGTATTAATGTGAAAGGCTCCCCAAGGGGGAGATTAATACAATCTTACAATTAATTTAACTAAAAAAGCAGCAAATTTCTGTAATAAAGCAACTATCATATATTAATTCAAAAATGGTTGATCTTGTTTCAATAAAATATCTAATTAATGCATGGAAGGATGCTAGTTAAACAGGTCAATATTACCGTTAACTCACATTGATGAATGGTTTAAGACCTATGGTCATTGGTCAAGAATATTTTTTGGCCCAATACTGAGAAATGATGCCCCTACTTGTTTGGGATTGAGGTGTAGTTATTGTTTTCTGAACAATGATGCAGAAGGCGAGCGCCATGAAATAGTATCAGTTGCAAAGGGCATATTTGACATATTGGCTCTTTGGAAGATCCAATTTCACCTTCCATAGTGATGTAGATCTCATAATAATGAACGTTTCCACTAACCACAAATCATCATCATTTTAACCTTCAGTATCCAGAATTGCTATTAAATTAACAAAAAAAGGCCTACCTTTAAACAGATTGTCTATAAAGCATAAGTACTATCAACACCCAACTAAGGAAAGTTTGGCTTAGTGGGGAAATAAAGTGATTTGTGGCACTACTTGTGGAGATTATGAAATTGACATAATGAGTATTAGGTACTAAGCACATTTCACATCAGAAAACATAAAGTAGGAACTGTTAGGACCACCAAAACAAGAGAATACCAGGAAAATGAGGCTAGTATAATGTACCTTGAAGGCCACAGGATTCTTGCTAATATTCTTAATTCTAATAGCACTTTTGACTTGTTTGCCAGGATCATCTTCAAAAGGATAAAAACAGAATAAGTATAATTCAATAAATAAATATAGAGATGGAACACAAAAACAAATCTAGAAAGATAGCCCTTAAGGCATAAGAATTAATATTATTACTAGCTTACTACTACAACTATAGTCAAGTTTCATCCAAAAATAGTGTACAAAACAGTATTACGAATTACTAGTTAATATTAGGCCATTAAATTAATAAACATAAGTATACTCCTGGTGAAGTAGCGATAAAGTAAATAAATACCATACCAGAATCACAAATCAACATCCCATTTCAGTAAACAAAAAAAACTATTCCAAATTAGCAACATGAAACTTTCTTTCTATTAATCCAAATTAGCAACAGAAAACTATTCCCCTCGTCCAATTTTAGTGTCTTAGTTTGACTAGTTACGGAATTTAAAAAAATAAGTTATACTTTTGAATTTTGTGATCTTAAAATAAAAATGTGTATAATATACCAAAATCCCTTTGAATCTTCTGCTCTTAACCAAGTCAGACAGATAGAATGTAGGAATTAGAGAATTATCAAATAATTTTTTTTTTAAAAGAGCATTATTTTTTAAACAGACAAAAATGAAAAGTAAGACATTTAAATTGAGAAGGAGAGAGTAGCAAAATAACTGAATTACCTATGTTGCTGACAAATCAACAAATTATACAATAGAAAACACAAAACATATGTCATATCAAAAGCGGGTAGTATGATCTAATTCATGACAAACAATTAGATGGGAAAAGCCAAAATAAATCAGCAAAAATTCAAGAAAACAAAAAGAACCAAAAATTAAGAACATACATGAAAAGTAGAGCTTGTTTTGTGGATCAAGACTGAGCCTACCACGAGTTGGAAGAAATGATTTAGCAACAGAAGAAACCTTAAAGGAATCATGAATATTAGAGTGATGATCAACAGAAATGCCATTATGTTGCTGTTGTTGCCTAAAAGATGATGAAGAAGAAGCAACAGAAGAGGAGGTAGCAGCTACTGAGCTACTAGTTGAATGCCAAAATGGTAGTTTACAAAGTCCCCAAATTTTTCCATCAGATACAGATTTCTCATTAGCAAGTGCCATTGTTTGTTATTCAGGCACTTTGATTTTCTTGTTGTACAATATTTGCTAGTGAATGAAAGAGCATATAGGAGTGCATAGGATGCGAGTTACTACATAGCGTGGGAATGATGGGTTGTTGTTATAATGTGTATGGGGAGTGTGACACAGTTATTGCTCTTGTTGGTTTGGCTCTCTTCAAATAAAAGTTGATATCTTAAATTTATATGCTATCTTAGCTTCTTCGGAAGCCGACGTTTCCCGAAAATAGTCGCTCTACCTACCAAGGTGGAAGTAAGGTCTGTGTACAATTTATATTTTTTAGATCCCATGGTGTGAGATTTTACTGAGTATGTTGTTATTGTATCTTAGCTTCTTCTCATTGGTCCATTTTCATTACTGTTGCTTTGTTCCTTCTTGGGCTTCCCGTTTTCTGTTTTTCTTTTCGTTTTACATTTTTTGTTCATTTCTTTCTCATGTAACAATAGAGTGATTTGCATGAGTTTATCGTACGTTTTAACTTATATGTATTCTCTCTACTAGTACGTTTTATAGATGTTTAATTGTACTCATCTTTCTTTTGGTACAGTGAAAATTACAAGACAAAATTCTTATAAATCTTTCATATGTCACGTGGCTTAGATCTGGTAAGGAAAAAAACTTCAATATTTGAATGCATCTTTAATTTTTTATATTATTTAATATTTATTTTATGTTTGTGCTCTTTGTTTGTTAGAAACTCAACAAATTGATTTACGTTCCTCCAAATATGTTTGATGGTCACATTATTAACTTCCAACAAATATTTAAAATCTTTAATGGCAATCCTCGGCATGTAAGTCATAAAAGTATGTTGACAAGAGAAAAAAATAGTGATTCGTTTTCTGGAGGTGGTAAAGATTAATGTTTACCAACATGTTAATAAAACGACCAGAATTAATAAATTGTCTGCTTATATCTCAAACCAACCAAAATAATAATTTGTGTTTCTGCATCATTGAAGTAATAATGAAATTAGAAAGGGTTAAATCATGAGGTTAATTATCCTGTCTATTTTTCAGCCTTAGATTGGGAAGCTTTGAGATCGAACCCAATTCCTCCCAGCACCTTGAAGCCAAGCTTAGGACTCCACAAAAAGAAAAATATTTCATGAAAATTTAATGTCAATAAACATACTCTCTCCGTTTCATAATAAGTAATTTTTAAGTTTTTAAATTTTTTTCAAAATAAGTCGTGTTTTGGGGTTTCAATAATACTTTGGACTGATTCTTTCAAGATTACTCTTATTTAAATAGTTAAGATTCATTAATTTCTTTTTTTCCCCCTAAAAAGTAGTAAAACTTGATTAGGGTAAATTAGTAAAAACATGTAAACGTGTAAATATATTCCCTACCCATAATTAGAATATTTTCATATATTGTGTAAATATAATTATGGTAAGACTAGAATTCCTCTTTTGTATAGGCTTAGGATTCCTCTTTTGTATAGGCTTAGGATTCCTATTGTATAAGGGATGAATATTGTACTCTATATATACCTTGATATTAATGAAAGACTCCTCAAGGGAGATTAATATCATCTTACATGGTATCAAGAGACAAATAAACAAAACCCTAAAAACCTTTCTCTTCCACACTCGCCGCCGCCTCTCTACGCGGCCCTCCAGGATTTTCTTCTTATTTTTCGGGTTTTGTTCTTCCTTTCTTCTCTTCTCTAAATGGCTATCCACGATTCTTCCACACTTTCTGACGCCTCTACCTCCACAAATCCCACCACAAAGTCATCACCCCCGTTTCATCCCGCCCTTACTGTTTCCAACATCAAGGTTATATTCCCATTATTCTTGATCAAAAAAACAACCAGTATTCTCCCTGGGTTGAAATTTTTCGCAATCATGCATGTCTCTATAACGTGCTTGACCATATTGATGACACTATTCCGCGCCCAACGGAGGTTGATGATTCTATACGGCATCGTCTCGACGCCGGCGTCAAACAATGGATATATGATAGTATCTCTCGGGATTTGCTCCTTACTATCATGAAATCTGACTCCACAGCCCTTGACTTGTGGAATCGTTTGGAGGAAATTTTTCAGGACAACAAGCACACTCGTGCCGTGTATTTGGAAGAACAATTCAACAAAACACGTCTTGAAAACTTCTCCAATGTCTCCGAGTACGCAAGAAGCTTAAACTTCTAGCGGATCAACTCTCCAACATCGGCACGCCCGTCACCGACGATAAAATGGTGCTACAAATGATTTACGGCCTTACTAAGGGCGAATATGATACTTTGGCCACCATTATTCAACAGCGAGATCCGCTACCGAGTTTTAACAAAGCTCGCTCACAATTGTTGCTCGAAGAAACCCGTCGTGCTAAGCGGGATGAGCACGCCCGGCCAGTGTTAGCTATCGACACGCAACCCCAAGATCGACGCCACCGGATAACTCCCAACGGCGGCAGGGCCGCGGCGGCAAGGGTGGAAAAGGCCGCGGCGGTAGAGAGAGGCCGTGGTCGTGGCAAGGGTCACGGTCAACGAACCAACAAGAAGCAACAACAACGAGAGATCGCAGAACAAGCGGGGCCGCGACTCCTCGGCGGTTCGTCTACAGTGCGCGGCGCCCCTGCGAGCCGCGGCACCCCGAGGTTCGAGCCGCGGCGCCAAGTCCATTCCGTACCGGCACAGCCACCATACAATCCGTATTCTTACCCCGGTTTGTTAGGCCCCGCTCCAACCCCACGCGAGGCCCACTTCATGCAAGGTCAGGTCCCGCAGCCCTCCTCCGGCATGACACCCACTGAGTTGGGTCAGGCGTTCAGCACCCTATCTATGCAACAACCTGACAATACTTGGTACATGGACTCAGGCGCCACATCTCACGTCACCCGGTCTCTGCGGTACTATTCCTAAACTGTTTTGTTTAAAGCATCCTCAATATGTTACAGTTGGTAGTGGACAACGCATTCCAGTTAAGGGTTATGGTACCTCATACACACAACCTCCTCATCCACCCTTCTCCCTCAAAAACACCCTATATGCCCCACACATGATTAAGAACCTCATATCTGTCCGCCAATTTACTCGTAATAATTTTGTCTCTGTGAATTTTGACCCTTTTGGTTTTACTGTAAAGGATCTTCATACGGGGACACCTCTTACGAGATGCAATAGCATGGGGGATCTCTATCCATTCACTTCCACCTCCGCTGCCAGATCTTGCTCTCCCGTCACTCTAGCGGTTGTTTCTTCTTCAACCTGGCATAATAGGCTTGGTCATCCAGGAGTCCCAGTTTTTAATTTTCTTAGAGGCAACAATTTCATTGCTTGTAATGGGAAACTTGCCCAAAATTGTGTTTCTTGCTCTTTAGGCAAACATATTCGTCTTCCGTTTAAATCATCTACTAGTGTTACATTTGCTCCTTTTGATATCATACATGCCGATTTATGGACATCTCCTATCCCTAGTTCTCTCGGTCATAAATACTATCTTGTGTTGCTTGATGATTTTTCACACTATGTTTGGTTATACCCTCTTAAATTTAAATCGGAAGTGTTTGTCAAATTTCTTGAGTTTCGAAATTTCATTCAAACACAATTTGGAAAAGGCATAAAATCATTTCAGTGCGATAATGGTCGTGAATTCAATAACTCTATGTTTCACCGCTTTTGTACCAATAATGGCATGGTCTTTCGCTTCTCCTGCCCTCACACCTCACCACAAAACGGTAAAGCTAAAAGAATTATCCGCACCATTAACAATATGATTCGCACCCTATTGATTCATGCCTCCCTCCACCCTTCCGGGTCTATCTTTGCTAAAATGTCGAATACACTCTAAATATTCTCCCTACTAGCACTCTTCACAATATGACCCCTACCGAAATCCTCTACCATAGAATCCCCTCTTATGATCATCTACGGATTTTTGGTTGTCGTGCTATCCCAACCTTAGCTCCACCGCCCCTCACAAGCTTGCTCCTAGGTCCACTCCATGTGTCTTTCTAGGATTCCCGCCGAACCATAGGGGCTATCTATGCTATGACTTGTCGACTCGTCGATCCACATATCTCGTCACGTCACATTCGACGAGACCACATTCCGTTTTCGAATCTTCCAAAATTCCAAAAACGGGACTACTCATTTCTTGACGAGTCCGCCATCTCTCCCCTCATAATCGAACAACTCACATCCTCTCGTTCCGTCGTCGAGCCGCGGCACCCAAACTTCGAGAGAAGCTGTCAACCTTCTAGCACCGCGACTCTCGATCCAGGAGTCGCGGCACCTCCGACGGCTTCGCCCCCACCCTCTCCTTATCCGACTTTACCCCCCCGTCTCAGACACCACTCCGCCACCCACTGTCCCTACCCATCCAATGGAAACTCGTTCAAAGCATGAAATCTTCAAACCCAAAGTCCATTTCAACTTGTCTGCCCAAACTATCTCTCCACTTCCAAAGAACCCAAAATTGGACAAACAAGACCCTAATTGGAATGCGACTATGTATGAGGAATTCAATGCTTTAACTAAACAGCACACGTGGGATCTAGTACCTAGACCTGAGGGGGTGAATGTCATTCGTTGTATGTGGCTATTTCGTCACAAGTTCAGAGCCAATGGGGATCTTGAGAGGTATAAGACCTGTCTTGTGGCTAATGGCACAAATCTGCAGGAGGGCATTGATTGTGGTAAGACCTTCAGCCCGGTTGTCAAACCGGCTACCATCCGCACAGTTTTGAGCATAGCCATGGGCAAACACTGGCCGATCCATCAGCTTGATGTGAAGAATGCATTCTTACATGGGGATCTGAGAGAGACGGTCTACATGCATCGCCACCGGGGTTCACCCATCCGGCAGTTCCTCACTATGTGTGCCGTCTCCGTAAGTCACTATATGGCTCGAAGCGAGGCCCCCCATGCGTGGTATGATCGCTTTGCCAGGTATATCTTGCAGATTAGGTTTGTATGCAGCAAGAGTGATACATCACTTTTCATTTTTCATCGAGGTAGTAGCACGACTTACTTATTACTTTACGTGGATGATATTGTTCTTACCGCCTCCTCCGACGGATTGAAAAATGAGATTATTGCCTTGCTCAAGTCCGAATTTGCAATGACCGATTTGGGAAAAGCCGAGTTACTTTTTGGGGATATCGGTGACCAGTGTCCGCCAATCATATGTTCTTGTGTCGGCGTAAGTATGCGAAGAGATTGTGTACGGGGCTAAGATGGCGAACTACAAAGAGGTGCCTACTCCGAGTTGATTCCAAATCTAAGCTCGGTGTTATGGATGGTGCTCCGTCTACGATCCTACTCGTATAGGAGCCTTGCAGTGCACTTCGGTATCTCACATTCACCGGAGCCGACATAGCTTATGTTGTTCAAACAGTGTGTTTATTCATACATGCCCCAGGGAGTCTCATTTCACTGCTCTTAAGCGTATCATTCGATACATTAAGGGCACTCTTGATTATGGTTTGCACCTATACCCCTCTCGCACCGGACAGTGTTGCTTTCATATACGGATGCGAGATTGGGCGGGGTGTCCGGACACGCGACGCTCCACCTCCGCTTTTGTGTTTTCTTAGGGGATAATCGATTTCTTGGTACGCAAGCGACAGGCTACCCTATCTCGCTCCGGTCTGCCGAGGTCGAGTACGAGAGGCGTTGCAAATGTAGTAGCTGAGATTTGTTGGCTCAGAAATTTACTGTTAGAACTTCAGTGTCCTTTGCGTCAGGCATCTATTGTGTATTGTGATAACATCTCTGCCATCTATCTTTCTCATAATCCGGTTCAACATAGCGAACCAAGCATATTGAGATAGACCTACACTTCGTTCGTGAGAAAGTTGCGTTAGGCCATGTCAGAGTGTTACATGTTCCATCATCCTATCAATATGCAGACATATTTACCAAAGGACTTCCCAGACAGTTATTTTTTGACTTCAAAGCCAGTCTCAGCGTCCGGCCTCCTCCCGCTCCGACTGAGGGGGTGTGTAAACGTGTAAATATATTCCCTACCCATAATTAGAATATTTTCATATATTGTGTAAATATAATTATGGTAAGACTAGGATTCCTCTTTTGTATAGGCTTAGGATTCCTCTTTTGTATAGCTTAGGATTCCTCTTTTGTATAGGCTTAGGATTCCTATTGTATAAGGGATGAATATTGTACTCTATATATACCTTGATATTAATGAAAGACTCCTCAAGAGAGATTAATATCATCTTACAAAACACTCATAATTTTTTAGGAGTTAGCAATTTATTAAGAGGTGTGCATTAGCCTAAAAAAAATTACTTATTATGGAACGGAGGGTAATAAATTAGAAACATTTATCGACTTTACTTGTTCTTTACTTCTTTCTTTGGTCCAAAGAGGAACTTAAAAGAAACGTTTCTCATAAGATCAACAAAAATCCGATATATTTATAAATGAATGTTTTGAAAATTTTGAAAAACTCTTAGCTTAATGAGATCAAACTGTCACTATGAAATAATCCAGCAGCAATTTGATGAATCAACACCCAAAAGAAATTCCAGTTGGTATGCTCCAGCATTTAAAGTTATTTCTTGTCACGAATATTGTAAGTTGGTATGAAATTTTAATATTGCTATTTTAAATCTTTGGCTAAATGCAATTTAAATTCGTTCGAGTTTGGGAAAAGCACCTGTCGTGCTTTAGAATCAATTCCTTCTCAAAATATTAGGCACACAAGCCCACTAATTAAAGGATTATTTATCTTTGTTATCATTTACTTCCTCCGTTCACTTATACTTGTTCACTATTAATTTTGCACGTCCTTTAAGAATTAATAATTAAAGCATCTATTTTACCATTATATCTATATTCATTGGTATATATCTCAATAGACTTGGAAAATAATTTGAAAATAAATAATTAATGTTAGGGATAAAATTTAAAAAAAAAGTTTGTCGTTTTCTTAATATACTAAAATGAACAAGTAAAAATAAAAATTTATTTTTAATATAATGAATAAATAAAAGTGAACGGAGAAAATACTTAAAAATTCTTTATATATATATATATATATATATAAGTTTCATTACATTCTGACATCAGGGAAGGGAATGAGGGGCGGAAAGCGGCTAGAATTGAACTGACATATGTTAAGTAAACTTATACGCATCAAATATTTACATCAAATTAATCAATATATATATATAATAAAGTTAAAAATAGAGGAGGTGATATGACACTCTCTTTGGCCAAGAAAAATATTTATCTTTTTGCTCAATTTTTTTAAAAATTCTTTCATTTTTCTTATTTTTAATTTTAAAAAGTCATCTTCATAACTCATACATCTTTATTTTTCATAAATTCCACTCTTAATTAATATTAGTAATATTCATAACCCCCAATTATTTAGTATACAAATTTGTGACATCTTAAAGTCACACCAATTTCTATTCATATAAATTTATTTTGAGCCATCTTAGTTCTCCTCTATTTTTGTAGTGCAATAGCCACAACCGATAGAGAGTATTTGTTTGGGTGTTTGATGTGAATGGAGGAATTCTTTAGAGAATGATTTCAATTTTTTCTGAGCTTCTCTTTGTATTTGTTAGGAATTTGATTATGTTTTATAGTATTCTCTAAAATATTTATCTGCTTAGTTAATTTTATTATTTTATTTTTTTCTTTGTTGATGAGGTTAACTTATTGTGTTTTTAGGCGAGGGTGTTTTCGAAAGTTGAAGCAGAAAAAGGAAGTCATGTATATGTGTATGTTGCTTAAGGAAGTACGTATATATTCTTCCATAGCCATGTAGATCAACATTTAATAAGCCTAATGATAGTATATGCGGATGTAATTAGTTTGTAATTTCAAAATACAGTTTAATTTATAGAAAAGTTGTTTATTGATACGTAAAATTGTAGTCTTTAAGATTTTCATGTTTTGTTGTTTATAATAGTCATCAAATTTTTCAGATTTTCATAGATCTATACTACCGTCTGTTGTATTTGAACTCTTCAATCTTACTTCTTGAAAATGCAAAAATATTAGGCTACAATAAAAATGATTTAGTAAAATTATTTGTCTCTGTCTATTCACTTTCTTCCCCAATAGAAGAATTGTTGTTCTTCTCTAGATCTTGATTCATCATTTATCGATGAACGGATTTTTAGTGTTGGCATTGATTTTTTTTCTTGATTTAAAACATGACAAGAGATATAAATAATTTTTTTCTTAGTTTAAACTTTAAAACATACAAGGAATATTAAGACATGAGCAATGGTAAGAGAAATTAGTCAAGATAGAAAGTAATTTTAGAATCTTTCAAAAGATTAGTAAAATGCGAAGGAGAATTGATTCGGTTACCCAAGGAAGGATGACAATTTTTGAAGAGTATATATATGGGGAAAAAATAAAAAAATGAGAAAATATATATAATACGATTTATAACTTATGATATATTTTTGTTTAATATTAATTAAATTATGTTTTAAAGAAAAATTATATATGCATAATTTAAGATAATGGTTAGATCAAGAATCTTTAAAAATAGATAGAGTATAATATTTGGATAAAAAAAGTAATTAAATCTAAAAAGTTGTAACTGGTTCCTACTTGAACCGTAACAAATATTTCAAAATGGTTGGACAAGGAGGATGATAGAATTTTGACATTCTGAGCTCTTTAAAATTTATAATGTTACTTTGTGTAAAAAATGTTAAGAGCAAGATCATTGTTAAGATTTCTTATCAATAATTTTTAGAAATATTGGAAGACGTTTGTTGATGCACGTTATCGGTATGTGATCCTTATGTTTGTTAAGATTTCTTATCAATAATTTTTTAGAGACATTGGAAGACATTTATTGATGCACGTTATCGGCATGTGATCATTATGTACTAAAGAACATGGAAGATAGAAGAGGAAGAAAATCAATTATAACCAAAATTCTTTATGAATGTTTAATATACATATAAATCACAAAAATATATGAAAATTTTTATTAAGAGAAAATTTAACATAAAAAAGTAGGAGATAGAAAAGGAAGATAATCAATTATAAGAAAAATTATTTATGAAATTATTTTTGGATATTTAATATGACACATAAATCATGAAAATATATGTAAAATTTATTTAAGAGAAAAATTAATCTTGGCATTTCCCGTAATGAATTAGTAGAAGGAGAAAGGAAAATTAATTTGATTATTTTAAAGAAGAATAACAATAATTACTGATTTTTCAAAGAAATTGAATAAACAAAAGTAAAAAAATGAAAAAGAGAGTTGGTAAGGGGAGCCGGAAATAATGTTAGGATAAATATAAAGAAGGATAGAATTACATAAGAAAATTATTAAAATGAAAAACATTAAAGAAAAATAAAAATAAATAGAAGAGTAGATAATCCAGAAAAATAATAAAAAAGAAAAAAAAAGTAGATCAAAATTTCAAGAAGAAAATATGAATATGATCAAAACTGAGGAGGGTATTTGGATTAAATTTGTTTAACTGATTTTTTTTTTTATTTGGTATCAACCTTGAAAATATAATTAAAACAACAATAAGGTTATAATTAAAGAATAGATAAAAGATAAATTTAATCGATAAGTCAATATTGATATTTTAACTAGAAAAATTTAATAATAATTATTTAGTAATATTTTAATTTTACTTTAGTGTCCGTGATTTCACTAGTTATTATAAAAGGGAATTGAAATTTTCAAATTAAAGTTGAGCATGCATTGAAAGGCATAATTTGGTGTGATGCACTTTATGACTTTATGCTAGACGCCAGAATATATTTTAGGATCTAATGAAGAGAACAACATAGGCCATTTTTCTTTGATGATACTCCCATGTGGCCCTCTAGTGCTAAAAGTGTCCTATCTTTTCCTTTTCCCTACAATTTGTCGAATAATTGGGCGAAATCAACCATTTGCCCCACTAGTATTCGAATTAATCCTTCTGTTGAAGCAATTATAAATTTTACTCGTCTTTGTAATCATTTTGTTTTTTAATTGCTTGCTTGAATGTTTGAACACAATGGGCCTAGGCCCCAATGATAATTGCCTTCTTTGTGATTGATGACCCTACTCTTTGACACCAGTCAAAATATCAAATTATATTCTAGTTTCTTATGAAACAAGTTTTTCTCCTTCTTGGGGTTGGTGTTGAACTTTGAAGGCAGTTTCACCTGCACCCGTTAGTACAAGGTTTCAATTCTATGGATTTTCCCCCTTTTCTATCTCCTCCTCTGGTGATGTGGACCAAAAAATAATTACTTCATCCGTTTCGTTTGACATGTACTTTAAAAAATAAAGAATTATTTTTGAATCTTATAGTCTAAAATAAGTCAAAGATATTTGTGTAGTGATAGATTATTTTATTTTGTATAAAAAGTAAAGTTTATAATTAAATTATTGTCAAATAAAAAAATATATCATTCTTTTTATTTTTTGTGACGTACTAAAAATAAAAGTGAGTCATTCTTTTTGGACAAAGAGAATAGTAAAAAATAAAGATTGAGGGAGAGTCTTCTCATATGGGCCTTTCTGTAGCAACAATGAGATTTTAACATTCTAGTCATCTTGCTAAAAAAAATCACCAGCCTAACCGTGATAGATCGTAGCCATCACAATGTATATATTCAGTGTATAGCAAAAGCATAATAAATATACTTACTAATTACTGAAAGAAGATGAGTATTTGGAGAATTTTTTTGGGTATTTTTTTCTCTGTGTAATCTTGTATATATACAGTATATTGTGCAACAAATTAAATAAGAAATAAATTACTCCTACGCACTTGTCTATCTATGATTTGTACACCTAGCTAACAATATTAACAAACAAATATTCCCTCACATGCTCAGCACGTGAAGGAAGCTTCTTAGTTCCTTTCTACGTAGCTGTCATTAATCAAACGGTTGTGATTGAATCTCTGATTTCAAAATCTGCAGTTGTAATTGACCCATGTTAGCAAGAGACAAGTCCTGAATAAACCTAGGTGTTATCGAACTGCTCTTCATTGCTGAATAAGGGACATGTCCTGCCATAATTCTACATTAGAAGTAACACTTGTTGAAACTAGAAAAGAAACTGAACTTGATTTGCAAATTGAATTACTTCCTTCTTGAAATGAAACTACATTTTCATTAGAAACAACCTTATACTTAAGATTAGTAGGCTGCAACAGGTAGAGTCTTTCTCTTACTTCACCAAAATCTTGAGTGTTCCTCATTAAAGGGTCCTGTAAGATGCAACTACTAGGAGTAAATAACAGATCACACTTGTATTGATATTTTTTAAAGTTATTTTAAGCAGCATATAGACACTTTTTGCATGAGTCACAATGATCCTGAAAGAATTAGGTAAGTGATGCTTATAGACTGTCACGACCCAAATCGGAGGGCCGTGATGGGCACCCGGATCCCACCCTCCGGGTACCGTTAATCGTACAACCAACTTCTAATTACAATTGAATACGGACTAAGCCGAAAGAAAATTATGAAAATCAGGTAACCATCTTATATATACACATACCCATACCAAGACCGACAATGTCATACAAGACCACTATCCACAGGACACCTGTCTACAAGCCTCTAGGAGTAACAACATCAAAGGTCGGGATAGGGCCCCGCCCTACCCCTATATACAAGCAAAAATGTACTGTACCAAAATTAGACCAACACTCCGAACAAGGGGAGTGCTCCAAAAATCCGTTGGATTCGCAACCTACTAGCGTGAACCGTCACCTTTTTTAATTGAACCTGCGGGCATGAAATGCAGCGTCCCCCGACAAAAGGGACGTCAGTACGACTGATATACTGAGTATGTCAGGCATGAACAATAGTATAACAGGGATTTAACAACAACTGAAACAGGAATAACCGACCAATAGTAAATGTCTCTGTGAGTCCTAATACATATGCCTAAATATCATGCACAATGAGGTATACATATACATCGGCCCCATTGGCCATCTTCCTTACCATAACAGCCTCTGTGGGCATCATTTCATGTCGGCCTCTATGGGCATAATATCATGTAATGATTAATGAATGTACACATAATGCAAATGTGGTATATTAATGTCCACACAGGAATCCTCCCATAACCGCATCTGTGGACATCAGGTTATATTGCCACACAAGGGCATCACATCATATTGGCCTCTTCGGGCTCTTTCATGATAGTCATGTGGTGTGCGTATATAACGTCTTTCCCTTTTCCCATTTCCGTACATATATATATATATATATATATATATATATATATTTACCATATAGTAGTGTGCATAGCACAAGTGGTCCCGAGTAATATATGAATGCAATGCAAATGAAAATGTATGAATGATAATAAAACCTTCTTTGAATTTACCGGATGACAATAACATCCTTGCCCATTTGGCTAACATTGAATATTTAATATGTAACTTCAACTGACATTGTAAATATTAACATCCTTTTCCACATGCCTCAATAAGGACTTAGACACATATTTAAACATGTTTTTCGCATAGGAATCAATAACATGAATATTCTTAAATACTAAGAGTAGAATAAATTATAGAGCAATATCACGGTTATATTTCATTTCATGGAACATGCCAAAAGAAAGAAGTAATTTATCTTAATATACCTCGATTGTGTGTATTATATTTTGATAAAATTGCACTGAAACACTCATACCATGCCACACCCCTTCAATATACGGTACATCAAAACAATTGAAGGATCTACGTATGATAGAAAAAGGCTACTCAAAAGAGGTAAGATGATCCAAATTTCTAGAAGTATATGTATACTGAAACACAAGAAGGTGATTTGATCGATAACTATTTATGCTCTTCTGACCAAACAAGCAGCTTAACTTATCTAAATGACACGCTACAACAACAACATTAAATGTGATGTTCCCCACCCAAAGTTGTAGGCGCTGGGAGTGTATGACGTGCAACAGCTTCTTGTTATGTCCAATGCCACGATTTGGATTAAGAGTTCATGCACTTTTAATCCTCTACACGTGTAATCCACTTCTTAAACTACCCTCCACAATTAACTCATCACATACCTAATTAATTTCTTGATCCCAATTCACTTAAAACCTAATGACATATAAAACCTCCATATACTCAATGTCATAATTTCCTAATATGACACTAGTCCATAATCTCTTTATGCACATACTAAATTTATTTCCTTCCCCCGTCGTCACACTTATTACGTCTAAAATTATATCGGGGTTTAATCCCTTTTATATATTAATCTCTTTATTAGCATACGTAAATATAATCCAAAATTTTTCCCAATGCTCGGGTCTATTTACACACGGCTAACGATTTTACATATGCTTAGCGATTCAAACCTTAACCCGAAAGTACGGGATGTTACATAAAAACAGGAAGAAGAGCCAAAAATATAAAAGACTTAGAATCAAAACACATATGTTATGATTCCCCTAAATCAATAATCCAAGTATTAAAAACTGAAAGACAAGTTCCTAAGTACTTCATAATTGTACCAGCAATTGTTCCTACATTAAAACCTTGGTTTGAAATAGTGCTGGCCAGTGGGCCGGGTCGGCCCGGTCCGGTCCGGTCCTGCCTCGACACCGCCCCGGTCCTCCCCCGACCCCGGGACTCGAACCGGGACGGGACAATGTCTCGTCCCGACCCGTCCCGGCTCGACCCAGTCCCACTTGTCCCGGCCCGATCCCGCCCCGGTCCCGACCCGACCCGATCGAAATCCCTCCTTTTGCAAAAATAACCGTTGCACCAATGATCATTTTACATTTTGGTCGTTGTGCAACGATCATTTTTGGCCTCCCCTACCCCCTTAATATTTATTTTTAACACATAAGTTATTATATTTACACTTTAACCCAATTTTTCAACTATAAATACCTCATTTTCTCTTCATCTTTCTCACAAATCTTCCTACAATCTCTCTAATCTCTCAATCTATCTCTCTACAAGTTTACATTGTCTACTAAATATTCAATTTTATTTATTCATTTGGGAATTGGGAGTGAAGTTGGCAACTAGCTTGAGGATCTTCCATCGAGCAAAGTTTCAAATTTCAACCTCTCGATTACACGTCGACGTTACGTCGACGTTTGGTACATTCGTTCCTTCATTAAATTATTATTGTCTGTTTATTTTATTTAGCGCACTTAATTTTATTTACTTTAATTATTTATTAGTATAATTATAAATTTATAATGGAAGGATTTAAACGTATGCTTACGGGTAGGGGGTCAAGCTTCTTCTAGTAGGGGAAACAAGGGCAAGGGTACTTCTTCTAGTCATCCTATTCCTACACAGGATGATTTTGTTGATACTGAACATTTTCTTACAATACTATTAGATGTAGATGAGGAGCTATTTTCTCGAACTCAAGAAGACTTTAATTTAGACGATAATCTAGATGATACACCTACTAATGTTGATGACAACACATCCACTAGTGCACCTTCAACTGAAATTCCTCGTATTCCCCCTAGTATGAAACGAGGTCCAGCAAAACGATCATTAAAATCAGATGCATGCATATTTTTTGATAGGGACGTAGAGAATCAAGTAGCTAGATGTAAAATTTGTAAAGATATTTTAAAATTTAAAAGTGGAAAAGGTCACGGTGCGACGGGGGGTTTAATGAGACATGTAGCAAGGGCTCATCCAGCTAGATATGCCCAATACGAGGCTTCAAAACCGGGTGCGCAAACGTCCGCTCCATCGGAACAAGGTTCACATACTGTTCCGGACCAAGTACAGGGTCAAATTAACCCTATGACGGGGGAATTATAGGCCCTAAATACGATAAACATAGAGATAGAGAAGCAATAACAAAATTAGTTGATGTGGAGGGTTTGCCTTTTTCATTTCCTTCATCTCCCGATTTTATTCATTACATTAGAGATATGTATAATCCTACTTTTAACGGTTTTCCTAGATCAGCTGTTAAGAGAGATGTATTTAAATTTGCACATGAATATCAACAGTATTTACGTTATTCATTATATCATTTTAATGGCAAAGTGGCTATCACTTCTGATATAGGCCGTAGTACTAACGGCCATGATTATTTAACGGTAACTTGTCATTGGATAGATTATAAATGGTCTATGCAAAAACGTATCTTAGCGTATAGATATATAGATGATAGGCACACTGGTAATTTTATTGCAGAAAATATTTATCAAGTGTGCGATTATTACGGAATAACCGATAAAATTATGACTATTACATTAGATAACGCTTCTTCTAACAATTACGCTATTACAATTTAAAAAAATAGTTTTACTCCATCTTTTCCATATCATTTTCATATAAAATGCGTGTGCCATATATAACTTAATTGTAAAGGATGGTCTATTACTTTTTGAAGACATTCTTAGTATAATGAAATTTGCAATAAACTTTATTTTTAAAAATAATAGAATACAACGAAGAAAAGAATATAAAAAAACTTGTCACGATTGCCAACTACCTTATAGAAAAATTTCAGAAGAAGTACCCACTAGGTGGAATTCTTTATACGAGCAACTACTTGTTGCTTATGACTATAGAAAACCTATAACTTTATTTTTTAACTCTCATAATCAAAATCCAGCTTATATGGTTGTAGATAGCGATTGAGTAAAAATTTCCGAACTTAAACTTATTGTATTTTTAGAGAAATTTTTTCAAGCAACAAAAGAATTTTCCGGTATATATTATCCTACTATTTCAACTATTTTGTTTTATATAGCTATAATATTTTTATTACTTACTGAATATATGAAAAAACCAACTTATATGGTAGCTATTAAAAAATGTTTATCAAAATTTAAAAATATTTTATTCCTATTCCCACTATTTATATTATTGGTGCTGTATTAAATCCGACTATTAAAATAGACGGTACTAAATCACTTATTGAAACTATTTACGATTGTATAGAAGTACTACCACCTCCAAGTCCCAAAAATCCAAATCACTCACCACCTATTGAACAAACTAAAGAAGAAGTGTTGTCTAGCGTAGAAGACCAATGCAAAAAAAGTATATAGGTTTTACCAACAAGAAAGTGCTAGTAACCTACCGGTTTCATATCTTCTTCTTCTTCAACACAACCTCACAAAAGACATGTTGTTTCTGCGGCTAGTATTGAAAGCCTCAGAAATAGAATGTGCGGCCATACCGCTACTAACCAAATTAGCGAGTTTGATATTTTTGTTTTGCAGGGTTCTGTACCATACCAAGCATTTCTCAATGAAGAAGGACGTGAAGACTTGCTGAAATACTGGAGGGGGAATGAGAAGACCTTTTCGACACTTTCAATGATGTCTCGAGATGTTTTGAACATTCAAGCGTCATCAACTGTGTCTGAAAATGCTTTTTCTGCCAGCAGATATCAAATAGGAGAGCACAGACACTCATTAGCCGGAGACAGCTTGGAGATTGTAGTATTATTCAGAGATTGGATACGAGCGGAGCGGAGAAGGTGCGGTCAACCGGAGATCAACGAAGAAGAAGACGAAAACTACAACGAAATCTTATCCGAAGGTGGTGGAAGCGACGTGGATCAATTTGACCAACAATTACCAATTTCAACCGAAGAACCACAAAAAGTTATCAAGAAACTAGAACATGTTTTTTTAAGAATGTAATTTTTTTAATTGTAATTTTATTATGTAATTTGCAACTTTTGGACAACACCACAAAGTTGTAATTTCGACAGTTGTATTTTTATTACAAAAAGTTCATATGTCTATTAAATAATATAAGAGGCACAAAAACAGCATTGAGTTGTTTTTATTATACTATCTTGTCTTGTTTAATTATTGAGTTTTTTATACATATGTTATTAAAAAAAAAGAAGGAAAAATCGCCCGGATCCGGATCCCGATCCTGCCCCCATCCCGATATCCCGCCAAACCCGATCCCGCCTGACCCGACCCCGCCCTCTTCACCCGTCCCACCCCGACCCGACCCCGCCAAACCCGGCCCGCCAGTCCCGAGCCCGGCCTGGCCTGGCCAGCTCTAGTTTGAAACACTTGAAGTTGCTACTTGTCCTAGCCTCACTTCCCGTGCAATCTTCTGAACTAGTTCAACATATTGGTCCTTACTCATTCCCATTGTAAGGTTGTTATGATTTCCATTTCCTGCTTCTACTTGTGCATTGTTTGAAAACTCACATTCCTCCTCAGCAACCACTCCATTTTCCTTGCCTTGAAATGGTTTGATCTTTGTGAACTCAAAATCTTCATCTTGGACATGCCCTACTTTCCCACAATAGGTGCAACTCACATTTGGGTTGTATTTGTTCTTCCTTGATTTATGCTTTTGAAATTCTTTGATGTTTCTCCGTGGGTTGTTACCAAATTCTGTTGTCCCTGATTTGGTCCTTAGAATGATTTGAGTTACATTTCTCTGATAACCCCCGCCTTGTGATGTTGCCATGAAAGAACCATATTCATTAGCATAGCTATTATTGACATATCTTCCTGTGATTCTCATCTTGTAGCAAAAGTGAATGGGCCTGATCTATGTTTGAAAAAAAAAATCATCATTAAGATATTTCATCTTGCTTGTCAATATATATCATTCAGACCCATAAGAAATTGAAATGAGCCGTTGATCTTCCATATACTTGATTAGCTTAGGTTTTCCTTCACACACACATAAGTGCAGTAAATGATCAACTTGAGGGAGTCCAGTTCATTCCATATTCTCTTTAGTTTTGTGAAATAACCAGCCACATCACTGTTTCCTTGAACTAGCCCTGAAAGTTTCTTTTGTAGGTGATACAATTTTGCTCCATTAGTCTTTCCTAATCTGTGCTCCAAGTTGTCCCAGAACTCCTTTACTATTTTGGAGTAAATCACACTATCAGCTATATCTTTCGTCAAGGAATTCAACAATCATGCAGTGCTCCTAGTCTGTTGCATTCAGATCTGGAGTTTTGCAGTCTTCATTGATGAAGCCAAGCTTTTCCTTGGCTGACAAGATATTAACAATTGATCTTCTCCAACCTGAAAAACCCCTTCCATCAAATATGAAATTGATTAGATTCATTCCAGGTGAATCTGAAGAACTAAGATGATAGGGATGTGTATTGTCATATTTGATTGAATATCTAGATGTATTTTCTGTACCAGAAACTGTAATTGGTGTTTGTTTAGTCATCTTGTATTGTAAATGATGAGATATTCAGGATTTTGATATTGTAAAGATGATTTGATATGCAAAAAAATGGAGCGAGCAACTGCTCTAATACCATGGAAGAAGATGAGTATTTTGGGAAATTTTCTGCGTATTTTATTCATTGTGTAACCTTGTATATATACATGTATATTGTACAATAAAATAAATAAGAAATAAATTACTCCTACACAATTGTCTATCTATGATTTGTATACCTAGCTAACAATATTAACAAACAAATATTACCTCACATGCTCAACACGTGAAGGAAGCTTCTTAGCTCCTTCCTACTTCGTCCAACTGTCCTTGATCAAACGATTGTGATTGAATCTTTGATTTCAAGATTTGCGGCTGTAATTGAATCTTGGCAAGAGACAAGTCCTGAATAAATGTAGGTGTTATCAACTGCTCTTCATTTTGTTGAAACATTTCTCTTGCCTTCTTTCTTCTTCTTCAATAAAATCTTCACAATCCACCATGTTTATCTTATTCACAGATGAAAAACTAGTTCCATTCTCAATAATTACACAGTAATTATAATTGCTAAATTTTGTTAAAAAATAAAAAAGATTAAGATAATTTTTATTGAGAGTTTTTTTACTGATGTGTAGCGCAAAAATTCCTAAATAATAAATGAATATGTGACTTTAATCAAAGTAGGTTATGTATCCTCATAAGTAGAGGTGTCAAATGAACAAATCAAAATGAGTTAAAATAATAAATAGATAGATTATTAACTCGTTCAAACTCAGGAAGATTCGATAAACATATTTTCATGGGCTAGTTTTATTACTCCTATTCAAGAGTACGCCTTTGCAAAAAAAAAAAAAAGAACTAATAAGTTTAGAGGCCCAATTCCAACATTTACACTTGGACTACAACTTTTCATCTGTCTGACCTGTCACATACCAACGAATAGTTACATCAAAAAAGTTAAAAAAGTAGTACTCCATTAAAATGATAGTAATATTAGCCATTTGATTGGGACCTTAGCACCTTAGCCTGTGATTCCAGGCATGGTTTTCCTCGATCGTTATGAATAAGGCGTTCGGGCAACTTATATATACGACACACATTTCATTCTAATGAGGCTTGGTATTTCTACAACTACAACAAAGTCAAACAAAAAAAGTTAAAAGACCATAAGATAGTACTTTTATACATCTAAGGGTAACATGAGGGGATGAGTGCTCACACTCCTCTCCCATGTTATCTTGAGAAAAAACATTCACATATTTTTAGGAAGTAGGTGCAGTGTGTAAAAATAAAATTCAGAAAAATAAAAAAAAGGAGAGAAGGTCTAATTTTTTTTGGTTTAACACTCGGTGTCCGATATCCGCATTAAAGCTCAACTATATTTGTATTCGCGCCGCGTAGGGCCCCAGAAGATCTAATTATTATGTGCTTGAAGTAGGCTAAGTTCCAGATTCAAACTAACCTAATTTTGATTGAGTTATGTCGGCTGTAGCATATATTTGTTCCTCTGATTCACAATCAAATTTAGTACTGCTAAGTTTTTCCTTAACTTCCCGTTTTGCTTTGTTCCTGATTTTATAGTAACATCAACGCACCAAAATAAGCACGTATCCATTCAAGCAAGATCCCATTTGCCGAATTGCAATTTACTTATTGGGAACTTAAACGATTGTTAATTAAGTATGGTTAAAATGATGCAAAGAAAAATGTACTACTAGGATGAGAAATATTTCTGTCCATTAATTTATACACTTGGTAGTTCAGCCTCAAGCTAAAATTACATAAAGACAACACTAACTTTAACTGTTATTAGGATTCAATTGGGACCCCAACAGCTAAAGTACATGACTTTCCTCAGTGACTCTTCAGACTGCTTCACCTTTCTTTGATTTCTCAAAGGAGAAGACTGAGAAGAGAACTTCTTGGCCTGTGAATATGACCTTAAATTGTTCTTGGCATGTTGATGTACTGTTCTCGTGATATAATTCCACCTACAAAGTCCTTGATCTTTCAGTGCCTCTACCACTCCCACGCTCACTGCTGCAACCCATGCCCTGCTTGTTGAACTCATTTTCTAATAAATTCTTGATTTCTTGAAAATCTTGGCTAAGTTTGTGAAGGTTTAATTTGCTTAAGAATGCTAGTGCTTTTGCAAAGACTTGGATGTTATGTTGATTGAATTCCAGGGATTTTATGCTTCTGAATATATAGGTATACGGCTCAATAAAACTAGAGGCTTTTAGCTATGAATTCTTGTGGCTTTGGAGCATGGTTTTCTAAAATTTCAGTTACGAGTGTGGCTGTTGATGTACATTTCTGCCCTCGCATATAATTTTTCATGAGGAAAATTTTGAGGGTGTAGTTGGTATTTCAAGTAGTACTGCTTGAGATTCTACGGAGAGTCGGCTGGTTGAAGGGACGCAGCACACAGAATTTCGGAATATTGTTTGGACTATTATTGGAGAGGAGCAGAATGATGTGTGCAGATGTGAATAATGCCAAAATGCATGAACAATAAGATAGATGCACACGGATTAGCTATATTAAAGAAAACCCACTAGAGCCTAAACCATGGGAAATAATCTTAAAAATGAAACCACATTAATGTTGGAGTTACTTAGCTTGCTTCAAAATATCACATGATACTCACACGGTTGAACAATTAGGTAAGATTGTAATAATTTTCCTTATGGAGTATTCTCATTATTACAAAATATATATAGTGTGTACAAGAGAGGAATCCTAATTCGGTAAGGATCCTAATATACCATAAATATACAGTATTCATAATTACACAATATATGACGCATCTATGGAATAATCGCTAATACACCCCCTCAGTCGGAGCGGGAGGAGGCCGAATGCTGAGACTGGATCTGAAGTCAAGGAATAATTGTCTGGGAAGTCCTTTGGTGAATATATCTGCGTACTGATATGGCGAAGGCACATGCAACACTCTGACATGACCGAGAGCAACCTTCTAACAAATAAAATGTA
The DNA here is from genome assembly GCA_034509755.1 of Anisodus tanguticus. Lineage (NCBI taxonomy): Eukaryota > Viridiplantae > Streptophyta > Magnoliopsida > Solanales > Solanaceae > Anisodus > Anisodus tanguticus. The sequence goes on along the minus strand of CM067544.1, from coordinate 24,828,816 downwards.
TATCCATCTCAATGTGTTTGGTTCTCTGATGTTGAACCAGGTTGTGAGAAATATATATGGCAGATATGTTATCACAGTGTACGATGGACACCCGACGCAAAGGACACTGGAGCTCCAAAAGTAGATTTCGGAGCCAACAAATCTCAGATACAACATTGGCAACGCCTCTGTATTCTGCTTCGGCACTCGAACGGGAAAGGGTGGCTTGCCTCTTGGCAGACCATGAAACTAGATTATCCCCTAAGAATACACAATAGCCGGAGGTGGAGCGTCGCGTGTCCGGACACCCTGCCTAATCTGCATCCGTGTAAGATGGCAACTTGGTCGGTGCAAAGGGGTATAGAAGTAAACCATAATCAAGTGTGCCCTTAATGTATCGAATGATATGCTTAAGGGCAGTGAAATGAGACTCCCTGGGGGCATTCATAAACAGACATATTTGTTGAACAACATATGCAATATCTGCCCTGGTAAAAATGTGATACCGAAGTACACCTGCAAGGCTCCTATATTGAGTATGATCGGAGACTGGAGCACCATCCAAAGCACTGAGCTTTGATTTTGAGTCTACCGGAGTGGGCATGATTTTGCAATTCGCCATCTTAGCCCTGTACACTATCTCCTCTGCATAATTATGCTGACTCAAGAACATATAATCTGTAGACTTGGTCACTGATATACCTAAGAAGTAACTCAATTTGCCCAAGTCAGTCATAGCAACTTCAATTTTAAGTAAAGCAATAATCTCATTTTCAACCCATCAGATGAGGAAGTGAGAACAATATCATCCACATATAGCAGTAAGTAAGCAGTGCTACTACCTTGATGAAAAATGAAAAGAGAATTATCACATCTGCTGCATACAAACCCAATCTACATAATATACCTGGCAAAGCAATCATACCACGCTCGGGGGGCCTGTTTCAAACCATACAGTGAATTACGGAGATTACAAATATAATGAGGGGCTGCTGGATGGATAAAACCAGGTGGTTGGTGCATGTAGACTGTTTCTTTCAAGTCGCCATAAAGAAATGCATTTTTCACATCAAGCTGATGTATGGGCCAGTGTTTGCCAATGACTATACTCAGAACTGTGCGAATGGTAGCTGGTTTGACAATTGGACTGAATGTCTCACCACAATCAATACCCTCATGCTGATTTGTACTATTAACCATAAGTCGTGCCTTATACCTCTATAGGTCTCCACTGTCTCTGAATTTGTGACGAAATAGCCACATGCAACAAATCACATTCACCCCCCTCCGGTATAGGAACCAAATCCCACGTGTGTTATTTCGTTAAAATATTAAATTCCTCACACATAGCGGCATTCCAATTAGGGTCTTGTTTGGCTAATTTGGGGTTTTTGGGAATTGAGGAAATTGTTTGGGCAGACAGGTTAAACTGGGCTTTGAGCTTGAAAATATCGTGTTTGGCACAGGTTTTTATTTGGTGAGTGGAGGCAGTGGGTGGGTAGTTTTATGGTGTAGGGTCTCGAATCTGCGGCAGGTTGGTTGGTGTCGGATTAGCGGAACAAGGTAGTGAGGTAGGTGATGGTAGATCGGGTGGGCTTGATAGTGGTGGGGGCACGATCGGAGGCGATGATGGTTGGGTTGGTATTATCGGGTAGGGGGAAGATGGTGGGTTGGGTATGTGGGTCTGGTTCGTCGGTGAGGGTAAACTTTTGTCGGTGGAAGGTTGATCGACGGTAATAAGGTTATTGACAGGGCGATTGGAAATGTCGTTGGGTTGAGATGTCGGAGCAAGTGGTGGTGGACAATAGGGCTGGGTGATTTGCTGGTGGTTGACCGATGGAGAGACAGTGGAGATAGACCGATTGCTGGCGTTGGTAGAAGCCGACGAGGAGTGTGGTGAGGACGAGAGATGAGACAACACCGCGACTCGAACAACAAACGTGATAGCAGTGGGTGGCAGAGATGAGGTACCAGTGTTGGACTGATTTAGTTGGCTGAGAATAACGGGAGAAATGTCGGGCTCATCAAGAAAGGTGTAGTCCGTTGTTCGGAATTTTTGGAGATTATAAAAAAGGAATGTGGTCTTATCAAATGTGACGTGACGAGAGATGTGGATTTGACGAGTGGACAAGTCATAGCACAGATAACCCCTATGATTAGACGAAAAACCTACGAAGATACACGGAGTAGTCCGAGGTGCTAATTTATGAGGGGCGGTGGAGGCAAGATTGGGATAGCACAAGCAACCGAATATCTACGTGGTCGTAGGATGGAATCCTGCGGAATATAATTTCTGTTGGAGTTATATTTTGAAGGATACTAGTGGGTAAAATATTTAGAATATATTCTGACATTTTGATAGCGTAGACCCAGAAGGACGGAGGAAGGGAGGCATGAAACAGTAGAGTACGAACCATGTTATTAATGGTGCGAATGATGCGCTCGGCTTTACCATTTTGAGGTGAGGTGTAGGGGCAGGATAAATGAAAAACCATGCCATTATTTCTACAAAACTGGAGAAATGTCAAATTATTGAATTCTTGACCATTATCACACTGAAATGATTTTATGCATTTTTGAAATTGTGTTTTGATAAGAGTGCGAAACTCAAGAAATTTGGCAAACACTTCCGATTTAAATTTGAGTGGGTAGATCCAAATATAGTGAGAGAAATCATCTAACAAGACAAGATAATATTTATGACCAAGGGAACTAGAAATATGAGACGTCCACAAATTAGCATGAATAATATCAAAAGAGGAAAAAGTAACGCTAGTAGATGATTTAAAAGGAAGACGAACATGTTTGCATAAATAACAAGAAACATAGTGCTATGAAAGTTTTCCATTATTACATTTAATAAAATTATTGCCTCTAAAAAAATTAAAAACTGGGGCGCCTGGGTGGCCAAGCCTATTATGCCAACTGGACGGAATGATAGCAGCGAGAGAGACGGGAGAGCAGGATCTAGCAGCGGAGGTGGATGGGAATGTGTGCTATTGCATCTCGTAAGATGGGTCCCCGTACGAAGATCCTTCACATTAAAACCAAACGGGTCAAACTCAACAGAGACAGAATTATCACGAGTAAATTTGCGGACAAAAATTAGGTTCTTAATGATATTTGGTGCATACATGACATGTTTAAGGGAAAACGGTGGATGTGGTGGTTGCGTGTGGGAGGTACCATAACCTTGTATTAGAATGCGATGACCATTGCCAACAGTAATGTACCGAGGATTCTTTAATTGAAACAATGTAGGAATATCACCTGCAGAGCGAGTGAGGTGAGATGTGGCTCCCGAGTCCATGTACCAATTTTTATCGGGTTGCTACAAGTTCAGACTGCAAAAGACTTGGCCCAAATCACTTGGGGCCAGACCGGTTGAGGGCTGCAGGTACTGGGCCTGAGTGAAGTGGGCCTGAGGCATCTGGTAGTGTGCGATCCGATTTGCTGGGAAGGGGCCCAACAACCCCTGCTGTGTGTAAGGAAATTGGGCCGAGACATGGACTGGTGCTAAGGCCCACTGCGGTTGTTGGAATTGTGCAGCTAGTCCAGTCCATTGTGGGTATGGATTGGGCTACAACTGTTGTGAAGGGTGCTGCTGGCCGCAACCCTTTCCACATCCTTTGCCACCTCTGCCGTTGTCGCGACCTCTGCCACCCCTATCGCCACGATTCTTCCGCGGCTGAGTATTTTCCGGTGGGGTTGGGCTGGTGGTGATGGTATTTTGAAGTGGCGTTTCGATGGCTAATGCCTTTTAGTTGTGCTTATCCTGCTTTGCACATCGGGTTTCTTCTAACAATAATTGCGAGCGAGCCTTGTTGAAGGCTGGGTAATGGGTCAGCCTGCTGTATCATGGTGGCCAGAGTATCATACTCACCTTTTGGGAGGCCTGCCACTAATTGTAGGACCATCTTTGTTTCAGAGATAGGGTGCCGACATTGGATTGTTTATCCGCCACAAGTTTCAATTGTTTGCAATAATCAGTCATGTTAGAGAAATTTTCAAAACGTGTATTATTAAATTGTTCCTCCAAATACATAGCACGAGTGTGCTTGTTAACTTGAAAAATTTCCTCCAACCGAAGCCATAAATCGTGGGCCAAGGCGCCGAATTTCATTATAGTGAGAAACAAGTCCTGAGAAATACTACCATATATCCATTGTTTGACAGCGGCGTCAAGACGGAGCCATGTAAAGTTGTCAACCTCAAGTGGGCGAGGGAAGGAGTCATTGATGTGATCAAGCACGTTGTAGATACATGCATGAATACGGAAAAGTTCAACCCATGAGGAGTATTGACCGTTTTCTTGATCAAGAATGATCGGGAGGCAGTGCTTGATGTTGGTGACGGTGAGGGCTGGATGAACTGAGGGTGAAAAAGATGATTTTGGTATGTCAGGGGTGACGACTGTTGAGGATGAGGCCACCGTGGGAGTTTGATGAGGTGTCATTGTAGTTGATGAATTTTAATGGAGTAGGAGAAGGAAAAAAGAAAGAATAATAGTGGAGGAAAATTTTGGACGTTGACCGTCGGCACAGTTGCTTAGAGAAATCCTAGGATTTTGGCTGCTGATACCATGTAAGATTGTAATAATTTTTTTAGGGAGTATTCTCATTATTACAAAATATATATAGTGTGTACAAGAGAGGAATCCTAATTCGGTAAGGATCCTAATATACCATAAATATATAATATTCATAATTACACAATATATGACGAATATATGAAGAATATTCGCTAATAAATTCAACGTTGTTGTATGTATATTTTTTAAACATATTAAGGCTCGATCTGACATGGCTTGATCATAGTTTAACTCGAGTAATTTGATCAGGTTATTTTGCGCACATTAAGTCCAGCTTGACTCTGGTCAAAATTCAAGCTCAACAAACCTAGCTCATTTCATGTGATTAATACTTCAGAAATAAAGTCCATCCCTTTAGGCAAAATGCTAAGCGAATTAGTAATTAGACTTCAAATTTATTTGTTGTTAGAGAAATATATGTATTTTCCTCAATCTTTTATCGGTTGGCCTAAGCGCATCCAAAATACTACCTAGTTTCTAAGTCCTGGCCACTTCATTCATTTGCCTTCATGTTTTGATTTGGATGCTCTGTTTTGATTCATGAGCCGGTCCTTCTGGATCCCGCGCATAGCGGAAACTTAATGCATAAATGCCTTTTTAGTATGACATTATTATATATAAATTCATAAAATATAAAAAATAATATGTTAAGAGGAAATATCATGTTTAAATAACTAAATTGATGATAAAAATTGGAGTTAGCAAATTAACGTTAGATTATATTTCTGAAGAAAGTGATAATTAATAAGCTAGCTACAAATATATGATGCGGAAAATTTTGATATTATGGCAAAATTGGAATCATATCTAATTTTGTTAACTATATTTCGGGATTTGCTAAATCGTCTGATGAAATGTTTATATCTATGGAGGATGAACCAATTGAATGAAATTGGAGATTAAGAAGGAACCATACAAAGGAAAACACCTTGTTTCAGTCGTAAGGATGATAAAAGTGAACCTAAAAGGCAACTCTTTTGTATGGCCATGTTAAGAATACTGATACAGTCATACAGATGTGTGCTTTACCTATATCTCCAAAAGAAACAACAAATCTTTTCAGACGTAATATGTTACCCATTTTGTAATTTTACTTTTTTCTTCCTATACTCTTTCTTTATTTGATTTACTATACGTGATCGTTGAAGATGCTCTTCAATCTTGAGTTCACATCAGGATCATTTGTGTATTTCAAATTTTAACCATATTCATTATTACTTGGGAAAATGTGCAAATATATCCTTCAATTTTGTGACATAGAGCAGATATATCTCCGTTAGGAAAATGGTGTATATATATTCCAGCCGTACACAAATGGTGTAATTATACTCTTTTGTGGCATGGGGTTAAAGCAAAGATCCCATTCTTTATATTATTTCTTCCGGATAAAAAAAAAGTGGCCACCTAACCATCTGCACACTCTTTAAGAAAATACTAACTTCTAGATAAAAATAGATAATTTAACTAAATTGCCCTTAATTAAATAAGCATTGAGATTTGATCACCTAACACTTAATAGATGCAAATCTGAAAAAATAAAGTTAATTGTTTCTTAATTTAATAAGTGAACACTATATTTGACAAAAAAAAAGCTAATTTGACACTCTTTTTTATCGAGATGGAGTATAATTCAAAAGGCCAAAATATCAATCAGGGGTAAATAGTGCCTAACCTTCCGGTTACACCAATTGAGTTTGGATTAGCCAATTGTTTCAACGTCAAAAAGAGGACTCCAATATAGGGGTGGCCAGTGGGCCGGGCTCGGGTCTGGCGGGGTCGGGGTCGGGGCGGGACGAGCCAGGGGGTCGGGGTACGGTCGGGTTTTCTTTTTTCTTTTTTTTTTTAAAAATAAAATAAAATAACATATGTATAAAAAAAAACTCAATAAACAAAACAAGATAGTGTAATAAAAACATCCCAAGGCTGTTTTTGTGCCTCTTATATTATTTAATAGACATATGATTTTTTTGTAATACAAATACAATTGTCTAAAATCTAAATTGCAACTTTGTGGTGTTGTCCAAAAGTTGCAAATTACATAATAAAATTGCAATTAAAAAAATTACATTTTCAAAAAAACCTGTTCTAATTGCTTGATGATTTCATGTGGTTCTTCGATTGGAATTGGTATTTGTTGGTCAAATTGATCCACATCGCTTCCACTACCTTCGGTTAAGATTTCGTTGTAGTTTTCATCATCTTCTTCGTTGATCTCCGGTTGACGCACCTTCTCCGCTCCGCTCGTATCCAATCTCTCGAATAATACCGCAATTTCCAAGCCGTCTCCGCCAATGAGTGTCTGTGGTCTCCTATTTGATATCCTGCCTGCAGAAAAAGTGCTTTCCGACGCAGTTGATGGCGCTTGAATGTTCAAAACATCTCGAGCCATCAATGAAAGTGTCGGAAAGGTCTTCTCATTCCCCCTCCAAAAGTATTTGCAAGTCTTCCCGTCCATCTTCATTGATAACTTCTTGATACGGTACGAACCCCGCAAAACAAAAATATCCAACTCGCTAATTTGGTTAGTAGTAGAGGTACGGCCGCACATTCTATTTCTGAGGCTTTCAATACTAGCCGCAGAAACAGCATGTCTTTTGTGAGGTTGTGTTGAAGATGAAGAAGATGGTATGGAAGCCGGTAAGTTACTAGCATTTTCTTGTTGATAAAATCTATATATATTTTTGCATTGGTGTTCTACGCTAGACACCGCTTCTTCTTTAGTTTGTTCAATAGGTGGTGGGTGATTTAGATTTTTGGGACTTGGAGGTGGTAGTACTTCTATACAATCGTAAATAGTTTCAATTAGTGATTTAGTACCGTCTATTTTAATAGTAGGATTTAATACAGAACCAATAATATAAATAGAGGGAATATGAATAAAATATTTTTTAATTTTGACAAACATTTTTTTAATAGCTGCCTTATAAGCTGGTTTTTCCATATATTCACTAAGTAATAAAAATATTAGAGTTATATAAAATAACATAGTTAAAATAGTAGGATAATATATACCGGAAAATTCTTTTGTTGCTTGAAAAAATTTCTCTAAAAATACAATAAGTTCGGAAATTTTTACCCAATCACTATCTAAAATCATATCAGCTGGCTTTTTATTATGAGAGTTAAAAAATAAAGTTATAGGTAATTTATAGTCATAAGCAACAAGTAGTTGCTCGTATAAAGAATTCCACCTAGTGGATACTTCTTGTGGAATTCTTCTATAAGGTAGTCCACAATCGTGACAAGTTTTTTTATATTCTTTTCTACGTTGTACTTTATTACTTTTAAAAATAAAGTTTATAGTAAATTGTATTTTACTAAGAATGTCTTCAAAAAGTGATAGACCATCCTTTACAATTAAGTTATATATATGGCACGCACATTTTATATGAAAATGGTCGGAAAAGATGGAGTTAAACTATTTTTTAACATTGTAATTGCGTAATTGTTATTAGAAGCGTTATCTAATGTAATAGTCATAATTTTATCGGTAATTCCGTAATAATCGCACACTTGATAAATATTTTCTCGCAATAAAAGTACCAAAGTGTGCCTATCATCTATATATCTATACGCTAAAATACGTTTTTGCATAGACCATTTATAATCTATCCAATGACAAGTTACAAGTTAAATAATCATGGCCGTTAGTACTACGACCTATATCGTACGTGATAGATACTTTGCCATTAAAATGATATAATGAAAAACGTAAATATTGTTGATATTCATGCGCGAATTTAAATACATCTCTCTTAACAGTTGAACTAGGAAAACCGTTAAAAGCAGGATTATATATATCTCTAATGTAATGAATAAACCGGGAGATGAAGGAAATGAAAAAGGCAAACCCTCCACAAGAACTAATTTTGATATTGCTTCCCTATCTCTATGTTTATTGTATTTAGAGCCTACAATTCCCCCCCGTCATAGGGTTAATTTGACCATGTACTTGGTCCGGGACGATATCGTATGTGAACCTTGTCCCGATGGAGCGGGCGTTTGCGCACCCGGTTTTGAAGCCTGGTATTGGGCATACCTAGCCTGGATGAGCACTTACTACGTGTCTAATTAAACCCCCGTCCCACCGTGACCTTTTCCGAGTTTTAAATTTTAAAACATTTTTACAAATTTTACATATGGCTACTTGATTCTCTACGTCCCTATCAAAAAATGTCCATGCATCTAATTTTAATGGTCGTTTTCTTGGACCTCGTCTCATACTAGGGGGAATAGGAGGTATTTTTCGGTTGAAGGTGCACTAGTGGGTGTGTTGTCATCAACATTAGTGGGTATATCATCTAGATCATCGTCTAAATTAAAGTCTTCTTGAGTTCCGAAAATAGCTCCTGGTCTAAATCTAATGGTATTGTAGGAAAATGTTGAGTATCAACAAAATCATCTGTGTAGGAATAAGATGACTAGAAGAAGTACCCTTGCCCTGGTTGCCCCTACTAGAAGAAGCACTCTTACCCTTACCCTTAAACATACCTTTTAATCCTTCCATTTTAATTATGATAATAAATAATTAAAGACAATAAAATTAAGTGCGCTAAATAAAAATATAAAATAAACAGACAATAATAATTTAATGAAGGAACGAATGTACCAAACGCCGACGTAACGTCGACGTGTAATCGAGAGGTTGAAAATTGAAACTTTGCTCGATGGAAGATCCTCAAGCTAGTTGCCAACTTCACTCCCAATTCCCAAATGAATTAATAAAATTGAATATTTAGCAAACAATGTAGAGATATATATTGAGAAATTAGAGAGATTGTAGGAAGATTTGTGAGAAAGATGAAGAGAAAATGAGTTATTTATAGTTGAAAAATTGGGTTAAAGTGTAAATATAATAACTTATGGGTTAAAAATAAATATTAAGGGGTAGGGGGGGGGTTGGGGGGGGGGGGGGCCTAAAATGGCTGTTGGCCAACGTCCATAATCTAAAATGGCCGTTGGTGCAACGACCATTTTTAAAATGGCCGGGGAAAAGGGCGGGGTCGGGGTCGGGGTCGGGGCGGGCTCGGGGCGGGGTCGGGTCAGGCGGGCCTGGGGAGGGCTCGGGTCTGGAGGGACGAGACATCGTCCCGTCCCGAGTTCGAGTCCCGCCCCAGTTATTTTATTTTATTTTTTTAAAGCGGGGTTGGGGCGGGACCGAGGCGGGCTCGGGAGGGGTTGGGTCGGGGTCGGGCCGTCCCGCCCCACTGGCCAGCCCTACTCCAATACAAGATGCTATTCAAATTAAGTCCTACTGCTAGCACAGTAAACAAAAATATACATAAAAGTATAAAGATGATTTTGACATAAAAGTTAGTTACCATCTTAAGGACGTGCCCATTCAAGAAAGTGTTGGAAAAATAAGGTGGACTATTGATCACATTATAGGGCACAAAGAAGGATGGAAGAGGGAGATAGACATTAAGCTAATTTCATATTATTAGACATACTTCGCGCTTATATAATATTATTTGATTTATATATGTACTAATAAAGTCTTCTATAATCACACCTATTAAGTACCTTCATACACACACTTAAATCTAACCATATTGATACATTAAAAGTCATCTAAATAATACAAAAAATCATGCACCTAGGATAACTAAAAGATATATGAATCTAAATACTTACCTATTTAAGTTTACTATTTTAAACAGAAAGGATCCATTTTGCTGAATGGCAATTTATGTATATGGGAGCTTAAACGAGTGTTCCATTGATATATTTTCAACTGTAAATCCGCTTCAAAATTTTAATAAACCAATAATAGGAACAAAATGATGTTAAGCAAAATGGCACGCAGCCAGTAACAAATTTCACACAGATTCATCAAAGAATTGGCTCAAGAATATATCTGGATCACAAATATTTCTTTCCATTAATTTATGTACTAGGCAATTTAGCATCTAGCTAAAATTACAGAAAGACAACACTAACTTTAACTGTTAGGATTCAATTGGGACCCCAACAGCTCAAATACATGACTTTCCTTAAAGACTCCTCAGATTGTTTCACTTTCTCCTTCAATTCTAATTTGTTTGCAGAAACCAAAGAAGAAATATGACCGTAGATTGTTCTTGGCATGCTGATATGCGGCTCTGATGGTATAGTTACTTGATCTTTTAGTGCTTCTACCACTCCCAAGCTCACTGCTATAACCCATGCCCTGTTTGTTGAACTCATTTTCTAATTTAATCTTTGATTTTTGAAAATTCTTGGATATATTTGTGAATGTTTAATTTACTTAAGAAGGCTAGTTCTTTTGCCAAGACTTGGATATTGTGTTGGTTGAGTTTCCAGGAAATATTTTGCTACTGAATATGTTTTTGGAGCATGGATTTCTGAAGTGTGGCTGCGGAAGTACATTTCTGCCATTGCATATAATTTTTCATTAGGAAAATTTCAAGGGTGTAGTTGGTATTACAACAACTTGAGTAGAGAGCCGGATAGTTAAAGGAGCACATTGAAATAGATGAGAGCTGCTAAATGGCTAACACCTATTTGGCCCAAATGTGGTCACACCTGTGAAAAGACTACCCTAACCTTATTTGGACTTTGCATAGGGCTGTCCAACGGGGCGGGAAGAGGTCCCGTCCCGTCCCACATCCGCCGGAACGAGGTCGGGACTCAGGATTTTTTTTTGCCACTTAATTTTAAAAAATAATATATACAAACATTTCAATAATTGAACAAGATAGTGTAATAAAAACATCGCAAAGTTGTTTTTGTGCCTCCTATATTATTTAATAGAAATATAATTTTTGTTGTAATACAATTTCAAAATTGCAACTTTGTGGTGTTGTTCAAAAGTTGCAAATGACATAGTAAAATTGCAATTAAAAAAATTACATATTCAACCATACTTTTTTTAATTTCCTCACAATGTCTTGAGGATCTTCTATTGGAATTGAAATTTGTTTGTCAAATTCTTCAACGTCGCTTCCTACTCCCTAGGACAAGATTTTGTTATAGTTGTAGTCTTCTTCTTTGTTGGTCTCCGATTGACCGCACCTTCTACACTCCGCACGAATCCAGTCTCTGAATAGAACTGCAATCTCCAATATGTCTCCTGCCAATGAATGTTTGTGCTCTCCTATTTGAAATCTTCCCGAGAAAAAGCGCTTTCGGACGCTGTTGATGACGCTTGAATGTTCAACACATCTCGAGCCATCTTTGTTAGTGTCAGAAATGTATTCTCATTCTGCCTCCAGTATTTCAAGTCTTCTTGTCCTTCATCATTGACAATTAATTCGTACGGTACAACACTCTGCAAAATATAAACATCAAATTCGCAAACTTGTTGTCACGATCCAAACCGGAGGGTCATGACGTGCACCCAGACCTTACCTGCCGAGTACCACCTATCATTCAGCCAACATCTAATCATAATTAATCATGGCCACAAAGGCCATCACCCAGTACCCTGCTGACACATAGAAACTATACACTGGAAAGACACTATGTAAAATCTTAACTAGAAAGCCCAACTTATATATACATACCAAGGCCGACAAGGTCATACATGACTACTACACATAGGACACCGTCTACAAGCCTCTAAAAGAGTACATGACATCATAAGGGTCGGGACAGGGCCCCGCAATACCCATATATATATACATGCAAAAATTACCTTACCAAGATTTGATCGACACTCCAAAACAAGGGGAGTGCTCCAATATCCGCTGAGTCAGCAACCTATTAACGCGGATCGTCTCCTTGCCTACGTGAACCTGCGAGCATGAAACACAACGTCCCCCGATAAAAGGGACGTCAGTATGATTGATGTACTGAGTATGTCAGGCATGAGAAATAACATAACATAGATACATAAATAAACTGCAACTGAAACAGCCGATAGAAATAGCCGACAACAGCAGCCGATAGAAACAACTGACCGGTAGTAAATGCCTCTAAAGGCCATAATATGTCTAAATGTCATGCACAATGTGGTATACATATATATATAACGCCATTGGCCTCATTGGGCATCTTCATCCCCATAACAGCCTCTATGGGCATCATATCATATCGGCCTCTGTGGGCATAATCATCATCATATCTCAGCTGATCAGGTGGTCTGCGTATCCCGTTTACCATCCCCAATATATGGTCCAGGGTAATATATGAATAAAATGCATGAATGATAATAAAACATTTTGAGTTTTTCTGAGTGACATAATATCCTTGTACCTTCGGCTAACATTGTGAATATTGACATCTTTTCCATATACCTCAATAAGGATTTAGGAACATATTTAGATGTGCTTTCAACATAGGAACAAATAACCGGAACCTCCTTAACTATTAAGAGTAGAATAATTTATGAAACAATATTACGTTTACGTTTCATTATATGGAACATGCCAAAAGAAAGAATTGAGTTGCCTTAACATACTTGTGTCGATTCTACTATCGTCAATGAACTTGAAGAAAAACAATCAACTACTTGAAAAGGAACATAACGTTGCTGCACATTTTTGTTCCTTCAAACAATGTTGTTCCAAGGTGAAATGTTACCAAAGATGATTCAATATTGGAAATGGTTGCTTCCTATGTTTTGGTCCTTCAAAGTGAATTATCCGAAGTGAAATAGTAGTTGCCAAGGTTGGTTTTTCAATATGAATTTATCCAAGACAAAGTCCTCTAAATGTTTTGCAACACAATCATGATAGGAATTTATACTAAATACCATGTTCCCCACTAAATGATATAGGCGTGGAGTATATCATATTATAATATGGATATATATCCACCTTTACACGTGTAACCTTCACCTTGTTTATTCATCACTAACAATACCACATCCACCTTGCATGTATTTAGTGGATTTGTTTTCACTTATTTATGCTACACGTAATTATTCCCACTAATCTTGTCCCCCACTATAATTTATCAATTAGCCGATCATTGTTGTCCCACTTGGTTAGTCCTAATTAGTTCGGGATTGCATCCTTTTATTTACTAATGTATTTATTTGCATATGTCTAGATGCTTAAACCACCGCCCGAAAGACTGAGCTACAAATTCCGCCACGCTCCTCTTCATGTCGTTCCACCAATAGATACCCTTGATATCATGATACATTTTAGTAGATCCAGGGTGAATGGAATATCGTGAGCAATGGATTTCCGTCATAATTTTGTCTCATAACCCCGCTATATTTGGAACACATAAACGACCCTGGTGCTTAAGAACCCATGTTCGTTAATCTCAAAGGTTGTGATCTTCTTCTGTTGAATGCCACTCTATGATTTTTTTCAAACTGGGGTCTTCCCACTGCCGTTCCTAAACTTCCGATATGAGGGACGACTCTGACATATTCCAAATCACAAAATCACCATCCTCCGAATCCATTAGTCGAACTCCCAAACTAGATAACTGGTAGAGCTCCCTTACTAACTCCTTCCTTTCGACATACACCGTAGTCGAGCTGATCATCGACTTACGACTAAGCGCGTCTGCTACAATATTAACTTTACCGGGATGGTATAAGATGTCCACATCATAATCCTTCAATAATTCAAGCCATCTTCTCTCTCTCAAGTTCAACTCTTTCTGTTTAAATATGTATTGCAGACTTTTATGATCCGTGAAAATGTCTACATGAACACCATACAAGTAGTGCTTCCAAATCTTCAGTGCATAGACCACTGCGGCCAACTCCAAATCGTGTGTCAGATAGTTTTCTCTCATGTTTCCTCAATTTCCTTAAAGCATAGGCAATCACTTTACCATGTTGCATTAACACACTTCCTAAACCTGCTCCCGAGGCATCACAATACATAACATAGCCTTCTGGACCTTCTGGAAGAGTAAGGATTGATGTCGATGTTAATCTGTCTTTCAACACTTGGAAGCTCTGCTCATAAGCATTGGACCACTGGAACTTTATGGCATTTTGTGTCAACTTCGTTAATGGTGTTGATATGGTAGAAAATCCTTCTACAAACCTCCTATAATAGCCGACTAACCCCAGAAAGCTGCGAACCTCTGATGGGGTCGTGGGTCTCGGCCAATTCTTCACCGCATCAATCTTCTGAGTGTCAACTCTTATACCTTCGTCTGATACTATATGACCAATGAAAGCCACTGAATTCAACCAAAATTCACACTTGAAGAGCTTAGCATACAACTTATGATCCTAGAGCGTCTGTAGTACTATTCGCAAATGATCCACATGCTCTATTTTTGAGTAAGAGTAAACCAAAATATCATCTATAAATACTATCACAAATATATCCATGAATGGGTGAAACACGTTGTTAATTAGATCCATAAATGTTGTCGGAACGTTTGTGAGTCCAAATAACATTACTAAGAACTCGAAGTGCCCATACCTTGTTCTGAAAGTCATTTTCGGAATGTCCTTCTCTTTGACCCTTAGCTGATGGTACCCCAACCTTAAGTAGATCTTTGAGAAACATTTTGCACCTTGTAACTGGTCAAACAAATCATCAATTTTGGGAAGATGGTACTTGTTCTTGATAGTGACTTTATTCAGCTGTCGATAGTCGATACACATCCGTAACGAGCCATATTTCTTTCGTACAAATAATATCGGCGCACCCCAAGGGGACATGTTGGGCGTAATAAAGCCTTTCTCAAGCAGATCTTTTAATTTTTCCTTTAATTATTTCAATTCAGTTGGAGCCATTCTATAAGAAGGAATCGATATCGGCTAAGTGTCTGGCAACACGTCTATACCGAACTCAATCTCCCTTTCAGGAGGAAGGCATGGAAGTTCATCTGGAAATACATCAAGAAACTCATTAACTACTAGAATTAATTGAGAAGTAGGTGGTTCAACATCGACATCCCTAGCCCGAACGAGATGGTATATACAACCTTTGGAAATCATCTTTCTTGCCTTAAGGTATGAAATAAACCTACATTTTGGCGTCGCCGTATTACCCTTCCATTCAAGGACTGGCTCGCCTGAAAATTGAAATCTAATAATCTTTTCTCGACAATCAACATTAGCGTAGCATGATGCCAATCAATCCATGCCCATGGTAATATCAAAATCAACCATTTCGAATTCTACCAAATCTGCTAAGGTCTGATGGCTACAAATTAATATCGCACAATTTCGATAAACCCGTCTAGCAACTACTGACTCACTAACTGGTATAGATACCAAAAATTGATCTCTTATCAACTCAGGCTCCATACCAAATCTACATGCAATAAAAATGGTGATATATGATAGATTGGAGCATGGATCTAACAACGCATACACACTATGTGACAAGACTGATAATATACTTGTAATGACATCATGTGAGGATTCTTGATCCTTTTGTTCCATTAATGTATAAATATGGTTCTGGCCCCTACCTCTGCCTCGATCGAATGATGTCTGATGATTTTGCCCTGATGGGCATACTGAATGTGATGAAGCTACTGCAGATCCGACCGGTTGGCCCTAACACCTTCGCCTCCTGTCGGGCATTCTCGCCTAACATGATCATGTTCACCACAAGAATAACACACATTTGATAATTATTAGCATGACCCTGGATGGGTCCTACCATACAGCTCGCATCGAGCCAACGACGACCTCATCTAAATAGAATTCCCTCTATAATAAGACCCCGACGCTCGTGAACTCTGAACTGATCCCGATTGAACATACTGATCAACCCTCGACCTTGAAAATGGTAATGATACACTAGCCGTCGGATAGGATGGACATCTATAAAGTTATTGCCTGGGCCCACCTCTGAACTCTCTTATGTCACTTACGGATCGAGCCCTCTTATGCTGACCCTTATCACGCTCTCGATCTACCCGCTGTTGTCTCTTACGTTCCTCCAGATTCTGTTCATAAGCCTGAATGCGAGCAATATCCATATTCGGATTCAGAGAAGTCATAGTACACTCGTTGACCAAGTGCGGCCCCAAGCCAATAACAAACCTACGTACCCGGTCACTCATCTCCGCTATCATCATAGGAGCATATCTGGCAAATGAATTAAACTGTAAGCTATATTCTCGAATGCTCATATTGCCCTGCTCAAGACGTAGAAATCTATCATGCCTGGCCCGTCGAAGCTCGACCGACAAAAATATTGTAAGAAGGCCTTTGAAAACTCTCTCCATCCTGCTGGTGTTGCACGAGGTCCCCTAGATTACTCCCATGTCTCATACCAAGTCACCGCGACATCCCGCAGTTTATAAGAAATAAACTTTACCGACTCAGTATCGGTAGCATCCATTACCCGCAAGGTACGTTGTATCTTATCTAGAAAATTCTGTTGGTCCGCGTTCAGGTTTGATCCCGTGAATACCAGAAGGTCTAAGTTGATGAAATCCCGGTCTCTTGCGCTAGCAGCTCTATCAAAAGGACTAGGAATCTGACGTTGGGCTTGAGCGGCCACTAATCGTGTCAATAACTGTATAACACTTCGCATATCAAGATCCTCATCTGGAGTATCAGGTGGAGGAACTGGGGGTACTGCATCCCCATTACGCTCATCTATAGGTGGTGGACTGGGAAGGTCACACGAAGGAGTCGCACTGTGGGTCTCACTCTGGCCGTCGCTAGCGGGGTGGCAATCGGCAAGTACCTTCGCCTGCATCCGTATCCAACGCCCTCATACTCTTGAACTTCCTCCTTATTGTAGACATTGTTGGAATCATAAATGCGAGACGAATTAGGAGTGGAATTCTCATACTAAGTTCTATAGCACGATCTATGAGATGAAAGAATGGAAACCATCCCTAAATATCAGGTAGCCTCCCGCTTATAAATATGGTGCACAACATACCCATAAACATGACTCTACTAGACACGGCTTGTAGACTCCCTAGGACAGGCATGCTATAATACCAAGTTTGTTACGATCCAAACCGGAGGGTCATGATGGGCACCCGAACCTTACTTGACAAGTACCACCTATCATTCAGTCAACATTTAATCATAATTAATCATGGCCACAAGGGCCGTCACCTAGTACCCTGCTAACACATAGAAACTATACACTGGAAAGTAACTATGTAAAATCTTAACCAGAAATCCCAACTTATATATATATATACATACCAAGGCCGACAAGGCCATACATGGCTACTACACACAGGACGCTATCTACAAGCCTCGATAAGCGTACATGACATCATAAGGGTTGGGATAGGGCCCCATCATACCCATATATACATGCAAAAATTACCGTACCAGGATTTGACTGACACTCCGAAACAAGTGGAGTGCTCCAATATCCGCTGAGTCAGCAACCTACTAACGCGGATCATCCCCTTGCCTACATGAACATGCGAACATGAAACACAGCGTCCCCCGACAAAA
Source organism: Anisodus tanguticus (assembly GCA_034509755.1). Classification (NCBI taxonomy): domain Eukaryota; kingdom Viridiplantae; phylum Streptophyta; class Magnoliopsida; order Solanales; family Solanaceae; genus Anisodus; species Anisodus tanguticus. The sequence goes on along the minus strand of CM067544.1, from coordinate 24,810,934 downwards.
GGGACATTAGTACGACTGATGTTCTGAGTATGTCAGGCATGAGAAATAGCATAACAAAGATACATAAATAAACAAATGAAAAACGATTACGAAACGATGAACAAAAAGAAGAAAACAGCCGATAGAAAAATAAAATAAATGACGAAAGAAATTTCGATAAAAACAGCCGACCAATAGTAAATGCCTATGAGGGCCATAATATGCATAAATGTAATGCATAATGTGGTATACATATATATATATATATGCGTATATAACTCCATTGGCCTCATTAGGTATCTTCCTCCCCAACCAGCCTCTATAGGCATTGTATCATATCGGCCTCTATGGGCATAATCATCATAATATCCAGTTGAGATGGTGGTCTGCGTATCTCATTTTCCATCCCCAATATATGGTCTAGGGTAATACATGAATAAAATGCATGAATGATAATAAAACATTCTGAGTTTTTCTGAGTGACATAATATCCTATACCTTCGACTAACATTGTGAATATTGACATCTTTTCCATATACCTCAATAAGGATTTAGGAACATATTTAGACGTGCTTTCAACATAGGAACAAATAACCGGAACATCCTTAACTATTAAGAGTAGAATAATTTATGAAACAATATTACGTTTACGTTTCATTATATGGAACATGCCAAAAGAAAGAATTGAGTTGCCTTAACATACATGTGTCGATTCTACTATCGTCAATGAACTTGAAGAAAAACAATCAACTACTTGAAAAGGAACATAACATTGCTGCACATTTTTGTTCCTTCAAACAATGTTGTTCCAAGGTGAAATGTTACCAAAGATGATTCAATATTGGAAATGGTTGCTTCCTATGTTTTGGTCCTTCAAAGTGAATTATCCGAAGTGAAATAGTAGCTGCCAAGGTTGGTTTTTCAATATGAATTTATCCAAGACAAAGTCCTCTAAATGTTTTGTAACACAATCATGATAGGAATTTATACTAAATACCATGTTCCCCACTAAATGATATAGGCGGTGGAGTATATCATATTATAATATGTATATATATCCACCTTTACACGTGTAACCTTCACCTTGTTTATTCATCACTAACAATACCACATCCACCTTGCATGTATTTAGTGGATTTGTTTTCACTTATTTATGCTACACGTAATTATTCCCACTAATTCTGTCCCCCACTATAATTTATCAATTAGCCGATCCTCGTTATCAATTAGCCAATCATTGTTGTCCCACTTGGTAAGTCTTAATTAGTTCGGGATCACATCCTTTTATATACTAAGCTCTTTATTTGCATATGTCTAGATGCTTACACCATCTCCCGAAAGTACGGGGTGTTACATTTGTGAAGAAGTTGAACTACTACACATTTTATTTCTAAGGCCTTGAATACTAGCAGGAGAAATCACATGTTTTTATAAGGTTGCAGGGAAGTAGTAGAAGATGGTACAAAAGTCGGTTGATTATTTACACTTTGTTGTTGGTAATACATATATACTTGTTTGCATACGGTGTGTATGCTAGATGTAACTTCTTCTTTAGTTGGTTTGTGAATTGGTTTTTCAGTTGGGTCTGTTAGAAGTACTTCTAACAATCATAAATAGTTTCTACAAGTGTTTTACAACCGTCTACTTTAATAGTTGGATTTAATACAACACCAACAATATAAATAGTGGGGATAGGAAAAATATATTTTTTAAAATTTTTAAATATTTTTTCAATAGATGCCTTGTAAGTTGGTTTTTGCATATATTCATTAAGTAACAAAAATATTAGTGCTATTTAAAATAACATATTTGAAATAGTAGGATAATAAATATCGGAAAATTCTTTAGTAGCTTGATAAAATTTCTCTAAAAATCCATTAAGTTCTAAAATTTTATCCCAATCATTATCTACAAGCATATCCCTTGGATTTTTATTATGGATTTTTATTATGGGTGTTAAATAATAAAGTTATAGGTTGTCAATAATCGTAAGCAACAAGTAGTTGATCTTACAAAGAATTCCACCTAGTCGAAACTTCTTCTGGAATTTTTCTATAAGGTAATCCACAATCATGACATGTTTTTTTATACTCTTTGCATCTTTGTATATTTTTTACCTTTAAAAATAAAGTTTATAGCAAATTGTATTTTATCAAGAATGTTTTCAAAATTTTTAGGCCATCATTTACAACTAAGTTATAAATATGGCACGCACATCTTATATGAAAATGATCAGAAAAAGATGGAGTTAATCTAAGTTTTAAAGTTTTATAGCATAATCATTAGAAGAAACATTATCTACTGTAATAGTCATAATTTTGTTAATTAGTCCATAGTAATCACAAATTTCATGAATATTTTCTGCAATAAAACTACTAGTGTGCCTATCATCTATATATCTATATGCTAAAATATGTTTTTGCATAGACCAATTTTGATTTATCCAATGACATGTTACCGTTAAATAATCATTATGTCAGAAGTGATAGCCACTTTGCCATTAAAATGATACAGTGCATAACGTAAATATTGTTGATATTCACTTGCAAATTTAAAAACATCCCTTCTAACAGTTGATCTAGGAAAACCATTAAAATCAGGATTATATGTTTCTCGAATGTAACGAATAAAACCAGGAGAGGAAGGAAATTAAAAAGGAAAACCCTCCACCACAATTAATTTTGTCACATTTTCCCTATCTTTGTTTTTATCATATTTAGGATAAAACATCCCCCCGTCGTCGGGTTAATTTGACCCTGTACTAGGTTGGGGACACTGTGTGAATCTTGTCCTAACTCAGATGGCATTGGCACACCCGATTTTTTAGCTAGGTATTGATTCTACCTAGTTGTGTGCTCGCCTTGTACATGTCTCAGTAAACCCCCGTCCCACCTTGACATTTTCCGGTTTTAAATTTATAAATACTTTTATAAATTTTACATATAGCTAGTTGATTCTCTTCGTCCCTATCAAAAAATGTCATGTATGATTTTAATTTTCGTTTTATGGGGCCTCGATTCATACTAGGGGGAATATGAGGCATTGTAGTTGCAGTTTCAGGCGAGACTCAGTCTGACTCTGATCCTGAGGTTGAGGTGCACTAGTGGGTGTGTCATCTATATTATCATCTAAATTAAAGTCTGGTTTATCTACTTCATCATCTAATGGTATATCATTAAAAAAGAAGTTTCATCAATACGACTGAAATCAATCAAATCATCGGGACTAGGAATATGATTACTAGAAGAAGTATCATTACCCTTGTTACCCCTACTAGAAGAAGCACCCTTACCCTTACCCGTAATCATATGTTTCAATCCTTCCATTTTAATTATATAAATAAATAATTAAAGTAAATGAAATTAAGAACGATAATTAAAATTAAGTAACAATAAGAATTTAAAGAAGGAACGAAGGTACCAAAAGGCCGACGTAACGTCGATGTGTAATCGAGGTTGAAAATTTAAACTTTGCTCGATGATCTTCAAGCTAGTTGCCAACTTCACTCCCAATTTTTTAAATTTGATATAATATTTAATACTAATAGTAGAAAGATTTGTAGATTTGTAGATTTGTAGAATTGTAGAGAGTTAAATTGAGAGATGGTAGGAAGATTTGTGAGAAAAATGAAGAGGAAAATGAGTTATTTATAGTTGAGAAAGAGGGTTAAAGTGTAAATATATTAACTTAGGGGTTAAAAATAAATATTAAGGGAGTAGGAGGGGTTATGGGGGGGGGGGGGATGGCCGTTATAGCCGTTGCACAACGGCCAAATCAAAATTTAGTCGTTGTTGCAACGACTAATTTTGAAAAGGGGGAGGGGGACGGGATCGGGACGAGACGGGGTGGGGTTGAAATGAGGCGGGTCGGGTAGCGGGATGTGACGGGTCGGGATCGGCCGACCGACCCAGTGGACAGCCCCCAATAATTTTCGCTCCAAAACACACTAGGAGTATTAAATACACTAACTTATGCTTATTCCCAAAACACATTGAGCAACTAAAATTGAAGATGCAAAGTCTCTACATACTTTGTATATTTTATGTGTATAGCAGAATGATACGGATTACTTAATTAATAATATAATTGTATACTTTACTTATCTATCCATATATTATATTAAGAGTATGAATACTCTTAGCGATATATGTTTTTTTAATTATTTAAAAATTAATTTAACACTAGATAAAATAGTCATTTAATTTATTTTTCTAATATTAGGACTTTAAAATTAATTAAAATTTTGATCATTCAATTTTTCCTTATTAAATTATGTAGCAAGTCGTGGTGGGTGAGTGGGTGGTGGGAGTGGTTGGAGGTTTGGTGGGGTGGTGGTGGGATGGCCGGTGGAATGATACTTGTGGGACTTATTTTCCTACTTTTATTAGAGAAGTCATTTTTCTCATTTTTAAGCAACTTGTTTTCTAAAGAAAATATTTTCTAATTTTTTTATCAAAAGAAAATTGAAAAGTATTTTACTCGGTACCGAACACACCCTTAATCTATCCTTATTTGAACTAGGTAAGAAATCTAATATTTTAACTGTTTTAAATTAATTAAAATTTTACGAAATATAATTTTTTTTTACAAGTTCTACTTAAGTAACATTGTGGATCATAACTTATTAAGCTATTCTTAATTTATTATTCCATCTAAAGGGTATCTATTTGAATAAAAATCAATTTGAGTAATATTTAGTAAGTAAATTTCTGACCTTTTGTTTAAATAGTATTAGAAGAAAAATACCACTATTGTATGGAGACTTTATGCTACACGTAAGGAATGTAGTGATGATATCACTTCTTTCCAATTTTTCTTTAAATTCTCTACCCTTTTAACTGCTAACTTAGAAGGGACCCTTTAACATTTTTTTCTTTCGTATTGCATATTTCCTTCTTTCAGTAGACATCTTATACTATGATAATTTTACACTTGCACCTCTATAATATATATCTGTAATTAAATATATTAAATTAGAATTATTTAGATTTTTATTTAGTCTTTCACTTTAAAATTATCTTAAATATGTTAGAATATTATGTAAATCGGCAACACCAACTCCAATGGTGGACAGTGGCAGCAGCCCAACGGCTGGCAGTGGCCTTGAGTTATACCACTCAGCCCAGCACCAACAGGCAATTGGGCCAGGTAACCCCCAAGGCCCACTGGCCAGCCTCAACAAAACGGTGGGTATTATCCACCTTTTTGGCAGCAGCAGCAACAACAGGCCCAGTAGACCCATTTCGTTGGGTCTGTGAACACAGGCAGTGGTAGTGGGCCTCAGCCGACCTAGTGGCATGAGGTGCATTCAACAGGGGCCCACCCCACGAAAATTGAGTCCGCCATGCACACTCTTGGACTTAATCCACCGGATTCAAATTTGTATATAGACTCCGGAGCGACGTCCCATATGACGTCCTCCCAAGGTAATCTCTCGTCCTATTTTAATTTGAGCAATGATAATGGAATAATTATCGGAAATGACCATTCAATTCCAATAAAAGGTTATGGTTCTAGCAAATTGCCACCACCAAACCCACCCCTAATTTTAAAGAATGTCCTTCATGCTTCCAAATTAATCAAAAACTTGGTTTCTGTTAGAAAGTTTACAACTGATAATTGAGTATCTGTCCGTTTTGACCACTTTGGCTTTTCCGTGCATGATTTTCAGACGGGGAAGCTTTTCATGAGATGTGATAGCAAGGGGGAGCTCTATCCAATAAATCTGTCAACACAACAATCCAAGTTTCCTTCTATTTTTGCAGCCTTGGCACCATCTTTATGGCACCAACGTTTGGGACATCCGGGAAAGACTGTTTTGGCTTCTCTTAAACAAAATAATTTTATTTCCTGTACCCAAACACGAACTCTAAATAAGTGTCATTCTTGCACACTTGGTAAACATGTTAACTTGCCATTTATTTCCTCTACTTCATGCACCCTTTTGCCATTTGATATTTTACGTTGTGATATTTGGACATCGCCCGTTTTGAGTTCTTCTAGTCATAGATATTATTTTCTTATACTTGATGACTACTATAATTATTTGTGGACATTCCCTTTGTTGAAAAAACCACAAGTGTTTTCCACTTTTCTCACTTTTAGAGCATTCATCCGAACTCAATTTGAACGTGATATAAAAAATATTCAATGTCACAATGGGGGGTGTTTGACAATAAATAGTTTTGGGATTTTTTCAAAACAAATGGTCTTCAGTTTCGTCTGTCTTGTCCTCATACTTCATCACAAAATGGGAAGGCGGAACGCAAAATTAGAACCATAAACAATATTGTTAGAACATCTCTTTCTCATGCTTCACTTCCCCCTGTATTTTGGCATCATGCACTCCAAATGGCCACTTACATGTTGAATGTCCTTCCTCATAAAAACCTATCATACCAAGCTCCTCTAAAAATGCTTTATTTATGAGAGCCCTTATATCATCACTTAAGAGTGTTTGGTTGTCTTTGCTACTCCCTCTTTCTATCCACCACAATCACAAAACTCCAAACCGGTCTACCCCATGTGTTTTATTGGGATATCCTACTCATCATCGCGATTACCAATGTTATGACATTTCTTCCAAAAGAACCACCACAATCACAAAACTCCAACCCGGTCTACCCCATGTGTTTTATTGGGATATCCTACTCATCATCGCGATTACCAATGTTATGACATTTCTTCCAAAAGAATATTTATAAGTCGTCATGTAATCTTTGATGAAACAATTTTTCCATTTGCTAAGATACATGCCACTAGGACTCATACCTATGATATTTTGGATGATGATAAGCTTTCGTATCTAACACATTTTTTCACAGCTCGGTATCTATTGCTAGTGTTGAAAACCGTAATTCAGGCCCATTGGGCCAACGATCGATGGCCCAACTGACTGACATTTCAATGCAGCAGCTTGGGCCTTCGGTTCCGAGGCCTAGTCCCACTACCGCACAATCTGCCCGGTCCAGTGGTTTGGGCCAGTCCACCACTACAGGCCCAATTTCAGCACAAGCAATACAGCCCATTGGACCCTCGCTTTCCCACTCCTCGGTCAGTGGCGTCCAGTCCACTAGCCCAATAAATCATCCGGTCACCCATAGTCAACGTGGAATTGTCAAACCCAATACCAAATATAGTCTTCACACCTAGGTCTCGAAATCACCTTTGCCTCGTAATCCAATGTCTGCTCTAAAAGACCCGAATTGGAAAATAGTGATGGATGATGAATATCATGCTCTAATAACCAATAGGACATGAGATTTAGTACCTCGTCCATCTAATGCTAATATAATTCGATCTATGTGGATTTTCAGCCATAAAGAAAAATCTAATGGAACTTTTGAGTGGCATAAAGCCCGTCTTGTAGGTGATGGAAAGACACAGCAGGTTGGTGTAGATTGCGGGAAGACATTCAGTCCAATGGTAAAACGAGCAACTATCAGAACAATTCTCAACCTGTCTCTCTCAAAAGGATGACCACTTCATCAATTGGATGTCAAAAATGTCTTCCTCCATGGACACCTTAATGAAACTGTATACATGCACTAACCGTTGGGATACATAGATCCTAATTATCCCAATCATGTGTGTTTGCTCAACAAATCATTATATGGCCTCAAGCAGGCCCCCAGGGCTTGGTTATAAGCGGTTTGCAGATTTTGTGTCACACATGGGCTTTTCGCACAGTCGTTCAGATAATTCCCTGTTTATTTATCGTCAGGGTAATCATATTGCTTATCTCCTTCTACATGTGGATGATATTATTCTAACAACATCTTCAGACTCTCTTCGCAAGAATATTATGTCACAACTTAGTTCTGAATTTGCTATGAAAGATCTTGACCCACTACACTACTTTCTAGAAATTGTTGTGACACGACATACATATGGATTATTTCTCTCCTAGAAGAAGTATGCATCAGAAATCATGGAACGAGCTGGAATGTCTTTCTGCAAACCTTCAGCAACTCCGATCGACACAAAGTCAAAATTGAGTACTATCTCTAGCAAACCTTTTGCTGATCCGACGTTATAGCGCAGCCTAATAGGAGCTTTTCAATATCTTACATTCACCAGGCCAGATATTACCTATGCAGTGCAACAAGTGTGTCTGTTCATGCATAATCCAATGGAGGAGCATATGCATTCTCTGAAACACATTGTGCGATATATTCAGGGTACTCTGGGGTATGGATTACATATATATCCGTCATCTGTTTCCAAACTTGTTACTTACACTGATGCAGATTGGGCAGGATGTCTGGATACAAGACGATCCACCTCCATATATTGCGTCTTCCTTGGTGACAATTTAATCTCATGGTCCTCAAAAAGGCAGGCCACGGTATCACGCTCAAGTGCTGACGCAGAATATCGTGTTGTGGCCAATGTTGTATCTGATTCATGTTGGATTCGGAACTTGTTACATGAACTTCATTGCCCTATTCCGACTGCAACAATAGTATAATGTGATAATGTTAGTGCAATCTATCTCTCAGAGAATCTCATCCACCTTCAGCGCACTAAACATATTGAGTTAGATATTCATTTTGTACGCGAGAAGGTGACTCGCGGACAAGTGCGGGTGCTACATGTCCCAACGCGTCATCAAATCGCAGATATCTTCACAAAAGGACTTCCGCCGATATTATTTGAAGATTTTAGGACATGACAAGTTTCACATTCACCCCTCCGGCTTATTTCGATCATGGGGAGTATTAGAATATTATGTAAATCATAATATTATTATGTATTAATGTAGTATCATTTTATATATGGTAGGTAGTAAAATGTTAATTAGGAATATTATGTTAATTAGGTAGAACTAATAATCTTCTACCTAATTAACATAATATTATTAATTAACATTTTACTATCTATCATATATAAAATGATACTACATTAATACATAATAATATTATGATTTACATAATATTCTAACAAAATATACTTAGTTAGATGGAGTTTCATTTATGTGAGATTTTCATTAATAAAAGGTTTCAACTTTCTTAAGAAAAGGGATAACATTTTTTTTTATTTTCATTGTCTATAGTTTATATTTTAAGTTAATATATTTATCTAATCTAATTTATTCCTATATATATATATATAGTATAAAGGAGGGAAAACTATCAACATTGATTGCTTATGAGAAATGGTGTATATTTGGCCCCAGGGGCACAAACGAGTTGGTAAGTGGCAAGGTGATTGGGGTACAACCACTCCGACGTCGCGGGTTCGAATTCGTGTGGTGACAGTCTTTGCTGAAATATTGCAAGGGTTGTTGCTGGGTTCGTGTCCGGTTGATCCTCTCCCTTGCAGGGCAACCACTCGCGCATATTCCTCGATTTACATCCCATCTGACCAAGGGGCCTCTGGTACAGATGGGGGGTTTCGCCTTCGGGACTTTCCCCTTCACAAAGAAATGGTGTATATTTGAATCATTTGAGATTCTCTATGTATTGGGAAAAGTTTGATGAGAGAGATTTCATTCACATCTTGAATTAAGATGAACTTTGAGAGAAAAGGGTAAGAATGACATTAACTAAGCATAAGTTATTAAATTTGATCTAGATATTCGTGTGAATTTACTGTGCTATCCCTATTTGGATATTTTGGCCAAATCAGTGTGGCAGAAAGACCTTTTCGGAAATAGAATATTGTTTGAAACTTTGAATTATTGGACAGGTTTAGAATGATGTGTGCTGATAACAATAAAGATAGATGCACACGGATTGGCTAGATTCAAGAAAATCCACTAGAGCCTAAACCATGGGAAATGTTGGAGTTACTTGCTTCTAAGTTATCACGTGGTGAAACTCACACGGTTGAAAAATCGTAAGTATATTGTTTTACTCGAGTTGATCAGGTTGTTTTGGAAAGTGCAGCTTGACTCTGGTCAAAATTCAAGCTCATTTGAATTTGAGTGTTTATTTTTGACAAACTCGACTCGGTTGAGTCATGTGATTATTACTTTAAATTAAAGTTCATTCCTTCTGGTAAAATGCTGAGTGAATTAGTAATTAGACTTCAAAATTAATTTGTTTCTAAGAAATACATTAATCTCTCGGCGGTGTTAACGTATAAGATCAGATTCTTTCACATATGTATTTGAATTTATAAAATATAAAATTTTGTATTTTAAAAAGAAATATCATGTTTAATAAATTAAATAATAATAAAAATTTGAGTTATCAAATTAACGTTAAATTTCTATAGGGATAATACTCCCTCCGTCTCATATTATTTGTTGTTTTAGAAGTTCAAGGCATAATTAATTATATTTTCACCATTTTATCTTTTATCATTAATGAAGATGACACACAAATATAGTAGATATTTAATGGCGAGAAATTATAACTTAGACATAAATATGAGTAAAGTATGTTAAATACCCGTCATAATTAATATTCATTAAGATACGTGTAAATTAAAAAAATGACAAATAATTTGAGACGGATGAAGTAAATAAACTATACACGAATATATGATGCGAATATTTTTCATATTCTAGTCATATATTGCAAAAATTGTGTACTTAAATTTGTTAACTATGTCTCGAGATTTGCTAAATCCTCAGTTAGAATGTTAAGATACGTACATATCCAAAAATCATTTTAGAGGAATTGAATGAAGTTGGTGTTAGTTTCACATAAAAAATGTAATGGAAATATGATATTTTTTTTTATTTGCAAATACTCTTTTTTTTTTTTTTTATTAAATACAAGTTGTATTTGATAAAAAAATAGTATTTGTTTTGAGTTATCAAATTAACGTTAGAGTGTCATGCCTAACTCAACCCCAAAAACTAGCTTGTAGGGATTGTCTAAGTCCATATAAGGAGTTCATGTTCCCATTCTATTTTCGATATGAGACTCTTAACATTTCCCTGCACGCCCAGACCTCGTTAACTGGAGCGTGGACAATATAATTTTGGGGGCTAACACCGGTGAACAAATAATTGGAATGGAGGCCCACTAGCACTCTTTTTTTATTTGTTTAATCGCACTATAATAATAGTTCTTCCATCCCAATTGATTTGACACTTTTCGCTTTTTTTTTTTTTTTTTTTTTTACTGTATGTATGTTTGTCTTCAAAAATTAATCAATCAAAGAAGCAATCAACAAATTAAATTGAGGTATCAAAGTCTTTTTTCTTTTCCACACTGATCTATGAAATGAGGAATCTCTCATATCAAAGTTGTCTTTTAAATATTTTAAACTATTAATTATGATGACTTATAATATTTTTTACGTAGTTTTTAAATATGTAAATTTTATTTTAAAAATTTAAAGATTTTATGTTCAAACATACAATTAATATTAAAAAGTTTAACTCTAAAAAATAAAAAAATATCAAATAAATTAAGACAGATGAAGTGATAAAGTATAGGTGAGTAGAACCTGGATGGTTCTAAGATTTTTGATCATGCAGAAATCGCACGACTGCCAAGTAAAATTTATAAACTCTAAGGGTGTATTTGGTACAGAGGAAAATATTTTTCAGAAAATGTCTTTCAATTTTTTCATGTTTGATTGGCCAAATTTTTTATAAAATATTTTCTCTAGAAAACAAGTTTCTCAAAATAAGGAAAATGACTTCCTTAATGAAAGTAGAGAAAATGAATTACATAAATGACATTTCAAGTTTATTGTCTCCTTCCTATCCATTCAACCCCCACCCTTTGATCATCCCACAAGTGGTAAAGCCCTGTAGCCCTACATGCATTGTATTTCTATTTGGAAATGTTTTTGTTAACAAGACAAGTATAATAAAAATAAACAACTTTTAAGTAAGACCCTAGTATAGCAAACCTAAAATAATTTATCCATGACATATACATTACTGGGTATGTTGTTGTTGCATGACATATACGTAGCTCTTATATAGTAAAAATCTTTTTTCTCAAACAATACCTCAACCCAGAATAAAAATTACTAGTACTTCTTTTAGCATGGGTGAGGGGAGTAGATTTGGAAAGTATTTGGGTTTTCGATCTTTATTAAACAGCCAACGAAAGCTGATTTTCAATTTCTAATGGACAACTTCAAAATGAGATTAGCCGGCTGGAAAACAATTTTCTTACCAAAGCTGGCCGGGCAACTCTGATCCGTCCACTCTAAATTCACTTCCTAACCATGTTATGCAGTTTATAATATTTACTCTAGAATTATGAAATTCTCCTGGATTTGAGGCTTCTCATTGATACAATATATATAGTTGTTTATAAATACAAATTCTAATTATATGAGGATATCTAGTTTCCATAATTACATCAAAATTCTAATTACATAATATATGGAGAATATTAATATATTATCTATCACACTCCCTCAGTCGGAGCGGGAGGAGGCCGGATGCTGAGACTGAATTTGAAGTCAAGGAACAGTTGTCGAGGAAATGTCTTAGTAAATATATATGCGTACTGATAAGAAGAAGGAACATGTAACACCCTAACATGACCCATGACAACCTTCCCACGAACAAAATGAATATCCATCTCAATATGTTTGGTTCGCTGATGCTGGGCCGGGTTATGAGACAAGTAAACAACAAATATGTTATCACAGTAGACAAGAGATGCCTTACGTAAGAGACAGTGAAGCTCTAGAAGAAGGTTTCTGAGCCAGTAGATCTCGACAACCACATTCGCAACGCCTCTATATTCTACTTTTGCACTCGAACGGAATAGTGTGACTTGCCATTTGGCCGACCACGAGATGAGATCTATGTGTGTCCAGATAGCCGCCCCAATCGACATTCATATACGATATCATCCTGATCGGTGCAGATGGATAAATATGTAATCCGTAGTCAAGAGTGCCCTTAACGTACCGAATGATATGTTTAAGAGCGATAAAGTGAGGCTCCCTGAGGGCATGCATGAACAAACACACCTGCTGAACGACATATGCAATATCAGGCCTAGTAAAGGTAAGATATTGAAGTACACCAGCAAGACTCCTATAAAGAGAAGGATCGAGCACAAGATCCTCGTCATCGGTACTGAGTTTTGACTTCGAGTCAACTGGAGTGGGCATGATCTTGCAGTTTGCCAGTTTAGCCTTGTAAACAATTTCTTCGGCATACTTACGCTTGCATATGAACATTGCATTTTCAGATCTGATCACTTAAATCTCCAAAAAATAACTCAACTTACCCAAGTCTGTCATAACAAATTCGAATTTGAGCAGGGTAATGATTTCGTTCAGTACATCAGATGAGGCAGTCAGAATAATATCATCCACATAGAGCAAAAAGTATGCAGTGTCATTACCTCGATGAAAAATAAAAAGTGAATTATCATTTTTGCTGCACACAAATCCGATCTGCATGATGTAAGTGGCAAAATGTTCATACCAAGTCTTGGGGGCTTGTTTCAAGCCATAGAGTGACTTTCGAAGACGATAGACAAACTGAGGAGTATCTGAATGCACAAAGTCAGGCGGTTGATGCATATATACGACTTCTTTCAAATTCTCATGTAAGAACGCATTTTTCACATCAAGTTGATGAATTGGTCAGTTCTTTCCCATAGCTATACTAAGAAAAAGTGCGAATAGTGGCTGGTTTAACCACTGGACTGAAGGTCTTACCACAATCAACTCCCTCTTGTTGCCCCGTGCCATTTGCCACAAATCTCGCGTTATGGCGTTCAAGCTCACCAATATATTTAAATTTGTGACGATATAACCACATGCAACGAATCACATTCACCCTCTCTGGTCTCGGGACAAGATCCCAAATGCGCTATAAAGTGAGCGCATTAAATTTCTCACGCATGGCTGCATTTAAATTTAGGTCAAGCTTGGCTAATTTTGGTTTTTAGGTATAGGTGAGATAGTCTGAGTGAACTGGTTAAAGTGTACTTTTGGTTTGAAAATTCTGTATTGAACACGAGTTTCCATACGATGGGTCAGAAGTGGGACGGTTTAGGTGACGGGAAGTGGGACGGTTTAGGTGACGGGCAGTGGGGTGGTTAAAGGCATTGGGTTGGTGTGGGACGCGGTATTTTCTGACACAGGAACAGTGGTTGGAAGGTAAGGGAGTGGGCTCGGTGACACGAGAATAGTGGTATGGGGTGGGCAGTGAGCTCGGTGATATGTCATTGTCCATCACGGGAACAGTGGCAGGAGGTGGGGGTAGTGAGCTAGGCGACGGGACTGGTGCGGCCGAGATGGGAGCAGTGGGTAGGCCAGTGGTCGACGGGATATGAGGGTATTCGACGGTGGCTGGGGCAGTGACGGGAGAGGATGGGTGCCATGATGTATTGCAGTTTTAATGAATCAAGGAAGTCGTAACCAGTGACTTGAAAATTTTGGACGTTTGCAAATGTGAAAATGTTCTCGTCGACTGTGACATGGCGAGAGACTTGGATTTTATTTTTGGACAAGTCATAGCATAAGTACCCCTATGGTTTGACGGGAAACTTATGGCTGGACAGTGGGCCGGGTCGGCCCGGTCCCACCCCGACACCGTCCCAGTCCCGCCCCGAACCCGACTTTAAAAAAAACAATTGCAGTATCGGGACTCTAACCGGGATGAGACATGGTCTCGTCACGACCCATCCCGGCCCACCCCAATCCCGCCAGGCCCGACCCGGTCCCGCCCCCGATCTCGCCTGAAATTCCCCCCCCCCTTTGCACAAATAACCGTTGCACCAACGACCATTTTACATTTTAGCCGTTGTGCAATGACCATTTTTGGCCTCCCCCTCCCTCAACCCCCCTACCCCTTAATATTTATTTTTAACCCATAAGTTATTATATTTACACTTTAACCCAATTTCCTAACTATAAATACCTCATTTTCTCTTCATCTTTCTCACAAATCTTTCTACAATCTCTCTATTCTCTCAATCTATTTCTCTACAAGTCTACATTGTCTATTAAATATTAAATTTTATTTATTCATTTGGGAGTGAAGTTGGCAACTAGCTTGAGGATCTTCCATCGAGCAAAGTTTCAATTTTCAACCTCTCGATTACACGTCGACGTTACGTCGGCATTTGGTACATTTGTTCCTTCATTAAATTATTATTGTATGTTTATTTTATTTAGCGTACTTAATTTCATTTACTTTAATTATTTATTAGTATAATTATAAATTTATAAAGGAAGGATTTAAACGTATGCTTACAGGTAGGGGTAAGACTTCTTCTAGTAGGGGCAACAAGGGCAAGGGTACTTCTTCTAGTCATCCTATTTCTAGACAAAATCCTATTCCTACACAGGATGATTTTATTGATACTGAACATTTTTCTACAATACCATTAGATTTAGATGAGGAGCTATTTTCTGGAACTCAAGAAGACTTTAATTTAGACGATGATCTAGATGATACACCCACTAATGTAGATGACAACACACCCACTAGTGCACCTTCAACTGAAATGCCTCTTATTCCCCCTAGTATGAGATGAGGTCCAGCAAAACGACCATTAGAATCATATGCATGAACATTTTTTGATAGGGACGTAGAGAATCAAGTAACTAGATGTAAAATTTGTAAAGATGTTTTAAAATTTAAAATTGGAAAAGGTCACGGTGGGACGGGGGGTTTAATGAGACATGTAGCAAGGGCTCATCCAGCTAGGTATGCCCAATACGAGGCTTCAAAACCGAGTGCGCAAACGCCCGCTCCATCGGGACAAGGTTCACATACTGTCCCGGATTAAGTATAGGGTCAAAATAACCCCACGACGGGGGGAATTGTAGGCCATAATTACAATAAACATAGAGATAGGGAAGCAATAGCAAAATTAGTTGATGTGGAGGGTTTGCCTTTTTGATTTCCTTCATCTCCCGATTTTATTCACTACATTAGAGATATGTATAATCCTGCTTTTAACAATTTTTCTAGATCAACTGTTAAGAGAGATGTATTTAAATTTGCACATGAATATCAACAATATTTACGTTATTCATTATATCATTTTAATGGCAAAGTGGCTATCACTTCTGATATAGGTCGTATTACTAACGACCATGATTATTTAATGGTAACCTGTCATTGGATATATTATAAATGGTTTATGCAAAAACGTATCTTAGCGTATAGATATATAGATGATAGGAACACTGGTACTTTTATTGCAGAAAATATTTATCAAGTGTGCGATTATTACGGAATAACTGATAAAATTATGACTATTACATTAGATAACGCTTCTTCTAACAATTATGCTATTACAATTTTAAAAGATTGTTTAACTCCATCTTTTCCATATCATTTTCATATAAAATGTGCGTGCCATATATATAACTTAGTTGTAAAGGATGGTTTATCACTTTTTGAAGACATTCTTAGTAAAATACAATTTGCTATAAACTTTATTTTTAAAAATAATAGAATACAACGAAGAAAAGAATATAAAAAAACTTGTCACGATTGCCAATTACCTTATAGAAAAATCCAAAAGAAGTACCCAGTAGGTGAAATTCTTTATACGAGTAACTACTTGTTGCATATCAATATAGAAAACCTATAACTTTATTTTTTAACTCTCATAATCAAAATCTAGCTGATATGGTTGTAGATAGCGATTGGGGAAATTTTTTCGAACTTATTGTATTTTTAGAGAAATTTTTTCAAGCAACAAAAGAATTTTCCGGTATATATTATCCTACTATTTCAACTATGTTGTTTTATATAGCTCTAATATTTTTACTTGTTAATGAATATATAGATAAATCAGCTTATAAGGCAGCTATTAAAAAATATTTTATTCTTATTCCCACTATTTATATTATTGGTGTTGTATTAAATTAGACTATTAAAATAGACGATACTAAATCACTTATTGAAACTATTTACGATTGTATAGCAGTACTACCACCTCCAAGTCCCAAAAATTCAAATCACCCACCACATATTGAACAAACTAAAGAAGAAGTGTTGTCTAGCGTAGAAGAGAATGCAAAAAAGTATATAGGTTTTACCAACAAGAAAGTGCTAGCAACCTACCGGCTTCCATACCATCTTCTTCTTCTTCAACACAACCTCACAAAAGACATGCTGTTTCTGCGACTAGTATTGAAAGCCTCAGAAATAGAATGTGCGGCCGTACCGCTACTAACCAAATTAGCGAGTTTGATATTTTTGTTTTGCAGAATTCTGTACCGTACCAAACAGTTCTCAATGAAGAAGGACGTGAAGACTTGCTAAAATACTGGAAGGGGAATGAGAAGACCTAGCCGATACTTTAAATGATGGCCCGAGATATTTTGAACATTCAAGCGTCATCAACGGCATCTGAAAGCACTTTTTTTGCCGGCAGATATCAAATAGGAGAACATAGACACTCATTAGCTGGAGACAACTTGGAGATTGTAGTATTATTAGAGATTGAATACGAGCTGAGCGGAGAAGGTGCGGTCAACCGGAGATCAACGAAGAAGAAGATGAAAACTACAACGAAATTTTATCCGAAGGTAGTGGAAGCGACGTGGAGCAATTTGACCAACAAATACCAATTCCAACCGAAGAACCACAGGAAATTATCAAGAAACTAGAACAGGTTTGTTTCAAAATGTAATTTTTTTAATTGCAATTTTACTATGTAATTTGCAACTTTTGAACAACACCACAAAGTTGCAATTTTGACAATTGTATTTAGGGGTGAGCGGGTTCGGATACCCTAACGTTTTTGAACTACTCGGACCCTACCCGATAAAAGATCGGTTCATAAATTTACTACCCGGAACCTACCCGTAGCAATCATTACCCAGAACCTACACGGACCCTGCGGTTCCGGGTAGGTTCCCGGGTACCATGTAAATAAAAAAACACAGATTAAGTAACAATTTTTAGCCTATGAGAATCAAAAAGAGTTCTAAAATAATTTCATTCAGTAGTTTTTTTGCCTGCAATCAGAGTTTTTAGTACCCTTATAAGAAGTTTTAGAAAATTTATTCATTGTAGAAAAGCTAATTCTGTAACCAAAACCTAAAATTGCAAGTCAAATTTGACACTCAATTAATTGAACGTGTTGATTTCAAAATAAATTTGGAAATATCTTAATTAAACTTATTTTTGTGTTCATAAGCTCTTCAATACAAAAGAAAAACTTTATTATACTAGTAAATCCCTAAATTTCATCTTCACAACCACAAAAATATATACAAATTTTAAAAATAGATTTACATTTCAAATCAAAAGGTAATACAGATTGAAGATGAGTATCGCCTGAAATAGAACAGAAGCATAGGATAGTAAAAAGAAATTGAAGAGTTAGATATGAACCCAGATGCATCTTATGAACGACATGAACACAACCAATGGAGAGAAAGAGACAAATGTGAAGCTTCAACAACGACAACAATGAAAGTACCTGAGAGAAAGCTTCAACGACGATGACGATGAAGCTCGGTGGTGTAGCTAAAACGCCATTGTTATTGCGAGAGTTTTGGGTGTTTTCTCTTAGGGCACAAAGAGCATTCTCGAATAAATGGGTGAAAAAACTGAAATATTTGCGTCTTGGGGTGGGAAAAATCAATGTGCAGGTGTGCAGAAACTATTTTGGAGAAAGTTAAAAGTGGTCCAAATGTTTGTCAAAAAAGTAAAAATATTTAATATTTTATAGGTTTCGGGTATCGGTTCCGGGTTCGGGTACCCTGTCTCTATTTGTTGGAATCGGAACCGGACCCGACATTGATCGGTTCCTAATTTTACTACCCGGACCCTACCCGTTATTATAATATATCTATCCGAAACCTACTTGTTAGTGTCGGGTATCTGGGTACCCTGTACTCGTGCTCACCCTAATTGTATTTGTATTACAAAAAAAATTATATGTCTATTAAATAATATAAGAGGTACAAAAATAACCTTGGTATGTTTTTATTACACTATCTTGTTTAATTATTGAGTTTTTTTTTTATATATATGTTATTTTTAAAATTAAGTGATAAAAAACAAAACAAAAAAAACCTACCCCAGCCCGCTCCCGCCCGACCCGATTCCAACGGGATCTTAAATGGAACGGCGGCGAATCCGGCCTGTCCCGATCCGACCCGACCCGATCCCGCCGGTCCCGACCCGATCCTGACACACTAGGAAAACCTAAGAAAATAAGGGGTAGTTCTAGGAACTAATTTGTGAAGGGCCGTGGAGGCGAGATTTGGGTAGCATAGACAACCGGAAATTCAAAGGTGATAAGATGGTATCCGACGAAAGAGAATTTCAGTTGTAGTTTTATTTTGAAGCGTTCGTGTTGGTAATATATTAAGAAGGTATGCCACCATATGCAAGGCGTATACCCAAAAATAAGGGGGGAAGCATGGAAGAGCATAGTGCATATTTTATTATTGATGGTGCGTAGGATTCTTTCGGCTTTACCATTTTGAGGTGAGGTATGAGGGCAAGAGAAGCGAAACACCATGCCATTAATTTTATGAAAAGGGAAATTGTCAAACTCACGATCGTTGTCACATTGAAATGTTTTGATGTTTTTCTCAAACTGAGTTTTAACATATGCTTGAAATTCAAGAAAGATTTGGTAAAATTGGAACTTATATTTTAGACGATAAACCCAAAGAAAGTGAGAGAAATCATCCAAAAATACCAAATAATATTTGTGACCTAGTTTGCTAATAATTAGAGAGGTTCATACATCCGCATGAATAATATCAAAAGGAAAGAACGTTAACTTAGTGATGACTGAAAAGGAAGTCTAACATGCTTCCCTAATGGACAAGAGTAGCAATTGTGAGAAAATTTCCCTTTATTACATTGAATTAAATTATGACTCCTAAGAAAATTTAAAACTCTTGCTCCCGGGTGCCCAAGTCTATCGTGTCAAGTTGATGGAGAGATTGCAGCTAGAGAGGTATGTGGATTGACACTGGCAACAGAATTGGATGAGAATGGATAGAGGTCCCCTACACTATTGCATCTCGTAAAAGTTGTCCCCGTACGTAGGTCCTTCACAGAAAAAACCAAAAGGGTCAAACTCAACAGATACATAATTGTCACTAGTAAACTTCCTAACAGAGATTAAGTTTTTAATGATGTTAGGCTCATATAGGATATTTTTAGGGTAAAGAGAGGGTGAGGTGGTGGTGTTTGTGTGGTTCCATAACCTTGAATTAGAATACGATTTCCATTTCCGACCAAAATACATCGAGGATTGCGCAAATTAAACAATTGAGAGATATTACCAGAGTTATGAGTGAGATGTGATATGGCCCCGTATCCATGTACCATGCGTCGTCGGGCTATTGGAGATTCATAGTGCTATAGGCCTGACTTAGTTCGATAGGGGTCATAAGAATGTATGCCTGTTGTTGCTGTTGGGTCATGGAGAGGTGGGCCTGGTGTGGCTGACCCATGTGACTTGGGCCAGGAGCTGGCCCAGAATACTCAGACTCAGACTTGGGTGCTGCGCCGGGTTAGTTTGGGTAAGGGCAAGAGGGTGAGGCCCAAATCCCGGGGTTGGCCACCAGAATTGGGTCGGCCCCCGGCCCCTTCGGCCCCTTCCCTTGCCACTGCGATTGTTTCCTCGACCTCAGCCTCTGCCACCGCCTTAGCCGCCGCGCTGATTTTGGTAGTCCGGTGGGTGCATGGGTGGTTAGCGGTACGTCTACTACCAACACCTTCTGATTATGTTCGTCTTGTTTAGCACGTCTAGTCTCTTCTAATAGCAACTACGATCGAGCCTTGTTGAAGCTAGGGAGTGGATCCGCTTGCTGGATCATCATCGCAAGTGTATCGTACTCACCTTTCGGCAACCCATTAATAAGTTGCAGCACCATCTTTGTGTTGGAAATCGGAGTGCCAACATTAGATAATTGATCAACAACTAATTTAAGTTGTTTACAATAGTCTGACATGTTAGTGAAGTTCTCAAGACGGATATTGTTAAATTGTTCCACCAAATACACAACGCGTGTATGTTTGTTGTCTAAAAAGATTTCTTCTAGCCTCATCCATAAGTCGTGAGCCGAAGCACCTGTCTTCATAATGGTATGAAGTAAATCCTTGGATATGGTGTCATATATCCATTATTTGACGATCGCATCGAAGCGCTTCCACGTTGGGCTGTCAACGTCGGCTGGACGGGGGGTGGAGGCGTCGATGTGATCAAGGACGTTGTAAGCACAGGCATGCATTCGAAATAGTTCAACCCACGACGAGTATTGACCATCCTCTTGATCAAGAATTAAAAGGATGAAGTTCTTGATGTTCGCCACAGCAAAGGCCAGATGAAAGGTGGTGGGGGGGGGTGGAAGTTGTAGGATGTGTGTCGTGGGTAGTGGAGGAATAGGCGGGAGAAGCCATGGACAAGGGCTGCCGACGGTGTGAAGGAGAAAAGAAGGGTGCCGGACATCAAAATCCTAATTACAGAATATATGGAGAATATTAATATATTCTTGTCTGGGTCTGACCGTTTCTCTTACGTTGTTGTGTTTGCTTCACTTGTGATTATGCTTTGTCTTGAGTCGAGGGTCTCCGGAAAACAATTGCTCTACTTACCAAGATAGAGGTAAGGTCTGTGTACACTCTACCCTCACCAGATCCCACATGATGGAATTTCACTGAATATGTTGTTGTTATTAATATATTCTCTATCATTGCCTTATTATATTTTGCGTTGGCATGGAGCGATATGAACGAAATTTTTATTGGGGAACTACTCTTTCTAAAAAAAAAATCATTTAGTGAAGTGGTCTACTCTTACAACTCCAAAAGAGAATGGAGGATTAGGAATTCAAAACTTGAAACTTAAAAATCATTCCCTATTAGCTGGAACTGCTTGGCGGCTTTTCCATTCACAAAATACTATGTGAAATAAGTACATGCGCCGCTCCATATCTTCTCAACCCCACTCTTCAACTGCCTCTCGTACTTGGAAAACACTCCAACTTGGATGGTCCTACTGTCAACGGGGTTTACTTTGGAAACCTGCTACGGGCAACCATATAAATTTTTGGTTTGATTCTTGGATTCAACCTCATCTTCCTCTCCGTAACTTAATTCAAGGGCCTCTTCTTAGAGATGAGATAACCAACACCCTTAGTCAGTACCGTCTTAATCGTGATTGGGATTTTTCACGTCTATCCTTTGACTTACCTCAGCCAATCGCAAATCTGACTTGTTTTATTTACTTGCCTTGCTATACTAATAATTATGATCGTATCAGTTGGGGATTAACACAAACAGGAGCCTTTACAGTTAGCTCATGCTTCAAAGAATTGGCTAATGAACATTTCAATACGGATACCAATATCTCTGTTTCCTTCAACTGGTTTTGGAAGTTACAAATTCCTCCCAAACTCAAACACTTTCTTTGGCTTCTTAATCATGCAAGATTGCCCACCTCAAGCTACCTTTACCATATTAGTTGTATTCAATCGCCTATCTGCAAATTATGTGGTCTTAATGAAGATGAGACTGCTACTCATCTTTTTCTATCGTGTTCAAAAGTGCAACCCTTAAGGGCTGCTCTTGGGTGGACAAATCAAATTCAAATCCTTCTTAATTTGCATCAACATCCCTATGACTGGCTTCAGGCTCTTATGAAGTTCCAACCCCCTAACACTACCGCATATCTACCTTCTAAGACTCTCATAACCTATTGCCTTTGGGCAATCTGGACCCATCGAAATAAATTACTCTTTGAGGGTAGACCTTTCCATCTTAATTTAACATCTATTGAGCACTTAGTGTTAAAAGTTCCACATCGAAAATGAAATGATAACATGGACTTCTTATATGGACTTGGACAATCCTCACCCTACAAGCTAGCTTTTGGGATTGAGTTAGACCCAATAACCATTCTTTACATGATATCAGAGTTAGACTCATTCCAATTCTTTGTTCACCGATGTTGGGCCCCCAAATTATATTATACACGCTTCAGTTAACAAGGTCTGGGCGTGCGGGAGTGTTAAGAGTCCCACATCGGATATGGAATGAGAACATGAACTCCTTATATGGACTTGGACAATCCTCACACTACAAGCTAGCTTTTGAAGTTGAGTTAGACCCAATATCTATTCTTTACACTTAGCACATGAATATTGGTTCCTTGGTGGAACTAATAAACCGAGACAAACTACAATTCCCCTTTACGTCAAATGGAATCCTCCTCCTACGCCTCTCTATAAGCTAAATACTGATGGTACGGTGGACATCAACTCTCACACTGCTGGCTTAGGAGGTGTTTTTAGAAATAGCTAGGGTGCTTGGATAATGGAATTTGTAGGAACTACTCATACTACTAATGCACTTCATTCTTAGTTGCATGCACTACTTAAGGGTTTCATTTTTGATGTGCAGTACAACTTCCAACCACTGGAAGTTGATGTGGATGCCCAACAAATTATTACATTGCTAAACACAACGACAACTACTAATTTGACAATATTGGATGATTGCAGGTCCCTGCTCCGGAGGCTGGGTAATCCTATCGTCCGTCACGTCTACAGAGAGCAGAACAAAGTAGCTGATAGTTTAGCAGACATGGCCACCACTAATACTGGGAGCACTACTTCATCTACACTGTTTTGGGACCCTCCAGTAACCATAAGGGATATTTTGCGTGCTGATATGAATGGGGAGTTGTCCATTAGAAGGGTTAATACTGTAAAGACATGGCCACCACTAATATTGGGAGCACTACTTCATGTACATGCTCGACGCTAGTTTAATAATTTTCTGAACACACATAATGTTCGAAGCTCGTTTAATAATTTTCTAAACACACCTATCATTCAACACTCGTTTATAAGAATAACACATTGTTATCGTCCCGAATTCTGTTCTTTACCGTTTTATCGGCTTACCGTATCGGGAGACAAATTGATTCCTTAACTTAAGCAATTTGGGCTGGAAACGGAACTCTGATTTCCAGCAATGGGTTCTCCAACTACTCCAGAAAGCGTTAGGATGGTGGTATGAGTAAACTAAGAGGTAAGAAACATGAATACGGCTGAGTACAGTAAAGTAAATGATAAATAAAGTAAAAGATAAAGATAAATAAAAATTGAGTTGTTTGATTGATTGGTCGTGCCTCTATATACAAAAAATGATCCTATTTATAGTACAAAAAGGAAAAAAATACTGTACAACATGATCCCCCCATGTCACTCATCAAGTAACCCACTAAGTTCAATGACCAACTATGGGGAGGTGGTGCCGATTTTCTCGCCTTCTACTCATCTTTCTCAGACAATAGCCCTTTCTTTTAGCTGTTGTTGGCCGTTACCGCTTCTAGGGGTCCGAAAATCCTTTTGATTTGGTCGTTGAGGCGTCTGCATCTGAGTGGGTCCCAGTCGTACCTTTAACTAACAACTCGGCTAAGATGCCTTAGTAGCCGATGAAGTTCTTGTAGTCGAGGGCTAGGAGTAAATTCGGCTCTGGAACAGTTCGACTATCACTGAATTCGGCTAAACACTTAAATTACTTTTGAGTGTTAACAATTGCCCCCTACATTAACTCGAGTGTGGCTGTTGAGTTGATGTATCCAAAAGTAGCCGTCGTTTCAGTCTGACAACCGGGCATGTCACTTCAATTGTCTTGTGTCCAGTGCATGCAATGATGATTACTTCTAAATTGTGTTCATCTTCAACCAAGGTGTCTTTATTACCACGAATACGTTCTAATGTTTTCCAACAGCGCATTCGAAGAGGTAGCCCTAATTTTCGCCGCGCATCGAGATCTACTTAGGAAGAGACATATTTCTGAGAAATTTTCACTTGATCTTACAGTCATTTCTGATTTCTTCCCTTCTGCATAAGAAACCCTAATCTCGGCCCTTTTCTTACTCAGATGCCATGACTTCTTCTTCCCCTTCTTAAAAGATATATGGGACCACTCTAGCCGATAAAGACCTAACCGATGCCTTAATCCTTGTTGATGAACAGTTGGTTCTGGCTCCATATGTTAGGCCGGAACAAGGCGATTCTCTCTAGTTTCAGTACCTCAGCCAGATAAACCATAGTTTTCTTTCTACTTGTGACTGGTTCATCGGCGGCCGCTATCCGACTAACCTTCGTACTTGGCCGACTAAGGTCGCTCATTATTTGGGTTGGTTGGACCGAGTGAAGTTGGTCACAGAAGCCGAATGAAGGCGCATGGGTCATTTTGATGCCACCGCACTGTCGGAATTTGATCTCCACTGTAACGTCGGGCTCGAGTATGTGCGGCGCCTCTATTTTTGTGCTTGGTTTACTTGTTTGTGGGAATCCATGTCCCACCCTTTAACCTCAGCATTACTCTCAGCATTCTTGAGCAAATTTAGAATAAATCCCGCAGATTTGATGGGCCATTATCTTTGACCACTTGGGATGACATTTCATCGCTTGAGCAATGCGACCAACCTTACGACACATGTGTGTAAAGAAATGGCTTTCTCTGTATTTTGTGAACGGCCACCCGGTCTGTGACTGTCATTTAGCTATACATCTCCCGTCAGAGAGAACTAGTTTATTTTGTGCGATCAGGCAGCCGGTCTGTGGCTGTCGTTTATTCATGCATACCCCAAATCGAAGGATATTACTTTTTTAGATACTTGCCATTTACATTCCTATCCATTTCTTCATCATGCATGTTTATTAGTCGATATGCGTTGCCGGGGATCCGTTGGCTTACTACGAAAGGTCCTTCAGCATTTGGTGACCATTTGCCGAATTTACGATCTTTCATCCCAGTCGGCAAAATGGTTTTCCAAACTAAGTCTCCTTCAGCAAACCTCTTAGGCTTAACATGTTTGTTGTATACTTTAGCCATTTTACGTTTACCGGCTTCGATTTTCTCTAAGGCCATTAGTCGATCTTCATCTAGCTGGTCTAACTCCATTAGCATGGCCTGTTGATACTCCTCTAAACTTAGAGAGTTCTTCTTGGCCACCCGTAAGGATTTGACATTAATTTCCAATAGAAACACTGCATCTTGGCCATAGGTTAGCCGATAAGGTGTCGTCCTGGTAACTGTAGATTTAGAATTCCTGATCGCCCAAACGGCTTCATCTAGAGTGAGGTGCCACATTCATGGTTTATCCTTCACGTTCTTACTAATTGTGTTCACAATAAGTTTGTTGGCTGTCTCGGCTTGCCCATTCGCCAGTGCGTAATAAGTCCAAGATGTGATCATCTTGATACCATACTTCTCAGTAAAGGTTGCCACCTTAGAATCAATAAACATCGTCCCTTTATCGGTGGTAATCGTCTCAGGAATACCATATCTGTATATGATTTGGTGTTGGATAAACTGAATGACATATGTCTGATGGACCCTCTTCATCGGCTGAGCCTCCACCTATTTAGTGAAGTAATCGGTAGCCACGATAATGAAATTATGGCCTTTAGCCTATTGTGGGTTAATCTTGCCGATGAGGTCCATAGCCCATACTCTGAAGGGCCAAGGTTTTACGACTGGGTGCAGCAACTCGGCTGGTACCCGCTGGATTGGTCCATGTTTCTAACATTCTCCGCATTCGTTTGCATACTGGAAGTAGTCAGATGTGATAGTAGGCCAATAATAGATGTGACGGTAGATCAGCCATTTCATCTCTGGCCCCGCTCTGTGTGATCCATATACTCCTTCATGGACCTCTCACATGACTCTCAAGGCCTCTGCTTTAGCAATGCACTTGAGTAGTACTCCATTCACGCTCCTTTTATATAGGTCATCGTCAATGAGCATGTATTTCAAGGCTCTTCTTTTAACCTTTAGGTCCTTGCAACTGGAGGGATCTTTTAGGTAGTCAATTAGTAATTGCCTCCATGAGTCAATTTGATCAACGAGTAACACTTCGGCTGGTAATTTATCATGCTTTAGGGTGAGTAGAGACTTCCTAAAACCTGAAGCTTCTTGTGCTAAGTCGTTAGCCTCAACATTCATGCCTCTGGAAACATAACTTAACGTGGATGATGCGAACCCACTAAGCAACCTACTAGTCGTCCTGTGGCGGGCTAACAAATTTGGGTCTTTGCAGTAATATTTCCTGGCCAAATGTTTGATCACCAGCTGAGAGTCTCCTCGGATCTCGATGTACCTCGCCTTCATAGAAACTAGAAGTTTGAGTCCCATGATGAGAACATCATATTCGGCTTGGTTGTTTGTCAATTCAGGATCTAGCCGATAGGAGAACCTCCACATTTTATCTCTCAGATTTGTTATCGTGACTCTGGCTCCAACTCCTTTCTGGGTTCTAGACCCATCAAAGGTTAGTACCTACGGCACGACATCTATACATGCAATAGGAGTGGCGTATGGATCCTCTATGACTACACAAGGGTGTTCTGCCAAGAAATTATCTATTGCTTGACCTTTGACGGGCCTGAGTGGCCTATACTTGAGAGAAAGCGCGGTAACCTTGATGGCCCATTTCATTAATCGACCTTGCAAGACATGTCTATTTAGTAAGTACCGGACAATATCAACTTTGCACAAAACGTATATAACGTGAGGCATTATTTAATATTCGAGTTTTGTGCAAACATAGAACAAAGACAGAAAAAGTTTCTCCAAATGAGTATATCTAGTTTCACCATCGTTGAGAATTAGTCTAAGATAATAAATCGCTTTTTCAGTTCCATCATCGGCCTCCTGTGCTAGCAAACAACCGATAGATAATTTTGCAGCCGAAATATACAATTTCAACGGCTTCCCTAGCACGGGGAGGCACTAGTATGGGAGAAGTAGCTAAGGCCTTTTTAATTTGATCAAAGGCCTCTTACTGTTTCGGACCCCATACTAGCTCTTCTGATTCTTTAAGTCTGAGCAAAGGTGAGAAAGCCTTCATCTTGCCAGCCGAGTTAGATATAAACCTCCTTAAGAAATTGATCTTTTCCAATAAGATTTGTAACTCCTTCTTTGTCTTGATTGGTGCGGATCCCATTACTGCCTTAGATTTGTTACGATCTATCTCGATGCCTTTCTTGTGTACCAAAAAGCCAAGGAAGTTACCAGCCGATACTCCGAACATGCACTTGGCTGGATTCATTTTGAGATTATGAATCCTCATTCTTTTTAATACTTGTTCAAGATCGGCTAAATGATCCTTGAAGTCCGTAGACTTCAAAACTACATCATCGATTTAAACCTCCATAGTCTTACCGATCAAGTCATGAAAGATGGTGTTCATTGCCCTGTGATAAGTGGTACCAACGTTCTTCAGACCAAACGGCATAACTACCCACTCATAAATGTCCAACGCTCCTGGACATCTGAAAACAGTTTTATGAATGTCGCCATCGGCTACCGATATTTGATTATAGCCAGAGTATCCATCCGTGAAGGTAAATACACCATTAGCGGTTGTTGAGTTGACTAGCATGTCGGCTATCGGCATAACATACTCATCTTTAAGAGTGGCAAGATTTAGGTTCCTGTAATCAATACATACCTGAACCTTGCCATTCTTCTTCTTGACTAGTACGATGTTTGCCAACCATTCCACATACTTAGCCGTTCTGATAAACCCGACTTTCAGCAGTCGTTCGATCTCGGCTTTGATTTGAGGCATCAGCTGAGGGTGATACCTTCTGGGCGGTTGTTTTTGGGGTTTGAAACCCTCATTGATTGGCAATCTATGTTCTACCAAAGTACGTGCTAGCCTAGGCATCTCATGATAATCTCATGCGAAGTAGTCTTTATACTGCAGTAGAAGGGTTATTATGCCTTGTTTGTTTTCTTTCTTCAGCAAACCACTACTATGTGTTAGCCGAGGGATTTCTTCAGTTCCCAAGTTGATATCTTCCAAAGAATCGTGAGACTCAAAAGTAGGCATAACCCTTCTTATGGGCGATTCAAGTTCCATCGGCAACTCAACTTTATCAGCTGTAAGCGTTGGTTCGTTGTCGTGGTTCCCCATCTGTGATGCCTCGACTATCCTTGCCTCAGAACTTAAGGCGATCAGCCGATACCACAGGTCACGTATGATTTGAGTTTCCTCAACCATTTACATCCTCCAAGGTAAGCCGTGGCTCGGCTAATAATTTTATTTCAAACCCTCGCGAGGTAAAATTACAGGATTCCCAAGATCCTTCTCATACTGCTATGTGATGGCTATGGGAGCCACATATAGTGAATAGAGAACAACCTCTATGTTCTAAACCCCTAGTCGAAATGGGTTATCATCCGCTGAGATAATTTTTATCTTGTCTCCTTCTCAAAAGATGAGTTTTTGATGCATAGTAGAAGGAAGGCATCACTGGTGTGAATCCAGTCCCTGCCCAGCAGAATGGTGTAGGACGGCTTGCCATCTATTACAAAGAAGGCAGACCTGACCGTCTTAGGACCTACAGTGATTTCTGCTACTAGAATCCCCAATGCTTCAGAGGCTTCTCCCATAAAGCTAGCCATTTTCATGTTAGTTGGGATTAGATCCTCTTTTGTTTTGTTAAGATCCTTCAAGGTATGCAACGACATCACATACAACACAACCCCATTGTCGGCAAACACCCGACTAATAATTTTTCTGTTAATGTAAGCCTTGACATAAAGGGTTTTGAAATGTTTAACCATCTCATCTATAGGTGCGCCAAATACGGTGCTTAGAGTGTCCCTAGCAGGGGTATCGCTTATTGTTTCCCATTCTGCGTCTTCTACGCAAACATCACCTTCTAGGCTATCCAGCACGGAGCGGCTGGCCCAAAACTCACATGGGATTAGGCTGAACATTTCAATGTCTGCCCAGATCTCATCAACCAGGTCATGGCTAAATAAATTGAGGATGGAGTCCCGTCCTTCATCCAATTTGGCTGACCAGAAGCTCATATCTTCCATTTCCTGGAGACAAATGGGGTTCGACTGGGGATCCTCTGACTGAATCCTCTACACGATCTATGGGATTGCCTCGGTTAAAGGTCCATCTGGGGCCACATTCTCTTACCGGGGTTCCTCCATCGAGTTATCGGTAGGCTTTCATCCCGCTCTAGTTAACCCAACATCTCTCCTTCAGGCGACATTGCCACTAAAGCAACTGAGCCGAATGCCCGCTCGATAGCCTCGACTACGGCAGACTCAAGAATTTCATGATTTTCAGCTGCCTTAGTATTGGAAATTAGATGCAGTGTCTGTTGCATTTTACGCAAGGCCTTGACACGTTGCATCCTTCTTTTATGAGTCCTGGATGCGACTCTCGATTATCCCTCTTTCTTTCCGGGAGCCTGATTGACAGACCACTTCCCCTCTTTTGTGTTGGCGGCTGGTTTAATCATTCTCCGGGGTCTCGCATGTTCCTCATTTCTCGCCGTGATACTTAAGGACTAAACACCCTCGTTTATGTTAAACTCGACAACTCTCTATTTGGTTTTAGGGAGTGATTCTTCATCTATTCGAGGCATGCTCGGCTGTCGGTTGGTTGGCATCCGTACTTGCCCTCTAGGCCTATGCTTGGCGTCGATAGGGACCCTCCTGAACCTCATGGATTGTTCCTGAAGTTCTCGTTCAACGTCCCTCGAGTATTTAGGACAGCCATGAAAACTGCTCCTAGTTGGCTGTCTGTCATTGCGAATGTCATGTAGGTTGCCTAACCGGTTAAACACAGAGGTCCTTGTGGCCTTCTCTTATTCGGTAGGTTTATTTGGGACCCACACCCTTTTCATCGGTTGTCTCCCTTTGGTATCCCTTGACTCATCGGGCTTAGCAAAAGATACCATAGATATCGGTACTGCGGGAAAGGGGTCGGTATCAATGGACATTTCAGCCATACTTTTGTCGGCTAGCTTGAACCTCCCCTCTTTGATGCCCTTTTGGATTGCCTTTCTGAAGATCACACAATTAGAAGTAGAGTGGTTGTATGAATTATGCCACTTGCAATACTTCTTATCTTTAAGTTCCTCGGCAAGCGGAATCCTATAACCATCAAGTAGCCGAATCTACTTATCTTTGAGCGGATGATCAAAGATTTGATCTCCATTTGTGATGTCAAACCAGTAACCGACCCTGTGATCAGATGAACTCATCTCCTTGGGTTTTATGGATTTCAAGGTTGGGCAAGAGTAAGCCTTACCCCTAACAATCTCGGCCACCATTGCGTCTGTCGCGCAGTGGGCTGACTCTGAGTCAGACTCATCCTCTTCAATGATGGATACTAAGTGGGAGCCTCGATTTCGGTTGGCTCTTCTCATCTCCTTCTCCTGGATGTACTGCTCTATTTGGCTAGCCTTTTCAGCTAACTTGCTCAGGTCAGAGTAGGATTATCCCACCAACTTCTCCTTTAACTGAGGGTGCATGTTGTTGATTATCATATGGGCGCACTCAGACTCGGGGAAGTGTATGGTGCATTTCCCAACCTTCTTTCTGAATATCTCGATAAAATCGGCAGTCGATTCATCGACCTGCTGCTTGAGATTCGTTAGATCAGTCACGATAACCTGAGGTTGGGGCTAGTAGAACATATCATATAAGCAACACTCCATGTCAGCCCAGCTGTATACGGAATCAGGAGCCAAATGGGAGTACCATGTGAAGGTTGTTCCCGTTAGAGAGAGAGGGAATAACTGCAACTTGTGATACTCATTCTGGCCAGCCTCGCCGCATTGGGCAGTAAATCTACCGATGTGCTCGATAGTAGATTTGTCGTCGTCGCTAGAGAAGATGGCAAACTCCTGTGTTTTGAAGCCCCTCGACAAAGGTGTTATATCCGATCTTCCCAATCGGGTTAAGGCTTCTTATAAACACGTTTGTCCAAAGGTTTCAGTTGGATGCCGAAGTACCTCTCATGGTATTAGCAATAATTTTTAGATTTATCAGTTGTGACGTCCCCTGCCGATTCTCAACTGGATTCGGCTAGTAGGCGTTATGCACTGGCGGCCTCCATTCTGCACTTTGTTGGACAGGGTTTTGAAGGTTGTAGGTGGTCTGCTGGCCATTACCAATAGGTGGGGTATTGCCCCATTGCTGCTGTTGGGTATGGCCACCAAAGCCTACAAACTGAACTCCTAGAACGGCTAACGGAGCCTGAGGATAAGGTGGAACAGTATTCCATGGCTCCTCTCCTCGGACGTCGGCCATTCTAAGAAAATTAACGCTTTCTGGAAGGTATGGACCGGGTACTGGTAATGACTACTGGAATGGTATTCCACTGTAAACATCATCACCAGATAGCCGAGCTAAGTCATAGCTATGAGCCATCGGCTTCCAATTCGACTGTACAACATTGTTCGCCTGCATCATAGGGTCTTTTATAGAAACGTACCGCATAACGGGCGGCAATCCAAAGTGTCCTGGAGCCTGAACCGGTCTTCGAGCCATGTTGATCTGCCCACACTGCAGACTCGCTTGGTCAAGTGGCACATTTTGCTCCCCAAGGTTCTGCAGTGACCATGCAGTGTGCTGGTTGCCAGGCGATTAGGCTTGTATTCCTAGGTGCGCTACCGGCTGCACCTGAGTAGGAACTAGCTGATGCACATGCGGTTGAGGAACAACACCGGGAGTCACGGTCTTATTCTGAACAACACCGCTCGTCAGAGGGATGACAGAACTAGCCGAACATTCTCCTGGGTGCATTCGATTGGTTTCCATCTCCCTCGCTTGCCGAACCTCATTATGCACCATCGACTTCACAATGTCAGTCAAATGTTTAGAAACTTGGTACATAATATCGTGGATGCCCAAATCGATTTGTTGTCTAATAAAAGACGTGGTTATTATGGTTCGACCTTCAGATTGGCTAGATTCTTCCACAACTTGGATTGGTGGAGGAAATGGAGGGGTATCAACCAATGTAGGCATACCCGAGGAGGATGCTGGTTCATTGTTCCTTTAGGGAGGATTTTGTTTAGGATATGGACTGGACTCGGGGTTCATTTTCTTACCGGACCTTAGGCGCATATGCCAAGAATGATCCTGACTTGGAGAATCAAACTTTGCTATTAATTCACATGTGGTCCCACTGGGCGTGCCAAATTTGTTCTCGCCTCGAATTCTGTTTTCTGCCATTTTATCGGTTGACCGTATCAGGAGACAGATTGATTCCTTAACTTAAGCGATTTGGGCTGAAAACGGAACTCTGATTTCCAGCAATGGGTTCCCTAAATACTCCAGAAAGAGTTAGGACGGTGGTATGAGTAAACTAAGAGGTAAGAAACATGAATGCAGCTGAGTAAAGTAAAGTAAAGGAAAAATAAAGTATAAGATAAAGATAGATAAAAATTGAGTTGTTTGATTGATTGGTTGTGCCTCTATATACAAAGAATGATCCTATTTATAGTACAAAAAAGGGGGAAATTGTACAACGTGATCCCCCCCCCCCCATGTCAGTCATCAAGTAACCCACTAAGTTCAATGGCCGACTATGGGGGAGGTGGTGCCAATTTTCTCGCCCTCTACTCCTCTTGCTCGGATAATGGCCCTTTCTTTTAGTTGTTGTTGGTCGTTACCGCTTCTAGGGGTCCGGAAACCCTAGAAGTAAATTCGGCTTTGGAACAATTTGACTGTCACTGAATTCGACTAAACACTTAAATTACTTTTGAGTGTTAACACACATATAACGTCCAATCGCTCGTTTAATAATTCTCTAAACACACTTAACATCCCATGCTGGTTTGATAATTTTTGGGCAAATCACATGTCAAATTCCAAACATTATTGACCATAGAAAATGGATATCAAGAGCAGAACAATTGAAATTCGGTTAATTTTTTTGAGTTGGGTTACCGACATTGTTTAAAATGCTTTGATGAATAAATATAATGAAAAAATGGCTACATTTTTTTTCGGAATAACATTACAAATTTTATATTGAGAGCAAACTTATACTAAGGGGCTACGGCCTACGTGCAAAACATTGGAATCAAGCCCTTAATACTACGTTTATACATTTCCCTTTAACATCCACTACAAAAATTGAAAATTTAAATATATGAAACGAAGTTAACCATGGTAAACTGATTGAAAACGTCACTGAAAGAAAATAATTCATTGATTATTTTCATTAATTGAAGATGTATATATACATGATATACAATATCTAATATGGAGAATAAATCTACTTTTTCCTAATACAAGACTAATACATATTTCTAATATAATATTAATACCATAATTACACTTGTACAAGAATTCTACTAAATATATGGTAAGTAACCAAACTATTTTCGGCCACTTGGTATACACGGTTTTATCGTGTATACCCTATTTCTATCACAACACCACAGTCATAGCGGGCGGTTGTCGTACGCTGAGACTGTCCCTAAAATCTTCAAACAGAACCAAAGGAAGACACTTAGTAAAGATGTCAGCAATTTGATACCTTGAAGGGACATGCAAGACACATACTTGTCCACGAGCTACCTTTTGGGGAACAAAGTGAATATCCATCTCGATATGTTTAGTGCGCTAATGTTGGACCGGATTCCTAGAGAGATAGACTGTACTAAAATTATCACAGTACACCAATGTAACTTTCTGAATAAGAAAGTGAAGCTCTAATAAAAGATTACGCAACCAGCATGGCTCAGACACCACATTGGCTACTCCTCGATACTCAGCCTCCGCACTGGATCGCGATAAAGTAGCCTGGCATTTTGCCGACCAAGAGACCACGTTATCACCAAGAAACATACAGTAGCCAGATGTCAAACGTCTGGTATCTGGACATCCACCCAAATCAACATCTGTATATGACACGAGAGTAGAGACGGAGGATGGATATAAATGTAATCCATAATCAAGTGTGTCTTGTATGTATCATATAATGCATTTGAGCGCATACATGTGCTCAATCTGCGGATCATGCATAAATAAACACACATGCTGCACTGCATAAGTAATATCAGGTCTCATGAAAGAAAGATAATGAAAGTCCCTACAAGACTACGATAGTGGATGGGGTCCTCATATGGTCTACTAGAAGTAGCACTCAACTTAGGTTTGGTATCAACCAGAGTAGAAGAGGACTTACAAGACTACATGCCAGCTCTCTCAATAATCTCATCAGCATATTTTTTTCTACGATAAAAATAGACCACATGCATGACGAGTGACAACTATACCAAAAGAATAACTCAAGGGCCCCAAGTCTTTCATAGAAAATTCTGAATTGAGAAGGGACATGATAGACTTGCGCAAATTATCGAGGAGGCAGTCAAAATTATATCATCCACATCTAACCTACAGGACTAGTCTTATGCCTCTCAAAAGAATCGTCAGAATTTTCTTTATGAGTAAAAATCCACATAGAATGAATAATATTGACACCAGATGGATGGGGCATTAACTCTCACGTCTTATTTTCAATAAGAGCATTATATTAGTCATCCATAGACATTTTCCAATTCAGGTCATGAATGGCAGACACTGGATAACGTGGTAAGGGTGATTTGGTGACATTAGAATTTAGATTAAAATGTCGTATAGGTTTAAAAATACCACATTGGCTACAAGTAACAGGTCATTGACTCGAAATAGAAGAGGACATATTTTAGGTAGGTGTCGGGTCGGGTAAAACTGGACCAGCAGGTAATGGGCATGCTGACCCAGTGGCATGAGGAAGTGATGGTAAAGCTGGGCCAGCAGGCAGTGGGCCTGCTGACCAAAACAGTGGACTCGAGAGGATGTTATTTGGGTCAGTGTGAGAAATTGGGCCAGCAGGCAGTGGGCCTGCTGGCCGATATTCAGGGACTGGAGCGTGAATATTTGGGCCAACAGGCATTGGGCCTACTGGCAGATTGGGTCATGGGACAACTCGGATAAATGGTGGATAATATACGGTGAGAGCCTATCATCCAAAAAATTATACGAACTAGACACGAAATTATACAAATTAGCAAACGAAAATTGAGTTTCATCAAAAATAACATGTCAACTAATTATGATATTATTAGAGGATGAATCAAACATTTGTAACCACGATGATTAGATGGATAACTCAAAAACACACAAGCGGTAGAACAGGCTTAAAGTTTATTAATTGTAGTAGATGGGAAAAAGGGATAGCATAAACACCCAAACACCTAAGATGAAAATACGAGGGATCTTTATTGTAAAGAATTTTAAGTGGGGATTGATATGCTAAACCTTTGTTAGGGAGAATGTTAAGGAGGTAGGTAGTCATTGGTAATGCACGATGCCAAAAATAAAGAGGTAATTAAGCATTGGCTAGCAAGGTTCGGACAATATTATTAATGGTACAAATTTTTATTTCGGACTTCCTATTTTGTGAGGACAAGAAAACTGAAAAGATATGACATTAGTGTCACAAAAATCTCGAAACGGCCCATTATCATATTCCCTTCCATTATCACATTGAATGTTTTTAATTTTCCATTCAAATTGGGTACGGATGAATGCCCTAAATTTTAAGAAGGTTGAAAAACTTGAGACCTTTTAGATAAAGGAAAAGTCCACAAAAAATTAGAATAATCATCCAAGAATAAAACTTAATAGCGATGGCCCAAAGAATTTAAAATGTTAGATGTCCATAAATCACTATGAATATGTCAAAAAGCATCAACGTACTAGAATTAGAGGCTACAAAGGGTAATCTAACATGTTTCTCTAATGTACAAGAAGGACAAATAGGAGTACTACACGTACTCTTATAATAAATAAAATTATTATTTTGAAGAGAAGAAATAATAGACGACTCTGGATGACCCAACCGTGCATGCCACAAAGAAGGAGCAAGAGTGGCAAACGTTGAAGGTGTGGCTTGACTCATGGAAATGGTGGTAGTGGTGATTGGATAAAGCTCTTCCATACTATTACATCTCATTAGAGGTATCCCCGTCTTGAAATTCTTCATAGAAAATCCAAAAGGTTCAAAATTAACAAAAACCCAATTATCAGTTGTAAATTTACGGACAGACACCAAATTTTTAATTAAGTGAATGGCATAAAGAACATTTTTTAAGACAAGGCGTGGATGCGGGGGAGACATATTTTGTGACCATAACCACGAATTGGAATTGAATGACCATTACCAACAATTACACCATGATTGTTGGTCAAATTGAAATAAGACGAGAGATTACCTGGTACAGATGTCATGTGAGAAGTGGCACCGGTGTCCATATACCAATTTATGTCCGGGGGATTTAATCCTAGTATATGCAT
This sequence comes from Anisodus tanguticus, assembly GCA_034509755.1. Taxonomy (NCBI): domain Eukaryota; kingdom Viridiplantae; phylum Streptophyta; class Magnoliopsida; order Solanales; family Solanaceae; genus Anisodus; species Anisodus tanguticus. Next base: position 24,773,943 of record CM067544.1, on the reverse strand, counting down.
CGCAACCTCGATATCTATGAGAGTCAAGGCGGCTGTTGGGCCCACAGTAGTGAAGGCCTGTTGAGGCCGAGGCCCAAGCAGGCCAGCCTGCTGCCACGGCCCAGCAAGCTGTTTGGCCTGAGAATGCTGGAAATTGGGCCATTGATAATTCTGGAACTGGGCCCAATTTGTTGGAAAAGCCGACGAGTAGGGCATGTTGGGCCATTGGCCCAGTTGGCCCAAGGCTGCGGCCTAGCCGGCCCACTGCCACCATGTCTGCCACTGCCGTCGCTGATCCGACCATCGCCACTGCCACCGCCACCGCCACTACCGCGACCCCTGCTACGGTTCTTGCCACTATTTTTCTGATTTTGACCCTTTTTTTCACCACTGTTGTTATGGTTTTGGCTAGAAATATCCGAGAACGAGTGAGGGACATCGGACGTGACCATCATCATGACGGAATTTGCTCCGATAGCCGCCCTTTTAGCCAAGCTAACCTCTTCTAATGTGAGCATGGAACGGGTCTGGTAGAACGGTGGAAGAGGATTACTTTGACGTAGAAGTGTCCCAATGCCATTATAAGCCTCGGATAGGCGTGCAACCATCTGAAGAACAAGACGATCATTGGTGACGAGCGCACCAACGTTCTTGAGTTGATCCGCCAATTCCTTCAGCCGTTTACAATACGTTGAGATATTTGGAAAATCCTCCATATTGACATGGGAAAATTCATGCTTAAGAGTGATGGCACATGAATTTTTATTATATTGGAATATATCATGCACCCTATTCCAAGTTTCCATCACCGTGGCATCGGGTTCAATAATCGTCTGTAAAAGGTCCATAGAGATTGTTGGAATATATCCACTGGAGTACTGTAGCATCAAGAGTCGTCCATAATGTAGGGTCATCCTCTGCGGTAGGCACCTTCTCCTTGCCTGTATCCGCAGGGATGATGTGATGAAGGACTTGATGCGAGCGTGTGTGAACTTTGAATAATTCCGCCCATCATGAAAGAGAATAATCTCTTGATTTTTTTCATTAATTGAAGAGGTATATATACATGATATACAATATCTAAATATGGAGGATAAATCTACCTTTTCCTAATAAAAGACTAATACCTATTCCTAATATAATATTAATACCATAATTATACTTGTACAAGAATTCTACAAAATAAATGGTAAGTAACCAAACTATTTTCGGCCACTTAGTATGTACGGTTTTACCGTGTATACCATCTTTCTATCCGTCTAAACCACAAGTTTCGCATATATTTATCTAAGAACTGAATCAAGAAATATGAACTAGAAGCAAAGTTCTTCTATTAATTTTGACAAGGCAATTGAGCTTGAGCCTCATGAATGCTCTAACAATTACTCCTTTAGGCATTCTTCCGCTTGGCCTCTCATGTCCTAAATTCTCAAGCAATATATATATATGTACACAAAAATAACAAAAAAAATTAATTGTTGGAACTCAATTGGGACCCCAACAAATCAAGTACATAACTTTCCTAAGAGACTCTTCAGACTGCTTTGCTTTCTCCTTCACTTCACTGTTTGCAGAAACCAAAGAAGAAGATTGAGAGGAGAGCTTCTTGGCCTGTGAATATGACCTTAGATTTTTCTTGGCGTGCTCATGTACGGCTCTCATGGTGTAATTCCACTAGTTGCTGCAATGCATGCCCTGCTTGTTGAACTCATTTTTGCAATCTTAATTCTTTAAACTCTTGGCTAAGTTTTTTAAGGTAATTAATTTGCTGAAGAACACTAGTGCTATTACTTGACTACTATGTTGGTTGAATTTCCCTTGATTACCTATCGTTATATATAGGTAAGTGTTATACTGTATTAATCTTCCTTGGGAGTCTTTCTCATTAATACAAATATATATAGTGTACAATGTGGAACCCTAATACAATAAAGATCATATATCTACCATAATTATACAGCCCTTAACATATCGAATTATACGTTTAAGAGTAGTAAAATGAGGCTCCCTAGGGGCATGCATAAATAAGCATACCTGCTGAACAGCATAAGCAATATCAGACCTGGTGAAAGTAAGGTACTGAAGTGCACATGCTAGATTCCTATAAAGAGTGAAATCTGCCACTGGATCACCATCAACTGCACTAAGCTTCGATTTAGAGTCAACCGGATTGGACATGATCAGATACACAATCTCCTCTACATACTTACGCTGGCTTCTAGTCACTAAGATCCCAATTAAATAACTCAACTTCTCCAAGTAAATCATAATAAATTCGATTTTAAGCAGTGCAATGATCTCATTTTTCAACACATTAGAAGAGGCAGTAAGAAAAATGTCATCCACATATAACAACAAATAGGCAATGTTACTACCTCTATGAAAAATAAATAGGGAACTATCACACTTGCTGCACGAAAACCCAATCAGCATAATGTATTGTGCAAAGCGATCATACCACGCTCTAGGGGCCTGTTTCAAACCAAAAAGTGACTTACGGAGACGACATACATACCGAGGGGCTGCTGGATGAACAAAACCAGATGGCTGGTGCATGTAAATAGTTTCTTTCAAATTCCCATGTAGAAATGCGTTCTTCACATCAAGCTGATGAATCAGCCATTGCTTACCCATAACAATACTCAGAACTGTGCGAACGGTAGCCGATTTTACAACCGAACTGAATTTCTCACCACAATCAATACCCTCCTATTGATTAGTGTCATTAGCCACAAGTCTCGACTTATACCTCTCTAGATCACCACTGTCTTTGTATTTGTAATAAAAAGCCACATGTATCGGACAACATTCACCCCATCCGGTCTAGGAACCAAATTCCATGTGTTTTATTTTGTTAAAGCATTAAATTCCTCACACGTGACCACATTCCAATTAGGGTCTAGTTTGGCCAATTTTGTGTTTTTGGGAATTGAGGATATGGTTTGTGTGGAGAAGTTAAACTGGACTTTGGGTTTGAAAATCCCGTGTTGGGCACGGGTTTCCATTAGGTGCGAGGGGGAGTGGGTGGATGGGTGTTTTGTTGAGTTGGTGGGTGCGGGTCACTATATTGGGTTTTGTCGATGAAACATGGATGAGTATTTTATTGTGGTGGTAGTAGTGGGTCACTGTATTGGGTTTGGTCGATGGAAGGGTTTGGTGGGCTCGAAGATCTGGGAATAACATGGTGGTGCGAGGTAGACGACGTCGGGTAGGTTGTCGGTGGTGGGTTAGGACTTGAGTGGTGGTGATTTGGTGTGGTAGTGGTGGTCTGAGTACTGAGATTGTTATGGGTTAGAGTTCTAATGACGGGTTGGGTGTCGGGGTTGGTTTGGGAGGGAGGATCGACTGCGGTGGTGGTGGTGACACGATGGTCGTCTGTGGGTTATTCCGGTGGGTGTTCTGGATGGCGATCGGATGTGACATGGAGGCAGTAGGTCGATTTTCGGTAGAGGAGGTTGGAATTGGTGGAGAGGAAATTCGGTCGAAGTCATTGCTAGATATGGCAATGACGGGTGTCAGTGGTGGCAACTGACGTACTATGGCAGTGAGTCGACCAGAACAATGGGTGTCAGTGGCCGCCTGAATAGGGGATACAATGGATGATTGTATTGCCACCGGTAATGGGAGATACGCTGGGGGATGGATGGTTGCTGCAGAAACCGGCAGTGCCGGAGTAGTGGGTTTCGGCCAGGACAGAACAGTGGAGTAAGTTGATGAAGATGGGCGAGACGGTGGACTTGTCTAAAAACGTATAATTTGTATTTTGAAATTTTTGGATATTTGTAAAAGGGAAGATGTCTTCATTAAATGTGACATGATGAGATACAATGATTTTGATGGAAGAAACGTCATAGCATAGATATCCCCTATGATTGGGCGAAAAACCTAAGAACACACAGGGAGTGATAGGGGTGCGAGTTTATGCGGGGCTGTGGAGAGAAGATTCGGGTAGCATAGGCAACCTAAAATTCGTACGTGCTCATAAGTTGGGATCCTACAAAATAGAATTTCGGTACGTGTTCTATTTTGGAGAGTCTGTGTGGGAAAAATATTTATAATATATTCCGCCATTTTCACAGCATAGATCCAAAATGGAGGGGGGAGGCATGAAATATGATCGTACGAACCATGTTATTGATAGTGCAAATGATTCGTTCGACCTTGCTATTTTGGGAGGAGGTGTGGGGAAACGAGAACCGGAAAACCATGCCATTAGTAGAGCAAAAATTGTGAAACGTGGAATTATTGAACTCACGATCGTTGTCACATTAAAGCAATTTTATGTGTTTTTCAAATTGTGTTTTGACATAGACACGGAATGCAAGAAACTTGGCAAACATTTCAGACTTGAATTTAAGCGGAAAGACCTAGACAAAGTGCAAAAAGTCATCTAATAGGACGAGATAAAATTTATGACCCAGTGAGCTAGTAATGGGTGATGTCCATAAATTTGCATGAACACTGTCAAAGGGAGAGTACGTGACACTTGAAGAAGATTGAAACGGAAGGCGAACATGTTTGCCTATAGGACAGGAAAGACACTGTTGGGCAAATGGTCCATTATGACAACAAATTAAATTATTGTTTCTAAGAAAATTACAAATAGAAGATCCTGGGTGTCCAAGTCTATTGTGTCAGGTTGATGGAGAAATTGTTGCTAAATCGGTGGGAGGATTGACATGGGCCGTTAGAGATGTGGGAGGGTTGACACTAGCAACAGACGTGGATAAGAAAGGATAAAGATCACCCTCACAATTGCATCTCGTAAGGAGTTTTCCAGTACGGAGGTCCATTACTGAAAATCCAAACTGATCAAAATTAATTGATATAGAATTATCGGTGGCAAATTTTCTAACGGAGATTAGATTTTTGATAATATTATGAGCATATAAGACGTTATTCATGGAGAAATGGAGATGCGGTGGTGGGGTTACTGTTTGGCCAAACCCTTGAATTGAAATGTGATGGCCGCTTCCAACCATATTAGATTATGGAGTATTTAAACTTCGCAGTTGAGGAAGATTACCAGAATTGTTGGTGAGGTGAGAGGTGGCGCTCGTATCCATATACCATGCATTATCGGACTGCCGATGGGTCAATGTGACGAGAGTCGAGCTCAAATTGGATTAGGAGAGGCCTAGATCGGACTGCTGGGCTCCAGGAAATATGGTCGGATTACTATGGCCCATTGACTGGCATGGGGCGGACTGGTAGGCTGCCTGAAATTGGACCCAAAATTGGTTTCCAGAACTTGGGTTGTTAGGCTGCCAGAGGTTGGGTCGCGGTTGTAGCCCCAACTGCTGCTGGGCCGCGGTTGTTGACTGCATGTCCCTAAGTGCTGGGCAGTGCTGAGTCGACGCTGCCATGAAAATGTTTTTTTTTCGGGCAAGGAAAAAAATAATAAAAAGTGTTGTGCGTCTGATTTTTCTTCGGGTAAAGGAAAAGGAGAACTGAGGCATACAAGGAGTGATGTACTTTCTACAAGATGAGACAAAAGAAGACACACACTTATGCTTATGATTTTTTTCGGGTAAGAGAAAAAGAAAAAAAGAGGCAGAATTAGGTGAAGTATGAAAAAAGAAAAGTTGGTACTTTTCAGGAATTGAGCAAACAAAATTGTTGTTTGCTAAAGAAGACAAATTACAGGATCTTCGAGAATTGAGCAAACAATATTGTTGTTTGATGGAATTGAGAGGCAGCCTCCATTAGATTGAATAAACCGAGAAGGGAGGGGGTTGCGGGTAAAAAAAATATAGGATTTAGGTTTTTACTTTTTATATCATATGAGATTGTATTAATCTCTCTTAGAGTCTTTCTCATTAATACAAATATACATAGTGTATAATGTAGAACTTTAATACACTAAGCTCATATATCTATCATAATTATGTTGGTTACAAAGGTGCAGGAAACGAGAATTACAAATAACTGCTAAGTAATAGAAAACTGAATTACAATTCAACAACAAAAATTGAAATTACAAAGATGTTGAACTAGAAAACTGGAAACTGTTTTGTGTATGCTGAGTCGAGTGTGGCACTCTGTTTTTAAGACAATATTACCCCGTATGTATCCTTTATACGTCCTTGGCAATTGTCTCCCAAGATAAAACAGCAATGGAACAATTGAGCAAAGGAAATTCAAGTGCTACCGTGAAGAATTTTGAGTACTGAAATGATGCTTGGAAGTTGTAGGAAGAACTGTTTCTGCTTGTGTATTTTTGTGTAGTTTGAGTAGCTCAACAATGGTGCAAGGGGTTGTTTATATAGGTGAGGGAGGGGCTGTTAAACTGCCTCCATAAGTGTCATTACTGGCCAAGTAATGGCCATTATGGAGGCAGTAATGCCACCAAAATAAATGGTGAGAAAGAGCAACGGATTGGCCATTATAGGAGGAGTAATTCAGCCAAAATAAATGGTTGAATTGAGTGTTGTGGCGTTTCTGATCTCTCTGCCCAAATTCTGACTTTCTGGAAACTTCAGGGACCAAACTGTACATCTTGAAACTTTAGGGACCAAACTATACATATGAAAGAATTCTGGTCCAAACTGTACATATGAAAGAATTCTGGTCAGAAGAAGCACACGACCCACGACCCGAGAACCCGGAACCTGGAACCCGGACCCCAAACCAATTTTGAGTCTTATAAACAAAACAATTCTTTCTTCCTCCATCGATGAGGGAGAATTGATCCCAAACCACATTTTTCCATGCTTCAAACACCTCACTTCGTGGACCAATATCTCTTTCATTTCTCAACGAAATTTGACGATTCTTGGCCCTACAGTTATCTACATACTTAGTAGATCGTGCATGTGTGAAGAACCGGATTCTCCAACATACGTAACACTAGTGTTTAAGCCATTAAAGTTGGTCGGTCGCAACTCCCGCCAAAGGCAAATTTCCAACAATCCCCTCTTGAAAGAGATTTTGGCGCACTCACATGGTGCCTTTTCATTTCCAGCAATATTTCAGCGGACCGATGATGCATAAGGAGAGGTAGCCTCAGCTTTGAACCTTCCATAGTTAAATACCATCGGACTTACTTACTGCGCGGTGAACGTGATGTCTTGAACCGTCAGTGTTTAGTGTAAGCCAAGTCAATAGTACCAACACAACAAATTCCCTTACTCTCTTCTTCGTAATGTTTTGTCCGTTTTTGCCATGGACAACTTCTTGGATTCTTAAGTGCGTTCATTTTGAGGCGGCCCGTCCTCGCACTTAAATAGGTGGTCTCCTACAAGGTATCCTGCTATACCCCACTTCACAAGTGTTAGGAACCATTAAAAGTTTCCCTAAACCTAACCTCAACTGTTGAGGATCATTAAAGGTTTTGAAAACTTAACCTTTACCCATACTGCAGTTAGCACTTAACGTCTATCGCGGGAACGACTTTGGATTTGGTATTTCTTTATAGAAATCACTATCTGAAGTGCTCATGCTTCCACTGAAGCGATCAACTGAACCTTTACAGCTTAGTTTTCCCATTGAACCAAATTACTAGGATCTCCAGTTAGTAAGGTTGGGTTACCATCGTATTGGTCCTTATATTTTGGGTTTTAAGCCCATTCCCCTAGACAGGCAAACCATCTGTTCCTTGGATAAGCCTTTTGTCAATGGGTCTGCTATATTATCCTTTGACTTAATGTAATCAATGGATATTATACACGTGGTGATCAGCTGCCTAACGGTCTTATGCCTCCGTCGAATATAACGAGACTTGCCGTTGTACATAGCATTATGTGCCCTTCGTAGAGCCGACTGACTATTGCAGTGGATCATTACCGAAGGTACGGGTTTGTTTCAATACGGAACATCCTCTAAGAAGTCATGAAGCCACTCACCTTCTTCTCCGCTTTGTCTAAAGCGATAAACTCCGATTCTATTGTGGATCGGGCGATGCAAGTTTGCTTAGAGGATTTCCAAGACACAACCCCACCACCAATTGTAAATACATACCCACTGGTGGACTTGGTGTTCTCTATATCAGATATCCAGTTTGCATCACTTTGTACCCCTCTAGTACAAATTTGGATATCTCGAATAGTGTAACCCAAAATTTAACGTGTATTTCAGGTATTGTAATACCCGATTCAACGCCTTCCAGTGATTGTCACTTGGATTACGGGTGAACCTAGCCAACTTATTGACTGCATAAGCAATATCAGGTCGGGTGTAGTTTGTTATATACATAAAACTACCGATCACATGTGCATATCACTCTTGGTATACAGGTGCACCAAGATTTTTATCAAGCTTTTGATTTGTATCCATTGGTGACTTTATCGGTGAACTGTCTAACATCTCGAACTTTCTCAAAACATCCTCGATGTAGTGAGACTGAGATAAGACCAGTCCGTCAGACGTCTTAGAGATCTTTATCCCTAAGATGACATCTGCGATACCCATATCCTTCATGTCGAAGCATTGTTTCAACATGTTCTTAGTCTCTAGGATTACCCTAGGACTGCTTCATGTGATCAACATGTCGTCTACATACAGGCATATCATAACAAACGAGTCAGAGTTACCTTTCGTGTAGACACATTTATCGCACTCATTAATGGCGAAACCTTTCGATAGTAGACTACTATCAAAATTTTCATGCCATTGCTTCAGAGCTTGTTTCAGCCCGTACAGATATTTGACAAGTCGACTGACTTTCTTCTCTTGTCCTTGAACCACATACCCCTCGGGTTGGTCTATATAAATTTCTTCTTCCAAATCACCATTTTGAAAGGCTGTATTAACATCCATTTGGTGTATCTCAAGGTCACGAAAAGCTGTGATCGCAATGAATACCCGTATGGATGTCATCCGGGATACCGGGGAGTATGTGTCAAAGTAATCAAAGCCTTCTGTCTGCCGATGGCCCTTGACTACCAACCTGGCCTTGTACTTGTCTATAGACCCATCTGCTTTGTATTTCCGTTTGAGTATCCATTTACAACCCAACGATTTATTTCCCGGAGGAAGATCAACCAACTCCCACATATGGTTATGTAGAATGGAGCCTATTTCACTCTCAATAGCTTCTTTCCAGAGTGGTGCTTCTGGAGTTGACAATGCCTTAGCAATTGTCCGTGGTTCATCATTAACCATATAAGCTACAAAGTCAGGACCGAAGGACTTATCCTTCCTGGCCCTTTTACTTCGCCTTAGATCCATCTCTGGAGTCTCCAAGTTCTGAGAATCTGGAACACTAGATTCCGGATGTTCACCACCTCGAGATTCGCTAGATCTGAACCATTCAGATCGGGCAGTCAAGGACTCCCGGTTCTTGAGAGCTTTGTGCATAACTTCATTTGCGAGAGGTTATGTCTTTTTCCTTTCTAGGAAAGGTATCTTCAAAGAATAGAGCATTCCTTGATTCCATTATTGTACCCTGGTGGATATCTGGAATATCTGACTTATGCACTAAGAAGCGATAAGCACTACCGTTATTTGCATATCCGATGAATATGCAATCTACAGTCTTAGGCCCAATCTTGACCTGCTTTGGCTTGGGTACTTCAACCTTTGCCAAACAACCCCATACCTTAAAATATTTGTAGGTGGGTTTCTTTCCCTTTCATGATTCATATGGAGTTTTGTCCTTACCCTTATGTGGGACTCTGTTAAGAATCGTATTAGCGATAAGGACGGCTTCTCCCCACATGTTTTGGGGAAGACCGGAATTGATAAGCAAGGCATTCATCATTTCCTTTAATGTGCGGTTCTTACGTTCCGCCACACCGTTTGATTGAGTTGAGTATGGAGCTGTCGTTTGATGAATAATGCCTTCTTGGGCACAGTATTCCTCAAATTGCGCTACATATTCTCCCCCTCTATCGCTACGAATGGATTTAATCCGTAGGCTTAGTTGGTTCTCAACTTCTGCTTTGTAACGTCGGAACGCTTCAAAGGCTTCATCCTTACTTTTCAACAAGTAAAGGTAACAATACCTTGTGCTATCATCTATGAATGTCACAAAGTACTTGTTCCCCCCTCTAGTTTGTGCGAACTTCAAATCACATATATCTGTGTGAATAAGTTCTAGAGGAGCGGTATTCCTTTCGACGGATCGAAAAGGAAGCTTGGTGAGTTTTGCCTCTACGCACACCTCACACTTATGTTGAGGGTTTACGTCGATAGATGGCAACAACTCTATCTTTACCAGCCTTTGAATAGACTTGTAGTTAACGTGTCCTAATCTATGATGCCATAAATTAGAAGACTCAAGCAAATAGTAGAAGGTTCAACTTTATTACTTGGACGCAATACATACATGACATTCACTTTGAAGAGGCCTTCACAGACGAAGCCTCTCCCCACAAATGTGTCATTCTTAGTGAGTACAAACTTATTGGATTCAAACACTAGCCTAAAACCAGCATTAACCAATAAAGGTCTAGAAATTAAATTTCTTCTGATCTCTGGGACGTGCATCACTTCCTTCAGAGTGAGCTCCTTGCCGGAAGTCATCTTCAAGACCACCTTTTCTACCCCCAGCACGTCGGACGAAGCGTTGTTGCCCATGAACAGCTTCTTGTCGGTGACTGGTGTGTACGTGGAGAAGGCATCTTTGTTGGAACAGATGTGTCTGGTAGAACCTGTGTGCATCCACCACTGCATCGGATTCTCAACCAAGTTAACATCTAGCACCACTGCAGAGAATTCCTCGATCATGTCATCCAGGAGCGTGTCCTTGACGACGTTTGCTTGCGCCTTGCCTTTAGACTTGGCTTTTGTTGTTGCTCCGTCTTGAGCTTGCGGCATTCCTTGATCCTATGACCAGGTTTCCCACAGTGGTGAAAGTTACCTCTGAACATCTCCGCTGCGGGGGCTTTGCCGTCTTTCTGGAACTTTCGCTTCTTGCTTGAGTTCCCTTTGGCCTCAGCCAGATTCGCCTTTGCCTCAGCAGGTTGTCTACCCCTTGGCAAGGTCTTCTTATTATCTTCCTGGATTTGCAGTTTGATAATAAGCTCTTCAAAGGTCATCTCCTTTGTCTTGAGTTTCAAGTAACTCATTCCATGAAGGAGGTAACTTTCCAATCAGCGATGCAACCAAAAACTGTTCGTTTGGTTTCATTCTTTCCAAATCCAGGTGATGTAAAATCATTTGGAATTCCTGGACTTGGGACATCACTGTCTTACTGTCCACCATTTGGAATTTTAGAAATTTCTCAACGATGAACTTCTTAGTACCCGCATCTTGTACATTGTACTTCTTTTGCAGTTTTTCCCACAGCTCTTTGGCAGTGCCAACGGTGCAATAGACCGTGTAGAGAGGTACGCAAGCGATTCAAGATGTAGTTCTTACACATGAAATCGCTATGATTCCACGCATCACGAACCATCTTCATGCCGTTAACGACATGGATACCAAGGCCCCCTTCACCCGTTTCAGCATGCGAAGAGTCCATTTCATCTCCAGCTTGTGGAGGATCTTCCGTTAGGAACCGGGCCATGCCCATTACAGTTAAGTAGAACAACATCTTTTGCTGCCATCTCTTAAATTCTGATCCCATGAATTTTTCAGGGCGATCATGGTGGTGTGAGGCGAAGGTGGAGCACCGATCTCGGGAAGGCGGCGGAGTTACTGCCTTGAATAGTAGCAGCAGCAGCAGCAGTGAAGGCAGCGGAGTTGCTGCCTCGGCCAGTAGCGGCAGTAGCGGGGAAGGCAGCAACGTTGCCTCGAGAGGCAACAGCAGAATAGCAACATCATCGGTCATATTTCCAGCCATGTTGCAACAGTTACAGTAAGCAAATATTGTCTTAAACTTGTTGGTTACGAAGGTGCAGGAAACGGGAATTACAAATAACTGCTAAGTAATAGAAAACTGAAATACAATTCAATAACAAAAACTGAAATTACAAAGATGTTGAACTAGAAAATTGGAAACTGTTTTGTGTATGTTGAGTCGAGGTGGCACTCTGTCTTTAAGACAATATTGCCCCGTATGTATCTTTATACATCCTGGACAATTGTCTCCCAAGATAAAACAACAATTGAACAATTGAGCAAAGGAAACTCAAGTGCTACCGTGAAGAATTTTGAGTAATGAATTGATGCTTGGAAGTTGTAGTAAGAACTGTTTCTGCTTGTGTATTTTCTTGTAGTGTGAGTAGCTCAACAATGGTGCAAGGGGTTGTTTATATAGGTGAGGGAGGGGCTGTTAAACTGCCTCCATAAGTGCCATTACCGGTCAAGTAATGGCCATTATGGAGGTAGTAATGCCACCAAAATAAATGGTGAGAAAGAGCAACGGATTGGCCATTATAGGAGGAGTAATTTAGCCAAAATAAATGGCTGAATTGAGTGTTGTGGCGTTTCTGATCTCTCTGCCCAAATTCTGACTTTCTGGAACTGGAACTGGAACTGGAACCGGAACCGGACCGGACGGGACGGGCGGGCGGCGACAGCGCGCGTGTAGGCTTTCCTTGAACCGAAGCACATCTAGGTCCTCCCTCCTTTAAACACATGAGATACCCCTTGGGGTCCCAAACCCCAAACCAATTTTGAGTCTTATAAACACAACAATTCTTTCTTCCTCCACCGATGAGGGAGAATTGATCCCAAACCACACTTTTCCATGCTTCAAATACCTCACTTCGTGGACCAATATCTCTTTCATTTCTCAACGAAATTTGACGATTCTTGGCCTTACGGTTATCTACGTACTTAGTAGATCATGCATGTGTGAAGAACCGGATTCTCCAATATACATAACACTAGTGTTTAAATCGTTAAAGTTGATCGGTCGCAACTCTCGCCAAAAGCAAATTTCTAACAAATTATACAATACATGGAGTATGTTACCAGTAGTACACGTTAACAGTAAGTGCTGAATAAAACTAGAGGCTTTGGGATGTGCTTCCTGTGGTTTTGGAACATGGTTTTCCAATTTTATAGTGTGGGGTGCGTTTATGAATGTACATTTCTGCCCTTGCATTAGGGTGAAGTTGGCACGTGGAACTTCAATTATTACGGATAAGACTTCTCTTCATTTCTTTTCTCTCCATTTTCTTAAGTTTTTATTTAGATGAGAGACACATATCACAGTTTTAAATTAATAGTTGAGATTTAGTAAATTAAAGCTAAGCTTTAACAATGATTACGATAATAAATATTTTATATATTTGTTCCCAAAATATATGACAATCCCACAATTATTACTAAATTTATTTTTTATTATAGTACCATTTACATTGTTCAAATATTCAAGTATATGTTGCTACATTATATGTCATACATGCACGACTGCCAAAATTCTAGTAATTTTTTAAGGAGTATTTAAGTTTATCTACTTCTCTTTGAACATTGAAATTTCTTTCCAAAGCATCCAAATTAGGCTAAAAGCAATTTTAATAGAGATGAAATACTTCACCTGTTCCCATAAAATTGTAAAATAATTGACATGATGGTCAAAGATTAAAAGAAGACTTTACTCAAGGCAAGTAAGGAAGTAGCAAAAAGGGAGGAAAAAACGATGCACGACAAAATTCACTCAAGGGAAGTAAGAAAAGTTTTTAATAATTAGTAAAAATATAATGTACAACTAAAATTGTGGGTGTAAAAATATTTTGGGAGCAAATATATGGAAGTAATTAATTATTCTAATTGAGTTTTACTTTAGTTAATTAAATCTCAGTCATTAGTTTTAAAATATAACACATGTCTCCGATCCAAGCAAGAACTTGGAGAAAATTGAGAGAAGTGAAATGGAGAGGAGCCGCATTCAATTATTACTACTACTCCCTCCATTCCATAATAAATGGTTCTTTTAGCTAATGTACACCCCTTAAGAAATTGTTCACTTGTTACGCCTTGTAAGTTTTACATTTTGTCGTGTCGTTGTTTAATACCGATGTTTCGAGAAGAGGTGCAACCTTATGAAAGGATAATGGGGAGTTATGAATTGTTTATGGAAGTACCGGAGTGTATGAAGGTTAAACGGATCGAAGAAAATACGTTTCGACGAAATCGACCGAAATTTAATTTTGACGGTCCACATTGACGAACCGTACAAAATTGTACGGACCGTCAAAATGGGCTTGTCCAATGTCAAATGGCCAGCAAAATGTCAGGCCACAAATCTGGATTTGACGGTCCAGATTGACGGACAGTCAAAATGAACTGTCCTTTTGGGCGGTGCCAATTTTATTGCGTGTTTAAGTTGGGCTCCTCGGCTTGGAGCCTTCATTTTCACCTAAAATCAGTTCCAAATCACTCCTAAAACTCTCTAAGGGTTCCTATCAATTTGGAGTCAAATCAAGAAAGATCAACGTAAAGAATCCTTGGGCTATTGTTAATTTCACTTCCTTCGAGTTGCATCAACTTTGGGGACGACTTTGTGTTGGAATAGCTTCGGATCAGGGAGGCTTCTTAGAGTATTCAAGGTAATATTCATCTTCCCTAGATCCTAAATTGGCGTACGAATTAAATTGAATTCCGAGGAGAATTCTTGATTAACTTAGTGACTATGGGATTTGAGGGTGAATTAAGTTGTACGGGTTGTTCTTATTGATTTGAGCTATTGAATGTAATTGTATGAGTATGAATATCTTGATAGGAAGGAGTAGGAGCAAGGATAAAAATTATTGAATCGGAATATATCGAATTTGATCTAGAAATAATCGTACGGAGTATTGTATACAAGTTGTTAAATGATTTACCTAAATGAAAACCTTGATATGATATGGGTTTCATATTGACACAAATCCTCTATATGATGTATATAATCATTCATAACGCGTACGAGGCTTTTCGGGACATAACTAGCTTTCTCGATAAGGTATGTAGGGCTTTCCTTCTTCTCATTTGTGGCATGACTCTCTCGATAACAATCGCTATAAACATATTTTCGTAAAGACTCTAATCCTAGTTGATTAAGAATGCTCTGGATATAAATCCGTTTTTGTTGAGATTATATTTTGATCTAATGCTCTTTCTTTTTCACATGTACAACAGTTATACTTCATTCGTGATTGAAGAGCTGATCAAATAAGGAGTCTACTTTCTTATGAATCATAACAATGTAAAAGAGTATTAGTGCCCTCAGAATGATAGTCAGGGGTGTAATGACCTTACGTCACTCCGACAAGTTGTTGAGTCATTCATAGATTGAGTATGGCCCTTACATACATATATATAGTACTTATGTTGCCCACAGAGGCCTATGGAATTATATACGCGGCTATACAGATATGATACTAATGATATTGCCCACAGAGTTCTACGGCATTACATACGCGATCTATTATATACAAAATACTTCCCATAGAGGCCAATGACGTTATATACGTGATTGAATACTTATATATACCCACAGAGGAGTCTAGTGAGACATTTATGAGATTACAGGTGGTATATCTGATTTCTTTGATTTATTGTTGCTTCATTTACTGTTGATTATGCCCTACATATTTAGTACATCTTTCGTACTGATGTCCCTTCTGGGGCATTGTATTCATGCTCACAGATACAGATAGACAGAGCGGCGCTCCTCCTCAGTAGGTTGTCAGTTCAGATGTGGTTGTTGCACTCCCCTCTCTCGGATTTGCTGCACATAAGTCGTTAGGTACTTTCATATATGTTACTAGCATTTTGGGTATGTAATGGATATTTTACAAGAAAAGTGTACGCACCTACAAATACAAAAACAGTTAAAACAAAATGAATTAAGTTTTTGTAAAAGCGTAATATATACGACACAAAGCTACGATAAAGATCCACCTAAAAAGAGAAATTACCATAAGTATAAGAAAAGGTATAAAGACTACAATAAATATGGAAAGAAAAAATATTATTTAAGAAAATCCTCAGCAAGAAAGCCTTACTTGGATAAAGATAGAATTATATAAGGAAGTACAACTGATAGAAATTAAAAAAATAAATTAGAATACGTTACTTGTGGAAGCATAGAACATTTAGCAAATACGTGCCCAAAAAGAATAAATAATAATACACGTAATTCTCAGCTAATAGAAGATTTTCAAGAAACACTAATAAACGTAGACGAATATATGTCAGACACCGAAAGTAGATACTCTGTAGTGAGTATAGAAATAGGAGACAACAGTAAATTAGATTCGTCTGACTCAGAAGCAGACGAATTAATTAACGAAATAGGAACAGAAAAATTAGATCTAAACATAGGTTTTGACACAATAAATAATTTAGTAAATGTAAGCATAAATTGTGATCATAATTTCGAAAGAAACAAAGGCTTAGACAGTAATTCTTGTTTTTCGTGTAAATGGTTTCCTAGTAGAAGTAAAAGGGCAAAATGTAAAAATTCCTATTTAGAAGGATGTATAGCATGCATCCAGAGAGAATTTCAAATAACAATAAATCAGAAAGAAATAGTAAACAAAAATGAAGATTCAACTTTAAGTTTAAGAATGACAACATTAGAAACAAGGATAAACACTTTAGAAACTAGAATATCCCAGCTAGAAAAAAGAAAACAGAAAGAAGTAAACGAAGAAGAATTATTCTTAGAACATATAAGTCTACCAACAGAATTAATGAACAGATGGGAACATTAGTCTGTAACGAAGATCAAAAATTCAGATCTTTGAAATTACTAACAAAGATCAGAATAAAAGACTACGAAATTAAGACTCTAGCTCTTGTAGATTCAGGATGTACTAAGAGCATACTAAATAAAAAGGTTGTTCCAGAAAATCTAATCAAAACTCTAGATAGACCAGTTGCAGCCATGCAAATGGATGGAACCCATAATATGTATAATCATTACATAGAAGAAGCATCAATAAGTTTTCTTAATACTTGCTCAAATTTTTACAATCCTAATTATAAAATGGATAAAATTTGGGTACGAGAACTAAATATAAATACAGACTTTGTTATAGGATTAGATTTCTTATTAAAAGATAATGGAAGTTGTACTATTACAAGAGATGGAGTTATTTTCTAAAAAATAGCACCTATACACCAGTACAGACCCAGAAATCGGCAACAGAGGTTATAAAAATCTCTCCAGTAAACCTACAAGAAAAAAGTTGCTTTTAAGACTGTAAAAACAGCAACATAAGCTGTAGCAAGAGCAGAACAGATAGTAATAAAGACTTCTTATTAGAAGAAATTCTAGATGAAGATGATATAATAGAAAAAGATTATACACTAATAGATATAGAAACATATTTTTATAATTTTAAAAATGGAATAGAAAAGATAGGAATAATAAAAAACCAAAAAGACCTAGAGAACATAGTAAAAATATTAGATGAACTAGAAATTATAGGAGAAAAGCCCTTAAAACATTGGAATAATAATAAGGTACTGTGTAAATTAGACATAATAAACCCGGAATATATTATTAAGACTGCATCAATAGAAGCTACGAACCAAGATTTAGAAGACTTCAAAATACAAATCAAAGAATTACTAGAATTAGGAGTAATAAGAAGATCTATTTCTAAACATAGATCAGCTGCCTTCATAGTAAAAAATCTTTCTGAAATAATTAGAGGAAAAGCTAGAATGGTTATTAATTACAAAAGACTTAACGATAATACTAAAAATGATGGCTATAAACTGCCAGATAAAACAGAATTAATTAATAGGATACAGGGAAAGAATATTTTTAGTAAGTTCGATTGTAAGTCAGGCTATTGGCAAGTAAAGATGCATGAGGATAGCATAGACTGGACTGCTTTCACTTGTCCGGAAGAACTTTTCGAATGGCTTGTCATGCCTTTCGGTTTAAAGACCGCTTCACCAATCTTTCAAAGAAAGATGGATAATATATTCGGAGAATATAAAAGATTTGTATTAGTCTACGTAGATGATATTTTAGTATTTAGCCAGAATATGAATGAACACCTTAGACATCTACAAACAGTGTTCAGATTGTTCGTAAATAACGGAATAATAATAAGTAAAAAGAAAATGGAACTATGTAAAAAATATATAAATTTTTCAGGAGTAATTTTAGGAGAAGAAAAGATAAAATTACAACCACACATAGCGAAAAAAGTGTTAGATATGCTAGATAAGCTAGACAGTACAAAAGAACTACAGAAATTTTTAGGTATAGTAAACTACGCTAGAAGTTTTATAAAAGACCTAGGAAAAATAGCAGGGCCTCCATATGCTAAAACCGGCTCTACAGGACAAAAACATTTTAATACAGAAGATATAAAATTAGTACAAGCAATTAAAGAAAAAGTAAAAAATATCCCAGACTTAAATATGCCTCTAGAAGCAGATTTTCTAATCATAGAAACAGATGGAAGTTTTGAAGGATGGGGAGCCGCCCTAAAGACAAAACCAAATAAGTATAGTAGTAAAACTGAAGAAAAAATCTATGCTTATCAGAGTGGTAAATATAAAGAGAAGGGTAATATGAGTAGCATAGACGCAGATATATTAGCTGTAATCTATAGCCTAAATAGTTTCAGATTGTATATTTTAAATAAACCAGAAATATTAGTAAGAACAGATTGCGAGGCAATAGTTAAATTTCACCACAAGATAAATGATAAGAATGGTAGTAGAAGAAGATGGCTAAATCTTTTAGATACCATCTCCATATACAACCTAGTTTTCGAACATATTAAAGGCAAGGATAATGGTCTAGCTGACCAGCTCAGCAGATTAAATATTTTGTCTAACTAACTAAATTCTTGATTTCAGCATGAGCTCATCAAAAGACCAAACTAAAGATCAGACGAAAGACAAGGGAAAAGGCCCAGCCATATCCCAAGATGATTTCAGACAACGAGTATTGGATAATTTAAAATTTAAACCCATGACCGAATTTGAGACTCCAGCAATAGAAAGACTTTATTTTGGAAAAAATAATTTAGTATGTTTTCCAACTTCAAATTTAACTTTCAAAATCTTACTAGAATATTTAGTCGATAGACAACAAAAGTGTTTAGTAGACAATATATGGATTTCTTTTAATAGAAAAGATACTAGTCATCTAGTTGCCACTTTAAATTGTCTTTGTCAATATTTCACTGAGAAAAACCAGGACAACAGATTTAAATTTTACGTAGTAGTCCATGGAAAAGTTAACGGTATTTTCCATACCTGGTTAGAAGTTATAA
Organism: Anisodus tanguticus; assembly: GCA_034509755.1. Classification (NCBI taxonomy): domain Eukaryota; kingdom Viridiplantae; phylum Streptophyta; class Magnoliopsida; order Solanales; family Solanaceae; genus Anisodus; species Anisodus tanguticus. Next base: position 24,754,900 of record CM067544.1, on the reverse strand, counting down.
ACTCCATAAAAGATATAAAGAAACCTCTTTTTAAAGGTTTCAATGTATTTACATAAGCTCTAGACTATGCAAGAGGAGTATTTGGGCCAAACTACTATATTTCTTCAGCCCTCAGAAACATTCCAGACAAAACTCCCCAATACAATATTCAGAAAGACACTAGTAAAAATATATTGGATCATTATACGACAATGACCGAGACTGTAAAATGCCTCAACCATACAAAAGACCTGCTCTCACTACAAAATACACATCTCTCAGAAAAAATAAAGGCGTTAGAACAGCAAATAAGAGACAATCAGAAACAGAGTTCTCCATCTCCTACAAAAATGGATGAGACAGGTGTGCATTCCCTTCTGAATGCAAAAAGATCCACTGTACCGGATAAAGGTACAGCTAGTCCGGTTCAAACGGTAGCCGGTAAAGACTTATCAAATCCGTTAATGGCTGTCACTTTGCCAAAAAGTGAAGGCGAGGATGAATCCCCTCCACCCAGACGAAGGCTCCCTAAAACTTTTACTCAGGGATCATCTTCCAGAACAAGGAGCAAAACGTCAAAAAAAAAATATGAAAACATAGAAAAATAATTAAAGAAACCATAGAAAAGATTTTCCAGAACAGACAAGACACTCTGAACAACGATACAGAGCAGGATAAGCACATAAATTCGAATCAGTCATCCCAGGCACCAGCTCAAGGTCAAGATCACAATTCAGACGAAAGAGACATAGACCATGTTTCAGACAGTGTTTCAGACAATGATTTCCAAGATGCAAATGATGCTCAGGACCCAAACGATTATGACTCCGGAATGAGTTTTGACTCTATTGCATTACATAATTTAGACACATAGCAAAGGAGCGGTGTATGACGAGGACAATAATACAGCGACAGACAATGACAGGTAACAGACCATAGTACAGATAATAGGCACCTACTAAAAAGAACGGTGTATAATGCTTCGGAGAAAAGTAAAAAAGCAGACAGTGATGTAAAGTAAGATAAGACGACCAAAACAAAAATAAAAAGAACGGTGTATAATGCTCCAGAAAAAAGCAGACAGAGATGTAAAGAAGGTAGGGACATAAAATAAAGGACAGCAATGCAAAACGACAAATGAAAAAGTTGGCTTTTGAAAAAGGTCACGTGACGATGGGGCCCACAAGCGCACCCGGCCGAACAAACAAAAGATTCTTCAAAACATTTGAAGTCCGCATTTCAGATCCGCCAGACTCTATATAAAGAAGACTAAAGACACAAAAGAAGAGACACAAACAAAAATATTAGAGAGCGAAACACACTCAAAAATGCCTTTCATCTCTCTACTCCCCCCATTTGTATAAACCACCAATACTCCTCCAGAATAGTTTAAGTTTTTTTGCTTTCCGCACGCTACTAAGCTTTCAGGGGCTTCCCGAAAGGGAAACCTCCCTGTTTTTCCGCATTGTGTAAGTCTATTTTCCAGAAGTTTATCTCCTCCATATGTAAATTAAGTTTGTTTCAATATTTATAAAATTAGTCTTGCATGATGAAAATTTTGCAGGAAATATGTTGATATGTTGTTATCATGAACTCAATATACTCTGTATATGGTTATCTTTTAAACTCTGCTATAACCTCCATGGATTAGCCTGTAAATTCCTATGTTAACGGTGGTTAACTGAATTGGCTGTTAAAATGTCCGCAGAAGGACGATGTTGGCCTGAAAAATTGGGTGGGGCTAAAGACGACTGTTATTGTAGACTAGGTTTAGAAGAAGAGATGAACAGTATAAAGAGTTTTCATAACTGGACAGAGTCCAGAATATAAAAAAAAAAATAAAAACATTATTAATATATATCCAGGAGATAGACTTGATCGGATTATATGACAAACATAAGAGGAAAACATAACAGGAAGGGAGTACCGAGTAGGACTACACACCTTATATCACACCTCCTCTTTAAAATTATTGAGGGGGGTGTGTATTTCAATAATTTTAAAGGGGGGGGTGTGTATTTCAATAATTTTAAAGAGGGGGTGTGATATAAGGTGTGTAGTCCTACTCGGTACTCCCTTCCTGTTATGTTTTCCTCTTATGTTTGCCATATAATCCGATCAAGTCTATCTCCTGGATATATATTAATAATTTTTTTTCTCTGTCCAGTCATGAAAACTCTTTATACTGTTCATCTCTTCTTCTAAACCTAGTCTACAATAACAGTCGTATTTAGCCCCACCCAATTTTTCAGGCCAACATCGTCATTCAGCGGACATTTTAACGGCCAATTCAGTTAACCACCGTTAACATAGGAATTTACAAGCTAATCCATAGAGGTTATAGCAGAGTTTAAAAGATAACCATATACAGAGTATATTGAGTTCATGATAACAACATATCAACATATTTCCTGCAAAATTTTCATCATGCAAGACTAATTTTATATATATTGAAACAAACTTAATTTACATATGGAGGAGATAAACTTCTGGAAAATAGACTTACATAATGCGGAAAACAGGGAGGTTTCCCTTTCGGGAAGCCCCAGAAAGCTTAGTAGCGTGCGGAAAGCAAATAAACTTAAACTATTCTGGAGGAGTAGTGGTGGTTTATACAAATGGGGGGAGTAGAGAGATGAGAGGCATTTTTGAGTGTGTTTTGCTCTGTAATATTTTTGTTTTTGTCGTCTTATCTTACTTTACATCACTGTCTGCTTTTTTACTTTTCTCCGAAGCATTATACACCGTTCTCTTTAGTAGGTGCCTATTATCTGTAGTATGGTCTGTTACCTGTCATTGTCTGTCGCTGTATTATTGTCCTCGTCATACACCATTCCTTTGCTATGTGTCTAAATTATGTAATGCAATAGAGTCAAAACTCATTCCGGAGTCATAATCGTTTGGGTCCTGAGCATCATTTGCATCTTGGAAATCATTGTCTGAAACACTGTCTGAAACATGATCTATGTCTCTTTCGTCTGAATTATGATCTTGACCTTGAGCTGGTGCCTAGGATGACTGATTCGAATTTATGTGCTTATCCTGTTCTGTATCGTTGTTCAGAGTGTCTTGTCCGTTCTGAAAAATCTTTTCTATGGTTTCTTTAATTATTTTTTCTATGTTTTCATTTTTTTTTCTTTTTTGACATTTTGCTCCTTGTTCTGGAAGATGATCCTTGAGTAAATGTTTTAGGGAGCCTTCGTCTGGGTGGAGAGGATTCATCCTCCCTTCACTTTTTGGCAAAGTGACAGCCATTAACGGGTTTGATAAGTCTTTACCGGCTACCGTTTGAACCGGACTAGCTGTACCTTTATCCGGTACAGTGGATCTTTTTGCATTCAGAAGGGAATGCACACCTGTCTCATCCATTTTTGTAGGAGATGGAGAACTCTGTTTCTGATTGTCTCTTATTTGTTGTTCTAACGCCTTTATTTTTTCGGAGAGATCTGTATTTTGTAGTGAGAGCAGGTCTTTTGTATGGTTGAGGTGTTTTACAGTCTCGGTCATTGTCGTATAATGATCGCAAAATATAATGTTACTGGTGTCTTTCTGAATATTGTATTGGGGAGTTTTGTCTGGATTGTTTCTGAGGGCTGGAGAAATATAGTAGTTTGGCCCAAGTACTCCTCTTGCATAGTCTAGAGCTTCTGTAAATACATTGAAACCTTTAAAAAGAGGTTTCTTTATATCTTTTATGGAGTTTATAACTTCTAACCAGGTTTGGAAAATACCGTTAACTTTTCCATGGACTACTACTTAAAATTTAAATCTTTTGTCCTGGTTTTTCTCAGTGAAATATTGACAAAGATAATTTAAAGTGGCTACTAGATGACTAGTATCTTTTCTATTATAAGAAATCCATATATTGTCTACTAAACACTTTTGTTGTCTATCGACTAAATATTCTAGTAAGATTTTGAAAGTTAAATTTGAATTTGGAAAACATACTAAATTATTTTTTCCAAAATAAAGTCTTTCTATTGTTGGAGTCTCAAATTCGATCATGGGTTTAAATTTTAAATTACCGAATACCTGTTGTCTGAAATCATCTTGGGATATGGCTGGGCCTTTTCCCTTGTCTTTCGTCTGATCTTTAGTTTGGTCTTTTGATGTGCTCATGCTGAAATAAAAAATTTAGTTAGTTAGACAAAATATTTAATCTGCTGAGCTGGTCAGCTGGACCATTATCCTTGCCTTTAATATGTTCGAAAACTAGGTTGTATATGGAGATGGTATCTAAAAAATTTAGCCATCTTCTTCTACTACTATTCTTATCATTTATCTTGTGGTGAAATTTAACTATTGCCTCGCAATCTGTTCTTACTAATATTTCTAGTTTATTTAAAATATACAATCTGAAACTATTTAGGCCATAGATTACAGCTAATATTTCTGCGTCTATGCTACTCATATTACCCTTCTCTTTATATTTACCACTCTGATAAGCACATATATTTTCTTCAGTTTTACTACTATACTTATTTGGTTTTGTCTTTAGGACGGCTCCCCATCCTTCAAAACATCCGTCTGTTTCTATGATTAGAAAATCTGTTTCTAGTGGCATATTTAAGTCTGGGATATTTTTTACTTTTTCTTTAATTGCTGTACTAATTTTATATCTTCTGTATTAAGATGTTTTTGTCATGTAGAGCCGGTTTTAGCATATAGAGGCCCTGCTATTTTTCATAGGTCTTTTATAAAACTTCTAGCGTAGTTTACTATACCTAAAATTTCTGTAGTTCTTTTGTACTGTCTAGCTTATCTGGCATATCTAACACTTTTTTCGCTATGTGTGGTTGTAATTTTATCTTTCCTTCTCCTAAAATTACTCCTAAAATATTTATATATTTTTTACATAGCTCCATTTTCTTTTTACTTATTATTATTCCGTTATTTACGAACAATCTGAACACTGTTTGTAGAAGTCCAAGGTGTTCATTCATATTCTGGCTAAATACTAAAATATCGTCTACGTAAACTAATACAAATCTTTTATATTCTCCGAATATATTATCCATCTTTATTTGAAAGATTGGTGTAGAGGTCTTTAAACCGAAAGGCATGACCAACCATTCGAAAATTCCTTCCGGACAAGTGAAAGCAGTCCACTCTATGCTATCCTCATGCATCTTTACTTGCCAATAGCCCGACTTACAATCGAACTTACTAAAAATATTCTTTCTCTGTATCCTATTAATTAATTCTGTTTTATCTGGCAGTTTATAGCCATCATTTTTAGTATTATCGTTAATTCTTTTGTAATTAATAACCATTCTGGCTTTTCCTCTAATTATTTCAGAATGATTTCTGACTATGAAGGCAACTGATCTATGTTTAGAAATAGATCTTCTTATTACTCCTAATTCTAGTAATTCTTTGATTTGTATTTTGAAGTCTTCTAAATCTTGGTTCGTAGCTTCTATTGATGCAGTCTTAATAATATATTCCGGGTTTATTATGTCTAATTTACACAGTACCTTATTAATATTCCAATGTTTTAGGGCTTTTCTCCTATAATTTCTAGTTCATCTAATATTTTTACTATGTTCTCTAGGTCTTTTTGGTTTTTTATTATTCATATCTTTTCTATTCCATTTTTAAAATTATAAAAATCTATTTCTATATCTATTAGTGTATAATCTTTTTCTATTATATCATCTTCATCTAGAATTTCTTCTAATAAGAGGTCTTTATTACTATCTGTTCTACTCTTGCTACAGCTTATGTTGCTGTTTTTACAGTCTTGACAACAACTTTTTTCTTGTAGGTTTACTGGAGAGATTTTTATAACCTCTGTTGCCGATTTCTGGGTATGTACTGGTGTATAGGTGCTATTTTTTAAGAAAATAACTCCGTCTCTTGTAATAGTACAACTTCCATTATCTTTTAATAAGAAATCTAATCCTATAACAAAGTCTGTATTTATATTTAGGTCTCGTACCCAAATTTTATCCATTTTATAATTAGGATTGTAAAAATTTGAGCAAGTATTAAGAAAACTTATTGATGCTTCTTCTATGTAATGATTATACATATTATGGGTTCCATCCATTTGCATGGCTGCAACTGGTCTATCTAGAGTTTTGATTAGATTTTCTGGAACAACCTTTTTATTTAGTATGCTCTTAGTACATCCTGAATCTACAAGAGCTAGAGTCTTAATTTCGTAGTCTTTTATTCTGATCTTTGTTAGTAATTTCAAAGATCCGAATTTTTTATCTTCGTTACAGACTAATGTTCCCATCTGTTCATTAATTCTGTTGATAGACTTATATGTTCTAAGAATAATTCTTCTTCGTTTACTTCTTTCTGTTTTCTTTTTTCTAGCTGGGATATTCTAGTTTCTAAAGTGTTTATCCTTGTTTCTAATGTTATCATTCTTAAACTTAAAGTTGAATCTTCATTTTTGTTTACTATTTCTTTCTGATTTATTGTTATTTGAAATTCTCTCTGGATGCATGCTATACATCCTTCTAAATAGCAATTTTTACATTTTGCCCTTTTACTTCTACTAGGAAACCATTTACACGAAAAACAAGAATTACTGTCTAAGCCTTTGTTTCTTTCGAAATTATGATCACAATTTATGCTTACATTTACTAAATTATTTATTGTGTCAAAACCTATGTTTAGATCTAATTTTTCTGTTCCTATTTCGTTAATTAATTCGTCTGCTTCTGAGTCAGACGAATCTAATTTACTGTTGTCTCCTATTTCTATACTCACTACAGAGTATATACTTTCGATGTCTGACATATATTCGTCTACGTTTATTAGTGTTTCTTGAAAATCTTCAATTAGCTGAGAATTACGTGTATTATTATTTATTCTTTTTGGGCACGTATTTGCTAAATGTTCTATGCTTCCACAAGTAAAATATTCTAATTTATTTTTGTAATTTCTATCAGTTCTGTACTTCCTTATATGTCTATCTTTATCCAAGTAAGGCTTTCTTGCTGAGGATTTTCTTAAATAATATTTTTTCTTTCCATATTTATTGTAGTCTTTATACCTTTTCTTATACTTATGGTAATTTCTCTTTTTAGGTGGATCTTTATCGTAGCTTTGTGTCGTATATATTACGCTTTTACAAAAACTTAATTCATTTTGTTTTAACTGTTTTTGTATTTGTAGGTGCGTACACTTTTCTTGTAAAATATCCATTACATGATGTATCCTATGTTCTGTTGACCATTTTACATTTGGGTTCTGCGTTACTCCTCTCTTTTGTTCCATCTTACTTCAATTTCTCTCCCTAGAGCTCCTGGTAATTTATTGAAGATTTTTTTACCTAATTCTTGGTCAAAAGAGTTTCCACTTATTGTGCAATAATAAAAGAAATCATTTAAAAACTTTTTTATATAAATCCAATTACTTATACTTAGTTGTTCTAATTTTATTAACGCATTTCTTTGTAATATTACTAGGCCACCATTTGGGTCTTCACCTGTAATTAAGGTGTGTATTTTATTAGTAAATTATATGGGTTTGCTCCCATGGCTACTAAATGTTGAAATTCTGTCTGGAAGTCTGTTTTATAAGCCTCCCATAAAGCTTTAGTAGATTCTCCTAAAAATGTTTCTAAGTATTTATACATTGTTTCAGCGTCTGTTTTGACGTAATTTTGTATATAGTCTGCAACTACTATACCTTTCCACAGATCGATTACTGAGTTCCATTTCTGCGGATCATGGGCTGCTATATTTAAAAAAATTCCTCTATTTCCTCCTTCTTGGAGGGTAATAGGTTCTTCTAAAGGCATTCTCCTTCCTGATGGTTTTACCTTTTCTATAGATTCTTCGTTTGTTCTAAATACTCTTTGTCTAGGTACATTTCCTGTATTTGTATCTACCGTGTATTGTTCTCCTGTAGTTCTTTGAAATGGACTAGAGCTTGACGCACTGGTTTCCATTAATTCTTTTTGACTTATTATTGAGTTTCTTTCTAAAATGTCATTTTCTAAATCATTATTGTGGTTAAAAATATCTTCCCACATTGATTCAAAAGTATCTGTTTTCTTTTGATAAGTCTGTTCAGCTCTATATCCTAGGTTATCTGTTCTGATTTCACATATTTTAAAATGATTTATAGTTTCTTGTAAGTTTAAATAGTTCAACTTACATCCCTTACATCTAAATAACTTCTGTGGGTTTTCTCTATGCAAGTGTTTTGCTTCTTCTAAGGCGATGTCTACTTCATAACCTTCTTGTATTAATTCTATGTTCATAAAAGTTGTTTCAGTTATTTCCTGTTCGTCTATTGTACTTTCTTCTTCATTATTTTTCTGAGGAATGTAATTATAATCCGTAAATCTTATAGACGTCTCTCCTTTGGGATTTGTGTATACCAGATGTGACTCTGGTTGTAACATCTTTTTCTTTTGATTAAAATGTTCTAATTTCCATTCTAATCCTGCATATTCTTCAGGACCTATTTTTATAGGTTTAATTAAATTAATTCCTTTGTTACCCATTAGTTCTACAACGTCATTTACTTTTATTTTAAATTTTGTATTACTGTTGTCTGTCATCTTTCCTAAGAATCCTACGCACATAAGCAAGTTGTTTCCATTATGCATATCTTCATATCCTTTTGTCTGTATTCCTATTCTAATATGTTTTCCAAATTCTCCTAAGTTCATTATAAAATCTGGGCTAATATAAAATATTCCTCCATTATCGGTCAAATCGACTTCTGTCATTCCGATTATGGATTTCTTCATATCTGACCATCTATCGTCGTAAATTACTATTAGTACTTTACTTCCTAGATTTTTTCTTGTTAATCCTTTTAATCCTACTACAATTAGTCCCATGTGCATGAGAGTTCTGGTAGTCTTTTTTATGTTTTTTAAGGATTCTGGATCTATCAAATTTACGCTTTTAGTTATGGTTCCTAGAACATATAACTGTTATTCTCTATAATGTCTGTATAGTTGAGCAGTTGTAGAGAATTGCTCTGTTTTGTACAAGGTTCTGGGGTTTAATAATTTTAGCTGATTTTGTTGGAAAATACTGATGTCTTTGTCTACATTTATTATTTCACTAAGTTGTCTATTTGTTTCTTCAGGTGTTCTTCTGTAGTGAGTATAGAAATAGGAGACAACAGTAAATTAGATTCGTCTGACTCAGAAGCAGACGAATTAATTAACAAAATAGGAACAGAAAAATTAGATCTAAACATAGGTTTTGACACAATAAATAATTTAGTAAATGTAAGAATAAATTGTGATCATAATTTCGAAAGAAACAAAGGCTTAGACAGTAATTCTTGTTTTTCGTGTAAATGGTTTCCTAGTAGAAGTAAAAGGGCAAAATGTAAAAATTGCTATTTAGAAGGATGTATAGCATGCATCCAGAGAGAATTTCAAATAACAATAAATCAGAAAGAAATAGTAAACAAAAATGAAGATTCAACTTTAAGTTTAAGAATGATAACATTAGAAACAAGGATAAACACTTTAGAAACTAGAATATCCCAGCTAGAAAAAAGAAAACAGAAAGAAGTAAACGAAGAAGAATTATTCTTAGAACATATAAGTCTACCAACAGATTTATGAACAGATGGGAACATTAGTCTGTAACGAAGATAAAAAATTCGGATCTTTGAAATTACTAACAAAGATCAGAATAAAAGACTATGAAATTAAGACTCTAGCTCTTGTAGATTCAGGATGTACTAAGAGCATACTAAATAAAAAGATTGTTCCAGAAAATCTAATCAAAACTCTAGATAGACCAGTTGCAGCCATGCAAATGGATGGAACCCATAATATGTATAATCATTACATAGAAGAAGCATCAATAAGTTTTCTTAATACTTGCTCAAATTTTTACAATCCTAATTATAAAATGGATAAAATTTGGGTACGAGAACTAAATATAAATACAGACTTTGTTATAGGATTAGATTTCTTATTAAAAGATAATGGAAGTTGTACTATTACAAGAGACGGAGTTATTTTCTTAAAAAATAGCACCTATACACCAGTACAGACCCAGAAATCGGCAACAGAGGTTATAAAAATCTCTCAGTAAACCTACAAGAAAAAAGTTGTTGTTAAGACTTTAAAAACAGCAACATAAGCTGTAGCAAGAGCAGAACATATAGTAATAAAGACTTCTTATTAGAAGAAATTCTAGATGAAGATGATATAATAGAAAAAGATTATACACTAATAGATATAGAAACATATTTTTATAATTTTAAAAATGGAATAGAAAAGATAGGAATAATAAAAAACCAAAAAGACCTAGAGAACATAGTAAAAATATTAGATGAACTAGAAATTATAGGAGAAAAGCCCTTAAAACATTGGAATAATAATAAGGTACTGTGTAAATTAGACATAATAAACCCGGAATATATTATTAAGATTGCATCAATAGAAGCTACGAACCAAGATTTAGAAGACTTCAAAATACAAATCAAAGAATTAGGAGTAATAAGAAGATCTATTTCTAAACATAGATCAGTTGCCTTCATAGTCAGAAATAATTGAGGAAAAGCCAGAATGGTTATTAATTACAAAAGAATTAACGATAATACTAAAAATGATGGCTATAAACTGCCAGATAAAACAGAATTAATTAATAGGATACAGGGAAAGAATTTTTTTAGTAAGTTCGATTGTAAGTCGGGCTATTGGCAAGTAAAGATGCATGAGGATAGCATAGAGTGGACTGCTTTCACTTGTCCGGAAGGAATTTTCGAATGGTTGGTCATGCCTTTCGGTTTAAAGACCGCTACACCAATCTTTCAAATAAAGATGGATAATATATTCGGAGAATATAAAAGATTTGTATTAGTTTACGTAGACGACATTTTAGTATTTAGCCAGAATATGAATGAACACCTTGGACATCTACAAATAGTGTTCAGATTGTTCGTAAATAACGGAATAATAATAAGTAAAAAGAAAATGGAGCTATGTAAAAAATATATAAAATTTTAGGAGTAATTTTAGGAAAAGGAAAGATAAAATTACAACCACACATAGCGAAAAAAGTGTTAGATATGCCAGATAAGATAGACAGCACAAAAGAACTACATAAATTTTTAGGTATAGTAAACTACGCTAGAAGTTTTATAAAAGACCTAGGAAAAATAGCAGGGCCTCTATATGCTAAAACCGGCTCTACAGGACAAAAACATTTTAATACATAAGATATAAAATTAGTACAGCCAATTAAAGAAAAAGTAAAAAATATCCCAGACTTAAATATGCCACTAGAAACAGATTTTCTAATCATAGAAACAGACGGATGTTTTGAAGGATGGGGAGCCGTCCTAAAGACAAAACCAAATAAGTATAGTAGTAAAACTGAAGAAAATATATGTGCTTATCAGAGTGGTAAATATAAAGAGAAGGGTAATATGAGTAGCATAGACGCAGAAATATTAGTTGTAATCTATGGCCTAAATAGTTTCAGATTGTATATTTTAAATAAACCAGAAATATTAGTAAGAACAGATTGCGAGGCAATAGTTAAATTTCACCACAAGATAAATGATAAGAATAGTAGTAGAAGAAGATGGCTAAATTTTTTAGATACCATCTCCATATACAACCTAGTTTTCGAACATATTAAAGGCAAGGATAATGGTCCAGCTGGCCAGCTCAGCAGATTAAATATTTTGTCTAACTAACTAAATTTTTTATTTCAGCATGAGCACATCAAAAGACCAAACTAAAGATCAGACGAAAGACAAGGGAAAAGGCCCAGCCATATCCCAAGATGATTTCAGACAACGGGTATTGGGTAATTTAAAATTTAAACCCATGATCGAATTTGAGACTCCAGCAATAGAAAGACTTTATTTTGGAAAAAATAATTTAGTATGTTTTCCAACTTCAAATTTAACTTTCAAAATCTTACTAGAATATTTAGTCGCTAGACAACAAAAGTGTTTAGTAGACAATATATGGATTTCTTATAATAGAAAAGATACTAGTCATCTTGTAGCCACTTTAAATTGTCTTTGTCAATATTTCACTGAGAAAAACCAGGACAAAAGATTTAAATTTTACGTAGTAGTCCATGGAAAAGTTAACGGTATTTTCCAAACCTGGTTAGAAGTTATAGACTCCATAAAAGATATAAAGAAACCTCTTTTTAAAGGTTTCAATGTATTTACAGAAGCTCTAGACTATGCAAGAGGAGTACTTGGGCCAAACTACTATATTTCTCCAGCCCTCAGAAACAATCCAGACAAAACTGCCCAATACAATATTCGAAAGACACCAGTAAAATTATATTTTGCGATCATTATACGACAATGACCGAGACTGTAAAACGCCTCAACCATACAAAAGACCTGCTCTCACTACAAAATACACATCTCTCAGAAAAAATAAAGGCGTTAGAACATCAAATAAGAGACAATCAGAAACAGAGTTCTCCATCTCCTACAAAAATGGATGAGACAGGTGTGCATTCCCTTCTGAATGCAAAAAGATCCACTGTACCGGATAAAGGTACAACTAGTCCGGTTCAAACGGTAGCCGGTAAAGACTTATCAAACCCGTTAATGGTTGTCACTTTGCCAAAAAGTGAAGGCGAGGATGAATCCTCTCCACCCAGACGAAGGCTCCCTAAAACATTTACTTTGGGATCATCTTCCAGAACAAGAAGCAAAACGTCAAAAAAGAAAAAAAATGAAAACATAGAAAAAATAGAAAAAATAATTATAGAAACCATAGAAAAGATTTTTCAGAACAGACAAGACACTCTGAACAACGATACAGAACAAGATAAGCACATAAATTCGAATCAGTCATCCCAGGCACCAGCTCAAGGTCAAGATCATAATTCAGACGAAAGAGACATAGATCATGTTTCAGACAATGATTTCCAAGATGCAAATGTTGCTCAGGACCCAAACGATTATGACTCCGGAATGAGTTTTGACTCTATTTCATTACATAATTTAGACACATAGCAAAGGAGCGGTGTATGACGAGGACAATAATACAGCGACAGACAACGACAGGTAACAGACCATAGTACAGATAATAGGCACCTACTAAAAAGAACGGTGTATAATGCTTCGGAGAAAAGTAAAAAAGCAGACAGTGATGTAAAGTAAGATAAGACGGCAAAGACAAAAATAAAAAGAACGGTGTATAATGCTCCAGCAAAAAGCAGACAGAGATGTAAAGAAGGTAGGGACATAAAATAAAGGACATCAATGCAAAACGACAAATGAAAAAGTTGGCTTTTGAAAAAGTTCATGTGACGATGGGGCCCACAAGCGCACCCGGCTGAACAAACAAAAGATTCTTCAAAACATTTGAAGTCCGCATTTCAGATCCGCCAGACTCTATATAAAGAAGACTGAAGACACAAAAGAAGGGACACAAACAAAAATATTAGAGAGCGAAACACACTCAAAAATGCCTCTCATCTCTCTACTCCCCCCATTTTTATAAACCACCACTACTCCTCCAGAATAGTTTAAGTTTATTTGCTTTCCGCACGCTACTAAGCTTTCCGGGGCTTCCCGAAAGGGAAACCTCCTATTTTTCCGCATTGTGTAAGTCTATTTTCCAGAAGTTTATCTCCTCCATATGTAAATTAAGTTTGTTTCAATATTTATAAAATTAGTCTTGCATGATGAAAATTTTGCAGGAAATATGTTGATATGTTGTTATCATGAACTCAATATACTCTGTATATGGTTATCTTTTAAACTCTGCTATAATCTTCATGGATTAGCCTGTAAATTCCTATGTTAACGGTGGTTAACTAAATTGGCTGTTAAAATGTCCGCAGAAGGACGATGTTGGCCTGGAAAATTGGGTGGGGCTAAAGACGACTGTTATTGTAGACTAGGTTTAGAAGAAGAGATGAACAGTATAAAGAGTTTTCATAACTGGACAGAGTCCAGAATATAAAAAAAAATAAAAAAATTATTAATATATATCCAGGAGATAGACTTGATCGGAATATATGACAAACATAAGAGGAAAACATAACAAGAAGGGAGTACCGAGTAGGACTACACACCTTATATCACACCTCCTCTTTAAAATTATTGAAATACAATATATATATATATATATATATATATATATATATATATCCTGTTGGGACTCTTCTTCATGCAGGTTATCATCCAGTCTTGTCTTATATGAATATTTGGAGGCATTGTCAGCCCAAGTTTCACACTACAGGTATTCGGATACTCCAGTGATACGCTCAGGCCTTCGGGCGTTGGGTGTCGGCCACACCCCTCAAGATTGGGGTGTGACAAACTTAGTATCAGAGAAGGTATGTCCTAAAGAGTCTGCAAGTCGTATCTAGTAGAGTCTTGTTTATGGGTGTGTTGTGTACCACACTTATAAGTATGAGGCTACGAGATACTTAGGATGATTACTTTTCTTTCTAATCTAGATTGTGCGATAGCGCTAAATTATAAGTGTTCACTCTTAATCCCCATCTTGATTATGTTCTCAGTTATGCCTGCTATTATTCGACAACAAGAAGCCCCACAAAGGGTAGACGAGGAGGCGGGATAGGGTTCCAGTCTAGAACCACCCGCTGAGGATATATCTCGGACCCTCCAGTATTTATAGGGACAGATCCCAATGAGACCCACATAACTTTTTGGATAGAATGCAGCAAACCTTACGAGTTATGCATGTGACAGATGCTCAGATGGTAGAGTTAGCTTCTTATAGACTACGGGATATGGTCGCAACCTGGTTTGAGACTTGGGAGCAGACTCGGGGACTCCAAGCCCCACCTTTAGGCTGGAGGGAGTTCTCAGAAGTAGTTTTACAACAGTATCTACCGGTCGAGCTGCGATGAGCCAGGCGAGATAGGTTCTTTCACTTGGAGCAAGTTAATATGAGTGTCCGGGAATATAGACTGCAGTTGAACTCCTTATTCAGGTATGCTCCCATGATTGTTGTTAATATGAGCGATCGAGTACATCATTTTATTAATGGTTTGGGGCCACAATTGGTAAATGAGTGCACGACAACTTCGCTAAATCCGAATATGGATATTTCCTACATCCAGGCCTATGCACAGAATTTGGAAGATCGTAAGAGAAAGCGGTGGGTTGATCGAGAGATAGGGGCCAGCATAAGAGGGTCAGGTCTGTAGGTGATACCGGGGGTTTTGAGGCAGATTTAGGCCTCAATTTCCTAGACGACCATCTTATCCGATGAGTAGTGCACCATCACAGTTTATGGTCAGCATCGTGATCCAACCAATTATTCTGGTCAAGGTCAGAGTTCACGGGCACTAGGCCCGCAATATAGAGGAGATTCAAGCTAGTTCATGCCACCTTTACCCTGATGTGCTCAGTGTGGCAGGGCCCACCTAGGGCAATACCATCGAGAGTCAGATATGTGTTATTCTTGTGGTTAACCGAGGCACTTTGCTATGGTTTGCTCGATGAGAGGTAGAGACGGTATGGCCCAGCCAATAGGATCTGTAGTCATTTCTTCATTATCAGACATCCTTTTGGACTAGGTACGCAGACATCGGGTGGCAGAGGCAGATGAGAAGTATCTACTTTGAGTGGTCCCCAGAACGGCATCTATATTTTGTCAGGTCGATAGGACCTTGAGTCATCTCCAGATGTGGTTATAGGTATATTATCCATCTCCTCTTTTGACATATATGATTTGATAGATCCGGGTTCCACCTTGTCTTGCATTACGCCCTTTGTTGTTGGTAAGTGTGAAAAAGAGATTGAATTGTTACATACGTCTTTTGAAATGTCTACGCTCGTGAGTGAACCTGTAGTTGTTAGGCGGGTGTATAGGAATTGTGATATATATATATATATGTGTGTGTGTGTGTGTGTGTGTGTGTGTGTGATTTCCATAAGGCAGTCGACTTAAATGAGCTAGAGATGGTGGAATTTGATGTTATTATAGGCATGAATTGACTGGCTTCTTGATATGCTAATTCAATTGTTGGACGAAAGTCGTTCGGTTTAATTTTCCAGGAAAACTGTCATTGAATGGAAAGGCAATATTGCAGCACCTAAGGGTAGGTTTATTTCCTAGTTTAAGGCTCTGAGAATGATCTCAAAAGGATATATCTACCACCTCGTGCGAGTTCAGGACGCGGAGGCAAAGCCTCTGACTCTTCAGTCAGTTCCTGTCGTTAGTGAATTTCCTAACTTATTCCCTGATGAACTTCCTGGCGTTCTTCCTGAAAGGGAAATTGAGTTTGTTATTGACGTACTTCCAGATACCCAGCCTATATCTATTCCTCCGTATCGAATGGCTCTTGTCGAGTTAAAATAACTAAAAGATCAGTTGAAGGATCTTCTGGAAATGGGCTTTATCATGCCCAATATCTCTCCATGAGGTGCACCAGTGTTATTTGTTCGTAAGAAAGATGGTTTATTAAGGATGTGTATTGATCACCGTCAGCTGAATAGGGTGACTATTAAAAATAAGTACCCGCTCCCCAGAATCAACAATTTATTTGATCAGTTGCAAGCCGCTAAATATTTCTCGAAAATCGATCTCAGGTCTGGATATCATCAATTACGAGCTAAGGAGAAATATATTCCGAGGATCGCATTCCGGACCAGATATGGACTACGAGTTTCTTATTATGTCTTTTGATCTGACTAATGCGTTGACATCCTTTATGGATCTGATGAACCGGGTATTTAAACCGTTCATAGATATCTTCGTAATAGTATTTATTGATGACATTCTGGTAAACTCTCGATCAGAAGCCGAGCATGTGAACCATTTGCGATCGATGTTACAGACACTCCAGAATCACGAGTTATACGCTAAGTTTTTAAAATGTGAGTTATGGTTGAACTCAGTGAATTTTCTGGGTCATGTAGTGTCGGACAAAGGCATCAAAGTGGATGGTCAGAAGATAGAGGCGGTAAAGAAATGGCCGAGGCCCACAACTCCTACGGAGATACGTAATTTCTTGGGGTTCGCAAGTTATTATCGAAAATTCGTAGAGAATTTTTCTTCTATTATCGTTTCATTGACAAAATTGGCGCATAAGGCAACCAAGTTTCAGTGGTCAGAATCTTGTGAAAAGAGTTTCCAGGAGTTGAAAAACATATTAACAACAGCATATGTGTTGGCACTACCTAAGGGATCAGAGGGCTATGTGGTGTACTGCGATGCCTCAAGAGTAGGGTTAGACTGTGTTCTGTTGCAGCATGGCAATGTCATTGCATATGGTTCGAGGCAATTAAGGAAACATGAGCAGAACTACCCGACTCATGATTTGGAATTGGCGGCGACTATATTTTCCCTAAAGATATGGCGTCATTACATGTATGAAGTTCATGTTGATATATTTACAGACCATAAGAGTCTATAGTATATATTCCGCCAGAAGGAGCTGAATTTAAGGCAAATAAGGTGGCTGGAACTATTAAAGGATTACGACGTTGATATTTTATACCACCCCGGTAAGGCAAATGTCGTAGTTGATGCCTTAAGCCGCAAGTTTATGGGGAGTTTGGATGGTATCGAAGCCAACAAGTTAGAGATAACCAAAGAATTGTGTCACTTAGCCAGTTTAAATGTGCGACTTTTGGACACGGAATTCGAATGCTATAGTGGTACGCTCAGGCCTTCGGGCGCTGGGTGTTGCCCCCTCCCCCCAATGTTGGGGTGTGACATCACTCCTAAAAACTATGAGTATTTTTACTAACTTATCCCTAATTAAATTATGCTTACATAACTAAATGCCTAGAAAAAAAAAGATAATTAATAAATCTTAATTATTTAAATAAATATAATTATAAAAGAATCCGTCTAAATTATTTTTAAAATTCTAAAACATCACTTATTTTTAAAAAAAATTAAAAAATCACTTATTACGGTAGGAGGGACTAGTTAGAGAGAGGAGGATAGGTTGGTTGAAGGAGCACATTGAAATTAAAATATTGTTTGAATTATTGGAGAGGAGCAGAAATGATGTGTGCTGATGTGTATAATGCAAAAGTACATAAACAATACTTTTTGGATTATCCTTACCAGCTGAATTGGAAGTGACATGTTCTGATGTGCATCAGCCCAAAATAATTAAGTAAACACACGGATTGACGAGATTAAAGAAAACGCACTTGCGCCCAAACCACGGGAAAGGATCTTGAAAATGAAACCACATATTACATATATTTTGGAGTGACGTGCTTCCCAATTTCAGACGATTGAACATAAATATAGTTGTATTGAAAAGAAGAAAAAAGAATAGTTGTATTGTCAAAAAAAAACATAAATATTGTTGTATATTAAACATTTCTTGTTCAAATGTAATAATAAGTAATGAATTTAAGTTAAACCAACAAAATTCGTCAGGGCACTAAGGAGAGACCTAAAAATGAAATAATGATATTTGATCAAAGCTATTTGAAAAGCAACTTAAATTAACAGAGTGATTAAACAAATTTAGTATAGAAAGGGACTGATCTTATTGATTCGATCTAACTTAAAATCTTTGAAAAATGAAATAAAACAGAAAAGGAAGGAAGTTTCAAAAAAATAATAGTCTTAAGCTAAACTATGCCATGCCCAGATGTTTCCATAATTAACTAATACTAAGGCAAGGTCACGTTACCTTATTTACCGGTTAACATTCAAAAATATAGAAAGGATTAGTGAAAGAAAAAATGTACAACAAAAGTTAGTGAGAGAAACCTTGTCCTGTTAAGGAATTATAATGCAATAGATGAACTGTTTGATTTTGGAAAAAATCTATTCTGATCCAATTGAGAATGAAATTGGAGAAATAGAGGGAGTAATCCAAAGGAAAGGACTTTGTTTTAGGTAAAGTAAGGCTATTTACAAGGAACCTAAAGGACAAAATTTCAATGTTAAGAATACATATGTGTGTGCTTGAAAGCAATAATTTAGTACTTTTTTTTCTTTTTGAACTCTTCGTTATTTAATTTATACTTGATATTTTGAGATGCTCTTCAATCTTGAGGTTACATCAAGATCAGGGCGAGACCATTAACAGAGACGACTTCTCATTAATGAAGATTTTATTTATGAATTTCAAATTTTAAAACCATATATATTCATTATTACTTGCAACCATACTGGAAGGTGATGCCAAATATTGGAGTAGCTGATCTATCAGAACATCAAGTTATCGAAATATCAACATTATATTGCAAATTCTCATATAACTTTGGGAAGATTTCGAAATACATAAGACCTATTTACAATCATAGTACTACATCCCCTATATGCTTCTTTTTTTTCCTTGAAAACCTTCACGTCTGTAAAAATGACAATGAAGATATATAGAAAAATGATCAATTGGGACCCCAACAGCTCAAGTACATAACTTTTCTCAATGATTCTTCAGATTGATTTGCCTTGTCGCTCTTTGCAATCAGTGAAGAAGAAAGATTCTTAGCTTGATAGTAAGATCTCATGTTATTTTTTGTGTGTTGTGCCAAAGACCTCAATGTGTAATTCCATCTACATAATCCAACTTGATCTTTCAATACTTCAACTGCTCCAACACTGGCTGCTACTATCCATGTTCTCCTGCTTGAACTCATTTTGATTTAATTTCTTCTGATTTGATATTGATATATGATCTTTTTGATTGCTACTAGATTTGATGATGTTTAGATTTTGGGGTTAAGGCTGAATATATAGTCACTATAGAGGGGTGAAGAGTAAATTGAGAAAGAGACTTTAGATAAGCTAAAAAGTGATGAGCCAATGGTATTTGGGCTACTGTGGGCTCTATAGCCAATGGTTTCCTACTTATTTTATTTACGAATCCTTGAAATAAGGAAGACATTATACACTGCTTGCGATTTCTGAGAAGAAGACAAGAGTTGGAGCACCGGCATTCTTTGTTACTACTCCATTTGTTTAATTGCATTAGTCCTTATATTTTATAATATTTAGTGTTATATAATTATAATAGATTTATGATCCTTATTTTATGTTCTCTGTCAAAAGCACACAACTGCTTATTTTTTTTGTCTTCCTTATTTTTCTGTTTAGACAATTCTGTCAGAAGCACAAACCCATATATTTTTCTCTGTTCTGTATTCCTTACCCGAGAACATCAGCACGAAATTGCTTTCTGTTTTCTTCTTCCTTTTCCCCAGAATTTTATTTCGAAAGTCATGTGGTCCGCCCCATATAATTCAATGGGCCACAATCATACGGCCCATCCAGCAACGGCCCAGCAGTCTGGGAGCACAGCCGATGGGCCACATTAATCAAGCTCAATTTTCGACAGCCCATCAATCTGTTCCTAGTCATCTCCAATCCAATTTGGGCCAGGCTTTCAATACTTTTACTCCTCGGCAGCTCGATAATGCGTGGTATATGGATACGGGCGCCACGTCTCATCTCACCAATAATTCTGATAATCTTCCTCAACTGCGAAATTTAAATACTCCACAATCTATTATGGTCGAAAATGGTCATCGCATTCCAATCCAAGGGTTTGGCCACACACTAACCTCACCACCGCATCCCCATTTCTCCCAGAATAACGTCTTATATGCTCCTAACATTATCAAAAACCTAATCTCCGTTAGAAAACTTGTCACCGATAATTCTGTATCAATTAATTTTGATCCATTTGGATTTTCCGTAACGGACCTTCGTACCGGGAAACTCCTTACGAGGTGCAATAGTGAGGGTGATCTCTATCCTTTACTATCCACGTCCGCTACTGTGTCGACCCTTCCACATATCTAACTGCCCATGTCAATCCTCACACCGCTTTAGAAATAATTTTCCGTCAACCTGGCACAATAGACTTGGACACTCAGGAGCCCCTGTTTTTAATTTTCTTAGAACAATAACTTAATTCATTGTCATAATATAAAATTTGCCCAACACTGTCTATATTTCCCTTTAGGCAAATATGTTTGCCTTCCGTTTCAGCCTTCTTTAAGTGTTACGTATTCTCCCTTTGACATTGTTGATGTAGATTTATGGACATCTCTCATTACTAGCTCACTGGGTCATAAATTTTATCTCGTCTTATTAGATGATTTTTCTCACTTTGTCTAGGTCTATCCGCTTAAATTCAAGTCTGAAGTGTTTGCTAAGTTTCTTGCATCCCGTGTCTATGTCAAAACACAATTTGAAAAAGACATAAAATCACTTCAATGTGATAACGGTCGTGAGTTCAATAATTTTGCGTTTTACAATATTTGCTCTACTAATGGCATGGTTTTCCAGTTCTCATGTCCCCAAACCTCATCCCAAAATGGCAAGGTCGAACGAATCATTCACACTATCAATAACATGGTTCGTACGATCCTATTTCATGTCTCCCCCACCCTTTTGGGTCTATGTTGTGAAAATGGCCGAATATATTCTAAATATTTCGCCCAACCAGACTCTCCAAAATAGAACACCCACCGAAATTCTATTTCGTAGGATCTCAACTTATGAGTACTTATGAATTTTCGGCTGCCTGTGCTACACGAATCTTGCCTCCACGGCTCCGCATAAACTTGCACCCCGCACCACCCCGTATGTGTTCTTAGGTTTTCCACCCAATCATAGGGGATATCTGTGCTACGACTTGTCTTCCCGCAAAATTATCATCTCGCGTCACATTTGTCGAAGCAACCTTCCCATTTGCAAATATCCAAAATTTCCAGAATTCAGATTACACATTTTTAGACGAGTCGACACATCACCGCTTCTCTACCTAGCTCTAGGCCACGCTGTCACTGTTTCGGCAGCAACCACTATACACATTGCCTCTGCCCCAGTCTCTTCCCGGTCGAGCCACCACCGTCCCGACGACCACCCCTGCCCCGTCATGTCTCCCATCACCGGTATCACTCCAATCGACCGCCGCTTCCCTTGCTCTGGCAGACATCGACTTCTCATATCTCCCTGTTCCGGCGTCGGCTGTAACCCAGTCTGCCAGGCCAGCTTGGTTACCCCCCACTCGTGCCCCTATTCACCCGGTCATGTCATAGAACTACCCATCATCGTCGCTCCAATTGGACCCGGTTCCCCACACCCGTTTGCCTCCGACATCTTTCTCACAATCAACCAACCAGTCACCGCCACCCTTACCACACCATACACCGGAACCCCAACAAAGAAACCCCACCTACCAATCTCGGTCACCTCATCACCCCACAACCCGTCGACCCATCCCCACAAACAACCTAAGCCACTGCCTCAACCAACCCGACCCAACAAATAAACCAAAACCCGGACCCGATACCACATCATGACACAGACCCGACACCCAGTAGACATACCCAGACTTCCCCCTCGCACCATATGGAAACCCGTGCCTAACACAGGATTTTCAAACTCAAAGTCTAGTTTAACCTATCCATACAAATCATATCCCCAATTCCCAAAAACCCAAAATTAGCCAAACTAGATCCAAATTGGAATGCGGCCATGTATGAGGATTTCATGCATTAACGAAATAGCACACTTGGAATTTAGTTCCTGGATCAGAAGGGGTGAATGTGATCCGATGCATGTGGTTGTTTCGTCACAAATACAGAGATAATGGTGATCTAGAGAGATATAAGGCGAGACGTATGGCTAATGGAACTAATCAACATGAGGGTATTGATTATGGTGAGACATTTAGTCCGATTGTTAAACCGGCTACCATTCGCACAGTTTTGAGTATTGTTATGGGTAAGTAGTGGCCGATTCATCAGCTTGATGTGAAGAATGCATTTCTACATGGGGATTTGAATGAAACGGTTTACATGCACCAGCCACCTGATTTTGTTCATCATGCAGCCCCTCAGTATGTATGACGTCTCCGTAAGTCACTGTATGGTTTGAAACATGCCCCTAAAGCGTGGTATGATCACTTTGCACAGTATATTTTGCGGATTGGGTTTGTATGCAACAAATATGTTAATTCTCTGTTTATTTTCATAGAGGTAGTATCATTTCTTATTTGTTGTTATATGTGGATGATATTGTGCTTACTACCTCGTTTGATTTGTTGAAAAATGAGATCATTGCATTACTTAAAAATCAAATTTGCTATGACTGAGTTGGGGAAGTTGAGTTACTTTTTGGGGATATCAGTGACTAGATCTGTAGATACTATATTTTTGTGTCAGCGTAAGTATGTAGATGAGATAGTGTACTGGGCTAAAACGACGAACAATAAGATCATGTCCACTCCGATTGACTCTAAATCAAAGCTTAGTGTTGTTGATGGTGATCCAGTGTCCGATCCCACCCTTTACATGAGTTTTGTAGGTGCAATTCAGTATCTTACGTTCACCAGGCCTGACATTGCTTATGTCGTTTAGCAGGTGTGCTTATTCATGCATGCCCCCATGAAGCCTCATTTTACTGCTCTTATTCGATACGTTAATGGCACACTTGATTATGGTTTACATCTATACCCCCTCAGCACCGATCAAGTTGTTATCATATACGATTGCTGATTGTGCTGGCTGTCTCATTTCTTGGTCTGCCAAGAGGAAAGCCACCTTATCCCGTTCGAGTGCAGAAGCAGAGTATAGAGGAGTTGCAAATGTTGTTGCTGAGATCTGTTGGATCCGAAACCTTCTTTTGGAGTTCCAGTGTCCATTGCGTAAGGCGTCTTTTGTTTACTGTGATAACATATCCGCCATATATTTATCTCATAATCCGGTTCAACATCAGCGAACCAAGCACATTGAGATGAATATACATTTTGTTCGTGAGAAGGTTGCTCTCGGTCATGTTAAAGTGTTGCATGTGCCTTCTTCATATCAGTATGTGGATATCTTCACGAAAGGTCTTCCTAGACATGTCTAGGAACTTGATTCGCCCGTTTCTTCATAAATTTATGATATTATAATTAAGGAAAAAAAATAGATTACAAGTGGTGAAGGCCTCCTGCCGTAGAGAAATAGCAGAAGAAAAGTTATATTGGGGAGAACTTATGCTAGCCCAATCAGAAAATTCAATTAAACCCGCAAGGGTAGTCAAGTTGGTGTAGCGGTAGAGTGCGGGATAGCAAGGTCACGAGTTCGATCCCCTGCATAAATCTTCTTGGTTGAGCCTGACACACATGGCTTGCAAGTGTGGTTAATCGGCTGACGTGGTTTGCAAGCTATTGCGTCAGTCCGGGGTTTACCCTGTGCGCACTCGAGAGAGTAGCGGATGCGGGTTCCTTCGTCAAAAAAAAAAAAAAAAATCAATTAAAGAAGAGAAAACTATTGAAAGGAAAATGAAGAATTTTAGATAAGAGAGCTTTGTTACGGAGAAGGACTTCTTGTATTGTTTGAATGTCTTTGAAGTGGATTGCTTACAAATGACTAGGTCACTCCTTATTTATATTTGTATAGGGATAGTTTTAGAAATTGTTCTAGATACATCTACAAAAATATCTAGTTATTCTTATCTTGGCACTACTCTAGAACATCTAGATATTATTCTAAATACAAAAAGATTTAGATAATTCTATCATCATCTACAAATATCTAAGAGTCTAGAACATTTAAATTTTTTCTTATGTACAATATATCTAAGATATTTCAATAACCTTCCGGATACTCTTCTAAATATCTGATATTTTTACTTCCAAAAAATAACTTTAACTTTTCACACCTACATGCTTTCAATTTCTGATTGAAAAAAATGATATTTTTTCAAAAGCAATAAATTTATTCGAAAATTTAATAAGTGCGCAGAATAGAAACCAAAAATCTTTTATCCATAAGATACCCATAGGAAATATTTTATATTAAGAATATTTTAGTCATTTCATAACAATTTTTCAGAAAAAAATGAAGCAGGTATTCACAGGTAGGAAGGGTATGGTATGTTGCCGATAGACCCTTGATTTAAGGGGGAAAATACAAATATGAAGAGGACATAACCAATTAATTAAAACAATTTACGTCGACAGCAGGGTTCGAACCTGCGCGGGCGAAGCCCAACAGATTTCAAGTCTGTCTCCTTAACCACTCGGACATATCGACATTTGTTTTGAGCTAATTCTTATCTCGAGGATGACCAAATTATGGTGGTTTGCATTGAGTTGATTCTTATCTGAAAAAATTACCAGAATGATTGTGTTAAACGTTGACTAATAAATATGTTGTCTTATAATGTATAACTCACCTTAAAGTTAACTTGGCTAAAAAAACGGGCGGATTAAATTGAACCGATAAGTAGTAAGATATAACGGGTCCAATTCATAATTATTTTTATTTGTTTATGTATTCCTTTTATCAAATTAAAATAATACTATATCAGATAAATCAAACCAAGAATCAATGGAATCAAGCACCTAATACTACATTCCTAGATTTGCCTGTAAAGTTCAGTCCAAAATTTAAAGTTAATAAAAGTAGGAAATGAGCCAAGATATTAACTGGAAAAAATTATTCTTTCTATTTCTTTACAAGGAAATGAGCCTCAAGCTGTACATAAAAATAGGACAGATTTAACTGTTGGAATTTAATTGGGACCCCAACAGCTCAAGTACATAACTTTCCTAAGAGACTCCTCTGACTGCTTCACCTTCTTCGATTCTAATTTGTTTGAAGAAACCAAAGAAGAAGATTGAGAAGAGAGCTTCTTGGCTTGTGAATATGACCGTAGATTGTTCTTAGCATGCTGATGTACGGCTCTGATGGTATAATTCCACCTGCATATTCCTTGATCTTTTAGTGCCTCTACCACTCCCAAGCTCACTGCTGTTGCCCATGCCCTGCTTGTTGAACTCATTTTCTAATATTATCTTGATTTCTTGAAAAATCTTGTATATGTGTGTGAAGGTTTAATTTGCTGAAATAGGCTTACAAAGACTTGTATAACTTGTTGGTTTGGAGTCTTGTATGCATAGCATATATATAGTGCACTTGTTGGAAAAACTAGAGGCTTTTGGCTGTATTTCCTGTAGTTTTGGAGCATGGTTTATGGGCTGTGGAAGTACAGTTCTACCCTTTTATATATATTTTGTACTTTTTAATGATCAGTATTGAATAGGGTGTATTTGGTATTTCCGTTTTTATATATTTTTCATGATCACAATTATGGTGTGTAGGATGGGTTGGTCGAAAGAGCACACAGAATTTGGAGATGTTGTTTGGAATACTTGCTAGTTTGGACTTTGAATACACGCAGAGTGACATGTGCTGATGTGTCTTAATGCCAATAATACTTACTACTCTTCCCGTTCATTTTTACTTGTCTCATTTTATTATATTACTTTTAATTATTATTAAGTAACATAATGATTAAAATAAATAATACTTTTTAAAAGTTATGCAACCACTAAAATTTTCTTAAGATTGTCAACCCAATAATAAATAATAACAATAAAATAGATATGAAGTGATAAATTATCTCTTGATTTTTTTAAAATGAACAAATAAAATTGGATCGTTTTTAAAATGAACAAGAAAAATTGGATAACTATTTTTGGTATAATAGATAAATAAAAGTGGACGGAGAGTAATATGTAGATAAAATAAATAAGTGAAAATGTAGGAATGGGGCACACGGTTTGGCTTAGATTAAAGAAAATCCACTTGCGCCCAAACCATAGCGAAAGATCTTGAAAATGAAACCACCTAAATGTTTGGAGTTATGTACGGTACTTAGTTTACTATATGTATATGACGTGAAGAACTGCAAAACAATCTGCCGTACTGACTAATGGTACATACTAAATATTTGTATCTTTTTTACTAGGTCCGTTCTAGGTTAATTCTAGAAGAAATGCGGAAAGCAAAACATATATCTTCTAGAGCAGCCAACGCCGGAATCGCTCTCGTCTCCACCAACTCATTTGTGAGAAGTTGATTCCTTGATTAATTTCATTCCAATGGTACAATATATATACAATCATAATATGCATGTATGGAAGACTAATCTATCTTACATAAAATATAAAATGTTAATTCTAATCATCCTAATTAATGAGATATTATAAAATATTACAATATCAATTATGAATAATGAATAGAGGTAATTATGGAATTGTCCCATAATTACTCTAACAGTCCCCCGCAATCTTAGCGGGAGGTTCTCGTATGTTGAGACTGTCCCTGAAATCATTAAAAAGTACGCGCGGAAGACCTTTTGTGAAGATGTCAGCAATCTGATAACGGGATGGTACATGGAGAACCCAGACTTGTCCAGTGCAACTTTTTTGCCACCAAATAAGATATCCATTTCAATGTGTTTTGTGCGCTGATGCTGAACAGGATTGCCGGATAAGTATATCGCACTCACGTTGTCGCAATAGACCACTATTTCATTTTCAATCGGACAATGTAGCTCTAACAGTAGATTACAGAGCCAACATGATTCAGCAATAACATTGGCTACCCCTCGGTATTCTGCCTCAGCACTCGACCGAGACAATGAGGATTGTCGTTTGGACGATCAGGAGATAAGATTGTCCCCCAATAACACACAATAACCGGAAGTGAAACGACGTGTGTCTAGGCAGCCACACCAATCGACATCTGTGTAGGCTGAAAGATGCGAGATGTAGGACTTATACAGATGTAGGTCGAAATGAAGAGTACTTTTAACATACCGCAGAATCCTTTTGATAACTCTCATATGTTCCTCATTCGGATCATGCATGTGTAAACAAACTTGCTAAACCGCATAGGAAATATCTGGTCTTGTGAAAGTCAGATACTGCAAGGCTCCTGCGAGGCTTCGGTAATGTGTAGGATCACTGTGTGGAGTTCCGACAGCGTTACTCAATTTTGCCTTAGTGTCAACTGGAGTATGTAACAGTTTGCAAGAAGACATCCTTGCTTTGTCAATTATTTCTTCGGCATATTTCTTTTGACTAAGAAACAGACCACATGTATATTGGGTGACGGCAATGCCAAGAAAATAATTCAACGGACCCAAGTCCTTCATTGCAAATTCTACCGTAAGAAGGGACATAATAGACTGACGAAGTGAAGTGGATGATGTTGTAAGAATAATATCATCGACATATAAAAGTATATATGCCATGTCAGCGCCCTTATGATAAATGAACAACAACTGATCAAACTTGCTGTGAGAGAACCCCAACTTGGAAACAAATTCTGCAAACCGGTTATATTATGCCCTAGGAGCTTGTTTCAAACCATATAAAGATTTCTTCAACAAACAAACATGATCTGGACAGGAATAATCTCGGAAACCCAACGGTTGATGCATATATACTGTTTCCCGTAAGTGGCCATGTAAGAGTGCATTTTTTAACATCCAACTGATGAATGGACCAAGATTTAGAAAGATTCAGGCTGAGAACAATCTTGATAGTTGCTTGCTTAACTACCAGACTGAATGTTTCACCACAATCGACTCCAACCTGCTGAGACTAGAGATGGCAGTGGATCCTGGATCCAAATCCGTTTTATAGGATATGGATCTTCAAAATTTAGACCCGATGGATCCGGATCCGACCCGGATCCATTTCTGACGGATCGGATATGGATCTTGTATTTGAGATCCGTATTTGGTCCAGATCCGACCCGTGGATCCGTTTTTATTAAATATATTCATAACCTAGAATGTAATTTTATAATTATTTTCTTAAAATTGCTAAGCACATCCTTGCAAGTTTAATTCTCAAAACAAGTTTAATTTATCCCCACGTTAACTCAAAAACCAAAAAATAAAGAGGTAACTTCGATAATAAAATCAATGTTATATTAGTGAATGACTATCATCTCCATAGACAAGTAGTTAAAATTATATTCACATCATTTGTGAAGATTCCAAGCACATGCAAGTTCTGCATTGTGGAAATACTAGTCAGCATTTTCCGCAACTATTGTCATTGTCCAACATTTTCAATTAATAGCTCACAATCAAAACGAGACAACGAACAAAATATCTCATATGAACATTTCAAAATTGAAACACAACAAACTGTTAGCTAAGTAAAAATCATTTGTCAGTTCAAAAAAAAATCTTAGCAAGACAAAAAAATTTACATGTGGATCCGATGGATTCGAATTTGGATCTGATTTTTATGGACCCGACGGATCTGGATTCAGTTATGAAAAATGGATCTAGATCTAGTAGGATCCGATCCAGATCCGATCCGTTGACATCCCTAGCTGAGACCTGCCATCACAAAAAAGACAAATTTTGTATCTCGCAAAAGAACTATCATAATTTTTTTCGACAAAAAACCTACATAGACCGAATGGCGTTCACATTAGACGGACGTGGTACTAATTCCCACGTCTTATTTTTAATAAGAGCATTAAATTCGTCTAACATGATAGCTTTCCAATTCGGGTCGGACAAGGCAACTTTTGGGTTTTTGGGTAGGGGTGACGGTTGAACTGCGGAATGTAGGTTAAACTGACGTTTGGGCCGAAAAATCCCGTGCATGGCACGAGTTTCAATGGTCCGAGGCTGATCCGTCATTGGTTGGGTAGTATGGGTCTTAGGTAGGTTAATGGGCCGATGGGGTGTATGGTGGCCCAAGTGAAAGCGGGTAGCCTATCTTGTGATGGGTTGGGATTCAGTATTGGGCTAGTTGACTGGTTCATTTGAGGGAGCAGTGGACTCCCCCACTTGGGCTTCCCGTCATGAAAACAGGATTGGGCCGAGACCAGCGGTAACAAGGCAATGGGTCTCGGTCCAGTCCCATTTTGTGGTTGGGCCGTAAAATGGTGGGTATTTTGATGTGTTGGTTCCACTAGTGTTTGGTTATTTAGGTGGTGGTGTAAAATGGGATGTATTCCGTTATCCAAAAAATCATATGAAGGATTTTCAGACGGAGATGCCACTTATGAGATGCAATAGCACGGGAGACTTGTATCCCATCACCTATATTTCCAAAAATAGTGTGACCAAACCATCCACCTTTGTTGTCATTTCTACTACTCTATGGCACAATCAGTGTAAGAATGAATCTTGGGTCTAACTCAACCCCAAAAGCTAGCTTATAGGGTGAGAAATGTCCAAGTACATATAAAGAGTCCATGTTTCCATTCCATATCCGATGTGGGACTCTTAACACTCCCCCACACGTCCAGACGTTGTTAACTGTAGTGTGGTATAATTTGGGGGCCCAACATCGGTGAACAAAAAATTGAAATGGTTCTGGCTCTGATACCATGTAAGAAATTGATTCCTTGATTAATTTCATTCCAATAATACAATATATATATATATATATATATATATAGTCATAATCTGCATGTCTTATGAAAGACTAATCTATCTTACCTAAAATATAAGATGCTAATTCTAATCATCCTAATTAATGAGCTATTACAAAATATTACAATGTCAATTAATGAATGGAGGTAATTATGGGATTGTCCCATAATTACTCTAACAAAAAGATTAGCAAGGTTATTACCTTTATTTAATACAAATATAGAAAGAACTAATAACAAATTCTTAATTATCTCACAAAGGTTTCAAAAATAAGTAAAAATATAATGACAAAACCTCATATCGATAAGGCAATGTAAAATAAAGAATGGAATAATCAGATAAACTTTTCCCCTATTTGATGATGTAGAAATCTAACTTTGATAGATGGACTGAATCAATAGATGAGCCAATGTCCAACCCGCCCAAACTTACATGGGCTAAGATGGGCTAAATGATGGGTCATAACCCAACTTGCCCAACTTGACACATTAGTTTTACAAATTTCAAACTTACCTTCTATGATGTTATTTTATTTTGTATGATATTTGATTTTCCATATCTTTATTTTTAAAATAAGAATAATATTTTTAAGAATTTTTTATGTTTTATAAAAACAAAATAAATATATAAAATAATGGGTGGGAGGGCAGGGGAGGGGGTAGTGGGTAAGATATTTGATTTTGTATATGAATTGGCTCTCTGATCTTTTGATTGCTAGTAGATTTGTTGATTTGAATATGATGCTTTTTGTTTGAGGCAAAGATTGAATTTTTTAGGAATGTATACTTTGTGGGAGTAGCTGTTGAGTGATAAACCAGTGGCTCTTTTAGCTAACTGTGTGCTCTCTTCATTGCAGCTAGTGGTTTTCTAGTTATTTTATTTTATTTTCAAATTCACTTGGGTTAACACTCAAAATACTTTTAACTGTTTAGCTGAATCAAGTGACAACCAAAGGTGGAAACCTCAAAATGAGTAGGAAACAGAAATCTAAGTCGATAACCGAACTGACTTGTAGTCGAATATATTAGTCTTAGCCCTTGGCTAGAAAAGCTTCATCGGCTATTACGGGAGCCTGGCCGAGTCATAATTCTGAAGAACGACTGAAACCCACACATATTTGGACGCCTCGAAGACCAAGTCAAAGAATCTTCTAGACACTAAGAAACAATAACAACCAGCAACAGCTAGAAGAAAGTGCCATTAATCATGCAAGAGGAAAACAATGAGTAAAAATCGGCACCACCTCCTCATAGTTGGCTAGTGGATTTAGTGGGTAATTTAATGGCTAACATAGGGGATCACGTTTTATTTTTCTTGTACTATAAATATATGATCATTTGTACAGAAAAAACACAACCAATCAATCAAACAACTGATTTTACATATCTTCATTTTATCTTTATTGCCTTTATTGCACTCTAGTTGTATTTATATTTCTTACCTCTTAGTTTACTCAATCACCGTCCTAATGCTTTCTGGAGTAGTTGGATAACCCATTGTTGGAGGTTAGAGTTCCACTTCCAGCCGAAATCGCTTAGTTAAAGAATCAATTTGTCATTCGATTTCATCAACCGATAGATGACAGACATTTTGGAAGGGAACAAATTTGGCACGACCAGTGGAACCATATGTGACTCCATAACGAAGTTTGATTCTCCTGGTCAGGATCACGTTTGGCGTATGCGCCTAAGATCTGGTAAGAAAATGAACCTAGAGTCCAGTCCACATCCTAAACAGAATCCTCCTAGAAGGAACAACGAGCCACAATTTTCCTCGGGTATGCCTACATCGGTTGATACCCCTCTACTTCCTCCATCAACCCAAGCTGTGGGTGAACTTAGCCAACTTGAAGCTCCAACTGTCATGACCACATCATTTACTAGACATCAGATTGACTTAGGCATCCACGACATTATGTACTAGGTTTCCAAACAGTTGGCTGACATTGTCAAGCCAATGGAACATAATGAGGTTCAGCAGGCGAGGGAACTGGAAGCTAATCGACTGCATCCAGGAGAATGTTAGGCTAGTTTTGTCATCCCTCTGACGAGTGGCGTTGTGCAACATGCAACTGTGACTCCAGGTGTTGTTCCTCAGTCGAATGTGTATCAGGCAATACCTACTCAGGTACAGCCGATAGTACACCTAGGAGCACAAGCCCAGTCACTTGGTAACTAGTCTATTGTATGGTTTCCACCGAACGCTGGGGGAAAACTGTGCCACTCGACCAAGTGAGTCTGCAGTATGGGCAAATCAATATGGCTCGAAGACCATTTCAGGCATTCGGACACCTTGGTTTCCTGCCCGTTATGCCGTACGCTCCTGTAAATGGCCCTACGGTACATGAGACCAATGTTGGCCAGCCAAATTGACAGTCGGTGGCCCCTGGCTATGACCCTGCTAGGCTATCTGGTGACGCTATCTATAGCGGGATACCATTCCAACAGTCACAACCGGTACCCAATCCATACCATCCAGGAAGCACAAACTTTCCAAGAACGACTGATGTCCGGGGAGAGCAGACATGGAATACTGTTCCACCTTATCCTTAGGCTCCGTCGGCTGTTCCAAGAGCTTAAGTTACAGGATTTGGTGGCTATGCCTAACATCAGCAATGGGGATATACCCCACCTATTGGTAATGACCAGCAAAATGCCTACAACTTTCAAAACCTACTCAACAAGGTACAGAATAGAGGCCTCCAGTTCAGAACGCCTACCAGCCGGTTTCAGCTGAGAATCGACAGGGGACTTCACAGCTGATGAACCCTGAAACTATCGCAAATACCATGAAGAGGTACTTTGGCATCCAACTGAAATCCTTGGACAGCCTGTTTATAGGAAGCCCTACCCCGATTGGGTAGATCGAATAGCACCATTGCCAAGAGGCTTCAAAATGCCTAATTTTGCCACATTCTCGGGTGATGAAGACAAATCTACCATTGAGCACATCAGCAGATTTACCGCCCAATGTGGCGAGGTTGGCCAGAACGAGTATCACAAGCTGCAATCGTTCCCCATTTCTCTAACCGAAACAACATTTGCCTGATACGCATCCTTGACCCCCGACTCCATACAGAGCTGGGCTGACATGGAGAGTTGTTTCCACGATAGATTTTATTGGCCATAACCTCAGGTCACTGTAATCGATTTGATGAATCTCAAGCAATAGGTCGATGAGTTGGCTACCGATTATATCGAGAGATTCAGAAGAAATGTTGGGAAATGCACTGTACACTTCCCTGAATCGGAATGCGCCCATATGATAATCAACAACATGCATCCTCAGTTAAAAGAGAAATTAGTGGGACAATCTTGCTCTGACTTAAGCTAGTTAGTCGAGAAGGCTAGTCAAATAGGGTAGTATATTCAGGAGAAGGAGAAAAGAAGAGCTAACCGAAATCGAGGCACCCATTTGGTATCCATTATTGAGCCAGATGAGTATGACTCAGAGTCAGCCGATTACACGACAGACGTAATGGTAGCCGATATTGTCAGGGGTAAGGTTTATTCTTGCCCAACCTTGAAATCTACGAATGGCAAGGAGACGAGTTCAACTGATGACAGGGTCGGTTACTCGTTTGACATTACAAAGGCAGATCAGATCTTTGATCATCTACTTAAATATAAACAGATTCGACTGCTTGATGGCCATAGGATTCCGCCTGCCGAAGAACTCAAGGATAATAAGTACTGTAAATGGCACAACCCATATAGCCACACTACGTCTAATTGTGTGGTCTTTAGGAAGGCAATTCAAAAGGGCATCAAGGAGGGGAAGTTCAAGCTAGCCGATAAAAGCATAGTTGAAATATCTGTTGATATTGAACCCTTTCCTGCAGTACCGATATCTATGGTGTCCTTTGCTAATCCATATCAATCAAAGGATGTCAAGGGGAAACAACCAATGAAAAATATATGGGTCCCAAAGAAGCCCACTGGTAAGGAGGAGGCCTTAAAGACCTCTGTGTTTGATAGGCTATGCAGCTTACGTGACATCTATGAGGACACGGACATGCAGCCAGATGGAAGCAGTTTTCATGGCCACCCTTATAAACTAGAGCACACTGCTCGGGAACCTCACAAATAATACCTGAAATTCAAAAGGGACCCAGCAGACGCCAAGCGCAGGCTTGGGGGGCAAGCATGGCTACCAGTCGATGAGAAGCCGAGCGTGCCCCAGATAGATGAGGAATCACTCCCATATCTAAACAGAGAAAGGGAAGTGGTTCGTCAATCAGGCTTCTGGTAAAAAAGAGGCACCACCGAGGGTCGTATCCAAGACTCAGAAAAGAAGGATGCACCATGCCAAAGCCTTGCACAAGATAAATCTAACGTTGCACATGATATCAAGCACTAAGGCGGCCGATAAGCAGGAAATTCCTGAGTCTGCCGTAGCTGAGGCTATCGAGCGGGCATTCGGCTCAATCTCTTCAGAGACAGTGCTGCATGAAGAAGAATAAGCTTTGGATGAACCAGAGCTGAATATGCAGCCTTATGACAACCCGATAGAGAAACCTCGACGGCAGACTACCATCCTGAAGAAATCCCTAGCCGAGATGGTTCCACAGATCGCGCAGAGGATCCAAGCATTAGAACCTCAGCCGGTTCCTATATGTCTCCAGGAGATGGAAGATAATAACTTCTTTTCCATCGAATTGGATGAGGTGGGAGACTCTATCCTTGATTTATTAAGCATGATTCGACCGACAAGATTTGTGCAGCTATTGAAATGGTCAGCCTAATTCCATGTGAGTTCTAGGTCGGCCGTTCTACGCTGGATAACCTAGAAGGTGATGTGTGTTTGGAAGACACTGAATAGGCGACTATAGCCGATACCATAACTAGGGACAGTTTGAGCACTATATTTGGTGCACCTACGGAAGATATGGTTAAACACCTCAAACCCCTTTATGTTAAGACTTACATTAACGACAAAGCTATCAGCCGAGTGTTCGTCGACAATAGGGCTGTGTTGAATGTGATGCCGCTTCTTACTTTGAAAGGCCTAAAAAAAACCAGGGAGGATTTCATCCCAACTAACATAAAAATGGCTAGCTTTATGGGAGAGGCCTCTGAATCTTTGTGGATCTTAGTAGTAGAAATCATCATAGGTCCTAAAATGGTTAGATCTGCCTTCTTTGTGATAGACCACAAGCCATCCTACCCTATCTTGTTGGGAATAGACTGGATTCATACCAGCCGATGCCTTCCTTCTACCATGCATCAAAAGCTGATTTTCTGTGAAGGAGACAAGATAGAAATCATCATAGACGATGATAACCCATTTCAAGCAGGGGTTAAGAACTTGGAGGATGTATTATATTCACCCAATGTGGCTCCCATAGATGTTACGGAGCAATATGAAGAAGGATTTTGGGAATACTACAATCTTACTCCACGAGGTTTTAAAATAAAATAATTAACCGAACCACGACTTACCTTGGAAGAGTTAGATGATTGAGGAGACCCAAATCATACGTGATCTGTGGCATCGACTAACTACTCTAAGTTCTGAAGCAAGGATAGCCAAGGCATTACAGGACTACAACAAAGAACCAACACTGGCAGCCGATGACATTGAGTTGCCGATGGAACTTGAATCGCCCATAAGAAGGGTTATGCCTAGTTTTGAATCTCAGAATCCCTTGGAAGATATCCACTTGGGTACTGAAGAAGTCCCTCGGCTAACACATATTAGTGGTTTGCTGAAGGAGGAGGATAAACAGAGCATAACGACTCTTCTACTGCAGTATAAGGACTGTTTCGCGTGGGATTATCAAGAGATGACTGGGATGGCACATACTTTTGTAGAGCATAGATTACCAATTAAGAAGGGTTTTTCACCTCATAAACAAATGCCCAGAAGATATCACCCTCAGCTGGTGCCTCAAATTAAAGCTGAGATTGAATGGTTGATGAAGGTTGGGTTCATCAAAACGACTAGGTATGTGGAATGGTTGGAAAACATTGTGCCAGTCAAGAAGAATAATGGAAAGGTTCGGGTATGTATTGATTACAAGGAACCTAAATCTAGCCACTCCCAAAGATGAATACGTCATGCCTATAGCCGATATGTTAGTTAATTCGGCAGCCGCTAATGGTGTGTTGACATTCATGGATGGATACCCTGGCTATAATCAGATAGCAGTAGCCGGGGAAGAAATTCACAAGACTGCTTTTAGGTGTCCATGAGCCTTGGGCATTTACGAGTGGGTAGTTATGCCGTTTGGTCTGAAGAATGCTGGTGCTACTTATCAGAGGGCAATGAACACCATCTTCTATGATTTGATCGGCAAGACTATGGAGGTCTACATTGATGATGTGGTGGTGATGTTTAAGGACTTCAAATATAATTTCGCCGATCTTGAACAAGCACTAAAAATAATGAGGATTCATAATCTTAAAATGAATCTAGCCAAGTGCATGTTCGGAGTATCGACTGGCAACTTCCTTAGCTTCTTGGTACATAAGAAAGGTATTGAGATAGATCATAACAAAGCGTGGGAAGTAATGGAATATGCACCACCCAGAACAAAGATGGAGTTATAAAGCCTGTTAGGGGAAATCAACTTCCTAAGGAGGTTCATATCTAATCTAGCTGGCAAAATGAATGCTTTCTCACTTTTGCTTAGGCTTAAAGGGTCAGAAGAGTAAGTATGGGGCCTGGAATAGCAAGAGGCATTTGATCAAATTAAACAAGCCTTAGCAACTTCCCCTGTGCGGGTGCCTCCCATGCTAGGGAAACCGTTGAAGTTGTACATCTCGACTGCAGATTTGTCTATCGGTTGCAGATTTGTCTATCGGTTGCAGATTTGTCTATCGGTTGCCTGTTAGCACATGATGCTGATGATGGAACTGAAAGGCAGCTTACTACCTTAGCTGAATGCTCAATGAGGCTGAAACTATTAATACCCCTATAGAGAAGATTTTTTGTCCTTATTCTATGCTTTTACAAAACCTGAACATTATTTAATGCCACGCGTGGTTCATATTTTATGCAAAATTGACATCATCCGGTACTTATTGAATAGACCTATTTTGCAAGGATTACTAATGAAATGGGCAATCAAGATCACTGCATTTTCTCTCCAGTATAGGCCACTCAAGGCTGTCAAAGGTCAGACGCTAGCCGATTTCTCGGTAGACCACCCTTATGTAGACGCGGAGGACCCATGCGCCCACTCTATTGCGTGTATGGACGTCGTCCCTTGGACATTAACTTTTGATGGTTCAAGAACCCAGAAAGGAGTCGGAGCCAGAATAACGATAACTAATCCTAGAGATAAAACATGGAGGTTTTCTTATCGGCTAGATTCTAAATTGACAAATAACCAAGCTGAATACGATGCTCTCATCATGGGACTCAAACTCCTAGTCTCTATGAAGGCGATGCTCTCATCTGGGGAATATGACTGCAAATATCCAAATTTGTTGGCATGTTACAGAACGGCTAGCAGGTTACTTAGTGGGTTCGCATCATCTACGTTAAGTTATATTCCCAGGGGCATGAATGTTGAGGCTAACGACTTATCACAAGAAACTTCTATCTTTAGGAAGTCTCTACTCACTCTAGAGTATGATGAGCTACCAGTCGAAGTACTAGCCATGGACCAGATCGACTTGTGGAAATAGGTATTAATTGGCTACTTAAAAGATCCTTCCACTTGCAAGAACCTTATGGTTAAGAGGAGAGCCTTCAAGTATGTGCTCATTGATGATGATCTTTACAAAAAGAGCGTAAGTGGAGTGCTTCTCAAGTGCATTGATAGGGTAGAGGCCTTAAGAGTCATGGGAGAAGTTCATGAAGGAATTTGTGGATCACACAGAGCCGGGCCAATGATAAAGTGGTTGATTTATCGTCATGGCTATTATTGACCTACCATCACGACCAATTGCTTTCAATATTCAAAAAGGTGTGAAGAGTGTCAGAGACATGGACCAATACAACAGGTACCAGCCGAGTTGTTGCACCCGATCGTGAAGCCCTGGCCTTTCAGAGGATGAGATATGGACCTCATTGGTAAGATTCACCCGCAATCGGCTAAAAGACATAATTTCATTATTGTTGCTACCGATTACTTCTCTAAATGGGTAGAGGCACATCTGATGAAGAGGGTTCATTAGTCAAATGTCATTTAGTTTATCCAACACCAGATCATATATAGATATGGTATTCCTGAGACGATTACAACCGATCAAGGGATGTTGTTCACTGGTTCTAAGGTGATAGCCTTTGCTGAGAAATTTGGGATCAAGATGATCACATTCTCGCCTTATTATGTATATGCGGATGGACAAGCCGAGGCAGCTAACAATCTTATTGTGGACATAATCATTAAAAATGTGGAGGATAGGCCGGGAATATGGAATCTCATTTTGGATGAAGCTATTTGGGCAATCAGAAACTCTAAGTCTACAGCTATTGGAACAACACCTTATCGGCTAACCTATTGCCAAGATGCAGTGTTGCCCTTGGAGATTAATGTTAAGTCATTACAGGTGGCGAAACAGAATTCTTTAAGCTTAGAAGAATATCAGCATGCCATGCTAATGTTGTTAGATCAGCTAGATGAAGATCGACTGATGAACCTAGAAAGAATCGAAGCCGGTAAAAGGAAAATGGCCAAAGCATACAACAAACATGTTAAGCCTAAGAGGTTCGCCGAAGGAGACTTGATTTGAAAACCGTGTTGCCGCTTGGAATGAAATATCGTAAATTTGGCAAATGGTCGCCAAATTGGAAAGGACCCTTCGTAGTAAGCCAACGGATTGCTGGCAACACGTATCGACTAATAGACACACATGATGAAGAGCTTGATAGAAATGTAAATGGTAAATACTTAAAAAAGTATTACCCTTCGATTTGTGGTATGCATTAGTAAACCACAGCCATAGATCGGTTGCCTGGTCAAAAAAATAGACCTTTCGATTTGGGGTCAATAAAACTAGGAAGCCAATTTGGTTGGCGTTCCACTAGCTAGAGGTTGCGCTACATCATCAGTTACAAAGGTCTTAGGATTAGCTGAATCTACGGCTGCTTGGTCATCTTAGGTAGCTGCAGTCTCTTTCTCATCCTCAGCCGCACCAACGGCTACTACCTCATCCGCTCCTACTTCTTCTAGACTCTCCTTTCCGCATCCAACAAAGGCTCAACCACTACAACTAACGGGGTCTCGATAAAAAAGCTTGAGTGTTGGCCGCTAGAGTGTCCTCTAGATGTTGTTTGGCTTCTGACAATACTTCTTGAGTAACAGAATCAGTTCCCTCGGATACCACTTTGAAAAATCTAGCAGAGAGTATTGGCGTTGCTTGAACAAGTCTATTTTTCCACCTAGTCCACTCATTCTCCAGTTGGGCCAGCCATTCACTGCCCGCTTTCTGATCCAATTCCTATACCACCTGCTAGTTACCAAGTTCCCGCATCTTGTTATCCAAATGAATGCCCTGTCGAAACAAAGAAGAGCGAGAGAAATCTTAGGCCTTAATAGTCGATTCCAATGAGCCAATGGCAGGAGTAATAGCCTTTATCTCTGCCTGGATCCTTTCCAAATCGGCTAGCAGTTTTGACAACTGCTCCTACAAGTCATTCCTTCGGCTGACATTCTGTTGCCTTTCTGCATTAACCTCATTGAAAGAAGTCCGAATGTGGTTCTTCTCTTGACGAAGAGACCCCAAGTGTTACAGAGCAGCGACCACCTAATCATGGCTATCTTTGGTAGTTTTGTGTAAAGAAAATAAGTCATTTAGAGCCAAAGCCATGTCATTATAGGCGGTTGCCAAAACTGGGGAATCCTTTGCTTCTTTTGACAATCGAAACGGAGAAGCCCTCAAAGCATGGAACTCTTATTTGTTGGTCGGGATTCCCCTGGCAAGAGACTCCTCAACTCGCTCTCGATGAATGCCAACAGGCGAAGATGGTGAAGGTGCAATGTCGACTGAACCAAAATATTGCAGAAGCACATCTTCAGGGATGATCTCGGTTGACGCTTCCTAGTCATCAATTGGGTTGGTTTCCGTCGAGGGGTTATTTCTAGCCATCTCCTGTACAGAAATGATATGTTCAAAATAGAGGCAAGGGTTTGGAAACAGTGAAGGACCAACCATTAGAGAAAGGGTATACATCTACGGCTGCATCAGCATAAAAATCTCCAGCTACCTTAATAGGAGAAGTTTTGGCCTTAAGGACAACTGATAATAGATCTTGCGGATGCGTAAAGCATGAGCCGAAGAGGACGATCCTCCAATATGAAAGGGGCATCGAACGCTTTTTGCAGCCGTCTGCATCTTGTTAGTTGTGGTCCCTGAAGGGCAAATAGAAAACATAAATATTGAAAGATAGCCGATGCGAAGGTATTTAAGCCAGATAAGGGATATACCTCGATTTCCTGGTTCTGTGGGATTCTTCCTCACTACAATCTCGGATGACAACCCCTCCGCTTCGCCTGGGTTACTTAGGAACAGATTTTCTTGGTGTCGGGGATTCGTTGTTAGAAGTGGTCTCCAAATCGACAAACACTGGGGGGATTGAGTTGCTGATAAACGTATAAGAGATGTTAGTCGAAAATTCACAAGAATAATCTGCCCGACATATATATAGAAAGTAATTTACATTTTCTCTTCGTTTGCCGCAACCTGATGGAAGACCTTGAGGCGACAAGTCTAGCCGATTTAAGTGGAGCAGCTTTCAGATGGGCCTTTTTCGTCCATGGTTTAGAGGTTTCTTGGGTCGTCTTTTTCTTTGATAGGACCAACCGATCACAATAGACATCTAGAGGAGACTGGAAGAATTTCTCCTTGGCCGTATTACACCAATCATCAAAAGTTACAATAGTGTTTGCTCTCGGGGGAAACGACTGCCAGTCAAATAGGGCGAGCCTATCAAGATTGTAATCGACTATTTTCCTCGCCTGTTTTGTATCAAGAATGCAGCGTTGGGTTGAACAAACAATATTGCGGTGAGGCCATAGTACGTGCTGAGTGAGATCAAATTGCCTTGCCATAAAGTTTGGATGATAGGGCTCCGTGGTCAACTTATTGTTCCTAGAGGTGGATTTCAAGCCACCCAATACATCCCTAACAATAAGAATACGCCCCCATGTGAGGGCTATATTTCTCCGCTGAGAGAATGTAAGGTTGTCATTCGGCCACTTGACGAACCCAATCAGGGGTGGCCCATCTTTCAAGGATCGATTGCCAATCTGTGTAATAGTCTTAAGCTAGATAATGCAGGGTGGAAACTGCATTGAAAGCAACCTGGGGTACAAAAGGTGTTTTCCGAAGAGTATCATCTAGCACCGATGAGTTTAATGGAAAACGTCGATCATCAAAATCATCAGGAATAAACTTCGGAAAATACAGGGTGATCCATAGCTGAAGGAACCACAGGGGACCGACTAATGTATCAAGATTTCTGGAGTCCCTTAACCTTTCATGGGCATCGCCAAGAGCCATATAAAGATGAGGCAGGAAGAGAGATGCCCAACTGACATCTTCCCCCGAAATGGCTAGCGCCGCATAAATTTCCAGCTCTTTCACGACTGCACAAGATCATGTGCAGACAAAATATCGGTTGAACCAAAAGAGCAAGAAAGCATGATGCTAGGCATCGTCGATTGGAAGAAGCGATATTCGGCTGTTGTTGGTCATGAAGTGGCCATAGCCGAAAGAAGTCTTTGAGACCTTGATGCCCAAGTCGGCAACATCTATGTCGCTTAAGACAGGCACTTTGGCTCCCAGTATCGGAAGGCTAAGTATCGTCATTACGTCGAGCAGTGTGTGGGTCATCATTCCCCAGGGGAAAACAAAGGTGTTGGCAGTGGTCGACCAATAACCGAGGAAAGTGTATATGAGACCAATGTTACAGGAGAGGTCAAACTCCGACAGCGCAATGGCGTCATAGAGACCCATGCGTCTCCATTCAGCCTCTCTGTCCGACTTCACTCGTTCCAACCAATTAGAGTAGTTGGTAATCTTGGTCGGCCAGGTACGCAGGCTAGTCGGTGAACCAATCGCAGGTAATAGAAAGGTCATAGTTTGTTGGGCTAAGATACCGAGAAAGAAGGAGGTCGCCCTGTTCAGATGTACTGTAGGGAGCAAGAACCAGTTGTTCATCGATGAAGGCAAAGGTAAAGGTTAGGTCATCAGCAGCCAAATTCTCGTTATCTGATCCCTGAGATGGAGAGGAAGATGAAGACATGGTTTCTGATTAAGGAAATAAGGTTCTTTGGAG
Organism: Anisodus tanguticus; assembly: GCA_034509755.1. Taxonomy (NCBI): domain Eukaryota; kingdom Viridiplantae; phylum Streptophyta; class Magnoliopsida; order Solanales; family Solanaceae; genus Anisodus; species Anisodus tanguticus. The sequence continues at coordinate 24,712,605 of CM067544.1, read as the reverse complement.
AAGGAAAGGAATTTGGGAACGGATGAAGATTAAGTGAGAAACCTTTGGGGGGTGTCTTTCCTTAAATATCTTTTTTTGGAGATGTGGCTGACATGCATTTGGACTATTTTCTTTCGAACGTGCGACTGAAATGCATCGAAATTCAGTTATGGAAGCCGAGACGCCTCAGTTGAAAGGAAGCAACTTTTCAGAGAAAATTATCATTGCATGCATTTAGGGAAAAAGTGATTGAAATGACACCCACGGCTGCCACACGAAACGACGACTATTTTTTAATACATCAACTCAACAATTGCACTCGTGTTAATGTAGGTGGGCAATTGTTAACACTCAAAAATACTTTGAAGTGTAGCCGAATCAAGTGACAACCGAAGGTGGAAACCTCAAAATGAGCAGGCAACAAAATTCTAAGTCAATAACCGAACTGACTCGTAGCCGAATCTATTAGTCCTAGACCTCGACTAGAAAAGCTTCATCGGCTATTACGGTAGCCTGGCCAAGTCATAATTCCGAGGAACGACTAAAACCTAAATATATTTGGACGACTCGAAGACCAAGTCAAAGAATCTTCTAGACCCCAATAAATGGTAAAAAACAGCAACAGCTAGAAGGAAGTGCCATTAATCATGCAAGAGGAAAACAAGGAGTAAAAATCGGCACCACCTCCTCATAGTTGGCTAGTGGATTTAGTGGGTAAGTTAATGGCTAACATAGGGGGATCACGTTTTATTTTTCTTATACCATAAATATAGGGTTATTTGTACAGAATAAACACAACCAATCAATCAAACAATTGATTTTACATATCTTCATTTTATCTTTATCGCTTTTACTGCACTCTAGTTGTATTTATGTTTCTTACCACTTAGTTTACTCAATCACAGTCCTAATGCTTTCTGGCATAGTTGGGGAACCCATTGCTGGAGGTTAGAATTCCGCTTCCAACCGAAATCGCTTAGTTAAGAAATCAATTTGTCATCCGATTTCTTTAGCCGATATACGACATAGGAAGGGAAGAACTTGTTTTCTAGTTATTTTGTCTTTGAAGAAAAGGGGAATGAATTTACGTTATTTTTCAAATGCAGACAAGATGTTGGACCACAGCAAATGGGTTTTTATTGGCCTTTAGGAGAGTAGCCCTCAGTAAGTTTAGGAGCTTCGAACCTGGATGGTTCAAGAGATTCATTTTATCCCTTTACTACAAAGTCAAGATCTTAGTTAAAATTTACCTAATTGTGATTTACCTTTTCAATTCTGTAATTGTTAGGAAATCGACTTATTCATTAGTGTTAAACAGCCCAGCACGTCAAGATTGGTGCCAAAATCTTTAGTATTAAGGAAAGTATATTGTGTGTATATTGTAATATATTTGTTACCTAGATTAGGTTATACACTTACCATAATTAGGATATACACTTACCATATTGTATAGGTAGAATTATGGTAGGAGAAGGTTTGTAACTTGTATATATATTTATTCAATCAATGAAAATAATCAAGGGGATTATTTCTTTCATGGTATCAAGAGACTAGGTCTAAACAAAAGTTTTCTTCTCTCAAACTTTTGCCTCCTCTTTGGCCGAGAACCCCCCCCCCCCTCCCTCGGGTTTTTCTCCAAATATCTCGTCTTCCGCTCTCAAAAACCTCTCTTAAAATTATCCTCCTTCTTTGTTCTTTCAAAAATGTCTAAGAACAATTTTCACCCTGCCCTCACGGTTTCCAATATCAAGCTTAGTGTCCCTATTGTCCTTGAGATGGAAAACGTTCAATATGCATTGTGGGCGGAGTTGTTTAAAATTCACGCTATCTCTTATCAAGTTCTTCATCACATAATTCCTCCCGCTAGACCCTTCCCCGCGGAGGATCCCGAGGTATGGATTACACTTGATGCTACCGTTCTTCGGTGGATAGACGCCACTATTTCAGTGGACCTTCTACAGACGATTATGGAGCCCGATACCACGGCTATGGCTGCATGGAATAGATTGCGTGACATATTCCAAGACAACCAACATTCCCGTATCGTCACACTCGAGCAGGAATTCTCTCTCGTTCGAATGGACGTATTTCCGAACGTTTCTGCATATTGCAAGAAACTAAAGGAATTGGCGGATCAACTCCGTAACGTTGGCGCACCAGTAACAAATAATCGTCTAGTTCTACAGTTGGTTGCCGGTCTTTCGGAGGCCTATAATGATGTTGGCACTCTCCTTCGCCAAAGCAACCCTCTTCCCGACTTCCATCAAGCCCGCTCCATGCTTACGTTGGAAGAAGCCGGTTTGGCAAAAAGGCGGCTACGGGGAGCAAGTCCGGTAGTCATGATGACGTCCTCGCCTAATCCGTCAGTTTTTGTTAATAATTCGGGCCAAAACCATAATAATGGTGGCGGCAAGAATAATCGCAAGAATAATAACAAAAACCGCGGGGGCAAACGCGGTGGTAATGGTGGAGGTTCCGGTAGTCAGCAAAACGTCGGTGGGTCCCATCCAATGAACGGTGGCCCACCACCCCCGTGGGCCCGGCGGTGGGGCCCATGGCAAGGAGTGGAAGCGGTGGCGGTGGACCGTGGGCCGGCAGCCCATACCGAAAGCGGCGGGGAAATTCCCGGCGGCCGGTGGGGCTGGCCAACAATCCAGCCCAATGCCCGGCGGTGGCGGCCCGGCGGCCGGTGGCCCAACATCGGCGGTGGTAGCGATTTACGGGCATGGTCCCGGCACGGCCGGGGGAGTTCTTGGGCCCCGACCTCCGCAAGCCCATCATGCAGCAGGCCCTACTCAGACTGATATCGAGGCCGCAATGCACACGTTGGGATTAACTCAACCGGACCCAAATTGGTACATGGACACCGGGGCCACTACTCACATGACTTCCGAATCAGGTACTCTCTCATCTTATTACAATTTGAGCACCCCTCGGGGAATAATTGTTGGTAATGGCAGTTCAATTCCAATTCTAGGGTATGGTCAGAAAACGTTGTCTCCTCCCAATCCACCACTTCTCTTGAAAAATACTTTACATGCTCCTAAATTGATTAAAAATTTAGTGTCTGTCCGAAAGTTCACAAATGACAATTACATTTTCGTTGAATTTGATCCTTTCGGTTTCTCTGTGAAGGATTTCAAGACGGGGAGTCATCTCATGAGGTGTGATAGTAGGGGGGATCTATATCCTATCATGCCCGGTCTCAGTCCTTCGAGTCCAGCCTTGCCATCAGCTTTTGCAGCCATCTCTCCTTCCATGTGGCATGCTCGTTTGGGTCATCCGGGATCTTCTATTTTATCAGTTTTAGATAAAAATAGCTTTATTTCTTGTAAGGGTACGAGTCGTACTCCAATTTGTCAGTCTTGTTCATTAGGAAAAATTGTTAAGTTGCCATTTGTAGACTCCAATTCTCATACTTCTATGCCATTTGACATTATTCATAGCGACTTATGGACATCTCCTGTTCTTAGTTCAATGGGTCATCGATATTATGTTCTCTTCTTAGATGATTATTCTAGATTTTTGTGGACGTTTCCAATTGCGAATAAATCACAAGTGTTTTCCGTCTTCATAAAATTTAGAGCGTTCATTCGTACTCAATTCGAAAGAGAAATAAAAAATATTCAATGTGATAATGGGAAGGAGTATGACAATAGGGAGTTTCGAGAATTTTGTGCTACTCATGGGATAAATTTTCGGTTTTCATGTCCTCATACATCTTCACAAAATGGGAAAGCCGAACGCAAAATTCGTTCCATAAATAACATTGTCCGAACTCTCCTAATCCATGCCTCCATACCTCCGTATTTTTGGCATCATGCTCTACAAATGGCCACTTACCTTCTTAACCTAATTCCGTCTAAAGGTCTGACATATTCTTCCCCCCTCAAAATCCTATATAATAAGAACCCTTCTTATTCTCACCTTCGGATTTTTGGGTGCTTGTGTTATCCATTATTCCCATCCACCACAATTAACAAACTTCAGGCTCGGTCTACCCCGTGTGTGTTTTTGGGTTATCCGTCGAATCATCGTGGTTATAAGTGTTTTGATTTATCCTCCAAGAAAATCATAATCAATCGCCATGTCATTTTTGATGAAACTCAATTCCCATTTACGAAAGTTCATACTCCCGAACCTAAGTCGTATAATTTTTTGGATGACCAAATATCCCCGTATATTATTCGGAATTTTTCGGACAACTCCCGTACCCGAATTCCCCGGCGGGCCCACGCCGCCGGCCCCACGATCACGTCACTCCCTCTTGCTCCAGCCACCGGAACAGTTCCGGTTATTGGGCCGGTCCAGCCCCACCATTCCGGAACCGGTCCGTAAACAAACCACTGCACCGATTTGGGCCCAGGCCCAGCCCACCGCCCGCCGGCCGGTCCATCCCGAGCCCAGAAAATTCCCAAAATTCCCTCAATTCTTCCTCAAGTCGTAGACCGGTCACTCGTAGTCGGCGGGGTATTTTTACACCTAAAAGACATTTTAATTTACATTCGGATGTCTCTAAATCCCCTTGCCCCGCAATCCGTGTCCGCATTAAATGACCCTAATTGGAAAATTGCTATGACCGATGAATATAATGCTCTTATTGATAATAAGACGTGGGAGTTGGTGCCCGTCCATATGGTATTAATGTTATCGGTCTATGTGGATTTTTGCTCACAAGGAGAATTCGATGGGTCCTTTGCTCGACATAAGGCGCGACTTGTTGGTGATGGTAAGACTCGGCGGGTTGGAATTGATTGTGGTGAGACGTTTAGTCCGGTGGTCAAACCGGCTACCATTCGCACTTGTGCTTAGCTTGGCTCTTTCAAAGACTTGGCCAATCCATCGGTTGGATGTCAAGAATGCTTTTCTACATGGTGACCTCAAGGAAACAGTCTATATGCATCGCCGTTGGGTTTCGGGGATCCCAACCGCCCTCATCATGTCGTTTGTTGAAGAAATCATTATATGGGCTTAAGCGAGTCTCCACGTGCCTGGTATACACGATTTGCTGATTTTGTTTCGACTATTGGGTTCACACACAGCAGGTCAGACAATTCTTTGTTCATCTACCGCCGTGGTTCGTCATTGGCCTATATTCTGTTATATGTGGATGATATCATTTTGACCGCCTCCTCCGATGCTTTGCGTCGGTCTATCATGGCCATGCTCGCCCGAATTTGCTATGAAGGACTTAGGGCTGTTGAGTTATTTTTTGGGGATTGCCGTCAAACGTCATTCAGGTGGTTTGTTTCTATCTCAACGGAAGTATGCGGCTGAGATCATCGAGAGGGCTGGGATGTCATCCTGTAAGTCCACTTCCACGCCCGATTGATGCAAACCCAAAGCTAAGCGCGCAAGCAGTGCACCATACGAGGACCCGACCCGCTATCGCATCTTGGGGCCCTCCAAGTATCTTACCTTTACCGAGACCGGATATTACATATGCGGTTCGGCAGGTGTGTTTATTCATGCATGATCCCAGAGTTGAGCACATGAATGCAATCAAACGCATCATTCGGTATATTCAGGGGACACTAGACTATGGGTTGCACTTGTATCCTTCCTTTACATCCACACTTGTCTCTTACACGGATGCTGATTGGGGTGGTTGTCCTGACACTAGACGGTCGACTTCTGGCTATTGTATGTTCCTCGGCAACAACTTGGTCTCATGGTCGGCAAAGCGCCGAGGCAACTCTATCACGCTCGAGTGCGAGGCGAATATCGAGGGTAGCGAATGTGGTCTCGGAATCATGTTGGCTACGTAATTTGCTTTTGGAGCTTCATTGTCCCATTCGAGAAGGCAACCTTGGTATATTGCGATAACATTAGTGCCATCTACCTTTCGGGTAACCCGAGTTCAACACCTGCGCACCAAGCATATCGAAATGGACATTCACTTTGTCCGTGAAAAGGTTGCAAAGGGTCAAGTTCGCGTATGCCATGTCCCGTCTCGTTATCAAATTGCAGACATTTTTACAAAGGGTCTACCGGCTTCGAAGACCGCCCGCTATGACTGCGGGGGTGTGTTAAACAGCCCAGCACGTCAAGATTGGTGCCAAAATCTTTAGTATTAAGGAAAGTATATTGTGTGTATATTGTAATATATTTGTTACCTAGATTAGGTTATACACTTACCATAATTAGGATATACACTTACCATATTGTATAGGTAGAATTATGGTAGGAGAAGGTTTGTAACTTGTATATATATTTATTCAATCAATGAAAATAATCAAGGGGATTATTTCTTTCAATTAGTGGCACTAAAATTAAAAAAACACATTAAACAAATCTGTACATTAGTACATTTTAGGAAATATATTCTAGCTCGTTCCCACGAATAAATTTTTTTAGCGAAAATAGATAAGCGGCTCCTTAAGCTTGTTAAATATTTTAAACATTTTATGTTGTAGATAAATCATAAATGTGCCTATTAAACACAAATTTGACGCTAAACCTTGGTTTATGCATGAATGTCACTAAAAATCACATATCCTGTTTTCGTCCCCAACCCCTGCAGTTCTCATATACTAAAAAAAAACTGAAATCAGCTACAAATTTTATCGCTAATTTATTGCTAAATTACTCGTAGCTAATATAAATTTTGATGATCCGTCGCTAAATAAGATCTGATCTCCCTATAGCCATCAGTATCGCACCCATCCCGTCTTCTCCACATACCTCTTCCCCCTTTGTCGTCTGATAGACCCATCCCTCTCATCTTGTTGCCCATCCCTTCTTGTTTTCTTCCCCTAATATATGACTTTTTTCGATGATTCGGTGTTAGATCAGATTCAAATTTTGAAATTTATGATTATTTATTATAATTTCGAGTTAATATAAAATAATAATTAGATTCATAATTAATTATTTATGAATTTTTATTAGAATTTCAAGTTAATATAAAATAATAGTTAGATTCATGATTAATTATTTACAAAAAAATTATAAATTTCTTAATATAAATACAGTATATAAAATGAACAAAAATTATTGGATTTTCGTATACCTTAAGGGGGTAGAACTTGGAAGCAGATCGAGTAGATATCATGGAAGTTCCATTGTTGGGGAATCATAGTGGTATCTTACGCTCTGAAAAAGAAAGAAAAAATTGGATCTTTCACACTCTGGAAAAAGGTGTGTACACGCATTATGCCACTTTATCAAATTATGTTTAATAAATATAGTTTAACATGATTTAGGTATGTAATAAATTACTAATACTTACTCCCTTCGTCTCAAATTATTTATTGTAGTTACTAAAAATAGTTGTCTCAAATTGTTTGTCATTTTAGAAGTTCAAGATATAATTAATTATTTTTTCTCCATTTTACCCTTTGTCATTAATGAACAACAACAACAACAACATACCTAGTGAAATCCACAACGTGGAGTCTGGGGAGGGTAGAGTGTATGCAGACCTTACCTCTGCCTTGGTAGGTAGAGCGGTTGTTTACGAGAGACTCCCGGCTCAAGCAAAAGCAAAAGCAAAAGCAAAAGCAAAAGCAAAAGCAAAAGCAAAAGCAAAAGCAAAAGCAAAAGCAAAAGCAAAAGCAAAGCAAGAGGAATGGTAGACCCGATAAAAAAAGTCATGATAGCGCATTCTGAAAAAGTAAGCAGTTACTAGCGCAGGTAAATAAGCTAAACAAAGTACGCTAAATGGCACATAGCAGCAGTAATCAAACTACAGATGACTATAAATCAATAATGTGCCTATTAATGTGATAGACTATGCGGGCCTACAATAATAACATTACAACTACCAGTTTGCACGCGTAAGTAGGACTACACTCGACTGCCTACTACCCTTCTACCCTAATTCGTGTCCTCCACAACCCCCTATCTAAGGTCATGTCCTCAGTAAGTTGCACCTGCGCCATATCCCGTCTAATCACCTCTCCCCAATACTTTTTCGGCCTACCTCTACTCCTCTTGAACCCGTCCATAGCCAACCTCTCACACCTCTCACACCGGCATCTGAGTCTTTCCTCTGTACATACCCAAACCATCTCAACCTCGCTTCCAACATCTTATCATCCACTGAGGCTACTCCCACTCTGTCCCGAATATCATCATTTATAATCCTATCTCTCCTTGTACGCCCACACATCCATCTCAGCATCCTCATCCCCGCAACTTTCATCTTCTGGATGTGCGAAGTCTTGATTGGCCAACACTCCGCCCCATACAACATAATCGATCTAACCACCGCCCTATAGAACTTGCTTTTAAGTTTTGGTGGCACCTTTTTGTCGCATAAGACTCCAGATAAGAGCCTCCATTTCATCCACCCGATGTGTGACATCGTCATCAATCTCTCCATCGCCTTGAATAATGGACCCGAAGTACTTGAAGAGATTATAAGGGTAAAGTAGAGTAAATAGAGTAAACATTTAATGGAGAGATTATAACTTAGATATAAATAAGGGTTAAATAGATTAAATACCTCTCTCAATTAATTATTTTTCAAGGGACGTGTAAATAAAAAAATGATAAATGATTAGAGATGGAGGGAGCATTATTAATTAAGAATAGTGTATTTGGCCAAATTATTTTAAGGCATCTGAATATCTAAATTAGTACTCCTTCGTCTCAAATTATTTATCATGGTTATTAAAAATAGTTATTTTAAATTATTTGTCATTTTAAAAGTTTAAGGCACAATTAATTATTATTTTTCCATTTTATCTTTAGTAGAATCTTATCATTAATGGAGATGACACATAAATAGAGTAGCATTTTAATAGTCAAATACTATTTTTAATTAATACTATTTTTTAAGAGACGTGTAAAATAAAAAATGATAAATAATATAAGGCGGAGGGAGTATTCATGAAATAAACAACCCTACCCCATGACAATTCCAACTTACAAAATGGCATAGACGGCTAATATTAACTAAATTCAAGAGTATTAATATATTCATAAAGTGATTTTGATTAGGCATATATTCTTGGAGAAAAATGGTTAAACAAATCTGGGAACCAAAACCACTGGTTTAAGAAACTAAAAAAAGATAAAAGATCACACGTGTTAAAAGCCCTCCATGCTTCTATATAAAGCCAGCAAAACCAAGTGCATTTCTACTTAGGTTTAGCAACTAAACCAAGTGTAACAACTCACAAGCAAATTAAGTAGGATTTTTTTTAAAAAAAAAAAATCAAGTTTCAAATCTCTAATCTTCCCTCTTTTTAGGTCAGTAATTAGTCCCCCCCCTGAAGAATTTCTTAGACAAAAAAGAACTTATACTACTTTAAGGGCTACTACACTAACTACACTACATGAAAAAAAGATATGATGGTGGCAGGAATCAAGCCTTCTCCGGCGAGTAATTCCTCATCGGAATCCGGCAACCGAGGCCGGTTGAGATGGTTTGCCGGCACCGGAGATTCAGGGAAGAAAACATTCACGGATGATCAGATGCGTAGGGTTAGGGAGGCTGAAAAGGCTGAAAAGATTATGCACCTTATCCTTTGGGGACCCAAATAGTCCGTCTCTTTAACTCTAGCCTAATATTAGTAGTTATTTTGCTGTAAATATTTAGTAGTAGTATCTTTTTACGTTTCGTTAGTTTTAATTAGCTTTATTTATGTGTCTCTATGATTAGTAAAATCTCTAGGAGAGTATGTACCGTTAAGAGTCTCACATTGTATATGGAATGAGAACATTGACTCCTTATATGAACTTGGACAATCTTCACACAAAAGTTAGCTATAGGATGAGAATTGCATATAAGGAGTCCATATTTTCATTCCATATTCGATGTGAAACTCTTAACATTCCATATACAATATGAGACTCTTAACCTGTAATATCTATATAGAAATAGAAGTTCATTGTATTATAACAATGAACTGTTTTAATAAATTAAAGTTTGTCTATGGCAGTTCCCCGACCAACCTACAGCATTCTCATCTCATGTAGTTCATCAAAGTAATGTCTTTATTTATTTTTGGCCAAATACATAAACAACCCCTTGAAGTTGTCTCAATATTCCATTTAGACACCTTTTAACTAAAGTTGTTTCCTATTATACACACTTAAAGTTGACACAATATTCCATTTCGACATTGAAAGAAATAATCCCTTGATTATTTTCATTGATTGAAAGAGTATATATACAATTTACATATTTCCATAATAGGAGAATCATATTCCTATTCTACTTGGACACTAACTATACAATTATGGTAATACAAATATTATGGTAAGTGTACAATACTAATTACACCACAACATTACCTAAATTAGGAGACTAAAACCTTACCTAAACTATGTACCATATACAAAACCGAGAGCCAAATATACATAATATACACATGTATATTGTGCGTATATTATGTATATTTAACACCCCCCCCCCGCAGTCATAGCGGGCGGTCTTCGAATGCCGAGACTGTCCCTAAAATCTTCAAAAAGTACCGAAGGAAGACCTTTTGTAAAGATGTCGGCAATTTGATACCTGAACGGGACATGGAAGATGTGAACTTGACCACGAGCAACCTTTTTGCGAACAAAGTGAATGTCCATCTCGATATCTTTAGTGCGCTGGTGCTGAACCGGATTATAAGAAAGGTAAATGACACTAATATTATCACAATAAACCAAGCTCGCTTTCTGAATGGGAAAATGAAGCTCTAACATCAAATTACGTAACCAACATGATTCAGAGACCACATTAGCTACCCCTCGATACTCGGCCTCTGCATAGGAATGGGATAAAGTCGACTGACGCTTTGCAGACCATGAGACCAAGGTATTACCAAGAAACATACAATAGTCAGATGTAGACCGTCTGGTGTCCGGACAGCCACCCCAAGCACCATCTGTATATGAGACAAGTGTTGACGTTGATGAAGGATATAAATGCAAGCCATAGTCAATTGTACCCAGAATATACCGAAGGATGCGTTTGAGCGCATTTATGTGCTAAACTCTAGGATCATGCATAAACAAACACACATGATGTATGACATACGTAATATTTGGTCTCGTGAATGTAAGATATTGAAGGCCTCCTACAAGACTGCGATAGCGGGTCAGATCCTCGTATAGTGCGCCGACCGCAGCCCCAAGTTTAGGCTTAGTATCAACTGGAGTGAAAGTGGACTTACAGGATGACATCCCAGCCCTCTCAATGATCTCAATTGCATACTTTCGCTGAGATAAGAACAACCCACATGCATGACGAGTGACAACAATCCCCAAAAAATAACTCAAGGGCCCCAAGTCTTTCATAGCAAACTCAGAGCTGAGCATTGTCATGATAGACTGGCATAAGGCATCGGAAGAGGAGGTCAAAATAATATCATCCACATATAACAGTAGATAGGCCAAGGATGAACCACGACGATAGATGAACAAAGAATTATCTGACCTGCTGTGAGTGAACCCAATAGTCGAAACATAGTCGGCAAACCTCTTATACCAGGCCCGTGGAGACTGCTTAAGCCCATATAAGGACTTATTCAACAAACAAATATGATGAGGGTGTTTGGGATCCCTAAATCCCAAAGGCTGATGCATATAGACTGTTTCCTTGAGAGCACCATGTAGAAAAGCATTCTTTACATCTAACTGATGAATAGGCCATGCTTTCGAAAAAGCCAAGCTAAGCACAGTGCGAATGGTAGCCGGCTTGACCACCAGACTAAACGTCTCACCACAATCCACACCAACATGCAGAGTCTTACCATCACCCACAAGCCGCGCCTTATGTCGGGCAAATGAACCATCTGAATTGTCCTACACCAACTCCCACGTCTTATTATCAATAAGAGCATTATATTCATCGGTCATAGCAATTTTTCAATTCGGGTCATTTAACGCAGACACAGGATTACGGGGTAAGGGTGATTTAAGAACACTAGAATTTAAATTAAAATGTCTTTTTGGTTTAAAAACACCATGTTGACTACGAGTGATCGGTCTATGACTCGAGGAAGAATTGGGTGGATTTTGGGAATTTTCTGGACTCGGGACGGAGTGCGCCAAGCAAGCGGTGGCTCGCGGCCCAACACGATAAGCGGATGCGAGAAGCTGGACCGGCCCGAATTGGCTGGATCGGCCTCGGAACCGGCCCGGTGACGATGCGGGAACTGCTGCTTATGACGGGCCAGTGGGACCAGCGAGCAGTGGGCCCGCTGGAGAATTTTGGGTGCGGGACATGTCCAAAAAATGGTGAATAATATACGGGGATATACGATCATCCAAAAAATTATACGAACTAGGCACGGGATTATTTATCTTAGCAAACGGAAATTGGGATTCATCAAAAATGATATGGCGACTAATGATGATTTTATTAGTGGATAAATAAAACCATTTGTAACCACGATGATTTGACGGAAAACCCAAAAACACACATGGAGTAGATCGGGCCTGAAGTTTGTTAATTATAGTGGACGGAAATAGCGGATAACACAAACACCCAAAGACCCTAAGATGTGAATACGAATGGGTTTTATTATATATAATTTGAAGGGGGAAGAATATGCCAAACCTTTGGAAGGAATTATGTTAAGGAGATATGTAGCCATTTGTAGAGTATGATGCCAAAAAGACGGGGGTACGGAAGCATGAATCAATAAAGTTGGACAATGTTATTAATGGTACAAATTTTGCGTTCGGCTTTCCCATTTTGTGAAGATGTATGAGGACAAGAAAATCAAAAATTGATCCCATTATTAGCATAGAATTCCCGAAACCCCACATTGTCATATTCTTTGCCATTATCACATTGAATATTTTTTATTCCCCGTTCGAATTGGGTTCTAATGAATGCTCTAAATTTTAAGAAGATGGAAAAAACTTGAGATTTTTTCGCTATCGGAAAAGTCCATAAAAACTTAGAATAATCATCCAAAAAGAGAACATAGTACCGATGACCCAAAGAACTAAGAACAAGAGACGTCCATAAGTCGCTATGAATAATATCAAATAGCATTAAAGTATGAGAATTTGAGTCTATAAATGACAACCTAACATTTTTTCCTAAAGAACAAGACTGACAATTTGGAGTACTATGCGTATCCTTACATGAAATAAAATTATTTTTATCTAATGACGACAAAATAGACGACACCGGATGACCAAGATGAGTATGCCACAAGGAAGGAGCAAGGGCTGCAAATACCGACGGCAAGGCTTGACTCGATGGATTGGAACTGGGTGTGATAGGATAAAGATCTCCCCTACTATCACACCTCATGAGAGAACTTTCCATCTTGAAATCCTTCACAGAGAAACCAAATTGATCAAATTCAATAGAAACAGAATTGTCAGTAGTGAATTTACGGACAGACATAAGTTTTTAATCAATTTGGGGGCATGTAGGGTGTTTTTCAAGATAAGGGGTGGATGAGGGGGAGACAAAATATTATGACCATAACCACGAATTGGAATAGAATTACCATTACCAACAACTATACCACGAGGGTTGCTCAAATTGGAATAAGACGAGAGCGTACCTGAATCGGATGTCATGTGGGTAGTGGCACCAGTGTCCATATACCAATTTGGGTCCGGAGGATTTAAACCAAGCGTGTGCATTGTGGCTTCGATGTCGGTAGAAGTGGGTGCCGCAGCGTGATGGGCCTGCGGGGGCCGAGGCCCAAGTAGCCCTACCACTGACTGTAAGTGGACCAGGTCGTGTTGGGCCTGGACTCCTGCTGGGTAGCCCACTGCCAGTAGGGTGGAAAACTGTTTGGCCCAATCTGTGACTGTGGGGCCCACTGCCACTGCATAGGGGCCTACTGCGGGGCCCAAAGCTGCTGCTGCTGTTGACCGCTGCGAGGGCCACCACCACTGTGTCGGCTGCCGCCATTGTTGCCACTGCGATTCTTGCCATTATTTTTCTTATTTCCACCATTTTTGCCACCACCGTTGTTGTGGTTTTGACCTGAGTTGTTGGAACCGGTAGGATGAATCGTGGACTTGGTCATCATGACCACGGGACTCGGTCATAATGACCACCGGTAGGATGAATCGTAGCCGCCTTTTTTCCCATACCCGCTTCTTTGAGTGTAAGCATAGAACGAGCCTGATAAAATTGCGGAAGCGGATTGCTTTGCCGAAGAAGCGTGCCAACACCACTATAGGCCTCGGAGAGGCCTGAAACCATTTGGAGGACCAATCGATCATTCGAAACTAGCGCGCCAACATTGCGTAGTTGGTCCGCCAATTTCTTTAATCTTTTGCAATAAGCCGAAACGTTAGAGAAATCTTCCATATTTACGTGGGAGAAATTTTGCTCAAGTGTAACAACTCTAGAATTTTAATTATCTTGGAATATATCACGTAGTATATCCCAAGTTACATCCGCCGTAGCGTCAGGTTCAATAATCATTTGCAAAAGGTCGGTAGAAATTGTGGAATATATCCACTGAAGGGCAGTGGCATCAAGAGTCGTCCACAACTTAGGATCATCCTCACGTCTTGGCACCTTCATATCCTCAGGAGCTGCAGAGATTATGTGATGGATGACTTGATGCGACCGTACGTGAATTTTAAATAGTTCAGCCCACGTCATATATTGGACGTTTTCTATTTCAAAAACAAGAGGGATGTTATTCTTGATGTTAGAAACTGTAAGGGCAGGATGAAACATGTTCCAGGATGTAGACATATTGATAGAACAATATGTGATTGAGGGATTTGGAAGAAAAATTTGGGAAGAGAGGATAGACTGTCGGCATGAATTCCGAGGAGGAGGGGCTCGGAAAATGATGTAGTTGGACGGAAATTAGGAGGACTTTTGAGAGAGGATTTTAAGACCTAGACTTCTGATACTATGAAAGAAATAATCCCTTGATTATTTTCATTGATGGAAAGAATATATATACAATTTACATATTTCCATAATAGGAGAATCATATTCCTATTCTACTCCTAAAACCTTATTCTACTTGGACACTAACTATACAATTATGGTAATACAAATATTATGGTAAGTGTACAATACTAATTACACCACAACATTACCTAAACTAGGAGACTAAAACCTTACCTAAACTATGTACCATATACACGGTAATTCAACCAAACCGAGAGCCAAATATACATAATATACACATGTATATTGTGTGTATATTATGTATATTTAACAGACACCTTTTAACTAAAGTTATTTCCTATTAGACACACTTAAAAGTAGGTGTAAAGTGTTTATTGAACACTTTAGTACCATCTAGAAAAATAAATGAAGTGTGTGTGATCTACGTGTTGTGATGTGGCAATTGTATCAATAAAAAGAAGGCACGTGGTCTTTGTGTCCAACTAATACAAAAATATTTTGAGCCTAAAAGAAAAAATAATACTAAATAAATAAATAAAAAAGACCATTTTCAGAAACCCCTCCCCCACCCCCCCTAACCTCATTATCTTCTTCACTAGAATTTCTCTAAAAAAAACGTAACTTTCCCCATGATTTTCTCACCACAATGTCCATTAGAAGCTAACCTCTTCATCATATTCTTTCCAAAAACTCTTATAGCATCACTTCCACCTTTACTAGCTGGGTCTCCTCTATACTATCCTCCACGGTCTCTGCCTCTACTCAATTGAGGAATGACTCATCATTATTTCTTTTCTTCAGAAAGTGTTAACACTAAAAAAAACGTGTTTAGCCGAAACAAGTGGCAGCCAAAGGTGAAAATCTCAAAAAGTGCAGGCAACAGAGTTCTAAGCCGATAACCGAACTGACTCGTAGGCAAATCTATTAGTCCTAGCCCTCGGCTAGAAAAGCTCCACCTGTTATTTCGGTAACCTGGCCGAATCATAATTTCGAGGAACGACTAGGACCCACACATATTTGAATGCCTCGAAGACCAAGCCAAAGCTCCTTCTAGACCCCAAGAAATGGAAACAAACCGTCAACATCTAGAAAGAGGTGCCTTCGGTCGTGCGAAAGGAAATCAAGGAGCAAAAACTAGCGCCACTTCCTCATAGTTGGCTAATGGATTTAGTGGGCGATTTAGTGGCTAATATAGGAGGATCACGTTTTATTTCTTGTAGTATAAATGTAAGATCACTTGTACATAATAAAAATAACACAATCAATCAAAAATCTAATTTTTACATATCTTTATTCTATTTTTATTGCACTCTAGCTGTATTTATGTTTATTACCACTTAGTTCACTCAATCACCATCCTAACACTTTCTGGAGTAGTTGGGGAACCCATTGCTGGAAGTTAGAGTTCTGATTCCAGCCCAAATCACTTAGTTAAGGAATTAATTTGTCATCCGATTTTGTTAGCCGATAAAATGGCTAACATTTCAAAGGGAAACAAATTTGGCACGCCTAGAGGGACCATAGGTGATCTCATAGCGAAGTTTGATTTTCCAGGTCAGGATCACACTTGGCGTATGCACCTAAGTTCTGGTAAGAAAATGAATCCAGAGTCTAGTCCACATCCTTAACAGAATCCTCCCAAAAGGAACAACGAGCCACCATCTTCTTCTGGTATGCCTACATCAGTTGATACTCCTCCACTTCTTCCATCAACCCAAACTGTGGGTAAACTTAGTCAACCTGAAGGTCCAACTGTTATGACCACATCTTTCATTAGACAACAGATTGACTTAGGCATCCACGATTGTCAAGCCAATGGTGCATAATGAGGTTCAGTAGGGGAGAGAATTGGAAGCCAATCGATTGCATCTAGGAGAAGATTTGACTAGTTCTGCCATCTCTTTGACGAGTGGCGTTGTGCAGCATGCACTTGTGACTGCATGTGTTGTTCATCAGCCGAATGTGTATTAGTCAGTACCTACTCAAGTACAGCCGATAACACACCTAGGAGCACAAGCCTAGTCACTTGGTAATCAGTCTACTGTATAGTTGCCACCAAACGCTAGGGGGCAACCTGTGCCACTCGACCAAGCGAATCTGCAGTATAGACAGATCAACATGGCTCGGAGACCAGTTCAGGCATCCAGAAACCTTGGTTTGCCGCCCGTTATATCGTTCACTTATGTAAACGGCCCTGCGGTACAGGCGACCAATGCTGGCCAGCCGATGGCCCCTGACTATGACCCTGCTAGGCTATCTAGTGTCACTGTCTATAGTGAGACACCATTCCAGCAGTCACTGCCGGTACCCAATCCATACCATCCACGAAGCACAAACTTTCTAAGAACGACTGATGGCCGAGGAGAGCAGACATGGAACATTGTTCCACCTTATCCTCAAGTTCCGCCGGCTGTTCCAGGAGCTTAAATTGCAGGCTTTTGTGGCGATGCCCAACAACAATAATGGGGATATACCCCACCTGTTGGTAATGGCCAGCAGAATACCTACAACTTTCAAAACCCTATTCAACAAGGGGCAAAATGGGGCCTCCAGTTTAGAACGCCTACCAGCCGGTTCCAATTGAGAATCGACAGGGGACGTCACAACTGATGAACCCAAAAACCATTGCGAATACCATGAGGAAGTACTTTGGCATCCAACTGAAACTATTGAACATGCCTATTTACAGGAAGCCCTACCTCTATTGGATAGATTGGGTAGCACTATTGCCAAGAGGCTTCAAAATGCCTGATTTCGCCACCTTCTCGGGTGATGACGGTAAATCTACCATTGAGCACATTGGCAGATTTACCGCCCAATATGGCGAAGTTGGCCAGAACGAGTATCACAAGCTGCAGTTATTCCCCATTTCTCTAATCGGAACATCATTTGCTTGGTACTCATCCTTGGCCCCGACTCCGTACATAGTTGGGTTGACATGGAGTGTTGTTTCCATGATAGATTTTAGTGTCCCAAACCTCAAGTCACTATAACTGATTTGACGAATCTTAAGCGACAGGTCGATGAGTCGGCTACCGATTATATCGAGAGATTTAGAAGGAAGGTTGGAAAATGCACTATACACTTCCCTGAATTAGAATGCACCCACATGATAATCAATAACGTGCATTCTCAGCTAAGGAAGAAATTAGTGGGACAATCCTGCTCTGACTTAAGCCAGTTAGCCGAGAAGGCTAGCCAAATAGAGCAGTATATCCAGGAAAAAGAGAAAATAAGAGCTAACTGAAACCGAAGTTCCTATTTAGTATCCATTATTGAGGTAGATGAGTCTGACTCAGAGTCAGTCGAATACACAGCAGACGCAATGGTAGCCGAGATCGTCAAGGGTAAGGTTTACTCTTGCCCAACCCTGAAAGCTACGAAGGGCATGGAGACGAGTTCGACTGATGACAGGGTCGGTTACTCATTTGACATTACAAAGGCAGATCAGATCTTTGATCATCTACTTAAAGATAAATATATTCGGCTGCTTGATGGCCATATGATTCCGTATGCCGAAGAACTCAAGGATAAGAAGTACTATAAATAGCACAACTCATATAGCCACGCTACTTCTAATTGTGTGGTCTTCAGGAAGGCAATTCAAAAGAGCATCAAGGAGAGGAAGTTCAAGATAGCCGATAAAAGCATAGCTGAAATGTCCGTTGATACTGACCCCTTTCCTGCAGTACCGATATCTATGGTGTCTTTTGCTAATCCAGATCAATCAACAGATGTCAAGGGGAAACAACCGATGAAAAATATATGGGTCCCAAAAAATCCCATTGGTAAGGAGGAGGCCACAAGGACCTTTGCGTTTGATCGGCTAGGCAACTTACGTGACATCTATGAGGACACGGACATGCAGACCCTTATAAACCAGAGCATATTGCTCGGGAACCTCACAAAAAGTACCCGAAATTTAAAAGGGACCCAGCAGACCCCAAGAGCATGCTTGGGGGCAACCATGGCTACCCGTCGATGAGAAGCCGAGCATGCCCCAGATAGATGAGGAATCACTCTCATATCTAAACAGAGGGTGGCTGAGTTCAACGTAAAAGAAGGCGTTTCTTCCTTGCGTATCACAGTGCGGGATGAAGGTAAGCTGAAACCCCAGAGTATAATTAAGCTAACCGCCAATATATAGGAAGGGAAGTGGTTCGTCAATCAGGCTTCTGGTAAGAAAGAGGCACCACCGAGTGTCGTATCCAGGACTCAGAAAAGAAGGATGCAGCGTGCCAAAGCCTTACGCAAGATGAAGCTAACATTGCATATGATATCAAGTGCTAAGGCGGCCGATAAGTAGGAAATTCCTGAGTCTGCCGTAGCTGAGGCTATCGAGCGGGCATTCAGCTCAATCTCTTTAGAGACAGTGCTACATGAAGAAGAAGCTTTGGACCAACCAGAGCTGAATATGCAGCCCGATGACAACCCGACAGAGGAACCTCGATGGAAGACTACTATTATGAAGGAATCCCTAGCCGAGACGGTTCCACAGGTCGCACAAAGAATCCAAGCATTAGGGCCCCAGCCGGTTCCTATATGGCTCCACGAGATGGAAGATATTAACTTCTCACCAACTGAATTGGATGAGGTAGGAGACTCCATCCTTGATTTATTTAAGCAAGATTTAGTCGTTAAGATTTGGGCAGCCATCGAAATGGTCAACCTGATTCCATGTGAGTTTTGGACCGGCCGCTCTAAGCTGGATAACCTAGAAAGCGATATGTGTGTGGAAAACACTGAATGGGCGACTATAGCCGATACCACAGCTAGGGACGCTTGAGCATTGTATTTGGTGCACCTACAAAAGAGATGGTTAAACATATCAAACCCCTCTATGTTAAGGCTTACATTAACGGCAAAGATATCAGCTGAGTGTTCGTCGACAATAGGGTTGTGCTGAATGTGATGCCACTGCTTACTTTGAAAGGCCTTAAAAATAGGGAGGATCACATCCCAACTAACATGAAAATAACTAGCTTTATGGGAGAGGCCTCTGAAGCTTTGAGGATCTTAGTAGTAGAAATCATCGTAGGTCCTAAAATAGTCAGATCTGCCTTCTTTGTGATAGACGGCAAGCCATCCTACGCTATCTTATTGGGCAGATACTGGATTCATACCAGCCGATGCCTTTCTTTCACCATGCACCAATAACTTATTTTCTAGGAAGGAGATAAGATAGAAATTGTCTTAGCCGATGATAACCCATTTCAGGCAGGGGTTAAGAACTTGAAGTTTGTCTTATATTCACCCTATGTAGTTCCCATAGCTATCGTAGAGCAATACAAAGAAGGATCTTGGGACTATTGTAATCTTACTCCACGAGGTTTTGAAATAAAACAATTAGTTGAACCACGGCTTACCTTGGAAGAGTAAATGATTGAGGAGACCCAAATCATACGTGATCTGTGGCATCAGCTGACTTCTCTAAGTTTTGAAGCCAGGATAGCCGAGGCATCACAAGAAGGGGACTACGACGGAGAACCAATACTGGCAGCTAATGACATTGAGTTGCCGATGGAACTTGAATCGCCCATAAGAAGGGTTATGCCTAGTTTTGAATCTCAGGATCCCTTGGAAGATATCAACTTGGGTACTGAGGAAGTCTCTTGGCTAACACATATTAGTGGCTTGCTGAAGGATGAGGATAAACAAAGCATAACGACTCTTCTACTGCAGTTTAAGGACTGCTTCGCGTGGGATTATCATGAGATGCCTAGGTTAGCACGTACTTTGGTAGAGCATAAATTACTAATTAAGGAGGGTTTCACACCTCATAAACAACTGCCCATAAGATATCACCCTCAGCTGATGCCTCAAATTAAAGCTGAGATTGAAAGATTGTTGAAATGTGGGTTTATCAGAACAGCTAGGTACATAGAATGATTGGCAATTATTGTGCTAGTCAAGAAAAAAAATGGCAAGGTTCAGGTATGTATTGATTACAGGAATGTAAATCTAGCCACTCCCAAAGATGAGTACATCATGCCCATAGCCAATATGCTAGTCGATTCAGCGGCCGTTAACGGTGTGCTGACATTTATGGATGGATACTCCGGCTATAATCAGATAGAAGTAGCCAAGGAAGATACTTACTAGACTGCTTTTAGGAGTCCAGGAGCCTTGGGCATTTACGAGTAGGTATTATTGCCGTTCGGTCTGAAGAATGCCGGTGCTACTTATCAGAGGGCAATGAACACCATCTTCCATGATTTGATCGGCAAAACTGTAGAAGTCTACATTGATGATGTGGTGGTGAGGTCTAAGGACTTCAAAGATCATTTAGCCGATCTGGAACAAGCACTAAAAACAATGACGATTCATAATCTTAAAATGAATCCATCCAAGTAAATGTTCGGAGTATCGGCTGGCAACTTTCTTGGCTTTTTGGTACATAAGAAAGGTATTGAGATAGATCAGAACAAAGCCCGGGCAGTAATGGAGTCGGTACAACCCGAACAAAGGAGTTAGAAAGCCTGCTAGGGAAGATCAACTTCCTAAGACGGTTCATATCTAATTCAGCTGGCAAAATGAAGGCTTTCTCACCTTTGTTGAGGCTTAAAGAGTTAGAAGAGCTAGTATAGGGCCCGGAATAGCAAGAAGCATTTGACCAAATTAAAAGGTCTTAGCAACTCCACCCGTGCTGGTACCTCCCATACCAGGGAAACTATTGAAATTGTACATCTGGGCTGCAGATTTGTCTATCGGCTTCCTGTTAGCACAGGATGCCGATGATGGAATCGAAAGGGCAATTTACTATCTTAGCCGAATGCTCAATGAAGCTGAGACTAAATATACTCCTATAGAGAAGCTTTGTTTGTCCTTATTCTATGCTTGTACAAAACTTGAACATTATTTAATGCCATATGTGGTTCACATTTTGTGCAAAATTGACATCGTCCGGTACTTATTGAATAGACCTATTTTGCAAGGACGACTAATGAAATGGGCAATCAAGCTCACTGCATTTTCTCTCGAGTATAGGCCACTTAGGGCTGTCAAAGGTCAGGCGTTAGCTGATTTTTTGGCAAACCACCCTTGTGTAGATGCGGAGGACCCTCTACTGCGTGTATGGACGTCGTCCTTTGAACGCTATCTTTTGATGGGTCAAGAACCCAGAAAGGAGTCGGAGCTGAAATAACGATAACCAATCATAGATATAAAATGTGGAGGTTCTCTTATCGGCTAGATTCTGAATTGACAAATAACCAAGTTGAATACGATGCTCTCATCATAGGACTCAAAAGTGCATCAAGATTCGTAGAGACTCTCAGCTGGTTATCAAGCAACTGACTGGGGAATACGACTTCAAAGATCCAAATTTGTTGGCCCGTTACAGAACGGCTAGCAGGTTACTTAGTGGGTTCACATCATCTACGTTAAGTTATATCCCAGAGGCATGAATGTTGAGGCTAATGACTTAGCACAAGAAGCTTCTGCCTTTAGAAAGTCTCTACTCACTCTAGAGTATGATGAGCTGCTAACCGAAGTGCTAGCCATGAACCAAATTGACTTCTGGAAGCAGGTGTTAATCGACTACTTAAAAGATCCTTCTACTTGCAAGAACCTTAAGGTTAAGAGGAGAGCCTTGAAGTATGTGCTCATTGATGATTATCTTTACAAAAGGAGCGTAAGTGGAGTGCTACTCAAGTGATTTGATAAGGCAGATGCTTTAAGACTAATGGGAGAAGTTCATGAGAGAATCTGTGGATCACACAGAGCCGGGCCAACGATGAAGTGGTTGATTTATAGCCATGGCTATTATTGGCCTACCATCACAGCCGATTGCTTTTAATACGCAAAAGGGTGTGAAGAGTGTTAGAGACATTGACCAATCCAATGGTTACCAGTTGAGTTATTGCACCCGATCGTGAAGCCTTAGCCTTTCAGATGATGGGCTATCGACCTCATCGGCAAGATTCACCCGCAATCGGCTAAAGGATATAATTTCATTATTGTGGCTACCGATTACTTCACTAAATGGGTAGAGGCACAACTGATGAAGAGGGTTTATCAGACATATGTCATTTAGTTTATCCAACACCAGATCATATATAGCTATGGTATTCCTGAGACAATTACAACCTATCAAGGGATGATGTTCACTAGTTCTAAGATGGCAGCCTTTGCTGAGAAATTTGGGATCAAGATGATTACATCTTTGCCTTATTATGCACAGGCGAACGGACAAGCTGATGTAGCTAACAAGCTTATTGTGGACATAATTAGTAAAAAAAAATAGAGGGTAGACTAGTAGTATGGCATCTTACTTTAGATGAAGATATTTTCGCAATCAGAAACTCTAAGTCTACTGCTACGGAAACATCTTATCGGCTAACTTATGGCCAAGATGCAGTGTTACCCCTGGAAATTAATATTAAGTCATTACGGGTTGCCAAATAGAATTCTTTAAGCTTGGAAGAATATCAGCAGGCCATGCTAATGGAGTTAGATCATCTAGATGAAGACCGGATGATGGCCCTAGAAAGAATCGAAGCCGGTAAATGAAAAATGACTAAAGTATATAATAAGCATGTTAAGCCCAAGAGGTTCGCCGAATGAGACTTGGTTTGGAAAATCTTATTGCCGCTTGGAATGAAAGATCATAAATTCGGCAAATGGTCGCCAAATTGAGAAGGACCCTTCGTATTAAGCCAACAGATTGCTGGCAATGCGTATCGACTAATAGACATGCATGATGTAGAAATCGACAGAAATGTAAACGGAAAGTACTTACAAAAGTATTACCCTTCGATTTGGGGTATGCATGAGTAGGTAACAGTGACAGACCGGCTGCCTAGCCACACAAAAGAAACTAATTCCCTTCGATTTGGGGAATACATGAATGTGTGATAGGCACAATCCAGCGGCTTGGTCACAGTCACATAAAAAGGAAAAAATAATTTCCTTCTATTTTGGGAATGCAAGAGTAAATGATAGCCACAGACTGGCTGCCTGGTCATAAAAATAGACTCTTCGATTTGGGGTCAATAAAACTAGGAAGCCAAGTTGGTTGGCGTTTCACTAGCTGGGAGTTGTGCTACATTATCAAGATTAGCCGAATCAACGGCTGCTTGATCATAAAAAATAGACCCTTCGATTTGGGGTCAATAAAACTAGGAAGGAAAGTTGGTTGACAGGTCACCAACTAGGGGTTGCGCTACATCATCAGTCACAGGGGTCTCAGGAATAGTCAAATCTACCGCTGCTTGGTCACCCTGGATAATCGCAGTCTATCTTTCATCCTATACCGCACCAACGGCTACTACCTCATCTGCTCCTGCTTATTCAGTAAACCCCTTTTTTTGTATCCAACAAAGGCTCAGCCGCCACCACTAATGGGATCTCGGTAAAATCTTGAGTGTCTGCCGCTAGAGTATCCTCTAGTTGTTGTTTGGCTTATGACAATTCCTCTTGGTAACAGAAGCAACGATGGCTTCAGATTGCAAGTCCATGAGGATATCGGCTGACAACTAAGCAACAGAATCAACCGGCAAAGGAGTGGTCATAACTGAACAACAAATTCCCTCGAATACTACTTTGGAAAAACTAGCAAGGAGTGTTGGCGTTGCTTGAGCAAGTCTTTTTTTTCACACAGTCCACTCATTCTCCAGTTGGGCCAGCCGTTCACTGCCCACTTTCTGATCCAATTACCAGACTACATGTTGGTTACCGAGTTCCCAAATCTTGTTATCCAAATGAGTGCCCTGCCGAAATAAAGAAGAGCGGGAAGAATCTTGGGCCTTAATAGTCGATTTCAAGGCACCTATGGCAGGAGTAATAGCCTTTATCTCTGCCTGAATCCTCTCCAACTCAGCTCGCAGTTTTGACAACCGCCCCTGCAATTCATTCATTTGGCTAACATTCTGCTGCCTTTCTGCATTCACCCCATTGAAAGAAGTCTAAATGCATTTCTTCTCTTGCCGAAGAGACCCCAAGTGTTGCAGAGTAGCAACCGCTTCATCATGACTATCTTGGTCATTTTGTGTAAAATAAATAAATCATTTAGAGCCATGACCATGTCATTATAAGCGGTTGCCAAAACTGGAGAATCCTTAGTTTCTTTTGAAAGTTTGAACAGAGAAGCCCTCAATGCCTGGAACTCTTCTTCATTGGTCGGAATCCCCTTAGCAAGAGACTCGTCGACTCGCTCTCGATGAATGCCAACAGGAGAAGATAGTCTAGGTGCAACATCAACTGATCCAAAATATTGTAGCAGCACATCTTCAGGGACGATCTCGACCGACACTTCTGAGTCATCAACCGGATTAGCTTCAGTTGGGGGATTATCTCCAGCTATCTCCTGTAAAGAAAGAGCAGGTTCCAGAATAAAAGCAAGGGTTTGGAAATAGTGAAGGACCAAGCATAAGAGAAAGAATATACCTCTACGGCTGCATCAACATCTTCGGCTGCCTCGATAGAAGAAATTTTGGCCTCGGGGACAGTCGATAATGGATCATGCGGATGTGCAGAAGCATGAGTCGAAGAGGACGATCCAATATGAAGAGGGACATTTAACGCTGTCTGCGACCATCGGTGTCTTTTGAGTTGCGGTCCCTGAAAGGCAAACAGAAAACATGAATATGGAAAGATAGCCGATGCAAAGGTATTTAAGCTAGACAAGGGATATACCTCAATTTCCTCCTCTTCCTCGATAGAAACAGGAACTCTGGTTCTATGGGGGTCCTATTCACTACGATCTCGGATAAAAACCCCTTTACTCTGCCTGGGTTGCTTAGGAACAGGTTTCCTGGATGGTGGGGATTCGATATTGGAAGTGGTTTCCAAATTGACAAACGCGGGGGGGGGGGGAATGAGTTGCTGAAAGACACATGAAAGATGTTAGCCTAAAATTCACAAGAATAATCTGGCCAACACATATGTAGAGAATAATTTACCTTTTCTCTTCATTTGCCGCAACCTGATCGGAAGACCTTGAGCCAGCAGGTCTAGCCGATTTAAGGGGAGCAGTTTTCAAAGGGGCCTCTTTCACCCGCGATTTAGGAGTTTCTTTGGTCTTTTTCTTCTTTAACAAGACCAGCCAATCACAATACACATCTAAAGGAGACTGGAAGAATTTCTCTTTGGCCGTGTTCCACCAATCGTCAAAAGCAATAGTAGTATTTGCTCTCGGGGGAAACGACTGCCAGTCAAATAGGGCGAGCCTCTCAAAATTGTGATCGGCTATTTCCTTTGCATATTTTGCATCAAGGAAGCAGCATTGGGTCGAACTAACAATACTGCGGTGAGGCCATGGTACGTGCTGAGTGAGACCAAATTGCCTTGCCACAAAGTTCGGCCGATAAGGCTCCGTAGTCAACTTATTGTTCCTAGAGGTGGGCTTCAGGACATCCAACAGATCCCTAGCCATTAGAATATGCCCCTATGTGAGGGCCATAGTTCTCCGCTAAGAGAACGTAAGGTCGTCATCGGCTACTAGACGGACCTAATGAGGGGTGGCCCATCTCTCAAGGATCGGTTGCCAATCTGTATAATGGTCCTGAGACAGACCATACAGGGTGGAGACTGCAACAAATATGTCCTGGGACACGAAGGGTGTTTTTCGAAAAGCATCGACTAGCACCGGTGGGTTTAATAGAAAATGACGGTCATCAAAACCATCAGGAATAAACTCTGGGAAATATAAGGTAATCCATAGCTGAAGGAACCACAGGGGACCGGCTAAGGTATCCAGATTTCTGGAGTCCCTTAACCTTGAATGGGCATCACCAAGAGCCATATAAAGATAAGTCAAGAAGAGAGATACCCAGCAGACATCTTTCCCTGAAATGGATAACGCCGCGTAAATTTCCAGTTCATTCACGACTGCACAAGATCATGTACAGACAAAGTATCGGCTAAACCAAAATAGTAGGAAAGCATGATGCTCAACATCATCAACTGGGAGAGGCGGTACTCGACTGTTGTTGGCTATGAAGTGGCCGTAGTCGGAAGAAGTCTTTGAAACCTTGATACCCAAATTGGCAACATCTATATCGCCTAAGATATGCGCTTCGGCTCTATGTATTGGAAAGCCAAGTATTGCCATCACGTCAAGCAGTGTGGGGTCATCATCCCCTAAGGAAAAACAAAGGCGTTGGCGGTGGTCAAAACCAAGGAAAGCGTATATGAGACCAAGTTATAAGGGAGGTCAAACCTCGACAGCGCAATGTCGTCATAAAGACCCATGCGTCTCCATTCAGCCCCCCTGGCCGACTTTACTCGTTCCAACCAACCAGAATAGTTGGCAATCTTGGCCGGCCAGGTACGCAGGCTAGCCGAATAATGGTCACCGGTGAACCAATCACAAGTTATAGAGAGGTCATAGTTTGCTGGGCTAAGATGCTGAGAAAGAAGGAGGTCACCCTGTTCAGATGTACCATAAGGGGCAAGAACTAACTACTCATCGATGAAAGCAAAGGTAGGGGTTTGGTCACCAGCAGCCAAATCGGCGCTATCTGATCCCTGAGATAGAGAAGATGATGAATTAGGGAATGGTTGATAGCTACATGAGAAACCCCTGGGAAGACGTCTCCCATTAAATATCTTCTTTCCTTTTAGAGTGGCTGACACGCATTAGGACTCCTTTCTTTCAAATGCGGCTGAAATGCATCAGAATTTATTTGTGGTGGCCGAGACACCTCGGTTAAAAGGAAGTTAGGGGAATTCGTCATTGCACACATTTAAGGCAAAAGTGATTGAAGCGACACTTGTGGCCAGCACATGAAATGACGGCTATTTTTTAATACATCAACTCAACAGCCGCACTCGAGTTAATGTAGGGATAATTGTTAACACTTAAAAATACTTTTTGTGTTTAGCCGAATCAAGTGGCAGTCGAAGGTGGAAATCTCAAAATGAGCAGGCAACAGAGTTCTAAGGTGATAACTGAACTGACTCGTAGATGAATCTATTAGTCCTAGCACTTGGCTAGAAAAGCTCCACTGGCTATTTCGGTAATCTGGCCGAATCATAATTCCGAGGAATGACTGGGACCCACACATATTTTAATGCCTCGAAGACCAAGTCAAAGCACCTTCTAGACCCCAAGAAATGGAAACAAACTGTCAACATCTAGAAGGAGGTGCCTTTGGTCGTGTAAGGGAAAATCAAGGAGGAAAAACCGGCACCACTTCCTCATAGTTGGCTAATGGATTTTGTGGGCGATTTAGTGGCTAACATAGGAGGATCACGTTTTATTTCTTGTAGTATAAATGTAAGATCACTTGTACAGAATAAAAACAACATAATCAATCAAAAATATGATTTTTACATATCTTCATTCTATCTTTATCGCCTTTATTGCACTCTAGCTGTATTTATATTTCTTACTGCTTAGTTTACTCAATCACCATCCTAACGCTTTCTGGAGTAGTTGGGGAACCCATTACTGGAGGTTAGAGTTCCTCTTCTGGCCTAAATCGCTTAGTTAAGGAATCAATTTGTCATCCGATAAAATGACAAACATTTAGGAGGGAAACAGAAAGTGTTTGGCACCACTTTCTTCAAAAGATCCATTGCTGAAGTCGACCCCAACAAACATGAGCTTGGGATCTATCTGGGAAAGTGGTAACTTTTATCTTTTTCAGCCTTTGCGATCGGAAATATGGAACTTGACTGAAGACTTGTAGGGCGCTAAGCTTCTGGTTTGCATCGTATTAGTTTGAGGAAGTTTACTAT
This sequence comes from Anisodus tanguticus, assembly GCA_034509755.1. Lineage (NCBI taxonomy): Eukaryota > Viridiplantae > Streptophyta > Magnoliopsida > Solanales > Solanaceae > Anisodus > Anisodus tanguticus. Next base: position 24,684,146 of record CM067544.1, on the reverse strand, counting down.
AAGTACAAGCAAGAAGTAGAGGAGAGAAAGTATTGGATGTGAGAGAAGAACTTGCCTGAATCTTTCACCGGTGTGCACCGGTTAAAGAACAAAAAACCATCGAATTTTAAGTGAAAGTGTGTTGAATATGTCACTTTACACCTACTTTAAGTGTCTAATACGAAACAACTTTAGTTCAAGTGTCTAAATAGAAAATTGGGACAAGTTTAAGGAGTTGTATTTGTATTTGATCTATTTTTTTAATAAATGAAATTACTGAGACAGCGTACCTATGAAAGACTCTGTTCTGTTTGAATGAAATCTAAGAATGTAGTGTTATTATAATATTTCTAGAATAATGAGTTATTTAGTCCTAAGAGAAATCTAAGAATGCATTGTTACTATAATATTTCTAGAATTATTTGTTGAAAATTTACTAATGTGGGATTGAGTTTATCCAGTCTTTAATGACTTAAACACGTGGGCCTCGCATCTCGGGATCTCTGGCCTCAGGTCGTGGGCTATTGGGCTTTCTTTCGAAACTTTCATTTTAGTTCTTGAAATGTTAACTATTTATATTTTGGTCCCTGAAGTTTTTCAAAACATTACAACGGCTCTAAAGGACACCAATCAACAGACATGACTGTTCAATAAGAACAGAACGTTGCTTCCTTTTCTACTCTTATAAATTGGACATTTCTGTTCAAATAAAAAAGACAATACACAACACAAAAACTCTTCTCTTATGTTCTGTTTCTGCACAAAAATAGAGAACAGAAAACACAAATTTTCTATTCTGGTTTTGCACGGAAACATAGAACATAAATTCTATCCTTCTTTAGTAATATGTTCTTATTTATTTTCTTCTCTAGAATCAACTGTGTTTTCTTTGTACAATTAATTAGTTGTTGTTTTATCTTGAAAGACTATTATCCATCACCGTAAAAGTATCTATACGGGGCAATTTTGTCTTAAAGACAGAGAGTCATCTCTCGACTCAGCCTTCTGCTTGTTTAACCTTTCGGATACACTAATTTTACCTATAATTTTAAGACAAAATTTACTGAGTGTTCAAAAGATGTCTGTCAACAGTTGTGTTTCCAGTTCTGGTTCTAATTCTGGGTTTGGTTCTGTTTCTGCCAACTGTTCTGTTGATAGTTCTGTTAACAATTCTGTTGGTAGTTCTGGTTCTACTCCTATCAACAGTTTTGTTTCTAGTTCTGCTGCTGTTGTTCAAGGCACTGATGTTAGTTATGATGTTGCTGATCAAGGCACTGCTCAAGGGAGTGATGTTGTCCCTACTCTTGACAGTTTTCAAAGTAAATGCCCAGATAAGGTTCTGGATAAAATTACAACAAGAGAAGGAGACTAAAGATATTGTTCTATCTTAGTGCGTTGAGCCTGTCATAATTTCAGACAGAAGATCCTCCTTCTGGTGGGGATGCAATAGACACTCAGTCTAACACAATGACTGAAGTGGGCCAACATATCCAGGTCACAAATGACCTGAAGGCTAAGAACAAATGCAAGGCAGAGGCTAATATTGTACAAGACGAGGGTAATCCTCCGGATCTTGACGATAAGATTGTGGATTTCTCGGCATTGGTGCTAGAGGCAAATCTAGTAGAGAATCTAAGGCAATGGTGGATAGACACGGGTGCAACCCGTCACATCCTCTCTAACAAAAATGCATTCTCCTCTTACGCCCAGGCACGGGCAAGAAGTTGTTCATGGGCAACAACGTCACCTCTAAAGTGCAAGTGGTTGGAAAGGTTGTCCTCAAAAGTTCAGGCAAAGAGATCACTCTAAAGGAAGTGATGCACATCCCTGACATCCGCAAGAACTTGGTTTCAGGGCCATTGTTGGTCAAGGCTAGTTTTACACTTGTTTTTGAGTCCAACAAGTTTGTAATAACTAAGAATGGTAATTTTGTAGGAAGGGGCTTCGCATGTGACGGCCTCTTCAAAATGAATCTTATCTCTGTAATTCATTTATCTAATGAAATAAATCTTTCTACCTACTTGCTTGAGTCTTCTAATTTATGGCATCATAGATTAGGACACATTAACTGCAAATCCATTCAAAAGTTAGTAAAGTTGGAATTGTTGCCTTCCTTCGACATAAACCCTCAACATAAATGTGAGGTGTGCGTAGAGGGAAAATTAACAAAATCATCTTTCCATTCAGTCGAAAGAAACACCGCTCTTCTAGAACTTATTCACACCGACATATGTGATTTAAAGTTTGTGCAAACTAGAGGGGGAAACAAGTACTTTGTAAGTTTCATTGATGATAGTACAAGGTATTGTTATGTTTACTTGTTGAAAAGTAAATATGAAGCGTTTGAAGCATTTAAACGTTACAAAGTAGAAGTTGAAAATCAACTAAACCTACGGATTAAGGCACTTCGTAGTGATAGATAGGGAGAATACGTAGCACCGTTTGAAGAATACTGTGCTAATTTAGCATTGTTCATCAACCAACCTCTCCTTACTCACCTCAGTCTAACGGTATTGTCGAGCGCAAAAACCGTACGTTAAAGGAAATGATGAATGTTTTACTTATCAATTCGGATTAGCCCAAATCATGTGGGGGCGAAGCGATTCTTACCGCTAATACAATTTTCAATAGAATTCCGCATAAGCGTAAGGATAAAACTCCATATGAATCATAGAAAGGAAAGAAACCTACTTACAAATATTTGGTGTGGGGCTATTTGGAAAAGGTCGAAGTACCTAAACAAAAACATGTTAAAATTGGACCTAAGACTGTAGATTGCATATTCATCGGATATGCAAATAACAGTAGTGCTTATCATTTCTTAGTGTATAAGTCGGAGATACTTGATATCCATGAGGGTACAATCATGGAATCAAGGAATGTTGAATTCTTTGAACAAATCTTTCCTAGAAATGAAAAAGAAATAATTTTGTGCAAACGAAGTTATGAACAAAATGCTCAAAATCAACAAGACTCGGGAGTTTCTGATTATCCGGAACTAGATGTTCCAAATCTACAGGACTCAAAACTTACTGACTATCCGGAACTTAATGTTCCAGACTTACAGAATTTAGAGGTTTCAGAGGTTGAACCAAAACGGAGCAAAAGGGCCAAAAAGGACAAAACCTTTGGTCCAGACTTTCTTACCTATATGGTTGAAAATGAACCGAGGACAATTAAGGAAGCATTGTCAACTCCAGCAGTACTGCTTTGGAAAGAAGCTATAGAAAGCGAAATAGATTCCATCATGAAAACCCATACTTGGGAAATGGTTAATCCTCCTCCGGGAAGCAAACCTTTAGGTTGTAAGTGGATACTCAAAAGAAAGTACAAATCAGGTGGAACTATTGACAAGTATAAGGCCATATTAGTAGTCAAAGGCTACAGACAAAAAGAAGGCTTCGATTACTTCGACACATACTTCCCTATGTCTAGATTAACGTCCATCAGGGTATTCATAGTCATTGCAGCTTTACTTGACCTTGAGATACATCAAATGGATGTTAAGACAGCCTTCCTAAATGGATAGTAGGAACAGGAAATATTAATGGAACAACCTGAGGGGTATGTGGTTTCAGGACAAGAAAAGAAAGTATATCGACTGGTTAAGTCTCTGTACGGACTCAAACAAGCCCCGAAACAATGGCATGAAAAGTTTGATAATACTTTGTTATTAAAAGGTTTCTCCATAAATGAATGTGAAAAATGTATCTCTATCAAAGGGAGCTCTGACTCATTTGTCATGATATGCCTTTATGTAGATGACATGTTCATCACCGGAAGTAGTCTAAACTTGATCCTGGAAACCAAGAATATGTTGAAACAATGTTTCGACATGAAAGATATGGGTATTGCAGATGTAATTTTGAGAATTAAGATTTCTAAGACATCTGACGGGTTGGCCTTATATCAATCTCATTACATTGAAGATGTTTTGAGAAAATTTGATGTATTTGACAGTCTCCCTATGAAGTCACCAATGGATGTGAATCATAGAATTGATAAAAATCGTTGTGCACCCGTATCCCAAGTGTGATATGTGCATGTCATAGGTAGTTTAATGTACATTACAAACTGCAGCCGACCCGATATCGCTTATCCAGTCAATAAGTTGGATAGATTTACTCGTAATCCTGGAAATCTGGAAGGTGCTAAATCGGACACAACGATATCTGAAATATTCGTTGACTTACAAATTAATTTATTCAAGATATCCAGCCGTATTGGAAGGATACAATGATGCAAACTGGATATCAGACATAAAGAATACCAAATCCATCAGTGGGTATGTTTTTACAATTGGTGGTGGGGGCGTGTCTTGGAAATTCTCTAAGCAAACATGCATCGCCCGATCCACGATGGAATCGGAGTTTATCGCTTTGGACAAAGAAAGAGAAGCAGAGTCGCTTCATGACTTCTTAGAGGATATCCTTTGTTAGGATAAACTTGTGCCTTCGGTGATGATTCACTGTGACAGCCAATCGGCTTTAGGAAGGGCACAGAGTAATATGTACATCGACAAGTCTAGACACATTCATCGAGGCATAAGACCGTTAGGCAGTTGATCACCACGGGTGTCATTTCTATTGATTACATCAAATCAAAGGATAACTTAGCGGATCTATTAACTAAAGGCCTACCCAAAGATCAAATGTTCTTCTGTCTAGGGGAATGGGCTTAAAACCAAAACAATAAGAATCTTTATGGTGGTAACCCAACCTTACTGACTGGAGATCCCAGGAATTTGGTTCAATGGGAAAATTAAACTATAGAGATTCAGTTTAGTACTTCACTTGAAGTAAGAGTACTTTGAATTATCATTCATTAAAGAATGATAACTCCAAAGCCACTCCCGCGATAGACATTAAGTGCTACCTGAATAATGGGTAAAGGATAAGTTTTTGAAACTTTTAATGATTCCTAACACTTGCGAGTGGGGTATAGCAATATACCTTATAGGAGATCACCTATTTAAGTGCGAAGACATGCCGCTTCAAATGCACACACTTAAGAATCCAAGTGTTGTCCATGGCCACAACGGACAAAACAATAAGAAGAAATGAATAAGGAGAGTTATTGTGTTGATATCGTTATCTTGGTTTACACTGAACACTGATGGTTCAAGACATCGCGTTCACCGCGTAGTAAGTAAATCCTATGGTAATCGACTAAGGAAGGTTCAAAGCTGAAAGCTACCTTTCGTGATGCAATATCTTTCCGCTGAAAGATAGCTGAACTTTGTCACCATGTGTGCACCAATTCTCTTTCAAGAGGGGATTGTTGAGAATTTACTAATGTGGGATTGAGTTTATCCCATCTTTAATAAATTAAACACGTGGGCCCGGTATGTCGGAAACATTATTTCTTCGCACATACCTAATCTACTAAGTGAGTAGATGATGTTAGTGTCAAGTATCGTCAAATTTCATTAAGAAATGAAAGAGATATTAGTACACAAAGTAAGGTATTTGAGACATGAAAAGACGGAGTATTTTTGGCCAACAATGACAAATCTACCTCATTGGTAAAAGATTGAAGGATTGTGCAATATATAAACTCTAAGTTTGGGTAAGGGTTTGAACCCCAAGAGGTAACCCATGTGTTTAGAAGAGAGAGGACCTAAGCCCCACATGCGCGCCACCACCGCGCCCGCCCGGTCCGGGTTCCAGGTTCTCGGGTTCTCTGGCCTCAGGTCGTTGGCTATTGGCCTTCTTTCGGAACTTTCATTTTGGTCCCTGAAATGTCAACTATTTATATTTTGGTTCCGGAAGTTTTTTGAAACATTATAACGGCTCTAAAGGACACCAACCAACAGATATAATTGTTCAACAAGAACAGAACGTTGCTTCCTTTTCTACTCTTATAAATTGGACATTTCTGTTCAAATAAAAATGAGAATACACAACACAAAAACTCTTCCTTTATGTTCTATTTCTGCATGAAAAACAGAGAACAGAAAAACAAATTTTCTATTTGTTTCAGAATGAAAAACAGAGAACAGAAAACACGAATTTTCTATTTTGGTTCTGCACGGAAACATAGAACATAAATTCTCTCCTTCTTCAGCAATCTGTTCTTATTTATTTTATTTGGTAGAATCAACTGTGTTTGCTTTGTACAGTTGATTAGTTGCTCTTTTATCTTGGGAGACTATTCTCCATCACCGTAAAAGCATCTATACGAGGGAATTTTGTCTTAAAGATAGAGAGTCATCTCTCGACTCAGCCTTCTTCTTGTTTAACCTTTCGGATACACCAATTTTACCTACATTATTGAGAGTATTTATTGTTGTATGTATTAAGTGTATAAGATCATTAGTGATTAGCTAAGTGAGGTTAGTTATTTAGTTAGAGTTTGTTAGATATTGTTTGATGTCATTGTAAAAGTAGTTAGTGTTAGTTAGTTTTCATCCAGCTTATTGACAATTGTGTAATTTTTTTATATATACACTGATGGTATACTTGCAATACAACCCAATCATTTCATTTTATCATTTTCCTCTCATATCTCTCGAGCTCTCCTCTCAAATTTCTCTCCAATAATGGAGATCTGCTAAACTTACAACCTCATCTCTTGATATGATATCAGAGCCACAACATTATTCTGCACAATTCACAGTACAAATTTATCTCTGATTCGTCTTATATTTATTGAAAACTATCATCGATTTGTTCCCTTGCTCATCGCACTGTTCTTTCGTATTGCATGTGCAATTTTTCTCTTCTTCGATCGAAAATAAATCTCTTTGAAATCAAATTTAGTTTGTTTCATTTTAAAATTATTTCTCAGCTCAATTCAATTCAATAATTTCAATGACTAATGGTCAGGAATATCAATCAATCCCAAATTTGAGTACAGTTGACATGAATCAGTTCACAACTGATAGGAATAGCTCATTTTACATGTATACATATGATAATCCCGATATGACTTTGTTTCCAGTCCCTTTCGATGGATCTGATTATCGTTCATGGAGAATAAGCGTATTGAGAGCCTTATCTATGAAAACCAAGTTAGGGTTCATAACCGGAGAGTGTAAGAAACCTAATGAAGGAACACCTCAATTTCATCAATGGCAGAGGTGTGATGACATGGTGACGAGTTGGGTTTTGAATTCCTTATCTGAGGAGATAGCTGACAGTGTTGAGTATGTCACTGATGCAGTTGTTACACCCGTATTTTTTTCGCGCTAATATATATTGTGAGTAAAATAACAAAATTCCGGTGAGTCTAAGACCCTATATTAAGATGAAAATGAGTTTAAACAAGTGTTAGGTAAGTTTCTGAAGAGTTTGGGATTAAACAAATCACAAAAAATACTATTCGACAAGTTCGCCAAAGAAAAGTGGATTGTAACAACTCGTACTTTCGGGGTAAGAATAAGAGTGTTTAATATGTTAGAAGATCTTATTATGATGTATTTTAATCATACAATAGTCATATAATAAGCCTTGAAGTAAATCAAGTTGTAAAACAAAAGTCGACAAAAGTCATCACAAGTTACGTTCATAAGTGTGCTGAAATTTGGGTCAAATGTAGCAGAGCTTTTCTTTCAATATACTAAGAATTATGGGGCGATCCACCCATAAAATTGAAGGTTTCTAATTTCCAGCGCATTGAACCGTTTGTCAATACAACGGCGGAGTAAATAGATATTCACATTTTTGCGAGACTGCGCAGTTAGCCCCGTTGGGACCCACTTCAGGCGGTGGAAATATCTTGATATATATATATATATTATGTGTGTGATGCCTATAGCTCATTTCAGTCATTATTTTTCTCTCTCTCCAGACCCTGAACACCTACAAACCTTTTTTCCAAAGTTCTCGCATGATCCAAGACCCAAACAAAGGACAAACAACACAAATCAAGTGTCGGGAATCCCGTAGTGCTACTGAATTTCTTGTTCTTCTTGTGGTTGCTGATTTTGGTCTGGTTCCAGCTCATATGAGGGGTTGTTTTAAGTGGTTTAAGTTCTGGAAAATACTCTCCTAAGGGTTTCATATCAATCTTAAGTGATTTCAAGTATTTCAAAGTGATTCTAGTGCCGAGAAACCCGAAGTGCTTGCTAGTTTCTCTTCCTTGTTCTTGTGGCTGCATTGGAAGGATACTTCGTGGTGAAGTAATCTCGAATTAGAGTTGTTCTTGTTGTTTTAAGGTAAGTAATCTCTTACTCTACATGTATTTAAGCGTATTCATGTCGAGACTAAGTCGTTGAAGCTAGAACTTGTGAGATATCTATCGAAAGGCTTGTTAGTAATGTTTTGATTGTTGGACTTTTTGGGAGGTGTTCTTGCAGCATTTTATGGTTATAAAATTGATGGAATAACTTGAGTATATTATGTTGTTATTATCAACACTTTCCTAAAAATAAATAAGGGGGAAAGGGTTCAAAATATAATTTTATTAGACATGAACTTGTCCAATAAATAAGGGGAAAAAGGTTGTATGCCATATAGCTACTGGTTGTTGTTTGGGTTGTTGCTGAAATATAAGATGTGGGAAATGTAACAAAATTAGGAAGATGCGGTCCATTTTAATATAGAATGAGCTTGTCGTTCATTGTACGTTAGTTGGATTTTTTGTAGCTTAATGATAGCGTCATTATCATTGTTGTAGGTTAAGGTGCGACGAGTTGAGTTCAGCGTGGTTATTGGACAGATTTCTATAAGGTATGTAAGGCTATCCCTTTTTATTCAAAGGCATGAATCCAACGTATATCATTTTTCAAATAAGTGATCGAAAGAACTATCCTAAATCATATGTGGTTGTCCCCTTGTTGGGAGCATTTCTTCGTATTGGTATCATATTTTACATCACTTGGTTGTTGGCGGTATAACTAAGTCTCATAGATCTCCAAAAAGAGCGTTTCAAAGATTTAATCGTCAAATCGATCAAGAGTCGTTCCACAGTAAAGTCAGCAGAGTTTATAAATTTCAAAAGGGGCTAAAGTGTCATTACTACTACTATAGTGTCTTATGAACAATACCAACCTCATAACGGTGGGCAGCTATATATATATATATATATGATACACACCACCAAGCTAATATCGGTGGGTAGTTATTTATGTGCATACACACCCCAGACTATAACCGAAGGACAGACATTTATATATGCATCCATACACACACCTCAAACTATTACCTGAGGGTAGTACCTTGTTTAAACACCTCGAAATATAAATCGAGGGCAGACTATATAATAAAACACTTGTATAGAAGTTTTAGTACAGTTTCAGAGTTTTGTTCGCCCTGAGTGGCACACATGTTATCAGAGTATTAGGTTACTTCTTATGCCCTGTTTTACAGCTTATACTTTCATATTATTTCTCCTGCTTTACATACCGGTACGTTCATTCGTACTAAGTCCCTTTTATCGGGGGCGCTGTATTTTATGATGCAGGTTCAGGTAGAGGCACAGATAGGCCTCCCCAGTAAGAGCTTGTGAGTTTAGTTGTAGGTTAGTAGGCTTCGCTTCTTCCGGAGCTACTAAGTCAGAAGTTATGAGCTGAGTCTTATGTATATACAGTTGATAGGTAAGTTGGGGCCCTATCCTGACCATATACTATTTGTACTTCTTAGAGGCTTATATGTCATGGTCTGTTGTTTATTTATGGCCTTATCAGCCTAAATATTGGTCAATCAATGTGTACAATGACCTTACCGGTCTTGTATATGCATGTACACAAATCCTTTGGGTTATTTATCCTTCTTATTGAGATGTCTAGATGACGTCATGTATTTATTGTTAGTGGCCTCGTCGGCCTTATTAGTGTGTTGGTTATACCTTTCACAATTGTTATGGCCTTGTTGGCCAAAGTTTCTATCAGTTTACAAGTTCTATTGCAGAGTAGTACGCTCGGGCCAGTACGACAATGGATGCCGGTCACACCCCTCAGTTTGGGGTGTGACAGTAGTGGAGATATGAAGAGAATTAGAAGATCGCTATGATCAAACTAATGGAGAAAAACTGTATGAAGTATAGAAAGAGATCAATGATTTGACTCATGGAAACCTAGATATCACTGCTTACTATATGAAAATGAAGAAATTATAAGAGGAATTGAGTACTTTGTCTGTCAAAACATAGTGTAGTTGTCAATGCACTTGTGGAGCCAAGGAGAGCATGCACAAGGCTGAGCAGGAAAGAAGGTTGATTCAATTCCTTATGGGATTGAATGAGGTATACACTATAATTAGAGGTAGTATACTAATGTTGAATCCATTGCCATCTATGGCACAAGCTTTTAAAATACTAATTCAAAAGGAGAAACAAAGAGAGTTTAAACCAAACAATCGTATGATAATGGAATCTACCTCACTTCTTGTGAATGCATCTAATGCTAGTAATGCATATCCAAGTTCATCTAGCAATAGTGGGTTTGGAAAAAACTACTCTGGGAACAATTATGTAGGAAATTCTAGTAATAGTAGGCCTTTCTGTGAGCATTGCAAGAGGACATGTCATACTAAGGATAAATGCTATAAACTTCATGGATATCCTCAAAACAACACTTATTCCAACGACTACAAAAATGGTGGATATCCTCAGATTTAGAGTCATTATCCTTATCATAGTCAATCTCAATACCAAGGCAACAATTAAGTTAATAAGTTCAACACTGGTAAGAGAATTGTTGCAAATGTTCATGGAATTCCACCAGATATGATATAAAATCATGGAGAAGAATTAGAACTACAAGAAGAGAATCACAATCCAAATCCAAATCTCACCAAAGAGCAATATGTCCAACTCATGAGTCTGTTGCAATAGTTCCAAACTAACAACATTGCAGATAACTCAAACAATGCTAGCATCAACACTGGCTCAGTTGAATTTTGTAGATATTGTAGTTTGCACTTCATCTATTGATTTTGACAAATCTTCATGTAAATATTTTGAATAAAAACTGACTTATGGATCATAGACTCAGGGATGACCAATATACAGACATTACCCTATCTTTTATTACTTTCCCTTCCTAATGGTTGAGTGAAAGTGATTGAGTTTGGTGACGTGATTATTTCTCCTAGAATCATACTACACAAATTATTGTTCGTACCATCTTTCAAGTATAATCTTGTTTCTGTACATTCCTTGACTGATCACCTAAAGTGCATTGTATTGTTAACTAATACATGCTGTATATTGTAGGCCCCTTCAATGAAGAGGCCTTAGGTGATTGGTAAGAGCAATGATGGTCTCTACTTCCTTTGCTCAAGGTGTCTAAAAATAGCTGATAATGTTTCTATCACTAAGGCTTTTGTTTGTTGTTCCTTTCCAAGTATTGGTTCTGTTTTTGCTGGTAAAAGTCCTGGTGGTATTCCTCATTTAGTTGTTAAGCATGACATGTCCAATGATGTTGTCTATTTCCATTCATCCCCACATGTAAATGTACCATATTTCAATAATAAGACAGACATGTTTGCTGATAATTCTTATGTTCCTTACTTATCTACTGGGAATAATGTAGATTTGTTATGGCATAATAGACTTGGCCATGTTCCTTTTGTCAAAATAAAGGATATAAATTCAATACCAGCCAAGTTTTCACCAAAATAACCTTTTTATGCCTTATTTGTCCTATGACAAGACAAACTAAACTTCTCTTTCCTTTTAGCACAAGTCACTCCAATCATATTTTTGATCTCCTTCACATTTACCTATGGGATCATACCATATTTCCACACATTACAATTACAAGTACTTACCTTGGTATATGATTATAACATGTCCACATGGACACACTTGCTTAGTAGTAAAAGTAATGCCATGCAAGTACTCACAACCTTTGTAAGCACGGTCGAAACTCATTTTAGCACCTTTGTAAAACACGTTAGGTCAGATAATGGCCTAGAATTCACTAGTAATGAAGCCACATAATTTTTCACAACTAAAGGAATTATCCATCAGAAAAGTTGCCCTTACACACCTCAACAGAACAGTGTTGTTGAAACAAAGAATAAATTTTTTATATGAAACTGCAAGATCTCTCCTCTTCCAATATAAATTACCTTTGAAGTATTAGGGAGGGTGTGTCCTAACAGTCACACATATTATAAATAGACTCCTTACAACTTACCTAAATAATAAGTGTCCATATGAATTTCTAAATAGAAAGAAATCAACCTATTCACACCTCAAATCCTTTAGATTCTTATGTTATCCTACTCTATCTAAGTCATACAAATATAAATTTGAACCAAGAACAACCTCACATGTGTTTGTTGGATCGGTACAAAAAGTTACAATGCGCTAAGGCTGACTATAAGAAAAATACATATTTTCAGGGATGTAGTCTTTTATGAAGGTGTTTTTCCTTTTTCTCTTCTCTCTAAGTATGGTGTGTCTTCTTTCCCTTCTCTTCTTAAGTCAGTGTCTAGTCCTATTGATTTGTCACATACTTATCAAATTGGCACTGAACAAAACTTAGTAGTAGATTATGTAGATGCGGTAGTCATAGACCTTGCTCCTTCATATCATTCTTCACCTATATATACTTCACTTACATCTACCTCACCTACACATACCTCACATGTACCTATCTCACATTCCCCTTCTCCTTCACATTCATCTCATCAATTCCCAATGACTCAGCATGTCCAACACATACCACTAAGAACATCTTTGAGAACACATAAGCCCCCACGACATCTCAAAGACTTCATTTATTTTATTCCTATTGTAAAACAACCTTTATCCACCACTTCTCAACCAGTATCCTTAATGTCTTATTTTCTAATCATCACACCATTTCCCCTCCCCTGATATATTGACATATGATAGTCAGTTTGTTGTTAAGAACATTTATCATGATAGTGAGCCATCTTCATATAAAGAAGTTGCACTACGTCGCGCAAGAAGCCATGACCAAAGAATTTGAATCCCCTTACGCCAACAATACATGAGATTTGGTTCATTTTCCTGTATGCAAGCATGCTATTGGTTGTAGGTAGGTATACAAAGTAAAGCACAAGGTTGATGGTAGTGTAGAAATATTTAAGGCTAGATTGATAGTAAAGAAATATACATAGCAAGCTAGTGTTGACTATATAGAAACCTATTCTCCAGTAGTAAAAATGACCGTTGTTAGGTCCTTAATTGTTGTTGCAGTCAAAATAAACTGGCACATGTCACAACTAGATGTTAACAATGCATTTTTCCATGGAGATTTGCATTAGGAGGTGTATATGACAATACCTCCAGGAAATGAAGTAAATGGGACTGGTATGGCTTGCAAAGTAAACAAATCCCTTTATGGCTTAAAGTAGGCTAGTATACAGTGGTATGCAAAGTTGACAGAGGCTCTAGCATCTAGAAGCTACCAACACTCATTACATGATTAATCATTGTTTTACATGAATAATTGTTCACTAATGGTGTTTGTAGTTGTGTATGTAGATGATATCATTCTTACAAGAATGAAGGTGCATTGATATCACAAAGGAAGTTTATTTTTGATATTCTAAAGGAATATAATTGCTTCAACTACAAACCTATAGCCTCACAACTTGACCCCAACATCAAACTCAGAGCCAATGAGGGTGCAACCTTATCTAATCCCACTTATTACAGAAAGTTGGTGGGAAAATTGATTTTTTCTCACCAATACAAGGCTAGACATAGCTTTCAGTGTACAATATCTCAGTCAGTATATGCAAGATCTAAGAAAGCCATATCTACAAGCTGCATTTCACCTACTGAGGTACTTCAAAAGAGATCCCACTCTTGGTATTTTTATGTATAACACCTCAAACTGCACTGTGAAGGCTTTTTGTGACTCTAACTGGGCTGCATTCCCAAACTTTGTGAAGTCTGTCAGTGGGTATTTGGTTTTATTTAAGGCTGGCTAGTGGCCCAGTCCCGACCCCGCCATGATCCTGCCCTAAAAAAAAGGCACGGGACTCAAACCCGGGACTGGACTTAGGCTCGTCCCACCCGGGCCCGTACCACCCCAGGCCCGCTTGCCCCCTCTCCTTTGCAAAAAGTGGTCATTGCACAACAGTAATTTTATATTCTGGTCAATTTGCAACGGCCATTTTTTGCCTCCCCCTATCCCCTTAATATTTAGTCTTAACCCCTAAGTTAATATATTTATACTTTAACCCAATTTCCAATTATAAATACCTCATTTTATCTTCATCTTTCTCATAAGTCTTCCTACAATCTCTCTAATCTCTCAATCTCTCTCTCTACAAGTCTATATTGCCTACTAAATATTATATTTTATTTGTTCATTTGTATAACTGTATCAAAGTTCAAAAATTGGGAGTGAAGTTGGCAACTAGCTTGAAGATCATCCATTGAGCAAAGTTTCAATTTTCAACCTCGATTACACGTCGACGTTATGTCGGCGTTTGGTACCTTCGTTCCTTCTTTAAATTATTATTGTTACTTTATTTTAATTATCGCACGTAATTTCATTATCTTTATGGAAGGATTAAGATGTATGTTTAAGGGTAAGGGTGCTTCTTCTTGTAGGGTAACAAGGGCAGGGGTACTTCTTCTAGTCATCATATTCCTAGACAGGATGATTTGATTGATTATACTCATATAGATGAAACTGAAGTTTTTAATAATATACCATTAGACGATGAGATATATTCTGCAACTCAACCAGACTTTAATTTAGAAAATAATCTAGTTGACACACCCACTAATCTAGATGACACACCTACTAGTGCACCTCAAACTCAAACTGGAATGCCTCTTATTCCCCCTAGAATGAGACGAGGCCACACAACAAAAATTAAAATCTGTTGCATGAGATTTTTTTGATAGGGACCAAGAGAAGCATGTAGTTAGATGCAGAATTTGTAAAAATGTTTATAAATTTAAAATGGGAAAAGGTCAGGGTGGGATAGGAGGTTTATTGAGACATGTACAAAACTTTCACAAAGCTAGGTGAGATGAATACGAGGATACAAAGTCGGGTGCGCCAATGTGCTCTCAATTGGGACAAGGTTCACATAGTGTCCCAGACCAAGTACATGGTCAAATTAACTCGATGACGGGGGGAATTGTAGGCCCTAAATATGATAAACACAGAGCTACAGAAGCAATAGCAAAATTAGTTGTGGTGGAGGATTTACCTTTTTCATTTCCTTCCTCTCCTGGTTTTATTCATTACATTAGAGATATATATAATCCTACTTTTAACGGTTTTCCAAGATCAACTGTTAGGAGAGACGTTTTTAAATTTGCACATGAATATCAACAATATTTACGTTATTCATTATATCATTTTCCTGACAAAGTATCTATCACGTCTGATATAGGTCGTAGTACTAACGGCTATGATTATTTAACTATAACATGTCAATGGATAGATTATAAATGGTTTATGCAAAAACATATTTTAGCATATAGATATATTGATGATAGGCACACGGAAATTTTATTGCAGAAAATATTCATCAAGTTTGCGATTATTATGGTATACCTGACAAAATAATGACTGTTACGCTAGATAATGCTTCTTCTAATAATTATGCTATTAGACTTTTAAAAGATCTTTTAACTCCATATTTTCCTAATTATTTTCATATAAAATGTGTGTGCCATATTTATAACTTAGTTGTAAATGATGGTCTATCACTTTTTGAAGACATTCTTAATAAAGTATCATTTGCTATAAACTTTATTTTTTAGAAGTAATAGAATACAAAGAAAATAAGAATATGTAAAAACTTGTCACGATTGTGAACTACCTTATAGAAAAATTCCGAAGAAGTAGCGACTAGGTGGAATTCTTTATATGAACAACTACTTATTACTTATGATTATAAAAGACCTATAACTTTATTTTTTTAACGCCCATAATCGAAATCCAACTGATATGGTTGTAGATAACGATTGTGAAATTTTTTCAGAACTTATTGTATTTTTAGAGAAAAAATTTCAAGCAACTAAAGAATTTTTTTGGTGTATATTATCCTACTATTTCAACTATGTTATTTTATATAACTCTAATATTTTTGTTACTTAGTGAATTTATGAAAAACTCATCTTATAAGGCACCTATTAAAAAAATGTTTATCAATTTTTTTTTCCTATTCCCACTATTATATTATTGGTGTTGTATTAAATCCGACTATTAAAATAGACGGTTGTAAAGCACTTATTGAAACTATTTATGATTGTATAGCAGTACTTCCTCCAACTCCAAAAAATCCAAATGAACATCCACCTAAGGAATCAACTAAAGAAGAAGTTTTGTCTAGCATACACGATGAATGCAAAAAAGTATATACGCATTACCAACAAGAAAGTGCTAGCAACCAAGCGGCTTCCATACCATCTTCTTCTTCAATACAACCTCAAAAAAGACATGTTTTTGCTGCAGCAAGTATTGAAAGACTTAGAAATAGAATGTATAGTGGTACCACTACTAATCACATTAGCGAGTTTGATGTTTTTGTTTTGCAGGGTGTTGTACCGTACCAAGCAGTTCTCAATGAAGAAGGACGTGAAGACTTGCTGAAATACTGGAGGGAGAATGAGAAGACATTTTCGATACTATCAAAGATGACCCGAGATGTGTTGAACATTCAAGCGTCATCAACAGCGTCTGAAAGCGCTTTTTCTGTCGGAAGATTTCAAATAGGAGAGCACAGACACTCATTAGCAGGAGACAGTTTGGATATTGCAGTTTTATTCAGAGATTGGATACGAGCAGAGCGTAGAAGGTGCGGTCAACCGGAGATCAACGAAGAAAATGACAAAAACTACAACGAAATCTTATCTTACGGAGGTGGAAGCGACATCGAGCAATTTGACCATCAAATTTCAATTCCAACTGAAGAACCACAAGACATTGTGAAAAAACTAGAAAAGGTGTTTATAAATATGTGATTTTTCTAATTGCAATTTTACTATATTATTTGCAACATTCAACACCACAAAGCTGCAATTTTAAAATTATATTACAAAAAAATTATATTTCTATTAAATAATATAAGAGGCACAAAAACAGCCTTGGGATATTTTTTATTACACTATCTTGTTGGCAGATCCCTCCAGTCTCGGTGCGCCAGTCCCGCCGGAGGACCGGTCCCATCATCCCTCAGTCTCATCGGGTCCCGTCCCACCGTGACCCACCCCGAACCCGGCCCACTGGCCACCCCTAGTTTTATTAGGTGATAGCCTCATTAATTAGAAGTCTACGAAGCAAGAAACCATTTATTTGTCATCAGTAGAAGCTGGATACAGATCCTTAAGAAAAGTTGTTGGTTAATTGATTTGGTTGACCAGATTATTCTCAGAGCTGACCATTCCTTGTTCTTCTCTTATTGATGTCTACTGTGATAGTTAGTAATCACATTTCAAGGAATCCAATCTTCCATGAGCGCACCAAACACATAGAAGTGGTGTAACAATTCGTCTGGTTATTTTTAGCTAACGACCCTTATTTGCTTGTTTGACCCTTTCCGTAGACTCTATGCGGGGTTTGTGATGTGTGGAAATGGGTGACACGGATCATGAGGTCTATTTATATGAGTTTCGGATGAAAAATCCAAAGTCTAGAAACTTATAGTTGGTTAGTTTAACTCAAAGTTGGCTTTTTGCTAGACGAGTTCGTTTTCAGGTTCAATCGCTTCTGGTAGTTCTTGAGGGTCATTTATGACTTGGTAGATTCATTGGTTTACTTCCTGAGGCAATCAGATGTATTTAGTGGCATTGTTTGTGAAATTTGGTTATTTGGTTTTTCTGGACGATTCTTTAGAAAAGTATGTTTTAGCTCTGATAAATATGAAATCTAAGTGTACAAGCGAGTTTGTAGCACTCTTTACCATAGATAAGTATATTTGGTTTATGTCCACGGGGTCTCGGGAGTGTTTCAGATGTTGGAAGGACGTTTGGACTATTTTCCCTTTTGTTAGTGTCTGGTGTCCGCTCCGGCAGAACCTGTTTCCGCTCCGGTGTGTCCGCCTTAATGGGAGGTTGGCTTCCAGGATATGAAAGTTTTATACTTGCTTCTTGATACTTGAGATGTTGTAGAAATCTTGGAACTGGTTACGTAAGTAAATATGGACTATGATTGAAATGAGGAAACTTGTGAACTTTGTGAATCTTTATATGGACTCTGTGACTTACTTGGATAATTGGACTATGTAGTATAGGATTACTTGGTGTCAACTTGGTATTTATCACTGATTATGTACCTTCCATCGTTATCAGCCTATAATGTCTACGGGGGTACTTTGTGTACTTATGCTACACTTGATGCATCTTTCCTTGATGCAAATACAGATCCGACCACCAGCTCAAGACTATATGGCTGAGTTCGAGTAGTCAATCATCGGTATTTAGGGTAAGGATGTTATCTTCAGCATATCCTTAGATGCTCCTTTTTTTATCACAGTCTTTTTCTTTCATTTGAGAGAGTTGTTCCAGACTATGTATTTGGTTTTGGCCTGCATGCCCATTTTTCAAACTTGTATCAAATTTGTTAGTGCTCTTGTACCCATAGACTAAATCACTTGGGGGTTATCTTGGATGTATCAGACTTATCATTTTATTTCGCATTATATTATGAGATTGCTTATATAGTATTTGTATTTCTTCTGCTTTTACTTATGTCATATAATATTAATGATTTGGGAGTGGTTCGCCTACGTGGTGGGATTATTTAGGTGACACCACAACTCCTGAAAAGGGGTCGTGACAAAGTTTGTATATAAGCCCTAAGTTAAACAGTCTTAAGTACAAGAGCAATATCTATTAGAGTCTCGTGGATCGGTGTAGAGATATTTGTACTTATCTTCGAAAGGCTATGAGATAGTTAGGAAATTTCACCTTCTTTATTCCTTTCGTGCTAAGTTGAATTAAATTGGTATCTGACCTTTGTTTCTAATCTCTCACAGATTATGAGAACTCATGCCGACGTGACAAAAGAAGAGGCGCAAGAACTAACACTGGCCATGTGTAGTCGTGGTAGAGCATGCGTTCGGGGCTGAGGTAGAGCCATAATAGAAGCACCAGCTCGGGATGGAGCACATAGATTTGGTTAGAATCGTGCTAGATCAGAGTCCCATAGCCCTATATTGAGCCTCAAGATGATATGCTAGAGGAGAAGATGGGACCAGCCTGGATTTATTGCTACTCCGGTTCTACAGAACACACTAGTTAGATTTTTGAGTTTTCTCGATGGTGTTGCTTCGACAGGTGCATATCCTACTACTCCAGATGGTTTTCATACCCTTGTGGCAGGGGGGTAGACTCAAACTCCTAAGTTTTGTATACTTGGTATTTAGTCTATGGTGATATCAACGCTCTGTATAGATAAGGTTCATGCTCTAGAGTTTGGTCCCTGATCTATTGGAGGGAAAACTATGACCCATGATGAGCGGAATATTTGGGAGCATTTTTCGAACATAAAGCCCTATTGTTTTATGGTTAGCCCGAGGAAGATACGTATGAGTTCATCGTGAGTAGCCATGAGATTTTATACTCTTGGAATTTTGAGACTCATGGAGTTAGTTTCGTAGCCCTTTAGTTGTTGAAGAACGTGAAGCAGTGGTATAGGGCATATGTTGATTGTTTGCCCACGGGGATGCCTCAATTGACTTAGGTTAGGTTTTACAAGGTCTTCTTGGAGAAGTATAAGTAGTTGAGCTTGCGATTACACAAACGTGATGAGTTTCAAACGATTAGTTTGGGCAATTCTTCAGTTGCACATTATGAAACTCACTTTCATACATTATCCCATTATGCGGGGCACCGTTGTTACCTACTAAGGCTGAGCGAGTGAGATATTTTGTTAAAGGTTTGTGTATTCCGCTCTAGTTGGACATGTTGTAGTTGGTGGCTCTAGGAGCTTCTTTTGAGACTGTGGAAGAGCATGCCAGGATAGTGGAGTTCGTAAGAGGCGGATTGTCTATATATGAGCCTAATAAGAAGGCGATGTGATATGGTCAGCTCAGTAGTTCTACTTCCCGTGGTTATGGGTATTAGAGGACAGTTGTTCAGGGGTTACTAGCCTAGATATTCCGACCATGGTGGTTCGGGTTATTTGATCTCTATTCGTCAGCCTTCAGCGGCCAAGACCTGTTTTGAGTGTGGAGAGGTTGGGCATTTCAAGAAGGATTGCCCCAGACTTGCATCGAGTGCATCCCATACACTAGTACCCCAAAGCACAGCCAGCCAGATATGGTAGTTATAGTAGCTGGGGAGAATTTTATTCGGGTCGTGGTAGCCATTAATCTAGTCATGGTAAACCCCAGTCGGGGAGAGAGAGAGCTCATTCAAGTCGAGGTAGCCAGTAAGGTACTCAGTTCGAGGTATGACACACCCGTTGCTATGCATTCCCTGGTAGGAATGAGGTTGAGGCATCTGACGCAGTCATTACAGGTATCATCTCAGTCGATCATCGGTCTGCTACCGTGTTATTTAATCCAGGATCTATATTATCTTATGTGTCTACCTACTTTTTTGATAAATTGTATATGTGGTATGATATGCTTGATTTTCCTATTCGTGTGTCTACACTAGAAGGTGATTCAGTGATTGTAGATAGAGTTTATCGCATGTGTGTAGTTACTTTCATGAGTTACGACACTTAAGTAAATTTGGTCATCTTAGATATGGTGGATTTCGATGTTATCTTGGGTATGGATTGGTTATCACCATATCATGCGATTCGGGACTGCTATTCCAAGATGGTCACGCTAGCTATGATTGGTCTTTCAAAGTTAGAGTGGAGAGGCGATCCTAGCACTGCTCCTAGGAAGGTTATTTCTTATATTCGAGTTATAAAGTTAGTGGACCGGGGTTGTTTGACTTATCTTGCTCATATTCAAGATACGAGTGACGAGACTTCTTCCTTTGATTTTGTTCCGGTAGTTAGTGAGTTCACGAAAGTCTTTTCTTCAGATTTATCGAGTATGCCGCCAGACATAGACATTGACTTATGTATTGATCTTGAGCAAGGTACTCAATCCATTTTTATTCCTCCGTACCGTATGTCTCCATCAGAGTTGAGAGAGTTGAAGGAGCAGCTTTAGGATTTGTTAAGTAAGGGCTTCATTCGACGGAGTATATCTCCATAAAGAGCTCATGTCTTGTTCGTGAAGAAGAAGGATAACACTATGTGTATGTGCATTGACTACAGATAGTTGAACAAGGTCACCATCAGAAACAAGTATTTAATTTTGCGTATTGATGGCTTGTTCGACCAGCTTCAGGGTACTTTTGTGTTTTCGAAGATTGACTTGAGGTCCAGGTATCATCAACTGAAGATCTAGGCTGAGGATGTTCCCAAGATGGCTTTTCGAACTCGTTATGGGCATTATGAGTTTTTTGTGATGTCATTTTGGCTTACCAATGCCCCCGCAATGTTCATGGACTTGATGAATGGATATTTAAGCCGTACTTGGATTCTTTAGTGATTATGTTTATTGATGACATCCTAATATATTGAAATAGTCAAGAGGGCCACGAGCAGCATCTGAGAGTGGTCCTTAGGATTTTAAAGGAGAAAGAGTTGTATGATATTATAATTGACCCTAAGAAGATAGACGCAGTCAAGGATTGGCCTAGACCAACTTCTATGATAGAGATTCAGAGTTTTGTAGGTCTTGCAAGCTACTATTGCAGGTTCAACAAGGGTTTCTCTTTTATTGCTTCACATTTGACGCATTTGACTCAGATGAGTGTGAGCAGATCTTCCAAAAGCTTAAGACTCTATTGACCACATTCCCAATTTTATCCCTTTCGATGGAGGGGAAGGAATTTACTGTGTATTGTGATACTTCTAGGATTGGATTGGGTTGTGTGTTAATATAGGAGGGTAAGGTGATGGATTATGCATCGAGGCAATTGAAGGTGCACTAGAAGACTTACCTTATTTATGATTCGGAGTTGGCTGCCATTATGTTTGCTTTGAAGATTTAGAAGCATTATCTTTATGATATCTATTGTGAGGTATATATCGATCACAACAGCCTTCAACACGTATTTAATCAGAGGGATTTGAATTCTAGGCAGCATCGGTGGATAGAGTTGTTGAAGAATTATGACATGACCATTTTGTACCATCCAAGCAAGGATAATATAGTGGTGGATTCCTTGAAAATCGAAAGGCGGTCAGAATGGGGAGTTTATCTTATTTGGCTTTTATCGAGCGTCCTTTAGCATTGGAGGTCCAATCTCTAGCCAACCATTTTGTGAGACTCGATATTTCAAATTCGGATAGGATTCTGGTTTGTGTTGAGGCGATGTCGTCTCTTTTGGATCAGTTTTGTGCACACTAGTATGATAATGTGGGTTTGTACAAAATTTGTGATAAGGTGATGAGTGGCGAGGCCAAGGAGGCCAAGGAGGCCATGATTGATAGTGAGGGTGTTATGAGGATTAATAGTAGAGTGTGTGTGCCTCGAGTGGGAGAATTGACTAGATTGATCATGGAGGAGGCCTACAGCTCTAGGTATTCGATTTATCTAGGTTCTACTAAGATATACTATGATTTGAGGCAGTACTATTGGTGGGAATGATGAAGAGAGACATTGCTGATTTTGCATCTCGGTGTCAGAATTGTCAACAAGTCAAGTATGAATACGAGAGACCCGGTGGTGTGTCTTAGAGGATGCCCACTCTTGAGTGGAAACGGGAGAGGATTTCCATGGATTTGCTATTGGGTTGCCTAAGAATTTAGGCAAGTTTGGTGTTATTTGGGTCATTGTTGATAGACTGACCAAGTTCGCGTATTTCATTCTAGTTTAGGCGACACATAATGTAGAGAAGTTGGCTAAGATCTATATCCGAGAGATTGTTCATCTTCATGGGATTCCTATTTCTATCATCTCGGATCGGGGTACTCAGTTTACTTTGCAATTTTGATAAACTTTACAGAGAGAGTTGGATACTCGCTTGAATCTCCGTATAGCATTTCTCCCTTATAACGATGGTTAGTCTGAGCGAACTATTCAGTATAAGTAGTAATTGGGACTATCATTTACCCTTGACATAGTTTGCATACAACAATAGTTATCACTCTAGTATCGATATGGCATCGTTTGAGGCTTTATATGATAGAAGATGTTGATCTCTGATTGATTAGTTTGATGCGTTTGAGGTCTGGCCTTGGGGTACTGATTTGTTGAGGGATTCATTAGAGAGAGAGTGAATATGATCCAGGAGAAGCTCTTGGCAACGCTGAGCAGGCAGAAGTAGTATGCAGATCATAAGGTTCAAGACTTAGAGTTTATGGTGGGTGACAAGGTCCTTCTGAAGGTCTCACCCATGAAGGGTGTGATGAGATTTGGCAAAAGAGGGAAGTTGAGTCCGAGGTATAATGTACAATTTGAGGTTCTTTAGAGAGTTGGGGAGGTGGCATATGAGTTGGCTCTACCACCATGCCTTTCAGGCGGTCAACCAGTTTTTCATGTGTCTATGCTGAAGAAGTATCATACTGATGGTTCTTATATTATCCAGTGGGACTCTGTATTGCTTTATTCAAATTTGGAGTTCGACGAGTCTGTGGCTATTTTAGACAGGCAGGTGAGGAAATTGAGATCAAATGAGATAGCTTCTGTAAAGGTTCAGTAGAGGCATCGTCCTATCGATGAGGTGACTTGGGAGACTGACTCCGATATGAAGAGCAGATATCTTGGTTTGTTCACTTCTTTTGGTATGTTTACTCTGTTTGTTTCTCTCTGTTCGAAGACGAATGTTATTTTAATTGGAATCTGATGTAATGACCCATCTGGTTGTTTTTAGCTAAATACCATTATTTACTTGTTTGACCTTTCTCGTAGACTATATGTGGGGTTTGTGATGAGATGGGTGACACAAATCCGAGGTCCATTTATATGAGTTTCGGATGAAAAACCCAAAGTCTAGAAACTTAGAGTTAGTTAGTTTGAGTCAAGAGAGTTGCTTAAAGCCCCTGATGCCGATTCAGATGCGGCTAGCCTCAAAATTAACTTTTGGCTAGATGGGTTCGTTTCTGAGTTTTGTCGCTTCTGGTAGTTTCAGAGTATTATTTATGACTTGGTCAAGTCATTGATTCGCTTCCCAAGGTAATCGGATGTATTTTGTGGCATTATTTGTAAAATTTAGATATTTGGTTTTCCCGGATGATTGTTTAGAAAAGTATATCTTAGCTCAGTTAAATGTCAAATCCGAGGGTACTAGCGAGTTCGTAGCACTATTTACCATAGACAAGCATATTTGGTTTGTGTCCGGAGGGTCTCGGATGTGTTTCAGCTATTGGATGGAAATTTGGACTATTTTCCCTTTTGCCGTTATCTGATGTCCACTCTGGCGGAACATGTTTTTCCACTCCGGCATATCCGCCTCAGAAGAGGTTAGCTCGTCGAAGAGATGGCTTAGGATTTGTGGATTTTTGACTTGGCGGAGGGTCTATTCACATGGGCGAGTTCGCTTCTGCGGAGTCTAGCTCGTTGTGGCGCTGAGGTAAGGTGTCAAGTGATAGCGCCTCAGCGGGGTTTTGTCCGCTGCAGCGGGTCTGCTCCAACGGTGTCGATTCTGCTGGGGCAAAGTTCTGTTCAGGTGTCCTATATATTCTTTAGGTCAGGATTTCTTTTCTCTAAATAGCAAACCTCGAAACCAGCGTCGCCTTGAAGTAGTTTCAAAACCCTAGGAGCAATTTCATCCTTGAGGTAATAGATTCTTTCCTTTTATGGCTTAAGTTTATGATTCTAAGTTCATTAATGGTGATGTAGAGTGTTATTAGATTGGGGAAAATGAGTTCAAGTTTCTATGAGAATAAGAGAGTTATGCTATAGATTTTAATAGAGGTTTATAGATCAATTGTGTTAATATCATGAATTAGGTTAGATTATCATGTTGTAAGGCTTAATTTGATTATAGAAGTTTATTTTAAAAGGGGGGGGTCTAGGATTTCAATTTGGGGCTTTTGAATAATGTTCAATTGGGGATTCAAATGTGTATTATTTTTCAATTAACTTAAGAATATAATTACTTAGTATGTATTAATGGTTTTTGAATGTTAAAGTTTGAATCTTAGAATCATGGGTCCGGGTTTGGTATTTGGAGTCTTGTTCTGTCAAGGTTATGTCTTTTTTGTTGTGTAAGTCTTGTATTAACAAATAGTATATGCGTAGATAGACTTCGACCGTCACGTGGTGCAGAGGAAGAGCAAGGATATCACCGAGGCTTGATTATATAACACTCCTGCTCGACTTTGAGGTAGGCTACGGTTTAGCTTTTCTAGACTTCAATAGAAATACATAATTAGTTATAAATATTGAGGGGTTGGGTTGTTTGGAGGTCCCACTCAGGCAGTTATGATGAACGTCTAAGTGGGTACCGGTGTTGAACTGTTATGATGGGTTTTGCGGAATCAGCCTTGTGCTAGTTCCAACTGCTGATTATTTGGGTTTGTCGTCATAGTTGCTTGATATGTTTACTCATCACACATGCTTTCAATATGATATCTTGGATTGTACTTGAATTGTGTATATGTATTAAATTCTTGAAAGCATATGATATTTCATCTCTTACTTGGTTGCATCTCATTGTATCATGATATCTTGCCTTAAATTATCATTTGCATTCATACATTTATGGCTCTGTAATATTGATATTGGAGTGGTATGATTATGTTGTGGGTTCAAGGGACCGAAAAATGTAAGAATACTGTTGAGATTATGGCAAAACTAATATGATATTGATACGCGGGGAACGGAGTTGCACGCCTGCAATATAATATTATTACAGCCAAGAGCTGGGCTCCGTGATCCGATGAGTTATTTCGGAGTTGATGGGTATATGGACTTCGCGGGTCCTCCATGGGTCACTTTTATATGGCAAACCTTGTGAATTCTGTATACCGGTTGATGGAAAGGTATATGGCATATACATTGCATTCATATCATACATATATATGTCATATCATTGATTACTTCTGAATGGACTTGTATTTGAAGTGATTGTTGATGACTTGAATAAATCCTTTGCATCTTGATACTTGAGCTATTGTAGAAATCTTGGAACTGGTTACGTAAGTAAATATGGACTATTATTGAAATAAGGAAACATGTGAACTTTGTGAATCTTTATGTGGACTATGTGACTTACCTGGATCATTGGACTGTGTAGTATAGGATTACTTGGTGTCAACTTGATATTTATCTCTGATTGTGTACCTTCCGTCGTTGTCGGCATATGATGTCTACGAGGGTACGTTGTGTACTCATGCTACACTTGATGAATCTTTCCTGGATGTAGATCATGTTTTCAATAGTGCATCATTACTACAACACCCATCACTATATGTCATCGACCCTCACTATCAATCATCTCTACTATCATTAACTACCATTATCATCCACCACAATTATTAATCGCCTTTACTTAACCACTACCAGTAATTATTACTGTCAGCCACCGTCACTACTAACTAATACGTACCACACTAAACCACCACCATTGGTCATTGCCACCGCCAATTAGTGTATAATTTTTAAAAATACTTTATTGATATAATATTACATTAATTAACATTTTATTTAAATTTTATATTTATTAACGACCACGTGGCTGAGTTCGAGTAGCGGGATCCTCGGTATTGAGGGTGAGGATGCTATCTTCAGCATACCCTTGGATGCTCCTTCTTTATCACAGTCTTTTTCTTGCATTTGAGAGAGTTGTTCCAGACTATGTATTTGATTTTGGTCTGCGTGCCCATTTCTCAGACTTGTATCAGATTTGTTAGTGCTCTTGTACCCACAGTCTAGATCACTTAGGGGTTGTCTTGGATGTATCAGACTTATTATTTTCTCCCGCATTATATTATGAAACAACTTATATAGTATTTGTATTTCTTTTGCTTTTACTTATGTCGTATCATATTAATGATTTGAGAGTGGTTCGCTTACGTGATGGGATAATGTAGGTGACACCACGACTCCTAAAAAGGGGTCGTGACAAGTGGATTGTCATTTTGTGTGAGATAAATTGCAAGAAGGTCTAATTTCTTTGCACCACATTACCACTTCCTGTCAACTAGCAGACATCTTGACCAAAACTCTTACTGGGATCAAGCAAACTACTATATTGGACAAGTTGTCTGTGAAATCCTCACCTCCAATTTAGGAGGGCGGTATTGAGAGTATTTATTGTTGTATGTCTTAAGTATATAGGATCGTTAATGATTAGCTAAGTGAGAGTAGTTAGTTAATTAGAGTTTGTTAGATATTGTTAGATGTCATTGTCAAAGTAGTTAGTGTTAGTTAGGTTTCATTCAGCTCATTGGCAACTATGTAATTCTTTTGTATATACACTGATGGTATACTTGCAATACAACCCAATCAGTTCATTTTATCATTTTCCTCTCATCTTTCTCGAACTCTCCTCTCATATTTCTCTCCATTAATGGAGATCTGCTAAACTTACAACCTCATCTCTTGATAAGAATAATGAGTTATTTAGTCGTAAGAGATCTAAGAATGCAGTGTTACTATAATACTTCTATAATAATGAGTTATTTAGTCGTATTATTATATTTTTTCTAGAATTACGTGTTATTTAGTTATAAAAGAAATTTAATATTTAATATATTATATTATTTAATTTTTTAGTTGTAGTAAGAGTTTAGTATTGAAAATATACGGCGAGTGCATTACTAATTTGTTCATTCGGCTATTTAAAATCATTATAATTAATACTCACTCCGTCCCAATTTAAGTGTCTTAGTTTGATTAGGCACGGAATTTAAAAAATAAAGAAAAACTTTTAAATCTTGTGGTCTTTAATTAAAGATGTATGGGGTCTTTAAATCTTGTGATTTCAAACTTGTCAAAACTTACTAAATATATAAAAAGACACTCTTTTCGGAATAAACCAAAAAGAAAAATACAACACTTAAATTGGGACTAACAAAGTAGTAAAATTTAATTGACAGGCTTTTAATCATATTTTGAGCCTTTGTGCTGCTTTCATCTTTTAAAAAAAATCATAACATATGCGACATCGCAACTTTTTAAGATAAGTTTTGAGACCGAGACAAAATTAATTTCTTGAGATGTAATCAAATGTTTGAAAGATTTTTTCACCATTAAAGGATGTGAGTCTTTCTTAATCAGAGGTTTCGGGCTCGAGCATGAATATAAAATATTTCTTGGTAGGGAGTACTTCCCCATAAATGAACTCTACGCGGCGCGAATTCAGATATAATCGAATTCCAATACGGGTACCGAACAACCGAGTGGGAAAACAATTCTCTCGATACAAAAAGCCGTGGCCTCTGATCTCTTATTATGAGATTTGTAACTATTCCATTATGATCTAGATCACATTCAACAATCATAGGGCTATCTTTTCTTAATACTGTCTAGGCGCCCTTTATCTAGTATCTAGAATGTTATAGAGATTTCCACAACTTAGTTGTGTTTGGAACTTAAAAGGAAAAAAAGGTTAAAAGTTAAGTTTAGGAATAATATACTTGACTTAGGAAGCCCTTGTTGCTCGAGTAACGCGATTAATCGTCACATCATGTCGGCATTTTCCACCTACATTTTCTTTGACTAAGTTTGTAAAAATATGTAATAGCATATATTCTTGTGGAAATCTTTATATTGAAGTTGTATGCTTTAATAAGTCCTAAATTATATATTCTCATGGTCTGAAATTATAGCCCATATGGGCCATGGACTGAAAAAATGGAGTATGATCACAGTTGCATCAGCAGTGTGACGAAACTTAAGGCAATTCGCCCGATTGGCCCTATTTTAGGGTGGTTTTAATTTTTTGTCTCTTAAATTGGTGGTCTTTAATTTTTGCACTTGGATTAAAAAATAACTGAAAATATCTCTGAGGTTGTGGGTTCGAATTTCAGGAGAGTCAAAAAGAAAAAAAATTACAAGAATATGCCTTTTCTGCCAAAGTTGTATAGAAATTATGCCTTAAGAGACATAGTTTTTATATAATTATGCCTCCAAAAATACATCTGATGTTGTGGGTTCGAATCCCATCAGAATCAAAAAGGAAAAAATCGCAAGGCAAAATTTCATAGAAATTATGTCTATTCGACCAAAGTTGTATAGAGATTATGCCTTATACGACATAATTTCTATGTAACTATGCTTGAATGTTCGTTGAAAAATTAAAATTATTCCTTATCCGGCAAGTTACATAGAAACTATGGCTCTATACAACTCTGGCCGAATATGCATAATTTATATGAAATTTTTGTCTTGCGAATTATTTTCTTTTTGGCCTCAGCTAGAATTCGAACCCAGAATCTCCGATTTAGTAGACCCGCGAATAAAGGATATTTTAGCCCATAATTTTTTATTAAATAAGAAATAGGGACAAATATTAAAGACCAGCTAATTGAGGGGCAAAAAATTAAAGACCAGCCAGTATGAAGGGAAATCACTCATTCTGGGCCTGATATACGATCATTTTGGACCCGGTGCTTAATTAGTGGGGTCATTTGCAGTTATTCCCCTATTTTGTGTTGGTCTTTAATTAATTTTTACCCTGACAAATAATTTGTTTGGGACGTTTAAGTTTATATTTTTGAATCATATTATCCCGCAAATTATGTTGGATCTTTTAAGGACTAGGCATAAGTTGAATTTTGAAGAACAAATATTAAAGACCAGCCAATTTGAAGGAGAAACAGTGCAATTTCTTCTAATTAGTGGTGATATCCAAATTCTCTCAATGATCAGATTTTCTTTTCCTGTTTGACCTAAGCTCAGAAGCTTAATTACTGAAATTGATAATTTACAAATATATTTGCTGTAAAACCAGTACTCCTACTTGAGAATAGGGTACAATTTTAGATGTCGAATTTGGTTTAAAATTTGGTTTAATTGCGCTGCACTGTCAAACAAAAGTACAATTTTCTTGTTACTTTGAAATGATCAACTTATGACTTTCTATTGCTTTAGCTAATATCTTTATCACATCATGTGCTAATCCTCTATTCTTGTGGTCATTGCTGTACATGTCCAATTGCACTGAATAAATATCTGTACGACTATTGAAATAATTAAGGATAAGAATGGCGTGTTTTCCAGTTTCATATTACTTACTAAGGGAGTAATATTCTTTTGGATTAACAACTTACACCTAGCTAATCATTGGCAAAAATATCACGTTAATTAGGTCCACCCTTTACCGATTTGGGCCAGCGAGAGCCCACCGCCCGCCGGCTGGTCCGTCCCGAGCCCGTAAAATTCCCAAAATTCCATCCCTTCTTCCTCGAGTCATAGACCGGTCACTCGTAGTCGGCGGGGTATTTTTACACCTAAAAGACATTTTAATTTACATTTCGATGTCTCTAAATCCCCCTTGCCCCGCAATCCCGTGTCCGCATTAAATGACCCTAATTGGAAAATTGCTATGATCGATGAATATAATGCTTTTATTGATAATAAGACGTGGGAGTTGGTGCCCCGTCCATATGGTATTAATGTTATCGTGTCTATGTGGATTTTTTCTCATAAGGAGAATTCGATGGCTCATTTGCTCGGCATAAGGCACGACTTGTGGTGATCGTAAGACTCAAAGCAGGTTGGAATTGATTGTGGTGAGACGTTTAGTCCGGTGGTCAAACCGGCTACTATTCGCACTGTGCTTAGCTTGGCTCTGTCAAAGACGTGGCCAATTCATCAGTTGGATGTCAAGAATGCTTTCCTACACGGTGATCTCAAGGAAACAGTCTATATGCATCAGCCTTTGGGTTTCAGGGATCCAAACCGTCCTCATCATGTATGTTTGTTGAAGAAGTCCTTATATGGGCTTGCCAGCCTCCGAGGGCCTGGTACACGAGGTTTGTCGACTTTGTTTCCACTATTGGGTTCACTCACACACTGGTCGATAATTCCTTGTTCATCTACCGTCATGGTTCTTCTTTGGCCTACATTCTCGTTGTATGTGGATGATATCATCTTGACCGCCTCTTCCGATGCCTTGCGCCGATCTATCATGACCATGCTCGGCTCCGAGTTCGCTATGAAAGATTTAGGGCCTTTGAGTTATTTTTGGGGATTGCCGTCCAACGTCATTCCGATGGGTTGTTTCTGTCTCAACGGAAGTATGCCGCCGAGATCATCGAAAGTGGCCGGGATGTCATCCCGTAAGTCCACTTCCACGCCGCTGATGCAAACCCAAAGCTAAGTGCCACAAACAGTGCACCATACGAGGACCCGACCCGCTATCGCAGCTCTTGCAGGGGCCCTCCGCATCTTACCTTTACCGGCACCGATATTACATATGCAAGACAACGGTGTGTTTATTCATGCACGACCCCGCAGTTGAGCACATGAATGCAATCAAACGCATCATACGGTATATTCTGGGGACACCGGATTATGGTTTGCACTTGTATCCTTCATCTACATCCACACTTGTCTCTTACACGGATGTCGATTGGGGTGGTTGTCCCGACACCGTACGCTCGACTTCCGGCACCGTATGTTCCTTGGCAACAACTTGGTCTCATGGTCGGCAAAACGTCAAGCAACTCGTCACGCTCCAAAGTGCAGAGGCAGAATATCGAGGGGTAGCGAATGTGGTCTCCGAGTCATGTTGGCTACGTAATTTGCTTTTGAGCTTCATTGTCCCATTCGAAGGCAACCTTGGTATATTGCGATAACATTAGTGCCTAAAGTTTCAAACTCTATAATTTCATATTACTATTTTAGTATTATTTTGACCTTAAGATAGAGGTGCTAAGAATGGTCCATGAGCAAAATTGTAATTGGATGATATACAAACTTTTTTAACTCTTGAGTTGTGCGAGTTAAGTTATTGTGTGGAGAACAGCGGAAGGCTTGCAGCTTGGCAGAAAAAACATTTTTAATTGGAGATTAACTTATAGTGTAGAGAAAGATTCGAGCTTATCACCTGCTCTTTTTTTTTTAACTAAGATCCCAAATATAATTTGCTAACTCCCAAAGTAAGTCCCCCACTGTGGTCACATTCATAATATATAAGCTCGTGAGACCTACTCAGAAGGTGGTTTATTGTTAGTACTAGAATAAAACGACCTTTACCAAAGTGCATGTGAAAAGATGAAGACATAAACATGTGAAAGTCTGAAATATCTACGTTTGCAAGTGGCTCTATATTCAGTGATGTAAAAGGTTTCCTCAATGGGTATGACCTACAGCTAGATCTTGTTTATGTTGATCAATGTTTTAAAAGGCGGGCGCGTAAGACTAAGCGTTTTACATATATTTCAATGAGGCGTTAGCTTCATGAATATTTAATTTTTAGTATTTTATATAATAATTTTATTATAATAAATATTTTTAAATAGGTAAAATTATATAAAAAATAAAAAAGAATTGTAAAATAATATATATATATATATATATCACGCGTTTGATCATCACAAAAAATTAATCAAAGAAATACATTATATGCCACTTACAATGAAATGCAACTTAACTCTAACATCTTAACTTTGAAACAATGAAAAAATCACAATTTCTTAAAACAACATTACTATCATACTATTCATTTTATCTCCCTAGAAGCAAATAATCAATAAACTTTGTCAGTATTATAATTAAAACGTAACTCCTTCATGAATGAAAATAATATTATTTTCAAATAACAAAATAATAAAATATGATAATATTAATACATAGGACAAAAGACCAATGACAAGTAAAATGTACAATTCAGCTATGTATTTTTTTTAAAAAATATTAAGTGATATTCACCCTCATAATATTTTCAAATAGTAAATATGCAATACTACGATTTGTTATTTGAGTTACATCCAATCTTCTTATTTCTCTAGGTGAAAAACTATTAAGTATCATTCATTTGTTAAAGAATTATGAGGGTCAACAATTTTAATTAAGGAATTTAACATATAATTTGTGTAAGAACTGTTAGGCGAGCCTCGAGCGTTAGGCGTAAGGTGTGTTTAGGGCATACAGTCGGGCGCTTAGGACGTAAGCCTCATAGGAACTAAGCCCCGCACGTGAGCCCCGAGGCGTTTTGACAATGCCCCGCCCCAAGGCGAGTCCTAAAATTGCCTTTTTAGACATTGAATTGTTGATATGTACATCACTAAATGGAGTTGGGAGCATTATCCCAAAAATGGCCTTGCAATACGAGATTCGAATTTAGTTAGACTTAAATGCAATTATCAGATACCGCGTGAGAAATTAAAAAGAAGTAAATCACTAAATGAACAATGTACGACAGATCAATGACCACACTCATTGACTCAAAGCAAAACACAAAGAGGAAGAAGGAGATTAGTAGCTAATTTTAATTTTAGTCATTAGTTAATAACTAGTTACAAAAGATTGATCATGAAATTTACATTCTTCTCCAGAAGTGGACATCAAATTAATTTGAAGGTGCGGGCTGAAGTGATTATGATGTCGATATTGTATTTTGTTACTGACATAAATGAAAAGATAATAATCTCATTGATTATTTTCATTAATGAAAAAGTATATCTTAATTAAATCTATCTTTTCCTATTTTCTAATATAAGATTATTACCATAATTAAACTTGTACAATAATTTTACAAATATGGTAAAGTATATACAAATTAGGACTTGTGATATACACGGTTTTTAGCCATGTATATTTCTTATTCTTTCACATCCCCGCAATCATAGCGGGAGATTGTCGTACGCTGAGACTGTCCATAAAATCTTCAAACAGTACTAAAGGAAGACCCTTAGTAAAAATATCAGCAATTTGGTACTGTGAAGGGACATGCAAGACACGTACTTGTCCACGAGCTAACTTTTCGGGAACAAAGTGAATATCCATCTCGATATGTTTAGTGCGCTGATGTTGGACCGGATTTCCCGAGAGATAGACATCACTAACATTATCACAGTAGACCAAGGTAACTTTCTGAATAGGGAAGTGAAGCTCTAATAGAATATTACGCAGCCAACATGACTCAGACACCACATTGGCTACCCTTCGATAATATCATCCACATATAACAGAATGTATGCCAGGGAAGTACCACGGCGATAGATGAACAGAGAATTATCAGACCTGCTGTGAAAAAACTCAATAGTAGACACATAGTTTGCAAACCTCTTATACCAAGCCCATGGGGCATGCTTAAGCTCATATAAGGACTTTTTGAGCAAACAGACATGATTAGGATAATTAGGGTCCCTGAAACCCAAAGGTTGATGCATGTATACCGTCTCCTTGAGATCACCATGTAAGAAAGTATTTTTCACATCTAGTTGATGAATGAGCCATGTTTTTAAGAGATCCAAGCTGAGAACAATGTGAATGGTTGCCGATTTGACCACTGGAATAAATGCCTCTCCACAGTCCACGCCAACCTATTGAGTTTTGCCATCACTTACAAGACGGGACTTATGCCGCTCAAAACAACCGTCAGATTTTTCCTTATGAGTAAAAAATTACATAGAATGAATAACATTGACACCAGGCGGACGAGGCACCAACTTCCACGTCTTATTTTTAATAAGAGCATTATATTCGTCAACCATGATCATTTTCCAATTCGGGTCATGAAGGGCAGACACAGGGATACGTGGTAGGGGTGATTTAGTAACATTAGAATTGAGATTAAAATATCTTTTAGGTTTAAAAATACCCCGTTGGCTCCGAGTAATGGGCCATTGACTCAAAATAAAAGGGGACAAGATTTGGGTCGGTGGAGAGTCTGGTCGGGACTAGCCAGTAGGCAGTGGGCCTACCGGCCGACAGATTGGACTCGGGAGACACGAATATGGGCCAGCAGGAAGTGGCCGTGCTGGCTAAGAACCCGAAATAGGAACTGGATCGAGACTGAGACACAGTGTTGGGCCAGCAGGCAGTAGGCCTGCTGGCCGAGAATCGGGGACAATACCGTGACTATTTAGGCCAGCAGGCAATGGTCCTGCTGGAAGAATTGGATCACGAGTCTGTTGGGCTAAATGATGTATGACGTACAGTGAGAGTCCATCGTCCAAAAAATTATACGAATGAGGCATGAAATTATACAATTTAGCAAACAGAAATTGGGATTCATCAAAAATGACATGACGACTAATTATGATTTTATTAGCAGATAAATCAAAATATTTGTAGCCACGATGATTAGACGGATAATCCAAAAACACACAAGCAGTAGAACGGGCTTGAAGTTTGTTAATTGTAATGGATGGGAAAAGCGGATAGCACAAACACCCAAACACCCTAAGATGAGAATATGAGAGATCTTTATGATAAAAAAAAAATTAGTGGGGATTGATATGCTAAACAACTGCTAGGGAGTATGTTAAGGAGGTAGGTAGTCATTTGTAATGCATGATACCATAAAGAAGGAGGTAATGAATCATGAGTTAGTAAGGTCGGACAATATTATTAATGGTACAAATTTTTCTTTCGACCTTCCCATTTTTTGAGGACGTATGAGCACAAGAGAACTGAAAAGATATGCCATTAGTGTCACAAAATTCCCGAAACGGCCCATTATCAAATTTCCTTCCATTATCACATTGAATGTTTTAATTTTCCATTCAAATTGGGTACGTATGAATGCTCTAAACTTTAAGAAAGTGGGAAAAAACTTGAGACTTTTTAGACAATGGAAAGGTCCACAAAAAATTAGAATAATCATCCAAAAATAACATATAATAACGATGGCCCAATGAGCTCAAAATGGGAGATGTCCATAAATCACTATGAGTAATGTCAAAAGGCATCAACGTACTAGAAGTAGAGGCTACAAAAGGTAATCTAACATGTTTTCCTAGCAGACAAGAAGGAGAAATATGAGTACTACGCGTACTCTTACAATCAATAAAATTATTATTCTTAAGAGAAGAAATAACAGACGCCCCCCGATGACCCAACCGAGCATGCATAAGGAATGTGCTAGAGCGGCAAACGTTGATGGAGTGGCTTGACTCGAGGAAGTGGTGGTGGTGATGATTGGATAAAGCTATCCCCGACTATCACATCTCATTAGAGGTATCCCCGCTTGAAATCCTTCACAGAAAATCCAAAAGGGTCAAAGTTAACAGACATCCAAGTATCAGTTGTTAATTTTCGGACATACACCAAATTTTTAATTAAGTGAGAGGCATGAAGGACATCTTTCAAGACTAGAGGTGGATGCGGGGAGATAAATTTATGTGACCATAACCACGAATTAGAATTGAATTACCATTACCAACAATTATTCCATGATTTTTGCTCAAATTAAAATAAGATGAGAGATTACCTGACGCAAACGTCATATGAGAAGTGGCACCGGTGTCTATGTACCAATTTGCGTTCGAGTGATTTAATCCAAGTGTATGCACCGCAGCCTCGATATCCGTGGGTGTCGGGACTGCCGTTGGGCCCGCAGCAGTGAAGGCCTGCTGAGGCCGAGGCCCAAGCAGGATAACCTTCTGCCAAGGCCCACCAGTATGCCTATTATGGAATTGCTGCGAATTGGGCTCTGGAACTGCTGGGAATGGCTGGCCCATTCCCTGGGTACTGTTGCTAGAAATTGGGCCACTGCCTAATGGCCCAGCCCCACGACTACTGTGTACCGGCCCAAGGCTGCACCCAGTGGTGCTGTGGCCCAGCAGGCTGGCCACCATCATGACAGAATTGGCTTCGATAACGCCTTTTTAGCCAAGTCGGCTTCTTCTAAGGTGAGCATGGAACGTGTTTGATAGAATAGCGTGAGAGGATTACTTTGACGAAGAAGCGTCCCAACGCCATTATATGTCTTGGATAGGCCTGCAACCATTTGAAGAACAAGACGATCATTAGTGACGGGCTCACTAACGTTCTTGAGTTGATCCGCCAACTTCTTGAGCCTTTTACAATAGGCCGAGACATTCGGAAAATCCTCCATTTTGACGTGGGAGAATTCCTGCTCAAAGGTCATGACACAGGAATACGACACATGAATTTTTGTTATCTTGGAATATATCACGCAACCTATCCCAATTGTCTATTTCCGTATCGTCTGGTTCAATAATAGTCTGCCAGGGAGCTGTAGAGATAGTGGAGTAAATCCACTGGAGTACCATCGCATCAAAAGTTGCCCACAACTCTAATCCATCATTGGTGGCAGGTACCTTCTCCTTGCCTGTTCTTGAGGGGATGATGTGATGAAGTACTCGATGAGACCGTGCGTGAACTTTAAATAATTCCGTCCAAGTCATGTATTGGACGTTTTCCATCTCAAGAATGATAGGGATGTTGTTCTTGATGTTGGAGACTGTGAGGGCAGGATGAAACGTGTTTTTGTGGTAGAAAATTTGGGAGACGAAAAAAAAAAGAATTGGCCGTCGGCCGAGGGTTAGGATATCGAGGAGGGCTGCGGAAGTTGAATGTGGAGAAGGAAAATTTTGCCTAGACTTCTGATACCATGAAAGAGAATAATCCCCTTAATTATTTTCATTAATGAAAAGGTATATATATATATACATGATATATAAAATCTAATTAAGGAAATTAAATTTACCTTTTTCTAATACAACTCTAATAGCTTTTCCTAATACAACTACTACCATAATCACTTGTACAATAATTCTACAAATATAATAAAGTATATACAAATTAGGACTTGCGATATACACGGTTTTTAGCCGTGTATATTTCGTATTCTTTCAATAAATTCTAGATCCACATTTGAATTAATGAAAAACAAGCAAGAGATGCTTTAAGAGTTTAAGTAGTATCAGTATCACCAAAGGATCCAAGGTCACTCAAACAAGTAGTAATTTTTATAATCAGCCTTATATTTGATGTCCGTGCATTTTTTAAAAACGATAATTTTGTTAAGAAATTAACCCAATGCTACATGATAACACTTAAAAGATTGTTTGATATACTTGGAAAGTGTAAGCGGAAATTTTCCTTAAACCAAACATTGAGGAGGAAAATGTTCTTTGTAAAAAGTTTAATGCAAGACGGCATGCATTTTTTCAAACGATAGTCCTTTTCAAATTAAATTAAGAAGTAAATATTCAGCAATTATTCATTGTTTTTTTTACAATACTTTTAAAATAATTTTTAATTATATAAGGTTATAATTTGTAATACTTTTTAATGTAGTTTTAAAATATGTAAATTTATTTAATTAATTATTATCCACTGAGTTAACTTAGATGCTAAACTCGCATTTTGAACTGTCATGTTTTTTAAATTTTGGAGGACTTTTTTTAAACAAGAAATATTATTTTGGGGCCCGAATCAATTTTTTTTTTTGGGGAAGTAATTTTATCCTCCACTGAAAAAGTGTTTTCTTAGTGGCCGTTTGGCCATAAATAGTTTTTACTTTTTTTCGGTGTTGAATTCCGAAATCATATTTGGCATAAAATTTTGGGAAATTCAGGAATTCAACTATTTGAAAAACATCAAAAAGTTATTTTCATTTTTTTCCCATTTCAAATCAGTTACACAAATTCAAATATAACTTTAATTTATATTCATCGCCAATCAAAATTTTAATTTCTGAATCATTTTCACTTTGAAAATAAAAAATACTTTATTCAAATTTTACAATTCCCATAGCCAAATGGCCCTTATAGTGTTCAACTGGCATAGCTTACAAGTTACTACAATTAGGGTGGGCCTTAGATCGGTTCGGTTCGATTTGAGAAATTCTATTAGATTTTCGGTTTGGTAAAAGTAAAAAATCCAAATCGAACTAAATTAATCCAGTTTGCTTCGGTTTTTTTTTTTAAAAATTCGGTTCGATTTAATTTGGTTCGATTTTCGATTTGGGTATTATCACCTTGAGCTTTTCATATATGTGATTTGAAAGTCAATTTTTTTTAAAATAAACATATTTTTAAAAATCACATTATCAGAATCCCACTCAATTTATCATTTGATACATGTTCATGTACAAATAAATTTAAAAGCAAATCACATTATATTGAATTGTTATTTCTCAACGTCTTGATTAAGTTTGATGAGACAATAATGTGTCTCTCCACTAAATTTTGACGAACAACATAAAATATTTGAACTCCAAATTTTTCATTACATTCAAAGATGAAATGATGAGGATAGATGACATATAAATGCTTAAGAAAAAATTTGAATGGCGAGCTAACTAAGCTTGTAGCAGAAATGTTGATCTATTTTTGTTATGTCAATTTCTAATATAAGCACATATATATTTTTGAGTTTCTAGTTATTCTATCATATGAGATAAACTAGTAATTTTAGCTTTCACGTTCTACCTATCTTCTAACAAGACCAAGACGGAAATTTTTAAAATATCAACAATTTTGATTTTTTGATTTAATAATTTTTTTAACAAAATTGAAAATCGAACCAAATAACAGAATTTCTGAAAATTAAAATCGAAATCATCAAACAAACCGAAATCAATTTTTTTTTTAAAAACGATTCAGTTTAAACCCAAATATGCCCGGCCCTAACTACAATCGTTCATAACCACAAAAAAGAGTAGTAGAAATGACAGGTCAGCATCATGATGAGTCTACGTGTTGCGGTCTTATTCATCTGTCAAATAAATATTAAAAATGAAAAAGAAATACTCCCTCCTTTTCATTTTAAATATCTTACTTTATTTTTGATACTTCCCTAAAATATATATTTTTTTAAATTTAATAAGTTGACAATTCAAATATAACATATTTTTAATTTAAATTCATAAAATTAAAAAAAAATCCTTTATTTTTTAAAACTCGTATCTAGAAAGTAAACCCCTTAAATTGTATCTTAAAAAAAAAAACATTGGATAAGCCCTCAAATCCAAATCCAAGCCTCACACTCCATTTTCCACAGAAAAATTGAAATGGAAAACAACTCAGTTGTCTAAAGCAACACACTATTTGGCTTCTCTCCTTTATCTTCTTCGTCATCATCTTTTTGGTTGTAGAAATGGCGGCGGTTACTTCAGTATCTTTCTCGGCGATTGCTCAATCGACGGAAAGGAAATCATGTGTTCCTTCGTGTCGTTCTATCGATACATTTAGGTTCCGTTCCAACTTCTCCTTTGATTCCCTCAATGTTCGATCTTCCACCTCTCGCTTTCTTGTTCATTGCGTGTCCATTGCATCCGCAGGTAAGTTCTCCTTTAATTCATTGCTTCGAATTTGAAATCGAGAAAAAAAAATACTACTCCCTCGTTTCAATTTGTTTGTGTGTTTTGACTTGATATAAAGTTTAAGGAAATAAAAGCGATAATAGTTAAAAACACACCTCAAGTATATCACTTTCTTGCGAGTTACCTAACTGCACTATCAGGTGTTTGCATTTACTACTATCATTAATTATTTATTAAAATACACTTAGACTATTATCTGATGGTGCGGGTATACGCTCTCTCTTTTTGTTTAAATATGGTGCCAAATGGCACTCTACTTGGATAATTAAAGGAATTACTTGGAATTTTTCTTTTTAAAAATAATTAAGAGATACAACAACAACAACATACCCAGTGAAATCCCACACCGTGGAGTCTGGGGAGGGTAGAGTGTACACAGACCTTACGTCCACCTTGGTAGGTTTCGGCGGTTTCTGGGAGACCCTCGACTCAAGACAAAGCATACTCACAAGCAAGACAATCAAAATAAAGTAAGAGTAAAACAAGAGTAAAGAGTAAAACAAACAATTAAGAGATAATGGTGAAAAAATCATTTTTTTGCGAGTTTCCTAACTGAACTATGAGGTGTTATGAGTTTCCTAATTAAACTATCACCAACTATTAATCAAAACACACCTAGAAATTAATGAGTCAGCTACCACGTGGATGGAATTTTATGGGTAGATTAACCTGTCATGCGCCTTTTGGCGATTGTATCCAAAACACTTGGTCTTGTCAGCTTCGAGGTGTGTTTTGATTAATAGTTGATGGTAGTTCAGGTAGGAAATGCAAAACATGTGATAGTTCAGGTAGGAAACTCGTAAAAAAGTGATACTTTTTTTTATCATTATCTCTTTTAGTTTAGTTACTCATCAAGTGTCTATAACTAATTGTGTGGAGGTGTATGTATAATGTTACAATTGATTAACTAATTTCTTTCTAATACGACGACATTAGTCTTTATCTTTCATCTTTTGATATGAAATGTGTAATGGTTGAATTTGGATTTAGATATAGTGAAATGCAGATGTTTCCTTGTTGGAATTACTTATATGTGATTTGAAATATTGAGGTTATGTTACTGTTATATACTCACGGCATTCTACTTCATATAACACTAGATGTTCCAAAATGTTTTACACTATTCCATTTCTATGCAACTTTTAGAACTTTCATGAATTTAAATTCATTAACTATTCCTGTTATGTCTTGATCCGGGTCTCTCGGAAACAACCGTTCTACCTACCAAGGTAGAGGTAAGGTCTGCGTACACTCTACCCTTCCCAGACCCCACGTTGTGGGGTATGTTGTTGTTGTTTGTTAACTATTCATGGTATAAACTTTGGTCTGATAATCAAACTAAGTTCTTAACCATAAATTCAATATTTGTCTTCAATTATCATTAATACAATTAGATTTTGTTAGCTCCCTAATTTTCTAAGGAGATGATTCAATATACCTTTCGCAATGAAGTAATGCAGTCTAAAAGAATTATCAAATATATGTATTAGTCAAATAAACATATGAGACTCCATGTTCATCCAAATAACATCGTATAAAATGTAATGGAGGGAGTAATTTTTCTTGCTAATGAAGATTGAATTACCTTGTCAAAGGAAAAAAGATGGAATATTGAACTAATAGAGAAAATGAAGCCTTCTCTGGTTTAATATTTCTGTCTGCATTCTTGCAACTATTTGTAATTTCTATATTTACATTTTGTTTAGTCTAATTTCCTTGTGGTTACTTATTCTGTTCTATCTTAGTGATTTTTCAAGTGTTTATTTTATGAGGCAATAATGCAGTGTTTATATTTAATTGTTTCCAGATTTGCCAACTGTTGCCGACACTAAATTGAATTTCTTGACCGCTTATAAGCGTCCAATTCCAACTGTCTACAACACAGTGTTACAAGAGCTAATTGTGCAACAACATTTGATAAGGTACAAGAAATCCTACCAATATGATCCCGTGTTTGCGCTAGGTTTTGTTACTGTATATGATCAACTTATGGAGGGCTACCCAAGTGAAGAGGATCGTGATACCATCTTCAAAGCATATATAGAGGCACTAAAGGAGGATCCTGTGCAATACAGGCATGTTTGATCCATCTCTTGCCACTTTTTTTTTGTTGCTTTTACTCCTTTGCTGTTTAAAGGCACGCAAATGATTATTTATAAGTGATAGAGTGCTAGCATTGAGCCTGCC
Source organism: Anisodus tanguticus (assembly GCA_034509755.1). NCBI lineage: Eukaryota > Viridiplantae > Streptophyta > Magnoliopsida > Solanales > Solanaceae > Anisodus > Anisodus tanguticus. The sequence goes on along the minus strand of CM067544.1, from coordinate 24,641,936 downwards.
AGTAAGGTAGTTGTAGATAAAATATATTTTTAATTACCATTAAGAGTTTCTTGGAGGATGGAACCAAAACCCAAGATGAATAGGCTTAGCCGTATTATGGTGCTTGAGAAATGCAGATGTATGATTTCCCAATGAATGAAAGTGCTATTCAGAACAGTGAATTAGCTGTAGAACCCTTGATCAACTTTCATTTATTAAGGTGTAGCTACTAGCTACTGTTATCCTTAATCTAACAGTATAGAGTTTATGAAGAGGAAACCATGAATGAATTGAATAAAGTATCCCCATTCTGAGTGGATATGTCTACTGTAAGTATTTTAACCAGAGATTACATGGGATGAGTTTGGTCAAGAAAAATTATACATTTTTCCACTTGTAGAGTGTCATGACTCATTCATTTTTTTAAAAAAAAGTGTCATGACTCATTTTAGAGCCATGACTGACACTCGGCAGGCTCTACCCTACCAAGAACCATCTCGACCTGGCTAACGTAACTCATGCCTCTCAAGGCAAAACTCAACTTATAGATCACATTTCATAACCAAACTTCATCTATGCTTAGCGAAACCCAAAAATAGTGTAAATACATCTCAACCTAGTATTCACAATTCTTGATCATGATTCACCCGAATTGCAAGAAGGAGAAATTAGATTTAGGTAAAGATTTGAAGCATAATACGTCTTCATGTACAAGAAGTACGATTCCAGGAGACCCTCTCATCTTCCTCATGGTGGCCAAAATATTCAGTCTGTCTTTTTTGTTAAGAGAATTCAAATGTTGTTCTAGAGTTTGCTCCATGTACTCCATGAAAGTTTAGGGCCATGACCTAGAAACAAGCATCTCGTATTTCATTGAAGAAGCTTTATCTAGTCTAACTGCAAATCTTTGCCTTTGGAATGGAGCAGATGTTTAATCACAAGAGGTCAAATTTTGAAGAATTTAACCATGTGGACTATAAGCATATTATGTCTCTAATGCCTTGAAGAGACAACAACAGTAATAATAATGCCCGGAGCAGAATAAATCCAAGGACCACAATGTTTACTGACTAAAGTCTTGCAACAGTAATAATCTCAATATTATAAAATCAGAGTCTGGTAAAGTTGCCTCCATGTGACTAGGAGGTCATGGGTTCAAGCCGTGGAAAAAGCCTCTGGCAGAAAGAAATGCAAGGTAAGGCTGCGTACAATAGACCCTTGTGGTCCGACCCTTAGCCGGACCCCGCGCATAGCGGGAGCTTAGTGCACCAGGCTGCCCCTTTATAGTCTCTAATTTTCCATTCAAATAGAGACCATCGGATTTTATAATATTAAAGTCTTGCCACAAAAACTCGAGCTTTAGAATTCTTTGTTAAAAGCCAGATGGTCAATTGAGGTGGCTATATTATGTTAAAATGAACCAACCAAGAAAATGTTGAAACTATGCCCCATTTATTGTAACTTATTAATATGGGAAGATTTTCATTTTTTAAAGATTTTTTCTGTGTATTACCTTTTAATTATCATGACCACCCAATGTAAGAAGGTAAGAACATTTTGTGGATGTTCTTATTTTTTTTCCACATTTGTTATAGTCGTGAGTTGTAAATGAAATGTTTGCATCTAAGCGAAATGCGTATTGATGATTCATATAGCAGAGTGCCAATAGTTTGGGGTTGAGGTATAGTTGTTGTTGTTGTTATTGTTGTAGTTTGTTATAATCTTTTGTCTAACGTTGAGTAGATTTATCAAACATGTACTTGCTCTAAGACCTTTTATTATGATGTATGACCATTAATTCTTTCCTTTCTAGAGATTTCTAACTTTCCCAGTATGTTTATAGAGCTGATGCACAAAAATTAGAAGAATGGGCTCGTACTCAAAATGCCAGTACGCTAGTTGACTTTTCAACCAAAGATGGAGAAGTTGAAAACATTTTCAAAGATATTGCACAGCGAGCTGGAACCAAGGACAGTTTCTGCTACAGTCGATTATTTGCGGTTGGTCTCTTTCGCCTACTTGAGTTGGCAAATGTAACTGATCCGACCATCTTAGAAAAGGTATATATCATTAACATTCTTCATAGTACATTTTGTATCTTACAAGAACTTCCTGGTCATCTCAGTTTACTTGGATTTCTTAATTCACTTAGAAACACCACAAGCACTCTGGTTTCTGTGAATCTGTAACACTCTTCAAATGGTTATGATCAGCGCGTAATAGAATTTAGTGTCAGAAAGAAGGTTAGACATGATCAGGAGTTGTAAGCCCATATCCGGGTGAGAAACAAATAGTTTCAAGTTGCCTTTGCATAGCTAACTACTGGGTGCATTGAAAACATGAAAAAGAAAAAGAAAAAGAAAGAAAAAAACTAACAAAAACATATAAGTTTCAAGTTTTCATCTTGGATAGAACTCTAAAAATCGGGAAACCTGGTTCAAGCTATAACACTGATGACAAATATGTTCTCTTAGAGCGTCTCAAGACTTGGGGCTAGGTATAGTTTCTGTTCTTGTCTTTTCACTCATGTTTGGGTGCTAGCCTCTATACTTTATTACCGCCAGATTGAGAAAACCTACGGTATCATTCTGGCTGATATCAAACAGACAAAGGGAATGATCGAAAACCATTCAGAGAATCAGAGAGAAATTTCAGAGAGAAGGGTCAGTTCCCTTCTCATTCCCCTTCCTGGCTACACCTTCTAAATTGCCTAGAATTAGACATGACCATGCCGTTGATTTAGGGGTTTTCGCTTAGTTTTCTGACATCTGGTGTCCAATTTTCTGCTCTGCTTTGCTCTCAAGAAGATTGGCACTCCTCTTTCCTTCTCATGAGTCTTAATTGATTTGATATTAATGTCTGTTAGTAGCAAAAGGATCAGCAGAGATATTCTTTCATTACTATTTGCTTCAGGTAATCCCTAGCCATTAGCAACAGCATTTCCCAATAGGTCCGTTTGCTGCTAAAGCCTCCAGACTCTAGTCATCTCTTTGCGTCATTCTGTGAAAGTTCAGCCGCATTTGAGTCCGGTCTTCTTGACTTTTTCTTTTTCAAAGTTGAGTTTCTGAAAAGAGCAGAAGACTCACTCTCTGCATGTAGATTACTTAATATTTGAGGTTTTGCTCAATATAGTTGGTTATGGATTGGGCAATTTGGCATGAATACTTTGGTGATGAACTAAATTGATTTTAAAGGGATTATATTGAAAGGCATTGAAGCTGAACCGATATCTCAGAGTTGCAATTTAGATTGGAGGGAGTTGACTTGCTTATTTTGGTTTATGATGAAAGAGAATGCACTTACTTTTGACACTTTCTGTTAACTGATTCACATTTATGTTCCTTTCAGTTACCTTGCCCTATTTTACTGTTTCTCTTTCTTCTTGACATACTTTTTTTGATGAAAAAAATGAACATCCATGAGTGCTATGGATCACACTATAAGTAGATGTGAATCAATACATTTCTTAAGAAGAAAGTGTTTAAAATCTTACATGGTTGTTTTATGATAAAAGGTAAAACTCAGACCTGTGTATTATTGTATGACTAAAACTACAATTAACTGTCAGGAGCTGTAAAAATTTAACTTAAAAGAGCATTGAAATCTTTATTCGATAAAACATGGTTATGCAGAAGTGTTAATTCTGAAGCCAAAGGTGTGAGTTCTCAGGAAATCTGTGAGAAAGAGAATTAATGGCACTCGTCATAGAACAAGGAAAAGCTCATGGATTAATGGCCAAAACTGTAAAATAGGAACTCTGTGTGTTATTTTCTGTGCAAGTTTCTTGAATGTATTTAACCAGTCCATGATACCCCTGTGATTGTACCAGAAATAGCAGTCTTTAGTTAGTCTTTCACTGAGGTATGTGGATCTCCAGCCTTCAGGAGTTCTACTATCTCTCTCTGTCACATAAATCATCTATCATTCCTTGATTGCACTGACGAATCAACAAATGTGTGATTGTTAGATGATGATCTTCACAAACAGTTACATTCATCACAAAAAAGGGAAAATGGGGAACAAATTAAAATTCAAATCATTTTTCTCATATACAACATTATCCTCCATTAAGATAAATTCAATGTCTGTCTGAACAAAAAGCAAGCAAATTCCTTAAAAGCATCCATAGTCTAGGCTTCCTCCCATGAGACTTATTTTGTCTCTTAACCTGCACGACAAAGTACAAGGTTTCAGTTAACCCTCAATGTATGAAGAGAGTTAAATTTCCCTGCACTTTGTTGGTTATAGCACAACTGCTTTTTTGTCTTTCTTGAAAATTCTGTACGACAAGAAAGCTAAATGAAGAGATTTGTGCTAGTAAGCAAAAAGAAGAAAACAATTTAAACTTAAGATAATCATGAGTTGACAACAACAACAACAACATACCTAGTGAAATCCACAACGTGGGGTCTGGGGAGGGTAGAGTGTACGCAGACCTTACCTCTACCTTGGTAGGTAGAGCGGTTGTTTCCGAAAAACCCTCGGCTCAAGACAAAGCACAAGCAAAGCAAGATAATCATGAGTTTATTTTCCATAAAAGAGTCACTTGTTTGGATAATTGGATTGATGAAATAACAATGGTCTTGCTTATAATTGGAGTAACTAGTGTAGCAGAGGTTTCCTGAATGTGTTCACGTATAGGTGCCAACCTCCCCCCCCCCCCCCCCCCCCCCCCCCCCCCTTTTTTTTTTTTTTTTTTTTTTTTTTTTTTTAAAGATGTTTATGCTCATGTAAATTTCAACACACTTGGACGAGAATATCATTGTTGACTTGTGGAATTGGCATGACAGCTTTGTGCTGCACTCAATGTAAATAAGAAAAGTGTGGACCGGGACCTTGACGTTTACCGCAATTTGCTCTCCAAGCTGGTTCAGGCTAAAGAGCTGTTGAAGGAATACGTGGAAAGGTTAGAGTTCTTTCTTGGTTTGACACTCTTCGGTATTCTTTCTCTTAACTGTTTCCTATAAACTATTGAGCTGCTTTTTTCTCTAGCATGCTTCTTGGATAAGTTCTAACAAGGTTTTGTTCATCGTAATCTGTTGATATCCATGACTATTCTCTTATTTTTGCCCTACTTATCCACCCCCGGGAATTTTTTTTTTGTTTTTGCCCCCTTGTTTCCCTTTCTCTCCATCATTTACATTCTTCACATGTATTTTGGTATAGTGCAAATGTAGTCAATCAAGACCTTGTCTGGTGAAAATACGTTTACCATTTTATCTCAATTTTACAATGTGTGTTGTTTAGGGAGAAGAAAAAGAGAGGAGAAAGGGAAAGTCAGAAGGCCAATGAGACAGTGACAAAATGCTTGGGAGACTACCAATATGCTGGGAGGTAAGGCAAATATCATTGTCGTCCTGCTTGTACCTCATTGACTTGTTCGCTATGGAACAGTCCATGTATTATAGAGCTCAGTCTCCAAAGCGCAGGCAAGTTATATTAGAAGATCAAAGTCACGTTGAATGTTTTTTACTACAGTAATTGAGATATACAGCAATGTTCATTAGTTTCTGGTTAAACAGAACAGCTTTATTGTTGCAACTATCTCTAAATTATTTGTAGATAAAGCCTCTATGTAGTGACAAAAATCAAGGATTTGCTCAGCAGTAATGCTATCTCATTTTCTTTGGTTTTGACCGGAGTACAGATAAAATCAGATGAACTCTGCTGTAACAATTCACTATGTAGATATAGCTCTTCAAGTGGGTGGTGGTGAGTATTCATACAGAAAGTTCGTAAATGTAAAAAAGCAATAAGATCTCCCACCCTATCCTCGAAGCTTAGGGCCTTCAAAATATACTTCAAAGCACTTCGTCAGTTATTTCATTGAGGATTTTAAAGTTCCGTTTGTGTTTTTCTAAAGGCACATTCAAGTTAAGCAAAATGTTAGATTGTTGCATTAGGAGTTAAATTTGTTGGTTTGTCAATCTTCCTAAATCTTGAAATGTTACGGCTTACTTCAAAACCAAACATTTTTTCACTCTTCCCATTTTCAGTGAGAAATTTCCCACGACTAATTGCCACTAAAATATGTGGTCATATGCTACAAGGTCGGGACCGGTAATATTCAATGTTTTTAACATTTCCTTGGATCCGTCTGTCATTTGTTGAGTGTTCTCTATTATCAGTATTCTCCGTGAAACTTGCTACTGTAAAAAAAAAATGACATTCCTAATCTGGTCACTTCTGGTAGAGAATGCAAGTTTAAAAGCCAAATAATACTCTGCTCAAATAAAATAAGTCCTGTAAAAGGCTATAATGACGATTTCAAGCGTCTTCTGTATCATACACCAAGTCACTGAACTTGACCTTTACACCAATTGATCACGAAATATTCTATGCAAAAACTCTAAAATATCCGTGCCTATAAATTCGATATGGAGCCTCGTTTTGTCTACTATACAACAAATGGAATCTAGAGGTAGTAGAAGAACAAAGAGAAATTATGCAATTAACTGAGACTAGAAACATCAACCTCGTCTGGAATCTTGAAAGTGTCTGCTGCACCAAATTTCCTCCGTTCTTCATCGACCGAATTTTCTTCATCACTATCAACCTCATGATTGAATTGACTTGAGGGATCATGTATACTTTTGGCTCTGCAGTCATGGGTAGCAAGCATCTTAATTTGGCCCAGATGAGAAATTTCTACCACAACGGTGTCATTTTCAGGTAGGGGTTGCTTCCATGGTTCCCCATCAATCCTCATAAATGTATGGTCAGCTGCACCTTTGCGAAACTCAAACCGGATTCGATGTGCCTACGAGTAGGGAAACCGTAGAGGAAATAAGCAGCTAAGTTTTCAGCATAATAAGTAGGTGAGATTATAAGTACACATAAAATCTAGTTTTCAGAAAACATCTAAGAAGATGACCTCTCCCGAATAGGTCATGGTGGATATTTTATTTTCTCAGGGCCATAAGCAATAATTTAGACAGAGATGCTGCAACTATATTTTATTATTCCAAAGAATTATGGGTCTTATGTTCTATTTGTTCAATGTTTTATCTTTCTCTGGATAACTCTATCGGCTCAAACGTCTTTATCCTTCTTGCAACACAAAGACAATCACTAGTAGAAACAGAACTTCTCATTGGTCGACATACATATACACGCAAATATTTGTAATAACCACAATTCGTTCCTAACCTGGGCAAGACGTGTCCCATGCCCTTTTGGAGCAAGAAGGACCAATCCGTGCCAAGCATCTCTGAATCCAACAACCTCAAGAAGGCCATCATCTACAAATGGAGGAGTCAAGTCCCTCTGTCCAATCAAGAAACATATGCACGTCAGTATAACTACAAAAGAATAAAAAGACTTCAAGAACACTGACCTGGACAGAAAAGGAAAAAAAAACTAAAGCCATAAAACACTTTTAAGGAAACAGAAACAAGGGCATATTTGGGGAAGAAGCTTGTTTGGAATACATACATATTGGCGTTTGTTGCTATTTGGTGTTCCCCAGGGATTTAGTCCACCGGAAAAGCTAGGCAAGTTGAGGCATACGATTGACCTGACACTGCAAGTACAATTGGACAACAAAAAAGAATAGTTAAAACTCATAGGTAGTTCTTTAGAAACCAACTTAATCAAGCCGTCATCAAAGGTTACTACACTACAAGTAACTAATAGCACCTGGGAGGGATCTGAAGGTCTTGCCATTCACCCTGCTTTTTCATTATCTTAACCTTGGTTAGTTCAGCTATGTTCCTGCAGTAAACCAAAATTAGCAGCCAACAGAGACCAGTAAATTCTCAATAAGGTATACCATCATAAGAGATGATAGTAAAATGCTCAATCCAGAAGTAATTAACTCGAACCATCTTGTGACGGGAAAATTTCTTATTCTCCTCAAGGTTTTGTTCAAATTTATGCTCGCTACTTGGCACAAATTATGAACGGGAAAAATGCTGGTTGGAAACTAATGACACCTGCAGAATTTGTAGTTTTATCTTTCTATCCGAAGTAATTGTCATGGTTTACCGGGCAAGGGTAATAATGCAAGAGTTCATGTTTTCCCACATTGTCATGTATGTAGGAACAATCAACTTGCGCAAATTTAGCATAGAAGTTGCTAACATATTGGCTAATTATTATGTCGACAGACTACTCTACTGTTTTTAAAAAACGTGGCCTTTTGAAGAAATTACACTATTTTAGGATGAACTAAAAAGAAAAGACTTAAATCAGAAAAAACGGGAATATCTCACTAAGTTACCAAGAGCAATCATCGAATTCACATTTTAATGTTTCCGGCAAGAAGATCAAATGGCTACTTAAAGTTAGCACAAAAGAGGCTAAGAGCAGGTACCACACACTGATGAAACTGATATGAAAAGTTCAAGCAGATTAATAAGTTGCTTTCAATTGAATAGAAGAGATCACGGTACACGCTTTTTACAGTCGGGGCGAAATTATAGAACTGAATATGGTCAGTCTCAGGAGTCCAAACTGTGATGATTATTCCAATTTTGATTTTTCTGTTCAAAAAATAATTAGGTGCAGCTTACCTCAGGCCTTTAAGGAGGCGAAGCAGAGGATACAGTTTTGTTAAGTTGCAAAAGATATGGAAGGAGTTGAGTAACAAAACTACATTGCAGACTCACCTCGAAGAAGGATGAACGAGGGGGGCAAAAAACCATCCTTGTGTACATCCTAGCTTTAAATATGAACTCTATGGAGCAAAGAAAAATTAGCATTAGGCATTCGTTCAAATATTATCTTAACTGAAGCAATAGATAATTTCAGGTAATTCAAATCATTTACAGAATGTTAAGAGATGCTAGAACACTTCCTCAAGAAAAAGAGAGGGAAAATAACTTCATTTGAGCTAGGATAGTGAAACCACGATTTCCGTTTAGTTATTAAATGCCAAGTAAAAAGTTATCATGGTATTATATGGCAATTATATAAACTGTTGCGTTTAACAATAATTGTTAATTGGTCCATATATATATATATATATATATAAACCCCACCCCTCCAAACACCCCTACTCGGTAGCCTAACTGTGGCTTTTCTCACTTTGATTCACTGCTGACTCGATATCCAATTTTATGCTTGGAGGTCGAGGGTCCTTAACACTGGGATATCCCTCATTCATCTTGAGTACCAGTCATTGCGAATTGTTTTACTGTGTATCATTATCATTAGAGTGAGATAAAAGAAGTAGAATGGTAGAAATGTCCTTAATTACGTAACAGAAAGTGAAAGTTCAGTCATCCTGCTAGTCACTTCGGACATCTGCTTATTGATGTATATTGGTCACTATGAATACGCAGGCATGAGGTGCTAACAGAATTAAGACTAATGGAGCCAACATTATCTTAAAAGGTATTAAGTCAAACTGCTGAACCTCCTAGAAACGATGTTTTCCCCATATACTTGAGGCATCAACACAACAATATTCATGAGAGCTCCATATTAAGGTGAAGTGCTAAATATAGTTCCCAACCAAAATAGTTCTGGTCACTCCTAGAAACAAAGTTCCCCATATACTTAAACCATCCTTCTGTTTGTTCCTGCTCATGAACAAACTTTCAAAGTAAGCAAATGTTGCCCCTAATCATGTGTCAATTATCTCTTAAGAAATATCAAGCATAATCTAATGGCTTAGGAACCACATTGAAAGAGATACCAAGCAATGACAAATATTGATGTGGATCTCCTGAAGCATGTACCACCTAAGATAAGGGTGCATGGCAGATTTACGACATTAATTCACAGGGAAAGCATAGATTCCGTTAAATAGTTTCTAGAGGCATAAGCAATCTAAGAAGGAAAATGTATATCAATGAACTTCACGACATACCACTAAAAGGCAAAAGCACCACATATCTTAAGTCTTTCCACGGATGTTCCTATCCTAATAATAAGCATAACATCACCTACTTCCCTCTGTCTGCGTATTTTAAGAAAAGGAAAAATAAAACCAACTATGATCGACCTTGATCAGTTTCTTAAGCTTTTCCTCTTCTAATCACCCATATTCCTAGCAACATGACTTCAAAACCAACCCATACCCATGTATTTATTGAAACATTATCCTAGTAGACAATTTTAGATGTGTTTAAGGCTTCAAGGATGCATATGTGCTTGTTAGTTCGAAGGAGATGTGGATAAACAAATTAAAAGACAATAAGAAGCATTAGAAGCTTATCTGAGGAAACAGGGAGGGAATAGCATGTTTTGCATAGTATTTACATAGATAGGACGTTTTGCATAGTATTTGCATAGATAGCACGTTGATTTTACTTGGTTTGAACAGGATAGGATATACTAAGTTTTATAGGAGGGTCTGCGGCACATAAATCAAGACAAAAGCTGCACAATTATGTAGTTTTCTTTGATCTATCATATGTTCTGATCTGTCTCAACAGCAGGGGATGTAAAGCTGGAGTTCCATTAACTCAAACCTTCACAAGCTGATATCAATACGAAGTTAACAGTGGAAAATACACTTTTTGACTTTCTGTGTGATAGAACAGAACCTATTAAGAACTCACAAGATAATATGGAACACCGAGAATCTTGACCCCTGCTGTCAAGAACCTAACCTACATCTTACAACTTATCTGTTTTGTTACAGCAGTCATTTAATTGGGTGTAATTTTCTTTTCTTCTAGATAGAACAAAACAAAAGGTCCAAAAGCAAATAAACCAAAGAGAAGCTGTATCATCTTAATTTTTTTCATTCACATTACTACCTGATTGACAAGCTGGTTTTTGAATTTGTCAGGGTTCATTTTTCGGTCTGAGTGAAATGCATAAGATACTTGTGCATCCATCCCTGTTAACAGAGAATTCGTGTTAGATGTAGTACTAGATGACTAACAGCACAAGCAAAGAAATAACTTCAGATCATAGTTGAAAGAAATAATCTCCTTGATTATTTTCATTAATTGAAAGGTATTTATACAAGTTACAAAATAGGAAAATCCTATTCCTATTCTATTCCTAAAACCTTATTCTACCATAATTGTATCCATAATTCTAACTATACAATTATGGTAAGTGTATAACACTAATTAAGGTAACCTTTACACTACAATATACTACAAATATATATACCATATATACAAGATTGTAATGCCTACAATCTGCCCGAGATTGGGCCTTGTAATCTGCCGAATATGCTGGGCCAGTCCATTGATATACCGTGATATACACTGCTGTATATTCAGTGTATATCACGGTATATTGCCTTGTTTAACACACCCCCGCAGTCATAGCGGGCGGTCTTCGAACGCTGAGACTGCCCCTAAAATCTTCAAAAAGGACCGCGGGTAGACCCTTTGTAAAAATGTCTGCAACTTGATAACGAGACGGGACATGGCATACGCGAACGTGACCCTTAGCAACCTTTTCACGGACAAAGTGAATGTCCATTTCGATATGCTTAGTGCGTTGGTGCTGAACCGGGTTACCTGAAAGGTAGATGACACTAATGTTATCGCAATATACCAAGGTTGCCTTCTGAATAGGACAATGAAGCTCCAAAAGCAAATTACATAGCCAACATGATTCGGAGACCACATTCGCTACCCCTCGATATTCGGCCTCTGCACTTGAGCGTGATAGAGTTGCCTGACGCTTTGCCGACCAGGAGACCAGGTTGTTGCCAAGGAACATACAGTAGCCAGACGTCGACCGTCTGGTGTCGGGACAACCACCCCAATCAGCATCTGTGTACGAGACAAGTGTGGATATAGAGGAAGGATACAAGTGCAAACCATAGTCCAGTGTCCCCTGAATATACCGAAAGATGCGTTTGATTGCATTCATGTGCTCAACCCTGGATCATGCATGAATAAACACACCTGCTGAACAACATACGTAATATCCGGTCTGGTAAAGGTAAGATACTGGAGGGCCCCTGCAAGACTGCGATAGCAGGTCGGGTCCTCGTATGGTGCACCTGTCGCGGCACTAAGCTTGGCTCTTTCAAAGACATGGCCTATTCATCAGTTGGATATCAAGAATGCTTTCCTACATGGTGATCTTAAGGAAACAGTATATATGCATCAGCCGTTGGGGTTCAGAGATCCTAATCGTCCTCATCATGTATGTTTGTTGAAGAAGTCCTTATATGGGCTTAAGCAGTCTCCACGAGCCTGGTATACAAGGTTTGCTGACTATGTTTCGACTATTGGGTTCACTCACAGTAGGTCAGATAATTCCTTGTTCATCTACCGTCTGGTTCATCCTTGGCCTACATTCTGTTATATGTGGATGATATCATTTTGACTGCCTCTTCCGATGCATTACGCCAGTCTATCATGGCCATGCTCAGCTCTGAGTTTGCTATGAAGGACTTAGGGCCCTTGAGTTACTTTTTGGGGATTGCCGTCCAGCGTCATTCAGATGGTTTGTTTTTGTCTCAAAGAAAGTATGCGGCTGAGATCATCGAGAGGGCTGGGATGTCATCCTGTAAGTCGGGCAGATTGTAATCTGCCGAATTTGCTGGGCCAGTCCATTGATATACTGTGATATACACTGTTGTATATCACGGTATATTGCCTTGTTTAACAATAGTCTAGGTTAAGACATAAACCCAGAGACATTTGGTTTATTTCTATGGGAATTTGAGGTTCCTAACCGTCGTGATAGTTATCCACGAAAATCAATTCCTAATGCAGGCTTTTACGACAAATTAAGTCTTGCTTCTAGTAAATATCTAATGAGTCAATTACACCGACCTTTTTTCAAGTTGCCATAATTTAGAGGACCTCCTTTCTGTTTCTTTTTTTTTTTTTTTTAATTTTAAAATGTAAACTATGAAAAACTATGGATGAGTTGAACTATCTCTAGAATGAAATTACTTGACTCAAATTTAATACAAGAATTAAGATAAGGAAAATATGGTTATTTTAAACACTTTAGTAGGCCAATTAACTCAGAACTAAAAGGCAAACCAAGAATTGACAACAGCAGGGGGAAAATGAGAGACCAAACTCAATACAAGGTTTTTATATCAATCATTTGCGCCTCAACTCCAAACTAGTTGGGGTGGGCTAAATAAATCCCTATTGATTCCACTCTACATGCTCTCATTTTACTTACGTGGACCTCATGTAAGTGTAACAACAACTAAGTCTTAATTCCAACTATTGGTCTACCTATATGAATGCTTTGCTTCCATTGTGTTGCTAGGTCTGCTACCGAGAGATTGTATATCTTTAGGAACAGCTTTCCTTCATATAATCTTTAGTCTATCTCGTCTTCTTTCCTTCATAGGAGTATATAAATCAGGTATACAATAACATTCAAAAAGATCTTGAACTACTAACTTATTGCCTTGGATGCTTAGATTATTTCTCTAATTGATATAAAGATAATCATTCCATATAGGGATTGATTATTACATCCTACCCTATTCTATTCGATATTACTAACTGGCCTGATAAAATGAAGAAGTTAAATGGCTATATAGAATTTAATTCCTAATCAGAAGAACATGCACTTACCCATGCTGAAGTAATTCCAGAAACCTCCACGGAATGTATGGAAACCTTCCTGCATCGTATCAGGTAAAAAGAGGGAATAAGTTATCCACTTCATCCACGAGTAACATTTTAAAACAGACCAAGCTAAGAAAATTGTAACTTGCAAAAGCCCCGAAATTACGCATGCACACTGATAGACATATCCATATGCTCACTTTTCATTCTTAATAGATGTGAATGCATTTGAAAATGGAAATCTTACCCAAAGACGCCCCACCCTTTGTAAATACACAAGGAAACTCTTTTGTAAAGTAGTAGATGTACTTATGCAGAAGCTGATACTTGTAAAAGATACTGATTCTTTTACATATGTTTTACTCTTTCAAATAGCACTCAAATCAGAATGGTGAATTCTGCAATTCTCCTTTCTCATAGAATATTATGCTTGAACAACTTATTGCAATGAGACTATGTAGTTCAAGCCATTAACAATAATGGTATCCCCATCCAACCATGTCAGATATGCCAATTTGAAACTCATGTACCTTTATATATGTGTAAAGTGCTGAAAGTCAAATATTATATCAACTCCAATCATTGTTCACTGTTTTTGCGACATAATTCAAACAAGTTTTTACAATGCAGTGATTTTTTGGTTTATCTTTCTCTCAAAGCAAGAAAACTCATGTTGTAGAATATTCTTTAAAATCAATGCTATTGTTGAAAGACAAGACCATCATAAGAATGATGAATAAATTATTTTGCAATAATTATGTTATATTGTAGTATATTGGAATCCTATCCATGTACTCCTATATAAGGTGCCTCTGGCCAATTTCATTAACAGAAGACTTAAAGGTGACACCTATATTTATTATGGAGCAGGACTTTCCAGGTTTAATATACTATCAGAAAAGACGCATAAGTGTGTGTTATTCATGTTAGAGAAGACAATTTCTTTATACACAAAAACATTAGTAATAGATGAGAATGTCTTGCCACATTCAGTTCATCAGATGGAGAAACCCGGTGAAAGGCATGCAAAGAATGAGGCAATTCCAGAGGTGCAATAGGATCACAAGAACCGCCTTTTTGTGGTCTCATCCTCATAAGAATGTGCCAACTGCATAAAGCGAATTCTTTAATACCAGTTGGTTGAGAATGAGCAGTCATGATGCACTGATTTACTATGAAATAACACTACTCCTGTAATACTTCAAGAAGTGTGTGCAATCGAGATATATATACCATACTAAGAGTATAGGATATAACCACAGAAAACTTCCCAAAAACTTGAACTTCCGATTGTTTTGGAAGAGTTTATTATGGTTGTGTATAATAGCAAAAAAGGCCTTTAGATCGACACAAATTTTTCTTCATGTTAAGATAGGTCAGTTATCACAAGAAATAGAATATGCAGAAATCAGTTCCCTTTACCAATATTGGATGCTAAGCACAAAAAATTGACGTATATAGCAATCTCTTCTGCGCTGCAGTTTAGATTATGAACCAGTATAAACGGAGAGATCACACTTTAGGAGCATGTTATGCTGTTCCAACTCTCTTTATACAGTATTCCTTGACTTAGCTAGAGATCAGAAAAATATTGTCCAATTTCCTTGAAAAGATAGATCTTTAAGGAAGATCCACATAGTATTACAGAAATAGATATAGTTACATCGAGCCCATTTTCGCATTTGTTGTTGCATTTTATTTCTTTACTTCTGATTCAAGAAAAATGATAACAATATATAGTGAAATGAGACCCCGAATGTCTGCGCACTTAAATTAACTATACATTACAAGCTCTCATCTCTTTAATATAAAAACAAGATATTCAATTCAAGATAGATGATGCATTCAGCTTGTACCACAGCCAAGAAGTTTGAACAAAGAATTAAAACTTGATCATCAAGGAATCAAAAATAAATTGAGAATATCTCACACAGGCCACAATATCACATATGAACTAACAAAATAACCTGTCCATCTTCATTTCTTTTGCATTCATTACTTGCTTCAAAAATGAGATGACGGAGTTAAGGTCGGTCCCTGGATTCTTCTTTCCCTGTCAATCACCAAACTGCACATCACATAAAGTATCTTTCTCAAAACTGAAGGCACACTAATGTATTATAGAAAACTAAAAGACTTTTACTCTAGCTACTAACTAAATGAACATGTTTATGAGCAATTTTTTTTTTGTATGCACAGATTCCATGTTGTTTATAGATAATTTCAACATAGTATGAGAAAAACTAGGAAACAAATTGCACAGCAAGACACCAGGCGAGCAAACTGAGAGCTTAAGCACCACTATATTGAGAGCTACAATTTACAGGAAAATACATCCTTCACAAATCTAGTGAGTCAACGGTTTCTGCCACAGATCCATACCCAGCCAAAAGCAAATGGAAGGTTATTTCCAGTTCCCAAAGGCACTGTCGCAATTGGAGGTGGCTGAGATAGTTTGAGATCAGATACAACTCCGAGAAGCCAGCCAGCCGTGCCATCTCCACCTGCGACCTAATATATAATTCAACTTCAGTACTTTATGCTGGAAAATAATCATCTGGCCCTCTGGTGAAGTTATGAGAAAACATGTTAAAATCATGAACCAACTCAAAGAATTCAACTCACGATTATTCTCATTCTCTCTTCGATTTCGGCAGCAAATTGATCGCCATTACTCTTGAGCCTTCCTATATTCAAATACAGTCTACGTAAAACACTATCAGGAGCTTCTTCTCCCAAATCAAAAACCTGAAAAGCTATGTACACCTCTATGAGTACAGGAAAATGAAAACCGGTCTTCAATCAATAACAATTCAGAAATTTGAAACGTAAATAAAAATTTATATAGAAGAGAAAAAATATATGTGCATGTTTTCAATCAATTACTCCCTCTGTCCCAATTTATGTGCACAATTCGGATTTCGAGAGTCAAACAATTTAATTTTGACTGTGAATTCGGCATGGAATCTTCAAGTTTTTTGAAATAAAATTTACATAATTGGAAACTACTTAAAAAGTATTATAAGTCACAAATCAAGCAAAAAAGGCTTGTGCAAACAGGTGACACTAAATTGATAATTCAAAATATTTAGTAAAAGATAAAGGAGACAATTACGATCAAAAAAGACTTATTTGAATCTACAAATCCGAAGGTGCCACATAGACTATCATTCTTATTTCTTTTGCCTTTGTGAAATCAAGGAAAACAGCTTTAAGTACCTGATATTTGTTAAGAAGATGGCGAAATGTACGAAGAAGTTCTCCTCCAAGTTGACCTCCGCTGTTAGAGTTGATGAACACTAACACAGGGCATGTAGGTACATCAGGTAAACGTATACTGTTGCTCGAAGCACCCGGTGCAAGTATATAGGTAGGAATATAGAAGTCTCTATGGATGTTGTTACTCATCTCGGACTCAGAATCCGCCATTAACTCTAACTGCAAGCCGCACTAACAACTAAATTACACAAAATAAGCAAAGAGATAATGGTCAAAAACACAACTGAAGCATCACTTTTTTGTGAGTTTTCTACCTGAACTATTAGATGTTTGTGTTTCCTACCTGAACTATCACTAATTATTTATCAAAACACGCCTCGACTAATATCTGATGGTGCGTGGTGTACACTCTCTTTTTATGCTTAAAAATGGTGGTAAATAGTACTCCACGCGGATAATTAAAGGAATTAATTGGAAAAAAGATTAAGATATAATGGTAAAAACACGCTTGAAGTATCACTATTTTGCGAGTTTCCAACCTTAACTATCAGGTATTTGCATTTCCTACCTAAACTATCGCCAGCTATTTATAAAAAAATCACCTCGAAACTAATGAGTCAGCTGCCATATGGATGCCTGTTTCACTTGGTCTAGCCAACTTCAAGATGTGTTTTGATAAATAGTTGTTGATAGTTTAGATAGAAAACGCAAATAGGTAGGAAACTCACTAAAAAAAACACTTCAGCTTGTTTTTGACCATTATCTCGTAAGTAGAACACAAAAAATGAAGAACATAGACGATAATAATCGCCATTATCACATCTTTCAGCAACTTTAAAAGACAGATTATGGAAATTACTCTGTTCAAAGGCCGTAAGAGGATTTTCAACAAACATGTATCCTGCAAAAAACACTGATTCCTCATATTGACTAGTCAAACTTGTTCATACATTTACTTTGACTTTCATAAACCGAAATTCGCATACATTTTATACGTAATTCCGATAGGAAAGGACGATCAACAAGGAATTCAAAGAGATTGATGAGATGGTGCAATTCGATAAAATTAAACGTTGCTTGTTAATTCAAATAGTAAAAGAATAAAGCAAAGAAACAGAAGATTTACCTGAGAAAGAAAAGTATATTCGAATGACAATAGTAAAGGACTTTGAGAAATTCGGATCTATATATATAAAAGAGAAGGAAGTAAAGGGAAAACGCGTGATATTGACTGATTCACTTGAACTTTCTAAGATCACATGGTTTAGAAGATACTCATGAGTAGCACCCTTAAACTTAATAGAGTAAGTTAAAGGAATGAAAATTTGAAAATGATACTCCCTCCGTTAATCTTAAAAAATACTTACTGTGACAAAAAAATAAACACTACAGTAATTGTATGCTTGTAGTTAAGTCTACGTGACCTATTATCGGGTCAAATAATATCACATAAATTAAAACGGAAAAAGTAATTAATTAGAATTAACTCTACATGCTCCTATTGTACGGTGAGGAAATTGTAAAGGCGCTTTCCTTTCTGCAGGTTAGTTGGCTGCATTTTGACATTTCCCACTGCCCTTTTTGGTTCTTTATGTTCACTAATTGTATGCTTGTAGTTGAAAATTTTTATTATGAGCGAGGCACAACCTAACAATAATGGAACAAAGCAGCTATCTGCAAGCTGCTATGGAACATATGTGCAAAACAAGACAAGTTGTGGGTGAAATGGGTCCATAGTTATTATTGGAAGGAACAAAGATATAATTAATGATATACCAAAACAGGCTTCTTGGATTGTTCAGAGGATTCTTAAGGCAACCAAGTACTTTACTCAGGTTGATTATTCTATGACTATTGTTCAGAATATGCAACAGTTCTCAACTAAACAGCCGTATGTCAAGCTCAGGGATCAGTTCCAGAAGTTGACATGGAGGAGATTAGTGTGCAATAACATTGGGCTGCCAAGGTGGACTTTTATGCTCCTGCTAGGTGCTCATGGGAGGCTTGCTACTAGAGATAGGTTGCATAAATGGGGTGTAACAAATGACCAACAATGTCCACTGTGTGAGACAACAGATGAGAGCTTAAATCACGTGTTTTTCCATTGTGACCACTCTTCTCAACTTTGGGCAAACTACTTGCATGGATAGGCATCAGGAGAGTTGCTAGAGGGTGGGATGAAGAACTAAGCTGGGCAGTGCATAATGCCAGGGGTAAACACCATAGGCAGAAGTCTATCGCATGTTATTACCAGCAACAGTTTACTATATATTGAGGGAAAGGAACCAAAGGATCTTCTAGCATAAGACACGAAATATCTAACTTGCTCATTAAGTTGATTATACAGGGGGTGCACCAATGAGCAAATATCAATCCAAAAATAGCAGGATGGTTGTCAAACTTCAACTATTACCCAATGTAGTTGAGAAATATGTGCTTACTAGGAAGGGAGGCTATTGGATGTATTTATTTTGTTAATGAGATACTAAATACTTGTGCTCGAGCTGACTAATGGGCCTCTTTGTCCAGTAGCATAGCTCTTTCATGATTTGTAATTCATCACTTTTGGTTAATAATACAAGTTATTCATTAAAAAAATATTTATAAATTACAATCATAAGAGAAATTAAGAGAACTTCTTGGAAACTGGCAGCAAATGCCTCCTTTACTCTAGCAAAATGGCTATATGAGCGCCATAGTCCAATTGGTGGCCTCCTCGCCGCCGCCCCTTTAAAGACCTCAACACTATTTACTTTTTTCATTTTATAAGTAATTAATATAGACAAGAACAGGTGAAGAGGAAATGCCCATTTACCCGATTTTGGGATCACTATTTAAGTCATATTCGCGGTCCATAAAAATTTGTAAGTCTATCCACTTTGGGACAATTTCAGTTATAGGATATCTAAAGTTTCATATGGCTGAAGTTCAATAACTTTTGCCTGAAGTTAAGTCATTTTTACTTAAACTTCAGGCACAAAATATTTGAACTTCAGTTATATAATTTAGATAATTTGTCCACAATTATTGCAAAGTGAATGCAGATTAAATAGTGATGTGCAAATAAGTGAAATTTTTACTAATCACTAGGTTATGCAAAAGTCACACTGGTTCTAAACATTTTTAATCTTCTTTCATGTTCTCAACAAGCTCAATAATATAGTTGTAAAGCCCATTCAGATGTCTTATCCCCAAAGAACGGGTTGCTACTTCCATTGAATAATGGAAAAACAACACAAATTATCCCTAAAATGTAAAATATAGGACAATTCGCACAAATGCCCCTCTTTCGGGGCGGTCTTTAATTTTTTCCCCTCAAATATTAAAGTTTTAATTTTCTCTTTGCTTAAAATTTGTGGGTTTTGGATTCGAACATCAGTTCAGTCAATTTTTTTTTAAAAAAATCTCAAGGCAGAGTTTGCCTTCAGGCATAAGACAAACTCTACCTTAAGACAGAGTTTGCATTAAGGAAGAGTTTTTATGCCTGAAGGCAAACTCTGAGAGTTTACTGGCAAACTATGCTTTGCGAAATACAAATTTTACTTTGCGAAATTTTAACTGAGCAGGGGTTTGAACCTAGGACCATGGGATATTTCCAGCCCCTTTTTTAAGCGGAGGAAAAAATTAAAGATCAATAATTTAAGGGGAAAAAATTAAAGACCAATGCCTTTGAAGGAAATTCACGCAAGAAATTATAAAAATTTTACCCGCTTATGTCTCCTCCTAAACTATTTTTGTTTTTACTCAGTGTATCAAAAATATTTACTTGAGTACCCCGCCCCAAAACCCTTTCTCCGTGATATCATCGCAGTATAATTATATATCATGATGGTATCATGGAAGATTAAATCGGTCCTCAATGTACCATCTATGTATATTTATATATCATGATGGTATCATGAAGGAATAAGAGAATATCGCATTGAAGCAGTTTTTCATATACTATGATGGTATCATGGAATACTGAGGAGTGTCTCATTGATGGATTAAAACAGTCCTTCATGATACCATTTCACTATATGTATATAAGATGATGATATCATAGAGTTTTTTTTTGAAAAAAAGTATTTTTTTTTTAATAAATGTACATGATCCACTATGATACTCTGTTAGTATATTATATGTATCAAATGAATTTTATAGAGGATTAATTAGTGCTTTGAAGAAATGAAAGAAGATGATCTCTATAATACCATCATGATATATCAAAGACAGAATAATACCATGTTGGTATCATAATGTTAGAGAAATACATCATTACCCCCTGAACTTGGACCATATTTCAAAAAGACACTTCAATTTTACGGAGATCCTATTATCCCCTGAACCTGTTCGAACTAAAGTAAATAGGTCCTTCCGACCAATTTTGACATCTGCTCACAAGTCAAAGGTCGCGCGTGTATGTCACCCCTAATAAAAATATTGTATTCCATCTTTTTTAGACCCGTTTAATACGAATCGGATTTTTACACCCAAATATTTTTGACCGAATAACTGTTAACCCCCCCCCCCCCCAATTTTCAGCACACCCACAAAGGAATTCAGTAATGGAACTCTAAAATTAAACACCCACCAAACAAGTTTTCACCAACGTGCAAATGTCGCACTTCCCATCAGCAAAATCACAGAAAAAAAAAACAACCTTTCAATCCCCACCCAAACTCCAATTCTCAGAAAAACCCAAATATAATCTATGATTTTTAAACCAATAAAAAATACAATAACATAACCAGTGAAATTCCACAACGTGGATCTGAGGAGGGTAGAGTGTACACAAACCTTACCTCTACCTTGGTAGGTAGAGCGGTTGTTTTCGAGAGACCATCGGCTCAAGACAAAACCTAAGCAAAAACAAAAGCAAAAGCAAAAGCAAAAGCAAAAGCAAAGAAGTATGAAAATGCAGGTATCACAAGCGAATAAGCCATGATAGCACAGGTAAATAATCTAAACAAAGTACACTAAAAGACACATAGCCGCAGAAATCAAACTACAAGGGACTGTAAAACAATATTGCGCCTATTAGTATGACAGGCTAAGAGAGCCTACAATAATAACGCTACAACTACCAGTTTGTAAGCGTAACTAGGACTACGCTCGACTACCTACTACCCTAATATGTGTCCTCCACAACCCCCTATCTAAGGTCATGTTCTTCGTAAGTTTCACATGCGCCATATCCCGTCTAATCACATCTCCCCAATACTTCTTCGGCCTACCTCTACCCCTCCTCGAACCCGTTTATAGCCAACCTCTCACACTTCCGCACTGGGACATTTGTGTCTCTCCTCTGCACATGCTCAAATCATCTCAACCTCGTCTGCGAATAACATACACCATGGCACCTCCACTTGAATTTGTCGCGTCAGTCCATTCATCACCAAGGCAAATAAGAATGGGCAACTAACATACCCTGTTCTTAGCTCCATCATACATATCTTTTATCACCCTAGTGTACGCCACATGCACATCACTAACCTCCAAACATCTACATAGAACCTCCCTAGGGACTTAGTTGCATGCCTTCTCGAGGTCGATGAAAACCATATGTAAGTCTCTCTTCCTTTCCCTATACTGCTCCACAGATCTCCTAATAAGATAAATGGCTTCTGTGGTCGAACGCCCCGACATGAATCCAAACTGGTTCTCAGAAATAGACACGCCTCTTCTCACCCTCATCTCCACGACCCTTTCTCATACTTCCATAGTGTGGCTTAGCAGCTTGATACCCCTATAGGTGTTGCAACTCTGGATATCACCTTTGTTCTTGTACAAAGGGATCGTGTACTCCACCTCCATTCTTTGGGCATTCTCATCATCTTAAAAATCACGTTAAACAACTCAGTCAGCCACTCCAAACCTGCCCTACTTGCGCTCTTCCAAAATTCAACTAGGATCTCATCAGACCCGATCGCTCGTCCCCTACGCATCCTGCGAAAAACACCCTTAACCTCCTCAATCTTAATGCTTCTACAATACCCAAAATCCCGGTACCTACCATATTGCTCCAGATGTCCCAGCATAGTGTCTCTATCTACTTTTTCGTTCAAGAGTTTATGGAAGTAAGACTGCCACCTCCGCCTAATATGTGTGTCCTCCACCAGTACTTTGACATCCTTATCCTTGATGCACCTCACGTGATCCAAGTCACGTGCCCTCCTCTCACTCGTCTTGCATAGTCTGTACAACTTCCTATCCCAGTATGTTTCCTCTAATTCCACATACAGTCGTTCAAACTCCGCTATTTTTACTGATGTAACTGTAAGCTTTGCCTCCTTCCTTGCTATCTTATACAGTTCCCTATTCGTCCACTTCTTCACCTCATCCTTGCTTTCTACCAATTTCGCATACGCCGCTTTCTTCACTTCCACATTCTCTTGAATCCTCTAACTACCAACTTAATCGTCATCATCCTGTCATTGACCCTCCTAACCTCTACCACCTGATCCCTTAGCTCGTTGCCTACTAAAATGCCTACCACATTCCTATACCTCGACCTACTCGAGAACCATAACTTATACCCGTCCACATCCTTAGCCTTAGATCTTACACTTTTATACAATTAAAAAACCTAAACAACATACATACAAGTCTACAAATCATTTTGTTTCTTAGCGTCTTTCCCTCGTACATAATCATATCCCAGCCCTTCTCCCTTCTCTCATTTTAATGCGAATTAATCGTCTAATCTGTGGATGATTGAGTAACTTTTTGTGTTCGTTGGTTGATGAACAACTGGTCTCTTTACTTGCCTCTCCACTTGTGTGAGAAAATAACAACTCTTCCTAGGGCACATAAAGCAAATCACTGAACCTGCTGAAGAGATAAGAAAATCAGTCTTTTTGACAATGAAATTGCGTTACAAGAGTCGAGTACAATTCACGCCAACATATGAGTACTCAGTCGAGTTAATTAACTAGATCTTTAAACTATCTGATAAAAAAAGACAAAAATCTTTGATTATACGACAATCAAGACATAAATACAAACTATATATTCTGGGTCATTAGTCAGAATGTGTGTATATATTATGGCTTGTATCGATAATTACTTAATCTACGACATATTGAAGTTGTATTGAAAGAGATATTGAGTAAATTATCTTAATTACAGAATTAATAATGAAGATGAAGCGTCTAATATGTCACATAAAGAATAAATTTCATTAAGAAATGCTATAAGAATAATAAAACCAAATATCCACAGTGCATATTTTGAATTTGTATGACTGATTTTTGACAAGGATATCAATCATACAAATTCAGAATATGTATTGTGGATATTTGGTTTTATGACTAGTTATATTATTTATGTTGGTTCTACAAGTAACTTGTTCTTTTTTTTTTTTCCAACAATAGATGAAAGTGAACATCCATAGGTGCACACACAGTTAGACTTGAAGTAGTCATAAAATATCATACATATAACTCAATATTTTAAAAACTGAAGCCAACATAACTAAAATTTAGAACTAAGTTGAATTTACCTGCTTGGTTATATATTTTTGTTTTGCATTTGTATGATTATTTACATTTTATGTTGGTACTATTAACAACACTAATAGATCCTACTTTCTTCTTTTCCCACAAAAATGAAGGTGAAGATCCAGATATGTATACCAATAAACTGCACGACAAGGGTTGGTGGATATTTGAGCCAGAGATGAACTATGTTAGTGGACATATAGCTTATTATGACTATTGCAAGGGAGAAGAAAATTCTATTATTCAGATAGAGGCAGCGCATGAAACAGTTGAATGCCAATGATAGAAAAGTGAAATTTTCATTCAAGCTTTGGCCTTATTTTGAGATAAGTATAAGACTTTTATCAACCGATTTAGATATATATAACCTTGTCTATGAAATACCTGATAGTAAAGAGGTCGAGATATTTGTCGAGCATACAGATGATGACCAATGGAACTATGATGTGGTTGATTTTGAGGGCGGCACACTACAGGGTGAAGAAGACTTGGTAGATGTGGATATAATAGAGAAAGATGATGAGAGTGATTCCACAAGTGAAGAATGTGAGTCATTTCATGATTCTGATTATTCCTTAGAAGAAGATGACATAATTTTTTATAAAACCATCGACCCTACCGTAGAGTGGGTTGGTGTTAATGAAAAAAGTAGAGATAATCAAGATAAAGTTAAAACTGTGAATCTTGGAGTTGCTTCAAACATGCTGGCTATGTTTCCCAATGACCCTCAAGAAAATGACTGTGCTACATCAGATGAGGAACTAATTGGTTTACATGGAGATTCTGATGATAAGAATCTTAAAAAATCTACTTTTTTTTAATCCAACTAGGGATTTGGAGGATCCAAAATTTAAGTTTGCGCTTAATATGATTTTCACTAATAGCAAAGAATTCAAATAGGGAATTGAGGTACATGATGTGAATCAAAAAAGATATCAAGTTTAAAAAGAACGAAAGTACAAGTTCGAGGGCAGTTTGTAAAGTGCCAAGTTGCAAATGATCCATATTCGCATCAAAGGCTTATCAAGATGAACCTTTTATGATCAAGACAATAGGCCCTAACCATTCATGTGGTAATCAAAGAGATAACAAGACTATTGACTCTGGTTTTTTAGCTAAGAAGTATGTAGACGAGTTTAGAATCAATCCAAGTTAGGTGTAAAAGAATTTCAAGCTCATGTGATGAGGGCTCATAATTGTTCCATTACTCGGAATCAAGCTTATATGGTAAAGAAAAAGACATTAGATCTGACTATAGGGACTAAAGAAGAGCAATTTGATATGTTATGGAATTATTGTGCTGAGATAAGGAGGAACAATCCAGGGACTACATGTATTTTGAAGTTGGAGGAAAATTCAAAAACAATGATCAATGGTAGAAAAAGATTTTTGAGACTCTATGTCTGTTTTGCAGCTTGCAAACAGGGCTTCTTAGCCGGATGTCGACTCATAGTAGGGGTTGATGGATGTCATTTGAAAGGACAGCAAAAGGGGGCAGCTATTGACAGCAGTAGGCATTGATGAAAACAACAACATGTATCCTATTGCATTCGCAATAGTGGAAGGTGAACTGAAGGAAACATGAAATTGGTTTCTTACACTTCTTGATGAGGATCTAGGAATCTCACAAAACCCTTTTGCATGGACTTTCATTTCTGATAAGCAAAAGGATTTAATTCCAACATTTGATGAGATAATGTCATATGTTGCACAGGTTTTGTGTGAGGCATCTACATGGCAATTTCAATATTTAAGGTTTTGAAGGACAAACACTGAAAGATGTCCTATGGAAAGCTCTAAAGCAACTACAGAACCTGAATTCTCCCAACATATGAAAGAAATGGCAAAATTAGATCCGAAGGCCGCTAAATGGTTTACAATTAAGCCTCCCATTCACTGGTCAAGGGCCTTTTTCTCTTTTTTTCCAAAGTGTGATGTGTTATTGAACAATCTGTGTGAGTCATTCAATAGCGTACTTCTACATGTAAGAGATAAGCATATTTGGACAATGCTTGAATCAATTAAGATCTATATGATGTCCAAGACTTCAAAAGAACCAGAGATAAAATGATGAAGTATAGCCAAAGAATCTGTCTGAAAATCATATTGAAGCGACAGCAAAATAAGGATAAAGTTGTTGAATGTATTGCTACTAAATCTGACCAATTCCACTACCAAATTGAGGACATCCATCTTAGACTATTCTCTGTTGATATTAAGGAATAAACTTGTCTTGTAGGAGATGGAACTTAACAATAATACCTTGTAGTCATGTTATTGTAGCTATATAGGTTAAAAAGGATGAGCCTGAAACGTATGTTCATGAATGCTACACAGTTGAGCAGTACATGAAGAGTTATAGTCCATCCATCTTGTCAATTATCAGCATTGAGTAATGGCCTAAAACATGGATAGAACCACGATTTCCACCCATATACAAACCACTGTTGGCTTACAAAGGATTGCAGGAAACGGAAATTACAAGTAACTGCTTATGTAAGAATTGAAATTACAATTCAACTATAAAAATGAAAATACCAATATAACAACAAAACTGAAATTACTATTTTGTTGAACACGAAAAACTGGAAACTTGTTTTTGCTGAGTCGAGTGTGGCACTCTGTCCTTAAGACAATATTGCCCCGTATGTATCATTTATACGTCCTGGACAATTCGTCTCCCAAGATAAAACAACAATGGAACTATTGAGCAAAGGAAACTCAAGAGCTACCGTGAAGAATATTGAATAACGAAATGATGCTTGGAAGATTAGGAAGAAACTCGTCGCTTTGTGTATTTTTCGTGTATATCAAGTGTGCCTCAACAATGGTGTAAGAGGTGTTTATATAGGAGGAAGAGGGACTGTTTGACTGCCTCTATAACAGCCATTATTGGCCAAATAATGACCATTATGGAGGTAGTAAAGCCACCAAATAAATGGAGAAAATTGCCAACGGATTGGCCATTATAGGAGGTGTAATTCAGCCAAAATAAATGGCTGAATTGAGTGCTGGACGTTTCTATTCTGGACCGTCGAAATTCTGACTTTCTGAAAATTTCAGGGACCAAACTGTACATCTTGAAACTTCAGGGACCAAACTGTACATCTGAAAGAATTCTAGTCCAAACTATACATCCGAAACTTCGGGATCAAACCGTACTTCTGGCAAAGTTTTCTGGCCCAAAAAGATAATATCAGAAGGCCCACAGCCCACAGCCCACGACCCACGACCCACGACCGTGACCCGTGACCCGAGAACCCGGAACTCGGAACCGGACCGGACCGGACGGGCGGGCGGCGGCGGCGCGCGTGTGGTCTTTCCTCGAACCGAAGCACATCTAGGTCTTCCCTCCTTTAAACACATGGGATACCCCTTGGGGTCCCAAACCCCAAACCAATTTCGAGTCTTATATACAAAACAATTCTTTCTTCCTCTACCGATGAGGGAGAATTGATCACACACCACACTTTTCCATGCTTCAAACACCTTACTTCGTGAACCAATATCTCTTTCATTTCTCAATGAAATTTGACGATTCTTGGCCATACGGTTATCTACGTACTTAGTACATCATGCATGTGTGAAGAACCGGATTCTCCAACATACGTAACACTAGTGTTTAAGCCGTTAAAGTTGGTCGGTCGCAACTCCCGCCAAAGGCTAATTTCCAACAATCCCCTCTTGAAAGAGATTTTGGCGCACTCACATGGTGTCTTTTCATTTCCAAAGAATATTTCGGCGGACCGATGTTGCATAAGGAGAGGTAGCTTCAGCTTTGAACCTTCCATAGTTGAATACCATCGGACTTACTTACTGCGCGGTGAACGTGATGTCTTGAACCGTTAGTGTTTAGTGTAAGCCAAGACAATGGTACCAACACAACAAATCCCCTTACTCTCTTCTTCGTAATGTTTTGTCCGTTTTGGCCATGGATAACGTCTTGGATTCTTAAGTGCGTTCATTTTGAGGCGGCCCGTCCTCGCACTTAAATAGGTGGTCTCCTACAAGGTATCCTGCTATACCCCACTTCACAAGTGTTAGGAACCATTAAAAGTTTTCCAAAGACCTAACCTCAACTGCTGAGGATCATTACGGGTTTTGAAAACTTAACCTTTACCCACACTGCAGATAGCACTTTTAAAGTCTATCGCGGGAACGACTTTGGATTTGGTGTTTCTTTTCAGAAATCACTATCCGAAGTGCTCATACTTCAACTGAAGCGATCAACTGAACCTTTACAACTTCGTTTTCCCATTGAACCAAATTAATGGGATCTCCAGTTCGTAAGGTTGGGTTACCACTGTATTGGTCCTTATATTTTGGGTTTTAAGCCCATTCCCCTAGACAGGCAAGCCATCTGATCCTTGAGTAGGCCCTTTGTCAATGGGTCTGCTATATTATCCTTTGACTTGATGTAATCAATGGATATTATACCCGTGGTGATCAGTTGCCTAACGGTCTTATGCCTCCGTCGAATATGACGAGACTTGCCGTTGTACATAGTATTCCGTGCCCTTCCTAGAGCCGACTGACTGTCGCAGTGGATCATTACCGAAGGTACGGGTTTGTTCCAGCACGGAACATCCTCTAAGAAGTCATGAAGCCACTCGGCTTCTTCTCCCGCTTTGTCTAAAGTGATAAACTCCGATTCCATCGTGGATCGGGCGATGCAAGTTTGCTTAGAGGATTTCCAAGACACGCACCCCCACCACCAATTGTAAATATATACCCACCGGTGGACTTGGTGTTCTCTATATCGATATCCGTTTGCATCACCGTACCCCTCTAGTACAAATTTTGGATATCTCGAATAGTGCAACCCGAAATTTAACGTGTATTTCGTGTATTGTAATACCCGATTCAACGCCTTCCAAAGTGATTATCACTTGGATTATGGGTGAACCTAGCCAACTTATTGATCGCATAAGCAATATCGGTCGGGTGCGTTTGTGATATACATCAAACTACCGATCACTCGTGCATATCGCTCCCGGTATACATGTGCATCAAGATTTTTATCAAGCTTTTGATTTGTATCCATTGGTGACGCTATAGAGAAGCTGTCTAACATCTTGAACTTTCTCAAAACATCCTCGATGTAATGAGACTGAGATAAGACCAGTCCGTTAGACGTCTTAGAGATTTTAATCCCTAGGATGACATCTGCGATACCCATATCTTTCATGTCGAAGCATTGTTTCAACATGTTCTTAGTCTCTAGGATTACCCTAGGATTGCTTCCCGTGATCAACATGTCGTCTACATACGTGCATATCATAACAAATGAGTCGAGTTACCTTTCGTGTAAACACATTTATCACACTCATTAATGGCGAACCCCTTCGATAGTAGAGTACTATCAAATTTTTCGTGCCATTGCTTCGGGGCTTGTTTCAGCCCGTATAGAGATTTGATAAGTCGACAGACTTTTTTCTCTTGCCCTTGAACCACGTACCCCTCGGGTTGGTCCATATAAATTTCTTCTTCTAAATCACCGTTTAGGAAGGTTGTCTTAACATCCATCCGGTGTATCTCAAGGTCACGCAAAGTCGCGATCGCAATAAATACCCGTATGGATGTCATCCGGATACCGGAGAGTATGTGTCAAAGTAGTCAAAGCCTTCGTCCGTCGATATCCTTTGACTACCAACCTGGCCTTGTACTTGTCTATAGACCCATCTCCGCCTTGTATTTCCGTTTGAGTATCCATTTACAACCCAACGGTTTATTTCCATGAGGAAGATCAACCAACTCCCAAGTATGGTTATGCGAGAATGGAGCTTATTTCACTCTCAATAGCTTCTTTCCGCAGCGGTGCTTCCGGGAGTTGACAACGCCCGAGCAATTGTCCTTGGTTCATCATTAACCATATAAGCTACAAAGTCAGGACCGAAGGATGTATCCTTCCTGGCCCTTTTACTTCGCCTTAGATCCATCTCTGGGAGTCTCAAAGTTCTGAGAATCAGGAACACTAGATTCCGGATGTTCAGCCACCTCGAGATTCGCTAGATCTGAACCATTTAGATCCGGGCAATCAAGGACTCCCGGTTCTTGAGAGGTTTCCCGGCCCAAACTGTACATCTGAAACTTCTGGGATCAAACTGTACTTCTGGCAAAGTTTTCTGGCCCAAAAAGATAATATCAGACGGCCCACGGCCCGTGACACGGAACCGGACTGGCGGGCGGCGGCGGCGCGCGTGTGGTCTTTCCTCGAACCGAAGCACATCTAGGTCTTCCCTCCTTTAAACACATGGGATACCCCTTGGGGTCCCAAACCCCAAACCAATTTCGAGTCTTATATACACAACAATTCTTTCTTCCTCTACCGATGAGGGAGAATTGATCACACACCACACTTTTTCATGCTTCAAACACCTTACTTCGTGAACCAATATCTCTTTCATTTCTCAATGAAATTTGACGATTCTTGGCCCTACGGTTATCTACGTACTTAGTACATCATGCATGTGTGAAGAACCGGATTCTCCAACATACGTAACACTAGTGTTTAAGCCGTTAAAGTTGGTCGGTCGCAACTCCCGCCAAAGGCTAATTTCCAACAACCACAACCAGGTAGAACAAAAAAATTAAGAAAGAGAGGAATTGACGAGACAACTCAAAAAGAATCAGATTCTAGAAAGCTTACCTTGTTAAACGCATCAAGAAAAGGCAGAAAAAAAAGTGCGGATCATGTGGAAGATTATGATATAATAGTAGAAAGTGCCCTATTCTTATGGGAAGCAGACAATCTGAAGTTCAACAATAACAAGTCCATCAGCAAGTAGAAAAGAAACGTAAAACACCTAGTAATGCAACAGAAGTAAGTAGTCATATAAATTGATTCTCTTCATCAGCAATAATAATACAGAAATGTTATTTATTATAAGTTTTAAGCATTATTATTGAGAATGTGGCATCAATGCAATCTAGTTCCTCATTTGTTACTGAACAAATTGTACATACGTTTCTTGCTGTCTACTCATGTTGTCTATATCGAACCATACTAGCTGGCTTTTTCTTATGTATATTGTAGGTCAATCAATCTAACCAGCAAAGGGTATCTCAAGAACAATTGAGGAGTTCTGCATTCATTTTAGAAGAAATTGGTGAGCATTCCAAAGAAGGTACAAGGCCACTCATCATCGAGAAAATGAAAAATAATACATCTCACTGCCAAGATTACAAGAAGCGCTTTCTCAAAATATCAAGAGTGTAAGAAGTGAGCTACGGGCTAAGAAGAAAACTCTCCCTTAAATAAAGAAGTCAAAGAAAATCGATGACATTACGTATATGAATATAGATCTAGTTCTTTCTTGATGACTTTAAAGGTAATCATGCTCAGTTGTCGTATAAGTGATTTTGTTTTTCCTTTTAAAACTGAATGCAACTTAAATAATTATCTCTCATTCTCGACCTTAACTTTATCATTTTTATGCTGCACTTTGACAACAGTAGATCATAGGCACCATTGTTTTCGACAACAAATATAGCCAAGTTTTTAAAGTACTTTTTGACTTCACATAGATAAACTGCACAAGTACTTGAAACTGTAGGATCAATTAGCATCGTGTATTATCACAATTTACAAATATAGATCCTCTATCCTATGTGTTACAGTATTTAATGTTATTTGCATTTTCAGCGCTAGTAACATTCGTTCATGGGAATAGAACGTCAAACTACTTTAACTTATGACCAATGTAACAATCTCGTTCCTGGAGTATACTGATTGATCGAGTATTAATTTAATTATTTTAAACAGAAAGAGCACATGCTAAAGTGTAACACAAAAAGAGAAATTTAGTGGGGAGCATTAGCAAGATTCTATCTTTAGCTCAATTCAGCATAGCAAATGTGCCAAACAACAAAAATTCACACTAAGAATCATGCCAGCTATAACCAACAATCTGTGTTAGTTGAACAATAGGTGTCAGTTTCAAACATACAATAGACCCCTAGCTCAAACTGGAAAAATGGAGAAGAGAAATTAAAATTTGATATAATCGTGGCAAAAATCACCCTAATAAAAGGACTAAAATAACTCACTTTGATTAATTAATGGTTGAATGTGGGAAGTCAAATATCACAGGGATCAAAACCATAATAAGGTCATAACATAGGGATGAAAACAATTATTTTCCCTTAAAACTTAATAAGAATTGGCGAGCTGATTATGACGCATTTATTATTTCAACTCATTTTAGTCAATAATTTACCAATTTATTAATTCAATTAATTTTAACCTATCTAAATTCAGCACAGCCTACCCATTTGATGCCCGGACAACACAAAAACAGCCATATTCAACATATTCAATAATCAAACAATACTGTCCAGCAATACAGTATGTCACATCCGCAATCAACCACCTGGATTCAATTCAACCATTTTAATTTAAGTGGCCATCCACCCCAGGCCATAAGTTCTTGCAACAATTATTTGGACCCAACGAGAAACACGAGGAGCACTGTTTGGAGAAAGTTGAAACAGGAAAAATCAGTGCAAAACTACAAGGTTAGAATATTTTTTTTTTAAAATCCAGCTTCTCGGCTTACGCCAGACTATTCCTGGAAATAGTAGTTCCAGTCCCTCAGCACTACTACCAGTAAATCGCGGAATGTGCCTGAATGACCAGGGTTTGAGAACAGAGCAGCTGATATCACCTACAAGGTCCTACCCTATAAAAGAGCAAATTGATCCCACCAGGGTTCGAACCCACGCTACAGGCCTCCAGCTGGATTTTAAGTTCCCATCATTTTCCATCCAGCTATGCCCGAAGGACGTTAGAATCTTGTTACTGTATATATAGGATGTAAGGGGATGGTGGAATATGTTGGAAATTTTACTAGTGTGGGGTTGAGTTTATCACATCTTTGATGACTTAAACACGTGGGCCCCGCATGTCGGAAACATTGTTTCTTCACACATGCCTAATCTACTAAGTGAGTAGATAATGTTAGTGCCAAGTATCGTCAAATTTCGTTGAGAAATGAAAGATATATTGATACACAAAGTAAGGTGTTTGAGACATGACAAGATGGAGTGTTTTTTGCCAAATCGACAAATCTCCCTTATTGGTAAAAGAAGGAAGAATTAAGCAATATATAAGCTCTAAGTTTGAGTAAGGGTTTGGGGCCCCAAAGGGTAACCCATGTGTTTAGAAGGGAGAGGACCTAGGTGAGCTTGGGTTCGGGGCTAAGCCCCACATGCGCGCCGCCACCCGTCCGGTCCGGCATGGGTCACGGGTCATGGGTTTGTTGGAACTTCCTTTTTGGTCCCTGAAGTGTTAACTATTTACTGAAAGTATATATGTCCTAGAGACAATCTATATTAGGGACAAAAATGTACTTGAACACATTCGTATTATTAATGAGATTAATATTTATGGCATTTGCAATTATTGAATTATTGTTTGATTATTTGCAATTATTCATATATGTGCATCCCTTGAGCTTACATTATCATTAATAGAGTGAGATATTAATGATAGAACGTAACTCTCAAAATAGCCTCGACTAATGATCATCGAGAATGGGATATCGATGATATGCTATAAGTCGACATGTGGTCTGCATCACATTCTTGGAGAATGTAGTATGTCTCACAGCTACAAGTAATGGTTACTCGTGATGGACACAAGGATACTTTGGAGAAGTATTGGTATACCCTGCCCATAAACTATTTGTTATACATGTCTATAGTGTTATCGTCGTGTGGAATATAAAGGTCCTTTGACTTGAGGTCAATACGCACCTTGTTTACAGAATGATGTACTTTGACCAAGTTCTAAACTTAAACTCCTTCTGAATAAGATACGACTTGTGTTGGGTGCATCAAGATGTAAATCAAGGTGGTAGTTGAGCCAAGAATAGGATTCATTCTTCGATTGGAAATTCAAGAGAACACTCAACTTCTCAATGTTATTAGGTTGCTAAAGTCACTGGCTAGTGCAAGAGACATATTTAGAATATGGTCTAGTTGTAAACTAATAAATGTGAGATAAAGTGATTAAGCCATTTGGATAGACAGTTGGCAAATCCTAAGCTTAATCGAGTGTGTCGCGAATGAAAGGAATTTATAGTTTCGCATAAAGGTTAAGTTTGCTGGATTCATGTAAACGTACTTCACATATTGAATTCGTCATACGACGCAAGTCTAGGAGTTTCGTATGGACATTAATTAGATTAATGTCAATATGTGAAGGCGTATAGAGGGTCACACTATATGCAATTGTTTCTTCGATCTAAGAGTGTATTGATAAAGTATTAAATATTCGATTGAGAATCGAGATATTTAATTTATAATAATTATGGAATATTTCTATTTGATAGAAATTATTTAATTAAGTCGAATTGGATTTCAGATTTAATTAAATGTGTTGGATATATTATATGGGTACTCAGACAAATACATGGTAGAAATTGGGCCAGAAATTACTGGCCCAAAATTGGGGCCTGGCCATCCACTTTGGACGTGTGAGGTGGACCAGCTGGGCTGGTCCACTGAACATTAACATGGGTCAGGTTTTTCTGTTTTAAATCTGCTTAGGTTTTGTCCTGAACTCTTATATAAACAACACATACCCCATAATTATAAGGTTACAGAAATTAAATTCTCAGTTCCTAAATAAGATTTCCTAGCTTTCTTGAATAGGAAATACACTGGAGTTGGAACTTGCAGTCGAGGATTCAAATTGCGTAGATACCTTAGTATTGAATCCCGCGCTCGAAAACCTGTAAGTTTTCATTCATTATGTTTTGAACATAAACATGATTATCCTATAAGTCATGCCAGGATCACTGTTGGGTAAGAAAATCTTAACTTCTGTTGTGCTTACGAACCCAACAAATCCCTACAGTGGTATCAAAGTCCATGCTGGTTTAATGATTATATGATAATCAGTAATAACGATAACGTGGAAAAATTAATTATTTCGATTTATTAAACAAATTTTCAAAATTTAAAAAAAAAAAGTGAACAGTGGCGGCGTGAACAACTATTCCGACGGTGGGGCAATGGCTTAGCGATAGTTTTTCGGCGATTCGACGTTGTTCTACCACCGTCTCCACTATTATCGAGAAATCCATTTTATTAGATGGTCGATAAAGGTGTTGAAAGGTGACGGGACGCGGAGTAAATGCCGGAAGGCCGCCGACGGCGGGGATGTTTTCGGACGCCTCGGGCATCGAAATGGTGAAGTAATACCACCACCGTGATCGTGGTGGTGTTACACGGCAAAAGTCGCCGAAAAGAGGCCACCGCCGACTGTTTCCAAAACAGTCGGTGACGGCTAGAATTCAGGCCGTCGTGGGCCACCAAACCGGTGATGAAAACCACAGGTTAGTTCGGCCCGACGTGGGCTGTCGACCAATGGTGTTCAATTCTGTCAATTTCGCCTTGAAATCTGATTCCCAAATTTGATTTGGGGTTAGAATTGATTTTGAAAATTTAAAATAGTTCAAGGACCTAATTGAAATTAAATTAGACTTTCTGAAATTCCAATTTAGCCCTTGGGACAAATCTGAAAATTTTAGAAGCTTCTGGAATTGTAATTTGATCCTTGAAATTTTCTGGATATTTAAAAAGGTTTTTAAATCAGCAGATTTGGTCCTTGGGGCAAATCTATAAACTTCGAAAAGCAGATTCAATCCCTGGATAAATCTGCAAATTTTAGAAAAGCATATTTGGTCCATGGGACAGATTTGTAAATTTCTGAAAAGCAGATTTGGTCGCTTGTCGAATCTGTAATTATTTTAAGGTTCTAAAAAATGCAGAAAAAACCCCTGAAAATTAAATTTTAATTTCTGCATTATTAAAGGACTGTTTGGAAGGGCAGAAAATTTCGAAAATTGAAATTGAGTTTTAAATTTGGAATTTAAATATTTTCTAAGTTGAAACAAATTAATTAACCCAAGATTATTGTTATTTTTGCATGTTTTTGATAATGTGAAGTTGAATTAATTGTTTTCCCCTAATTGTTTAATTGATTGTCATTTAAATAATTAATATAAAGTCCGCATTATATATGTCTGGATAGGCGGCGCCCAGTATTTATCGGACCACATTAAATCATGTATGGGTAGGTTGCGCCCAGTATTTGTCGGACTACATTAAATCATGTTTGGGTAGGCGGCACCCAGTATTTGTCGGTCCGCATTAAATCATGTTTGGGTAGACGACGCCTAATATGTGCTCTATTTGATCTAGCACGTGAAATAAAGATCTTAATAAAACCCCGATTAAAATGCTCCCCAATTTAATATAAGTCTGATTTGGAATCCACGCATCGTCTGTTATAATTGAATGAGTGCAAAATCCTTTTCTACTATAAGAGTATTTACACCCTAGTGTTTGCTTTAAGTCTACGAGGACTCAGATTCTTCATAGATGCATGTGTTTGCAGTAGAGAGTGAGAAACATTTATGAGTATTTACACCCTAGCATTTGCTTTACAAGGCCAAACTTGCTTAGATGCACGATTGCAATCGCGTAACGGGATTGACTTACTTAGTTATGTCTTGACGCCCTAGCGTCGGAATAATCTAAGGGCGCAGATCGATTGTTTAGAACAGTCGGTCAAACCAAGAGTTGCAAATTGTTTGTAATTGGTTTGGAGACCTACCAGGTTGTACTGTTGAAGTTATCAGCTGTAGCAAATGCGGAGACAATATGAACTTGGATCTTGGCCCATTATGATCATATTTGATATGAGTCCGTATTCTTTCACGGGGTCGTAGAATATGTTAAAATAATGGGAGCTAATTAAACTAAAGGTCATGTTAATTAGTTAACGAATGTGTTCATAGAAATTATATTTGATTTAATTTCAGTCTATCTATTTCTTCAGATTATTTAAAATGTCGAATCTGTCATTGAAATGCTTGGTTAAGACTAATAAGTGGACTGGAGCTAATTATCCAGACTGGTTGCGTAATTTGCGTTTGGTACTAAGACGAGAAAATTGAGTATGTGTTAGACACAGTTGTTCCAAAAGTTCCCGATGAAGAGTCTGTTGAGTATGCTTTGTTTGATAAGGTTGCTTATCAGAAGCATTTGGATGATGCTACCTCGGCACAGTGTGTCATGCTGTCCTTCATGACTGTAGAGTTACAGAGGCAGCATGAGAACATGGGCCCCTATGATATGCTAGAATATTTGAGGAGTCTTTATGATTCACAATCTCAGACTATGGAGTATGAGCTGTTGAGAGACCTCTTCAAATGTAAGTTGAATGATGGGGGCAAAGTGTTTAGTCATGTTCTGAAGATGATTGGGTTGATAGAAAGGTTGGCTTCGATTGGAACGAAGCTGCCCCATAATGTGTCTGTTAACTTGATTTTGAATTCGCTTCCTGGTTCGTTTGAAAATTTCATTGTGAATTTCAACATGAATGGAACCAAAGTGAATCTTCCAGAACTTCACAATATGCTAAGGACTTATGAATCATCTACTTCAAAGGGGAAGATTGTGCTCATTGTGGGCTCACATAAATGTTGCTGGTGCATTTGAAGTCCAAATGACATTACTAGGAACTCAAAGTGCCCATACCTTGTCCTAAAGGCCGTCTTCGGAATATCCTTCTCCTTAACCTTTAGCTGATGGTACCCCAACCTTAGGTAATTTTTTTAGAAACATATCGCCCCTTGTAACTGGTCAAACAAATCGTCAATTCGGGAAAGAGGGTACTTGTTCTTGATAGTGACTTTATTCAGCTGTCGATAATCATTACACATCCGTAATGAGCCATCTTTCTTTTGTATGAACAATACCGGCGTGCCCCAAGAAGATATGCTAGGCTTAATAAAACCTTTCTCGAGCAAATCCTTTAATTGCTCTTTCAATTCTTTCAATTCAGCTGGAGCCATCCTGTAAGAAGGAATAAATATCGGTTGAGTGTCTGTCAACACATCTATACCGAACTCAATTTCCCTTTCAGGAGGAAGGACTGGAAGTTCGTCTCAGAATACATCAAGAAATTCATTGACCACCGAAATTGATTGACAATTAGGTGGTTCAATATCGACATCTCTTGCCCGAACAAGATGGTAAATACACCCCTTGGAAATCATCTTTCTTGCCTTAAGGTATGAAATAAACCTACCTTTTGGCGTCGCCGTATTACTTTTCCATTCAAGGATTGGCTCGCCTGGAAATTGGAATCTAACAATCTTTGTTCGGCAGTCAACATTTGCGTAACATGATGCTAACAAATACATGCCCATAATAATATCGAAGTCAACCATTTCTAATTCCACTAAATCGGCTAGGGTCTGATGACTACAAGCTAATACTGCACAATTTCAATAGACCCGTCTAGCGGTTACCGATTCACCAACCGGTGTAGATACCACAAATAGATCCCTTATCGACTCCGGATCCATACCAAATTTAAAGGCAACGAAAAGAGTAATATATGATAAATTTGAGCCTAGATCTAACAACGCATACACATTATGTGAAAGGACCGATAGCGTACCTGTAATGACATCAAGTGAGGATTCATGATCTTGCCGCCCTATTAGTGCATAAGTACGGTTCTGGCCCCTTCCTCTACCTCGACCAGATAACGTCTGTTGACTCTGCCTAACGGGCGTACCGACTGGATGAAGCTGCGATCCGACCGTCTGGGCTCTACCACCTTCATTTTTTGTCGGACAATCTCGTGTTATATAACCACGCTCCCCGCAAGAATAGTATACTCTTCTCTCTTGTTGGCACGGCCCTGCATGGGTCCCACCATACTGCCCACATCGAGCCAATGGCGGCCTTATCTGTATAGATTCCCTCTATAATAAGATCCTGGTGCTCGTGAACTCTGGCCTGATCTCGTTTGAATATAGTGATCAACCCTCGATCATGAAAATGGCAATGATGCGTCGGCTGCTGAGTAAGATGGTCGTCTGTAAGGCTGTGACCTGAGCCCGCCTCGAAGTCTCTCACGCCACTTACAGACCGAGGCCTTTTATCTTGGCCCCTATCACGCTCTCGATCGACCCACTATTCCCTCTTGCGATTCTCCAGGTTTTGTGTATAAGCCTGGATGCGAGCAATATCCATATCCGGATTCAAAGAAGCCGTAGTACACTCGTTGATCAAGTGTAGCCCCAAGCCAGTAACGAACCTGTGTACCCGATCACTCATTTCAGCTATAATTATAGGAGCATATCGAGCTAAGGAATTAAACTGCAAGCTATATTCTCGAACGCTCATGCTACCCTGTTCAAGACGTAGGAACCTGTCCTGTTTGGCCCGTCGAAGCTCGACTGGTAGAAAATGCTGTAAGAAAGCCTCTGAAAATTCCCCCCACCCTGCTGGCGCAGCACGAGGTCCCCTAGATTGTTCCCATATATCAAACCATGTTACTGCGACATCCCGCAGTCTATAAGAAGCAAACTTTACCGACTCGATATCGGTAGCATCCATCACCCGCAAAGTGCGATGTACCTGATCCAAAAAATTCTACGGGTCCGCGTTCAAGTCTGTTCCTGTGAATACCGAAGGGTCTAGATTGATGAAATCTCGAGCTCTTGCGCTAGCAGCTTTATCAGAAGGACTAGGAACCTGACATTGGGCTTGAGCGGCCACCAATCGTGTCAATAACTTAACCGCACTCCGCATATCAAGATCCACGTATAGAGTATCATGTGGAGGAACTAAAGGTGTTGCAACTCCACTAATCTTCTCTGATTGTGATGTACCGGGAGAACCATACGAAGGGGTCGTACCGAGGGTCTCGCTCTGACCCTCGCTAACAGGTGGTAATCGGCTGGTACCTTCGCCTGCAACCGTATTCAATTCCCTTATACTCTTGGACCTCTTCCTTGCGGTAGACATCGTTGTAATCATAAGCACAAAATGGATTAGGAGTGAAATATTTATAATTCAGTTCTATAACATGATTTATGAGATAAAAGAATAAAAGCCATCCTTAAAATGTCACATAGCCCCCTGTTTATAAGTATGGTGCACAATATACCCATAAAAAGACTCTACTAGACACATCTTATAGACTCCCTAGGACAGCCATGCTCTGATACCAAATTTGTCACGATCCAAATCGGAGGGCCGCGACGGATACCCGGAGCACACCCGCCTGGTACCGCTAATCACACTATCAACACCTATTCATAATTAATTACAGACTAAGCCTAAATAAAATTATGAATAACCATGTAACCAACTTATATATATACATGTACCAAGGCCGACAAGGCCGTACAAGTCTACTACTCACAGGACACCTGTCTACAAGCCTCTAAGAGTAGCAACATCAAAGGTCGGGACAAGGCCCCGCCATACCCATATAGATACGTAAAATTGTATCATACCAAAATCAGACCGACACCCCGAAAAGAGGAGTGCTTCCAAAATCTGCAGAAAGCTACAATCTATTCACGTGGGTCGTTGCCTCGCCTATGCGAACCTGTGGGCATGAAACGCAGCGCCCCCCGACAAAAGGGACGTTAGTACGACTAATGAACTGAGTATGTCAGGCATAAATAACAGCATAACATGAATATACTGATAACTGAAACATACACAACTGACCAACAGGCACTGCCTCTAAGGGCCCTAATACAGTTGCCTACATGTTATGTACAATGCAGTGTCCCTATTTATTGGCTTCATCGGGCAATTTCCTTACCATGACAGCCTCTATAGGTATCATAACATGTAATGATTAATTAACCTATGCATGATGCAAGTGCGATATATATATATATATATATATATACCGATCATGCAACCCGTCCCAATATATGTTAGTGTTGCGGATCGTGCAACTCGTCCCAATAAGCCATGCATGCATCACATCACATCATCACATCATATTAGCCTCTTCAGGCTCTTTTGTGATAGTCTGTACCAGCTGCAGGTGGTGTGCGTATATAACGCCCTTCCCTTCTCCCATTCCCCGTATATATATATATATATATATATATATATATATATAATATTACCATATAGAAGTGTGCATAGCACAAGTGGTCCAGGGTAATATAGAATGCAATGCAAATAAAAATGCATGAATGATAACACAATATTCCAATCTCAACGGATGACATAAGACCTTTATACCTTTTGCTAACATTGGAAACATCGACATCCTTTTCGTATATCTTAATAAGGACTTAGAAATATATTTAGACATGCTTTTAGCATAGAAATCAATAACATGAATATTCTTAACTACTAGGAGCAGAATAAATTATGGAGCAATATCACGGTTATATCTCGTTAAGTGAAACATGCCAAAAGAAAGAAATAATTTACCTTAACATACCTCGATTTCACTTAACACTGTATTGAATTTTGCTGGAACAGTTTCTCCCTTTTTATTAAAAGAAACCAAGAAATTATTCACTGACAACCCAAGTTGAATTGTGAAATGGTTTAAGACACTGCAATTTACAGGAATTGGAATTGCTTTTGTAGTCCTGAGACATCTTAAAGCCACGAGAACTCACTCCCCCCAAAATGATTATTCATCATTAGCCCTTATGATGATGTCCCCCTTTGAAAACAAATTCCGTGGTGGTGGAATTTTCATTTCACGCCACCTTGCACCACATGCAATGTCACTTAATTAAATTAAGTGACTTGTCTCCGCATAATTTATCAATCACACACATAATTAATTCTAGATCCACTTCATTTAAATCCTAAAAACTCATAAGACCTTCGTATACTCAATGTCATAATTTCCTAATATGACACTAGTCCATAACCTCTTCATGCACATACCAAATTTATTTTCGACTTCCGTCGTCACACTTGTTATGTCAAAAAAAAATCGGGGTTTCATTTTGCCAAATACTAATCTCTTATTAGCATATGTAAATATAACAAAATTTTCCAAACGCTCAGGTCTATTTACACATGCCTAGCGATTTTATAACTGCTTAGCGATTTAAACCGTAACCCGAAAGTACGGGATGTTACACACTGTTGGGTATTGGATACAGCCTGTGGCTCACACATTTTTAATAATGTGCAGGGCCTAATGGACAGCAGAAAGGTTAGACCATGGGAAATGGACCTACGCGTTGGAAATGGAACACGAGTTGATACTGAGCGTGTGGGAGCTTATAGATTAGATTTACCTTCGGGTTTTACATTAGAACTTAATAATTGTTATTTTGTTCCCTCGTTTCCGGGGAATATTATTTCCATTCCAATGTTAGACATTGAGGGTTTATCCTCATATATTGCTAATGGCAGTTATATACTATCTTTTAATGCTATTGTTTGTGGAAATGCACCGCTTGTGAATGGTTTATATATTCTCAATTGTAATCGTGAAATTCTCAATGTGCAAAACAAACGAGCTAAAATAAGTAATCCAAGAAATCCCACCTACTTATAGCACTGCAGACTTATATCAATGAATCAATGATAGCAAGATTAAGAAAGTTAGACTACCTGAAACCATTTGACTTGGAGTCCTATGGTGACTGTGAATCTTGATTGAGAGGAAAGATGACCAACAAACCACTTTCTGGGAAACGTGTGCGAGCCAAAGAGGCACTTGAGTTGGTCCATACAGATGTATGTGGGCCGTTTTCCACTCAAGCTAAGAGAGATTTTCCTTACTTCATAACTTTTACAGATGATTTCACAAGATTTGGATATGTGTATCTTATGAAGAACAAGTCTTAATCCTTTGAGAAATTCAAGGAGTACAAGTTAGAAGTAGAGAAACAACTTGAAAAGATTATCAAGACTCTTTGATCAGATCGAGGATGTGAATACTTGAGTAGAGAATTTCTAAATTACTTGAAACTTCATGGAGTCCAATCAGAATGGACACCTCCGGAAACACCACAAATGAATGGCGTTGCTGAAAGGAGAAATCGAACCTTATTGGATATGGTCAGATCCATGATGAGTTTTTCAGCTCTTCCAACTTACCTTTGGGGTTATGCTTTACAAAACTCAATCTATACTCTGAATAGAGTTCCTTCAAAGTCAGTAGAGAAAACACCATATGAGATATGGCATGGCAAGAAGCCTATTCTTACACATATGCGAGCATGGGGCTGCCCTGCATATGTAAAGAAGATGCTTACTAACAAGTTGGAATCTAAAAGTGAGAAATGTTACTTTGTGAGATATCCTAAGGAAACGAGAGGATACTATTTCTATCTTCCTGGAGAACATAAGGTCATTGTTTCCAGAAATGCAACTTTCCTTGAGGAAGGCTATGTCTACAAAGAACATAGTTACAATAAGATAGAACTTGAAGAAATTTAAGAACTACAAAGCAATATAAAGGTTGAATCTTTGTCGAATGACCTAGACAATAATTCAGTGGGAGTATTTGGTGAAGATGTGTTACTTAGAGTACAACTTTCAGCTAGTGGGAGTGATGTGAGGATTGATGCAGAAATGCAAGATTCTCATACACAATCAATGGAAGATGATACAATGGTTGTACATTATTTCATTTAGGAAACACATGTAGATGATATTCCTGAGAACTCTCATAGTGGTGGAAACACACAAGAACCTTCTCGTGATCAGAATACAAGAACCACATAAACGCAAAATAACCAACTCCGTAGGTCCACTAGAGTTCATCGTCAGCCTGAAAGACTTAATCTCCTTATTGAAAGTCAAAATG
This sequence comes from Anisodus tanguticus, assembly GCA_034509755.1. NCBI lineage: Eukaryota > Viridiplantae > Streptophyta > Magnoliopsida > Solanales > Solanaceae > Anisodus > Anisodus tanguticus. Next base: position 24,598,167 of record CM067544.1, on the reverse strand, counting down.
AGATAGATATTCCTGATGATGATGAGCCTACAACCTACATCGATGATATGTTAGACATTGACTAGCAAAGATGGCAAGAAGCCATGAAATCTGAAATGGACTCAATGTATGTCAATCAAGTTTGGAACTTGGTTGATTTGCCAACAGGGTTAGACCCATAGGATGCAAATGGGTCTTCAAGAAGAAGATTGATGCATTTGGCAAGGTGCAAACCTACAAGGCTAGGTTGATAGCAAATGGTTACAATCAGAGGCTTGGGGTCAATTATGATGAAACCTATTCGCCAGTTGCAAAGATTAAGTCCATTCGGATTTTGCTTGTAATAGATGCACACTATGATTATGATATTTGGCAGATGGATGTTAAGACCTCTTTCCTCAATGGAAATCTAATTGAGGAAGTGTATATGATACAACCTAAAGGTTTTACATCCAAGTCAAAACCCAAAGCAGTATGCAAACTACAAAAGTCCATTTATTGACTTAAGCAAGGATCAAGGAGTTGGAATATTTGCTTTGACAAAGCTATCAAATCGTTTGACTTTGTCAGAAGCAAGGAGGATCCATGAGTTTATAGTAAACGCAAGGAAGAGAGTATTGTTTTCATTATCATATATGTAGATGACATATTAATAATAGGAACCGATAAGTCCCTTATGCAATCAGTGAAGGAATGGTTGTCCAGAACCTTCATGATGAAGGACTTAGGTGAAGCCTACTACATTCTTGGAATTAGGATCTACAGAGATAGACCTAATAGATTGTTAGGGTTGTCACAGTCTACATACATAGATAAAGTGCTAAGACGTTTCTTAATAGAAAACTCCAAGAGATGAAGTCTTGCTATGGGTCAAGACATCAAGTTATCTAAGAAGGATAGACCTTCTAGTGTTACATAACTTGAACGCATGAAGATGATCCCATATGCTTCAGCTATAGGATCAATCATGTATGACATGACCTGCACTAGGCCAGATGTGGCCTTTGCTCTTAGCATGACTTGCAATTTCCACCATAATCCTGGGGAAGAACACACAAGAATATTCTTAAGTATCATAGATGAACTAAAGAATATTTCTTAGTCTATGGTGGGCAAGAGAAGCTAGTCGCTACTAGGTACACTGATGCTAGCTTCCAAACAGATCCTGATGACTTCAAGTCACAATCTGGATATGCCTTTATTTTCAATGGTGGAGCAGTAAGTTGGAAAAGTTCCAAGCAACAAACCACTGCTGATTCGACGACTGAAGCTGAGTACATTGCTGGATCGGAAGCTTGTAAAGAAGTTGTCTCAATATCTGAGTTCTTGAAAGAACTAGGGGTTGTTCCAAGTGCCAATCATCCAATAACGATATATTGTGATAACACTAGTGCGATTGCGCAAGCTAAGGAACCAAGATCAACAAATAGAAATAAGCATGTACAGAGGAAATACCATACACTTAGAGAGATGGTGGAATGTAAAGAAATAGATCTAGACTATATTCCCACAGATGATAATCTAGCTGGCCCATTTACTAAACCAGTAATCTTAGCTAAGCATAATGGTCATTTCGAAAACATGGGTATTAGATACATTGGTGATTGACTCTAGGCCAAGTGGGAGATTGAAAGTATATATGTCGTAGAGACAATCTATATTAGGGACAAAAATGTACTTGAACACATTCGTATTATTAATGAGATTAATATTTATGGCATTTGCAATTATTGAATTATTGATTGATTATTTGCAATTATTCATATATGTGCATCCCTTGAGCTTACGTTGTCATTAATAGAGTGAGATATTAATGATAGAACGTAACTCTCAAAATAGCCTCGACTAATGATTATCGAGAATGGGATATCAATGATATGCTATAAGTCGACATGTGGTCTGCATCACATTCTTGGAGAATGTAATATATCTCACAGCTACAAGTAATGGTTACTCATGATGGACACATAGATACTTTGGAGAAATATTGGTTACCCTACCCATAACTATTTGTTATACATGTCTATAGTGTTATCGGCGTGTGGAATATAAAGGTCATTTGACTTGAGGTCAATACGCATCTTGTTTATAGAATGATGTACTTTGACCAAGTTCTAAACTTAAACTCCTTCTGAATAAGATATGTTTTCTGTTGGGTGCATCAGGATGTAAATCAAGGTGGTAGTTGATCCATGAATAGGATTCATTCCTCGATTGGAAATTCGATAGAGCACTCAACTTCTCAATGTTATTAGGTTGCTAAAGTAACCGGCCAGTGCAATAGACAGATTTAGAATATGGTCTAGTTGTAAACTAATAAATGTGAGATAAAGTGATTAAGTCATTTGGATAGACACTTGACAAATCCTAAGCTTAATCGAGTGTGTCGCGAATGAAAGGAATTTATAGTTTCGCATAAAGGTTAAGTTTGCTGGATTCATGTAAACGTACTTCACATATTGAATTCGTCATACGACGCAAGTCTAGGAGTTTCGTATGGACCTTAATTAGATTAATGTCAATATGTGAAGGCGTATAGGGTAACACTATATGCAATTGTTTCTTCGATCTAAGAGTGTATTAAGAAAATATTAAATATTCGATTGAGAATCGAGATATTTAATTTATAATAATTATGGAATATTTCTATTTGATAGAAATTATTTAATTAAGTCGAATTGGATTTCGGATTTAATTAAATGTGTTGGATATATTATATGGATACTCAGATAAATACATGGTAGAAATTGGGCCAGAAATTACTGGCCCAAAATTGGGGCCTGGCCATCCACTTTGGACGTGTGAGGTGGACCAGCTGAGCTGGTCTACTGAACATTAACATGGGCCAGATTTTCCTGTTTTAAATCTGCTTAGGTTTTGTCCTGAACTCCTATATAAACAACACATACCTCATAATTATAAGGTTATAGAAAATAACTTCTCAGTTCCTAAATAAGATTTCCTAGCTTTCTTGAATAGGAAATACACTGGAGTTGGAACTTGCAGTCAAGGATTCAAATCGCGTGTATACCTTAGTATTGGATCCCGCGCTCGAAAACCTGTAAGTTTTCATTCATTATGTTTTGAACATAAATATGATTATCGTATAAGTCATGCCAGGATCATTGTTGGGTAAGAAAATTTTAACTTCCGTTGTGCTTACTAACCCAACAAATCCCTACAAATACTCCCTCGCGCATGTGTAGGACTAGATGTCTGGATCATAGATAATGTCAGATGGGTTCCAATATTGGGTAAACCAAGTGTTGAGATGGGTCTGACTCTGATATCCTGATAATCAAATGGATCTTGGGCTAAACTCAACCCCAAAAATTAGTTCATGTGACGATTGCCCAATACCATATAAGAAAACAAGAAATCCACGCCCCACTGATGTGACTCAACATTATTACAATGGAGGGATGCGAATCTTCCAACAAAATCAGCTAACATAAAGTTCAGAATACAATACAGAATGCGCTGGATTGTTAGCCTCTCGACAAAAAAAGTTGCATGTGATCTTTTCCTGTGTTCCGATGAAGTTTCGAGTTCACTGGATCAGGATAAATAAAGTAATGAGAAGAGCATAGTTTTTAGGACAAATATTTAAAGAATAGCCAAAGTTTTAAAAATTCAATCGCTTCAAAATCAAACTCCAGACCTTCGTATCCGAAGTTTGAACTATGAGACGTAACTTCAAATATCAAGTATGAAGTCTTTGAGCGAAAGTTAGCCTAACTTAGAATGTGAAGGCTTAAAGTTTGAACTGTCAAAATCAGAACTTCAGACCTTTCGATTTAAAGTTAGCCTTTGGCGATTCAAATTCAGATCCGAAAGTCTAGTGGAGGAGGAATATGAAATTTGTCAAATCTAACTATAACTTTCATTACTTTAAAATAACTTGCTAAAGTTAAGTAGCATATCTAAAAGTGGCACCTGATGCCATTTCTACATGAGAAAAACAAGTGTGTGTGTGTTTTTTTTAACACAACGTAGAAACGTGAAGTAAACTGTAAATAGGAGCATAAAATATCCCTGATTCCTGGAATAATGATTGAGTGGTGGGTCAATATATAAAATAATATTTCCTTCATTGTCAATTTGCAATTAAAAAAACTGAACTTAATACTAAAAACATAACAAAATATACATGACATCGACTCCATTGAGTTTTTGTTAGAGTGGTTAGAGTCTCACATTTATTGGGGAGTGGACTAGTAGTTTGCTTATATGGATTTGGGCAATCTCCCTTATGAGCTAGCTTTTGGGGTTGAGTTAGACTTATGTGTCATATTTTTACATGGTATCAAAGTCAGGTTCATTTCCGTTTGGGCTCCTAGAACCGTTTGGACTCCCGATCCACGCTCCAGTTGGGCCCTGGGCATTAAGGTGGTGTTAGAATGGGTTAGAGTTCCACATTTGTTAGGGAGTGGACTAGTGGTTTGTTTATATGAATTTGGATAATCCTCTCCTCATAAGCTAATTTTTGGGGTTGAGTTAGACTCAGGTGTCATATCTTTACAGTTTTAGTAAAGGCAAAAGCCAATTAAAAGCACTTTAAAGTTCAACTCTTTTCTAGCAAAAGAGCCACACTCTCAATGGCACCTACACAGCAAATTAAACTGCTTGAATGTTGCCAAGTCTCTCCACCAACAGGTTCAGTTCCATCAACTACTTTACAATTGACATTCTTAGACATACCTTGGCTTCAATTTTCACCAAGTCAACCACTTTTTTTCTATGATTTTCCTTACAAAACTTCATATTTCAAACAAAACATCTTATCCAACTTCAAGATTTCTCTTTCTTTAACACTCCAATATTATTTCCCTTTAGCTGGAAATTTAATAATTCCACCACAACCAAATAAGCCACAAATCAGTTACACCTCAGGGGACTCTGTTGCATTGACCATAGCAGAGTCCACAACTGATTTTAACTACCTCTCAGGCTACCATCAAAAGGGTGTCCAAGATTTTCACCAATTAGTCCCTCAATTACCACATATTAGTGATTTGGTACCTGTTGACCAAGAGTCAAAGTACTCACTTATGGCTATTCAAATAACTATATTTCCTGAATGTGGGGTTTCTATTGGATTCTCCAAACGCCACGTGGTGGCAGATGAAAGAACATTCAACAATTTCTTGAAGACGTGGGCTGCTATTTTTAGAAATGGACTAGAGTTACACTTGCCTGTTTTGAACATGAATTTGCCGTATTATGATAAGTCAGTAATTTATGATACTAATGTGGTTGAACCAATCTTGTGGAAACAATGGTGGAACCAAAAAAGTACGTCAAAGTTGGGAGTTAATAATTTTAGTGACATGGTAAGGTCCACATTTGTAATGGGTCGACCCGACATGGAGGTTATTAAAGGGTGGATCATGTCGCGGTCCAAGAAACTATTCGGGTCAGCCCAGTTGCTTCTTTCACCTTATGTTGTAACATGTTCATTTATTTGGGTGTGTTGGATAAAAGCTAACATGGACTACATTAAAGATCCGATTGACAAATCGGAGCCCCATTATTTCGGTTTCATAGCGGGTGGTATAACCCGGTTGGGTTACTCGGTACCCGTAAATTATGTAGGTAATTGCATTGCATTTGGTAGAGCAATGGCAAGGAGAAATGAGTTATTGGGAGAAAATGGTAGAGTATTTGCTGCAAAGGCAATTGGTGATACAATAAAGGAGTTGGATAGGGATGTGTTGTGTGGGGCAGAAAATTGGATATCGGATTGGAAGGTGTTCCATGGGCCGGGGCTCCATATAAATGTAACCGGGTCACCGAAAGTGGATCTTTACACCTTGGATTTCGGGTGGGGCGGACCCAAAATAATTGAAGAAATATCAATAGATAAAACAGGTGGTGTATCTCTATGTGAAAGCAGAGATATGATTGGTGGAATAGAGATTGGTTTGGCTCTTCCATTGGCTAAAATGAAAGCCTTTTGTATTCTCTATAATGAAGGTCTCAAAAATCTTCACTAAGACTTCTAATATGGTTACACGAATTATTTTAAATAAACTTGGTTAGATTTTGCATTAATTTATCGAGTGCTGGGTTGTCAATTTGTCATATTTGGTTTTAGTATTAATAATACCAGAATTAGTTATTAGATAATTTCTCTATTAGTTTATGTCACATTCATTGTGAAATAAGAGTAAACATAGTAGTATTAGTTATGCCTACATAAGAACATATATAATATGATGAGAACATCTTTTACACTGCTGTTTAGTTGACCATTATTATTGTTATCTCTCATCTGTTTCTAATTGTAATTTTTAAATTGAGCTTAAAATTACACGAAAGTGTTTAAAATATTTTTTGTTGTTTAGAAGATAAATACTATATACTCCTATTTGGTTACCTCTTTTTTTTCAATTTTCTCTTAAAATTATTCTTTATTTAGGATACCTCTTTTAATACTCCTACTTTTAGGGTGAATATTTGCGTTTAGAAGAGAAATGTAATTTTGGAATCAGATAGGGGGTGTACTTGCCTTATGGAAGGAAAAAGGCCAATTTGCACCATTATCCTTCCCTAAAGATTCAGTTAGTGTGGATAGACTTCTACTTTTCCGCCAAAAGGTCTCATTTTAAAAGCCCGGCTCGCGAGGTGTCCCTCTTGTAGTAGGGTTTCAACTCTCGCCTCGCTTTTATGACATGCTATGTTTCCCTCTCTATTCCTAATTAAAGAGTGAATCTCATGCGTCAATTTGTGAATCGCTATTGAGAACTAGTACTATTTAACTAAAGTAAAACCAAAGATCAATATCCCTACAAGCAGCACAATAATTGACCGGCAAATCTAAATGACCATACGATATTGATATTTTATGTGTATGGTTCAAGATTTGTAAATATTCTTATGCAAAACTGTAAACTTTCTTCCTTCCTTTTCTTAACAAATTATATTAGACACACAACAATGTGGGAGTAGACGCTAAATATTGAAAGTATATTTATGTCCTAGAGACAATCTGTATTAGGATAAATATATTTTATACACATTCATATTATTATTAATGGAGATATTAATATTTTGGCATTTGTAATTATTGAATTGTTATTTGATTGTTTGTAATTATTCATTAATGTGCATCCCTTGAGCTTACGTTGTCATTAATAGAGTGAGATATTCATGATAGAGTGTAACTCTTAAAATAGCTTCGACTAATGATCATCTAGAATGGGATATCGATGATATGTGATAGTCGACATGTGGTCTGCATCACATCCTTAGAGGATGTAGTATGTCTCACCTGCTACGAGTAATGGCTACTCGTGATAGACACATGGATACTTTGAAAGTATTGGTATACCCTGCTGATATACTATTTGTTATACTTGTCTAAAGTATGATCAGCATGTGGGAGATAGAAGTCCTTAGACTTGAGGTCAATACGCGATTTATCTACAAAGTAATGTACTTTGATCCCGTCCTAAGCTCAAATGCCTTATAGGTTGAGATACGGCTTGTATTGGGTACATTACGATGTGGATTGAAGGTGGTAGTTGAGCCAAGATTAGGATTCATTCCTCGAATGTATATTCGAGAGAACACTCGGATTCTCAATGATATTAGGTTGACTAAGTCGTTGGCCAACGCAATAGACATATTTAGAATATGGTCTAGTCATCAACTAATATAGATGAGATACAATGATTAAGCCATCTGGATAGACACTTGAGAAATCCTAAGCTTAATCGGGTATGTCGTGAATGAAGGAATTTTATCTTACCACATAAAGGTTAAGTTTACAGGATTCGCGTAAACGTACTTCACATATTGAGTTCGTCTTCCGGCGCCGTCTAGGAGTTCCGTGTAGACCTTAATTTGATTAATGTCTATATGAGAAGGCATGTAGGGTCACACTATGTCGATTGTCCGTTTTGATCTAAGGGTGTATTGAGAGAGTAATTAAATGTTCTATTGGGAATCGAGATATTTAAATAAATGATGATTGTTTTAATTAAGTCAAAATTGGATTTTGGATTTAATTAAGAATGCACGAAAATAAATCGAGACAGTGCAAGAGCACGTCGAGCGCCGCGACGCCCATACCCTAGGGCCGCGGCGCCTCTGCCTCGAATTTTGGGTCAGGCCCAAGGTCAAACCCTAATCCAATTTTGACCTATTTTTCAACTATAAATAGAGGCATTCACCTCATCATTTAGACACCAATTTCTGAAAATCATTCTAAGCCTTAGAGACTTAGAATCAAATACTCTCTCGAACCTCTGCCGGATTTCCTAGCTTTCCAAAGGAGAAATACATTGAAGTTTGGATCTTGCAATCAGAAGGGCAACCGCGTGTGCACCTTATAGTAGACAAAGATTTCATATAATACTAACTTGTAAGTGTATGCCTTATGTATACAAGTTTAATTGTTGTATAACCATACCAAAAATGTTGTGGGGTAAGTAAGAAACAAAACTTTTAAACTTCCGTTGCGCCTTACTTATGTTCTTTGTATCCAACAAAATCATACAAATATAAATTACAACTCTAAAGAATTATGATAGGATGGATAGGATTCCACCTTTAATCAGTGATTCGAATTTGAGTTAGAAATGAAAAAAACCTACTATGCGGTTTAGTTCTGGATGGGCCTTACTTGACACGAATTTAAATTAATCTAGACTCTAAAATGAGTATCGCACATTCAAAATCGAATGGGATTTAACAAAATTGTACATGGAATGGACCAATAAAAATGTGCTACATGACAATCTCATGCAAAAAAATATGCTACATGACAATCTCATGCAAGTCTGAAGGAGATAGGATTAAGGGCCTTGTCATTTAGGGCTTCTTCCAAGAAGATAGGGTTGGATTCGGCATAAATTTGATATTTAGCATAAAATTGGCATACAACAAAACCTGTACTACACCAGCTGCCCAAGAATGATGACAACGTCATATGATTTATTACATGACCTCCATATGTCTAATGTTCACATAATATAAAATCTATAAAAAGCTATTCCTAGGGCTAGACCTATACTACTCAATAATGTTTATGTTTCGTCAGTCTAGAAAAGAAAAAAGTGGTTCCCCGGGCATAGCTGGATGGCAAAGGAGGAAACTTAAAATTCAACTGGAGGCCTGCAGCGTGCGTTCGAACCCTGATGGAGCAATTTGCTCTCTTCTAGGATAGGACCTTGTAGGTGATATCAGTTGATATGTTCTCAAAATCGTGGTCATTCAGGCAGATCTCGTTATTTACTGGTAGTAGTGCTGAGAGACCGGAATTACTATCTCCAGAAATAGTCTGGCGTAAGCCGGGAAGCTGGATATAAAAAAAAGTGTCCATGAAAGAATGATTGGAGGCACTTTTACAAGACAAATTTAGTGCTCCGGCCATAAGTAAAACTTTGACATTTGTGAAAAATATATCTATTTTTTTTCTTGTTGGGTTGGTCCAAATTTTTTTATTAAAAAATAAGAAAATAAGTTTCTTGAAAATGAGAAAACTGATTTTCCTAGTAAAGTAGGAAAAAAGTTCGACAAGTGGTATTCTACATAATTGTATTAGTGAATATTAGTAGAATATTGTAATTATTAGTGTTGTCTAATTATGATAATTATAGGATCCGTTTTGTATTAGGATTCCACATTATACACACACTATATATATATTGTATTAATGATTAAGGCTCCCCAAAGGAGATTAATACAATTCTACATGGTATCGGAAGCCAAAAATCCTTTCCCAACCTAAAACCTAGTTTCGGCCGCCCACCTCTGTCCATTTCCCGCGACGAATTGACCGTATACCTCCGATATACAGCTGCACAACCCTTAAATTCTACTAAAAGCATTGTATACCACGTGAATACTGCTGATATACAACATCATTTGTTTCCATATCTCTTAACCAAGTTGCATACCCCTCGTATATAGCCTATACACGCCGGTATACACTCTGTATACGGCTGATATACCCTAACTGCCATTGTATACCACCTGTATACAACCTCTCTAAGCTGTTATGTACCCCATATATGGTTGTTTCTGCCCATATACACTGCGCCTACATGCCGAACCCCTCCCCTAAATTTTTCCCCTCTCCGACAGCCTTCATGGCTGAAAACAGCACCGGAAGCAACAATAACCAGCCGCAGGAATGGCAGATAGGACTGGCCTACGAACTGGGCCTCCAACTTAAGCCCAGCAGCTGCAGCCTCTAGCCATAGCCCAGCAGTTGCGGCCCATTTTAATCTGCAGACAGGGCACCTCTATCCGACCTAATATTCTGGGGGCCAACAATCCACTCCGAGAATTTCCCAATCTAATTTGGGCCAGGATTTCAACACATTGACTCCTCGAAAGCCCGATAACGCGTGGTATATGGATACGGCGTCACGTCACGTCTCACCTCACCAATAATTCTGACAATCTTACTCAACAGCGAAATTTAAATACTCCGCAATCTATTATGGTCGGTAACGGTCATCGCATTCCAATTCAAAGATTTGGCCACACTCTTACCCCACCACTGCATCCCAACTTCTCTCTTAAAAACGTCTTTTATGCCCCAAACATCATCAAAAATCTAATTTTTGTTAGAAAATTTGCCACCGATAATTCTGTCTCAATTAACTTTGATCCGTTTGGATTTTCTGTAACGGACCTCCGTACTGGAAAACTCCTTACGAGATGCAATAGCGAAGGAGACCTATATCCTTTCCTACCCACATCCGTTGCTAGTGTCACTCCTCCCACCATTCTAACAACTATATCTCCCTCAACGTGGCATTGTAGACTTGGTCATTCGGGTTCTCACATTTTTTATTCTCTTAGAAACCAAAATTTGATCCAATGTAACAAATGGAACCTTCCTCAGAGTTGCTCCTCGTGTCAGTTAGGGAAACACATTAGACTACCGTTTACGACTTCTATGAGTACTACTTTCTCTCCCTTTGATATTATTCACACTGATTTATGGACATCTCTCATAACTAGCAACTTAGGCCACAAATATTATCTGGTATTTTTGGATGATTTTTCTCACTTTCTTTGGATATACCCACTCAAACTCAAATCTCAAGTGTTCTCCAAATTTGTTAAGTTTCGTACACTGGTTAAAACGCAAATTCAAAAAGATATAAAATTATTTTAATGTGATAATGGTCGTGAGTTTAATAATTTCTTATTTCATGAATTCTGTGCGGGTTTTTCGTTTCTCGTGCCCATATACCTCCCCTCAAAATGGTAAAGCCGAAAGAATTCTCTAAACCATTAATAATATAATTTGTACCCTCCTTTTTCATGCGTCTCTCCATCCTACTTTTTGGGTATATGCACTAAAAATGATAGAACTCATTCTCAACATTTTACCTACCCGTGCGATTTCAAAATAGGACACCCAGCGAAATTCTCTACAGTCGGATCCCTACCTATGACCATCTTAGAATTTTCGGTTGTTTGTGTTACCCTAATCTGACATCCATGGCCCCCTACAAATTGGCACCAAGATCTACTAGGGGATACTTGTGCTATGATCTCTCCACCGACAAAATCATAATTTCTCGCCACGTCAATTTTGCTGAGTATGTGTTCCCGTTCGACAATATTAAAAAATTCTGAGTCACCGATTACCATTTCTTCGAAGATTCGGATCCATCATCGCTTGTCCAACAAGCATTCCGCCAGGCCGCCATTGGTCCGTCCTCAGCCACCACCTCCACCCCGTCTCTGCTACCCACTGCTACCCAGCAAGCATCCTGACGCCTATACCACCTGCTCCACCTCTATCACTGTCACCGTCGACTACCACGACTACTAGCAGTCGGCCCCCCGTCTCAGAAAATATATCGGTTCATACCTTTCCCGTATCCATGTCGTCTCCGCAGTATCACCACCACAGCGCAGCTATTCCAACCACCGGCAACCACCCACCTAACCCCATTATCAGACACCCTCCCACCTCCGATACCATACCCCACTTCATCATCCATATCCAGCCTCGATATACCGATACCGACGACCAAACCTAACCGAGAAACTACACCCAACCTCGACCCACCCAGATCGACAACCAGACCGCCTCCCTCACCCGACAGTATTCTGACCCTTCGATCTGAACCAACCACGAGTTCGACCACTAAAAGTGCACCAGATACGACCCCCCACACCCTTACCCAGCCAGCACCTTCACACCGTGTGGAAACCCGTATCCAACACAGGATTTTCAAACCTAAAGTCCAATTTAATCTATTTACCCAAACCATATCCCCACTTCCTAAAAACTCAAAATTAGCCAAACAAGACCTCTAATTGGAATAAGTCCATGTGTGAGGAATTTAATGCTTTGACAAAATAGCATACTTGGGATTTAGTTCCTAGAGCTGATGGGGTGAATGTGATCCGATGCATATGGATTTTTCACCACAAATTCAGAGATAGTGGTGACCTAGAGAGATATTAGGCGAAACTTGTAGCTAATTGTACTAATCAGCATGAGGTTATTGACTGTGGTGAGACATTCAGTCCGGTTGTTAAACCGGCTACCATTCGCACCGTTATGAGTATTGCTATGGATAAGCATTGGCCCATTTATTAGCTTGATGTGAAAAATGCATTTTTATATGGGGACTTGAAAGAAACTGTTTACATGAACCAACCACCTGGTTTTGTCCATCCAGCAGCCCCTCAGTATGTATATCATCTCCGTAAGTCACTTTATGGTCTGAAAAGTCCCTAGAGCATGGTATGATCGTTTTACACAGTATCTTATGCGAATTGGATTTGCATGTAGCAAGTGCGATAATTCTCTCTTCATTTTTCATCGAGGTAACACCATCGCTTATTTATTATTATATGTGGATGACAATGTGCTAACTGCCTCATCTGATATGTTGAAAATGAGATAATTGCATTGCTCAAAGCCGAATTTGTCATGACCGACTTGGAAGAGCTGAATTATTTTTTGGGGATATCTGTGACTAGATCTGCAGATTCTATGTTTCTATGTCAGCATAAGTATGCAGAGGAGATAGTACACAAGGCTAAAATAGCAAACTGCAAGATTATGTCCACTCCAGTTGACACTAAATCAAAGCTTAGTGTTGTTGATCGTAATACGGTGTCTGATCCCACACCTTACAGGAGTCTTGCAGGTGCACTACAATATCTCACATTCACTAGGCCTGATATTGCTTATGATGTTCAGTAAGTGTGTCTGTTCATGCATGCCCTAGGGAGCCTCATTTTACTGCCTTTAAGTGTATCATCAGATACATTAAGGGCATACTTGATTATGGATTACATTTATACCCATCTGCACCTACCAGGTTACTATCATATACGGATGCAGATTGGGCAGGTTGTCCGGACACGCGACGCTCCATTTTCGGCTATTGTGTATTCTTAGGGGATAATCTAATTTCATGATCTGTCAAGAGACATGCCACATTATCCCGTTCGAGTGCAAAGGCGTTGCAAATGTTGTTGCTGAGATCTGTTGGCTCCGAAATCTACTTTTGGAGCTTCAGTGTCCTTTGCGTAAGACGTCCATAGTCTATTGTGATAACATATCTGCTGTTTATTTATCTCAAAATTGGTTCAGCATCAGCGAACCAAACACATTGAGATGGATATACACTTTGTTCGTGATAAGGTTGCTATCGGACATGTCAAGGTATTGTATGTGCCTTCTTCATATCAATATGCAGATATATTCACTAAAGGACTACCTAGACAATTATTCCTCGACTTCAGATCCAGTCTAAGCGTCCGACCTCCTCCCGCTCCGACTGAGGGGTGTATTAGAGAATATTAGTAGAATATTCACCATTTATTGTAATTATTAGTATTGTATAATTATGATAATTATAGGATCTCTTTGTATTAGTATTCCATATTATACACACTATATTTATTGTATTAATGAGAAATGTTCCCTAAGGGAGATTAATACAATTCTACATATTGTGTCCTCTCCCCTCCAACACACATCATCTTCACCAACATCCCTGTAGCCCACATCCTTACCACCCATACCATTGTCTCCACCTTCATCTCCCATAGTATTTGTCTAAATTACATATAAATATTTTTAAAATAATTTTTTTTATTTATGTACCCGCGAACACAAAAACAAAATTAGTTATTTTTCTAAAAAAAACACTTTCCATGGAAAACAATGTCCTTCCTACCGAACACACTGTTGAAGAATGATGACACTTGCTCCTGTTCTCAGTCTAAATTGTCCATTGTTCCATTTGAGCAAGGAAGAAGAGAAGCAGAGCTGTTGAAGGCAAACAGGGGGAAAAAATTGTTTTCCCAGTTTCAAAATTGAGTTCGATCACAACAAAGCAAAATCAACTTGTCCCACCTTTATTAAAACCTGACAACTTGGACCATACGCATGCCAAACAAGAGCGAATCACAGCCATCAAAGAGTACAGTTGTATAACATAATTGTTAGTAAATTCTTTTATTTTTATTTTAGTCAGTCAATAAGATAATTACAATTCTAGTAGTTAGTTACATTTTTTATTCCTTTGCTCGTGTATGAATAGATGTACAGTGATGAAGTAATAGATCAGAGAAAAAATTTCCAAATCTTTTCATCATTTTCTTCACACACCCTATTTGATTTTTCTATTCCTTAGGGGATTGATTATTTAATGGTTTCAATTATCATACGTCATTTGTTGTTTGACGTGAATTAGGAATGGTAAAGCTTATTTTAAGCTATGTGTAAACGTGTAAATATAGGAAATAATATATTTTCTACCCATAATTAGAATATTTTCATATATTGTGTAAATATAATTATGGTAAGACAAGGATTCTTCTTTTGTGTAGGCTTAGGATTCCTATTGTATAAGGGATGAATATTGTACTCTATATATACCTTGATATTAATGAAAGATTCCCCAAGGGAGATTAATATCATCTTACATGGTATCAAGAGCCAAATAAACAAAACCCTAAAAACCTTTCTCTTCCCACGGCCGGCCTCTCTCCTACGCCGCGGCCCTCCCGGATTTTCTTCTTATTTTTCGGGTTTTGTTCTTCCTTTCTTCTCTTCTCTAAATGGCTATCCCTGATTCTTCCACACTTTCTGACGCTTCTACCTCCACAAATCCCACCACAAAGTCATCACCCCCGTTTCATCCCGCCCTTACTGTTTCCAACATCAAGAACCATATTCCCATTATTCTTGATCAAGAAAACAACCAGTATTCTCCATGGATTGAACTTTTTCGCAATCATGCATGTCTCTATAACGTGCTTGACCATATTGATGACACTATTTCGCGCCCTACGGAGGTTGATGATTCTATCTGGCATCGTCTCGACGCCGGCGTCAAACAATGGATATATGGTAGTATCTCTCAGGATTTGCTCCTTACTATCATGAAATCTGACTCCACAGCCCTTGACTTGTGGAATCGTTTGGAGGAAATTTTTCAGGACAACAAGCACACTCATGCCGTGTATTTGGAAGAACAGTTCAACAAAACACGTCTTGAAAACTTCTCCAATGTCTCTGAGTACTGCAAGCAGCTTAAACTTCTAGCGGACCAACTCTCCAACATCGGCACGCCTGTCACTGACGATAAAATGGTGCTACAAATGATTTCTGGCCTTACTAAGGGCGAATATGATACTTTGGCAACCATAATTCAACAGGCAGATCCGCTATAGAGTTTTAACAAAGCTCGCTCACAATTGTTTCTCGAAGAAACCTGTCGTGCTAAGCAGGATGAGCACGCCCAACAGGTGTTAGCTGTCGACACGCAACCCCAAGATCAGACGCCACCAGACAACTCCCAACAGCAGTAGGGCCGCGGCGCCAAGGGTGGGAAAGGCCGCGGCCGTAGAGGAGGCCGTGGTCGTGGCAATGGTCGCGGTCACGAACCAACAAGAAGAACAAAGAACAGAGATCGCAGAACAAGCGGGCCGCGGCTCCTCAGCAATTCGTCTACAGCGCCGCGGCGCCCCAGTACAGAGCCGCGGCGCCCCAGTTCAGAGCCGCGGCGCCAAGTCCATTCCAGTACCAGCAACCATACAATCCGTATTCTTACCCCGGTTTGTTAGGCCCCGCTCCAGCCCCACAGCAGGCCCACTTCATGCAATGTCATGTCCCGCAGCCCTCCTCCGGCATGACACCCACTGAGTTGGGTCAGGCGTTCAGCACCCTCTCTATGCAACAGCCTGACAATACTTGGTACATGGACTCAGGCGCTATATCTCACGTCACCCAGTCTGCAGGTACTATTCCTAAACTGTTTAGTTTAAAGCATCCTCAATATGTTACAGTTGGTAGTGAACAATGCATTCCAGTGAAGGGTTATGGTACCTCATACACACAACCTTCTCATCCACCCTTCTCCCTCAAAAACACCCTATATGCCCCACACATGATTAAGAACCTCATATTTGTCCGCCAATTTACTTGTAATAATTCTGTCTTTGTGGATTTTGACCCTTTTGGTTTTACTGTGAAGGATCTTCATACGGAGACACCTCTTACGAGATGCAATAGCACGGGGGATCTCTATCCATTCACTTCCACCTCCACTGCCAGATCTTGCTCTCCCGTCACTCTAGCGGCTGTTTCTTCTTCAACTTGGCATAATAGGCTTGGTCTTCCAGGAGTCCCAGTTTTTAAATTTTTTAGAGGCAACAATTTCATTGCTTGTAATGGAAAACTTGCCCAAAATTGTGTTTCTTGCTCTTTAGGCAAACATATTCGTCTTTCGTTTAAATCACCTACTAGTGTTACATTTGCTCCTTTTGATATCATACATGCCAATTTATGGACATCTCCTATCTCTAGTTCTCTTGGTCATAAATACT
The DNA here is from genome assembly GCA_034509755.1 of Anisodus tanguticus. NCBI lineage: Eukaryota > Viridiplantae > Streptophyta > Magnoliopsida > Solanales > Solanaceae > Anisodus > Anisodus tanguticus. The sequence goes on along the minus strand of CM067544.1, from coordinate 24,581,358 downwards.
ATCTTGTGTTGCTTGATGATTTTTCAAACTACGTTTGGTTATACCCTCTTAAATCTAAATCGGAAGTGTTTGTCAAATTTCTTGAGTTTCGCAAGTTCATTCAAACACAATTTGGAAAAGGCATAAAATCATTTCAGTGCGATAATGGTCGTGAATTCAATAACTCTATGTTTCACCGCTTTTGTACCAATAATGGCATGGTCTTTCGCTTCTCCTGCCCTCACACCTCACCACAAAATGGCAAAGCTGAAAGAGTCATCCGCACCATTAACAATATGATTCGCACCCTATTGATTCATGCCTCCCTCCCTCCACCCTTCTGGGTCTATGCTTCTAAAATGTCAGAATGCACTCTAAATATTCTCCCTACTAGCACTCTTCACAATATGACCCCTACCGAAATCCTCTACCATAGAATCCCCTCTTATGATCATCTACGGATTTTTTGTTGTCTGTGCTATCCCAACCTTAGCTCCACTGCCCCTCACAAGCTCGCATCTAGGTCCACTCCATGTGTCTTTCTAGGATTCTCGCCGAACCATAGGGGCTATCTATGCTATGACTTGTCGACTCGTTAGATCCACATATCTCGTCACGTCACATTCGACGAGACCACATTCCCGTTTTCGAATCTTCCAAAATTCCAAAAACAGGACTACTCATTTCTTGACGAGTCTTCCATCTCTCCCCTCATAATCGAACAACTCACATCCTCTGTTCCGTCGTCAAAGCCGCGGCCTCGAGGGGAGCGCCGCGCGCCCGATTTCCAGAGAGCAATCTTTTGAAACAAAGCACCGCGGCCCTGTGCTGAGGCGCCGCGGCGCCCAAACTTCAGAGAAGCTTGTCAACCTTCTAGCGCCGCAACTCTAGATCTAGGAGTCGCGGCGCCTCCGACGGCTTCGCCCCCACCTTCTCCTTATCCGACTTTACCCTCCGTCTCAGACACCACTCCACCACCCACTGTCCCTACCCATCCAATGGAAACTCGTTCAAAGCATGGAATCTTCAAACCCAAAGTCCATTTCAACTTGTCTGCCCAAACCATCTCTCCACTTTCAAAGAACCCAAAATTGGCCAAACAAGACCCTAATTGGAATGCAGCTATGTATGAGGAATTCAATGCTTTAACTAAATAGCACACGTGGGATCTAGTACCTAGACCTGAGGGGGTGAATGTCATTCATTGTATGTGGCTATTTCGTTACAAGTTCAGAGACAATGGGGATCTTGATAGGTATAAGGCCCGTCTTGTGGCTAATGGCACAAATCAGTAGGAGGGCATTAATTGTGGTGAGACCTTCAACCCGGTTATCAAACCGGATACCATCCGCACAGTTTTGAGCATTGCCATGGGCAAACACTGGCCGATCCATCAGCTTGATGTGAAAAATGCATTCTTACATGGGGATCTGAGAGAGACAGTCTACATGCATCAGCCACCAGGGTTCACCCATCTAGCAGTTCCTCACTATGTGTTCCATCTCCGTAAATCACTATATAGCCTGAAGCAGGCCCCTCGTGCGTGGTATGATCGCTTTGTCAGGTATATCTTGCAGATTGGGTTTGTATGCAGCAAGAGTCATACATCACTTTTCATTTTTCATCGAGGTAGTAGCACTGCTTACTTATTACTTTACGTGGATGATATTGTTCTTACTGCCTCCTCCGACGGATTGAAAAATGAGATTATTGTCTTGCTCAAGTCCGAATTTGCAATGACTGATTTGGGGAAGCTGAGTTACTTTTTGGGGATATCAGTGACCAGGTCTGCCAATCATATATTCTTGTGTCAGCGTAAGTATGCAGAAGAGATTATGTACAGGGCTAAGATGGCGAACTACAAAGAGGTGCCTACTCCAGTTGATTCCATATCTAAGCTCAGTGCTATGGATGGTGCTCCAGTCTCTGATCCTACTCTGTATAGGAGCCTTGCGGGTGCACTTCAGTAACTCACATTCACCAGGCCAGACATAGCTTATGTTGTTCAGCAGGTGTGCTTATTCATGCATGCCCCCATGGAGTCTCACTTCAATGCTCTTAAGCGTATCATTCGATACATTAAGGGCACTCTTGATTATGGTTTGCACCTATATCCCTCTGCACCAGACAGGTTGCTTTCATATACCGATGCAGATTGGGCAGGGTGTCCGGACACGCGACGCTCCACCTCCGGCTTTGTGTATTTTCTTAGGGGATAATCGATTTCTTGGTCCGCAAGCGAATGCTACCCTATCTCGCTCCAAAGGTCGAGGAGAGTACGAGAGGCATTGCAAATGTAGTAGCCGAGATTTGTTGGCTCGAAATTTCTCATCGTTAGAACTTCGGTGTCCTTTGCATCGTGCATCTATTGTGTATTGTGATAACATCTCTCGCCATCTATCTTTCTCATAATCCGGTTCAACATCGCGAACCAAGCATATTGAGATAGACCTACACTTCGTTCGTGAGAAAGTTGCGTTAGGCCATGTCGAGTGTTACATGTTCCATCATCCTATCGTATGCGAGACATATTTACCAAAGAACTTCCCGCAGACGTTATTTCTTGACTTCGAGATCCGGTCTCGGCGTCCGGCCTCCTCCCGCTCCGACTGAGGGGGTGTGTAAACGTGTAAATATAGGAAATAATATATTCCCTACCCATAATTAGAATATTTCCATATATTGTGTAAATATAATTATGGTAAGACTAGGATTCCTCTTTTGTATAGGCTTAGGATTCCTATTGTATAAGGGATGAATATTGTACTCTATATATATCTTGATATTAATGAAAGACTCCCAAGGGAGATTAATATCATCTTACACTATGAAAAGAAGGGAAAGAGCACCATTTTACTAGAACTGAAAGAAATTCAACTCACAAAGAAATATTAAGTTGTTCATAAAGCTAGATTAGTGTTTCTCGTAAATTTTGGAAATTCAACTCACAGAGAAAAAAAGTTTTGAAGTTGCATTGCAAAAAAAAAATTGAATTGTGTTTGATATGTATTTTATTTAGAAAAAATTTAAAATTTTATAAGTGGAGGAAACATTACTAATTTCTGAAACTTACTTTATGGTTTGTTGAGGAGAAAGACATTGGATTCAAAGGTTGAAGTGCACAATTATCCGCTTTTGATATCGTCATTTAACTTATGCCCACTTTGTGATCTTTTGTGTAAGTTTACCTGTTTGGGGAAAGATTCGTCTGCCAACGGAACAGCCGGGGTGGGTTGGGATCGGTACACGGCGGGATTGGCGGGATTCGCCGTTGTCCCGTCCCGGTTCCGGTCCCGTTGGAAAAGGGCAGCGGTCCTAACGGGCCGGGATTGGGATTTTTTTTTTTTGGACTTCATTTTAAAAATTAACATATATATAAACAACTCAATAATTGACCAAGATAGTGTATTAAAAATATATCAAAGTATTTTTTGTGCCTCTTATATTATTTACTAGAAGTATGATTTTTTTGTAATACAAATACAATTGTCAAAATTACAATTTTGTGTTGTTCAAAAGTTGCAAATGACATAGTAAAATTGCAATTAAAGAAATTACATTTTGAAAAAAATCTGTTCTAGTTTCTATATAATTACTTGTGGTTCTTCGGTTGGAATTGGTATATTTGGTCAAATTGCTCCACGTCGCTTCCACCACCTTCGGATAAGATGTCGTTGTAGTTTTCGTCTTCTTCTTCATTGATCTCCGATTGACCGTACATTTGTCACGACCCAAATCAGAGGGCCGCAACGGGCACCCGGATCCCACCCGCTGGGTACCGCTAAACGTACATTTACCATCTAATCATAATTAATTACGGACTAAGCCAAAAAAGATTATGGAAAATCTTAACCATAAAAACCAATTTATATATATATATACATACCCATACCAAGGCCATACAAGACCAATATCCACAGGACACCTGTCTACAAGCCTCTAACAGTAGCAACATCAAAGGTCGGGAGAGGGCCCCGCCATACCCATATATACAAGCAAAAATGTACCGTACCAAAATTAGACCAACACTCCGAACAAGGGGAGTGCTCCACCAAAAATCTGTTGGATCCGCAATCAACTAACGTGATTCGTCACCCTCCCTATGTGAACGTTCGGGTATGACACGCAGCGTCCCCGACAAAAGGGACGTCAGTACGACTGATGTACTGAGTATGTCAGGCATGAACAATAGTATAACAGGGATATAACAACGACTGAAACAGAAACAGTTGACCAGCAGTAAATGCCTCTGAGGACCCTAATACATATGCCTAAATGTTATGCACAATGCAGTATCCATATACATCAGCCTCATCGGGCATCTTCCTTACCATAACAGCCTCTGTGGGCATCTTACCATATAATGGTTAATGAATGAATGTATAATGCAAATGCGGTATACTAATGTCCACATAGGAATCCTCTCATAACTGCTTTTGTGGGCATAAGGTTATATCGCCACACAAAGGCATCATGTCCTCACATCATATTGACCTCTTCGGGCTCTTTCGTGATAGTCTGTACCAGCTGCAGGTGGTGTGCGTATATAACGCATTTCTCTTTTCTCATATCTCCTACATATATACAATATTTACCATATAGTAGTGTGGATAGCACAAGTGGTCCAGGGTAATATATGAATGCAATACAAATGAAAATGCATGAATAACAGTAAAACATTTCCTGAATTTCTCGGATGACAATATTTACTCGTAATCATGCCCCCTCCCCACTTAGCCAATATTTTGGCTGTGGGGGCACCTTAATCGCGCCACCTATACCCCAATATGCACTCTATTTAATTAATTAAGCGATCTGCCTCCGTATAATTTATCAATCACACACATAATTAATTCTGTGATCCCAATTCACTTAAACTTTGATAACTTATAAGACCTTCATATACTCAATGTCATAATTTTGTAATACGAGACTAGTCCATAATCTCTTTATGCACACACCAAATTTATTTCCACTCCCCGTTGTCACACTTGGTACGTCCAAAAATTATTTCGGGGTTTAATCCTTTTATATACTAATCTCTTTATTAGCATACGTAAATATAACATAAATCTTCCCAATGCTCGGGTTTATTTTCTTTTATTTGCTCAAATTATTGTCCAAAATTTCAGGATGTTACATTTTTCCCCCTTAGAAACATTCGTCTTCAAATGTTAGGGTAAATTATCTAATCCTCGTTACGTAGCCCAGAAATACAATTGTTCCTAGTTCCACCAAATCCGCTAGGGTCTAATGGCTACAAACTAATAATGCACAATTTCAATAGATCCGTCTAGCCATTACTGACTCACCCACTTGTGTAGTTACCTCCTATCCACTCGGGTTACATACCAAATTTACAACACATCTACACTATGTAAAAAGATCGATAACGTACCTGTACGACATCAAGTGAGGATTCCTGATCCCGTAGTCCCATCAATGCCTAAGTATGGTTCTGTCCCTCACCAAAATTAGTTGATCTACCCCTACCTCTACCTTGACCGGATAATGTGTGACGACTCTGTCCTGACGAGCGTACTGACCGTGATGAAGCTGCCGCAGATCCGACCGGCTGAACTCTAACACCTTCGCCTCCTGTCGGAAAATCCCGCATAAAATGACCATGTTCACCACAAGAGTAACACACCCTCACTCCCTGCTGGCACGACCCTGTATGGGTCCTACCACACTGCCCGCATCGAGCCAATGGCGGTCTCGTCTGGATAGCATCCCTTCTATAATAAGGCTCTGACGCTTGTGAATTCTGACCTGGTCCCGATTGAATAAACCGATCAGCCCTCGACCTTATAGATGGTAATGATGTGTTGGCTACCGGATAGGATGCCCGTTCATAAGGCTGTGGCATGGGCTCATCTCCGAAATCTTCTACGTCACCAATGGATCGGGCCCTCTTATGCTGGCCCTTATCGCATTCTCGATCTTCCCGCTATTACCTCTTACGATCTTCCAAGTTCTGTGCATAAGCCTGAATACGAGCAATATCCATACTCGGACTCAAAGAAGCCGTAGTACACTCATTCACCAAGTGCGGTCCCAAGCCGGTAACAAACCTATGTACTCGATCACTCATCTCTGCTACAATCGTAGAAGCATATCGGGCCAATGAATTAAATTGCAAGCTATATTCTCGAAAGCTCATGTTGCCCTGCTCAAGACGTAAGAACCTGTCATGCCTGGCCCGTCGAAGCTCAACTGGTAGAAAGTGTTGTAGGAATGCCTCTGAAAATTCTCTCCATCCTGCTGGTGGAGCACGAGGTCCCCTAGATTGCTCCCATGTTTCATACTAGGTTAGTGCGACATCCCGCAATCTATAAGATGCAAAATTTACCGACTCAATATCGGTGGCATCCATCACCCGCAAAGTGCGATGTACCTGATCTAGAAAATTATGTGGGTCCGTATTCAAGGTTGTTCCTGTGAATACCGGAGGGTCTAGATTGATGAAATCCTGAGCTCTTACGCTAGCAGCTTTATCAGAAGGGCTGGGGAACCTGACGTTGGGCCTGAGCGACTACCAATTATGTCAGTAGCTCCACCGCACTCCGCATATCAAGATCTTCAGCTGGGGTATCAGGTGGAGGGACTGGGGGTACTGTCGCTCCACTAATCTCCCCTGATGGTGGTGATCTAGGGGAATCATATAAAGAGGTCGTACCGAGGGTCTCGCTCTGGCCCTCGTTAGCATGTGGCAATCGGTTGGTACCTTCGCCCGCAGCTGTATCCAATGTCCTCATACCCTTGAACTTCTTCCTTGTTGTAGGCATTGCTGGAATTATAAATACGAAATAGATTAGGAATGAAATACTTATAACTCAGCTCTACTAATGAAATACTTATAACTCAGCTCTACTGCACGATTTATGAGATGAAAGAATGGAAATAATCCCTAAATGTCAGGCAACCTCCTACTTATAAGTATGGTGCACAACATACCCATAAATAAGACTCTACTAGACACGGCTTGTAGACTCCCTAGGATAAACATGATCCGATACCAAGTTTGTCACGACCCAAACCGGAGGGCCGCGACGGGCACCCGGATCCCACCCGCCGGGTACCGCTAAACGTACATTTACCACCTGATCATAATTAATTACGGACTAAGCCGAAAAAGATTATGGAAAATCTTAACCATAAAAAGCAACTTATATATATATACATACCCATACCAAGGCCGACAAGGCCATACAAGACCATTATCCACAGGACACTTGTCTACAAGCCTCTAAGAGTGGCAACATTAAAGGTCGGGACAGAGCCTCGCCATACCCATAAATATAAGCAAAAATGTACCATATCAAAATTAGACCAACACTCCGAATAAGGGGAGTGCTCCACCAAAAATATGTTGGATCCGCAATCAACTAACGTGAGTCGTCACCTTGCCTATGTGAACCTGCGGGCATGAAACACAGCGTCCCCCGACAAAAGGGACGTCAGTACGAGTATGTCAGGTATGAACAATAGTATAACAGGGATATAACAACGACTGAAACAGAAACAGTTGACCAGAAGTAAATGCCTCTGAGGGCCCTAATACATATGCCTAAATGTTATGCACAATGCAGTATCCATATACATCAGCCTCATCGGGCATCTTCCTTACCATAACAGCCTCTGTGGGCATCATACCATATAATAGTTAATGAATGGATGTATAATGCAAATGCGGTATACTAATGTCCACACAGGAATCCTCTCATAACTGCCTTTGTGGGCATCAGGTTATATCGCCACACAAAGGTATCATGTCCTCACATCATATTGACCTCTTCGGGCTCTTTCGTGATAGTCTGTACCAGCTGCAGGTGGTGTGCGTATATAACGCCTTTCCCTTTTCCCATATCCCCTACATATATACAATATTTACCATATAGTAGTATCCATAGCACAAGTGGTCCAGGGTAATATATGAATGCAATGCAAATGAAAATGCATGAATAACAGTAAAACATTTCCTAAATTTATCGGATGACAATAATATCCTTGCCCCCTTGGCTAACACGATGAATGTCAACACCTTTTTCCGTTGGCCTAATAAGGACTTAGGAACATATCTAGACATGCTTTTAACACAGGAATCAATAACATGAATATTTGTAACTACTAGGAGTAGAATAAATTATGGAGCAATAGCACGGTTATATTTCGTTACATAGAACATGTCAAAATAAAGAAATAATTTGCCTTAACATACCTCGAATATTGAAGAAAACCTTAACCAAATTAGGAAATGTGGCCAAGCATAACATGAATTTACAGAAAGGGAAATAAGTGAATTGGTTCTTCACATGAACGAAATAAAGGGATTGTTTTTCCTCCTCTTTAAGAATTCTTCAAAGCAAAGTGAAAAGTTGCTAAAATGAGATTGTCAAGTTGCTAAACGATTCCTTTACCAAATGAAGTCTCAAACCAATATGTGTATTACCCAAAGTGGAACCCAAAATGATTACTCATAATCATGCCCCCCACTTAGCCAATATTTTGGCGGTGGAGGCACCTTAATCGCGCCACCTATACCCCAACATGCAGCCTATTTAATTCATTAAACGACCTGCCTCCGTATAATTTATCAATCACACACATAATTAATTTTGTGATCCCAATTCACTTAAACCTTGGTAACTTATAAGACTTTCATATACTCAATGTCATAATTTTGTAATATGACACTAGTCCATAATCTCTTTATGCACACACCAAATTTTTTCCACTCCCCGTTGTCACACTTGTTACGTCCAAAAATAATTTCGGAGTTTAATTCTTTTATATACTAATCTCTTCATTAGCATACGTAAATATAACATAAATCTTCCCAATGCTCGAGTTTATTTGTTTCATTTAGGTGCACAAATTATTGTCCAAAATTCCGGGATGTTACAACCTTCTCCGCTCCGCTCGTATCCAATCTCTGAATAATACTGCAATCTCCAAGCTGTTTCCGGCTAATGAGTGTATGTGCTCTCCTATTTGATATCTGCCGGCAGAAAAAGTGCTTTCAGACGATGTTGATGACGCTTGAATGTTCAAAACATCTTGGGCCTGTATTGAAAGCGTCGAAAAGGTCTTCTCATTCCCTCTCCGGTATTTCAGCAAGTCTTCACGTCCTTCTTCATTGACAACTGCTTGATACGGTATACTACCCTGCAAAATAAAAACATCAAACTCGCTAATTTAGTTAGTAGTGTTACCACCGCATATTTTATTTCTGAGGCTTTCAATACTAGTCGCATAAATAACATGTCTTTTATAAGGTTGTATTGAAAAAAAAGAAGGTATGGAAGTCGGTTGGTTGCTAGCACTTTCTTGTTGGTAATACTTATATACTTTTTTGCATTCGTCTTCTATGCTAGACAACACTTCTTCTTTAGTTAGTTCAATAGGTGGTGGGTCATTTGGATTTTTGGGAGTTAGAGGTGGTAGTACTGCTATAGAATCATAAATTTTTTCAATAAGTGATTTGCATCCGTCTATTTTAATAGTCGGATTTAATACAACAACAATAATATAAATAGTGGGAATAGGAATAAAATATTTTTTTTATTTCGATAAATATTTTTTTAATAGCTGCAATCTGGTTTATCCATATATTCATTAAGTAATAAAAATGTTATAGCTATATAAAACAACATAGTTAAAATAGTAGGATAATATATACCGGGAAATTCTTTTGTTGCTTGAAAAAAATTCTTTAGAAATACAATAAGTTCAGAATTTTTTCCCAATCGCTATCTACAACCATATCAATTGTATTTTGATTATGGGCGTTAAAAAATAAAGTTATAGGTCTTCTATAATCATAAGCAACAGTAGTTGCTTGTAAAAAGATTTCCCCCTAGTGGGTACTTCTTCGGGAATTTTTCTATAAGGTAGATGACAATCGTGACAAGTTTTTTTATAATCTTTTTTTCGTTGTATTCTATTATTTTTAAAAATAAAGTTTATAGCAAATTGTATTTTACTAAGAATGTCTTCAAAAAGTGATAGACCATCATTTACAACTAAGTTATATATATGGCACACACATTTTATATGAAAATGATTTGGAAAAGATGGAGTTAAACTATTTTTTAAAATTGTAATAGCATAATTATTAGAAGAAGCGTTATCTAATGTAATAGTCATAATTTTATCAGTTATTCCGTATTAATTGCACACTTGATAAATATTTTCTGCAATAAAAGTACCAGTGTGCCTATCATCTATATATCTATACGCTAAGATATGTTTTTGCATATACCATTTATAATCTATCCAATGACAAGTTACCGTTAAATAATCATGACCGTTAGTACTATGGCCTATATCAGAAGTGATAGCCACTTTGCCATTAAAATGATTTAATGAATAACGTAAATAATGTTGATATTCATGTGCAAATTTAAATACATCTCTCTTAACAGTTGATCTAGGAAAACCGATAAAAGCAAGATTATATATTTCTCTAATGTAATGAATAAAACCAGGAGATGAAGGAAATGAAAAAACGCAAACCCTCCACATCAACTAATTTTGCTATTGTTTCCCAATCTCTGTGTTTATTGTAATTATGGCCTACAATTCCCCCCATCGTGGGGTTAATTTGACCTTGTACTTGGTCCGGGACAGTATGTGAACCTTGTTCCGATGGAGAGGGCGTTTGCGCACCCGGTTTTTCAGCCTTGTATTGGGCAAACCTAGTTGGGTAATCCCTTTCTATGTGTCTCATTAAATCCCCCGTCCACCTGACCTTTTCCAGTTTTAAATTTAAAAACATTTTTACAAATTTTACATCTAGCTACTTGATTGTCTACGTCCATATCAAAAAAAATTCATGCATCTTATTTTAATGGTCGTTTTGCTTGACCTCGTCTCATACTAGGGGGAATAGCAGGCATTCCAGTTGGAGGTGCACTAGTGGGTGTGTCATCTAAATTACTCGGTGTGTCATCTAGATCATCTTCTAAATTAAAGTCTTGTTGAGTTTCAGAAAATATCTCCTTGTCTAAATCTAATGGTATTGGAGGAAAATGTTAGTGTCAATAAAATCATCTTGTGTAGGAATAGGATGACTAGAAGAAGTACCACGGCCCTTGTTACCCCTACTAGAAGAAGTCTTACACTTACCCTTAAACATACCTGTAATTCCTTTCATTTTAATTATGCTAATAAATAGTTAAAGATAATGAAATTACGTGCGCTATATAAAAAAAGAAACAATAATAATTTAATGAAGGAACGAATGTACCAAACGTCGACGTATAATCGAGAGGTTGAAAATTGAAACCTTGCTCGATGGAAGATCCTCAAGCTAGTTGCCAACTTCACTCCCAAATGAATAAATAAAATTGAATATTTAGTAGACAATGTAGACTTGTAGAGAGATAGATTGAGAGATTAGAGAGATTGTAGGAAGATTTGTGAGAAAGATGAAGAGAAAATGAGGTATTTACAGTGGAAAAATTGGGTTAAAGTGTAAATATAATAACTTAGGGGTTAAAAATAAATATTAAGGGGAAAGGGGGGTTGGGGGAGAGGGGGAGGCCAAAAATGGTCGTTGCACAATGGTCAAAATATAAAATGGTCGTTGGTGCAACGGTTATTTTGTACAAAGGGGAGGGATCAGGGTGGGTTGGTGGGATTGGGGCGGGCCGGGTTCGAGCGGAACGAGACCATGTCTGGTAAAAAAAAAAATTACATATTGGGGCAGGACTGGGGCGGTGTCGGGGCGGGACCGGGCCAACCCGGCCCACTGGCCACCCTTAGTCTGAAGTATCTTCAGGCATTCACGCATGAAAATGTGTCCTTGTGAAGGGCAAACATCAAAAATTTTCGTCTGATGTTCGGTATGACTTGTCAATGCAAAGTTCAGACATTTTTACAATAGTTCAAGTAAATATTTGTTAGAATTTCAGTCATGTGTCTAAATTTTTTTCTCAAAAATAATTTTTTCATGTATGTTTGCACCTCAGTCATATATGACTGAAATACATGTAAAAATTGCCTGAAATTTCAGACATGTCTGAACAGAATATAATAATTTATTTTTTAAATTTTAACGATCCTAACACATGATTCAACACACAAATTTACTCTAAATAAGCTCAAATTTAAAACATATGTTTCATATTTCACAAATCACAATCATCAATTTCAAAACACCATAAATTTAACATACCATTTAGCACCCTTTTAATTTTTTTCATGCCTTCACATGTAAAAATGGCCTGAAACTTCAGACATGTACTTCTAAGTAGGGCTGGCCAGTGGGCCGGGCTCGGGTCTGGCGGGCCGGGTCTGGCGGTGTCGGGGTCGGGGCGGGACGGGAGAAGGGGCGGGGTCGGGTCCGGCGGGCTCGGCGGGGTCGGGTCCGGCGGGACCGGAGCAAGTCCCGTCCCGATCCCGATCCCGTCGGGCTCTCGGGGCGGGCTCGGGGCGGGCTCGGGCTCGGGGCGGGTTATGGCGGGTTTTTTTTTTTTTTTTTTTTTTAAAAATAACATATGTATAAAAAAAACTCAATAAACAAAACAAGATAGTGTAATAAAAACATCCCAAGGCTGTTTTTGTACCTCTTATATTATTTAATAGACATATGATTTTTTTGTAATACAAATACAATTGTCTAAAATCTAAATTGCAACTTTGTGGTGTTGTCCAAAAGTTACAAATTACATAATAAAATTACAATTAAAAAAATTACATTCTCAAAAAAAACCTGTTCTAATTGCTTGATGATTTCATGTGGTTCTTCGGTTGGAATTGGTATTTGTTGGTCAAATTGATCCACGTCGCTTCCACTACCTTCGGTTAAGATTTCGTTGTAGTTTTCATCATCTTCTTCGTTGATCTCCGGTTGACCGCACCTTCTCCGCTCCGCTCGTATCCAATCTCTCGAATAATCGCAATTTCCAAGTCGTCTCCGGCTAATGAGTGTCTCGTGGTCTCCTATTTGATATCTCGCATGTAGAAAAAGCGCTTTCGACGCAGTTGACGACGCTTGAATGTTCAAAACATCTCGAGCCATCATTGAAAGTGTCGGAAAGGTCTTCTCATTCCCCCTCCAAGTATTTCAGCAAGTCTTCATGTCCATCTTCATTGATAACTTCTTGATACGGTACATTTAACCCCGCAAAACAAAAATATCCAACTCGCTAATTTGGTTAGTAGTAGAGGTACGGCCGCACATTCTATTTCGAGGCTTTCAATACTAGCCGCGAGAAACAAGCATGTCTTTTGTGAGGTTGTGTTGAAGATGAAGAAGATGGTATGGAAGCCGGTAAGTTACTAGCATTTTCTTGTTGATAAAATCTATATATATTTTTGCATTGGTGTTCTACGCTAGACAATACTTCTTCTTTAGTTTGTTCAATAGGTGGTGGGTGATTTAGATTTTTGGGACTTGGAGGTGGTAGTACTTCTATACAATCGTAAATAGTTTCAATTAGTGATTTTGTACCGTCTATTTTAATAGTAGGATTTAATACAGAACCAATAATATAAATAGAGGGAATAGGAATAAAATATTTTTTTATTTTGAGAAACATTTTTTTAATATTTGCCTTATAAGCGGTTTTTCCATATATTCACTAAGTAATAAAAATATTAGAGTTATATAAAATAACATAGTTGAAATAGTAGGATAATATATACCGGAAAATTCTTTTGTTGCTTGAAAAAATTTCTCTAAAAATACAATAAGTTCGGAAATTTTTTCCCAATCACTATCTAAAATCATATCAGTGGCTTTTTATTATGAGAGTTAAAAAATAAAGTTATAGGTAATTTATAGTCATAAGCAACAAGTAGTTGCTCGTATAAAGAATTCCACCTAGTGGATACTTCTTGTGGAATTTTTCTAAAAGTTAGTTGGCAATCATGACAAATTTTTTTATATTCTTTTCTACGTTGTACTTTATTACTTTTAAAAATAAAGTTTATAGCAAATTGTATTTTACTAAGAATGTCTTCAAAAAGTGATAGACCATCCTTTACAATTAAGTTATATATATGGCACGCGCATTTTATATGAAAATGGTCTGAAAAAGACGGAGTTAAACTATTTTTTAAAATTGTAATGGCGTAATTGTTACTAGAAGCGTTATCTAATGTAATAGTCATAATTTTATCGGTAATTCCGTAATAATCGCACACTTGATAAATATTTTCGCAATAAAAGTATCGGTGTACCTATCATCTATATATCTATACGCTAAAATACGTTTTTGCATAGACCATTTATAATCTATCCAATGACAAGTTACGAGTTAAATAATCATGGCCGTTAGTACTACGACCTATATCGACGTGATGGATACTTTGCCATTAAAATGATATAATGAAAAACGTAAATATTGTTGATATTCATGCGCGAATTTAAATACATCTCTCTTAACAAGTTGATCTAGGAAAACCGTTAAAAGCATGATTATATATATCTCTAATGTAATGAATAAAACCGGGAGATGAAGGAAATGAAAAAGGCAAACCCTCCACAAAGAACTAATTTTGATATTGCTTCCCTATCTCTATGTTTATTGTATTTAGAGCCTACAATTCCCCCCGTCATAGGGTTAATTTGACCCTATACTTGGTCCGAGACAAGTATCGTATGTGAACCTTGTCCCGATGGAGCGGGCGTTTGCGCACCCGGTTTTGAAGCCCTTGGTATTGGGCATACCTAATTTGGATGAGCACTTACTACGTGTCTAATTAAACCCCCCGTCCCACCGTGACCTTTTCCAGTTTTAAATTTTAAAACATTTTTACAAATTTTACATATGGCTACTTGATTCTCTACGTCCCTATCAAAAAATGTCCATGCATCGATTTTAATGGTCGTTTCTTGGACCTCGTCTCATACTAGGGGGAATAGGAGGTATTTCGGTTGAAGGTGCACTAGTGGGTGTGTTGTCATCAACATTAGTGGGTATATCATCTAGATCATCGTCTAAATTAAAGTCTTCTTGAGTTCAGAAAATAGCTCCTGGTCTAAATCTAATGGTATTGTAGGAAAATGTTGAGTATCAACAAAATCATCATGTGTAGGAATAAGATGACTAGAAGAAGTACCCTTGCCCCGGTTGCCCCTACTAGAAGAAGCACCCTTACCCTTACCCTTAAACATACCTTTTAATCCTTCCATTTTAATTATGATAATAAATAAATAATTAAAGACAATAAAATTAAGTGATCTAAACTAAATAAACAGACAATAATAATTTAATGAAGGAACGAATGTACCAAACGCCGACGTAACGTCGACGTGTAATCGAGAGGTTGAAAATTGAAACTTTGCTCGATGGAAGATCCTCAAGCTAGTTGCCAACTTCACTACCAATTCCCAAATGAATAAATAAAATTGAATATTTAGCAAACAATGTAGAATTGTAGAGAGATATATTGAGAAATTAGAGAGATTGTAGGAAGATTTGTGAGAAAGATGAAGAGAAAATGAGTTATTTATAGTTGAAAAATTGGGTTAAAGTGTAAATATAATAACTTATGGGTTAAAAATAAATATTAAGGGGTAGGGGGTTGGGGGAGGGGGGGGGGCTAAAATGGCCGTTGCCAACGGCCATAATCTAAAATGGACGTTGGTGCAACGGCCATTTTTGCAAAGGGCGGGGCGGGGTCGGGGTCGGGGCGGGCTCGGGTCTCGCGGGCCTGGGGCGGGCTCGGGTCTCGCGGGACGAGACATCGTCCCGTCCCGAGTTCGAGTCCCGCCCCCGTAAATTTTTTTTTTTTTTTTTTTTTTTTGGCGGGGTCGTGGCGTGACCGGGGTGGGCTCGGGACGGGCTCGGGTCGGAGTCGGGCTGTCCCGGCCCACTGGCCAGCCCTACTTCTAAGCAAGAAGAAGCAATCACCGGTTATCTAAAAAGTGGATATTCATGCACAAAAAAAAAAACTTAAAACGGATGCTACTTAAATGGGTCGATCAAAATGTGGTGCCCCGTGAAAATTTTACAATTCAAATCCACAACTCCATGAGAGGATTTACATGGGCCCGAATTTAGCCACATGTTTACACAGTGGTGAAAGTGGTAACGGGCCGAATTGTCGAGCCTAATCCATCTTTAGTTGTCAGTCCAGCAGATTCAGCTCAGAATATAGCTCGCAATCCATTTTTATGATTTGAAACTTGAGTGTAACTTATATACAATGAGGGCTCTTAGCCTCTTATGATTGGTGAAATTACGAAAATAATCTCAATATAAATATTTTTATATAAATATTTTAGTTTGACGGATCAGGAAAATAACATATCCAGAACTAACACAACGTTTGGTTAGTTGTATAAGAAATAGCATTAATCCCTGCATAGCTTTTATACAACATTAGTTTGGCGATGAATTCACATTTTGAATTTAAGATTTGAAGTTTATAAGTTTTTATAATGTTTCTAAGCTAATATAAAATAATAATTAAATTTACAATCAAATATTTAGTTGATCACTTAATATATACATAGGAATTTGGCAAAAACTAGCTATTGGGTTTACGTGAACTCATATGTGATACTGTAAATCCGCCGTGATTGGCAATATTAAATAATATTTGCTTTAAATTATGCAAGGAATCTATGTATTATCTTACGCATAATAAAATATCGAATAAGAATGTGTATTAGCAACATGCTAATTAACAGAAGGTTTGTCGCCAGAGAGAACATAAGTTTCTTGTTAAACAGAGCAATATACCTGTGATATACACCCAATATACAGCAGTGTATATCAGGTGCAAAGCGAAATGGATCGAATCGGCCCAAGCATTGGGCTTTCGGCACTAGCCCGAAATCTCGGCAGTGGACCATTTCGGACAGATTGTGGACAATACAATCTTGTATTTATGGTACATATATTTGTAGTATATTGTAGTGTAAAGGTTACCTTAATTAGTGTTATACACTTACCATAATTGTATAGTTAGAATTATGGTAGAATAAGGTTTTAGAAATAGAATAGGAATAGAATTCTCCTATTATGGAAATATGTAACTTGTATATATAGCCTTTCAATTAATGAAAATAATCAAGGGGATTATTTCTTTCATGGTATCAAGAGACTAGGTCTAACAAAAGTTTTTTCTCTCCCACCTTTTGCCTCTCTCGGCCAAGACACCCTCCCCCCCTCGGGTTTCTCTCCCAAAGTTCGTCTTCCGCTCTCAAACACCTCTCTTAAATTTCCCCTCCTTCTTTGTTCTTTCAATATGTCTAAGAACAATTATCACCCTGCCCTCATGGTTTCTAACGTCAAGAACAGTATCTCTATTGTCCTTGAGATGGAAAACGTCCAATATGCGACGTGGGCGGAGTTGTTTAAAATTCACGCAATCTCCCTTCAAGTTCTTCATCACATCATTCCTCCCGCTAGACCCCTTCCTACGGAGGATCCTGAGTTATGGATTACTCTTGATGCTACCGTTCTCCGGTGGATCTACGCCACTATTTCGGTGGACCTTCTACAGACGATTATTGAGCCGGATACCACGGCTATGGCTGCATGGAATAGATTGCGTGATATATTCCAAGACAACCAACATTCACGTGTCGTCACACTCGAGCAGGAATTCTCTCTAGTTCGAATGGACGAATTTCCAAACGTTTCTGCATATTGCAAGAAACTAAAGGAGTTGGCGGATCAACTCCGGAATGTTGGCGCACCGATAACTAATAATCGTCTAGTTCTATAGTTGGTTGCCGGTCTTTCGGAGGCCTATAATGGTGTTGGAACTCTCCTTCGCCAAAACAACCCTCTTCCTGACTTCTATCAATCCCGCTCCATTCTTACTTTGGAAGAAGACGGTTAGACTAAAAAGGCGGCTACCGGAGCAAGACCCGTCGTCATGATGGTGTCCTCTCCTAGTTCTCCGGGTTTTGTTAGTAATTCGGGCCAAAACCATAATCATGGTGGCGGCAAGAATAATCACAAAAATAATAACAAAAACTGTGGGGGCAAACGCGGCGGTGGGTCCCATCCAGGGAACAGTGGCCCACCACCCCCTGGTCCCAGCAGTGGGGCCCATGGCAGTGGGGTTGGGGCAGTGGGTCGTGGGCCAGCAGCCCTCACAATTCCAGCGGCCAGTGGGCTGGCCAACAGTTCAGGCCCAACACCCGAAGCGCTGGCGGCCCACTAGCGGTGGCCGGCGGCGGCTACGACCCAGCTCCATCACGGACAGGAGTTCTTGGGCCCCGACCTCCGCAAGCCCATCATGCAGCAGGCCCCACTCATACCGATATTGAGGCCGCGATGCACACGTTGGGGTTGACTCAACCGGACCCAAATTGGTACATAGACACCGGGGCCACTACTCACATGACTTCCGAATCAGGTACTCTCTCCTCTTATTCCAATTTGAGCATCCCTCGGGGTATAATTGTTGGTAATGGCAACTCTATTCCAATTCAGGGTTATGGTCAGAAAACGTTGTCTCCCCCCAATCCACCCCTTCTCTTGGAAAATACTTTACATGTTTCTAAATTGATTAAAAATTTAGTGTCTGTCCGAAAGTTCACTACTAACAATTCTGTTTCCGTTGAATTTGATCCTTTTGGTTTCTCTGTGAAGGATTTCAAGACAGGGAGTCATCTCATGAGGTGTGATAGTAAGGGGGATCTGTATACTATCATGCCTGGTTTCAGTCCATCGAGTCAAGCCTTGCCATCAATATTTGCAGCCATCTCTCCTTCCATGTGACATGCTCGTCTGGGTCATCCGGGGTCTTCTATTTTATCAGTTTTAGATAAAAATAGCTTTATTTCATGTAAGGGTACGAGTCGTACTCCACTTTGTCAGTCTTGTTCATTAGGGAAAATTGTTAAGTTGCCATTTGTAGACTCCAATTCTCATACTTCAATGCCATTTGATATTATTCATAGCGACTTATGGACGTCTCCTGTTCTTAGTTCATTGGGTCATCGATATTATGTTCTCTTTTTAGATGATTATTCTAGATTTTTGTGGACGTTTCCAATTGCGAATAAATCACAAGTGTTTTCCGTCTTCATCAAATTTAGAGCGTTCATTCGTACTCAATTCGAAAGAGAAATAAAAAATATTCAATGTGATAATGGGAAAGAGTATGACAATAGGGAGTTTCGGGAATTCTGTGCTAATAATGGGATCAATTTTCGATTTTCGTGTCCTCATACATCTTCACAAAATGAGAAGGCCGAACGCAAAATTCGTTCCATAAATAACATTGTCCGAACTCTGTTAATTCATGCCTCCATACCTCCATATTTTTGGCATCATGCTCTACAAATGGCCACATATCTTCTTAACATAATTCCGTCTAAAGGTCTGACATATTCTTCCTCCCTCAAAATCCTATATAATAAGAACCCTTCTTATTCTCACCTTAGTATTTTTGGATGCTTGTGTTATCCGTTATTCCCATCCACCATAATTAACAAGCTTCAGGCTCGGTCTACCCAGTGTGTATTTTTGGGTTATCCGTCAAATCATCGTGGTTATAAATGCTTTGACTTATCCTCCAAGAAAATCATAATTAATCGCCATGTCATTTTTTATGAAACCCAATTTCCGTTTACAAAAGTTCATACTCCCGAGCCTAAGTCATATAATTTTTTGGATGACCAAATATCCCCGTATATTATTCGGAATTTTTTGGACATCTCCCGCACCCAAAATTCTCCAGCGGGCCCACTGCCCGCTGGCCCCACGCCCGTGCCCGGTTTCACCATCGGAACAGTTCCAGCAATTGGGCCGGTCCGGCCCACCTCGGAACCGGTCCAAACGACGATTCCGGTTACCGATTTGGGCCAGCAGGCCCACTGCCTGCTGTCCAGTCCGTCCCGAGCCCAGAAAATTTCCAAAATTCCCTCAATTCTTCCTCGAGTCATAGACCGGTCACTCGTAGTCAGCAGGGTAATTTTACACCTAAAAGACATTTTAATTTACATTCTGATGTCTCTAAATCCCCCTTGCCCCGCAATCTTGTGTCCGCATTAAATGACTCTATGACTGATGAATATAATGCTCTTATTGATAATAAGATGTGGGAGTTGGTGCCCCATCCATATGGTATTAATGTTATCAGGTCTATGTGGATTTTTGCTCATAAGGAGAATTCATATGGGACATTTGCTCGACATAAGGCGCGACTTGTTGGTGATGGTAACACTCAGCAGCTTGGGATAGATTGTGGTGAGACGTTTAGTCTGGTGGTCAAACCGGCTACCATTCGCACTATGCTTAGCTTGGCTCTTTCAAAGACTTGGCCAATTCATCAGTTGGATGTCAAGAATGCCTTCCTACATGGTGATCTCAAAGAAACAGTCTATATGCATCAGCCGTTGGGTTTCAGGGATCCTAATCGTCCGCATCATGTCTTTTTATTGAAAAAGTCCTTATACGGGCTTAAGCAGTCTCCACGGGCCTGGTATACGAGATTTGCTGACTTCGTCTCGACTATTGGGTTCACTCACAACAGGTCAGATAATTCCTTGTTCATCTACCGCTGTGGTTCGTTCTTGGCCTACATTCTGTTGTATGTGGATGATATCATCTTGATTGCCTCTTCCGATGCCTTGCGCCAGTCTATCATGACCATGCTCAGTTTTGAGTTTGCTATGAAAGACTTAGGGCCTTTGAGTTATTTTTTGGGGATTGCCGTCAAGCGTCATTCAGGTGGCTTGTTTCTGTCTCAACGGAAGTATGCTGTTGAGATCATAGAAAGGGCTGGGATGTCATCTTGTAAGTCCACTTCCACGCCAGTTGATGCAAACCCCAAGCTGAGTGCCGCAGCAGGTGCACCATACGAGGACCCGATCCGCTATCGCAGTCTTGCAGGGGCCCTCCAAGTATCTTACCTTTACCGGACCGGATATTACGTATGCGGTTCAGCAGGTGTGTTTATTCATGCATGATCCCAGAGTTGAGCACATGAATGCAATCAAACGCATCATTCGGTATATTCAGGGGACACTGGAATATGGGTTGCACTTGTATCCTTCATCTACATCCACACTTGCCTCTTACACGGATGCTGATTGGGGTGGTTGTCCCGACACCAGACGGTTGACTTCTGGCTACTATATGTTCCTTGGCAACAACTTGATCTCATGGTCGGCAAAGCGTCAGGCAACTCTATCACGCTCAAGTGCAGAGGCAGAATATCGAGGGGTAGCGAATGTGGTCTGCGAATCATGTTGGCTACGTAATTTGCTTTTGGAGCTTCATTGTCCCATTCAAAAGGCAACCTTGGTATATTGCGATAACATTAGTGACATCTACATTTCAGGTAACCCAGTTCAACACCAGCTGACCAAGCATATCGAAATGGACATTCACTTTGTCCGTGAAAAGGTTGCAAAGGGTCACGTTCGCGTATGCCATGTCCCGTCTCGTTATCAAATTGCAGACATCTTTACAAAGGGTCTACCAGCAATTCTCTTTGAAGATTTTAGGGACAATCTCAGCGTTCGAAAACCGCCCGCTATGACTGCGGGTGTGTGTTAAACAGAGCAATATACCTGTGATATATACCCAATATACCTGTGATATATACCCAATATACAAGAAAGTGTATATCACGTGCAAAGCAAAGGATCGAATCGGCCCAAGTGGGCTTTCGGCACTGGCCCAGAAATCTCGGCAGTGGCCCAGAAATCTCGGCGGTGGCCCATTTCGGACAGATTGTGGACAATACAATCTTGTATATATGGTATATATATTTATAGTATATTGTAGTGTAAAGGTTACCTTAATTAGTGTTATACACTTACCATAATTGTATAGTTAGAATTATGGTAGAATAAAGTTTTAGAAATAGGATTCTCCTATTATGGAAATATGTAACTTGTATATAAAGCCTTTCAATTAATAAAAATAATCAAGGGGATTATTTCTTTCATTTCTTTATTTGCATCTATTCTAACAAATTTTACTGGTCCCTGTCCCAACAAGTCCCCCGTGAAATTAAGAAGAGAAAAAGAAAATGGGATCTAAATAAAAAGAAAAAGGAAAAAGGAAAGTGAAGGGGACAAGGATTGCAACAGAAACATCTGGATATGTTGACAATATGACAATGCACCCTTGTGATTAATATTGCTTTTTAATATAGTTTTAAATATGTAAATTGTAATTTATATATATAAAAAAGAAATCAACACTATTATTCATATTAAGTCACTTAAAATATTAGATATATTAACTTTTGGACTTTGAACGGACTTAGCATTCATTTCGATGAAGGGGACTGCTCATTAATATGTGATTGCAATGTGCTTTTCGAGTTAAAACTTAAAAGCGAAGCACAAGTTCTAACTTCTAAGAAATATTCAATGCAATATGTCAAGAATCTGATTGCGATTTACGATAAGATCATATGATCAATTTTAAAACCTTAAAGCATGCAAATATAACTATAATATAAATTGGGCCCGAATAGGTATTAATCAATTGGCAAAAGAAGCTCGTGGCTATATTTAGGATCCGGGTGATAAATAATGCCTTGTGAAGCAATTGGGGTTATGTAAATATTATTAAGAAAAGTTTGTTTCCTCTCATCCCCTTCTACTCTATGTTACACAATTCCCCTGTTATCTTTTGTATTGCCTAAGCTTTCCATTGTAATAGTTAGTTTGAGCTTTCAATCAAAAGGAATTCTCTACCAATGAAAAAGGGAAAGTGTTAAGAAGCTCTAAGAAAAGAAGTTTGAGTCTACTTTTTGTATTTAACTTGAAGATTAAATTTGGTTTCCTCAATTTCCTTGATATTACCTTAATTTTGTACTGAATAACCATTTTCTTACTTGTTATTATTCTCGAAGAATTTACCTTCAGTTTCGTGAGGTCCTATGTCAAGAGACTTCCGTGAATAAATAAGGGAAAAGGTCTAATTATGCCCCCAAACTTTGAGAAATGATCAAATTTGTTTTTCATTAATTGTGAAAGATTATAAAAAGTGGGTTAAATTTATCCATGTTTACTATTAAGCTTTTCAATACGTGAACTAGCCAATTTTTACAATGAAAACATGTTAATGTTTTTTTCTTATTGGCAATAAACTGTGAATAATTATGATATCAACAAAAAATAAGAAAAAAAAACTTCTGTTAAATTTACTCTAATGCAAAATGATTCAAATTTGTCTCTGAACTTTGTGGTGCTATTGATCCGTGGTAAATTTTGACCAATTCTCATAGTTCAAGGGCAAATTTGACCATTTTCTTTATATAATGCCAAAACTTCTATTGTTAGTCAAGAATGTCTAGGTCATTTTGGAACAGTAAGAGTAGATCTGACCCCAACTATTAACGGAGGACAAATATAAAACATTTCGTAAAGTTTAAAAGTATTTGTCCAGCATTCAATCTAGCAAAAGAGATTTCAATTATCCTCATCGTGTCACTTACCAATCATTGAATTAGGAAGGATTATGAACAGCAGGAGCAATAGAATGTGTTTGGAAGCTAATCACATATGAAAATGTACAGTATTAATTTCTTGATAACAAATTGAGTCAATATTTGCGTATTTCTGCACAAAAGTGGTGTTAGAATATGAACCATATAGCTCAATCTATACTCGTTTTCTTATCTATCACATGCTTCTCATTAGAAAAAAGCGTACGTCGAGACAAAAATGCATTTTTTTGGGCATTCAAACTCTTAAGAATATATTCCTGAATTTTGATTCCAACTCATGAGGAGCGGAGTGGTCCTTTACGTAAGGTAAACGGGTAGATCCGCAACAAGCATAGGTACAAAATGTAGTTTCTACATTTTGCTTCCTTGACCCAATAAGGAATGAGCAATTTTAAACGTGTCACATGGGTTGCCGAATTAAATCACTAATAGAAAGACCTAAAAACTAGACATGAACCACGAAATAATAAAGAAGTATGAACTTAACTTATACTACAAATTACTTCCTTTTATGTGAAGGATTTTTACTAGATATGTAATTTTTTTTAAAATATATTTAAAAAAAAATTGTGATCTATAGGCTATTGAAATTTTTGTGGCTACCTATTATTTATTAAGGATAAAATAGAAGTTTGAATATTATTGTTAAATATGAAAAATATATCATTTTCTTAGATTGACTAAAATGAAAGTAGTGTCCCATAAATTGGGATAAAAAGAATAACACTTTATTTACCTATGATAGTATGAAATTTCTTTTACATCGCCAGTATATGAAAGAAAAACTCAAAAAAGAATTAGTACTAAGTACGTTGTAAAGATTATCCTTGTAAAGGGATAAAGAGTAGGGATTTGACTCTGCTCCATTAGTTTTTACTCAAGTAGATGTTAATACACATTTAAATGACTGACATGTGTCCTAAAAAAATATGAAGGACTGAGATGTTCTTTACTTCATTTCCAATTAATTATTTAAATTATATTTTTTACAATAAGTCTCTGGAAAGTTACCATTGTTATATACTATTTCAAAAAAAAAGACAAATAGTAGTCTGCATGCCATCGACAAATCATGCATATTGGCAGGTATCTTTTCTTTTTATTTTACACGTTTAAATGTACTTTAAAAAGTGTAACTGAACGAAAATAAATTACAGTAATATATTTTCCTATAGAAATTAATATGAGTTTAAGCAATTAGTATTAAAGTATTTATAAATAAAACAAACCTGCAATTTTTTTCGTTAACAATTGTATATTTGTTGGGTTTTTTCCTTGTAATAATGCAAGTAGGAGTAATAACGATATCTTTGTCCCTAATATAATTTAAATAGCTAATTGGGAATGAAGCAAAAAACATCTGTCCTTCATAATTTCTAGGACACATGTCAGTCATTTAAAAATGTATTGATATTTGCTTGAGCAAAAATTAATGTAGAACAGCCAAACGGACCATATAGGAGAACATCCTGAATAAATTAGGAATGGGTAGACAACTTGAGCAAGGGCCAATTTGTGATAGTTCATTGATTTCTCTCCATACTTTGTTAACAATATCTTTTACAATCTGATAATTTATACTTTTGATTAAAATTGTTCAGATGAAATGTGGATCCCCAAAATGCTAATTTTTCTCTCTGCTTATATTGTTGATGCCTTGATGGAAGGGGTGTAATTGCCTATTTAAAATTTCCTATTCCTTACTTATTTTGAATTCTCATTTTATTCAATAGAATTCAAATCGATAGAATTCAGTCTAATTCCTTTTTACTTGTTCCATGTTGACTTGATACTTCACTTGAAAAATTACTTATTAAGGTTTGTTTTTAAAAAATATTTTTATTACTAATTATTATTTGAAAATCTACTTAAAAAATTATTCTTAATATAAAGGACAAGTGAAAAAAAGAACGGAGGGAGTACTCATTAACTTCTGCATAATGGGGAAGTTCTGTTTGACATAAAGAACAGTACATAGTTTTTGTGTGCAGCTATCTTTGGTTACCTTTTAAGGTTTAAACTCCAATGATTAAGACTATAATATATGCACAAGAGGAAAAACTCTATTAATTTCTCTTATTTGAAAATTGTGTTCTGTCTTCTTTTTATTTTAATTCCCTGTTAAATAATTACTACGAAACATTAATCAATATGAAGATGAAATAATACCATGCAAAATAAGAAACTAAACGCTAAGATACTGGGGATGTTCTACAAAGGTACCCGAGCATGAAGGGCTCCTATGAGGACATACAAGTCCTCAAGGAATATCTTAAATTTTTTATAAACCCTTCTGGGCAGCTCAGGACACGATGGTGATGTCCGATATTGTGTAGTATACATATTTTAATTAGTAACATAAAGGATTAAGGTGATTTCATTAAAATAACACAGATTGAGACACTCTGTTTGGTCAAGCTTTTAGAAAGTCAAAAATGTTTCTTTTAGAATGTTGAGGTATTTGACAAAGTCTTTAAAGGAAAATAAGTGATTTTAAGTATTAGAAGAAGTTGTTTTATAGAAATTGAAAAAAGTAAGTAGCTTTTTTTCATAGTACATTTAGAAATCTTGGTTAAACACAAATTGCTACTTTAATATTAACAAATATAAATTAATTAATTAAATACAAATTACTACTCTCCAAAAGTACTTTTTTTAGAAAAAATAGTCATTTCTTATCAAAAGCACTTTCCAAAATAAAAACTTTAAAAATTTGATCAAAGTGTTTATCAGATGGCTCAAACTCCTTATAGTAACTTGTAAACCCCGAAGCTAGTGAAGGAAAAAGAAAGAAAAGTAGAAAACACACATTAACATGCCGAACTTCCGTGTAACAGAACAAACCATAAAAAATTACCAAATCACCGTTCCGATGTGTGAACAGTGATTTTCGGCTTGTGAACAGGTTCTATCAGTCTGGAGTTGGTACCTCCAGTTGTCCATACTCAATATTTGTCCTTATCCTTGTAGTTAAATTCTTGATGTTGCGTTTTATTAAATCTTGACTTTACATTCTTGCCTTTATTCTTCTTTTCCTTTGCTTTATCATTTTGGTCTGTAGTAGCCTCACTTACCTCTAAATTCTTGCTAACTTGTGCTTTAGTATTGGTTCTCGTGTGTTAATGTTAACATCTGACTAGTATTTTTTTGTTCTAGTGGCTTTGGTGAATGATGGTAGACTAGGGTCATGTTCTCGGTCGGGGACAAGGGCGAGAGTTAGGGGGGTAAGTGGGTGAGGGAGATATTAGACCGAGAATAAGATCTTGGAACATTGGGAATTTAACGGGGAAATTCATAGAGCTAGTTAAGATTCTTAACAAGAGGAAGATTAATATAGCATGTGTCCAGAATACCAAATGGGTAGGACCTAAGGCTAAGGATGTAGACAGGTATAAATTATGATTCTCGGGTAGGTCGAAGTATAGGAATGTGATAGGCATTCTGATAGACAGCGAGCTAAGGGATCATGTGGTAGAGGTTAGGAGGGTCAATGATAGGATGATGACGATTAAGTTGGTAGTTGGAGGGTTCACTATGAACATTATTAGTGAGTATGCACCGCAGGCGGGCTTGAAGAAGATGAGTGTTGTGGATGACAGGTTAAGAATCAAATGGGGGAGTTTGACCATGGCTAGTGCAAATGAGATGGGGGAGAGGATGATGGCTAAGGGGGCTTGGGGGAGTATTGGGGATGCGATCGGTATGTGGGACAGGAAGACCAGTTGCATTCGGGAGGTAGCTAGAGAAGTGTTAGGGGTCTCGGGAGGTAGCCGTGGTAGGCATTGAGGGGACTGGTGGTGGAATGGTAAAGTTCAAGAGAAGGTGCAAGCAAAAAAATGGCGTATACGAAATTGGTAGAAAGCAAGGATGAGGTTAAGAAGTGGAAGAATAAGGAATTGTATAAGATGGTAAGGAGGAAACAAAGCTAGCGGTTACGGCGGTGAAAATGACGGCTTTTGAACGTCTGTATGTTGAATTAGAGTAAAAATGTGGGGATAAGAAGTTGTACAGACTAGTCAAGGTGATGGCGAGGAGGACCCGGGACTTGGATCACGTGAGGTGCATCAAGGACGAGGACGGCAAAGTACTGGTGGAGGACGCGCATATTAGGCGTAGGTGGCAGTCTTCCTTTAATAAACTCTTGAACCAACAAGAAGATAGAGACATTGTGCTGGAAGATCTGGAGCAATCTGGTAGGTTCCAAGATTTTGGGTATTATGGAAGCATTAAGGTTGAGGAGGTTCAGGGTGTTGTTCGCAGGATGCGCAGGGGACGAGTGACCGAGCCTGATGAAATCCCAGTTGAATTTTGGAAGAGCGCAGACATGGCGGGTTTGGAGTGGCTGACGGAGTTGTTTAATGTCATTTTTAAGACGGCGAGAATGCCCGACGAATGGAGGTGGAGTACAGTGATTCCTTTGTACAAGAACAAATGTGATATCCGAGTTGCAACAACTATAGGCGTATCAAGCTGCTAAGCCACACTATGAAAGTTTGGGAAAAAGTCGTAGAGATGAGGATGAGAAGAGGTGTATCTGTCTCCGAGAATCAGTTTGGATTCATGATGGGGCGTTCGACTATAGAAGCCATTCATCTTATTAGTAGGTTGGTGGAACAGTATGGGGAGATGACGAAAGACTTACATATGGTTTTAATCAACCTCGAGAAGGCATACGACAAAGTCCATAGAGAGGTTCTATGGAGATGTTTAGAGGTTAGAGGCGTACCTGTGGCGTACACTAGGGCAATCAAGGATATGTATGATGGATCCAAGACCAGAGTACAGACAGTAGGAGGAGACTCAAAGCACGTCCCAGTGATGATAGGGCTGCACAAGGGATCGGCTCTTAGCCAATTCCTATTTTCCTTGGTGATGGATGGACTGATGTGACAAATCCAATGGGAGGTGACATGGTTCGCAGATGACATAGTCCTAATTGATAAGACTCGCAACGGAGTGAACACTAAGCTGGAGGTTTGGAGACAGACTTTGAAGTCTAAAGGGTTCAGGCTGAGTAGGACCAAGACATAATACTTGGAGTGCAATTTCAGTAACGAGAGCGACCTTGAGACATGCATGGATGTGAGGCTTGGTACTCAGGTCATTCCAAAGAAAGGAAGTTTCAAGTACCTCAGATCTATTATCCAAGGGAATGGAGAGATTGATGATAATGTCACACATCGTATTGGGGCAGGGTGGATGAAACAGAGGCTCTCATCTGGAGTCTTATACGATAAAAATTTACCACCAAAACTTAAAGGCAAGTTCTATAGGGTGGTGGTTAGATCGACTATGTTGTATGGGGTGGAGTGTTGGCCGGTCAAGACTTCGCAAACCCAAAAGATGAAAGTTGTGGAAACGAGGATGCTAAGATAGATGTGTGGGCATACAAGGAGGGATAGAATTAGAAATGATGATATCCGGGACATAGTGGGAGTGGCCTCGGTGGAGGATAGATGCAGGAAGCGATGTTGAGATGGTTCGGGCATGTGCAGAGGAGAGACACAAATGCCCAGTGCGGAGTTGTGAGAGGTTGGCTATGGACGGGTACATGAGGGTTAGAGGTAGGCCGAAGAAGTATTGGGGAGAGGTGATTAGACGGGATATGACGCAAGTGCAACTCACTGAGGACATGGCCTTAGATAGGGGGTTATGGAGGACATGGATTAGGGTAGAAGGGTAGTAGGTAGTCCAGCATAGTCCTACCTACGCTTACAAACTAATAGTTGTATTGTTATTATTGTAGGCTCACTTAGCCTATCATACTAGTAGGCACTGTATTGCTCTATAGTCCCCTGTCGTTTGATGTATGCTGCTATGTGTATTTTGTTTGTCTTATTTACCTACTGAAAAAAATAACCCCCTTGATTATTTTCATTAATTGAATAGGTATATATACAATTTACAAAATAGGAGAATCTTATTCCTATTCTATTCCTAAAATCTTATTCTACCATAATTCTAACTCTACAATTATGGTAGTGTATAATCTTAATTTAGGTAAAAAATACATTACAATATACTACACATATATTTTCCTAATATACAATATTCTTACATTGTCTAATATTAACAAAACCGAGAGCTAAAATATGGGCAGAATCTGAGTCCTTAAATATACAATATACACATGTATATTGTGTGTATATTGTATATTTAACATACCCCCGCAATCATAGCGGGCGATCTTCGAACGCTGAGACTGTCCCTAAAATCTTCAAAAAGGACCGCTGGTAGACCCTTAGTAAAGATGTCTACAATTTGATAACGAGACGGGACATGGCATATGTGAACGTGACCCTTTGCAACCTTTTCACGGACAAAGTGAATGTCCATTTCGATATGCTTGGTGCGTTGGTGTTGAACCGGGTTACCTGAAAGGTAGATGGCACTAATGTTATCGCAATATACCAAAGTTGCCTTCTGAATAGGACAATGAAGCTCCAAAAGAAAATTACGTAGCCAATATAATTCGGAGACAATATTCGCTACCCCTCGATATTCTGCCTCTGCACTTGAGCGGGATAGAGCTGCCTGACGCTTTGCCGACCAGGAGACCAAGTTGTTGCCAAAGAACATACAATAGCCACACGTCGACCGTCTGGTGTCGGGACAACCACCCCAATCAGCATCCGTATAAGAGACAAGTGTGGATGTAGATGGAAGATACAAGTGCAAACCGTAGTCCAGTGTCCCATGAATATACTGAATGATGCATTTGATTGCATTCATGTGCTCAACTCTGGGATCATGCATGAATAAACACATCTGCTGAACAGCGTACGTAATATTCGATCTGGTAAAGGTAAGATACTGGAGGGCCCCTGCAAGACTGCGATAGCGGGTCGGGTCCTCGTATGGTGCACTTGTCGCGGCACTAAGCTTGAGTTTTGCATCAACCGGAGTAGAAGTGGACTTACAAGATGACATCCCAGCCCGCTCGATGATCTCTGCCGCATACTTTCTTTGAGATAAAATAAACCACATGAATGACACTTGACAGCAATCTCCAAAAAGTAACTCAAGGGCCCTAAGTCTTTCATAGCAAACTCAGAACTGAGCATGGACATGATAGACTGGCGTAAGGCATCGGAAGAGGCAGTCAAAATGATATCATCCACATACAACAGACTGTAGTCCAATGACGAACCACGACGGTAGATGAACAAGGAATTATCTGACCTGCTGTGAGTGAACCCAAGTGTCGAAACATAGTCAGCAAACCTCGTATACCAGGCCCGTGGAGACTGCTTAAGCCCATATAAGGACTTTTTCAACAAACAGACATAATGAGGACGGTTAGAATCCCTGAACCCCAACGGCTGATGCATATATATTGTTTCCTTGACATCACCATGTAGGAAAGCATTCTTGACATCCAACTAATGAATAGGCCAGGCCTTTGAAAGAGCCAAGCTGAGCACAGTGCGAATGGTAGCCGGCTTGACCACCGGACTAAACATCTCACCACAATCTATCCCAACCTGCTGAGTCTTACCATCACCCACAAGTCGTGCCTTATGTCGAGCGAAAGAACCATCCGAATTTTCCTTATGAGCAAAAATCCACATAGACCTAATAACAATAATACCAGAGGGATGGGGCACCAACTCCCACGTCTTATTATCAATAAGAGCATTATATTCATCAGTCATAGCAATTTTCCAATTCGGGTTGTTTAAGTCAGACACAGGATTACGGGGCAATGGGGATTTAGAGACATTCGAATGTAAATTAAAATGTCGTTTTGGTGTAAAAATACCACATTGAATATGAGTGACTGGTCTAAGACTCGAGGAAGAGATGGACAGATTTTGGGAATTTTCTGAGTTCGGGAAGGACTGGCCAGCAGGCAGTGGGCCTGCTGGCCCAATTCTGGAAATGGACCCGTCGACGGAAACAGAGACTGGAACTGGACCAGTTCCAGTGATGGGCTGGACCGGGCCAATCACTGAAACTGGCCCAGTGTGACTACTGGGCAGTACCGACCGAGATGTGCATGTGGGGCCAGCGGGCAGTGGACCCGCTGTAGAGTTTTGGGTGCGGGAGATGTCCGAAAAATGCCGAATAATATACGGGGATATTTGGTTATCCAAAAAATTATACGAACTAGGCTCGGGAGTATGAACTTTCGTAAAAGGAAATTGGGTTTCATAAAAAATGACATGGCGATTAATTATGATTTTCTTAGAGGATAAATCAAAGCATTTGTACCCACGATGATTAGACGGATAACCCAAAAATACACACGGAGTAGACCGAGCCTGAAGTTTGTTAATTGTGGTGGATGAGAACAACGGATAATACAAGCACCCAAAAACCCGAAGATGAGAATAAGACGGGTTCTTATTATATAGGATGTATAGGGGAGAAGAATATGTCAGACCTTTGGACGGAATTATATTAAGGAGATATGTAGCCATTTGTAGAGCATGATGCCAAAAATATGGAGGTATGGAAGCATGAATTAAGAGAGTTCGGACAATGTTATTTATGGAACGAATTTTGCGTTCGGCCTTCCCATTTTGTGAAGATGTATGAGGACACAAAAAATGAAAATTGATCCCATTATTAGCACAGAACTCCTGAAACTCCATATTGTCATACTCTTTCCCATTATCACATTGAATATTTTTTATTTCTCTTTCGAATTGGGTACGAATGAACGCTCTAAATTTGATGAAGACGAAAAACACTTGTGATTTATTCGCAATTGGAAACGTCCACAAAAATTTAGAATAATCATCCAAAAAGGGAACATAATATCGATGACCCAACGAACTAAGAACAGGAGACGTCCATAGGTCGCTATGAATAATATCAAATGGCATTGAAGTATGAGAATTGGAGTCTACAAATGGCAACTTAACATTTTTTCCTAATGAACAAGATTGACAAAGTGGAGTACGACTCGTACCCTTACAAGAAATAAAATTATTTTTATCTAAAACTGATAAAATAGAGGATCCCGGATGACCAAGGCGAGCATGACACAAGGAGGGAGAAATGGTTGTAAAGGCGGATGGCAAGGCTTGACTCGATGGACCGACACCGGGCGTGATAGGATACAAATCTCCCCAACTATCACACCTCATGAGAGGACTCCCCGTCTTGAAATCCTTCACAGAGAAACCAAAAGGATCAAATTCAACAGAAACATGAATTGTCAGTGGTTAACTTTCGGACATACACTAAGTTTTTAATCAATTTGGGAGCATGTAAAGTATTTTTCAAAATAAGGAGTGGATTGGGGGGAGACAACGTTTTCTGATCATAACCCTGAATTGGAATAGAGTTGCCATTACCGACAATTATACCGCGAGGTTGCTCAAATTGGAATAAGATGAGAGAGTGCCTGAATCGGATGTCATGTGGGTGGTGGCACCGGTATCCATATACCAATTTGGGTCCGGTTGTGTCAACCCTAGTGTGTGCATTGCGGCCTTGATATCTGTTTGAGTGGGACCTGCTGCATGGTGAGCTTGTGGAGGACGGGGCCCAAGTATACCAGAATTGGGCTGCTGCCGTGGGCTAAAGGCCGGAATGGCCGCCGCCATCGGGCCGATGGCGGTGGGCCGTCCGGGGGTCTTTGGAAAGCCCACCGGCGGTCGGTGGGTGCAAAAGGTGCTGGAGCTGGGCCGTAGGGCCACCGTCCACCGGTCCAAGCCCACGGCCCAAGGCTGAGACTAGGGGTTCGGTGGCCCACTAGAACCTGGAAGGGGCCCACTGCCACTGCTTTGGCCACCGTGACTGCCGCCTGAACCATCGCGTTTTCCCCCGCGATTTTTAATTTTCCGGCCATTCTTGTTGCCCCCGTGGGATTGGTTTTGGTTTGAATTGTTGCCATAATTTTGAGGACTTAGGGAGGAAGTCATCATGACCACGGGACTAGCATTAGTAGCTGCCTTTTTAGCCAAACCGGCTTCTTCCAAGGTAAGCATGGATCGTGCTTGATAGAACCTTGGAAGAGGATTACTTTGGCGAAGGAGAGTCCCAACGCCACTATAGGCCTCGGATAGGCCAGCGACCATCTGTAAAATAAGACGATCTTCACTAACAGGCGCACCAACGTTGCGGAGTTGGTCCGCCAATTCCTTCAACCTTTTGCAATATGCTGAAACGTTCGGGAAATTTTCCATGTTGACATGGGAAAAATCCTGTTCAAGGGTAACAACTCTGGAATTTTGATTATCCTGGAATATGTCACGCAGTCTATCCCATGCGGCCATCGCTGTAGTGTCTGGCTCGATAATCGTCTGCAATAGGTCGGTGGAGATAGTAGAATATATCCATTAAAGGACAGTGGCATCAAGCGTTGTCCATAATTTAGTATCATCCTCGCGTTTAGGCACCTCTGTATCATCAAGAGCGTAGGAATGATGTGATGGATGACTTGATGCGAACGAGCGTGAATTTTGAATAACTCGGCCCACGTCGCGTATTGGACGTTTTCTATTTTAAGAATTAACGGGATATGATTCTTGATGTTAGAAACAACAAGGGCAGGGTGAAACGAGTTCTTTGATGTAGACATACCGAAAGAACAAGAGGTGAAAGAGGGATTAGTAAGAGAGATTTTGAGAGCGGAAGACAAAATTTGGTAAAACCCGAGGGGGGTGGGGTCTCGGCCGAGAGGGAGGGCAAAATTTTGGAGAGAAAAATTTTGTGTGACCTAGACTTTTGATACCATGAAAGAAATAATCTCCTTGATTATTTTCATTAATTGAATAGGTATATATACAAGTTACAAAATAGGAGAATCCTATTCCTATTCTATTCCTAAAATCTTAGTCTACCATAATTCTAACTCTACAATTATGGTAGTGTATAATCCTAATTTAGGTAACAAATACATTACAATATACTACACATATATTTTCCTAATATACAATATTCTTACATTATCTAATATTAACAAAACCGAGAGCTAAAATAGGGGCAGAATCCGAGTCCTTAAATATACAATATACACATGTATATTGTGTGTATATTGTATATTTAACACCTACATTAGTTATTGCTTCTTTTTCAGAATTTTCTATCATGGCTTAGTCGCTTTGTTTGTCTTAATTTGTTTGTGCTTTTGCTTTGTCTTGAGCCGAGGGTCTCTCGGAAACAACTGCTCTACCTACCAAGGTAGAGGTAAGGTCTACGTACACTCTACCCTCTCCAGACCACACGTTGTAAGATTTCACTGGGTATATTATTGTTGTTGTTGTAGAGTTGGTTATCTAGGTACATAATTTTGATTTCGAATCATTTAATAAAATACAATACACTAGAAAAGGATGAATAAAGAATAGTAGTATTTGGAAAAACAAGATGAGATGGAAAGGAAATCCTCAAAACTATATAATCTACCGGTTACATTGAAAAAAAGAATGATAATAAGACAACAAACAACTTGTATGTATAAATAAAATTCTAAAACATGATCCTCCTAACATTACAAACTTCAGAATTTGGATACACCAAAAAACTAAAAATGTAACAACGGTTCCATCCAAATGTCTCTAGAAAGAAAATAAACACAATAACAAACAACAACAAACACAAAAAAGAGAAACTAAGTTTTGGACAATGTCGATCGATATTTACATAAAATCATCAGAATTTAAACTCGCTGGGATTTCAAATTTCATCAAGTTACTGCAATAGCTCTCTTTTTCATCTTCAGTGGGTGTTGACATCACAGAATCTAAGCTGAAATTCTGATTGCTGCTGTTGTTGTTCAGTGATTGAATGTTTGAATTATCAGAAGCATCCGAATTACAATAACCAAAATTTTGTGGAAGTAGCATTTGGCCATTCATCAAATAGGATTCCTCCACGTGGCCTTGCATGGGCTGTGATGAAGATGAACAAGGAACATTTTGTGTGATGAAATTTGGTATTTCTTGAATCTGATTTTGGAATTGGAAAAATTGAGTCTGATTTTGCATTTGGGCATTCAGTAATAATTGATTTTGTTGAAGTTTTTGTAACAACAATTCAGACCCTTCTTGGTTTTGAAGCTGAGAGTTCAACAATTGATTTTCTTGAAGTTTTTGTAGTAGCAATTCTGGAGTTTCATTGTGTGATGCCAAAAGAGTATTTACGTTTACAAGTGCTTGTAGTCCAAGTAAGCTCGAAAGGTTAAATTGAGTTGAATTTAGAAGGGACGATAAGTCTAGTAAATCAAGACGAGGACTATGGGTCACTGGGTCGATACCATTTCTAAGAAGCCTTTTTCTAATGTGAGTGTTCCAATAGTTCTTGATTTCGTTGTCTGTTCTTCCTGGAAGACGAGCCGCTATAGCTGACCACCTACGCACAATCGAAATAAACATATAAGTTTTCCAAATACAGTTAAAAAAATTAAAAGTGTGTTCTGTCTAACAATTTAAATTACATGATTGCACAATAAATTTTAAGTTTTATCAAAGCATATTTTGCTTACTTGTTGCCAAGAACGCTGTGAAGCTGGATAATAGTTTCTTCTTCTTCAAATGAGAATCGTCCTCTCTTAATATCAGGTCTCAAGTAATTCGTCCAACGAAGACGACAACTCTTTCCACACCTTTGAAGTCCTGCAAATGAACTTTACATTAAATACTGTACACAAAATATCCTATATATATATACTCATAATATACATGCAAAAACAAAAGAAACCATCTATAATCTTGATGAGTAATATACCAGCATTCTTAGGGAGGGTTCGCCAGTTTCCAGGACCATGAAGTTGAATGTATTGGATGAGTTTATGATCTTCTTCTGGTGTCCATGGACCTCTTTTCAGTCCATTTTTATCACAACATGGTGATCTTCCCATTGTTTTTTTCCTTCTAGATGTTATATGAATATTGCTTTAGAAAGTTGGAAGTGTTGGAAAGAAACTTAAGTTGTTGTAGAAAAAACTTTAGAGAACAAAAGTGAACTTGTAGGACCTTAAGAGGATGAAGACCAATATTTATAGATGAGAAAATAGATTGAAGTCAATAGTATTTGGCGCCGGCCTCCTTATATGTCAATGCCTCAATCTCTTTCCCTGCTTGTCTCTTGAGAGTGAAATGTACAAAAGTTACCTTAGGAAATAAAATAAAGATAGAATATAATTTCTTCAACTGTAAAAGTGTTTGGACTTTACCTAGCACGACAAATCACTAATATCTCAAAAAAAGATGTGAAAATTTTGGATGAGTGAGATGGGACAGGTTTTGACCTTTACATCAAAGTCTTCAAACCGAGAATTATTAATCGGTACGATAGTTAGATTTCCCCTACCAACTAAAATGTCAAGGTTTCATTTGTTTCAGTGTTTTTGCTTCTATGTAACAAAAATTAAATTTTTTGAATTCAAGCTGTATATATGTATAGTAAAAGATAAAATGTTTTTCATGTCTATTTCATTTATAATATTGACAATATATACACAGTATACAAGTTGAAATTATGCTAATCATATATCTAATCAGATCATTAATTTATGCTAATTATATCTCTAATAAGATCACTAATTTATGCTAATCAAATCACTAATTAGTGCTAATCAAATCACTAAATATATACATTATTGAATATACACAAATTCTTACATAATCTGTGTATAATTCTAATATACCCCTTTAGTCGAAGCGGGAGGTTTGCGTAAGTTGAGACTATCTCGAAAATCATCAAAGAGTTGCAGCGGAAGTCCTTTAGTAAAGATATCGACAATTTGATAGCGTGAAGGGACATGTAGGACTCGTACTTGACCACGAGCGACTTTCTCACGTACGAAGTGTATATCCATTTCAATGTGTTTAGTGCATTGATGTTGAACTGGGTTGCCTAAAAGATATACCGCACTAACATTGTCACAATACACCCATGTTGCTTCTGTAACTGGACAATGAAGTTCCAAAAGTAAGTTCTGAATCCAGCAAGATTCAGATACGACATTAGACACCCCTCAATATTCGGCCTCAGCACTAGATCGAGACAAGGTAGGCTGCCTTTTCGCACACCAATATATCAAGTTATCTCCAAGATAAACACAATAATCAGAAGTTGATCGTCTAGTGTCCGGACATCCACCCCAGTCTGCGTCAGTGTATGAAATGAGTTTATTGATCAAAGATGGGTAAATATGAAGACCGAATTCGAGAGTACCCAGAATGTAGCGAATGATTCTCTTCAAAGCGGACATTTTTGAGTTCTTGGGTCGTGCATAAATAAACATACTTGTTGAATGTCATATGAAATATATGGTCTCGTAAATCTCAAATATTGCAAGGCACCGACTAAACTACGATACTCAGTTGGATCATGGTAGGGATTACCTGAGGAAATACTGAGTTTTGCTTTTGCGTCTACCAGTGTAGGAGATGATTTGCAGGAAGACATATCAGCCCGTTCAATAATTTCTTCCTCATATTTATTTTGTGAAAGAAATAAACCACCTAAATTTCGGGTGACAGAGATAACCAAAAAATAGCTTAGTGGACCCAAGTCTTTCATAGCAAATTCAGAATCAAGTTTAGACATGATGGACTGTAAAAGGGCATCTGAAGAAGTAGCCAGGATGATATCATCCACATAAAGAAGATTATATGCCATAGATGTGCCTCGATGTTAAATAAATAGAGAATGATTTGAAGTGCTGTGAGAGAAATCCAGTGTAACCACATAATCAACAAAACGTTGGTACCAAGCACGAGGGGCTTTCTTAAGCCCGTATAGAGATTTTTTGAGCAAGCATACGTAATTAGGGTGTTGAGGATCACGAAAACCCAGTGGTTGATGCATATAGACAGTTTCATTGAGGTTTCCATGCAAGAAAGCATTTTTTTACATAAAATTGAGTAAGACACCAGAATTTTGACAATGCAATGCTAAGTATCGTCCGAATAGTTGCTGGTTTAACCACCAGAATGAAAGTTTCACCGCAATCTACACCAGTTTGTTGTCCTGCACCATTACCTACAAAGCGGGCTTTATGCCTCTCAAATGTGCCGTTAGATTTCTTTTATGCCTGAAAATCCACAAACTTTGAATAATATTAGCATTAGACATTCATGGCACCAAGTCCCACGTCTTATTTTTAATAAGAGCATCGTATTCATCTTTCATGGCCATTTTCCAATTATGATCGTTTAAGGCATGAATGGGATTTGTGGGAAATGGAGAAATGGAATTTTGTAGTAGTGTGAAGATTAAGCAGTCTTCTAGGTTTAAAAATTCCATGTTGGGCTCTTGTGGTCATTTGAGGGGAATGGGGAGGATTTAGATGTGGGCTGATTTGAATAGATAGTTGGGCGGGTGTTGCACTTTGTGGTGTGGGCTGATTTGGAGTAGGCTAAATTAGGCTGGGGTGTGTGCTGAATTATTGTCTATTGGGGCTTCTGGTAATTGGGCCAGTGTTGGTGGGGTAGAAGGGGCCCGAGTAGGAGAAATAGGAACGACAGTTTCCTGTTGCTGAGCCGACTCATAAGATGAAGGATGAATTGGCATTTGTTGGGCTTGTGTGGGGTTATTTATTTGGTTTGTATGGTCCCATAAATTTGCACTTTGAGACGTGGATGTAGGTTGTATAAGAGAGAGAGAGAGATATGCCTGCATCCAGAAACTCATAAGTTAAGGAATGAATAGCATGTAATTTTGAAAAAGGAAATATTTTCTCATCAAAAATTACATTTCTCGAAATAATTATTTTTCGACTCGATAAATCATAAGATTTATAACCTCTATGATTTGCTGGATATCCCAAGAAAACACAAGGTGTTGATCTAGCTTGCAATTTATTTCGAGAAGTGGAGGGAAGTAATGGATAACATAAACACCCAAAAACCCGAAGATGAGAGTACGATGGATCTTTTTGATAGAGAATTTTTGTGGGTGTTTGATATGCAAGCTTTTTGTTGGGAAGTATGTTGAGTAAATAAGTAGTCATTTGTAGTGCATGGTGCCAAAATGAAGGAGGTAGAGAGGCATGAGCAAGAAGAGTTCGGGTGATATTATTTATGGTTCGGATTTTCCTTCCGGCTTTTCCATTTTGGGAAGATGTATGAGGGCAAGAAAATCTAAAGCTCATTCCATGTTGTTCACAAAACTTTTGAAAGGGCCTATTATTATATTCCCTCTCATTGTCACATTGAAAATACTTAATTTCCCTTTCAAATTGTGTTTTGATATATGTGTGAAAACATAGAAACATGGAATATACTTGAGATTTATTAGCAATTGGAAAAGTCCATAAAAATTTTGTAAAGTCATCAAGAAACAAAACATAATAACGATGACCACCCGAGCTGAGGATAGGTGACGTTCAAAGGTCACTGTGCACAATATCAAATGGCAAAGAGGTTAATGATAACGAGTCATAAAATGGTAGTTTATCTTGTTTCCAAAGGGGACAAAAATGACAGAAAATTATCCCAAAATTTATTACACATAATGAAATTATTCCGACGAAGGGAGCTTAAAACAAGAGCTCCCGAATGTCCTAAATGATTATGCCATAATTCGGGAGATAAAGCTGCAAAAGTAGAAGGTGTTGATAGTCCAAAATAAGGTGTTGTTGTTATTGGATATAGGTCACCCATGTTGTCACACCTCATTAAATTCAACAGTAACATAATTATCAATTGTGAATTTTCTGACGAAAATAAGATTTTTAATTAATTGTGGGGCATGCAACACATTTTTTAACGTTAAGGGAGGATGTGGTCTGGGTAACAATGCATTTCCACAACCAATAATTAGAATTGTATGGCCACTACCAACTGTAATGTTACGATTATTACTCTTATTTAAATAAGATGTAAGATTACCTCCGTTTGCAGTCATGTGAGATGTAGCTTCGGTATCCATGTACCATTGATCATCAGGAGGGGCAACTGAGAGAGTATGCATGACTTGTTGAATGTCGGTTGGTGTGTATGTGGACTGGACCGACTGGGCTGCTGCTACGTGGGCCTGAGGTGGTCTGCGCCCTAAAATTGATTGTTGGCGTGACCCATTTCTATTCTGAAATTGGGCTGGTGCAGTTGGGTATGGGCAAGGCGGACTTGGCCAATGTTGCCAAGGCCCATATCCCTGCGGATAGGCCCAGTTCGCAGAATAAAAATTGGGTTGTTGCCCTACACTAGTCTGTTGCCCATGTTGACCTCCCGATATGTTTGGCGGTTGGCTTCTACGGCCACCGCCATTTCCTCTATTCCCTCTGCCGCCACGATTGCCTCCACCACCTCTGTCGCCGCGACTGGTGGAATTACGATTGTTATTCCTTCTATTTTCGCCCTGATTTCCACCCGAATTTCCACCCACATCATCGTAAGTCACGTGCAAAGTAGAGTTGTCGGTGTTGTTTGCCGCGGCCTTTTTTTCCCTTGTCGTTTCTTTCAAAACGTGCATGGATCGGGCTTTGTAAAAGGTGGGAAGGGTGTTGCCATGACGGATCTGAGACCCAACGGTTGAGTAGGCCTCTGTTAGACCCGAAACCAGTTGGAGTACCAATCTTTCATTCGACACGGTGGCGCCGATGTTAGATAGCTGGTCTGCTAGGCATTTGAGGTGTTGACAGTATGAAGAGGCATCCGATAATTTTTTCATCTGGACTGTTGAGAATTCCTATTCGAGATAAAGGGCTCGGGAATTCTTGTTGTCAGAAAATATGTCTTTTAGCCAATTCCATGTGATTTCGGCCGTGGAGTCTCGTTCAAGGATGGTGTTGAGAAGATCTTCGAAAATGGTACTGTATATCCATTGTAGAACAATGACGTCAGTACGTAACCACAGTTCGGGATCTGTTTCTTTGAGAGATGGGGGAATCCGTCTTCTTCAATGGAGAGATGTGGTCTAGAACTTTGTAAGCTTTAGCATGGATTTTGAATAATTCCGACCATGTGATATGTTGACCCTTTTCAATATCAAGGGCGACTTTGATAAAGTTGTTGATGTTTGACACTGCAAGAGCAGGGTGAGGAGGAAGAATAGAAGGGGAAGGTGTTTTTAGGTCGAATGTTTGTTCAACAGACATGGCTTACTGTCGGAACAGGGGAGCTTGAAAAAGACGAAGAAGAAGGAATGGTCGACGGCAAAGAGAGTTGGTCGATGGATTAAGGTATGGATTACCTAGGCTTTTGATACCATAAAAGATAAAATGTTTTCCATGTCAATTTTATTTACAATATTGGCAATATATACACAGTATACAAGCTGAAATTATGCTAATCATATCTCTAATCACATCACTAATTTATGCTAATCATATCTCTAATACAGATCACTAATTTATGCTAATCAAATCACTAATTGGTGTTAATCAAATCACTAAATATATACATTATTGAATATACACAGATTCTTACATAATCTGTGTATATTTCTAATATATAATCCACAAAAAATTTCAGAAATTAGGTAGGCTATCGTCAGCGTATCTGTATCAGTCCAGTTAGTCCTCTGCGTGTCACTTTTTAGAAGCTTATTAGGACCTAATCGTGGAGACAAAGTTTTGATAATTATAATGAAGTTGAATAAAATATATTACAGTCATTGTAATATTTGACATGCATGCATCCTTGGAGGAAGCCAGTATAAGTTTAGACATAATGTAGTAGAGAAAACTTAATGTGAAAATTTGAGGATCTAGAGATGCTTAAAAAACATAATCCAACAAAAAATGCAAATTAGGCAGACTGTGGAATATACGAAGTCATTCAAATTGACTCATAGATTAATATCTCCCTTTTGTGTTAGATATATACTTAAAGAACTTTGTGATGAAATGGTCAGATAATCTATTAATTGAAGCTTCTAATATGCATTGTCGCTTTAACAATTTTTCTAAGATTTCTTCTTAATCATGCATCTTTTTTATTCTTAATAATAATTCAGTTTGCAATTAGGTGATCTCAAAATTTCAGAGTAGAAGGATTGAACACGCATATTGAGAGCAAAAAGGTCAACTATGTTTTATTGAGGATAAAAGACAGTAACAGAGAAAAGGTAAAGGAAAAGGAATAGGAATGTGTACTAGATCGTTGCTTATTCTAGAAAATATTACTCCTTCAGTTCCGATTTATTTGATATAAAGTTTTAAAAAGAAATGAAAACTTTTAAAATTTGTGGTCTAAAATAAGTCATAAATATTTTTGTGGCTATAAATTATTTCATTATTGGTAAAAGGTGTAAATCATTTCATTAATAGTAAAAGAAATTTCTTTAAGTTAAATTATTTCTAAATATAAAAATATATCATTTTTTTAGAACACACTAAAAAAGAAAAGAAAAGTATATCACATAAATTATGATAAAAAAAATACTACTACTATACAACTAGGAGGCACGATTTTCACAATAACCACTTTTCGCCAAAGTCATTTTAAAACAGGAAAAAGAGAAAAAAATTACCGGGAAATGTTCTCGGTGGGCGGTGCAAAGGATTCACCCCGCAGAAAATATGATTAAATAAATAAAAATATATTTTCTCTAATCGTTTAGATGCTTAAATTAGATGGTCACACACTTCACTAATCTAAGAAAATAAAGTCCTGAATCAAATATCATCGCCGCTCATTATAGAAACTAATCATGTGATTGCATCATGAAAAAGAATAAGGTCCACACGTGAGAGGACGTTTGAGAATATGCTTAAATAAATAAAAGTGTTCTTTCTCTAAAAGCTTTTGCAATAGTCACACTCTTTAATACATCTGACAATGAATACTTTGTCAAAAAGTTACACTATATACATCAAGTTAAAATTACATTATACATTATATATATATATATATTAATTTTTTTTAACTTCGTTGCTTGTTCACTACTTAATATTTTAGATTTTTTAGGGAAAATTGTAGATCCGCATATCAAACTCTTTGTATTTACAGAAAATCAACAAAATATGTGTTTATGTAAAAGACGCTAACTTAATTAATTTCTACATCGAGGATATTGTCATGAGGTCAGCGCAATCCGAGACCATACACGTCGCCTTAGGGACAAGTGTCAATTTTATTTACCTCTATGATATAGATAGTCAACAAGGCTAGATCCTAATGTGGTCTCTCATAACCCTCACTATACCAGTGCTGATTAAAATTAATCAGATTAAATCCAGCAGCATCACAAATCACAACCACTGATTACAGGTGGGCCCAGTGTGGACATTTTTAGTTAGTGACAATGTCTCATACACCAATATAAACTTTGAAATCTCACTTGCTTGACAACACACGTTTTCCTTTTTAATCCATGCATGGTGTAAAACGTTTACAGTGTCGAATGCTTCCATGCATGGTGTAAAACGTTTACAGTGTCGAATGCTTTTGCTATATGTACGTATAATCGTTGGATTAAAATTGTAGTATATGCCTTTATTATCAGTGTAATTCAATGTTCTTTCATTTTCTGTTTACTATATTCGAGTAATTTATAAGAAAAGCTACATGTTGTTGTAAATTTATAACATAAATATCTAATAATGATATAACATACAGCACCTTTAGCGCACCAAGCTTTAACCAATAAACATTTGTCAAATCTTCCGGTCTATCTTCGAATAGTTACGCTAATTTAACATTTTTTATAGTGAATATATTTCATATATTCATAATTTATGTAATTAATATTTTAGTGTAATTAATATAAAATAGAGATCTTAATTCTATTAAGACTACAGTTGTACACTCTATGTATATGAAATTAATAACAGAACTCCAATCAAGCAGATTTACACTATTTTACATGGTATCAGAAGCCTAAAAACCCTACCCTATTTCCCCCCCCCCTCTTTTCTTCTTCTCTTCCAACACCAAATCCTACCGGAAATAACCGATATACAACATCCCTTAGCCGATATACACCTTGTATACGGTTGATACCCTCTCTGCCATCATATACTACTCATATACCGTCGGTATACCTCTGATATACATTGATATATAGATGCCCAGACCTCTTCTCTTACAACCAGCCCCGTATACCTCTGGTATACTATTGATATACAACCTTCTTACCTTCTCTTACTCTTTAGCAGGCCGTATACCCCTGGTATACAACTGATATACAACAGTTCCACGCCCTTTTTCTCTACTAAATTTCCGATACCCTCATGGCATCACCTGCGGCCCACATAGCTTCCCCCGCTTCCTCTTTCTCAACACCCAGTGTCATGAATAATCATTCGCAGGCCCAGTACCTGACACAGTGGGCCATCCCACGTCCTTGGCCACTGTTCGGGCACTGGTCCCCATCGACCAGGCCCTCTCACAGGCAAGGCCCAACAACAACAGTGGGCACCACCGGGGCCTACTATACAGTGGCCCAACTATAGTGGGCACTGTCGACCAACCTCTTTCCATGCCAGGCCCAA
The DNA here is from genome assembly GCA_034509755.1 of Anisodus tanguticus. NCBI lineage: Eukaryota > Viridiplantae > Streptophyta > Magnoliopsida > Solanales > Solanaceae > Anisodus > Anisodus tanguticus. Next base: position 24,536,648 of record CM067544.1, on the reverse strand, counting down.
CAACAACAGTGGGCACTGTCGAGGCCCACTACACAGCGTCCCAACACCACTGAGCCCCTGTCCAGCCACCAGGCCCACTACACAAAGCAACTCAGCAGCAGCAGCCCAGCCTCAACCCAACGGATTTAGGCCATACTTTCAATTCTTTAAAAATTAAGCAGCCCGATGATGGGTGGTATATGGATACGGGCCCCACTTCTCACCTCACCAACTATTCTGGTAATCTTCTTCAACTACGCAATTTAAATACTCAATCTATTATGGTCGAAAATGGTCATCGCATTCAAATTCAAGGATTTGGCCACACACTAACTCCACCACCGCATCCTCACTTCTCCCTTAAAAACATCCTATATGCCCCTAACATTATCAAGAATCTAATCTCTGTCAGAAAATTTACCACCGATATTTTTGTATCCATTGATTTTCACCCATTTGGTTTTTCTGTAAAAGACCTACGTACAGGGAGACTTCTTACGAGATGCAATAATGTGGGGAGACCTCTATCTTTTCCTATCCACGTCCGCTGCGAGTGTCAATCCTCTCACATCTCTAGTTGCCATCTCCTCCTCAACGTGGCATAGTAGACTTAGACATCCCGGAGCTCATATTTTTTAATTTCTTAGAAACCACAATTTAGTTAAATGTAATAAAGGGAACCTTGCCCAAAATTGCTAGTCTTGGCATCTAGGAAAGCATGTTAGACTTCTATTTACGTCATCTTTGAGTATTACTTTTTCTCCCTTTGATATTATTCATGCTAATTTATGGACCTCTCCTATTACTAGCAAATTGGGTCATAAGTACTATTTAATATTCTTGGATGTTTTTTCTCACTTCCTATGGGTCTATCCGCTCCACTTTAAATCTCAGGTCTACTCCAAGTTTCTTGAATTTCGTGTGTATGTTAAAACACAATTTGAAAAAGAAATAAAAATGTTTCTATGTGACAATGGTCTTGAATTTAACAATTCTCTCTTTTATAAATTATGTACGGCTAATGGCATGGTATTTCATTTCTCCTGCCCCCATACTTCCCATCAAAATGGTAAAGCCGAACGAATTCTACGCATCATTAACAATATGATTCGTACCTTACTTTTTCATGCATCTCTTCTGCCCAGCTTCTGGGTATATGCATTAAAAATGGCAGAATACCTTCTTAGTATACTACCTACCCGTACTCTTCAAAAATAGGACCCCCATCGAGTTCCTATTCCGTCGAATCCCTACCTATGATCATCTTCAGATTTTTGGTTGTCTCTGCTACCCGAATCTGGCCTCTACCGTTCCTCACAAATTAGCACCCCGTTCCACTCCGTGTGTCTTCATAAGGTTCTCGTCACACCATAGGGTGTACTTATGCTTTAATGTGTCCACATGCAAAATCATAGTCTCACGTCATGTCACATTTGAGGAGAACATCTTTCCATTTACCAACATCCACCAAATCTGACCCACTGATTATGAATTCCTTGATGACTCGGACACCTCACCTCTAGTCTAAAATGCACTACAAAATCCGCACCCTCAGGCCATACCGCTACTCGTCCCGTCGACCCTACCCCACTTCCCAACCCATGCCCAGTCGCTATCTGATGATACACCTGCCACACTGCCTAGTCCCTACCCGCCACACTGCCCCACCCTACTCGCCACATCGCCACCCTGCCCCACCCCACTGCCCAGTCCGTGCCCGTCACACTACCCAATCCCTGCCCGCCACACTGCCCAGTCCCTTCTTGTCCCACTGCCCAGCCCCATTGCCCGTCACTACTACCCAATCTCGACCCTACTGCCCAGTCCAGTCCGCTACCTCCCAGCCCCCCTTCCCCACCCATGGCTGTCCCCAAACACCGCATGGAAACCGTGCACAACACGGGATTTTTAAACCAAAAGTTCACTTTAACATATCCACTCAAACTATCACACTCGTTCCCAAAAACCTAAAATTAGCCAAACTTGACCCAAATTGGAATGCGGTCATGCGTGAGGAGCTTAATGCGTTAACCAATCAGCACACTTGGGATCTTATTCTAAAACTAGAAGGGGTGAATGTGATTCATTGTATGTGGCTCTATCGTCACAAATTCTGAGATAGTTGAGAGCTTGAATGCCATAAGGCAAAACTTGTGGCTAATGGTACTGATCAGAAGGACGGAGTTGATTGTAGTGAGACTTTTAGTCCGATGGTCAAACCAGCCACCATTCGCACAGTGTTGATAGTGACTGAAATACGAGATCATTGCCCTGCTCAGGTCTGAATTTTCTTTGACAGATTTGGGTAAGTTGAGTTATATTTTGGGGATATCGGTGACCAGATCCGCATATGCTATATTCTTTGTCAGCGTAAGTATGCAGATGAGATTTTCTACAAGGCTAAAATGTCAAACTGCAAGATCATACCCACTCATGTCGACTCAAAGTCCAAACTCAGTGCGGATGATGGGGATCCGGTCAGCGATTCTTCTCTTTATAGGAGTCTCACAGGTGCTCTTCAGTATCTCACCTTCACTTGGCCATATATTGCATATGATGTTTAGTATGTGTGTTTGTTCATGCACGCTCCTAGTGAGCCTCACTTTATAGCTCTTAAGCGTATCATTCGATACGTTAAGGGCACTCTTGACTATGGACAACATTTATATCCCTCCGCACTGACTATGTTGCTCTCCTAGACAGACGCAGATTGGGCAGGCTATCCCGACACTCGTCGCTCTACGTCCGGCTATTGCGTATTTTTTAGGGATAATATTATATCGTGATCTGCCAAGCGACAAGCCACACTTTCCCGTTCGAGTGCAAAAGTAGAATATCGAGGCGTTGCGAATGTTTTTGTCGAGCTATGTTGGCTCTGAAATCTCCTTTTTGAGCTTTATTGTCCCTTACATAAGGCATCTCTGATTTACTGTGATAACATATATGTTGTCTACTTGTCTCATAACCCGGTTCAGTATCATCGAACCAAACATATTGAGATGGATATTCATTTTGTTCATGAGAAGGTAGCAATGGGTCATGTTAGGGTGTTGCATGTTCCTTCTTCGTATCAGTACAAAGATATCTTCACAAATGGGCTTCCTTGGTAACTGTTCCTTGACTTCAGATCCAGTCTCAGCGTCCGGCCTCCTCCTCGCTCCGACTGAGGGGGTGTGATAGTGAATATATTCCGTATATATATAATATATTATGTAATTAATATTTTAGTGTATTTAATATAAAATAGAGATCCTAATTCCATTAGGACTACAATTGTACATATATATATATATATATGTGTGTGTGTGTGTGTGTGTGTGTGTGTGTGTGTGTGTGTGTGTGTGTGTGTGTGTGTGTGTGTGTGTGTGTCATTAATAAGAGAACTCCAATAAATGAGATTTACACTATTCTATGATCTCTATTTTACACTAATTACACTAAAATATTAATTACAAAATATATTATGAATATATGGAATATATTCACAATCAATTTTTCCTTTTCTCTTTGAAGGTTTTAAAGCAATGTTCATACCAGTGAAAAAAGTTAGATTTTGGTATTATAACGAGGTCGTCCTTAATGTCAAATAAATATTAAACACAATTGCACATTGTTATAAGCTCACGAGCCTCTCTACCCCACAAAGATATGGGTAAGGTCTGCGTATATTCTACTCACCTCAAACTTCACTTATGAAATTATAATGGATATGTTGTTGTTGTTGTTGTTGCATTATAAGCTCATGTCGTATTTTCATATTAAAAAAAACAAGACTAAAGGGAGAAACAACATATAACTGTAAGACTTTGAAATTATTTTCCTCAATGTATTCATCATTAAAGGGCACAATATATACACCATATACATGTAATTTAGAAAGAGTCAATCATGCCTAACCTTTCTAATCAATCCCTAATAATCTTCTGCCTAATTAACATAATATTCCTAATTAACATTTTACTACCTACCATATATAAAATGATACTACATTAATACATAATAATAATAATAATATGATTTACATAATATTCTAACACTCCCCCGCAGTCGAAGTTGGAGGGCGGTGAATGCTGAGACTGTCTCTAAAATCTTCAAATAATATAAGCGGAAGTCCTTTTGTGAAGATATCTGCGATTTGATGACGCGTTCGGACATGTAGCACCCGAACTTGTCCGCGAGCCACCTTCTCACGTACAAAATGAATATCTAACTCAATATGTTTAGTGAGTTGATGGTGGATGAGATTTCCTGAGATATAGATTGTACTAATATTATCACAATATACTATTGTTGCAGTCGGAATAGGGCAATGAAGTTCAAGTAACAGGTTCCGAATCCAACATGAGTCAGATACAACATTGGCCACAACACGATATTCTGCTTCAGCACTTGAGCGTGATACCGTGGCCTGCCTTTTTGAGGACCATGAGATTAAATTGTCACCAAGGAAGACGCAATACTGGGAGGTGGATCGCCTTGTATCCGGACATCCTGCCCAATCTACATCAGTGTAAGTAACAAGTTTGGAAACAGAGGACGGTATAGATTTAATTCATACTCCAGAGTGCCCTGAATATATCGCGCAATGTGTTTCAGAGCATGCATATGTACCTCCATTGGATTATGTATGAATAGACACACTTGTTGCACTGCATAGGTAATATCTATCCTGGTGAATGTGAGATACTATAAAGCTCCTACTAGGCTGTGGTATAACGTCGGATCAGTAAAAGGTTTGCTAGAGATGGCACTTAATTTTGACTTTGTGTCGACCGGAGTTGCCGAAGGTTTGCAGAAAGACATCCCAGCTCGTTCCACGATTTCTGATGCATATTTCTTCTGGGAGAGAAATAATTCACATGTATGTCATGTCACAACAATTCCTAGAAAGTAGTGTAGTGGGCCAACATCTTTCATAGCGAATTCAGAACTAAGTCGTGACATGATATTCTTGCGAAGATAGTCTGAAGATGTTGTTACAATAATATCGTCCACATATAGAAGAAGATAAGCAGTATAATTACCCTGACGATAGATAAACATGGAATTATCTGAACGGATGTGCGAAAAACCCATGTGTGACACAAAATCTGCAAACCGTTTATACCAAGCCCTGGGGCCTGCTTGAGGCCATGTAATGATTTGTTGAGCAAACACACATGATTGGGATATTTAGGATTTCTGTATCCCAATGGTTGGTGCATGTATACATTCTCATTAAGGTGTCCATGGAGGAAGGCATTTTTGACATCCAATTGATGAAGTGGCCATCCTTTTGAGAGAGATAGGCTGAGAACTGTTCTGATAGTTGCAGGTTTGACCACTGGACTGAATGTTTTCCCGCAATCTACATCAACCTACTGTGTCTTCCCATCACCTACAAGACGGGCTTTATGCCGCTCAAAAGTTTCATCACATTTTTCTTTATAGCTGAAAATCCACATAGATCGAATTATATTAGCATTCGATGGATGGGGGTACTAAATTCCATATCCTATTTATAATTAGAGCATGATATTCATCATCCATGGCCATTTTCCAATTCGAGTCTTTTATAGCAGACACTGGATTACGAGGCAAAGGTGATTTCGAGACCTGGGTGTGAAGACTATATTTGGCATTGGGTTTGATAATTCCATGTTGACTACGGGTGACCGGACGGTTTGTTGGGCCAGTGGACTGGACGCCACTGACCGAGGAGGGAGAAACCGAGGGTCTAGTGGGCTGCATTGCTGGAGCTGGAATTGGGCCTGTAGTGGTGGACTGGCCCAATCCGCTGGACCGGGCCGATTGTGCGGTAGTGGGACTAGGCCTCGAAATCGAAGGCCCAAGCTTCTGCATTGAGATGTCAGGCAGTTGGGCCATCGATCGTTGGCCCAATGGGCCTGAATTACGGTGTTCAACACTAGCAATAGGTACCGAGCTGTGAAAAAAATATGTTAGATACGAAAGTTTATCATCAGCCAAAAAATCATAGTTATGAGTCCCGGTGGCATGTATCTTAGCAAATGGAAAAATTGTTTCATCAAAGATTACATGACGACTTATAAAGATTCTTTTGGAAGAAATGGCGTAACATTGGTAACTGCGATGATGAGTAGGATATCCCAAGAAAACACATGGAGTAGATCGGGCTTGGAGTTTTGTGATTGTGGTGGATGGAAAGAGGGGGTAGAAAAGACAACCAAACACTCTTAAGTGATGATATGTGGGCTCTCGTAAGTAAAGCATTTTTAGGGGAGCTTGGTATGATAGGTTTTTATGAGGAAGGACATTCAACAGGTAAGTGGTCATTTGGAGTGCATGATGCCAAAATACAGGGGGAAGTGAAGCATGAGAAAGAGATGTTCTAACAATATTGTTAATGGTTCTAATTTTGCGTTCCGCCTTCCCATTTTGTGATGAAGTATGAGGACAAGACACACGAAACTGAAGACCATTTGTTTTGAGAAAATCCCAAAATTGTTTATTGTCAAACTCCCCCCCCCCCTCCATTGTCACATTGAATATATTTTATATCACGTTCAAATTGAGTTCGGATGAATGCTCTAAAAGTGAGAAAAGTGGAAAACACTTGTGATTTTTTTGACAAAGGGAATGTCCACAAATAATTAGAGTAGTCATCAAGTATAAGAAAACAATATATATGACCAGAAGAACTCAAAACAGGTGATGTCCAAATATCACAATGTAAAATATCAAATGGAAAAGAGTGCATGAAGTAGAGGAAATATATGGCAACTTAACATGTTTACCAAGTGTGCAAGAATGACACTAATTTAGAGTCCGTGTTTGGGTACAAGAAATGAAATTATTTTTTTAAGAGAAGCCAAAACAACCTCTCCCGGATGTCCCAAACGCTGGTGCCAAGGCTGCAAAAACAAAAGGAAACTTGGATTGTTGTGTTGATAGATTTATTGGATAGAGCTCCCCCTTGCTATCACATCTCATGAGAAGCTTCCCCGTCTGAAAATCATGCACGGAACTCCAAAGGGGTCAAACCGGACAGATACCCAATTATCAGTTGTAAACTTTCTAACATAAACCAAGTTGTTGATTAATTTGGAAGCATGAAGGACATTCTTTAAAATTATGGGTGGGTTTGGTGGTGACAATTTTCTAGAACCATAACCTTTTATTGGAATTGAATGACAATTTCCGACAATTATTCCATTATCATTACTCAAATTAAAATAGGACGAGAGATTACCTTGGGAGGACGTAATATGGGACGTCGCTCCGAAGTCCATATACCAATTTGAATCCGGTGGATTAAGTCCAAGAGTGTGTATGGCGGACTCAATTTCTGTGGGGTGGGCCCCTATTGAATGGGTCTCATGCCACTAAGTCGGCTGAGGCCCACTGCTACTGCATGTGTTAACAGACCCAGCGAAATGGGCCTGTTGGTGCTGCTGCCAAGTTGGTGCAAAGTAACCACTGTTTTGATGTGGCTGACCAGTGGGCCTTTGAGGCTGCCTGGCCCAATTGCCTGTTGGGGCTGGGCTGGGTGGTATAGCCCAAGGCTACTGTCAACCGTTGGGTTGATGCCACTGTCCGTCACCCCTGCCGCCGGGTTGTTGCCACTGTCCGCCACCCCTACCCGCCGTGTTGCTGCCACTGTCCATCGCCGGAGTTGGGGTTGCCGCCAATACCGCCGCCACCGAAATTTCGGTGGCCTCCACCTTTATTATTTCCACCCTTATTTTTATTGTTATGACGTCCTTTTTTCCCCTTATTTTGTTGAGAAAGGTCAAAAAAATTACCATCATTCGAAGGAGTGGCAAGCATGGCGGAATTTGAAGTAGTTGAGGACTTTTTCACCAAGCCCGACTCTTCAAGTACAAGCATGGACCTTGCTTGATAAAATTGTAGTAGAGGATTACTTTGACGGATTAGAGTTCCCACACCGTTATACGCATCAGTGAGACCGGCGACTAATTGCAAGACTAACTGATTATTAGTAACCGGTGAACCAGCATTTTTTAATTGATCGGCCAACACTTTGAGTTGTTGACAATATGTAGAAACATTAGGGAAGTCCGTCATGTCAATGGTTGAGAACTCGTGTTCCAATGTAACAGCGCGAGAGTTTGGGTTATCTTGAAAAATATCTCGCAAGCGTTCCCACACCGCCATAGCTGTTAAAACTGGTTCCATTATCATATGCAACAAGTCAATGGAGATTGTTGCATAAATCAAACCAAGGACTGTGGCATCAAGTGTATCCCACAATTCCTTATCTGCATCATTTGTTATGTCTTTCCATTTACCATCTTTTGGAGGAATTATATGATGGAGAACTTTGTGAGCACGACAATATATTTTGAATAATTTCGCCCAAGTCGCATAATGAACGGTTTCCATTTCTAGTTTGATGGATACATGTGTTTTGATGTTTGAGACAGTAAGGGCAGGGTGAAAGGGTGATTTGGTTTCAGACATAATTGGTTGTGATGAAGGATAATCAATAATGGAGTAAGAGAGAAAAAATGAAGAAATTTTCGGCCAACTAGGGTTCTAGGGAGGAAGATGACCAAAAATTTGGAAAAAAATAAACTAATTTTGGATCTTTCCTTAAGCTTTGATACCATGTAAGACTTTAAAAGTATTTTTCTCAATTATTCATCCTTTTACAATATATACACCATATACATGTAATTTAGGAATAGTCAATCATGTCTAATCTTCCTAATCAATCCCAAATAATCTTCTACCTAATTAACATAATATTCCTAATTAACATTTTACTACCTACCATATATAAAATAATACTACATTAATACATAATAATAATATGATTTACATAATATTCTAACAATAATCATATATGATTAAAAAACGTAAGCAATTAAATCATTGAAATAAAATGAGTTTAAAAATATGATTCTGATCCTTTTACATTAGAAGATCGCTCAAACATATATTGACATATATATAGAACCATAGTCTATTGAATACAAATGAAAAATTATATTCTTTTTAATAGCTTAAACTTTTATATTCGATAATTACATACTTCAAAATTGTATTAAAGCAGACAATATTTTTTTTGATTCGAATCTTACCATTACTCATTATTAGAAACTTTCATGCAAGTGTTTGGCCCATGTAGTTTAAATTCATATATCTGTACACGTCAAATAACTTGTCGATCATCCATTTTAAATTTGTCTCAACAGGAAGATACAGCTAAGAGATGCAAATTATTCTATGAGAAAAGAAGAATAAGAAAAGAGCAAGAAGTTAAAATGCAATAATTGTTCAATTTCAAGTTACACGGTCAAACGAAATAAAGCCGAAATTTCGGCCGAAAAGTGTTAGATTGTCCTGTATAGCCTTTTACAATTTACATTCAAATCTTGAAAGATACACGGTTCATTAATTTGCACTTCAGTTCCTATTTTGGGTTGGTTTTTAATTTTTTTCCTCAAGATAAATAATTTTTTCACTAAGCATAAATTTACATTTTCGTATTTAATTTGTGAATTCTTTAAAGAGCTTATGCCATGCTAGACATAAATTCGAATTAAAAGACAATACCAACCATTTGAAGGGAAAATCATGCAAGTTCTTCTACTCCTAAAAGCAATAAAAATGTGTTAGGTTGGTTTTTCCACTGTAGCAGTCCAGCAGGTAATGCTTTGGGCTCACTCCAAGTCTAAAACCCCTTTAAAAAGCCTATAATTCAAAGTCGCTGAATTTCTGGTATTTAATTCATCAAACTTTTAGCTAACGAAACAATTTCGTCAAATATTACTTCCTTCTCCTACTAATACAAGCATTGCTTAATTGCCTTGTATACCTCTTCCACTTCATTTATTAAGTATAATAATTTGTTCTAGAAGGAAAAAATAAGAGTAATTTTATTTCCATTTTACTATAAAATTTTGCTGTAATTTTCAAAACCTTACATATGCATACGGAAATAACTAGTACTGGAAAATTAATTTTTTTACTGAGATGATAATCTTCATTTTGTGTTCCCTATTTGGTGTACACGAGACAACTCAATCTCATAAGCTGCTAATTAAAAATTACTAATGAAATCCTTGAGAAAATCATATTACTAACAAGATGACGGAGTTGTCTTGATCAACTTCTCTTGCCACTTGTCTCTAAATTTTGACTATTCGATATTAGAAATTGCAATTTCAAAGAAACACTCCGAAATGTTCTGCTAAGCCGTCGCATGTTTGCTAATCTTTGTTTAAGAACAAATAAAATTAAGCTTATAATGCGTCAACATAGAAAATATAGCTTATAATTCGTCATCATGTGGCAAAACATCTAGGATTTACTTACAAAAATTAAAAATAAACTGAGTTCATTAATTACTTGTCGAAAATTTAGGGTTTGCTTGTGGGGAACTTGCCCTAAATAGCTACCACGTCATGAGAGCTGACCTCTTCTCCCGACCCCCTTCTTCCTCTCCCCACTCTCTCTCCACAAATGGAAACTAACAATTTATTTATAATTTGTTGTTATGTGAATGTCGTTATATTATTGTTGAGATGTGTTCAATGGCCCTCAACAAACTTTGAATTATAATGCTTCTTTTTTATTTCTTCATTATCTCCAACACCAATTATTTAATTGGATGAGTTCACATTGTTCAATATAGAGTGTGAAACTGATACGAAATCAAGTGCATGTGGACGCTGCTTAAGTTTGTACGATCATGCATATTTGTTTAATTGCCATGTATATATCCATGCAACTCGTTATGACGCCCACAAATCAAATTATATATTTCATGCATTTTAAGATTAAAAATTCATTCTACAAAAGGTGGCTGATGATGTCTTAAAATTAAAAATGGGTAAAAATTAATTAGTACTTTAATTTGATGAGCTCATAAGCTGTTGGAATTTGAACATACGTGGTTAAGCTTCATGCAGACTCGTGTATAGTTTTATTTAATTTTAAATTGGTAAATAAAAATGAGAGATTGTTGACTTATAGATAAGCATATCCTCCTCTCTGGATTTGGAGGTGGAAACACTGGCATCATAGTTGAAAAAGAAAATCCAAAATGGCATTGTTTAATGTAGTATTATCGTACCTTCTAGCTCGCGTACGTAGTATGCCTTATCTTATATTTTCGTCATGCTTATATCTATTTTTCAACAGCTTGCATTTATATTATACAGTGTCAATAATTATTGTTGTATATGCAGGTGATCCCAAAAACACACAAACTTTTCAAAGTTTCAAAAAGTTGCTTCATAAAATTAGTTTTGCTCCTTATGTTTTAATTAGATGTTTCATTGCCTTTTTCAAAACATAATTAAGACAAAAGGTCGAATGTACTTGTTCATGTTAGGTCTACTTTTGATCATTCTCCTCTCTAAAAAATAAAATATTGCTCAAAGAAAGTGACTCATAGTCCTTTTTCATAATATCTTTTTTTTTTTTTTTTTTTTTTTGATAATCCAGGTTTCCAGGCTTGCGCCTGACTACTTCACTGGTATTACCCAGACGTCCTGGAGGTAATAGCACCGGTCCTTCAACAACTATCACCAGGTAAATCGCGGGATGTGCTCGGTGGCTAGTTTTCCGGGGAGCGTACAACTGATCAATGAGACAAGGTCAAATTCCCCAACATGCAGAATTTCTTCGTGCTTGCGGGGAATCGAACCCACGTCGTCCCATGCCGTAGCGCCTTATAGCGCCTGTGCTTTGCCACCGGACTATGCCCCGAGGACTAAAACCGTGGTAGGGTAAACTTTTTAAAGTGATCGGTCCCACCGCATTACGCCCCATACCCCGTAAAACCCCACCTCCGCCCGGCCCTACGGATTAGTATACACCGCTTGGCCCTACGCGTATGGAGGGATTTTTTTGGGGGAACACGGTTCCCACTCGCCGATCGAGAGGACTCGAACTCGGAACCTCGTACAAGAATACCCTAATGTATTGGCCACCGGGCCAAACACTTTGGATCCTTTTTTCATAATATCTTCGTTGTGGATGATCCAGTCGTCGTGGATTCCACCTCTTTATAGGCTATATTCCCTGCTTGTCCCCATACCCCTTTCGGCAAGGGTTGTCATGGTCTCCAAATATCTTCTTCCGACCTCTGAGGTGGTCCGTTAAGTCCTCTAGCCTTCCGAGGAAATTTCTTCCCCTCTTACAATTTGAATAGAAGAAAATGACATTTTCAAATTTTTTATGTGTAAAAAATAAAAATCTCTTGTAAAACGGTTATAAAATAAAATAAAATTATAAAGCGCTAAAAAAAAAATCATTTTCCCGTTCATTCCACCGTAAGAATCTTGCACCACTAGTTATGTGCAATCCGTGGTTTGTCTTATATACACATGAATACTTCTTCCATTCTAATTTATGTAACTGTTGTAATTGTCATTGTGCTCTTGGATGTTAAAAAGTTTGGCGATTTTAAAAAGTTTGGCTCAATTTCACTAACACTTTTCAGAATTACAAGAATTGAAATTGCTAACCCATCATAATTTTAATTTTTAATATCATGTTTTCTCCATCAAACTACTCCAATTCGGTCCACTAAGATCAACTTCTGTAATTAGTTTAGTTGGGCCTCATTTTATTGAATCTTGGAAAACCTGTATTGTCTTAACCCAATCTATGGACCAGCCCAACTCATTACTTTGAAAAACATTCTTTGTACAATCTAAAGTACTGTCTAACCCATCCATAGCCCAGCCCAACTTTATACAATCTAAAGTTCCAAATTATCATCCATTTGCATGATACAGACCTACACTCCCAAAATGTACCTTAGTCCAAAATTTTAGAAAAAGGAAAAATCCAAGGGCTTCACTGTTTTATCCACTCAAGTTGATGCATTGCATTTTGTGTAAGGTGGGATCTCCAGTAGAATTTGTTATTTGTTTATTCAATTTGTTAATACCATTGATCTAATTTACATGAAGAAATTCTTTAGAGGCACTTAAAAAGGAGTTAATTATATCTTGCATGAAATTAAAACTTAAGTAATGTTTACACCATTAACTCAACAATGTGATTGATTCACTACTCCACAAAGAATATCATAAAAACTCCTAATTTAACAAAGTCTACGATTTGAACTCGTTATGTTAACCATTGAACTGTTCTCGTAGAACATAAAATCACTATATTTAACATGCTCTTGACATGTATTTTTTAAATTTTTTATATCTGCTATTAATGAGGGGGGAAAAGATATGTTGTTCGAATAAACAATTATGGTAAAGGACAAAGCTACTCCTATGATTGAAGCAATCAATGCGTTCTCTATTCTTAGTATATATGATATTCCGAGGTGGAATTTTCTTTATGTGTTATCACATGTAAAGTGGAAGATGACTTTGATATATCAGTAGCTACAGAAGTATATTTGCATTGTTCTGTTTTGGACTTGTTTCAAAAGGTTGAATCAAATACTGATCAATCAATGCTCAAATTTCTTACCGACTCTTCCTTTTTTGGATCATTTTCAAATAATTTTTCCTTGACTATGTGGTCCATATATGATAAACCTAACTCTTCCAAAGTTGTTTTGCTTTAACTTTCATTTTGTATTTGTTCTTGAATATCATCATTAGCGTTACATTTGATGATTCCGACTGGAGATTACTGTAGTTGAAATGTTGTGTCAAGTGGATATGGTAAAGCTAGCTAATTGCTTTTTCACGGAACTAGTTCACACTTTTATTGTCTTAGAATTCACTATTTACTTTAACATAAGGGTGTGTTACTTTGTTAAATACTGGGGGTGCCAAAATTAGACCAAACTTAAATGATCCGCCCAACCCGTCCAAGGTTTCATGAGTTTGGCCAAGAATGATTTTGATGATGGCTTGGTTTGGGCTAGCCCAAGTTGACCCATGATAAATCAGCAGCTCAAATGGACTCATGATGATGCCCAAACTTGATCCACAAACATGCTCAATCTTAACGATTAGAGCTCCACTCTAGATTAAGATTTTTATTTATAAATAATTATTTTTAATTATTTTTGAACAATAAAAATACATCAACGCACCTCAATCACTCACCACACTATCCATCCACCATACCCCTCCCCTACACCAACCCCCACCCATGCACTGAACCACCCTCACATCTCTGTCCCTACCTTGCCTACTCCACCCCACCCCTACGTCCCTACCACCCCTACCTCCCTACCACACCTACCCCATCTACCCTCACCTTCCACCCTACCCCCCACGCCCTACCCAACACCTACCCCCCACCCCCACCCCATCCTCAAATTTCTATTTCATATTTTTTGTTACTTTTATTAAAAAAGTTATTAATAATATGAATTTTTTTTACCTCCCCCTTTACCCCCACCCCATGCCCTACCCATTCTCAAATTTCTATTTCATATTCTTTTTTAATTTTATAAAAAAAATTATAAAAAATATGAAATTTTTTCTTACCTCCTATCACCTATCCCTCCCCCCTCCACCCCATCCTCAAATTCTATTTCATATTTTTTTACTTTTATAAAAAAAATTATTAAAAAAAATTCTTACCTCCCCCGCTACCCCACTGCCCTATCCCCTACCCCATCCCCAAATTTCTATTTCATATTATTTTTACTTTTATAAATATATATATATATGAAATTTTTTCTTACCTCCTACCCCCTACCCCCTCCACCCCATGCCCTAATCCCATCCTCAAATTTCTATTTCATATGTTTTTACTTTTATAAAAAATTATTAAAAATATGAAATTTTTTCTTACCCCCCAACCCCCTTGCCCTCCCACACCACCCCGAAGTTTTTATTTTATATATTTATGTTACTTATATATAAAATTTTATTAAAAATGAGAATTTTTTCGTACCCCATCACCCAACCCCCCTCCCCCACCCACACCTCACTGCCCCGCCCTCCCACCCAAACCCCCAAAATTTCTATTATATTTATTTTACTTTTATAAACTTTTTATTAAAAATGAGAAAATTTTCCTTACTCCATCCCCACCCCGTCTACCCGAAGTTTTTACTTTATATATTTATTTTACTTATACAAAAATTTAAATGAGAAACTTTTCTTACCCAACTACTCATCCCCCCACTACCCACCTGCCCTCCCACCAATTATTTTATATATTTATTTTATTTTTATAAAAAATGAAAAAACAATTAAAAATATTTTTCTTATTTTAAAAATAAAGATATGGAAAAATCAAATATTATACAAAATTAAATAACATCATAGAAGATAAATTTGAAATTTATAAAAGTAATGGGGCAAGTTGGACAATTTGGGTTATGACCCATCATTTAGCCCATCTTGACCCGCTCATCTTAGCCCATGTAAGTTTTGGACGGGTTGGACATTGGTCCATCTATTGATTCAGCTCATCTTGACCCGCCCAACTTCCGATCAAAGGGTCATCTGCCACCCCTATAATACGGAATTATCATACTAAAATCAAAATTTTCATCATATCGCTAATTGGTAAGCCTTTTAAAAAAAATTAATATTCGTTACAATATTTGATATTTTTAGAAAAAATATTGAAATACTGAATATTGTGTTGAAATACTTAATTTTATATACAATTTATATAATATTAATTTATTATATACTGGAGATAATAATTTGATTAATCAAAATATAAACTAATAAAAGATCATAAAATCTTTCCGATTAAAAGCTTATTAACTTTACAACTAAATATTTAATTACAAACAATCATATACAATATAAATTACTTAAACATGTGTGTTGTTTTCGATCAACACTAAACAATTTTCATTCATATCAAGCATGAAAGAGTTTCACAATTGTCGAAGTTATAATTCTTGATTGTATGTAAGTTTAATCCAATAAATCGTAATTATTGACTATCATATCATGCAGATTAAAATAAAACATGAAAATACCAAATCACACCAAACTAATTCAATTACGATAATGACAACGCATCTTCAAACACTGAAAACTAAAATTATCAAATTGAAATTTTAAAATTGAGCCATACCATATCATGAACACCCCTAAGAGTACCAATATTTTTCTTCTTCAGTCTTTGGGTACAGCTATACAATGTATGTTTTTGTTGACATTGACAATTACAGACTATCAAAATACATCCAAATATTAGATTACAAAAAGCTTCAGATCAAACATGTAACATGATTTAACATGGCTAATAAAGTGCCTATCAATATTGTTAAAATAGAAGAGACAAATAGAGAGAGGGATTTACGACACCATCATTACTTGTTGCCAGTTTTCTTCACTTTTCTTTTCGTGCTCAATTACCAATGCCGCTTCTTTAAGTCATTTCATCTTTTCGATTTAGTCGAATTTCTTAACTTTCATCATTCCCAAGTAGAAAAAAGATTTGAAAATTATCCTTTCATCTTTTTGTCTACTTGGTTAAAAAAAAATGTAAGTACTTCTCCATATATTAACGTCCCTACCTCGAGCGTGACCAACAGCCCTCGAGGTGGATGTGAAAAAAGACACACTAGTGATGAATATACCGGGTAATAAAATTTCACGATATATGTCCTATTTAGAAATTGTTATTTAATATATATATTTTTTATTTTTAAAATTATTTAATCAGTACCTAATTTTAGCAAACATCAAATAAAATACGTTGTCTCCTCCTCTTATGTAAAATGAATTTAAATAAAGTGAGTATTATTAAAAAAAAAAAAAAACTTAAAATAGTAAAACTTATCATTATTGCAAGACAATTTGTTAGATATATTGTTGTTTTGATAAATTGGTAACTGAGATTTGTGCTTTATGATATTTGAAACTTATATTTTAGATTTAAGCCCATTTGTAGTAGATTTAAGCGTTAAATTGTGTATTGAATTGTTTAAATTTTAATAGTGTATACGGTGAAATCTAACACGACACGTGGTAAGATTTTGGTATGGAGTCCGAAGGGGCGGCAGAGTTCAGTATGGGATGACGTTGCATCGAGATGAGTTCGGGTATCAAGGCAAGACCGGATAGGGGCCGAACCAATTGGCACTGAGTGGAGAATCAGAGAAGCTCAGTGCGTACCCGTTCTGGATATGGCGTCAGCCGTTACGCCTTGCTCATCAAGAGGATGTTATTGTCATTTAATAGCATTTAATTGGAGAATGATTCTCATGATTGAATGCAATGTATTGATAGCTATAAAAGGAGCTCAAATTTCATGTTGGAAGGGCGACTCATTCTCATTATTCATACTTGCACGATTTACTTACAGAAATTATAGCTCTTAGTTCTCACTGTTGGCTCGAACCCGAAGCAAATCAGCTAAGGATCGGACCAAATTCACTGAACAGCTTCAATCGAGATCACAATATTTCAGGCTAATCTTCTTGCTTATTATTTTTATTTGATTACTTATTGTTAATTGTTTATTACTCTTTATTGCAAATCACTTCACGTATCCTTAAAATCACTTACAAATTCAACTGTACCTTTTTGGGGTAAACAGTTTGGCGCGCACCGTGGGGCTAAGGATAATAGTGGTTATTTGTTCAAACTCAAATTTCACTTGTTTCTTTCGAGATCAATACTAAGTACCTACAATATGGCTACTGAAATCCAAGTTGAGGTTTGCAACCACAAGGACAACAACAACGGTGACAATGTTGCTAACATCATCAATAACAACGGTGTCCCGCCCATTGATCCAATGAATGGAATTTCTCTTGTTGATCCGTTGAATGACAACCCAGTGATTTCACCCCAAGGGTTTATAAGATCACATGGAAAGACACCAGACGATGATGAGGATGGCGAAATAAATTTGGCCCGAATCTTTAACATGCCGAAGGAGCAACATGAGGCCATAACTCAGTTGCAGAAGAAAAGCAGCGGAGCAAGTGTGGCGGATGAAGCTCATCCCATCTGCAACGATGATCCAGGTCGAGAAGAGAATTGGGTTGATGAAAATGGCAATGGATCGGGGACTAATAAGTCTTCGGAGGTCTTAAGGTTGCTCCAAGCTTTGACCAAGCGGGTGGATACTAATAAATAAAGGTCGAAACCTATGATTCATGGGTAGACTAGATTCCTGAAGCACCTCCGATCATGAAGGGACCGGACTCAAAGAGATACATCTAGTTTCCATTCCCACCGAGCGTGGTTCCGAAGTTGATTCTAAAAAGGTTTAAAATAGCGGATCTTCTGAAGTACAATGGAACTACAAATCATTATGAGCACGTGATGTCGTACACCTGTGCGGTGAAGGGCAATGACATGCACCCAGATGAGATTGAATCGGTGTTGTTGAAAAAAATTGTGAAGCACTATCCAAAGGAGCAATGAAATGGTATTCTATGTTGCCTGAATATTCTATTAATTCATTTGAAATTCTTTCATACGCTTTTATAAAGGCACATGCCGGAGCACGGAAGGTCCAAGCTATAAAAGTGGACATATTCAAAATTACTCAGAATTATACGGAGTTGTTGCGTGAGTTCGTGATAAGGTTTCAAAAGGAACGGATGCTCCTTTCTCATATAACTGATGATTAGGCAGCCGAAGCTTTCACCAAGAGATTAAATCCTAGGAGTTCCAGTGCCTCATTTACGTTAAAGGAGAACTTATGGAAATTCACAGCAGTAACGTGGGCAGACAAACATAATAGGTACAAGTTCAAAATCCAGGTGGAGGATGATCAGCTCAAACTCCTCTCGGGGTCAGCAAGTCGAAACAATAATTTTGGTAAATCAAAGAGGGTAGTTGAATCGGAAGTAAAGTGAATTTCAGATCAGATAGGGGTCACAATAATCACAACTTCTCATTGGATAGAGGAGATAGGCGTAATGATCGAGGGTCTACTAGTAGGGGCTTGCAATTCAAAAATGATATTGGTGCAGCTTCTTCAAACAGTGTGGAAATCCTAAGTCTTTTCGAGTATAATTTCAACGTTGATGCGGCTGGACTTGTTTCAGCTATTGGGCACATTAAGGAGATGAAATGGTCGAGACCACTTTGGACAGACCCGGCTAAAAGAGATCCAAATTTAATTTGTGACTACCACGAAACTCATGGTCATCGAACATATGATTGTCGCCAATTGAGGGATGAAGTGGCCCCGTTGTTGAAAGATGGCCATCTATGCGAATTTTTGAGTGATCGAGCAAAGGAAAATTATAGAAATAAAGAAGCAAACAAGCAAGCAGATCCAGTTGAACCCCAACATATCATAAACATAATTATCGGAGAGATGGATGTTCCAAAGAGATCTGTCATGACCGCAAAGAAGACGAAAGTGTCAATAACTCGAGAGAAAATATCCAGAGAATATGTATCGTAGGAAATAATATATTTTAATGATGAAGACGTGGAGGGAATCATTCAACCTCACAATGATGCACTAGTAATTTCTGTCTTCATTGATAAATTTTAGATTAAGCGGATTTTATTTGATCCAGGTAGCTCAACCAACATCATTCGATGGAAGGTGGTGGAGCAATTGAGGTTGTTGGACCAAATTGAACTGGCAACATGGCAAGCGAGACTATAAAGGGGAAAATCTCTATTCCAGTCAATGCAGCCGGGACAATTCGGAAAACGAAGTTCTATGTCATTAAAGGCGAAATAAGGTACAACGCACTCTTCGGCAGGACTTGGAGACATGGCTTGAGGGTCGTACCTTCTACATTATACATAATGTTAAAGTTTCCACCCCCAGAGGGAATTAAGACAATTTGAGGAGAGAAACTGGCAGCAAGGGATATGTTTGCGGTAGAAGAATCGAAACAAACACTTAAAGAGGTAAAGGATTCGAGCAAAGGCAAAGAGGTTAAATAGAAATCATAGGGTTCGGGCCCATCGAGTCCAAAGAAAGAAGAAGGAGAGAAGATAAATTATGAGGAAGAAGAGGATTACTATCGCGTACCGATGTCATTTGTGCTGTCGGACGATTCAGATACCACAAAGTCAACTATAGAAGAATTGGAGAAGTCATTGCTCGTGCATCTACCAGGTAGAAAGGTATTCCTGGGCACCAGATTAACCCCGAAGCTCAGGTTTAAATTAATTAAAATTCTTAAAGCTAACGCGGATTGCTTTGTCTGGTCCCACTTAGACATAACAGGTATTCCATTCGAGATTACGACTCACAAATTGAGTTTGGACTAGAGCATCCCCCAGTAAACCAAAAGATAAGGTCGATGGTCAACTTCAAACATAAGTTCGTCAAGGAGGAGGTAACAAAGATTTTAAATAGGTTCCATCCGAAGGTAGAGTACTCGGATTGGTTAGAAAATGTAGTGGTCGTACCTAAAAAAGTCAATAAATTGAGAATGTGCATAGATTTTAAAGATTTAGATAAAGCATTCCCAAAAGATTCTTTTCCTTTGCCGCACATCGATCGAATGATCGATGCTACGGTGGGGCATGAGATGCTGAGTTTTATTGACGCATACTTTGGATACAACCAAATCAGGATGAATCGAAGGATCAAGAGAAAACTTCTTCTATAACTAGGTACATGACTTACTGTTATAACGTAATGTCATTTGGTTTAAAAAATGCAAGAGCAACATATCAATGCCTAGTTAATCGCATGTTCAAGGATCAAATAGGTAGCACAATAGAGGTTAATATTGATGACATGTTAGTTAAGTCCCTGGAAGTAGATGACCATTTAACGCATTTGCAGGAAACATTTGACATACTCTGAAAGTACAATATGAAGATGAATCCTGAGAAATGCGCTTTTGGAGTTGGGTCAGGTAAGTTTCTGAGTTTCTTGGTTTCGAACTGAGGAATCGAGATCAATTCAGACAAGATCAAGGCTATTGAAGAAATTCTGGAGGTACTTGAAGAAGTGAAGGCGGTACAAAGACTCACCGAAAGGATATCCGTATTGAGTAGGTTTATCTCTCATTCTTCGGAGAAAAGTCATCAGTTCTTCTCTTTGTTAAAAAAGAAGAATGATTTCGAGTGAACACCAGAGCGCCAGCAAGCTCTGAGGGATTTGAAGAAGTACATGTCTAGTCCGTCATTATTGCATAAATCAAAGGCATATGAGCAGTTGTTCGTGTATCTAGCAGTGTCCGAGGTAGCTGTAAATGCAGTTTTGGTTTGAGAAGAGAAAGGTACACAATTTCCTATTTACTATGTGAGTAAAACACTAGCTAATGCAGAAACTAGGTATCCTCATTTAGAAAAATTGGCATTAGCATTAATAATGACTGCTAGAAAATTGAGAGCATACTTTCAGTGTCACCCTATATGTCTAGTAACAACTTATACGCTAAAGAATGTAATGCATAAATCGGAACTGTCCGGCATGTTAGCCAAATAGGCAGTAGAAATTAGTGGGTATAACATATAGTGTAAGCTAAGAACAACTATAAAGTCTCAGGTTTTAGCAGATTTTACACTCGGAATAATTTCCGAGGAGAAAAGAGAACTTATATTAATCTTGAAAGCAACATCATAGGTTTGGACCTTATACATAGACGGTGCCTCGAACGTGAAAGGGTCTAGACTCGGGGTAGTGCTTAAGATACATGTAAGAGATATTATTAGGCAGTCAATAAGAACTTTGAAATTGACTAACAATGAAGTCGAGTATGAGGCTACGGTTGCAAGTTTAGAATTGGCAAGGAGTTTGGGAGCAGAAGTCATCGAAGCAAAATGCGACTCACTTCTAGTTGTTAATCAAGTGAACGGTGTGTTTGAAGTGAAGGAAGAAATAATGCAAAAATACTTAGAGAAAATCCAAGTGTTGTTGCACCGGTTCAAAGAATGGACCATGGAACATATTTCTCGAGACTAAAATAATGAAGCAGATACATTGGCAAATTTAGGGTCATCTGTAGAAATCGATGAGTTTAATTCTGGAACAGTTATGCAACTACTACACTTCGCAATCGATGGTGGCCACGCCAAGGTGAATACAATAAGCTTGACTTGAAACTGGCGCAATAAATACATCGATTACCTTCGAGATAGAAAGTTGCCCACAAATCCGAAGGAATTAAGGACTCTTCGAATGAAAGCGGCTATGTTTTGCTTGGTTGATGGCCAGTTATACCGAAGGTCCTTTAGCGAGGTGCTTAGGACCAGTGGAGACTGATTATGTGATGCGAGAGGTTCACAATGGGACTTATGGTAATCACTTAGGAGCAGAGTTGATGGTCCAAAAGTTAATCAGGGCCAAATATTATTGGTCTCGGATGGAAGAAGAAATAAAGAACTTTGTCCGAAAGTGTGATGAAAAAGACACGCACCAATGATTCACCAACCAGTTGAATTGATGCATCCGGATTTACCGCCATGACCATTCATGAAGTGGGGGATAGATATTGTGGGACAATGACCATTCATGAAGTGGGGATAGATATTGTGGGGCCACTCCCATGGGCACCTTGAAAGGTATGTTTTATTTTATTTATGATTGACTATTTTTCTAAGTGGGTTGAAGCAAAGGCCTTCAAAAAGGTTAGAGAAAATAAAGTCATCGATTTCATTTTGAGACCACATTATTTGTCGGTTCAGCATACCAATGGAGATTACTTGTGACAATGGTTGTCAGTTCGTTGGGAAGAAGGTGAATGATTTTCTTGAAGGATTAAAAATCAAGAAGATAGTGCCGACTCCGTATCACTCGAGTGCAAATGGGGAAGTGGATTCAACAAATAAAACAATCATTCAAAACTTGAGAAAAAGAGTAAAAGAGTCAAAAGACAAGTGGAGAGAATTTTTATCGAGGTGATGTGGGCATACAGAACAACGCTAAAGTCCAACACTGGTGAAACATTGTTTTCTTTGGTTTATGGTGCAGAAGAACTAATCTAGTGGAAGTAGCTGAACCGAGCTTAAGGTTTAGCCTTACAACCGAAGAGTTGAACAATGAAGCTATGGCCATCAAGCTTGACTTAACGGATGAACACCGTGAGTTAGCATTGCTATGGTTAGTGGCTCAAAAGTAAAGGATGGGAAGGTACTTCAATCGGAGGACTAATTTTAGGCACTTTCAAGTAGGGGACTTGGTTCTGCGAAAAGTAACCCTTAACACCAAAAATCCCAATGAAAGGAAATTGGACATGAACTGGGAAGGTTCCTATAAAAATCGTGCTAAAGAAAAAATAGTGCAACACATGTTTTCAAACCTAATTCTAACTCCGGTCCTTGCATGATGACTCTGACTTTTTTCATGTAAAAGTTAGCAATACCGAAACAAATAATATTTGAATATTCAATCGAACACATACCTTAGAAATAATATCGCTTCAAGTGAGCAATGTTCCAGTTGTTTGGCAACTTTTTATTATCTTTGGCTTTTAACTGGTACGAGTCACGGTAGTGAAAGGCAAATAGGGTTTGAATTCTCATGCTTCGAATAAAAACACCAGGGGACTGTCATACCCACGGTAAAGAAAAAAGTTCATAGAAAAGAAATTAAAAGCTATGAAAAAATTTGAAGTTATTAAATTTTAGGATTATGAACATTTGTAAGGATTAAAAGATCGAATGAATCTTGCTCGAGTAGTGTTAATGTTATGACAAATCATGTAAAGGCAAAAATATCTAATGAATCTTGCCCAGTTGTTTGATCGAAGCAAAATTTGAATAAAATTACACTTTATCCGAAATTTGCCTCGAATGTTTGCCTACATATGCTTGTCTCCGGACAGTTGATAAAGTCATTAGGCTCATGAGCTAAAAATATTGTTAAAGTCCTTAACTGGGGATTATCGTCATAAAAGCATTCCGAAGAAAAATTAAGTAATGTTCTAAAGCATGCTTCTAAGGTACCGAATCAAATGAATCTATCATATTCTTAAAGACACTTGAGTTGTCTAAAAGTTGGGAAATAAAATGAAGCTCCAACATCCATGCCTGAATGAGTAAGAGACGCCTCATTCATAAGCGTAAAATAAGGTACTTATATTTAGTCATTATATGACCCAAAACCGGAAGGAATTTCCCGGTATGAAGCAAACTAAACTAAAACTTTGTATTAAAAAATTGATTAAGTTATTTTAAGATCGGGGGAACTTTCATCTGAATCGACACAAACTAAGTGATGGTTTGTTTAAATAAAACTCCGAAGTCAGAGGCAATTAGCCCGAATTGGATTAAAGGTTTATTTAGCTAAGTTATTGAAAACGAGAAAGCAACAACAAATTTTGAAAGATAGAAAATTATAATTAAGACAAAAGAAAGATTGAAACATATTCATTCATAAACAAGGACAGAAAATGGATAGAATAAAACACACAAAATGGAAAAAGAAAACAAAAGATATACAAAGGCACAAAGGCTAATAGGTCAGCCAGATTCAGACTCAGAGTCTTCAATCTCTTCCTCGGTACTATCATTGTTCAACCGTCGAAAGTCTTCGTACTCTACAATCTTAGCCTCAACAATCTTAGCACCTAAGTCCTCGAGCCTGCTCTAATATGATTCTTTGGATATCCTATTTTATGTGCTCGGTATTTAGCACTATCCGGGCACCTCAACCTCCACATCGGCCAGAGCTTGGTCTCGTTCGGCTAAGGCTTGAGTAAGTTGGGTCGGAGTTTCTGCATTCCTTTGGGCAGAGGCCTCGAGCTCATTTCTCAACTCTTCGATGGTTTGAGCTTGTTGGTTGGCATAATCCTGAGCCACCTTCAAGGTAGCCTAATCAGTAGGTCGCTTCGCATTAATCTCGGCAAGCTCAATGTTGAGGTGATCGATATCGACATTAAGAAAATCTTCTCGATCTTCGAGCTCTAGGGTTAAGGACTAGACATTGTCGTAGAGTTCATTATTTTCCTTGTCCAAAACCTTATTCTCTTCATTAGCGAGCTCGAGATCATTTACAGCTCGGTGGTAGTCGCCTTTTGACTCGATCCAGTTCTGTCTTAATATCTGGCAGGTCATCGGTTTGCTGTAGTTGAGCCTCTTTTTGTTGAAGAAGCCCTTTGGGGTGTTGAATCTCTTTGTCTTGGGCGTCCAATTGCCCTTTGAGGTGTTCATTTACATCCATACATCATATGCCCTTACTAACTAAATGAATGACTGCAAAGATATGAGCCAAACTGAGGTTAGAATATAAAATAAAGAAGTCAAGTACATAACTTGAAATAAGAAAGTGTGATACGTACCCGGTTCAATGCATGTATACCCTCATTAAAGAGGCATTGCCACGAGATATTCTTCATCTTCTCCCTATTAGACTCCGATATTAGGGGCCTCAAATAACTAGCGACCCCGACTGGCCATGATAGAAAGTTTGTATCCTCGGGGAAGGAAAGAGTGGCAGTTCTCACTCTTCTCGGATCCACACTTGGAGCCGGGAAGACGCTCATATGTTTTGATCGAGAGCTAACTTGATTTTTGGAGTACGGGAGGATTTGGAAAATTTTTGGGAAATAGTTAAGTGAGCAAATATGGAGGTGTTCGCCTGTGATACCAAGTTTGCGAAGGTTCCAGTTTCGTCAAAGAAGCGATCAAAATCTTCTTGCCCAAACTTTTGGGCCGGTTGGGTTAGTGAAAGAGGAGTTGAAGTTTTTTATTTCTTAGTCAACAGCTCCTCATTCGTGGCTTCATCGTCATCCTCGATGATGACGGGAATTGGTTTGGTGGCCGATGGCGTGGTGTGAGTAGTTGATGTGGCACCAAATGTTGGCACAGTAACTTCGATAGCAATATTTTCTTTATCTCTGGTAGGAATATCCTCTACCAGAGTGGTGATAGTTTTTCTCACCCAAACATCATCTGGGGAGATGCCGGAAGGTCCATCCACTTTCGAAGTTCTTTTCCTCATCCATGGCTTCATCGTCATCCTTGATGATGATAAAAATTGGTTCGGTGGCAGTGTTGTGGTGGCAATAGTTGATGCGGCACCGGAGTTGGCACAACAGATTTGGCAGTAATATTTTCCTTATCTCCATTAGGAATATCCTCTATCAGAGTGGTGGTAGTTTTTCTCAACCAAACATCATTGGGGATATGCCGGAAGGTCCACCCACTTCTCGAGTTCTTTTCATCTTTAAAGCAACCGAGGGTGAATTCAAAGGCTTTGAGGATTTGGATTTGGTAGTTTTTTTTTTCTTTGATACCTCGGTGACACGACTAACTGATGTGGCTGGATCAAGTACCGGATTGGGGTTAGTTGATGCAGCTGAAGGGTTTGTCCTTGGGGTCGAGGTGCCTTTCAGTAAACTTGGATTTTTGAAAAAAGAAGAAGTGAAAATATGTACAAAAGTATTAGTGGAAAAAGGAATTTGAAGGATACACTAACCATGATTTTGGGCTTTCCATCGGTTATCGAAAAGAACTTTCCAAGTTTGTTTCTTATGCGGATAAATGCTGATAATTTTCTCAACTCATTCGTGAAGTTTCTCGACATGAGTCGGCGTCCAATTAACAGCTGGGAAAAATGACAACATGAAATTTAGAATGTATTGAAGGAAGTGAGTGAAAAATTGAGAGAGTAGTCGTAGATACTTACGATGCATGTTTCATTGCTCTGGGAAAGGCATGAACTTAGCCGGAATAATTTCAGCTATAAAAACCGCAACAAAATGTCATATTTAGAGATATGAATAATTCCGCCACGGAAGAATCTTGGAACATATAAATGGATCAGATGATCCAAAGTAAAAGGTATGTTGATCAAATTGGCCAAGAATCGGAGGCAAGTAATGACCCTCTAGACAGATGGACCAATTTGGCAAGACACAAATTGTAAGATCTGCATATCTCGAGGATTACGTTGTCGATTAGAGGGTCGAGCTTGAAGATGAAAGGATAGGTGTATACATTGGAGTACCCAGATCTGAAGGTAGTAATATCTTTGTTTGGGCCGGGTAAAATAATCCCAGAGAGATCGGTCCAACCACAGTCATTTCAGACTATGTCAAGGTCAGAGGCTTTAATGGAGGTCGACCAGCTTTTAGCTTCTTCACCTCGATCAGATTTCGAAGAGGCAGTAGAAATAACAAATTCATTGTCAAAACGAAAAGTAGATGGAAGTATGTCATATGATCTAGGGTCGGCGACTGCATGAACTTCAGATGTCTCACCGGTGCTGGTGATTTTGTCAGATACCGATGGTTGAAAAGTCAATATAGATGATTGTCTTGAAGAAGATCAGGTGGTTTTAGTCATGTGTGATGAAGATATGAAGATTTGAAGGATTGAAGTTATGAGGATATGAAGATTTAAAGGCTTGAAGTTATGAATATATGAAGGTTTGAAGGTATGGAGGTAAGAAGATATTAAGATTTGAAGATTTGAAGGGTTGAAGATTTGGGGAAATTTAGCGGAAATTAAAAATTATGAAAGAAAAAGGGAAGGAGTTTTATAGGAGCGTTGTCATCATTACGAAATGCTTTGGTTCACAAACTGAAGTGACGATTCAATGAGAGAGTTATACGTGCCTGAAGTGTCAAAGTGATAAAACGTGAGTTAGATTTTGAGAGAATTGGAAGTGTTTCATTTTCCCGCTTATTGCGGAGTAATTTGAAAAAGAAGCTTGTAAGAGAAGATAACAAGGAAATCATTTCCACTAAAGTAAACTTTGATCCTAAAAGTGTGGGGACTATATGTATACGGTGAAAACTGACATGACACATGACAAGGTTTTGGTACGGAGTTCGAAGGGGCGGCAAAGTTCAGTATCAAATGAAGTTGTATTAAGATAAGTTCGGGTATCAAGGCAAAACCGCGTAGGGGCCGAATCAATTGGCATCGAGTGGAGAATCGGAGGAGCTCAGCATGTACCCATTCCAGATATGGCGCCATCTGTTACTCTTTGTTCATTAAGAGGCCGTTATTGTCAATTAATAGCATTTAATTGGAGAATAATTCTCGAACTTGAATGCAATATATTGATAGCTATAAAAGGAGCCCAACCTTCATGTTGGAAGGGCATCTTATTCTCATTATTCATAATTGCACGATTTACTTACATCAATTATAGTTCTTAGTTCTCATTGTTGGCTCGAACTCGAAGCAAATCAGCTAAGAATCGGATCAAATTCACTGAACAGTTTCAATCGAGATCACAACATTTTAGGCTAATCTTCTTGCTTATTATTTTCATTTGCTTACTTATTGTTAATTGTTTATTACTCTTTATTACAAATCAATCAACGTGTCCTTAAAACCACTTACAAATTCAACTGTACTTTTTTTGGGGTAAACAAATAGCGAGTTTTTAATCCTAGACAAAAAATGATTTATCTGAATTTCTAAACTTCACTCATATGTGACAAAAGTTTAGGAAGAAATGATTGAATTTCATAAATATGTGCCTAAATTTCACATGAAAATGCCTGAAATACCGTCACGTGTGACAAACCTAACTTAGGATATTGCATGTGTGAAGTTGTTCTGAAGTAGATAGACTTGAAAATTTTCATAAACTTAAATCATGGCTTAACAACGACCCCGAAATCAGCTAATATGTGCCCTTAAACTTGCCCAATTCTTATTGGTTTGGGTGGGTTGATAAGCAATAAAAACATGATCTTTCCAATTCGCTCAGATTTAGAAGAGTTAATAACTCAATCATTTATCAACTTAACTCATTTTGATCAGTTCAATTCAACTCACCTAAGAATTGGGTTGATAGTAGTGCAAATCAACACATGAAGAAACTTGTTAAAAGATTTGTTTTGTGTGTTTGATATGTTATATATAGTTAAAATAAAGAAAATAAATTATTACGTAACTAAGCAAATTATAATAAAACAAGTAAAAAATTATAATTTTATAAGAATTGAATGAATTGAGTTATGACTTATTGTTTAGCGTATCTGAACTGAAAGAAATAATCTCCTTGATTATTTTCATTAATTGAAAGGTATATATACAAGTTACATATTTCCATAATAGGAGAATCCTATTCCTATTCTACTCCTAAAACCTTATTCTACCATAATTCTAACTATACAATTATGGTAAGTGTACAAGACTAATTAAGGTAACCTTTACGAGATGGACTGTCCGAGATGGGTTGTGCTATGTCCGAGACCCGTGATATACACTTCTGTATATCAAGTGTATATCACGGGTATATTACCTTGTTTAACACACCCCCGCAGTCATAGCGGGCGATCTTCGAACGCTGAGACTGTCCTTAAAATATTCAAAAAGGACCGCGGGTAGACCCTTTGTAAAGATGTCTGCAATTTGATATCGGGACGGGACATGGCATACGCGAACTTGACCTCGAGCAACCTTTTCACGGATAAAGTGAATGTCCATTTCTATATGCTTAGTGCGTTGATGCTGAACTGGATTACCTGAAAGGTAGATGACACTAATATTATCACAATACACTAAGGTTGCCTTCTGGATAGGACAATGAAGCTCCAATAGCAAATTACGTAATCAACATGATTCTGAGACCACATTAATTATCCCCTGATATTCAGCATCGGCACTTGAGCGGGATAGAGTCGTCTGACGCTTCGCAGACCAGGAGACCAAGTTATTGCCAAGGAACACACAATAGCCAGACGTAGACCGTCTGGTGTCTGGACAACCACCCCAATCAGCATCTGTATACGAGACAAGTGTGGATGTCGATGAAGAATATAAATGCAACCCATAGTCCAGTGTTCCCTGAATATACCGAACGATGCGTTTGAGCGTATTCATATGCTCAATCCGGGGATCATGCATGAACAAACACACCTGCTGGACCACATATGTAATAACTGGTCTTGTGAAGGAAAGATACTGAAGGGCCCCCGCAAGACTGCGATAGCGGGTCGGATCCTCGTATGGTATGCCAGCCGCGGCCCCAAGCTTGGGCTTAGTATCAACTGGAGTGGAAGTGGACTTACAGGATGATATCACAGCCCTCTCGATGATCTCAGCTGCATACTTTCGTTGAGACAAGAACAATTCATCGGAATGACGCCTGACGGCAATCCCCAAAAAGTAACTCAGGGGCCCTGAGTCTTTCATAGCAAACTCAGAGCTGAGCATGGTCATGATAGACTGGCGTAAGGCATAAAAAGAGGCAGTCAAAATGATATCATCCACATACAACAAAATGTAGGCCAAGGACGAACCACGATGGTAGATGAATAAGGAATCATCTGACCTGTTGTGAGTGAACCCAATAGTCGAAACATATTTAGCAAACATTGTATACCAGTGCCCGTGGAGACTGCTTACGCCCATATAAGGACTTTTTCAACAAGCAGACATGATGAGGATGTTTGGGATCCCTGAATCCCAACGGCTGATGCATATAAATTATTTCCTTGACATCACCATGTAGGAAAGTATTCTTTACGTCTAACTGATGGATAGGCCATGCTTTCGATAGAGCTAAGCTGAGTACAGTGTGAATGGTAGCCGGTTTGACCACCGGACTAAATGTCTCACCACAATCCACCCCAACCTGCTGAGTCTTACCATCACCCACAAGCCGCGCCTTATGCCGTGCAAATGAACCATCTGAATTTTCCTTGTGAGCAAAAATCCACATAGACCGATTAATATTAATACCACAAGGATGGGGCACGAACTTCCACATCTTATTATCAATAAGAGCATTAAATTCATCAGTCATAGCACTTTTCCAATTTGGGTCATTTAACGCAGACACAAGAGTACGGGGTAAGGGTGATTTAAGAACAATAGAATTAAAATTAAAATTTCTATTAGGTTTAAAAACACCCTGCTGACTACGAGTGACTGGTATATGACTTGAGGAAGAAGTGCACTGATTTTGGGAATTGTCTGGGCTCGGGATAGACGGGCCAGTAGGCAGTGGGCCTGCTGGCCCACAATGGTAATTTTGCACTCAAACTGGACCAGTTTCAGAATTAGGCTGGACTGGCCCAATCCCTGGAACTGATCCAGGGATGGTAATCTGTGACTGACCAGTGGGGCCAGCGGGCAGTGAGCCCGCTGCAGAATTTTGGGTGCGGGACATGTTCGAAAATGGTGAGTAATATACGGGGATATACCATCATCCAAAAAATTATACGAACTAGGCTAGAAAGTATGAACTGTTGTAAATAGAAATTGGGTTTCATCAAAAATTACATGACGATTAATGATGATTTTCTTGGAGGATAAATCA
This sequence comes from Anisodus tanguticus, assembly GCA_034509755.1. Taxonomy (NCBI): domain Eukaryota; kingdom Viridiplantae; phylum Streptophyta; class Magnoliopsida; order Solanales; family Solanaceae; genus Anisodus; species Anisodus tanguticus. The sequence goes on along the minus strand of CM067544.1, from coordinate 24,505,667 downwards.
AAATATTTGTAACCACGATGATTAGACGGATAACCCAAAAACACACACGGAGTATACTGGGCCTGTAGTTTGTTAATTGTGGTGGACTAGAATAACGGATAACACAAGCACCCAAAAACCCGAAGATGAGAATAAGAAGAATTCTTATTATATAAAATTTGGAAGGGGGAAGAATATGTCAGACCTTTGGAAGGAATTATATTAAGGAGATAAGTCGTCATTTGAAGAGCATGATGCCAAAAATATGGGGGTATGGAAGCATGAATTAAGAGAGTGCGAACAATGTTATTTATGGAACGAATTTTGCGTTAGGCTTTCCCATTTTGTGAAGATGTATGAGGACACGAAAAATGAAAATTGATCCCATTGTTAGCACAGAACTCCCGAAACACCCTATTGTCATACTTTTTTTCATTATCACACTGAATATTTTTTATTTTTCTTTCGAATTGTGTTCTAATGAATGCTCTAAATTTGATGAAGATGGAAAACACTTGAGATTTATTTGCAATTGGAAACGTCCACAAAAATTTAGAATAATCATCCAAAAAAGAACATAATACCGATGACCCAACGAACTTAGAACTGGAGACATCCATGGGTCGCTATGAATAATATCAAATGGCTTTGACGTATGAGAATTTGAGTCTACAAATGACAACTTAATATTTTTTCCTAACGAACAAGATTGACAAAGTGGAGTACGACTCGTACCCTTACATGAAATAAAACTATTTTTATTTAAAATAGATAAAATAGAGGATCTCAGATGACCAAGGCGAGCATGCCACAAGGAAGGAGAAATGACTGCAAAGGCTGATGGCAAGGCTTGACTCGATGGACTGAACAAGGGTGTGATAGGATAAAGATCTCGCCTACTATCATACCTCATGAGAGGACTCCCCGTCTTGAAATCATTCACAGAGAAACCAAAAGGATCAAATTCAACAGAAATGGAATTGTTAGTAGTGAATTTTTGGACAGACACTAAGTTTTTAATCAATTTTGGGGCATGTAAAGTATTTTTCAAGATAAAGGGAGGATTGGGGGGGATAGAGTTTTATGATCATAACCTTGAATTGCAATAGAATTACCATTACCGACAATTATACCACGAGGGTTGCTCAAATTGGCATAAGACGAGAGAGTACCTTGATCGGAGGTCATGTATGTCATGTGCGCGGTGTCCATGTACCAATTTGGATCCGGTTGCGTCAACCCAAGTGTGTGCATCACGGCCTCGATATCTGTTTGAGTGGGGCCTGCTTCGTGGTGAGCTTGCGGTGGCTGGGGCCTAAAAATTCCAAAATTGGGTTGTCTTGGGTCGTAACTGCTGGAATTACTGGGCCAGTGGGCAGTGGGCCGTGACTGCTGATTGTTGGGCCTGAAAATAGACCGTACAGCCCACTGGTTGCCTAAAGCTGCTGGAAAATAAGTGCTGCTGGCCCACGACCCATTGCCCCAGCCCCACTGCCATGGGCCCTACTGCTGGGACCAATAGGGAGGAGGCCCACAATTGACTGGACGGGGCCCACTGCCGACCTGCTGACCACCGGAACCACCGCGTTTGCCCCCGCGGTTTTTGTTATTATTCTTATGATTATTTTTGCCGCCACCATAAGTACGATTTTGGCCCGAATTATCAACAAAACCTGAAGAATTTGTGGAGGATGTCATTAGGACGACGGGGCTTGCTCCGGTAGCCGTCTCTTTAGCCAAACCGACTTCTTCCAAAGTAAGCATGGAGCGGGCTTGATAAAAAGCGGGAAGTGGGTTGCTTTGACAAATGAGAGTCCCAACACCATTATAGGACTCAGAAAGACCGACAACCAGTTGTAGAACTAGACGATTATTTGTTATAGGTGCGCCAACGTTACAGAGTTGGTCCGCCAACTCCTTGAGTTTCTTGTAATATGCAGATACGTTTGGAAATTCTTGCATGCGAACTAGAGAGAATTCCTGCTCGAGTATGACAACACGTGAATGTTGGTTATCTTGGAATATGTCACGCAATCTATTCCAGGTAGCCATAGCCGTGGTATCCGGCTCAATAATCGTCTGTAAGAGGTCAACCGAAATAGTGGAATAAATCCACTGGAGAACGGTAGCATCAAGAGTAATCCATAACTGAGGATCCTCCGCGGGAATAGGTGCAGCGGGAGGAATTATGTGATAGATAACTTGATGGGAGATAGCGTGAATTTTAAACAATTCTGCCCACGTCGCATATTGGACGTTTTCCATCTCAAGCACAATAGAGACGTTGTTCTTGATGTTAGAAACCTATGAGGGCAGGATGAAAATTGTTCTTAGACATATTGAAAGAACAATGAAGGAGGGGAATTTGGAAATAGTAAGAGAGATTTTGAGAGCGGAAGACGAGTTTTGGTAAAGAAACCCGAGGGGGGAGTTTTGGCCGAGAAGGACAAAATTTGGGAGAGGGAAATTTTTTTGTTAGACCTAGTCTCTTGATACCATGAAAGAAATAATCCCCTTGATTATTTTCATTAATTGAAATGTATATATACAAGTTACATATTTTCATAATAGGAGAATCATATTCCTATTCTACTCCTAAAACCTTATTTTACCATAATTCTAACTATACAATTATGGTAAGTGTACAAGACTAATTAAGATAACATTTACACTACAATATACCACAAATATATATACCAAATATACAATCCTACATTATGTCCGAGATGGGTTGTGCTCTATCCGAGACCCGTGATACACTTATGTATATCAAGTGTATATCACGAGTATATTACCTTGTTTACATGAACTCATCCAATTTAAACCCTAGTAATCTTTGGACGGACTAGTAACCCACCTATATATTTTTTTCTATTTATTTTAACTTGTCCAAATTAGCCTAAGTGACTCATTTGACACTCCTATATCGGAGTATTAGTCAATGGATTTTGACAATTTATCATTTAAATAAACACTGTTTACTAACTATCAAAACAAATACGCCCTCCGTTTTATTTTAATTGGTCCGTGTTAACTTGACAGGACTCCCTTTAAGAAGGTGTTTATTAGGGGTTTATTTTATTAAATTAACTTTATTAATTATGTTTTAAAATTTTAAATTTGAGTACTAGTACTTTATGTAATTATTTAATGATAAGCATAGTATTGAAAAAAAAACTCTTGATTTGTTAAAATGGATAAGTAAAAAAGAAATTAGTATAAGAGCCGAGTAAAATGAAACGGAAGGAATAAAATTTTCAACTCATTTTGGCAAATCACTCCACAAATGACCAAGTCTTATTTTGCTTAATACATTTGCTTTATTAACTTACCAATTATCAATGGAGAAAAAGTACCATAATCTTGAATACTTCTTTTACATTCTAGAATATGAATTAAGTTAGTTTGAATTTTAATCAATCTAAATCATTTAACTATTTAACTATCAAATTGACAATTGTGTGAAAGAAAAACTCAAAAGCTTAAGTCATACCCTAACGTTAAGAAAACGGTAAGCAAACACGAAGGGTCCAAATTTGATGCCATACAGAAAGTAGAAAAGAAAGTGGAATTGTCTTTTTGTTTCTTTTCTCTTGTTTTCTTCAGAGTGGAAACTGGGGAACACGAGTTGGCTAAGCTTTTTGCAAAGAGCCTTTTTATTGAAATAATTCAGCGTAATAAGCTCTTTTTGTATTGCCTTGAGACTAAAAGTACACAAATCTCAAGCTAATTGCCTTTCCACTTTACCTGCTTTTTTTTTCCTAAAGTCAGAAGTGTAAGTTGTTTTTGCACTAAACTTTATGCTTTCAATTTGTTAAATCTTCAATATACTTGATATGTGGTCCTTCCTGCCATGGAAACACACAAGATAAAAAAAATATTTGACTCATAAGGATGACTAGGACCATTTTATACTGATTAATTGAGCCAATTACAATTTAAATTGTTATGATTACATAAAATATTATGAGAAAAGTAAATTTAGGCTCATCTGGTATTAACATTTACAATATTATACAGGGGCATAGCCACTATTAAAGTTACGAACTTGCCAGAACAAAGTCGAAACTAGGATTTAAAGTTTATGAATTCTGAATTGATCATTAATTTATGTTATTGAGTTCATAATTGAATAGTTATAAATATTTAATAGATTTTTAAATATAAATACAGGATTTAAGCGAATGTTACCGTGTTCGTCCGAATCCATACCTAATGTTCGAATTTAATCTAAAAAATTTAAATTACACTAATCATATGCATATTCGATGTATAATTGAGACGGGGAGTAATTAACAACAAAATATACTTTAAGTTATCTTGAAAAGAAAAAAGGCTGGGGCATGTGCTACTGGCTGTGGAGCAAGACTATTGTCCAAGTGAGAAAGCGGATGCCTATCCACGCGCTTAAGTCAAGAAGATACGGCTGACAACATTAGATCAAAAACCAAAGACGACCCACCTTCCCAAAAGGTAAAATGGACTTCCATCTTGAGTTGGTTGGCGATCTCAGGTTTGAACATTAGTTCAAAATTCTACTACACTTCATTTGGATTTTTGAATTCAAATTTTTTATTGAGCTAACATTATTGAAGTTAGATCAGAGAGAGACTAATTTCATATTTAAACTCTATGAGTTCAATTTTAATATTTTTTATATTAAAATTTTTTTTTTAAAGTTATAAATTCATATATGCTATTTATTATAATTTTAATAATCTTTACACATCAATTTATGTTATCGTCGAATGTTAGAGGTCAAAACCCCATCTTACAAGGCTACATACGCCTCTGAGTCAGATGAACCGTAACTGATGTTTTTCATTGATAATCCTTTAAATTTATCAATAAATTTTATCTATTGAAATTACAGTTTATTTTAATTGAGCACTTGAACACGTGGTAAAGTATTCTTATTAGACACTTTGGGGTCGTTTGGGAGAGTGTATAAGAATAATGATGACTATAGTGTATTAGTAATGTTGATATCAATAATATTGAGATTAGTTATGCTGACATTAATAATGCAAGGATTATTTCTTATACATTATTTGGTTTGATGTATTAAAAATAATATGCATTGTATTTTTTTTTTTTAAATGATTGTTTATAGAGATACTATCTATATTATACTATGTGAGGGACTTCATGAGCAATTGTGTCTTTAACCATTGCTTATGCATGTACTAGAAACCATTGTATTGCTAATACTATGGTTTGCTATGTATTAGTTATGCATAGGATAATACCAAATATAATATATAACTAATGCTTGTATTAGTTATACATAGATTGAAAAAGAATACCAAATAAGATATTAGTAATAGGCGGAAGGCCTAGGAGGCCCATGTACTTGTCCAATTTTGTCATGTCGGTGTTCGTACTCCTCAAGGTTTCATCTGGACCCCTAAACTTATTCAAAACAAGTATTTTAAATCCTTTTGACCATTGATCAAGCTTATGTGGCGTCCATTTTGCTAAGTGGGATGAAGTGTGTGGGTATGCGCGTTTAAAAGAAAGTAAATACACTAATTTCAATTTAAAAAATACTAAAATTAGAAGTAAAAGATAATAATAAAAAAGAAAATCCCCTCCCCGTCCCCCTTTCGCTCTTCTTCTTCAGTTCCTCTCCCCCACCCCGACCACCACCCACCCCTACCTCCTCTCTTCTTCTTCTTCTTCAGATCTGGTCCCAACTTCAAATTCTCTTTTTGACCCATATGTTTGGAGCGAATCCAATTTTCAATTCAATCATCAAGAAAAAAGCAGAACCATTTCGAAAAAGAATGGTCAGCGACTCAATGCTGGCAACCAGAAAAACTATCTCTTCAAGTTCTTTATTGATAAGAATGAGTATAACTAAAAGAGGTGAGGTGACATATTTTAAGTTGTTAACTTATTTATGTAATTTGCATTGTGAACACGCACAAAAATAATTCAAAATTTGAATCGATAGTGTGAGTGTCTAATAGAAACACTTTATCATATGTTCAGATGCTCAATTGAAACACGATGTAGTTCAAGTATCTAAATGAATTTTACCGATAAGTTTAAGGGGTTGTAAATGTGTTAAGCATTAGAGTTTATTGTTCAAACTTTATTTTCTTGTTTAGGAACAACATATTCTTAAGATTACCCATATAAATCTCCTCTTCTAAACCAAAATTTAGACAAGCTGTCTTATATCGATTTGATAAATAAAAAGCTTATGAATTGAAGATATGACAATTAAAGTTCTAGTTATGGTGCAAAACACCTTGATTATTTTCATTAATTGAAAGACTATATATACAATTTACATATTTTCATAATAGGAAAATCATTTTCCTATTCTACTCCTAAAACCCTATTGTAGTAGTACAAGACTTCTATAATTATGGTAAGTGTACAATGCTAAGTAATACAAATACTCTACACTAATTACAATCCTAAAACTGACCAAAGTCCTGTGATATACACTATGTTTATCATGGGAATATACACTTGTCTAACACACCCCCGCAATCATAGCAGGCGGTCTTCGAACGCTGAGACTGTCCCTAAAATCTTTAAAAAGGACCGAGGGAAGACCCTTTGTAAAGATGTCTGCAATTTGATACCTGGAAGGGACATGGCAGACGCGTACTTGTCCACAAGCTACCTTTTCGCGAACAAAATGAATGTCCATCTCGATATGTTTAGTGCGCTAGTGCTGAACCGAATTTCCAGACAGATAGATGGCACTAATATTATCACAATAAACCAAGGTAGCTTTATAAATAGGACAATGAAGCTCTAAAAGAAGATTACGTAACCAACATGATTCAGACACCACATTGGCTACCCCTCGATACTCGGCCTCTACACTAGAGTGTGATAAAGTTGACTGACGTTTGGCAGACTATGAGATCAAGTTATTGCCAAGAAACATACAATATCCAAACGTAGACCATCTAGTGTTTGGACAGCCACCCCAATCAGCATCTGTATACGAGACAAGTGATGACATTGAAGAAGGATATAAATGCAAGCCATAGTCAAGTGTACCCTGAATATATCGAATGATGCGTTTGAGCGCATTCATGTGCTCAACTCTGGGATCATGCATAAAAAAACACACCTGATGTACATCATACGTAATATCTGGTCTCATGAATGTAAGATACTGAAGGGCCTCTGCAAGACTGCGATATCGGGTCGGATCCTCGTATGGTGCGTCGGCTGCAACACTAAGCTTAGGCTTAGTATCAACGGGAGTGGAAGTGGACTTACATGATGACATCACAACCCTCTCAATGATCTCAGCCGCATACTTTCATTGAGATAAGAATAACCCACCTCCATGACGAGTGACAACAATCCCAAAAAAATAACTCAAGGGCCCCAAGTCTTTCATAGCAAACTCAAAGCTGAGCATTGTCATGATAGATTAGCGTAAGGCATCGGAAGAGGCATTCAGAATAATATCATCCATATATAACATAATATAGGCCAAAGACGAACCACGATGATAGATGAACAAGGAATCCGACCTGCAGTGAGTGAACCCAATAGTCGAAACATAGTCGGCAAATCGTGTATACCAGGCCCGTGGAGACTGATTAAGCCCATATAAAGACTTCTTCAACAAACAGACATGATGAGGATGTTTGGGATCCCTAAATCCCAAAGGCTGGTGCATATAGATTGTTTCCTTGAGATCACCATGGAGGAAAACATTATTTACATCTAACTGATGAATAGGCCATGGTTTCGAAAGAGCTAAGCTAAGCACATAGCGAATGGTAGTCGGCTTGACCACCGGACTAAACGTCTCACCACAATCCACACCAACCTGCTGAGTCTTACCATCACCCACAAGTCGCGCCTTATTTTGGGCAAATGAACCATTTGAATTTTCTTTATGAGAAAAAATCCACATAGACCTAATAATATTAATACCAACTGGATGGGGCACCAACTCCCACGTCTTATTATCAATAAGAGCATTATATTCATCGGTCATAGTAATTTTTCAATTCGGGTCATTTAATGCAGACATATGATTACGGGGTAAGGATGATTTAAGAACATTAGATTGTAAATTAAAATGTATTTTTGGTTTAAAAATCCCTCGTTGACTACGAGTGACTGGTCTATGACTCGGGGCAGAGGCGGGTGCATTTTGGGAATTTTCGTGACTCGGGATAAACTGGCCAGCAGGTAGTGGGCCTACCGGCCCAAATCAAGAACTGAAGCCAGAGCTGGGCACTGGAACTGGGCCAACACTGGACCCAGAAACAGTCCCTGAAACTGGGCCAGAACTGGGTAGAATGGATGGCCCAGTTTCTGGACCCAAATTGGAAGATGACGTTGTTTGGGGAGGACCAGCGGGCAGTGGGCCCGCTGGTGGAGTTGGGGTGCGAGACACGTTTGAAAAATAGTGAATAAGTTTCTGTAACACCCCGTATTTTCGGATAGCGGTTGAACTCATAGCGTAGGTAAGTAGACCCGGACCCGGGAAGATTTCGTTGTACTTGTGTATATTAATAAGAGAATTAGTATATAAAAGGGTGTGATCCCGAAATAATTTTGGGATTTAGTAAGTGTGATGGCGGAGTTTAAATACTTGTGTATCCCCGAAGAGAGTATAGACTGGTATTTTATTATGGGAGGTATGCTATTGACATAAGAGGATTTTAGTAATCGTCGGGACTTAAATAATTGGAGACCGAAAGTTTAATGGTGTGTATAATTAATTAATTGTGGGATTATTTAATTAGGAAGGGGACAATTTATAGTGGGAGTTGGTAAGAGGGAGTGTTATAAACGATTTGGGGTGGCAAAGCCCCCAAATCGATCGACCCAGAACAGCAACCGTAAGCCCTCCTTCTCAATTTTTTTTTCTCTCCATTTCTTCAACTCCATCGTTCTTCAAGCTCTCTTCATCTCAATCAAAATTCCTCCATCAAATTCGAGTCTAGCGAAGGAGAAAACTCCATTGGTAGGTTCCTAGAGCTCTCGGTCGAAGTTGGGGGAAATACGTGAATTTTCGCACAACCCAAAAGGAGAAATTTATGACGTTTTGAACCTTGATTCCAGCTAAATCAAGTTCTTAGACTAGCCTACGTATTTCGAGGTCAAGCAAGAGACCCAGAATCGTTGAAGGAGTTCGGGGGTCATTTTGGGGGCCCCGTTTCTGCGTTTTCTCGCTTGTCGGACGCTATGTCGAGCAAAAGGGTTTCCCAACGATTCTCGTCGATATGTTTAATGAGGTAACCTTCCTTGTTCTTAATAGTTTGTACAATTTTCTGAAGTCATTTCTTGCTATTAGTTCTAAAGACGATTGTCGGAAATGCGAATTTGGGTTGGGTATCGTTAGGACCTGTCGTTTCGAGAGTTCTGGGCTTGCATGTGAAATTGTGGTACTGTTTTGGAGATTTTAGTAGTATAAGAAGGAGGATTAAGAGAGTTGGATGTTTCACTACTTACATAGATTTCGATATAGAAGGAATATAGGTTCTACGCGTTCAAAGTGTTCGTTAGAATATCCCTAAGAATCTGTTTTTAGTATGTTGAGTCGTTTATGATTTAAATCATCCGTATGATGTAGATAAGCATTCATAGGGGCTTACAAGGACCCGCGGAACTTAGATAAATTCGACGACAAGGTTGAAGTTCTAAAATGAGGCGTACGCTAATATTGAGTCGATTAATTCGTCTAAGAGGTATGTGAAACCCTTACTTCTTTCTTTTGGCATGCTTTAATGAAAGTACGACGGACGTACTTAATTCTTATATAGTTTAATTCCTAAAGAGGATTGTTATGAGAAGTGCCTATGATTTTTCAAAGAAAGAGTTTATTATGACATTATTGTAATGATTTTATTGAGAGTCAAATGATGATTTTTACTTGCATGGCACTCATGATATCTACTCGTGCTAAGTGTTACTACTTCACCTCACCGAGTCCCGGCCGGGTTACGACTCGTGCACGGCCTTGCATTGTTCACCGAGACCCTCACTAGAGGGCCGGGTTACGTAGGATGGATCCATAGATGAGAGATGATTTACCGAGTCCCGCACATGGGCCGGGTTATGATATGATTCACCGAGTCCCGCATTAGTGGGCCGGGTTACGTTACGTGTATATATATGTATATGGACAGCATGCATGTTTTTCTTGACTTGCCTCTCATGTTTATAAGGCACAAACCGACTTTTATGGTTTATGGCACAGTTGGATTTGGATCCCGATTTTTATACCGATCTCATGTTTTCGTTGGCTACTTATGATTTATTTTACTTACTTCATGTTTTACATACTCGGTACATTATTTCGCATCGACCCCCTTTTCTCGGGGGTCGCGTTTCATGCCCGCAGTACATGCTCTCGGTTTGGTGAACCTCGTGCCTAGGTTCCTACTCGGCAGTTGGAAAGCTCCTTTGATCCGAGTTTTGTCATGTTGGTACCGAATCTCTTTAGAGCTTCGTTTGAATTTAGGGGCACGACGGGGCCCCGTCCCGTCATATGTCGTTCTTCTTCTTATAGAGGTCCGTAGACAAACGGTGGTGGGTTGTACGTATGTAAGGGTTATGACTCGTTTGGGTCGGTCATGTTATTGTATTATGTCTTTGGGGTGTTCCCATGTATATACGTTACTATCGGTGGCGACCTTGTCGGCTTGCTTGTTATTTTATATTGGCTAATTGTGACTCCTCAGAGACAGTGCATTCGGGGGTAAAGGCGCCTTGTCGGCTTGCCTACCCCGGCATATGTTGTTATTGCGACGTTATGCCGGATTTCAGACTCATTAAGGGTTAGTTGGATTATGTGTGACAGGTAAGTATAATGACGTCATTAGGGCGGTTAGTCGCGGCCCGTCGGGTCGGGTCGTGACAGTTTCGGGGATATACCATCATCCAAACAATTATACGAACTAGGCACGTGATTACTCTCCTTAGCAAAAGGAAACTGGGATTCATAAAAAATGACATGGCGACTAATGAAGATTTTATTAGAGGATAAATCAAAGCATTTGTAACCACGATAATTAGACGGAAAACCCAAAATACACACGAAGTAGACCGGGCCTGAAGTTTGTTAATTGTGGTGGACGGAAATAGCGGATAACACAAACACCCAAAGACCCTAAAATGTGAATATGAATGAGTCTTATTATATAGAGTTTGTAGGGGGGAAGAATATATCAAACCTTTGGAAGGAAGTATGTTTAGGAGATGTGTAGCAATTTGTAGAGCATGATGCCAAAAAAATGGGGTACAGAAGCATGAATCAATAAAGTACGGATAATGTTATTAATGGTACGAATTTTGCGTTCGGCTTTCCCATTTTGTGAAGACGTATGAGGACAAGAAAAATGAAAATTGATCCCATTATTAGCATAGAATTCCCAAAACACCCCATCTAATGACGACAAAATAGAAGACCTCGGATGACCAAGACGAGCATGCCACAAGGAAGGAGCAAGGGCTGCAAATGCTGATAGCAAGGCTTGACTCGATGGATCGGAACCGGGTGTGATGGGATAAAGATGTCCCCTATTATCACACCTCATGAGAGGACTCTCCGTCTTGAAATCCTTCACAGAGAAACCAAAAGGACCAAATTCAACAGAAACAGAATTGTCAGTGGTGAATTTACGGACAAACACTAAGTTTTTAATTAATTTGGGGGCATGTAAGGTATTTTTCAAGATAAGGGGTGGATTGGGGGGAGACAAAGTTTTATGACCATAACTCTAAATTGGAATAGAGCTACCATTACCAACAATTATACCGCGAGGGTTGCTCAAATTGGAATAAGACTAAAGAGTACCTTGATCGGATGTCATGCGTGTAGTCGCGCCGGAGTCCATGTACCAATTCGGATCCAGTTGTGTTAACCCAAGTGTGTGCATTGCGGCCTCAATATCGGTGTGAGTAGGTGTGGGGCCCACTGCCGAGAATGCTTGTGTGGGCCGAGGCCCAAGCAGTCCACCCTGCTACCCCGACCCAGTGTTGAAGCGAAACGAAAAGGCCTGACTGTTGGGCCTGAATTGGGGTTGTCCAGCCCACTGCCCGTTGGGAGAACCTGGAAAATAGAGGTTGTTGGGCCACGACCCACTGCCCCAGCCCCACTGCCATGGGCCCCATGGCTGAGACCAGTAGGGAAGTGGCCCACTGTTGACTGGACGAGGCCTACTACCGGAATGTTGTCCATCGGAACCGCCGCGTTTGCCCCCGCGGTTTTTGCCATTATTCTTACGATTATTTTTGCCGCCACCATGAGCACGATTTTGGACCCGAATTATCAACAAAACCTGAATAATTTGTGGAGGACGTCATCATGACGACATGGCTTGCATCGGTAGCCGCCTTCTTAGCCAAACCGACTTCTTCCAAAGTAAGCATAGAACGGGCTTGGTAAAAAGCGGGAAGTGAATTACTTTGACGAAGGAGAGTCCCAACGCCATTATAGGCCTCAGAAAGGCCGGCAAGCAATTGTAGAACCAGACGATTATTTGTCACAGGTGCGCCAACATTACGGAGTTGGTCTGCCAACTCCTTGAGTTTCTTGCAATATGCAGACACGTTTGGAAATTCTTCTATGTGAACTTGAGAGAATTCCTGCTCGAGTGTGACAACACGTGAATGTTGGTTATCTTGGAATATGTCACGCAATCTATTCCAGGTAGCCATAGCCGTAGTTTCCGGCTCAATGATCGTCTGTAAGAGGTCAACCAAAATAGTGGAATAAATCCACTGGAGAACGGTAGCATCAAGAGTAATCCATAACTGAGGATCCTCCGCGGGAATAGGTGCAGCGGGAGGAATTATGTGATGGATGACTTGATGGGAGATAGCATGTATTTTAAATAATTCTGTCCACGTCGCATATTGGACGTTTTCCATCTCAAGAACAATAAGGATGTTGTTCTTGATGTTAGAAACCACGAGGACAGGATGAAAAGTTTTCTTAGACATAATGAAAGAACAAAGGTAGAGAAGGGGAAATTTGGGAAGAGTGGAGGTAAAAAAATATCACGAATTCCGGTGAAAGGGGACGGAAATCGAGGAAGTTGTGGCTGAGAAATGGCACAAAAACCGAGAGCAATATTTGGAGAACAAAGGCGGAAGCAAGTTAGACCTAGTCTCTTGATACCATGAAAGAAATAATCCCTTTGATTATTTTCATTAATTGAAAGACTATATTTACAATTTACATATTTCCATAATAGGAAAATGATTTTCCTATTCTACTCCTAAAACCCTATTCTAGTTGTACAAGACTTCTATAATTATGGTAAGTGTACAATGCTAAGTAATACAAAAATCCTACATTAATTACACTACTCCACACGGACCAAAGTCCTGTGATATACACAATGTATATCACAGGAATATACATGGAATATACATTGTCTAACAAATATAAAGTCCGATCAGTAGTAAAATAATTTTCTCAGAAACAACAAACCAAACATTCCTCGAAAAAATTATAAATCTCTAAAGATCACATTTCTGATCTAAGCACTCCAGGTTTCCAAAATAAACAATTCAAGTTATGGCAATGCCAATCAGTCACAGCCCATCTGGTCGATATCATATATGATCGGTAAAGATTTTCTATTCATTTATTTTAAAATAATGTTTGGATCAAGAAATTGAGTCAAAGTATCTAGTAATCTTTTAGGCTTTAGCTATATGAAAAAAGCAAATATATATAACTTTAAGTTTTCAGCAACTTATATGTAGGTAAATATATGATTTTTATCCTTTTTATATAATAGTAGGAGTATATTTTTTAAACAAAAGAAATTTAATTGAACCCCTTTACCCTATCTAGGAGAGAACTACAAAGGAATAAAAGTTGCTATATCTTGTTATACAAAGTGTTATATGTGAAAGTATATATTTATTTCCTAGAGAAAATCTGTATTAGGACAAATGTACTTTATACACATTCGTATTATTATTAATGGAGATTAATATTTTGACATTTGTAATTATTGAATTATTAGTTTATTGTTTATACTATTCTATAATATGCATCCCTAGAGGTTACGTTGTTATTAATAATGTGAGTTATTAATATTATAACGTAACTCTTAAAATAGCCTCCACTAATGATCATCGAGAATGAGATATTGATGATATGTGATAAGTCGACATGTGGTATGCACCACATCCTTAGATGATGTAGTATGTCTCACCTGCTGCGAGTAATGTCTACTCATGATGGACACATGGATACTTTGGAAGTATTGATATACCCTGTTGATATACTGTTTGTTATACTTGTCTAAAGTATGATCAGCGTGTGGGAGATAGAAGTTCTTAGACTTGAGGTCAATGCGCACCTTGTCTACAAAGTAATATACTTTGATCATGTCCTAAGCTCAAATGCCTTATAGGTTGAGATACGGCTTGTATTGTGTACATTATGATGTGGATTAAAGGTGGTAGTTGAGCCAAGATTAGGATTCATTCCTCGAATGTATATTTGAGAGAACACTAAGCTTTTCAGTGATATTAGGTTGACTAAGTCATTGGCCAACGCAATAGACATATTTAGAATACGGTCTAGTAGTCAACTAATATAGATGTGATACAATGATTAAGCCATTTGGATAGACACTTGACAAATCCTAAGCTTGATTGGGTGTGTCGTGAATGAAAGGATTTTATCTTACCACATAGAGGTTAAGTTTATTGGATTCGTGTAAACGTACTCCACATATTGAGTTCGACTTGCGGCGCCGTCTAGGAGTTCCGCGTAGACCTTAATTTGATTAATGTCGATATGTGAAGGCCTGTAGGGTCACACTATGTCGATTGTCTTTTCGATCTAAGGATGTATTGAGAGAGTATTAAGTATTCTATTTAGAATCGAGATATTTAAATGAATGATGATTGTTTTAATTAAGTCAAAATTGATTTTGGATTTAATTAAGAATGTACTGAAATTTTTTGGGCCAGGCCCAAGGTCAAACCCTAATCCGGTTTGACCTAATTTTTCACATATAAATACAGACCTACACTTTATTATTCATTACACTTGATTTTCATATCATTATTCTAAGTCTTAGAGACTCAGAATCAAAACACTCTCTCAAACCTCTATTGGATTTCCTAGCTTTCCAAAGGAGGAATACATTGAAGCTTGTAGCTTGCAATCGAAAGGGCATTCGCTTGCGCACCCACAGTTGATAAAGATTCCAGCTATTGTAAACATGTAAGTACCATTCAAGTCTTATGTTTACAGTTTTAAATTACCCTATGTCAAACAGTTCTACGTTTGTTGGGTTTGAAATAAGTTTTCAATATCCGCTGCGTACAACAACCCAACAAAACCTTACAATATGCTGGTAGAAAGTTCTATATTATATCAAGAGCTAAAAAGTTCTATACATATGCTTTTTAAGTCCAATATTATAGGGGTGGCAAACGGGATGGGTCCGGGGCGGGGTGGGGCGGGTCCCGGTAGGACGGGTCCCGGCGGGACGGGGGTAGGGCGGGACCAGTACTCGGCGGGACTGGCGGGTTTTTTCGATGTCCCGTCGGGAAAAGGGAATGATATTATCAAGTCGGGGCGGGACGGGATGGGTCGGGATTGGGATCGGCATTTTTCCTTTTTTTTTCCACTTAATTTTTTTAAAAATATATTAACAAAATAGTGTAATAAAAATATTTCAAGGCTGTTTTTATGTCTTATATTATTTAATAAAATATAATTTTTTTGTAATACAATTGTCAAAATTGCAACTTTGTGGTGTTGAAAGTTGCAAATAACATAGTAAAATTGCAATTAAAAAAATTATATATTTAAAAACACATTTTCTAGTTTTTTTTTTATAATTTCTTGTGGTTCTTCTGTTGGAATTGATATTTGTTGGTCAAATTGCTCGACGTCGCTTCCACCATATCCGTCGGATAAGATTTCGTTGTTGTTTTCGTCTTCTTCTTATTATATGCTAATAAATAATTAAAGATAATGAAATTAAGTGCGCTAATTAAAATAAAGAAACAATAATAATTTAATGAAGGAACGAATGTACCAAATGTCGATGTAACGTTGACGTGTAATCGAGAGGTTGAAAATTGAAAATTTGCTCGATGGATGATCGTCAAGCTAGTTGCCAACTTCACTCCCAAATGAATAAATAAAATTGAATATTTAGTAGACAATGTAGACTTGTAGAGAGATAGATTGAGAGATTGTCGGAAGATTTGTGAGAAAGATGAAGAGAAAATGAGGTATTTATAGTTGAAAATTGGGTTAAAGTATAAATATAATAACTTGGAGTTAAAAATAAATATTAAGGGGGAGGGGGAGGGGTAGGCCAAAAATGGTTGTTGCACAACGACCAAAATATAAAATGGTCGTTGTGCAACTGCTATTTTGTGCAAACCCTTCTGAGCGGTCATTTAGGGGCCTTGTTAGAGACCCATCATTCTTCCCTAAGCTGTCGGAGTCCGATCGAAGCACCAGGTCGTAACACCGGAAGACTGCGTCGTTATTAGTTATTAAACAAATGATAGAAATGGGAGGTTTCGGGAGGGACATGGGGCAGGATCAGGGCGGGATGGGCCCTAGCGGGTCGAGCCCATGTCCCGTCCGGTTTGAATCCCGTTATCGATATTTTTTTTGTTTTTAAGCAGGGTCGGGGCGTGGTCGGGGCGGGACTGGGCCGACCCGCCCTGTTGGCCAGCCTTAACTATTATCAAGAATGAATATATTATTGGGTTATCTTTTTTAGTTAGTCCATTTATTCAACATACAATTTTTGGTATAATGAAAAATAGATAGGCGTCCCCCGGACATAACTGGATGTCAAATGAGAGAAACTTAAAATCAAGAACTGAATGTAGGATATTATAGGTGATATTATCGTTTTCAAACCCCGATCATTCGAGTGAGCGATAATACGGCGAGAGATCGTAACTACTATTTTCTAGAATAGTGTGATGTAACTGGAAACTCGATATAAAAAAAAAATTTAAAAAAACAAATAAATAAATAGGTAGAAAAAAGCAACTTTCCAATCATACAAGGGGAGACAGAGAAAGTGAAAGAAAAGAAAAAGGAAGGTAGAATGAAAAAGAAAAGGACAGCAGAAGAAGCCAAATCCCTAGACAGCCTTTCCACACTCTCCTTTCGTCTTTTCTTTCTGATTCCTCTCTGTAAACCAACGAATCTGTATGACTCAGGACCCCACCCCACGCCACCCCACCCCCGAACTTCTTCATTTTCACAACAATCAGTCACTAGGGGTGTTTTTGATACGAGAAAATATTTTTTTAAAAATATTTGAGTTTCTTAATTGTTTTTTTGGTATTTGGTATGCAAGTATAAAGTAATATTCTAAAAGTATTTATATGTAATCCATCAAAATATTATGGAGGTAAAATGGGTGGGGAGTGGATGTTTGGGGTTGGAGGCTTTGGGTGAATGGAGAGGAACAATAAATTTAAAATATCATTTATGAACTTATTTTTTTAATTTCAATTATAAAAGTCATTTTCATAAGAAAAAAAATTGATCAATCAAACATGAAAAATTTAAAAATATTTTCTTTCATACCAAACACATTCTAAGATTAATTCAAATTCACTAAAAAATAAAATGCACTGTACCAGAAGATGTTTCAGATTTGCAGTTAAACGTGAATGAATGACAATAATCCCACTATAACTTTTTTTGTAAAAAGTAGATATTGGATTAAACTTAATTCAAAATTTAGTTCATGAGATAGAATTTTTCAAGATTATGTAAGAAGATTGAATTTTAAGGCCTTTCTCTCTTAGCTTTCACCCGCCTCCGGTTACCTGTCTTCAGTCTTGGAAGCTTTCGTAACGTTTATAAAGAATGAGTTTTATGTCTCAATCGATGGGAGACAAACTCAATATCTCGATACGTCCACACCCGGTCAGTTAGAAGTTGAACAACATAATATATAAAGTACAATAATATAAAATAAATCAATAATTGAGATGTATTTTGCTGTAATACTGTGATAACAAATACTTTATGAACGTTGAACCTAATTCATTTCAAAAAATTAATTATGAGGTGAGAATTATACCAAAAAAAAATTAACACCAAACCTAACCCAAAACCACTATGCTCGATTATATAAAAACACAATGTTGTGAGTTGTGAGTTGTGACTTGTGACCACCCATTCCATTTTGTGCAGAGTGAGAGTCCCTTTTTTTCCCTTGCTTCATCTCTTTCATGTAAAAGCAGACCTTAGTACTTTTCTTATACACATCTCCTGAAACTCACCCTTTTTAGTTTAAAGCAAAACAGTGCGAAAAAGAAAAAAAAGTTCTCTCTGGTTTAAAAGTAAAGAAAAGTTCGCTTCAACTTCCAAGTCATTTCCCTTAAGCTTTTTTTTTTTCTACTTTAACAAAATCTACTGTTCGTCACATACAAAGAAAATGAGAGTCGAATTTTACAAAAGCTTCACTGAAGGAATGAAAATCAAACTTTTCACGTTAATTTTCACGCTGCTTTATTTGTGTAACGGTACATTTGCCGGTTTACTTGCTGAACCGGCTCAACCATTAAAACCGGGTGATTACCCTTCCAACACTGTTCCAGCTTTTCCGGTTCAAACCGAGTCACAAACATGCCGGTTAGATTTATCCGACGAGCTCTTCGGTGGGGTCAGCGCAGCATGCGGGCAAAACCTCGACCGAAGCCGTTGCTGTCCCGTACTCGCGGCATGGTTATTTGCAGCACACGCGCGGTCAGCTTTACAAATATCATCATCACCTGCACCAGCAAGTTCCGAGTTGCCAATGATGCCTGATGACTCACAGAAATGTGTTAACACTCTACAGACTTCTTTGCAAAGCCGTAATATTCATTTACCACAACCTAATGCCACGTGTGATGCTGTTTTGTGTTTCTGTGGTATTAGGCTTCATCAGATTACTTCACTTAGTTGTCCCGCGGCGTTTAATCTTACTGGTTCGAAGAATGCTACTCCGACTGCTGCTGTTAGAAATCTTGAAAGGAATTGCAGGAACTCTTCTTATTCTGGGTGTACTCGTTGTCTTGGTGCCTTGCAAAAGGTTAGTAATGTAATATCTGATGAATATACTATTTCTTCTTCTCCACTCAACCTATATCTGCTTAGAATTTTCCTCATTTATAAATGCCCTTCATTTTCCAACTTTTTACTCCTTTTAGTTTTTTTGTGTTCGTTATTACTTTCTCCGAAGATTTAACTACTTTCCTTATTATTTTTGTTCAAAAAATAAACAATTTAAGATTATGAGATCATTTACATTCATATAAATATTTAAGATTTATTTTGGATCACATATTTTTTTTTTTTAAAAATTTTGTGTCAAGTTAAATTAGTCCAATCTTTTTGAAACGGAAGAAATATTTAAAATGATATTTTTATTAGTATGATTTTTATAGATTTTAGTGTTGACTATAGTGACTTTCTCTATTCCCATCGTCTCAATTTATTCTGTACGACTAAATTTTGAATAACAACAACCTTCGCATTGAAATCTCACAATGTGGGAGTGTAGAGTGTTTGCATACCTTAACTCAACTCTACCTTGGTAGGTAGCGACAATTTTGGAGGGACCCTGGTCTCAAGATAGACCACAATCACAAGCAAGAACAAATTTAAAGCAGTATGTAAATACTGTTATCAAAAGTGAATAGGTTATGATAGCACATTCTAAAATGTAATCAGTGTCTAGCGCATAAGCTAGACAAAGTAGGAAGCTACACGGGACTATAGAGCAATAATGCGTCTATTAATTTGATAGGTTAAACGGATCTACAATACTAACACTACAACTATCAATTTGCAAGTGTAAGTAGTATTACGCTTCGACTATTTGCTACCCTTCTACCCTAATTTGTGTCCTCCACAACCTCCTATTTAAGGTCACGTTCTCAGTAAGTTGCACCTGCGTCATATTCCTTCTAATCAGCTCTTCTCAATATTTCTTCGCCTACCTCTACTCCCTTAATCCGTCCATAGCCCCTCTACTCCCTTAATCCGTCCATAGCCCCTCTACTCCCTTAATCCGTCCATAGCCCCTCTACTCCCTTAATCCGTCCATAGCCCCTCTACTCCCTTAATCCGTCCATAGCCCCTCTACTCCCTTAATCCGTCCATAGCCCGCCTCTCACACCTTTGCATTGGGGCATTTGTGTTTCTCCTCTGCAAATGTCCAAACCATCTCAACATCGCTTTCCGCATCTTATTCTCCACCGAAGCCACTTCCACTCTGTTCCAGATATTATCATTTCTAATCCTATCCCTCTTGTATGCTCGCACATCCATCTTCGCATCCTCATCTCTGCAACTTTATAAAAGATATGCGAAGTCTTGACTTGCCAACACTCCCATACAACATAGTTTGTCTAACCATCGCCATATAGAATTTGCCTTTAAGTTTTGGTGTCACTTTTTTGGCGCATAAAACTCCAGATGTGAGTCCCCATTTCATTCATCTTCCCCCAATATGATTAAATTTTGAATCTAAATTAAATTAAATTAACTAATAATTTAAGATTAAACTTTATATATTTGAAAGTTACATAAAAAAATGTTAAAAGTTATTTTTTTTTCTCATTTCAATTTGTTGAAAACATACATCTTGATTGGTCAAAATTCTGCAATTGAATTTCAGAAAATGAAAAGCATTGTATAAATTGGAATTGATAGAACATTTTTTAGTAGTTTCTAAATATATGAATTTAATTTATCAAAAGAATTGAAAGGTTTTATCAAATTTACACTGAATATTATTTTGATCGGAGACTGAACACTGAATATTATTTGATCCTAGTAGTATTTCGATAAGTCAAATAAATTTAAACAAAAGGAACAATAATTCTTATTTGTGATTTTTTGTATTTGTACGTTTGTGTAGCTTAACGGTGACGGAAAAAATCGAACACACAAAATGGATTATAACGGCGGCGATAGAGTGAGCAAGATGTTAAGTAGGGATTGTCAGTTGATGGGATTGACATGGCTATTGGCACGCAACAAGACGGCGTACATACCGACGGTTTCTGCTGTATTGCGCGCCATCATGTACAGTGCGCACCCACCACATGAATCCAAGTGTAGTCCAGACCAGGAGAACATGCCACTAGCCGTCGATTCACTACAGTTCGAAAAAATGGATTCATCCTCACCGTCCATTAGGGTTTCTCGTTTAGCTATTTTGTTTCCGTTTTTGCCCCTAATTATTCTATTGAATGCCTTTCTCTTATTATGCTAGAGAAGAAGTATCACTTGCTCTCTGTTATTTTGTTCATGTGATTTGATTTTGGGGGGGGGGGGGGGATTCACGTGAAAAGCTAGTTGACAAATCAGAAGGGGGAGGTGGGGGTGAAAAAGGCGTTATTTTGTCTTCTTTGCGTCACTGTAAATTCAGGTAATTATTTGCAAGACAATTTCTTTTTGACATCTAGTGGCAGGAAAATATTACCCTTCTTTTGTGTGAATCTGCCTTTTTCTTTTCGTCAGTAATTTTTGAATCTTTTCATTATTTTGGTTGCTATGGCTCTTGTTTTTATTTAATTGTTTAAGACCTCATAGCATGAACAAACTTAATACTGCTATTAACTTGGACATATTTGTTTGGTCTAACTTGGCTGGTTGAATTTCTTTACAAGTGATGAAGAAAACCACATTTCTTTTAACTTTTTGGCCATAGTGAAATACTTGGACATCTCCACTTTTTCTCTTGTTTTGTTCTTTTAGATCCTTTATTCACTGTTTGTTGCTTTCAGTGGGAAGTCAAAGTTTGGGTGTTAAAAAGTGTTCAAGATTTTAATAGTATATATGTACAAAAGTAATATCTGACCAATATAATTTTACGGCGCAAGTAACTCGCCCCTATATAGCTAATTGCTTTGGCATTTGGAAGTGTACCTAATGGTAAGAAAAGCGTCTGTTTAAGAAATCCAAATTAGCCAAAATGAAAACTAGATTCACTTCATATTTACTGTATCAAAGGGCATAAAACGAACGAAAAAAAATTAGAAAAGAAATGAACAAAAGAGAAATGAGGAAAAATAAGTCTAGCGGAGAATCTATAATGAAGAAAACGAGGAGAATTAAAAAGTTTTGAAGTAATTTTGGGGATTAAAAACTAGGGGGAAGAGCAATTTCCACTTCCCCAGGACTGAGGCATGTTGGTCGTGTAGTTGTAGGAAATGGCAAACATTGAACATTGTAACGAGGCAAAGGGTTATTTTGTTAGATCTAAAAACAACTCACATGTGGACAAACATAATGGTTTCAAATCATCAAATTAAAAAAATAGTTGTTGCACATGTTTACGGGAGAGAATCACGGTTGGATGTTTGTCACAAGGAATTTTTAATTTTTAATTTTAGTTTGAGGACTTTGCTGCTTAGTAGATATGGAAAATTATACCCCACGTCAGACCAACCAAAATTATGAATACCAATTTTGACCCAATTACCAATTATCAGGTTTAATCATAATTCATAGTATAATTTTCTTGTACACAGTAACCAAGTGCAAAGATAGTTACATTCTTTCTGCTCTTCTTCCATCACGTAGTATTACCACCATATCAACACTACCATTAGCATTATCGCTGTCTTAATAAAACACCATCGGGAATCACTGAAATCATTAAATTTGAAAGAAAACCTTGAAATCCGTCATTATTGAGCTTGAAGCTAAAAATTAAAATATGAAAAGTGCTAAAATTTTAGCCCAGATGAGTTGCTAGCGGGTCGAAATTTTGAGTTGGTGCATCGAAGGCGAGCTAAAGCGCGTTGTATCTTTGTGTATATCCCTGTATATCTATATATACCATCTGTATATCTATATATACCATCTGTATATCTCCCCAATAAATCTTTGTATATCCGTATAAGTGATATACATGTGTCACATTGATATTTTCACAGTTTGATTTCATATGTGAATTTTGTCTCCAAACTAGTCCATATCACCTTCAATCTTGCTCAAATTTTATACTAGTTTTATTCATGTGTTTTCCGATCGCATCCATTCAAAAAGCAATTACTAGAAGTTTTCAGATTTAAAATTGATGATTCTTTAAAACTTTTTTGAATCATCAAATCAGAGGTTACACCAAATCAGTGTTGGTGGAGATTTTTCGTGTGGAGAAAATGGGTCTTTGTTGTGGTCTTAGATGGTGAGGAATTAGATAAAGAAGAATATTGTCAATGGAAGGGAACTGGGTGTTATTTTTAATTAGGAAGAAATTCACAAACTACCGCTTTTACAATTATAAAAAAGCAGTCCGGTGCACTAAGCTTCAGCTATGCGCAGGGTCCGGGGAAGTGTCGGACCACAAGGGTCTATTGTACGTGTTGGTGTTATACATCTATTTACATTACTCTTTTATTTCAAGTAATGCAAAAATAAAGAATTTTTGAGGATCTCTTTTTCATATGTCTTTCTTGACTCTTGTGAAATGCTCTTTGTAATACATTGATGGTGGAAAGTCCTTTCTTCCGCCTTATATTGAAATGTGCATCATTGAGTTGGTAAATGAACTAGAACAAGAGAGAGACCTCGCGCACATGAGAGTTGGGCTTCGTAGGCAAAATAGGTTGATTTGCCCCCCACCCCACCCACCCCCGCGCTCGAGGTATACTTGAGGCCTAATTCAATTCCGGATATTTTTGAGGGTACGTAGCTCTCCTACCTCCAGAATTAGTTGTTACCGGTCAAAGCTCATTACTTCAAAATTAATTGTTGTAATGGTCGATCTTTATTTCTCTGAACGTTGGAGACGTTTCAGATCTCATTCTCATTCATTATTCTCTAAACGCTAGAGACGTTTCAGATTTCAACATTTACTACCGAGACCTTGACATCTTCCTAAATATAGAGGTAGAAATCTCTATTGTTGATACACAAAAAAATATATCAGCTTCTTCAAAGCTATTTCCTTCCTTCTGTTTTCTGGGCAAAATACTTTGTGCATACTCCAAACTTCAGTCACTAGTGCAAGTGTCCGAAAGTGTTGTGAAACCTTGGAAAGCGATAGAGCTAAACAATTTGCACTGGAGTATGCATGTTTATCTCCGCATTAAAGAATAGCTATGTAAGTTTTTAATTATGTTACAAATTGTAACTATTTTTCAATTACAGACTCATGTATTTTTACTTTTAATTAGCTATTGGGCTTAAACAAGATAAGGTTGGTACATACTGACATTTGCTATGGCTAACTCATGTTATGGAAGTTTACTGAAAAAAAAAGATATATGAAAGTGTTCTTTGGGCCATGGTAGCTGCTACAAATTGTATAGTGGGGGCTTTGAGACCCAATACATTCATCTCAGATATTTCTTGAAGAAATACAATTTGTCCTTCAAATGGGTTGGTCCTTAATTTTTGTCCTTTAAATGAGTTGGTGTTTAATTTTTATTTTTCAAAATTGAATTTATATCTAATCGGGCATAAATTTTTTAAGAAAGAGAAACATAACTTGTGAGATATTATAATACGAAAATATAAATTTATGCCCCACGAAAAAGTTATTTATCATGAAGAGCAAAAATTAAATACCAGCACAAAACAGGCACAAAAGTGCAAATGACCTATATTTCTTTGTTTAGGCTTTTCAAGGTCTTCTAAAGGTGATTGGGGCTCAGTCCAAGGTCCTTCCATATTAATTTGAGAAAAGCTTCTACTACAAGAAAAAAAAGCCTTTAGCGAGGGGAAAACCGGTCAGTAAAAGTCCAATTCCAGTTGTTATAAGTCAATTACGACCGGAAAAAATTCAGTCATCGCCGTTCACTATAGCTCCGTCGTTAAAGGTAACGACTGGATTCAGAATACGGTCGCTAAAGCTCTTCGCGAGGGCAAGGAATCTGATCGTAAGTCTACTTTTAGCGATTGAATTTTCCCTCCGCTAAGTGTCATTCCGGTCGTTAAAAACCTTAATTGACATCAACAAATCCAGTTATAAACTTCTACTAAATTTTTCCTTCGCTAATTATCTGTTGACTTTCAGCGACAACCAAATAATAATCGTTCTTCCGTAACATATAAATATTCACCTCGCCAAACATATAAAATTTCACTATTGATTATAAAGAACTAAATCATCACATTACAAAAAAATATATCCGTCAAAATTGTATGACATTATGTGTCAACTCCTATCAAAAGAGAATAAAATTGTAGCAGGTACAAATCGGAATATCTTTAAGCAACCCCTAAGTAAACGAAAAATAGTTTCCTTTCTTCTTCAATCTGTTTTTAACTTTTTCAGTTTCTTCAATATGCTCTACACTTTCTTCAAGGAAAAGTTCTTCACGCTTCAGCTTCTTGATCTGTCAAAAGAAAAAGTTAATGTCAATTTCTTTCCACAAGATCAGGAAGTCAAGAAAATGGAACCTTGAAATCTTAGGAGTCCAATGCCCAGTCAAGAAAACGTCAATTCACTATTAAACAAAATGAAATACATAAACAACAAAAGCTATATGTAAAACTCATTTTAGCAAAATTATTATGTCATCATAGCAAAATCAATTTCTGAAATATGATCGAATATGTCTGGGTTGTAATAGTTCCGTGAAACAAAATGGTAGAAATAAAGATTGTACCATATCGAGAACTGCTTCAATGTAGATCATCTGAGGTTGATATATCTGGTCAAGTAAACACCATTCCATGCAATTCATAATTAGTAGGTCGCCTCAATGTTATCCGCCAAAAACATACACCTAGAAATCTGAAAATAGTAGAGAAGAAAGAAAGTCAAGTACATAGGTGAACATGAAGTAGTACACATATGTGAACTAGATGACAAGAAATTGGTTAAGCTACACATGAATTTGCTTAGCTGCAGCTTAAAATATCACATTTTGCGAGAAAGATTCACATTCACGAGTAAAACATATTTATCACCATAACTCCCACATCCTTCGTGGTTTGAAGAATTCTCACTCTTTTCCTCATCAGAGAAATATTCATTTCACAAGAACACGTCTATTTCAATAAGTAAACAAAACATTAAGGAACTTAAAATTTATTAGATGTTGAAGTTAAATACATTAGAAATTAAACTTACTATTGTGTGAATTTTTAAAGTTGGTACAATTACATAACAGAACTCCAGAATGTCAATCAACGAAACAAACATCTCATGGCTCAGGGCCATGCTTACTATTTAGCAGACCTCGTGACAACAAATGACCTTACTCACTATTGTTGCTCTATCCAAATAAGTAAATTTCTGTGAGTAGCATCATCATTAGTGAATATAATCAATCAACCGACAACACTACAATTCTGAAATTACAGTTGACATATGTATCCTCTATATGCAGTCTGGTAAATTCAGACCCTTCTCATTCCTATATCATATAGTTTAGTAGCTTCAAAAATCACATTATGTTAGATTTGATCATTCATAATCTTGTCTGATCTTGTATGTCCGCACATGGCACATCCATCTTAATTTTCGTGATACTCATCTTGTGGATATTTTTGGTCTCTAAGGCCCAACATTAACTCCTATATAATATTGTTTGTCTCATAAGTATTCTGTATAACCTGCCTTTCACATTATGCCTTTATACACTTCCTCTTAGTTATGACCATATTGGTTTCATAAAAATTTAGATTTCTCTTAGTGTCAACAGAATTAACAAACAATACGTCACTTCTTATAGATGGTTACCAAGCTTTGAACATGTTACATAAAAGTAGGGGTGGCCGGTGGGCCGGGCTCGGGTACGGCGGGCCGGGTACGGCGGGCCGGGTGCGGCGGGGTCGGGCTCGGGGCGGGACGAGCCGGGGGGTCGGGATCGGGACTAGCGGGCCTAGCGGGGTCGGGTGCAGGCGGGACTGCTCCGGTCCGTCCGTCCGTCCGTCGGTATCGGGCGGGGCGGGCTCGGGTCGGGCTCGGGCGGGGCGGGGTCGGGTTTTCCTTTTTTTTTTTTTTTTTTTAAATAACATATGTATAAAAAAAACTCAATAAACAAAACAAGATAGTGTAATAAAAACATCCCAAGAAATTTGTTTTTGTGCCTCTTATATTATTTAATAGACATATGATTTTTTTGTAATACAAATACAATTGTCTAAAATCTAAATTGCAACTTTATGGTGTTGTCCAAAAGTTGCAAATTACATAATAAAATTGCAATTAAAAAAATTACATTTTCAAAAAAAAACTGTTCTAATTGCTTGATGATTTCATGTGGTTCTTCGGTTGGAATAGGTATTTGTTGGTCAAATTGATCCACGTCGCTTCCACTACCTTCGGTTAAGATTTCGTTGTAGTTTTCATCATCTTCTTCGTTGATCTCCGGTTGACCGCACCTTCTCGCTCCGCTCGTATCCAATCTCGAATAATACGCAATTTCAAGTTGTCTCCGCCAATGAGTGTCGTGGTCTCCTATTTGATATCTGCTGCGCGAGAAAAGCGCTTTACGCGATTGATGACGCTTGAATGTTCAAAACATCTCGAGCCATCAATGAAAGTGTCGGAAAGGTCTTCTCATTCCCCCTCCGGTATTTCGACAAGTCTTCTTGTCCATCTTCATTGATAACTTCTTGATACGGTACGAACCCTGCAAAACAAAAATATCCAACTCGCTAATTTGGTTAGTAGAGGTACGGCCGCACATTCTATTTACGAGGCTTTCAATACTAGCCGCGAAACGACATGTCTTTTGTGAGGTTGTGTTGAAGATGAAGAAGATGGTATGGTAGCTTAGGTACGTTACTAGCATTTTCTTGTTGATAAAATCTATATATATTTTTGCATTGGTGTTCTACGCTATTCAACACTTCTTCTTTAGTTTGTTCAATAGGTGGTGGGTGATTTAGATTTTTGGGACTTGGAGGTGGTAGTACTTCTATACAATCGTAAATAGTTTCAATTAGTGATTTAGTACGTCTATTTTAATAGTAGGATTTAATACTGAGAACCAATAATATAAATAGAAGGAATAGGAATAAAATATTTTTTTATTTTGACAAACATTTTTTTAATAGTTTGCCTTATAAATTTGGTTTTTCCATATATTCACTAAGTAATAAAAATATTAGAGTTATATAAAATAACATAGTTGAAATAGTAGGATAATATATACGGAAAATTCTTTTGTTGCTTGAAAAAATTTCTCTAAAAATACAATAAGTTCGGAAATTTTTACCCAATCACTATCTAAAATCATATCAAATTTGGGTTTTTATTATGAGAGTTAAAAAATAAAGTTATAGGTAATTTATAGTCATAAGCAACAAGTAGTTGCTCGTATAAAGAATTCCACCTAGTCGATACTTCTTGTGGAATTCTTCTATAAGGTAGTCCACAATCGTGACAAGTTTTTTTATATTCTTTTCTACGTTGTACTTTATTACTTTTAAAAATAAAGTTTATATCAAATTATATTTTACTAAGAATGTCTTCAAAAAGTGATAGACCATCCTTTACAATTAAGTTATATATATGGCACGCGCATTTTATATGAAAATGGTCGGAAAAGATGGAGCTAAACTATTTTTTAACATTGTAATTGCGTAATTGTTATTAGAAGCGTTATCTAATGTAATAGTCATAATTTTATCGGTAATTCCGTAATAATCGCACACTTGATAAATATTTTACGCAATAAAAGTACCGGTGTGCCTATCATCTATATATCTATACGCTAAAATACGTTTTTGCATAGACCATTTATAATCTATCCAATGACAAGTTACGGTTAAATAATCATGGCCGTTAGTACTACGACCTATATCGGACGTGATAGATACTTTGCCATTAAAATGATATAATGAAAAACGTAAATATTGTTGATATTCATGCGCAAATTTAAATACATCTCTCTTAACGGTTGATCTAGGAAAACCGTTAAAAGCGAGGATTATATATATCTCTAATGTAATGAATAAAAACGGGAGATGAAGGAAATGAAAAAGGCAAACCCTCCTGACAACTAATTTTGATATTGCTTCCCTATCTCTATGTTTGTTGTATTTAGAGCCTACAATTCCCCCCGTCATAGGGTTAATTTGACCACTGTACTTGGTCGGGACGATGTCGGTATGTGAACCTTGTCCCGATGGAGCGGCCGTTTGCGCACCGGTTTTGAAGCTTTGGTATTGGGCATACCTATTTGGATGAGCACTTACTACGTGTCTAATTAAACCCCCGTCCCACCGTGACCTTTTCGAGTTTTAAATTTTAAAACATTTTTACAAATTTTACATATGGCTACTTGATTCTCTACGTCCCTATCAAAAAATGTCCATGCATCGATTTTAATGGTCGTTTCTTTGGACCTCGTCTCATACTAGGGGGAATAGGAGGTATTTCGGTTGAAGGTGCACTAGTGGGCGTGTTGTCATCAATATTAGTGGGTGTATCGTCTAGATCATCGTCTAAATTAAAGTCTTCTTGAGTTCCGAGAAAATAACTCCTCGTCTAAATCTAATGGTATTGTAGGAAAATGTTGAGTATCAACAAAATCATCTGTGTAGGAATAAGATGACTAGAAGAAGTACCCCTTGCCACAGTTGCCTCTACTAGAAGAAGCACCCTTACCCTTACCCTTAAACATACCTTTTAATCCTTCCATTTTAATTATGATAATAAATAATTAAAGACAATAAAATTAAGTGCGCTAAATAAAATAAACGGACAATAATAATTTAATGAAGGAACGAATGTACCAAACGCCGACGTAACGTCGACGTGTAATCGAGAGGTTGAAAATTGAAACTTTGCTCGATGGAAGATCCTCAAGCTAGTTGCCAACTTCACTCCCAATTCCCAAATGAATTAATAAAATTGAATATTTAGCAAACAATGTAGAGAGATATATTGAGAAATTAGAGAGATTGTAGGAAGATTTGTGAGAAAGATGAAGAGAAAATGAGTTATTTATAGTTGAAAAATTGGGTTAAAGTGTAAATATAATAACTTATGGGTTAAAAATAAATATTAAGGGGTAGGGGGGTTGGGGGGGGGGGGGGGCCTAAAATGGCCGTTGGCCAACGGTCATAATCTAAAATGGTCGTTGGTGCAACGGCCATTTTTGCAAAGGGGTTTAAGGGTCGGGGTCGGGGTCGGGGTCGGGACGGGCTCGGGGCGGGCTCGGGTCCGGCGGGCACTGGGGCGGGCTCGGGTACGGCGGGACGAGACATCGTCCGTCCCGGTTCGAGTCCCGCCCCCGTTTTTTTTTTTTTTTTTTTTTTTTTTTTTTTTTAGAGCGGGGTCGGGGCGGGACCGGGGCGGGGTCGGGACGGGGTCGGGTCGTCCCGGCCCACTGGCCAGCCTTACATAAAAGTATGGAGATTTGACCTTCAAGTCATTGCTAGGAAAGCAAAATGTACAGTACCAGGCCCAAATTCTAGTATATTGCAATCACAGAGCAATATTTCCAAACTTAAATGAGGCAGTAGGCCCTTGGGAATCTATGCTACTTCCACTGAAGGCACCACACATATTTATGTACTCAAATTGCCCTCCAAATTTTTTTATAAATATTAGCGAATATTCACCGTATATTTTGTAACTATATATATTGTGAATAATGAAAGGAATCTCTAAGAGAAATTATTCTATTCTTACAAAATATACGGTGAATATTCGCTAATAATAAAGAAAAAGGTTTCTCACATCTGCCAAAAATAATTCAATCACAATAAGTTCATTTATTGAAAACTAAAAGATGCAGCAATGAAGAACTCTATCTGAGTTGATCAAAGAACAAAAGTTGGAAAGATTCCTCTAATTTTTGAATGCATAACTTTCTTTCCAATAACGTGATTCACTTGCATACTGTTTGATTGTTTAAAGAACTTCTTATTATTAATTGCTCCATCTCTTCAATTATATTACCTGAAAAAGAACATGATAACATATTCCATTTCTTTTTATTTATTTATTTATTTATCTCAATGGTTGATGGAAGATTCTTAATCAGCATCATAGGAAGCCTAAGTATGTTAAATACTAACGAAAACTAAAATGGAATACATGAAGATATCAAGGAAACAAGAGCAATTGCATTAGACTTATAGAATAGATATTTGAGGACATGAGCTCTTGAGGGAAACTAAATGCAAACATTTGGAAGGCGCGCTGTTTTAGATGTATTAGAAAGCGTTATGGTTAATAAAAACATGTCTTGAAGAGAAAAGAACAAGATTAGAGGGGATCTTTAGGAATTGTTAAGATAAAACTTGCAAAGGCAATCACTTTCTCTTCAGTGAAAGTAGATTAGTGTATTTTTCTTTGGAGTTTGGTGCATAAAACAAGGATAGATAATATAATATCTGTGATTATTCACTTTGATATTAAAAGAAATAATCCCCTTGATTATTTTCATTAATTGAATAGGTATATATACAAGTTACAAAATAGGAGAATTCTATTCCTAAAATCTTATTCTACCATAATTCTAACTCTACAATTATGGTAGTGTATAATCCTAATTTAGGTAACAAATACATTACAATATACTACACATATATTTTCCTAATATACAATATTCTTACATTGTCTAATCTAATATTACCAAAATCGAGAGGACCATAATTGGGCAGAATCCGAGATTGGTATACACACAATATACACATGTATATTGTGTGTATATTGCCTTATTTAACACACCCCCGCAGTCATAGCGGGCGGTCTTCGAACGCTGAGACTGTCCCTAAAATCTTCAAAAAGGACTGCGGGTAGACCCTTTGTAAAGATGTCTGCAACTTGATAACGAGATGGGACATGACATACTCGAACGTGACCCCTAGCCACCTTTTCACGGACAAAGTGAATGTCCATTTCGATATGCTTAGTGCGTTGGTGCTGAACCGGGTTACCTGAAAGGTAGATGGCACTAATGTTATCGCAATATACCAAGGTTGCCTTCTGAATGGGACAATGAAGCTACAAAAGCAAATTACGTAGCCAACATGATTCGGAGACCACATTTGCTATCCCTCGATATTTGGCCTCTGCACTTGAGCGTGATAGAGTTGCCTGACGCTTCGCTGACCAGGAGATCAAGTTGTTGCCAAGGAACATACAGTAGCCAGACGTCGACCGTCTGGGGTCGGGACAACCACCCCAATCAACATCTGTGTATGAGATAAGTGTGGATGTAGATGAAGGATATAAGTGCAAACCATAATCCAGTATCCCCTGAATATACCAAATGATGCGTTTGATTGCATTCATGTGCTCAACTCTGGGATCATGCATGAACAAACACACCTGCTGAACAACATACGTAATATCTGGTCTGGTAAAGGTAAGATACTGGAGGGCCCCTGCAAGACTGCGATAGCGGGTCGGATCCTCGTATGGTGCTCCTACCGCGGCACTAAGCTTGGGTTTTGCATCAACTGGAGTGGAAGTGGACTTACAGGATGACATCCCAGCCCTCTCTATGATCTCAGCAGCATACTTTCGTTGAGACAAAAATAAACCACCGGAATGATGCTTGACGACAATCCCCAAAAAGTAACTCAAGGGCCCTAAGTCTTTCATAGCAAAGCTCAGAAGTGAGCATGGCCATGATAGACTGGCGCAAGGCATCGAAAGAGGCAGTCAAAATGATATCATCCACATACAACAGAATGTAGGCCAAGGACGAACCACGATGGTAGATGAACAAAGAATTATCTGACCTGCTGTGAGTGAACCCAATGGTCGAAACAAAGTCAGCAAATCTCGTATACCAGGCCCGTGGAGACTGCTTAAGCCTATATAAGGACTTCTTCAACAAACAGACATGATGAGGACGGTTGGGATCCCTGAAACCCAACGACTGTTTCTTTGGGATCCCCATGTAGGAGAAAGCATTCTTGACATCCAACTGATGAATAAGACAAGTCTTTGAAAGAGCCAAGCTAAGCATAGTGCGAATGGTAGCCGGTTTGACCACCGGACTAAACGTCTCACCACAATCTATCCCAACCTGCTGAGTCTTACCATCACCCACAAGTCGCGCCTTATGTCGAGCAAATGACCCATCTGAATTCTCCTTATGAGCAAAAATCCACATAGACCTGATAACATTAATACCAGATGGACGGCGTACCAACTCCCACGTCTTATTATCAATAAGAGCATTATATTCATCGGTCATAGCAATTTTCCAATTCGGGCCGTTTAAGGTGGACACAGGATTACGGGGCAAGGGGGATTTAGAGACATTAGAATGTAAATTAAAATATCTTTTAGGTGTAAAAATACCCCACTGACTACGAGTGACCGGTCTATGACTCGAGGAAGAATTTAGTGAATTTTGGGAAAATCGGTAACCTGAATCATCAATCTGGACCGGGCCTGAGAATTGGGTGGACCGGCCCAATTGCTTGGGACCGATCCAAGAATCGGAACCGGTGCCGCCGGGCGATAGCGTACTGATGGGTCCAGCGGGCAGTGCGCCCGCTGGAGGATTTTGGGTGCGGGACATGTCCGAAAAATGATGAGTAATATACGGCAATATACCATCATCCAAAAAATTATACGACCTAGGCTCGGGAGTATGATCTTTCGTAAAAGGAAATTGGGTTTCATAAAAAATGACATGGCGATTAATTATGATTTTCTGGGAAGATAAATCAAAACATTTATAACCACGATGGTTAGACGGATAATCCAAAAATACACACGGTGTAGACCGAGCCTGAAGTTTGTTAATTGTGGTGGATGAGAATAACGATAACACAAGCACCCAAAAATCCTAAGATGAGAATAAGAAGGGTTTTTATTACATAGGATTTGGAGGGGGGAAGAATATGTTAGACCTTTGGACGGGATTATGTTAAGGAGATATGTTTCCATTTGCAGAGCATGATGCCAAAAATACGGGGGTATGGAAGCATGAAGTAAGACAGTGCGGACAATGTTATTTATGGAACGAATTTTGCATTCGGCTTTCCCATTTTGAGAAGATGTATGAGGGCACGAAAACCAAAAATTTATCCCATTATTATCACAGAACTCCCGAAACACCCTATTGTCATACTCTTTCCCATTATCACACTGAATATTTTTTATTTCTCTTTTGAATTGTGTTCTAATGAATGCTCTAAATTTTATGAAGACAGAAAACACTTGAGATTTATTTGAAATTGGAAACGTCCACAAAAATTTAGAATAATCATCCAAAAACAGAACATAATATCGATGACCTAACGAACTTAGAACAGGAGACGTCCATAAGTCGCTATGAATAATATCAAAAGGCTGTGAAGTATGAGAATATGAGTTCACAAATGGCAACTTAACACTTTTTCCTAACGAACAAGATTGACAAATTTGAGTACGACTCGTACCCTTACAAGAAATGAAGCTATTTTTATCTAAAACTGATAAAATAGAAGAGCCCGGATGACCAAGGCGAGCATGCCATATGGAAGGAGAAATGGCTGCAAAAGCTGACGGCCGGGCTTGACTCGATGGACTGAAACCGGGCATGATAGGATAAAGATCCCCCCTACTATCATACCTCATGAGATGACTCCCCATCTTGAAATCCTTCACAGAGAAACCAAAAGGATCAAATTCAACAGAAATGGAATTGTCAGTGGTGAACTTTCGGACCTTGAATTGGAATCGAATTGCCATTACCAACAATTATACCCCGAGGGGTGCTCAAATTGGAATAAGATGAGAGAGTACCTGAATCGGAAGTCATGTAAGTAGTGGAACCAGTGTCCATATACCAATTTGGGTCCGGTTGAGTCAAACCCAATGTGTGCATCGCGGCCTCGATATCGGTCTGAGTGGGGCCTGCTGCATGATGGGCTTGCGGAGGTCGGGGCCCAAGTATTCCCGGACGTGACTGAGATGGGCCGTAGCCGCTGGAACTTGCACCGCCGGTGCCGCAGGCCACCGACCGGTGGGTCGCCACCGCCGGTTCCGGGCCCGATTGTTGGCCGGCCACCGGCCGCCGGAATTGGCCGATGGCGTATGGGGCCGGCCCACGGCCCACGCCCCAGCCCCCCATTGCCATGGGCCCCACTACTGAGACCAGTAGGGTGGTGGGCCAAAGTTCGCTGGACGGGGCCCACTGCCTGCTTGCTGACCACCGGAACCACCGCGTTTGCCCCCACAGTTTTTGTTATTATTCTTCCAATTATTTTTGCCGCCACCATGATTACGGTTTTGGCCCGAATTATCCACAAAACTTGAAGAACTTGGGGAGGACGCCATCATGACGACGGGGCTTGCTCGGGATTCGCCTTTTTAGCCAAGCCGACTTCTTCCAAAGTAAGCATGGAACGGGCTTGATAAAAGGCGGAAGAGGGTTGCTTTGACGTAGGAGAGTTCCAACGCCATTATAGGCCTCCGAAAGGCCGGCAACCAATTGTAGAACCAGACGATTATTTGTGACAGGTGCGCGCCCACATTACGGAGTTGATCTGCCAACTCCTTAAGTTTCTTGCAATAGGCAGATACGTTAAGAAATTCTTCCATACGAACGAGAGAGAATTCCTGCTCGAGTGTGATGACACGTGAATGTTGGTTATCTTGGAATATGTCACGAAATCTATTCCAAGTAGCCATAGCCATGGTATCCGGCTCAATAATCGTTTGTAACAGGTCAACCGAAATAGTGGAATAGATCCACTGGAGAACGGAGCATCAAGGGTAATCCATAGGTGAGGATCCTCCGCGGGAAGAGGTGTAGCGGGAGGAATTATGTGATGGATAACTTGATGGGATACATCGTGAATTTTAAACAACTCCGCCCACGTCGCATATTGGATGTTTTCTATCTCAAGCACAATAGGGATACTGTTCTTGACGTTGGAAACCATGAGGGCATGGTGATAATTGTTCTTATACATATTGAAAGAACAAAGATGGAGGGGAAATTTAAGAGAGGTTTTTGAGAGCGGAAGACGAAATTTGGGAGAGAAACCCGAGGGGGGGGGGGTCTCGGCCGAGAGGCAAAAGTTGGGAGAGAAACACTTTTGTTTAGACCTAGTCTCTTGATACCATGAAATAAATAATCCCCTTGATTATTTTCATTAATTGAATAGGTATATATACAAGTTACAAAATAGGAGAATCCTATTCCTATTCTATTCCTAAAATCTTATTCTACCATAATTCTAACTCTACAATTATGGTAGTGTATAATCCTAATTTAGGTAACAAATACATTACAATACACTACACATATATTTTCCTAATATACAATATTCTTACATTGTCTAATCTAATATTACCAAAACCGAGAGGACCATAATTGGGCAGAATCCGAGATTGGTATACACACAATATACACATGTATATTGTGTGTATATTGCCTTATTTAACAGATATTATGTGGAAGAATTAATTGGCTAAATAGTGGAAAGATGAGATGTTGTAGTCCAACTCCAATTCTACTTTATCATCGATAATTCATCTACTTAATATATATGGTGTCTAATTATAATTTTTAGAGCCAAAACTGAGTGGGATACATATAGGGCTTGAATTCCTATAATATATCCAAGTTAAACATGAGTTATCATATCCAAGAAGAGTTGACGCCAGATTAACTCCGGTTCTACTCCTTAATAATGTAGGGATTTTGGTAGGTTGTTGTACCAAGCGGATATTGAAAACTTGTTTCAAATCCAACAAATATAGAACTGTTTGATTATAGGATAATTTTAAACTGTAAACATAAGATTTGAATGGTACTTACATGTTTACAATAACTAGAATCTTGATCAACTGTGGTGCGCACGCGAATGCCCTTTCGATTGCAAGCTCCAAGCTTCAATGTATTCCTCTGGAAAGCTAGGAAATCCGGTAGAGGTTCGAGAGAGTGTTTTGATTCTGAGTCTCTAAACCTTAGAATAATGATATGAAAATCAAGTGTCTTGAATAATGAAGTGTAGGTCTGAATTTATAGGTTTTATAGGTGAAAAATTAGGTCAAACCGGATTAGGGTTTGACCTTGGGTCTGGCCCAAAATTCGAGACAGATTAGGTCATGGCGCCGCAACCCTATGGTGTGGGCACCACGCGCTGACGTGGCCCTATACTGTCTCATTTTATTTTCCGCACATTCTTAATTAAATCAAAAATCCAATTTTGACTTAATTAAAACTATCATTTTTTATTTAAATAACTCGATTCTAAATCGAATATTTAATACTCTCTCAATACATCCTTAGATCGAAAAGACAATCGACATAGTGTGACCCTACATGCCTTCACATATCGACATTAATCAAATTAAGGTCTACGCAGAACTCCTAGACGACGCCGCAAGACAAACTCAATATGTGAAGTACGTTTACACGAATCCAGTAAACTTAACCTCTATGTGGTAAGATAAAATCCTTTCATTCACGACACACCCGATCAAGCTTAGGATTTTTCAAGTGTCTATCCAAATGACTTAATCATTGTATCTCATCTATATTAGTTGACAACTAGACCATATTCTAAATATGTCTATTGCATTGGCCAACGACTTAGTCAACCTAATATCACTGAAAAACTGAGTGTTCTCTCGAATATACATTCGAGGAATGAATTCTAATCTTGGCTCAACTACCACCTTTAATCCACATCGTAATGTACCCAATACAAGCCGTATCTCAACCTATAAGGCATTTGAGCTTAGGATAGGATCAAAGTATATTACTTTGTAGACAAGGTGCGCATTAACCTTAAGTCTAAGGACTTCTATCTCCCACACGCTGATCATACTTTAGACAAGTATAACAAATAATATATCAGTAGGGTATACCAATACTTCCAAAGTATCCATGTGTCCATCACGAGTAGCCATTACTCGTAGCAGGTGAGACATACTACATCCTCTAAGGATGTGATGTAGACCACATGCTCGATGATCATTAGTCGAGGTTATTTTAAGAGTTATGTTATAATATTAATATCTCACATTATTAATAATAACGCAACCTCTAGGGATGCATATTATAGAATATTATAAACAATCAACTAATAATTCAATAATTGCAAATGCAAAAATATTAATCTCCATTAATAATAATACGAATGTGTATAAAGTACATTTGTCCTAATACAGATTGTCTCTAGGACATATATATACTTTCAATCTCCCACTTGGCCTAGAGCCAATCTCCAACATATGTAATGCCCATATTCTCAAAATGACCATTATGCTTGACTAAGCTTAATGGTTTAGTGAATGGGTCAGCTAGATTATCGTCTGTGGGAACATAGTCTAATCTAATATCTTCAGTCTCCACCATCTCCCTGAGTATGTGATACTTCCTTGGTACATGCTTGTTTCTGTTTGTTGATCTTGGTTCCTTAGCCTATGCAATTGCACCAGTGTTGTTACAATAAATAGTTATTGGACAACTGGCACTCAGAACTACCCTTAGTTCATTCAGGAACTCAGAAATTGCGACAATTTCTTTACCAGCTTCCGATCCAGCAATGTACTCAGCTTCTGTTGTCGAATCAACAGTTGTAGCTTGTTTGGAACTTTTCCAGCTCACTGCTCCACCATTGAAAATGAACGTGTACCCAGACTGAGATTTGAAGTCATCAAGATCCATCTGGAAGCTAGTATCAGTGTACCCAGTAGCAGCTAGCTTTTATTGCCCACCATAGACTAAAAAGTAATCTTTAGTTCGTCTAAGATACTTATGAATACTCTTGACTGCTTTCCAGTGTTCTTCCTCAGGATTTTGCTGGAATTTGCAAGTCATACTAAGTGCAAAGACCACATATGGCCTAGTACAGGTCATGTCATACATGATCGATTCTATAGCCGAAGCATATGTGATCCTCTTCATGCGTTCAAGTTCTATAGCATTAGAATGACTGTCCTTCTTAGATAACTTGATGCCTTGTCCCATAACTAGACCGCCTTTCTTGGAATTTTCCATAGAAAAACGTCTAAGCACTTTGTCTATGTAGACTGACTATGATAGCCCCAACAATCTATTAGGTCTATCTCTATAGATCCTAATTCCTAGAATGTAGCAGTCTTCACCTAAATCCTTCATCATGAAAGTACTGGACAACCACTCATTGATTGACTGCAGAAGAGTCTTATTGTCTCCCATTATCAATATGTCATCTACATATATAATAATGAAGGCAATACTCTCATCCTTGCATTTACTATAAACACAGGGATCCTCTTTGCTTCTGACGAAATCAAATGACTTGATAGCCTTGTCAAAGCAAATGTTCCAACTTCTCGAGGCTTGCTTAAGCCCATAAATGGACTTTTGTAGCTTGCAATACAACATTTGGTTTGGACTCAAGTGAAAAACTCTCAGGTTGTTTCATATACACCTCATCCACTAGATTACTATTGAGGAAAGTGGTTTTGACGTCCATCTACCAAATGTCATACTCATAATATGCAGCTACTGCAAGCAAAATTTGAATGGACTTAATCTTAGCAACAGGTGAAAATGTTTCATCATAATCGACCCCAGACCGTTAATTATAACCTTTAGCCGCCAACCTTGCTTTATAAGTCTGTACATTTCCAAATGCATCGATCTTCTTCTTGAAGACCCATTTGCATCCTATGGGTTTAACCCCAGCTGTCAAATCAACCAAGTTCTACACTTGATTGATGTACATAGATTCAATCTCGGATTTCATGGCTTCTAGCCATCTCTTCGAATCAATGACCAACATTGCTTTGCTATAGGTTGTAGGCTCATCGTTATCGAGAATATCTATCTCATTGTGTGTTTCCACAAGTATATTTAGTTTTTAAGGAGGACGATGAGTCCTAGTGGACCTACAGAGTTGATTTTTTTATCACGACTCAAATCGGAGGACCGCGACGGGCACCCGGACCCCACCCGCCAGGTACCGCTAATCGTACATCCAACACCTAATCGTAATTAAATACGGACTAAGCCAAAAAGAACATTTTAGAAAATTTTAATCAGAAATCCAATTTTCAAATATACATACCCATACCAAGGCCGACAAGGCCACACATGACAACTAGCCACAGGACACCTGTCTACAAGCCTCTAGGAGTAGCAACATCAAAGGTCGAGACAGGGCCCCGCCATACCCATATATACCAGCAAGAGTACCGTACCAAAATTAGACCAAAACTCAGAACACTCCGAACAAGAGTAGTGCTCCAAAAATCCGCTGAACCCGAAATCAACTAACGTGAACTGTCAGCTTCTTTAATTGAACCTGCGGCATAAAACGCAACGTCCCCCGACAAAAGGGATGTCAGTATGACTGATATACTGAGTATGTCAGGCATGAACAATAGTATAACAGGGATATAACAATAACTGAAACAGAAATAACTAACCAATAGTAAATGCCTCGGAGGGTCCTAACACACATGCCTAACTGTTATGCACAATGCAGTTTCCATATACATCGGCCCCATTGGGCATCTTCCTTACCATAACAGCCTCCGTGGGCATCATTTCATGTCGGCCTCTGTGGGCATAATATGTCTAAATTTCATGCATAATGCGGTAAATACATATATACTGGCCACACAAAGACATCTTCCTCCCACAACAAATATATATATAGTTTGGCCCTTCATCAGGCATCTTCCTTCATTAAGCCACACAGGCTTTATCATTATCATATCCCAGCTGATCAGGTGGTCTGCGTTTCCCGTTTCCCATTCCCAATAAACAGACTTGGGTAAAACATGAATGCAATGCAAATGAAAATGGATGAATCCCAATAAAATATCCTGAATGACATAATTTCCATGTACCTTCGGTTAACGCCGTAAATATTAACATCTTTTTCGTATACCTCAGTAAGGACTTGGAAACATATTTAGACATGCTTTTATTATAGGAATCAATAACATGAATATTCTTAACTACTAAGAGTAGAATAAATTATGGAGAAATATCACGGTTATATTTCGTTACATGGAACATGCCAAAAGAAAGAAATAATTTGCCTTAACATACCTTGTGTAATTTCTCCTTCGATAGCTATTACAAATTCCACACGACGCCATGAAGTCAAATTTGTATTCCGGACATTAACATCTGATGGAGAGGTTTCAACTCCAATACCGTGATTACTAAAACTTTATTATAAGCGCTTGACACCAACTCCTATATAAAAATCATCTGTTGGACATCAATCCTCATGTGACCCTTGTTAACAGGGATTTGAAGTGGCGATGGTTCAATTTGGTGATAAGCACCCCTAATGACCAACCTTTGAATAACTAAAGTAGTTTAGACTTGGTGGCTAAGAGTAATAGGTGATCCACATTAACTTTTGCGGTAATCTCATGACTTAGTCATTAGGTATTTTACATTCTAGAAAATTCATTTCTTATATTAAATAATTCTAGCCATTTATTACCTTAGCACTTAAGTAATCTATGAATTAAATATAGGATAATGTAATATAATGAACTTGGTCTTCGAATATATGAAATCTGTAGAAGTTAGGTTACTTAATGGATGCCACCTATTAAATAATAAAGCATTAGTCATTAGGTAACTTAATCTTAAGGCTACACGTCCAATCCCATCAAATAACGTCCCTCCATTAATAATTAATCACCCGTAATTAATCAATTACACGCATAATTAATTCTAGATCCCACTTCATTTAAATCCTAAAAACTCATAAGACCTTCGTATACTTAATGTTATAATTTGTAATATGACACTCGTCCATAACCTCTTTGTGCATACCACAAATTATTTCCTTTCCCCGTCGTCACACTTGTTACGTCCAAAATTATTTCGGAATCTAATTCTTTCATATTCTAGTCTCTTTATTAGCATACATGACATCACATAAAATCCTCGAGGCCCGTGTCTACTTATTATGCTTAGGTGCTCAAATCATTGGCCAAAATTCTGGGATGTTACATCATTCCCCTCTTAGAAACATTCGTCCTCGAATGTTGGGTGACATATCTGATCCTTGTCGCGTAACCAGCGAATTCAACTACCTTCATACATCACTACATCAGACCTCTCATACTCTCTTCCATCCTCCGTATATGAATGAGACACCTTCTTATAATCTCAAATTTTAACAGTAATACTGCCCCTTCTGGCGTATCCATCGTCTTGGTAGAAATTGCTCAATTACTGGCTACGAGTATAAACTAACCGGAGACTTTTTGGTAACCGACATCACTGAAATGGTATAAGGCGCGAGTCAAACTCGAATTCCAAAGACTCAGCTCTACATCACGATTAATGAGATGAAAGAATAGAAACCATCCCTAAATGTCAGATAGCCTCATGTTTATAAGTATGGTGCACAACATACCCATAAACAAGACTCTACTAGACACGGCTTATAGATTCCGTTGGACAGACATGCTCTGATACCAAGTTTGTCACGACCCAAATCGGAGGACCGCGACGGGCACCCGGACCCCACCCGCCGGGTACCGCTAATCGTACATCCAACACCTAATCGTAATTAAATATGGAAAAAGCCCAAAAGAATATTATAGAAAATTTTAATCAGAAATCCAATTTTCATATATACATACCCATACCAAGGCCGACAAGGCCACACATGACAACTAGCCATAGGACACATATCTACAAGCCTCTAGGAGTAGCAACATCAAAGGTCGGGATAGGGCCCCGCCATACCCATATAGAGTACCGTACCAAAATTAGACCAAAACTCGAACAAACAAGAGTAGTGCTCCAAAAATCCGCTGAACCCGAAATCAACTAACGTGAACCGTCACGCTTCTTTAATTGAACCCGTGGGCATGAAACACAGCGTCCCCCGACAAAAGGGACGTCAGTATGACTGATGTACTGAGTATGTCAGGCATGAACAATAGTATAACAAGATATAATAATAACTGAAACAGAAATAACTGACCAACAGTAAATGCCTCGGAGGGCCCTAACACACATGCCTAACTGTTATGCACAATGCAGTTTCCATATACATCGGCCCCATTGGGCATCTTCCTTACCATAACAGCCTCCGTGGGCATCATTTCATGTCGTCCTCTGCGGGCATAATATGTCTAAATGTCATGCACAATGCGGTAAATACATATATACTGGCCACACAAGGGCATCTTCCTCCCACAACAAATATATATATAGTTTGGCCCTTCATCAGGCATCTTCCTTCATTAAGCCACACAGGCTTTATCATTATCATATCCCAGCTGATCAGGTGGTCTGCGTTTCCCGTTTCCCGTTCCCAATACACAGTCTTGGGTAAAACATGAATGCAATGCAAATGAAAATGCATGAATCCCTAATAAAATATCCTGAATGACATAATTTCCATGTACTTTCGGTTAAAGTCGTAAATATTTACATCTTTTTCGTATACCTCAGTAAGGACTTGGAAACATATTTAGACATGCTTTTATTATAGGAATCAATAACATGAATATTCTTAACTACTACGAGTAGAATAAATTATGGAGCAATATCACGGTTATATTTCGTTACATAGAACATGCCAAAAGAAAGAAATAATTTGCCTTAACATACCTTGAGTAATTTCTCCTTCGATAGCTATTACAAATTCCACACGACGCCATGAAGTCAAATTTGTATTCCGGACATTAACATCTGATGGAGAGGTTTCAACTCCAACACCGTGATTACTAAAACTTTATTATAAGCGCTTGACACCAACTCCTATATAAAAATCATCTGTTGGACATCAATCCTCATGCGACCCTTGTTAACAGGGATTTGAAGTGGCGATGGTCAATTTGGTGATAAGCACCCCTAATGACTAACCTTTGAATAACTAAAGTAGTTTAGACTTGGTGGCTAAGAGTAATAGGTGATCCACATTAACTTTTGCGGTAATCTCATGACTTAGTCATTAGGTATTTTACATTCTAGAAAATTCATTTCTTATATTAAATAATTCTAGCCATTTATTACCTTAGCACTTAAGTAATCTATGAATTAAATATAGGATAATGTAATATAATGAACTTGGTCTTCGAATATATGAAATCTGTAGAAGTTAAGTTACTTAATGGCTGCCACCTATTAAATAATAAAGCATTAGTCATTAGGTAACTTAATCTTAAGGCTACAGTCCAATCTCATCAAATAATGTCCCTCCATTAATAATTAATCACCCATAATTAATCAATTACACGCATAATTAATTTTAGATCCCACTTCATTTAAATCCTAAAAACTAATAAGACCTTCGTTTACATAATGTTATAATTTGTAATAT
This sequence comes from Anisodus tanguticus, assembly GCA_034509755.1. Classification (NCBI taxonomy): domain Eukaryota; kingdom Viridiplantae; phylum Streptophyta; class Magnoliopsida; order Solanales; family Solanaceae; genus Anisodus; species Anisodus tanguticus. Next base: position 24,461,545 of record CM067544.1, on the reverse strand, counting down.
GTCACTCGTCCATAACCTCTTTGTGCATACCCCAAATTATTTCCTTTCCCCGTCGTTACACTTGTTACGTCCAAAATTATTTCGGAGTCTAATTCTTTTATATTCTAGTCTCTTTATTAGCATACGTGACATCACATAAAATCCCAGAGGCCCGAGTCTACTTATTACACTTAGGTGCTCAAATCATTGTCCAAAATTCCGGGATGTTACAGTTTTGTAGTTCAGTGCTTGATATGTTCTGACTGTGAGAGTGTTCTTGTATGTTGGATAATCCACTAACTTGAGATCTTTCAGGAATATCATTTTCATGTATTTCCTGAATGGGAGGAGGTGAAACCATTGCATCTACTCCCAAAGGCTGTGTAGGAGGATCTTGCATTTCTGCATTGTTCATGGTAACACTCCCACTGGCCGAAGGGTGTACTTGAAGTACTCAATCTTCTCCAAATACTCCCACTGAATTCTTGCCTTGGTTATTTGCAAGGATTCAATATCTATGTTATCTTGCGGTTCTTGAATTTCTTCAAGTTCTATCTGTGTGCAACTATGTTCCTTGTAGACATATTCTTCTTTAAGGAAAGTTGCATTCCTGGAAACAATGACCTTACATTCTCCAGGAAGATAGAAGTAGTATCCCTTAGTTTCCTTTGGATACCCCACGAAGTAACATTTCTCACTTTTGGATTTTAACTTGTCAATGAGAATCTTCTTAACATATGCAGGGCACCCCTAGGGTCTCATATGTTTAAGAGCTGGCTTCTTGCCACACCATATCTTATAGGGTGTCTTTTCTACTGACTTGGAAGGAACCCTGTTCAAAAAATATATTGAGGTTTGTATAGCATGTCTCCAAAGGTATGTCGGTAGAGCTGATAAGCTCATTATGGATCAAACCATATCCAATAAGGTTCGGTTTCTCCTTTCGGCAACACCATTTATCTATGGTGTTCCAGGAGGTGTCCACTCTGATTGGACTCCATGTAGCTTTTAGTAATCTAGAAAATTCTTGCTCATGTATTCACCTCCTCGATCCGATCGAAGGGTCTTGATACTTGTTGCAAGTTGCTTCTCTACTTCCGACTTGTACTATTTGAACTTCTCAAAAGCCTCTGATTTATGTCTCATAAGATACACATATCCATACCTTGTGAAGTCGTTAGTAAAAGTGATGAAGTATGGGAAACCTCCTTCAGCTTGAGTCGAAAATGGCCCACATACATCCGTATGAACCAACTCAAGCACCTCCTTGGCTCGCACACCTTTCCGAGAAAGTGGCTTATTGGTCATCTTTCCTCTCAAGCAAGATTCACAGTTACCATAAGACTCCAAGTCAAATGGTTCGAGGTAGTCTAACTTTCTCAACCTTGCTATCCTTGATTCGTTGATATGACCAAGTCTGCAATGCCATAGGTAGGTAAAGTTTCGATTGCTTATCTTAGCTCATTTATTTTGTACATTGAATATTTCTCGACTACAATTTAGTGTATATAATCCATCCACAAGTACTTGACTGCCATTATAAATATTTGAGGAAAAACCCTCCATGTCCAAAACATGGATAAAAATGATATTCATCATTAACGAGGGTACATAGTAATAATCATTTAACACTAGACAATACCTAGAAGGCAAATTTAATCTATACGTTCCTACGCGCTCAGCATCCACTCGTGCTCCATTTCCAACGCGTAGGTCCACCTCTCTTGGTCCAACTTTCCTGCTATTAGTTAGCCCCTGCACATTGGTACAAATGTGTGAGCCACAAGTAGTATCCAATACCCAGGAATGAGAGTTATTTATAGACATATTTATTTCAATGAAGTACATACCTTGTCCACCAGAGGTAGAAGCACCTGGTGCTTTTCCTCCTCCTGGTGCAGTGCAGTCCTTCTTCCAATGTCCCTTCTTGTTACAGTCGAGGCATACATCCTTAGCCGGATTCACCTTCTTCTTCTTCACACCTCCCTTAGGCTTCATAGCTGAGGGAGCAGCGAAAGCTTTGCCCTTCTTCTTCTACCATTCCTTACCTTTCGGCTTGGGTCGGCTAGTAGAGCTCACCATGAGCACAACTTTTCCTTTGGAAGTGGAAGACTCAAAGGTCTTGAGCATGTTGTACAACTCCGACAGACTAGCCTTCGTTCCATTCATATTGTAATTCACTATGAAGTTTTCAAAGGAACGAGGGAGAGAGTTCAGGATGAGGGTGGTAGCGACATTCTTTTGCAGCTTCGTTCTAATTGAAGCAAGTCTCTCTATCAGCCCTATAATCTTCAACACATGCTGCGAGACCTGACCCCTTCATTGAGCTTACACTTAAAAAGTTCTATCAGTAACTCATATTCCATAGTCTGGGATTATGAGTCATAGAGTGTTCTAGCATCTCATTGGGACCCATGTTCTCATGTTGTCTCTGAAGTTCCATAGATATGGAAGACAACATCACGCACTGTGATGAAGTGGCATCATCTAGGTGTTTTTGGTAAGCATACTTATCAAAAGAGGCATATTTAGGGGTGGCTAGTAGGCCAGGCTTGGGACTGGCGGGCCGGGTTTGGCGGGATCGGGATTGGGACGGAACGGGGGAAAAGGCCGGGATCGGGATAGGTGGGATTTGCCAAAGTCCCGCCCCGATCCCGATCCCGTCCGAATCGGGTTGGGTCGGAAAATCGGGATCCCGGGCGTTTTTTTTTTTGCACTTATTTTAAAAAATAATATATATATATAAAAAACTCAGTAATTAAACAAGATAGTGTAATAAAAACATCCCAATGCTATTTTTGTGCCTCTTATATTATTTAATAGACATGATTTTTTTGTAATACAACTACAATTGTCAAAATTGCAACTTTGTGGTGTTGTTCAAAAGTTGCAAATTACATAGTATAATTGCAATTAAAAAAATTACATTCTGAAAAAAACCTGTTCTAGTTTCTTGATAATTTCCCGTGGTTCTTCGGTTGGAATTGGTATTTGTTGGTCAAATTGATCCTCGTCCCTTCCACCACCTTCGGATAAGAATTCTTTGTAGTTTTCATCTTCTTCTTCGTTGATCTCTGGTTGACCGCACCTTCTCCGCTCCATTCGTATCCAATCTCTGAATAATACTACAATCTCCAAGCTGTCTCCGGCTAATGAGTGTCTGTGCTCTCCTATTTGATATCTGCCGACAGAAAAAACGCTTTTAGACGCCGTTGATGACGCTTGAATGTTCAAAACATCTCGGGCCATCATTGAAAGTGTCGGAAAGGTCTTCTCATTCCCCCTCCAGTATTTCAGCATGTCTTCACTTCCTTCTTCATTGAGAACTGCTTGGTACGGTACAGAACCCTGCAAAACAAAAATATCAAACTCGCTAATTTGGTTAGTAGCGGTACGGCCGCAAATTCTATTTATGAGGATTTCAATACTAGCCGCAGAAACAGCATGTCTTTTGTGAGGTTGTGTTGAAGAAGAAGAAGATGGTATGGAAGTCGGTAGGTTACTAGCACTTTGTTGTTGGTAAAACCTATATACTTTTTTGCATTGGTCTTTTTCGCTAGACAACACTTCTTCTTTAGTTTGTTCAATAGGTGGTAGTTGATTTGGATTTTTGGGACTTGGAGGTGGTAGTACTTCTATACAATCGTAAATAATTTTAATAAGTGATTTAGTACCGTCTATTTTAATAGTCGGATTAAATACAACACCAATAATATAAATAGTGGGAATAGGAATAAAATATTTTTTATTTTGATAAACATTTTTTTAATAGCTGCCATATAAGCTGGTTTTTCCATATATTCACTAAGTAATAAAAATATTAGCGCTATATAAAACAACATAGTTGAAATAGTAGGATAATATATACCGGAAAATTCTTTTGTTGTTTGAAAAAAATTCTCTAAAAATACAATACGTTTGGAAATTTTTACCCAATCGCTATCTACAACCATATCAACTGGATTTTGATTATGAGAGTTAAAAATAAAGTTATAGGTTTTCTATAGTCATAAGCAACAAGTAGTTGCTCGTATAAAGAATTCCACCTAGTAGGTACTTCTTCTAGAATTTTTCTATAAGGTAGTTGGCAATCGTGACAAGTTTATAGCAAATTGTATTTTACTAAGAATGTCTTCAAAAAGTGATAGACCATCCTTTACAATTAAGTTATATATATGGCACGCACATTTTATATGAAAATGATCTGCAAAAGATGGAGTTAAACTATTTTTTAAAATTGTAATAGCGTAATTGTTAGAAGAAGCGTTATCTAATGTAATAGTCATAATTTTATCAGTTATTCCGTAATAATCGCACACATGATAAATATTTTCTACAATAAAAGTACCAGTGTGCCTATCATCTATAAATCTATACGCTAAGATACGTTTTTGCATAGACCATTTATAATCTATCCAATGACAAGTTACCGTTAAATAATCATGGCCGTTAGTACTACGACCTATATCAGAAGTGATAGCCACTTTGCCATTAAAATGATATAATGAATAATGTAAATACTGTTGATATCATGTGCGAATTTAAATACATCTCTTTTAACAGTTGATCTAGGAAAACCGTTAAAAGCAGGATTATACATATCTCTAATGTAATGAATAAAACCGGGAGATGAAGGAAATGAAAAAGGCAAACCCTCCACAACAACTAATTTTGCTATTGCTTCCCTATCTCTATGTTTATTGTATTTAGGGCCTACAATTCCCCCCATCATAGGGTTAATTTGACCCTGTACTTGGTCCGGGACAGTATCAGTATGTGAACCTTGTCCCGATGGAGCGGACGTTTGCGCACCCAGTTTTGAAGCCTCGTATTGGGCATACATAGCTGGATGAGCCCTTGCTACATGTCTCATTAAATCGCCCGTCCCACCGTGACCTTTTCCAGTTTTAAATTTTAAAACATCTTTACAAATTTTACATCTAGCTACTTTATTCTCTACGTCCCTATCAAAAAATATCCATGCATCTGATTTTAATGGTCGTTTTGCTGGACCTCGTCTCATACTAGGGGGAATATGAGACATTTCAGTTGAAGGTGCACTAGTGGGTGTGTTGTCATCTACATTAGTGGGTGTATCATCTAGATCATCGTCTAAATTAAAGTCTTCTTGAGTTCCAGAAAATAGCTCCTCGCATAAATCTAATGGTATTGTAGGAAAATGTTCAGTATCAACAAAATCATCCTGTGTAGGAATATGATTTTGTCTAAAAATAGGACCCTTGCCCTTGTTGCCCCTACTAGAAGAAGCATGACCCCTACCCGTAAGCATTCGTTTAAATCATTCCATTATAAATATATAATTATACCAATAAATAATTAAAGTAAATGAAATTAAGTGCGCTAAATAAAATAAACAGACAATAATAATTTAATGAAGGAACGAATGTACCAAACGCCGACGTAACGTCGACGTGTAATCGAGAGGTTGAAAATTGAAACTTTGTTCGATGGAAGATCCTCAAGCTAGTTTCCAACTTCACTCCCAATTCCCAAATTAATAAATAAAATTGAATATTTAGTAGACAATGTAGACTTGTAGAGAGATATATTGAGAGATTAGAGAGATTGTAGGAAGATTTGTGAGAAAGATGAAGAGAAAATGCGGTATTTATAGTTGAAAAATTGGGTTAAAGTATAAATATAATAACTTATGGGTTAAAAATAAATATTAAGGGGGTAGGGGGAGGCCAAAAATGGCCGTTGCACAATGACCAAAATGTAAAATGGTCGTTGGTGCAACGGTTATTTTTGCAAAAGGGGAGTTACGGGCGGGATCGGGATCGGGTCAGGACTGGCGGGCCGGGACAGGTCGGGACAAGACCATGTCCCATCCCGGTTCGAGTTCCGATACCGCAATTTTTTTTTTAAATACTTGGGTTCGGGGTGGGACCGGGGCGGTGTCGGGGCGGGACCAGGCCGACCCGTGCCATTGGCCAACCATATATTCAGCAGAGTCTATCACAGGGACTGTTGGAAATCCCGTGTCCAACACGTATTCTAATTTCTTTTGTCTCAGCACTATTCACAAATTTCTTAGCCAATCAAGGTAGTTAGGTCTAGTAAGTTTGTTTGTTTCGATCAACATTTTCCATGATAAGCTCGACATCTTTGATAATTTGAAGAATTAGATAGACTGAAAATCAAACTCGAAATTTATTTCCTATTGCGTCTGCATCTATGGGATTTTTTATTGGGGGAGGGGGTGGGTATATGAGTGAGGTGGGAAAGAAAGAGGGAAAACTAGTGCCTCTTTTTTTTAAAAGTTAATTCATTTATTATTAACGACCTGATTATTTTCACTTTGTTGATATTATACTAAAAATTGAATTCAACGAGGCAAAAAAATGTGGTCGATATAAATATACTATTAACAACCGAATTCATGTCCCTCCGTTAAGAAGTGGCCGTTAAAAATCAACTTTCTTGTAGTGTTCTTAATGCTTTTTGTTTTTGAAATTGGAAGAAAAATTGAGAGTAGGTGATTAGTTAGGACATGACACAATTTAAATGATCTTAGATAGGAAGGTACGGAAATCGACGATTGGAGTAGAAGGTTTGTAGGTACTAGGTAGTTGAGTGTTGTCATACTTTTTAGTTGTATGCTTTAGGTATCGTGTAGTTTCTTTATCGTCTATGTGTATTGATATATGTTGCTTCACTTGTTTTGTACATTACTATTTTGTTATCTTTTTTTTGTGTACTTTCTTGTGTTTGTTACATCTCTTTTGAGCCGAGGGTCTACCGGAAACTATTAACGAATATTCTCCGAATATTCACAGTATATTTTGTAATTATGATAGGTGTATATTTAAGGTAACCTAGGATTCTTATTGTAGTAGGAACCAACCTCTGTACAACTATATATATATATATATATATATTGTGATTAATGAAAGGAATCTATAAGAGAGATTATTCTAATCTTACATGGTATCAAGAGCCAAACCCTAATCCCTACTCTTCTCTTACCAAGCTGTCGACCACCACTATATTTTTTTTCTCCCTTCTTCTCGGTCGACGACAACCATAGCCGCCTTGTCTCGTCCTATTTCCCCTACTAATTACGGTTCTTCCACTGGTACTTTTGACAATCCCCCTCAACGTTCATCGTCTTCTTTTCATCCAGTATTCGCCGTTACCAACATCAAGAATTTTATCCCTATAATTCTTGACCAAGAAGACTGTCAATATTCCATGTGGATAGAACTGTTCTATATTAATGCCTGTGCGTACAATGTGCTAGATCATATTGATGATTATGTTCCTCGTTCCACCGATGTTGCAGAGTATATACGACACCATCTCAAAGGATTTGTTGTGTACTATCATGAAAATAGGTGCTACGGCACGTGAACTCTTGGTACGGTTAGAAGATTTTTTCAAGATAATAAAAATACTCGGGTTGTGTATTTGAAAGAGCAGTTCAACAATACGCGTCTCGAGAATTTTACCAACATGTCCGAATATTGTAAACAACTGAAACTCATAGCCGACCAATTTTCCAACGTAGGAACATATATTTCAGAAACCAAGATGGTACTTCAACTAGTTGTTGGTTTACCGAAGGGTGAATATGATACACTTGCGATAATGATTCAACAGGCCGACCCACTACCAAGTTTCAACAAGGCGCGTTCACAACTTTTGTTGGAAGAGACCCGCCGTACTAAACAAGAGAAGCACCATCAAAAGGCATTAGACGTTGACAACATGGCACCACCGGTGGCCAACACCACCCAGCCCCCACCGCCAGACCACCACCAGCAGTAGTCCCGTGGCGACGGACGTGGTGGCAGAGGCCGTGTTAGCAACAACAAAGGGAAGGGCCGCGGCAAGGGTCAAAGGAACCAGCAGTCAGGCCCAACCCTTGCTCCCTATTTTCAGTGGGCTGGACAACCACCTTGTCCCAATACCGGGAACTGGGCCTCGCCTGCATGTCCCTACCCAACATTAGGGGCCCAGTTCCAACAATCTTGGCCACCAAGTCTCTTGGGCTCCGCCCCAGCCAACAGGCAGGCCCACCAGTCCATACAGTAGGCCCACCTAGTTTTGGCCCATCAGCACCTGTAAGTCAGCAGCCTGCCCCCACTGATTTGGGCCAGGCCTTCAACACCTTGAACTTTCAACAGCCCGATGATAATTGGTACAATGGACACTAGAGCCACATCTTATCTCACCCGGTCGTCAAGTAATTTATCTCAAATGCTTCGGTTAAAGTGTCCTCAATTTATTACTGTTTGCAATGGTCACCGCATTTCAATTGAAGGTTACGGTAACACACATACCAAACATCCCCACCCGCCTTTCTCCCTAAATCATGTCCTTTACACCCCTAACATCATTAAAAACTTAATCTCTATTAGAAAATTCACTCGCAATAATTTTGTGTCTGTCGAATTTGACCCTTTTGGTTTTTCTATGAAGGATCTCAATACGGGGAGAATTATTACGCGCTGCACTGTTTTTCCTTAGGACTAATAAGCGTATTCAATGTAATAATGGGAAACTTCCCCAACACTGTTTTTCTTGCCCCCTTGGCAAGCATACTTGTCTTCCATTTCTGTCATCCAACATTGTTACTTTTTCTCCATTTGATATTGTTCATGCTTATTTGTGGACATCTCCGATTGTTAGTTCTTTGGGTCACAAATTTTATCTAGTGTTCTTAGATGATTTTTCACATTCTGTCTGGATTTACCCACTGAAGTTCAAATCTGAAGTTTTTGCCAAGTTCTTTGAATTTCAAAAATTCATTAAAACAGAGTTTGAAAAATCTATAAAATCTTTCCAATGTTATAATGGACGTGAATTTAATAATTCGGCATTTCACAATTTCTGCTCTAAACAAGGCATGATTTTCCATTTTTCCTGTCCCTACACTTCCTCCCAAAATGGAAAGGTTGAACGAATTATACGTACCATCAATAACATGGTTCGTATCCTTTTGTTTCATGCCCGTCTTCCACCACATTTCTGGGTCTATGCTGTTAAAATGGTAGAATCCCTTCTTAATATTTTACCCACTAACACTCTCCAAAACAAGACCCCCACCAAAATTTTATACCGTAGGATCCCGTCCTATGACCAACTCAGAATTTTTGGTTGCCTATGCTACCCCAATCTAGCCTCCTCACAAATTAGCACCATGATATCACGTCTAATCATAGGGGTTACCTGTGCTATGACATGTCCACTCGTAAAATAATTATCTCCCGCCAAGTCACATTTGACGAGACGTGTTTTCAATTTTCAAATCTTCGGAAATTTCAAATCACGGACTACACATTTCTTGATGAGACAGATCTTTCCCCGTCAGTCAAATCACTGTTCCAAATTCAGTCCACTGTTCCCGCGTCACCGTCTTCAGCTCCAGTGGTCTCATCTCCACCAGTGACCATCACCGATGACATCCTTGCACCACAGAGGTCCCAATCACCCATTACCACGGTCTAACAACCACCTCTACCACCAAACCACCATCAAACACTCGAGAGGTTGTCCGGAAACCCTTTAGCCGACACATCGCCGATCCACACTCTTATCGGTAACCTGCAACCACTACCAACACCTGAACTGCCAAGATCCACCACCTCACCACATAACCCACCAACACTGACAACCAACCAATACCCCAACTAGTCTTCTCAACCCCCCATCACCGGCGACACCCACAATCCAAAATTGGACTCTGACCCCGAAACCCAGCAGCCACTGACCACACCCAATACAAACCATACACCATTGCATACCCATCGTATGGAAACTCGTGCTCAACACGGGATTTTCAAATCCATGGTTCACTTTAACCTCTCCACACAAACCATATCACCCGTTCCAAAAAATCCAAAACTAGACAAACTGGACCCTACTTAGAATGCGGCCATGTGCGAGGAATTTAATGCTTTAACAAAGCAGAACACTTGGGATTTGGTACCTAGACAGGACGACATGAATGTTATCCGGTGCATGTGACTATTTCATCACAAATTCAGAGACAGTGGTGACTTGGAGCGGTATAAGGAAAAACTGGTTGCTAATGAAACTAATCAGCAGGAGGGAATTGATTGTGGTGAGACATTCAGTTCGGTTGTTAAATCGACTACTATTCGTACTGTTCTAAGTATTGCTATGGGCAAGCATTGGCCGATTCATCAGCTTGATATCAAGAATGCATTTCTTCATGGGGATTTGAAAGAAACTGTGTACATGCATCAGCCACCTGGCTTTGTTCATCCTACAGTCCCTCAATATGTATGTCATCTCAGGAAGTCCCTATATGGCTTGAAACAGGCACCCCGCGCTTGGTATGATCGCTTTGCCAGATATATTATGTAGATCGGGTTTATATGTAGCAGGTGTGATAACTCTCTCTTTATTTTTATCGAGGTAGCAACACTGCTTATTTGCTATTATATGTGGATGACATTGTTCTTACTGCCTCCTCTGACAGTTTGAAGAATGAAATCATTGCTCTACTCAAAACTAAATTTACTATGACTGATTTGGGCAAGCTGAGTTATTTCTTGGGTATATCCGTGGCCAGATCTGCAGCTACTATGTTTCCTGAGTCAGCGTAAATATGCGGAAGAGATAGTGTACATGGCTAAGATGGCAAATTGTAAAATTATGCCAACTCCGGTTGACTCGAAATCCAAGCTTTGTGCTAATGATGGTGCGCCAGTTTCTGATCCCACCCTATATGGGAGTCTTGCAGGTGCCCTTCAGTATCTTACATTCACTAGGCCTGATATTGCATATGCCGTTCATCAGGTGTGGTTGTTTATGCACGCCCCGCGAGAATCCCACTTTGCTGCCCTCAAGCATATTATCTGATACATTAAGGGCACACTTGACTTTGGACTGCATCTCTACCCCTCTGCACCAACCAAATTGCTCTCCTACACGGATGCAGATTGGGCAGGGTGCCCGGACACACGTCATTCCACCTCAGGCTATTATGTATTTCTAGGGGATAATCTTATTTCATGGTCCACCAAGCGGCAAGCCACACTATCCCGTTCGAGTGCTGAAGCAGAGTATCGAGGAGTTGCTAATGTAGTTGTTGAGATATGCTGGCTCCGAAATTTTCTTTTGGAGCTCCAGTGTCCACTACGAAAGACGTCTATAGTCTACTGTGACAACATATCTGCCATATATATGTCTCACAATTCGGTCCAACATCAGCGGACCAAACATATCGAGATGGATATTCACTTTGTACGTGAGAAAGTCGCTCTTGGTCAGGTCAAAATATTGCATGTGACTTCCTCATATCAGTATCCCGATATTTTTACAAAGGGATTATCGCGACAACTATTCACCGACTTCAGATCCAGCCTTAGCGTCCGGCCTCTCCCGCTCCGACTGAGGGGGAGTATTAGCTAATATTCTCCGAATATTCACAGTATATTTTGTAATTATGATAGGTGTATATTTAAGGTAACCTATGATTCTTATTGTAGTAGGAATCAACCTCTGTAAAACTATATATATATTGTTATTAATGAAAAGAATTCCTAAGGGAGATTATTCCAATCTTACTTTTGCATACTTTCTTGCGTTGGTTACATCTCTTTTGAGCCGAGGGTCTACCGGAAACAATCTCTCTACCCCGCAAAAATAGAGGTAAGGTCAGCGTATATCCTACCCTCCCCAAACCCCACTTATGAAATTACATTGAGTATGTAATTGTACACTGAAATATTATTTTACTTTCAAAATATAATAATAACAAAATCTTCATGTAATATATATAACATCAAATAAAACCCAAAAAATTAGGGATCTTAAAAATCGTTTTGTTTTTATTTTCTCTCTGATTATTCAAGCACAAACGTGGAAAATCAGAATCATTCACTATTGATGAAGCTTTGAAACTAAAATTCAGGTTCGCAAAATCAGAATCATTTTCAGCTAATGTTTTTCCAAAAGATTGGGAACATATTGAGGATCTCATATCTCAAGTTTGAGATTATTTAATATAAATTTGGTGAGATTTTGGATCGAATTTCAGATTGAACTTCGAGGTAGAAGTAGAAAAGTCCGGCGTTTGTTACTTGAATATATATGTCACTTGTATATTATATATATGTCACGTATATGTGATGTATATAATACAAATGCATATGACATACATATGATAAATACACAATATACACATGACATACATAATATGTACATAAAATGAAGACGATACCTAAATGCTACCGAAATTCATTTTTACATATCCTCTGCAACAGATCACCAGAAAACCACCATAAATATCAATTATTCCACCATGAAAATACAAAAACTATTTTAATATACAAAAAATCTTGAAGAAGTACTAACCACCGTATGACTGACTATATGAAAGTTTCAAAAAATCTATAGTGGAGTTCAAATTTCAACCCAAAGCTTCTTTGAACCAACAACTCAAATGATTTTCAACTCACTAATAAAATTTTCGAACAAATCTTTGGGCAAATGCCCCTATCTTGGGGTTTTGTCCTCAGGCATTTTAAGTAAAAAAAAAAATGATCGAAAATATACCTGACATTGAAAAAATAAAAAAAGATATTCCGTCTACCCTTATCTATGACCTAGTTTTGCAATGAAACTTTGCCTTGTCTATCATAAGTTCTGTAGAAATTCAAATTTTCGGCACAAATTTATTTCTACATAATTTATGCCGGACAAGGCAAAGTGTCTATAAACTTATGCCGAGCGAATTAGTTACTACACAACTTATGCCGGAAAACTTCATTTCTACAAAACTTATGCCGGACAAGACAAAGTTTGTATGTAATTGTAGAATTGTATTAATCTCCCTTGGGGAGTCTTTCTCATTAATACAAATATATATAGTGTACAATGTGGAATCCTAATACAATAAGGATCCTATAACTACCATAATTATACATCACTAAATATTACACAATATATGAAGTATAATATATTTGTACACGTTAATACACCCTATCAGTCGGAGCGGGAGGAGGCTGAACGCTAAGACTGGATCTGAAGTCGAGGAATAGCTGTCTAGGAATACCTTTCGTGAAGATATCCGCATACTGATATGAAGAAGGCACATGTAACACCTTAACATGACTGAGAGCAACCTTCTCACGAACAAAGTGTATATCCATCTCAATATGCTTGGTTCGCTGATGCTGAACCGGATTATGAGATAAATATATGGCGGATATGTTATCACAGTAAACCAAAGATGCCTCACGTAAGGGACACTGAAGCTCCATGAGAAGGTTTCGGAGCCAGTAGATCTCAGCAACAACATTTGCAACACCTCTATACTCTACTTCTGCACTGGAACGAGATAAAGTGGATTGCCTCTTGGCAGACGAAGAAATGAGATTATCCCCTAAGAACACACAGTAGCCAGAGGTGGAGCGCCGCGTGTCTATACAGCCTGCCCAATCAACATCCGTATATGATAACAACCTGGTCGGTGCTGAGGGGTATAGGTGCAATCCATAATCAAGTGTGCCCGTAACATATCTAATGATATGCTTAAGGGCAGTAAAATGAGGCTCTCTAGGGGTATGCAAAAACAGAATAGGGCTGGCCAATGGGGCGGGTCGGCCCGTTCGGACCCGAACCGGGACGGGACCTCGGCTAGTCCCGCTAGGGCCCGACTCGCTACAGTACCGCCAGCCCCGGTCCCACTCTGGTCTCATCCCGGTCTAGTCCCGGTCCCGTCCCGGTCCCATCCTGGTCCCCCCCATGTCCCGCCCAGTCCCGCTATATGTCCCGGCCGGTAACCCCTTATTTGCACAAAATAACCGTTGCACAACGTCCATTTTATATTTTGGCCGTTGTGCAATGGCCATTTTTGGCCTCCCCCCTCCCCCAACCCCCCGTACCCCTTTAATATTTATTTTTAACTCCTAAGTTATTATATTTTACACTTTAACCCAGTTTCCCAACTATAAATACCTCATTTTCTCTTCATCTTTCTCACAAATCTTCCTACAGTCTCTCTAATCTCTCAATCTATCTCTCTACAAGCCTACATTGTGTACTAAATATTCAATTTTATTTATTCATTTGGGAGTAAAGTTGGCAACTATCTTGAGGATCATCCATCGAGCAAAGTTTCAATTTTCAACCTCTCGATTACAAGTCGACGTTATGTCGGCGTTTGGTACATTCGTTCATTCATTAAATTATTATTGTTTCATTATTGTAATTAGCACACTTAATTTTATTATCTTTAACTATTTATTAGCATAATTAAAATGGAAGGAGTTAAAGGTATGTTTAAGGGTAATGGTAAGGCTTCCTCTAGTAGGGGTAACAAGGGAAGGGGTACTTCTTCTAGTCATCCTATTCCTAGACAGGATGATTTTGTTGATACTGAATATTTTCCTACAATACCATTATATTTAGACGAGGAGCTATTTTCTGGAGACTTTAATTTAGAAGATAATCTAGATGACACACCACTTGATCTAGATGACACACCGACTAATCTAGATGACACACCCACTAGTGCACCTCCAACTGGAACGCCTCATATTCCCCCTAGTATGAGACGAGGCCCACCACAACGAAAATTAAAATCAGATACATGAAATGTTTTTGATAGGGACGTAGAGCATCAAGTAGTTTGCTGTCAAATTTGTAAAAATATTTTTAAATTTAAAATGGGAAAAGGTCAGGGTGGGACCGGGGGTTTAGTGAGACACGTACAAAGGTTTCACCCAGATGGGTATGCCCAATACCTGGTTAAAACATCGGGTGCACAAATGCCCTCTCCATCGGGACAAGGTTCACATACTGTCCCGGATCAAGTACAGGGTCAAATTAACCCTATGACAGGGGGAATTGTAGGCTCTAAATACGATAAACATAGAGATAGGGAAGCAATATCAAAATTAGTTGCTATGGAGGGTTTGAATTTTTCATTTCCTTCCTCTCCTGGTTTTATTCATTATATCAGAGACATGTATAATCTTGCTTTTAACGGTTTTCCTAGGTCAACTGTTAGGAGAGATGTATTTAAATTTGCATATGAATATCAACAGTATTTACGCTATTCCTTATATCATTTTCCTGGTAAAGTATCTATCACGTCTGATATAGGCCGTAGTACTAACGACTATGATTATTTAACAGTAACATATCATTGGATAGATTATAAATGGTCTACGCAAAAACATATTTTAGCGTATACATATATAGATGATAGGCACACCGGTACTTTTATTTCAGAAAATATTTTTTTAAGTTTGCGATTATTATGGCATAACTGATAGAATTATGTCTATTACATTAGATATTGCATCTTCTAATAATTATGCTATTGGGCTTTTAAAAGATCTTTTAACTCCATCTTTTCCAAATCATTTTCATATAAAATGTGCGTGCCATATATATAACTTAGTTGTAAAGGATGGTCTAACACTTTTTACAGACATTCTTGATAAAATACAATTTTCTATAAACTTTATTTTTAAAAGTAATAGATACAATGAAAAAAATATTATAAAAAAACTTGTCACGATTGCCAACTACCTTATAGAAAAATTTCCGAAGAAGTACCCACTAGGTGGAATTCTTTATACGAGCAACTACCTGTTGCTTATGACTATAGAAGACCTATAACTTTATTTTTTGATGCTCATAATCGAAATCCAAATGATATGGTTGTAGATAGTGATTGGGAAAAAATTTCAGAACTTATTATATTTCTAGAGAAATTTTTTCAAGTAACAAAAAAATTTTCCGATATATATTATCCTACAATTTCTACTATGTTATTTTATATAGCTCTAATATTTTTTATTACTTAGTGAATATATGAAAAAACCAGCATATAAGGCACCTATTAAAAAATATTTTATTCCTATTCCCACTATTTATATTATTGGTGTTGTATTAAATCCGACTATTAAAGTAGACGGTTGTAAAATACTTATCACTTATTGAAACAATTTATGATTGTATAGCAGTACTACCACCTCCAACTCCTAAAAATCCAAATGACCCACCACTTATTCAACAAACTAAAGAAGAAGTGTTGTCAAGCATACAAGATGAATGCAAAAAAGTATATAGGTATTACCAACAAGAAAGTGCTAGCAACCAACCAGTTTCCATACCATCTTCTTCTTCTTTAACACAACCTTATAAAAGACATGTTGTTTCTGCGGCTAGTATTGAAAGCCTTAGAAATAGAATGTGCGGTGGTAACACTACTAACCAAGTTAGCGAGATTGATGTTTTTGTTTTGCAGGGTGTTGTACATTACCAAACACTTATCAATGAAGAAGGACGTGAAGACTTGATGAAATACTGAAGGGAGAATGAGAAGCCCTTTCCGACACTTTCAATGATGGCCCGAGATATTTTGAACATTCAAGCGTCATCAACATCGTCTAAAAGCGCTTTTTCATCCGGCAGATTTCAAATAGGAGAGCACAGACACTCATTAGCGGGAGACAACTTGGAGATTGCAATATTATTTAGAGATTGGATACGATCGGAGCGGAGAAGGTGTGGTCAACCGGAGATCAACGAAGAAGAAGACGAAAACTACAACGACATCTTATCCGAAGGTGGTGGAAGCGACATGGATCAATTTGACCAACAAATACCAATTCCAACCGAAGAACCACATGAAATTATAAAGAAACTTGAAAAAGTTTTTTGAAAATGTAATTTCTTTGATTGTAATTTTAGTTTTACTATGTCATTTGCAACTTTTGAACAACACCACAAAGTTGCAATTTTGACAATTGTATTTGTATTACAAAAAAAATATATTTCTATTAAATAATATAAGAGGCACAAAAACAGCCTTGAGATATTTTTATTACACTATCTTGTTCAATTATTGAGTTATTTATATCTATGTTATTTTTTAAAATTAAGTGCAAAAAATAAAAAATAAATACAAAAGCCCGATGCCGATCCCGACCCCGTCCCACCCCGATAAATACCGGTACCATTTTTTGATGGGATCGGAGCCGGGATGGGACATCGGCAGAACCCGCCAGTCCCGGCCTGCCAGTCTCGCCGGTACCGGTCCCGCCCTAACCTCCCATCCCACCGAGTACCGATCCCGCCCTAACCCCCATCCCGCCGGGTACCGATCCCACCCCGCCCGTCCTACCCCACCCCATACCCATCCCATTGGCCACCTCTAAAACAGACACACCTACTGAACAACATATGAAATATCAGGCCTAGTGAAGGTAAGATACCGAAGTGCACCTGCAAGACTCCTATACAGAGTAGGATAAGACACTGGATCACTATCAACAATACCTAACTTTGATTTAGAGTCAACTTGAGTGGGCATGATCTTACAGTTCACCATTTTAGCCCTGAACACAATCTCCTCTGCATACTTACGCTGACATAAAAATATAGTATCTGCAGATCTAGTCAATTGAAATCCCTAAGAAGTAACTTAACTTTTCCAAGTTAGTCATAGAAAATTCGCTTTTAAGTAGTGCAATGATCTCATTTTTCAGCATATCAGAAGAGGTAGTAAGGACAATATCATCCACATATAACAACAAATAAGCAACGTTACTACCTCGCTGAAAAATAAATAGAAAAGTATCACACTTGCTGCATGCAAACCCAATCTGCATAAGGTACTGTTCAAAGCGTTCATACCATGCTTTGGGGCCTGTTTCAAACCATAAAGTGACTTACGGAGATGACAAACATACCGAGGGGCTGCTGGATGTACAAAACCAGATGGCTGATGCATATAAACAGTTTCTTTTAGATACCTATGTAGAAACACATTCTTCACATCAAGCTGATGAATAGGCCAACGCTTACCCATGGCAATGCTTAGAACTATGTGAATAGTAGCCGGTTTAACAACCAGAATGAATGTCTCTTCACAATCAATATCCTCATGTTGATTAGGGCCATTAACCACTAGTCTTGCCTTTTATCTCTCTAACTCACCACTATCTCTGTATTTTTGATGAAAAAACCACATGCATTGGATCACATTCACCCCCTCCGGTCAAGGGACCAAATCCCAAGTGTGTTGTTTCGTTAAAGCATTAAATTCCTCACGCATAGCCGCGTTCCAATTTGGGTCTAGTTTGGCTAATTTTTGGTTTTTAGGAATTGGTGATATGGTTTCTGTGGATAGGTTAAAGTGGACTTTGGGTTTGAAAATCCCGTGTTGGGCATGAGTTTCCATACGATGTGAGGGGAACGGGGTTGTTTGGGTCTGTGTGCTGATTGTCGGGTCGGGTTCATAATTTGGGGTAATAATCGTGATTTGGTGTGGTGTTTGAATCAGGTTTTGGTTCTGTTTGTTGGGTAGTTGGCTGGGTACAATGGTTTCTGGGTTCGGCAATGGGTTTGGTGGTGGCATCGATCTGGGTAGGTCGATACGGGTAGTGGTAGGGTATGGTGACGGTGGTGGATTGGGACTATGGGTCGATTGCCAGAGGTAATGGCAATTATCGACATTTGTAGAGGTGACAAAGCGACATTGATGATGTCGGATGTGTTAGTAGTAGGTGGCAGAGATAGAGATGTGGTGGTGGACCGACACAGTTCACTGAGGCTGCCGGTGTTGGCAGCGACGGGTGCCATTGATGTCGACTGGGTGGTAGCTGACGGAGGTGGCGGTGATGGTATAGTATCCGGATTATTAAGTAGGTGGTGGAAAATAGGGAGGGTTCAGACTCCTCGAGGAACGTGTAATTGGTAGTCCGGAATTTTTGGAGATTGGCGAATGAGAAGATTGCCTCGTTAAATGTGACATGACAGGGCACAATGATCTTACGGGAAGATAGGTCATAACACAAATACCCCCTATGATTGGGTCGGAATCCTAAGAAGACACACGGGCGGTATGAGGTGCTAATTTATGAGGAGCAGTGGAGGCAAGATTTGGGTAGCACAGACAACCTAAAATTCTAAGGTGGTCATAGGACAAGATTCGACGGTAGAGAATTTTGGTTGGGGTTGTGTTATGAAGAGTACTGTAGGTAAAATATTAAGGATGTATTCTACCATTTTGACTGTATAGACCCAGAACGACGGGGGTAGAGAGGCATGAAAAAGAATGGCACGAACCATGTTGTTGAAAGTACGGATGATTCGTTCGTTTTTTTTGTTTTGGGGTAAGGTTTGGGGACACGAGAAACGGAAAACCATGCCATTCTTAGAGAAAAAATTATGAAACGCAGAATTATTAAACTCATGACTGTTGTCACATTGGAATGATTTGATGGATTTTTCAAATTGTATTTAGATATAGTTATGAAACTCAATTTGGTAAAAACTCAGACTTGAATTTTATAGGGTAAATCCAGATAAAGTGAGAAAAGTTATCTAATAACACAAGATAGAATTTATGATCTAGGGAACTAATAACTGGAGATGTCCATAAATCTGCATGAACAATATCAAATGGGGAAACGTAACACTTAAAGAAGGCTGAAAAGAGAGGTGAACGTGTTTTCCTAAAGGGCAAGAAAAACACTGTTGGGCAGGTGTTCCACTTGAACAAGATTAAATTATTGTTCCGAAGAAAATTAAAAACAAGAGCTCTGGGGTGTCCAAGTCTATTGTGCTAGGTTTACGGAGAGATTGTTGCTAAAGCGGTGAGAGTAGAGACTTGGGCAATTAGAGATGTGGAAGAGGTGACACTGGCAGCGGACGTGGATAGGAAAGGATAAAGGTCGCCCTCACTATTGCATCTAGTAAGGAGTTTTCCGGTATAGAGGCCCGTTATAGAAAACCCAAACGGGTCAAAATTAATTGATATGGAATTATCTGTGGTGAATTTTCTTACAAAGATTAGGTTCTTGATAATATGTGAGGCATAGAGTACATTATGGAGGGAGAAATGGGGATGCGGTGGTGGGGTTAGAGACTGACCGAAACATTGAATCGGAATGCAATGACCGTTTCCAACCAGAATAGATTGTGGAGTATTTAAATTTCGCATTTGAGGAAGATTACCAAAATTGTTGGTGAGGTGAGACGTGGTGCCCGTATCCATATACCACGCATTATCGGGCTTTCGAGGAGTTAATGTATCAAAAACCTGGCCCAAATTGGATTGGGGAATTCCCGGAGTAGAGAAGTTGGCCCCGGAAAATTGGGCCTTAATGCGGTGGACTTCAGGATAGTGGGCAAGAAGGTCGTGGCCTGTTGGTGGTGCGCCCAGACTGTTGGGATGCAGGCTTTTGGGCCTTTTTTATAACTGAGGTTCGGCTGTATGGTGCCCAGGTTGCTGGGCCGCTGAAACAACCAATATGGTATTTAGGCTGCAGGCTCTGATGGCTGCTGGAGGCCCAGACCCCCTGTTTGCACCCATTGCTATAAAGTCCACTAAAGATGGTCTCCATCATAGTTTTGCTGAAAAGAAATTGGGGAGGGGTTCGGGGCATAGCCGATATGGATGGGAGGAAGAATTGGCCGTATACGATGTCTGTATTGGCTTAGGGAGGCCGTGTACGGGCCGTTTCAGCCGTATATGAGGTGTATATCGACTTTGAGAGAATGTATACTAGTAGTATACGACTTGTTAGAGAATGATTAGAGGGGAGATGACCGTATATAAGTGATATATCAGAGGTATACAAGGCCGTGGAGATCTAGGTCACTGTATACGAGGTGTATATCAGCGTTTATCGGCAGTATACCGGTGGTAGATAGCAAGTTTGGAGCAATAAATGTAAGGGGAAGGGCGGCCGATTTAGGGGTTTAGGGTAGGAATGAAATTTTGGCTTTTGATACCATGTAAAAATGGATCTTAGGCCTAACTCAACCCAAAAGCCAGCTTGTAGGGTGAGGATAGTCCAAGTCCATATAAGGAGTCCATGTTCCTATTCCATATTCGATGTGAGACTCTTAGCACTCCTCCGCACACCCAAACTTTGTTAACTAGAGCGTGAATAATATAATTTGAGGGGCCAACATTGGTGAACAAAGAATTGGAATGGGTCTGGCTCTGATACCATGTAGAATTGTATTAATCTCCCTTGAGGAGTCTTTTCATTAATACAACTATATATAGTGTACAATGTAGAATCCTAATACAATAAGGATCCTATAACTACCATATTTATACATCACTAAATATTACACAATAAATGGAGTATAATATATTTGTACACGTTAATAGTAACTTTGCCCAAAAACATTGCATTGCGAATTTCTTTTCCGACTCTGCTGGAGATCGAACCCAGGGGCAAAAATTTAAGATCAGTCCATTTAAAGGGCAATCTACTAAAAAAATTCCAATTCTTTGTAGCAACAATTGATCTTTGAGGCAAAATATCCACAAATTTCAATCTAAATCCGTGTTGTGAACAATTTTCGCACAATAAAACCATTTGAAAGAGAGTGACAAATGAATTGGAGGGAGAAACAAAATTGAATAGATTTTTTAATTAAATAAGGGGTATCGAATCCTCACCAACAAGGTGGGGAGATGAATACAAGTTACGGAATTAAACCATCACCAACAAGGTGGTGGTGGTGGTGGTGGGAAATACAAGGTGAGGAATTGAACCCTCACTAACAAGGTGAAAGTTCAGGTAGTGAACCAACTTAACTACTAAGATCCCTAAAAATTAGAAAGATTGGGAGAACAATTTTATGAAGTTTTACCTGTACAATTTAAGACTCCCTGATAACGATAATTTTTTTTAAAAAAGTCAAAAAGTAACCAGTGTGCGCCATTTCTACATCAATATTTAGGGCTAAAAGTGGTTATTTAAAAGCAAATCTTCAAATTGACAGTAGACTCCAAATTGTTGGTTGTGGGTTTCAATAATGTCGGGATCCGACTTACATTTTCACTTGAGACTAGTCCATTCTGTGGACCGAGAGATGTTGGGCCAACGACCACCGCCCACTAGTTCAACTTCCATTTATTTCATTTTTCAACTTTTTTTATATCCAGCTTCTCTTCTTACGTCAGACTATTCCTAGATATAGTAGTTCCGGTCCCTCAACACTATTACCCAATGGCGGAACTTGCCCAAAATATTAAGGAGGGCGTAACTACTAACAAAAAATTATAATTGAATTTATAAGAACAAAATATAATTTTATCAAAGATTCAAAATAACATCAACACAACAAAAATATAATATATAAAAGGAAAGACATACCTAGAATTAAACTGCTGCCATTCGTTCTTTTAAAGACTTGAAATCATTAATAATTGAATTAGAGCTAAAGCTTTCAGCTATCTCTTTTTCAATATAAACCATCATATTGTCAGCAAGAAATGCATCCTCTTATTACGCAACCTTGTCTTGATTATCTTCATTCCTGAAAATGATCTTTCTGTAGTAGCCGTAGAAACTAGAAGAGTTAAGATAAGACAGATTATCCGGTCAATCAAGTAATATGTATTCGCCTTCCCTGTATTTTCCAAAGCTTCACACAATTTAGACATAGTTGACAAGTTATTCAATTCTGGATGAGTAACAACCTCAAGAATAAAGTGTTGAAGTTGAAATCTCATTTTTTTTTCTCTTGCTCACTAAAATCCAATGGATATAATTTTTCTACAAGAGCACATATATCATCCAACGAGCACATATATGATTAAGCAAAGCACAACTCTTCACATAATTGACATTTCCCATACTTTAAATCCTTTTATAGTATAGACATCAGCTCCAGGATGCCTACTTGACTTTTTACTGAACAAGTAACAAAGCAAACAATAAGCAACATCATTAGTTGGTGAGTACTCTAGCCATGAAGGGAAAATTTTGAACCAAGATGCTTGAAATCGCCTTGGATTCTTATATCTATTGAGGGGATACTTTTCAACTTGATATTGATAGGGACCCCAATTGAGATAAGCTCTTCAAACTTTATCTCTTCGATTCATTGGATATTCCCAAATTTAGGGATGCTTTCCGGGGTCACGTTCTAATCAATTTACATCAAATTCATCCATGGTGACTTTTTGAATCTTGCAAGGTTTCTCATCCAGTTGAACCGTTTGATCATCGGAATGGTGCTTTTCAAGTGTCGATGTTGAAGCTATACAATTTTCATCTTTGTTGTAAGCTTTCCCCTTGAAAAATGCATCAATTTTCTTAAGTTGGACCATCGTACAACTCCTAAAAAATATATAAATCAATTATCAAATATAACATCTAAATCTGAAAACAGAACTAAGTCAGAAAAATTCGGCTTTTAAAGCCTTAATCTATTAATTCCACTCCCATAAGCCCAAAATAGCCTCGTATATGATGACACAAACATAAAGTTTCCTCAATCTCACGAACTCAGCCACATAGAAAAAGAAAATTTTAGACTAGGAGAAACCTTGGAAAAATAAAAGAATAGTTAGGATTTTGGCAAAAGACAAATTCCAGATCGTAATTTCAAAATCTAGGGTTCCTATGCTCGAAAATGAGACTTGTAAGGGTTCTTGAATTAGTAGAAAATATAGAACTCCAAAACCTCATAAGTTCTTCTTGAAATCGATGTGGGACAATTACAGGTGAATTTCATCGATTTTTTATTTCTTTTCAAAAATATTTGATTCTCAACCAATGGGATACATTGCTTTTCTTCCTCAATACAGTCAATAGTATAAAAATTAAAAGCCATTAAGAACTCACAGAATAACAAAGAGGAGAGAAAGAGAGAGATTACCATTGTTGGGGGCTTGGGGCTGAGTTGCGGTGGGGTGGCCGCAATAGGTAAGAGCAAAATGGGAGCTGATGTCTTGTTTAGAACGTGAAAATAGAGTGACGTGTGAGATAGAGATGTATATATATAATTTTTTTTTAGTTTTTTGAGGGGGGCCACAGCCCCCCAGCCCCTACCATAATCCGCCACTGCTACTACCAGTAAATCGTGAGATATGCCTGAATTATTAGGGGTTGAGAACAGAGCAACTGATATCACCTACAAGATCCTCCCCCAGAAGAGAAAAAATTTCTCCCACCAAGGTTCGAACCCACGCTGCAGGCCTCCAGTTGGATTTTAAGTTCCTCTCCTTTGCCATCCAGCTATGCCCGGAGACTCATTTTTCAATTATTCATTGCACAACTAACGCCTATTGGAAATATGTCATAATTATTAGCGAATATTCTTCGAATATTCACAATATATTTTGTAATTATGGTAGATGTATATTTAAGGTAACTTAGGATTCTTATTGTATTAGGAATCAACCATTTAAGATAAGTTAGGATTCTTATTGTAGTAGAAATCAACCTCTGTACAAATATATATATTGTGATTAATGAAAGGAATCCCTAAGGGAAATTATTCCAATCTTACATGGTATCAAGAGACAAACCCTAATCCCTACTCTTCTGTTCTCCCTCCCTCTCGGCCGACACCACCCAAATTATTTCCCCTCTCGGCCGACGGCAACAATTTGCCACCATGTCTCGCCCTACTTCCCCCACCAATTCTGGTTCTTCCTCTTTCACACTTGACAACCCCCCTCAACGTTCATCGTCTTCTTTTCATTGGGCATTCGCCGTTACCAACATGAAGAATTTTATCCCTATCATTCTTGACCAAGAAGACTGTCAATATTCCATGTGGATAGAACTGTTCTATATTCATGCATGTGCGTACAATGTGCTCGACCATATTGATGTTTTTGTTCCTCATCCAACCGATGTTGCAGACTCGACCTGGCGTCGCCTTGACGCCATCGTCAAACAGTGGATCTACGACACCATCTCTAAAGACTTGTTGTGTACTATCATGAAAATAGGTTCTACAACACGTGAACTTTGGGTACGGTTAGAAGAAAATTTTGAGGATAATAAAAATACTCGGGCCGTGTATTTGGAAAAGAAGTTCAACAATACGCGTTTCGAGAATTTTAACATGTCCGAATACTATAAACAACTGAAACTCATAACCGACGAACTTTCCAACGTAGGGACATCTGTTTCAGAAACCAAGATGGTACTTCAACTAGTTGCGGATTTACTGAAAGGTGATTATGATACACTTACAATGATGATTCAACAGGCCGACCCTTTACCAAGCTTCAATAAAGCACGTTCACAATTTTTGTTGGAAGAGACACGCCATGCTAAATAAGAGGAGCACAATCACAAGGCATTAGCCGTTGACGGCATGGCACCATCGGCGACCACCTCTACCTAGCCACCATCTCAAGACAACCAGCAACAGCAGTCCCGCGGTGGAGGGCGTGGCGGCAGAGTTTGTGGTAACAACAATAAAGGGAAGGGCCGCGGCAAGGGCAACCGAAACTAGCAGTGGCCCGGCACCTGCTGCCCTACTTTCAGTGGGCTGGACAACCCCTTTGCCCCAATACCGGGAACTGGGCCTCGCCTATATGCCCCTACCCAACATCAGGGGCCCAATTCCATCAAGGCTGGCAACCAGGACTCTTGGGCTCCGCCCCCGCCAACTAGCAGGCCCACCAGCAGTAGGAGGCCCATCTGGTAGCAGCCAATCAGCACCCGCAAGGCAGCAGCCTGGCCCCCACCAATTTGGGCCAGTCCTTCAACACCGTGAACCTTCAACAACCCGACAATAATTGGTACATGGACACCGGAGCCACATCTCACCTCACCCAGTCGTCAGGTAACTTATCTCAACTACTTCAGTTATAGTGTCCTCAGCTTATTATTATCGGCAATGGTCATCACATTCCAATTGAAGGTTATGGTAACACACATACCAAACATCCTCACCCGCCTTTCTCTATAAATCACGTCCTTTACACTCCTACATCATTAAAAACATAATCTTTGTTAGAAAATTCACTCGCAATAATTTTGTGTCTGTCGAATTTGACCCTTTTGGTTTTTCTGTGAAGGATCTCAATATGAGGAAAATTCTTACGCGCTGCAATAGTGTGGGAGACCTCTACCCCTTCACTCAATCTTTCGCTGTCAGAACTCATTCACCTATCTCCCTTGCTGCTATCTCTCCTTCAACTTGGCATAACAGACTTGGACACCCAGGAGATCCTATTTTTAATATTCTTAGGACTAATAACGAATTCCATGTAATAATGGGAAACTTGCCCAACACTGGTTTTCTTGCCCACTTTGCAAACATACTCGTATTCCATTCATGTCATCCAACAGTGTTACTTTTTCTCCATTTGATATTGTTCATGCTGATATGTGGACATCTCCGGTTGTCAGTTCCTTGGGTCACAAATTCTATCTAGTATTATTAGATGATTTTTCACACTTTGTATGGATCTACCCACTAAAGTTCAAATCTGAAATTTTTACCAAATTCCTTGAATTTCAAAAATTCATTAAAACACAGTTTGAAAAATCTATAAAATCTTTTCAATATGATAATGGACGTGAATTTAATAATTCGACATTTCACAATTTCTGCTCTAAACAAGGCATGGTTTTTCATTTTTCCTGTCCCTACACTTCCTCCCAAAATGGCAAAGCTGAACGAATCATACGTACCATCAATAACATGGTTTGTACCCTTCTTTTTCATGCCAGTCTTCCACTACCATTCTGGGTCTATGTTGTTAAAATGGTAGAGTACCTCCTTAATATTTTACCAACCAGCACTCTCCAAAACAAGACACCAATCGAAATCTTATACCGTAGGTTCCCTTTCTATGACCAACTCCGTATCTTCGGTTGCTTATGCTACCCCAACCTGGCCTCCACTGCCCATCACAAACTATCCCCATGCACCACGCCATGTGTCTTCATCGATTTCTCACCCAATCATCGGGGTTACCTATGCTATGACATATCCACTCATAAGATCATTATCTCATGTCACGTCACATTCGACGAGGCGAGCTATCCATTTTCAAATCTTCAAAAATTCCAAACCACGGATTACACATTTCACTATGAGTCTCCTCTGTCTCCTATGATCCAGTTAATGTGCCACCGACAGTTTCCTGTTCCGACGAATACTGCACCAGCAGCTCCGTCACCAACAGTGTCCGGCGTCGTCTCCGACCAAACACCCCTAGCTCTCGGTCGAACCCTCTACTGCTCGATCCCCCTGTGTCACCTACCCCACCTACTGTTTCTCGACCAGCCATCGACCCGAGACCAGCAAACACCCCATAGAACCAGCAAGTCAGCAGCCACATATCGCAGCCCAACCACTGCTGCCTCTAGAACTAGCAAGCCCGCAGCCACAAATCCCAGTCCAAACACTGCTACCTAACCACCGTATGGAGACCCTGCACAACACGGGATTTTCAAACCCAAGGTCCAGTTTAATCTCTCCACACAAACCATATCACCCATTCTGAAAAATCCAAAACTAGCCAAACTGGAGGAATTTAATGCTTTAAACAAGCAAAACACTTGGTATTTGGTACCTAGACCGGACGGTGTGAATGTTATCTGGTGTATGTGGCTATTTCGTCACAAGTTCAGAGACAGTGGTGACTTGGAACGGTAAAGGCAAGACTGCTTGCTAATGTCACTAATCAGCAGGAGGGTATTGATTGTGGTGAGACATTCAGTCCGGTTGTTAAACCGGCTACTATTCAGACTGTTCTCAGTATTGCTATGGGCATGCATTGGCCGATTCATCAGCTTGATGTCAAGAATGCATTTCTATGGGGATTTGAAAGAAAGTGTGTACATGCATCAACCCCTGGCTTTGTTCATCCGGCAGTGCCGCAATTTGTATGTCGTCTCAGAAAGTCATTGTATGGCTTGAAACAGGCACCCCGCGCTTGGTATGATCGCTTTGCCAGGTATATTAAACAGATCAGATTTATATGTAGCAGGTGTGATAACTCGCTCTTCACTTTTCATCGAGGTAGCATCACTGCTTATTTGCTATTATATGTGGATGTCATTGTTCTTACTGCCTCCTCTAACGGTTTGAAGAATGAAATCATTGCCCTACTCAAAACTGAATTTGCTATGACTGACTTGGGCAAGCTGAGTTATTTTTTGGGTAAATCCGTGACCAGATCTGCAACTACTATGTTTTTGTGTCAGCGCAAATATGCGGAAGAGATAGTGTACAAGGCTAAGATGGCAAATTGTAAAATTATGCCAACTCCGGTTGACTCAAAATCCAAGCTCAGTGCCAATGAGGGTGCGCCAGTTTCTGATCCCACTCTATATCGGAGTCTTGCAGGTGCCCTTCAGTAACTTACATTCACTACGCCTGATATTGCATATGCCATTCAGCAGGTGTGTTTGTTTATGCACGACCCTTGAGAGTCCCATTTTGCGTCCCTCAATCATATTATCAGATACGTTAAGGGCACACTGGACTTTGGACTGCATCTCTAACCCTATGCCCCAACCAAGTTACTCTCCAACACGGATGCAGATTGGGCAGGATGCCCAGACACACGTCGCTCCACCTCAGGCTACTGTGTATTTTTTGGGAATAATCTTATTTCATGGTCCGCCAAGTGGCAGGCCATGCTATCCCGTTCGAGTGCTGAAGTAGAGTATCACGGAGTTGCTAATGTCGTTGCTGAGATCTGTTGGTTCCGAAATCTTCTTTTGGAGCTCCAGTGTCCATTGCGAAAGGCATCTATTGTCTAATGTGATAACATATCTGCCATCTATATGTCTCACAATCCGGTCCAACATCAGCGGACCAAGCATATCGATATGGATATTCACTTTGTGCGTGAAAAGGTTGCCCTTGGCCAGGTCAAAATATTACACGTGCCTTCCTCCTATCAGTATGTAGATATTTTCACAAAGGGACTACCGAGACAACTCTTCACCGACTTTCGATCCATCCTTAGCGTTCGGCCTCCTCCCGCTCCGACTGAGGGGGAGTATTAGCGAATATTCTCCGAATATTCACAGTATATTTTGTAATTATGATAGATTCATATTTAAGGTAACTTAGGATTCTTATTGTATTAGGAATCAACCGTTTAAGGTAAGTTAGGATTCTTATTGTATTAGGAATCAATCTCTGTACAACTATATATATTGTGATTAATGAAAGGAATTCTAAGAGAAATTATTCCAATCTTACAGTAATAAGTGTTGTCACCAGTCCACTAATAATTTCGACGATTTCTAAGGTTATATATGTGTTGTTGTTAATCTTTTTTATTTTTTGTTAATTTTTTTTTCATAACATAACATATGAAAAAAAAAGATAAATCTCGAAAAAAATCCGAACCCAAAAGATAAATCTAGAAAAGTACTTCATCATGATTCAATTTTATACGTACTCATTCTTTCTTCATCCTTTCCAATCTTTTTGGGAGATCAAATCGTTTCAAATTTAAATTGTGCAGTTGGCACTTGGCCGTTTCAAGCTGATTTGCAGCTTTCCCATTTGGAAGGAGCAATGTTGTCTTTGAGTGTCCTATTCTTTTGTGCATGCCTCTAAAGTTCAACGGAAAAAAAAACATCATAGGTAGGTGATCAAAATTCAAAGGCATCGCTTGTCTAGAAGGATAATGATGAACAAGACAATCACAATATGTTGTTGGAGGGGAAACAGAGAAATCCAAGTCAATTTCTTTTCTTTGCCTTTACTTTAGTGGCTAGAGTATCTATTACATTTATGAGGGAAAGGTATTACAACAACGGAGTCGATATTTAAATCATACGAGTTTTGAATTTTAATATTTTTAAGTTACTGAATTCTAGGTTAATAATTTGTACATATTTGATAATTTTTTACCCCAGATCCTACGTGTGGAATTTCACTAGATATGTTATTGTTGATAAATTTTTAAAATAAATATAAAATTTAAACTAAAATTACTAAATTCAGCCAAACGCCATAGCCAACACCTTTCCTTCCATACTGAAGGAAGACCGAGAAACAACCGTGTTTGTTTACCATACAACAAACAGGATAAAAACTTAATACATGCATCGGTGTTCACATACATATCAGACTATATATATTAATTTATCATGATTTAGTCATTTAACAATAAAAAATAGGGAAAAATTCATAAATATACATTTGGCGGACTTAACAACAACAAAAATTGTAAAATTATAGCTTAAAATTTACATTATAAAAATATATTCAAAAACAACTTTGTTACAATATTATACATTTATACACAAAAGACATGTACATTATGTATATAGGTGTATGAAAGTGTATAATTTGTAGGTATGTACTCTAAAAGAATAATTATACATGAAAATACATACTTGTACACATTTATACACAATTATAGAATTTGTATAAGTGGGTATAATATATAGATCTGCACTTATTTTGAATAAGAATTGCACTTTTATACAACATATACATGTGTATATGGGTGTATAAAATGTATAATAGTGAATATGGGTGGATATATACACTATTATACAAAAATTAACCCCAACACCAGACAGAGCAGCAACAGCCATCACAGGAGTTCTGTTCTCCAGCGAACTACAACACCACCAACGACCAACGACGATGAATCGCAGCCCCACAACTCCGGCGAACTCCAACACCATAATCGCAGTCGTCTCCTCTCCACCTCACGGCGACGCACCACCAATACACATTCACCGACGATCCTAACCACCACTCGTTCTACCTCTCCATTCATCTCTATTTCTTCCTCGATGAGATCACGCTGGAGCTCCGGCAAAAACTACCATCCATACTACCTCGCTCACCACCACCAGATTTGAGAGAGAGAGAGCGAGAGAGAAAGGATGCGTCAGAGACCAGATCTGAGAGAGAGAGAGAGACTGTGAGAGAGAAAGAATACGTTGGGGGGGGGGGGGGGAGAGAGGAGGGGGAGTGGGCCATTTTTTGCAAAAATATAAAAGGTGGATCAATTTTGTTAGCATTATTATCCTAATTTTCATACAGTGTAATTATGTCTAAAGAATATCTAATAATTAATAATGATTAAATGAAAAAAGTATACGTGCTGTAGAATTGTGTAATTCTCCTTGTTTTGAGTCTTCTCATTAATACAATATATATAGGTGTTTAGAATTGTAATCCTAATTGTATGAGAATATCTACTTTACATAATTACACTAAAATAATAATTACAGAATATATGGAGAATATTTACGTATTCTCTATCACATCCCCTCAGTCAGAGCGGAAGGAGGCCGGACGCTCAGACTGGATCTGAATTCAAGGACAAGGTTACCGATGAAGTTCCTTAGTAAATATATATGCGTACTGATAGGAGGAAGGAATGTGTAACACCCAAACATGGCCCATGGCAACCTTTTCACAAAAAAATATCTCAATATGTTTGATTCGCTGATGCTGAACCGAGTTATGAGACAAGTAGACAACATATATGTTATCACAGTAGACAATAAATGCCTTACATAAGGGACAATGAAGCTCTAGAAGGAGATTTCTGAGCTAACAAATTTTGGCAACAACGTTCGCAACGCCTCTATATTCTTCTTCTGCACTCGAACGAGAAAGCGTGGCTTACCATTTTGTAGACCACGAGTTGAGGTTATCACACTAAAATACACAATAGTCGAAAGTAAATCGACGTGTGTCTGGAAAACCTTCCCAATTGTCATCCGTATATGATATCAGTCTCGTCGGTGCAGATGGATAAAGATGTAATTCGTAGTCAAGAGTACCCTTAATGTATCAAATGATATATTTAAGAGTGGTAAAATGAGGCTCCCCGGGAGCATGCATGAACAAATACACCTACTGAACAACATAGGAAATATCAGGCCTAATGAAGGTAAGTCACTGAAGTGCACCAGCGAGACTCCTATAGAGAGAAGGATCAAGCGCCGGATCCCTGTCATCGATGCTAAGTTTCAGCTTCGAGTCGAATGGAGTGGGCATGATCTTGTAGTTTTCCATTTTAACCTTATAAACAATCTCTTAAGCATACTTACGATGACACAAGAACATTGCATTCTCGGATCTGGTCACGGAAATCCCCAAGAAATAACTCAACTTACCCAAGTTGGTCATGGCAAATTTAGAATTGAGCAAGGTAATGATCTCGTATTTCAGCACATAGAGGAGGCAGTCAAGATAATGTCATCCACATAGATCAAAATGTATGTAGTGTCATTACCTCGATGAAAAATAAAAAAATGAATTATCACTTTTGCTGCACACAAACCTGATCTGCATGATGTAAGTGGAAAAGAGCTCATACCAAGCCCTGGGGGCTCGTTTTAAGCCATAGAGTGACTTTCAAAGACGACAGACATACTGAAGAGTCGATGGATGCAGAAAACCAGGTGGTTGATGTATATATACGGTTTCTTTTAAATCCCCATGTAATAACGCATTTTTATATCAAGTTGATGAATCATCTAATTCTTTCCCATAACAATGCTCAAAACAGTGCGAATGGTGGCTGGTTTAACCACTGAACTGAAGGTCTCACCACAATCAACTCTCTCTTGTTGCCCCGTGACATTTGACAGAAGTCTCGCCTTATGGCATTCAAGGTTATCACTATCTCTGAATTTGTGATGATATAGCCACATACAACGAATCACATTTACCCCTATAGTTTTGGGACAATATCCTCACGTGTGTTGTGTAGTGAGCGCATCAAATTCCTCACACATGGCCCCATTCCAATTAGGGTCAACCTTGACTAATTTTTAGTATTTAGGTAGAGGTGATATAGTTTGAGTGGATAGGTTAAAGTGGACTTTTGGTTTAAAAATCTCATGCTGGGCACGGGTTTCCATGATGTGGGTATGAATCGGGACTGTTTGGGTGATGGGAACTGGGGGCAATGGGGTTTCGGGGGCAGTGGGTTTGTTGAGGGAATAGGGGTAGTCGACGAGGGTTGTGGGGTTGTTCTCGAAAGATATTGGCAGTGAGGCCGTGATGGGAACCATGGGCAGGGGCCAAGTGAGGTGGGTTGGCAGTGGGCAGTGTGTGACGGGGAATGGGATGTCGGTGATGGTACACTGCCCGTAGGCAGGCAGTGTGTTGGGACCTGGGCGAAAGAAGTGGCGGGTGTCGGAGGCACGGGTTGGGACGGACTACTAGTTCCATGTATTACATTTCTAATGAGAGGGGATATGTCCGGATCATCAAGGAATCCATAATCAGTGACTTGGTATTTTCGGACGTTTGCGAATGGGAAAATATGCTCCTCAAATGTGACATAGCGAGAGACTAGGATTTTATTTGTGGACAAATCATAGTATAAGTACCACCTATGATTCGACGGAAAACCCAAGAAGATGCAAATAGTAGTCCTAGACGCTAGTTTGTGAGAAGTCGTGGAAGCGAGATTAGGGTAGCATAGACAACCGAAAATCCGAAGGTGACCATAGGAATGGATTCGATGGAAGAGAATTTCAGTTGGAATTTTATATGAAGCGTACTCATTGGTAATATATTAAGAATATATGCTATCATGTGCAATGCGTAGGCCCAAATGGAAGGGGATAGAAGCATGAATGATCAAGGTGCGGATCATATTGTTAATGGTGCCAAGATTCTTCGGCTTTTCCATTTTGAGGTGAGGTATGTGGGCAAGAGAATTGAAACACCATGCCATTGTTCGCACAAAATTTATGAAAAGAGGAATTGTCAAACTCACGACCATTTTCACATTGAAACGTTTTGATGTTTTTCTCAAATTGAGTTTTAACATATGGTTGAAATTCTAGAAAAGTGGAGTAAACTTTGGACTTATATTTTAGAGGATAAACCCAAAGAAAATGAGAGAAATCATCCAAAAATACAAAATAATATTAGTGACCCAGTTTGCTAGTAATATGATATGTCCATAAATTCTCATGAATGATATCAAAAGGAGAAAAAGTTACACTCAGTGATGAATTAAAAGGTAGTCTAACATGCTTTCTTAAAGGACAAAAGCAGTAGTCGAGGGTAAATTTCCCTTTATTACATCGAATTAAATTTTAACTTCTAAGAAAATAAAAAATTGATGCTCTTGGGTGCGCAAGTCTACCGTGCCAAGTTGATGGAGAGATTGCAGCTAGAGAGGTTTGTGGATTGACACTTGCAGCAGAAGTGGATGAGAAAGGATAGAGTCCCCACACTATTTGATCTCATAAGAGTTGTCCCCGTACATAGGTCCTTCACAGAAAAACCAAAATGGTCAAACTCAATAGATACGAAATTGTCACTAGTAAATTTCCTAACAAAAATTAAGTTTTTAATGATGTTAGGAGCATATAGGACATGTTTGAGGGTAAAGGGACGGCGATGTGGTGTTTGAGTGGTGTCGTACCCTTGAATTAGAATGCGATTGTCATTTTCGACCAAAATAAATTGAGGATTGTTCAAATTAAATAGTCGAGGGAGATTACCGGAGTTATGAGTGAGGTGGGATGTGGAACCCGTATCTATGTACCAGGCATCATCAGGCTGCTGTAGATTCATAGTGTTGTAGGACTTACTAAGTTAGGTAAGGGTCATAAGGCTATACGACTGTTGTTATTGTTGGGCCGAAGAGATGTAGGCCTGCTGCTGTTGGCCCGTGTAGCGTGGGCATGCAGGAGGTCCCAGGTTGCTCGACTGCTGGCGTTGCTCGATGTGTTGGGCCGGGACTGTTGGATTCGGGCATGGTGGCAAGGCCCAGTTCCTGGGGCTGTGGGTTACGGCAATGGGCTATGGTATAAGGCCAGCCTACTGAGATGTGTATTAGGCCGGCTGTGTCTGTGCACCAGAGTTGGATTTTCTCGCCACATGACCTTATCCCCTGCCGCCGCCTTGATTTCAGTAACCGCGTCCCCTTCGCCTCCTAGACCACCACGTTGAGGTTGGTGGTCCGTGGGTTGCGGAGGATCGACTGGTAAGTTGGTGGTTGGTGGTATGTAACCATCAATGCTTGTTGATTGTGCTCGTCTTGTTTGTCTCGTCTAGTCTCCTCCAACAACAATTGTGACCGGGTCTTGTTGAAGCTAGAGAGGGGATCAGCTTGTTGGATCATTGTCGCAAGTGTATCGTACTCACCCTTCTGCAAACCATTGATGAGTTGTAAAACCATCTTTGTTTCGGAAATCAGAGTGCCAACATTAGACAATTGATCGGCAACTAATTTTAGTTGTTTACAATAGTCTGATATGTTGGCAAAGTTCTCAATACGGGTGTTGTTGAATTGTTCCTCTAAATAGACGATACGTGTATGTTTGTTGTCTTGAAAGATTTTCTCTAGCCGTGTCCATAATTCGGGAGCCGAAGCACCTGTCTTCATAATAGTATGAAGTAAATTTTTGGATATGGTGCCATATATCCATTGTTTGCCGATTGCATCGAGCCGCTTCCATGTCGGGTGGACGGGGGTGGTGGAATCGATGTGATCAAGGACGTTGTAAGCACAAACATTGTATTTGAAATAATTTGACCCACGATTAGTATTGTCCATCTTGTTGATCAAGAACCAAAGGGATAAAGTTTTTGATATTCGTCACGGTAAAAGCCGGATGAAAGGTGTTAGGAGGGGGAGGGGGAAGAGGAGGATGTGTGTCATCATGGGTGGAAGAGGAGTCTACGGTATAATATATGGAGAATATTTATGTATTCTCTATCACGTGCAAGCACATATTATTCATAACATCATATATTTTGCTAAGATCTTTGACCTTCTTGTTACAAATGTTTATGCGACAGTTGGGAATAAATACTTTCGGAAAAGGGGAGGGGGAGATAGGAGTTATTTTTTGCAAGAAAAAGTGGATAGAGCTGTCATTTTATCGATAACAAAAAAAACGACAAGAAAAAACTTAATGACACAATATTATTTGTACATTACAGTAATATTGATCTTTATTCCTTAATGAGAGAACACAAAGAGTATCTATATCTTTAATTGAGTGCTTTTGAGTCTATCAGCTGCAACAAGGGCTGCGGGAACTAGTGCTGTGCTAGAGTGAATATAAAATTTAAAAATTTATAAAGAATTTTCAAATTTTGTAATCTTTAATTAAAGATGTGTATAAAATTTTACATGTCATTTCTTATAATGTGATTAGGGATGAAACAAGAATATTGAAATTCAATACTTCTTTCTTTAAATATATAAAGAGTAATAGAAAAATAAGACAAATAAATTAAAATTAAAGTAGCATACAAAAATATTTGGTCGAAAGTCCAATTAGTATTGACATCATAAATGCGTACTCCGGAACAAAATTTATTTGCAAGGATGATGATGAAGATTTATTTATTTGTTCTTTTATTGTTCAGCTCATTTATTTTCACACGGTAATAAAATGGTAAAGAAATGACAGATGAGGCAGAAGAAACGGAGTGATTCTTGGAATTTTCTCGATTTAACTTGTGTACTTCAATCGAGTAATCTTTTAATCCTATCTCTATAGTTTTTATTTTATTTTCTTATAATTGCTAAAAATATTATTAAATAAATAAAAATTCTACTCTCGCTAATAACTTCATATTAGATGGTTACATAATTCAACATGGATCAACAAAAAGAACTTGGATTCAAATTTCGTTGCCATCTAAAAAACAAAAAAATCTAAATAAATCATGTATTTGACCCATGAAAAAAACACATGTGTAAAACATAACATAATATATCATAATTAAATAACTAAAAGTATGTTTTCTCTAATCAGATAAAATTTTAGATGAAAATGGTCATATAAATATCTTTTTCCTATCAAAGATATTCCATCCTTTCCTTTATTACTTGTCCAATATGTAATGTATCATGTACTCCCCTTTAAGAAAGCATCAATTAAGTGTTTATTTTACTCCTAAAGTACTCATATTTATTATGTTTTGAAAATTTAAACTTTAATAAATTTGAGAAATAATTACTTAATGATAAGGATAAATTTGAAGAACAATAATTAATTATTTCTTAATTTATCAAAATAATAAATAAGAAAATAGATTATATTTAATATACTGAAAAGAAACGAGCATATCCATTGAAGAAGGTAACGGAGGTGATTGACTCCAGTTTAAGAAAATCTCAACCTTCAACAACTAATTCTGCATATCCAACTCTGATGTAATTCTTCCTTACGTTGCACCATATTTTGGACGATAGTCTCCATTTACAACAACAACATACCCAGTAAAATCCCACAATATGGGGTCTGGAGAGGGTAAAGTGTACGCAGACCTTACCTCTACCTTGGTAGGTAGAGCGGCTGTTTCCGAGAGATCATCGGCTCAAGACAGAGCATAAGCACAAGCACAAGCAAAGCAACAACAAAAGCAAAGCAAGAGAAACGGTCAGACCCGGTCAAAAAAATTTAAAGCAGTATGAAAATACTGGTATAAAAAGCGTATAATCCATGATAGCGCATTCCGAAAAAATAAGCAGTAACTAGCGCATGTAAATAAGCTAAACAAAGTACACTAAAGGACACGTAGCAGCAAAAATCAAACTACAGGAGACTATAAAGCAATACTTACTGCGCCTATTAGTATGATAGGCTAAGTGGTCCTACAATACTAACACTACAACTATCAGTTTGCAAGCGTAAGTAGGACTACGCTCGACTACCTACTACTCTTCTACCATAATTCGTGTCCTCCATAACCCCCTATCTAAGGTCATGTCCTCAGTAGGTTGCACCTGCGCCATATCCCGTCTATTCACATCTCCCCAATACTTCTTCGGCCTACCTCTACCCATCCTCACCTCCACGCCTGTCTCAAGGTCGCTCCCGTTACTGAACTTGCACTCCACGTATTCTGTCTTGGTCCTACTCAGCCTGAACCCTCTAGATTTCAGAGTCTGTCTCCAAACCTCCAGCTTATCGTTCACTCTTCTACGAGTCTCATCAATTAGAACTATGTCATCTGTGAATAACATACACTATGACATCTTCCATTGGATTTGTTGCGTTAGTCCATCCATCACCAAAACAAATAAGAATGGGCTAAGAACTGATCCCTAGTGCAACCCCATCATTACCGGAAAAGTGCTCTGGGTCTCCTCCCACTGTCCGTACCCTGGTCTTGGCTCCATCATACATATTCTTGATCGCCCTAGTGTATGCCACAGGTACACCTCTAACCTCCAAATATCTCCATAGAACCTTCCTCGGAACTTTGTCGTACGCCTTCTCGAGCTTGATGAAAACCATATGCAAGTCTCTCTTCCTCTCCCTATAATGCTCCACCAACTTCCTAATAAGATGAATGGCTTCTATGGTCGAACGCCTCGGCATAAATCCAAACTGGTTCTCAGAAATAGACACGCCTCTTCACACCCTCATCTCCATGACCCATTCTCAAACTTTCATAGTGTGGCTTAGCAGCTTGATATCCCTATAGTTGGTGCAACTCTAGATATCACTTTTGTTCTTGTACAAAGGGATCATTGTACGCCACCTCCATTCTTCGAGAATTCTCGCTATCTTAAAAATGACGTTAAAGAACTCAGTCAGCCACTCCAAATCTGCCCTGCCTGCGCTATTTTAAAATTCAACTAGGATCTTTTCAGGCTCGGTCGATCGTCCCCTGCGCATCTTGTGAAGAACACCCTTAACCTTCTCAACCTTAATGCTTCTACAATACCCAAAATCCCGGTGCCTATCAGATTGCTCCAGATCTCCTAGCACAATGTCTCTTTCACCTTTTTCGTTTAAGAGTTTATGGAAGTAAGACTGCCACCTTCGCCTAATATGCACGTCCTCCACTAGTACTTTGCCATCCTCATCCTTGATGCACCTCACGTGATATAAGTCACAAACCCTCATCTCCCTTCGCCTTGGCTAGTCTATACAACTTTCTATCCCCGTCTTTCTCCTCTAATTCCACATACATGTATTCAAAAGATGCCATTTTCGTCGCTGTAACCCAAGTTTTTCCTCCTTCCCGCCATCTTATACGGTTCCCTATTCATCCACTTCTCCACCTCATCATTGCTTTATACCAATTTCGCATACACCACTTTGTTCGCTTCCACCTTCTCTTAAACTTTACCATTCCACCACCACTCTTCTCGATGATCACCACGGTTATCCCTCTAGACCCCAAGCACTTCTCTAACTACCTCTCGAATTGAAATGGCCGTCCTCTCCCACATACCGGCCGCATCCCGACTACTCCCCCTTTGGCCATCAACCTCTTCCCCATCTCCTTTGCACTAGACATGGTCAAACTCCCCATTTGATTCTTAACCTGTCATCTATAACCCTCATCTTCTTCACTATCTTGATATACAAATCCATCACCAAAATATTATATTAGGTTGTAAGATACTCCCTTAGAATAACCTTGCAGTCTTTACAAAAACCGTTGTCAACCTTCCTAAGGAGCAAAAAGTCTATCTGAGTCTTAGCCTCCGAACCATGGAAAGTGACTAAGTGCTCCTCCTTCTTCAGGAACCTCGAATTGGCTATCACCATCCAGAAGCTCTAGCAAACTCCAAAAGTGTGACGCCTCCCCCATTCATGTCCCCGAGGCCAAAGCCTTCATGCACGTCGTCATAACCCCCCAAAAGTGACCCGATATGTCCATTGAAATCCCCTCATATAAATAACTTCTTAGTGGGTGGTATACCACCCACCACCTCATCCAAATCCTCCCAAAAATACCTCTTCTCCTCCTCATCCAAGCCTGTCTACGGCGCGTAAGCACTAATAATATTCATAGTGAACCCTCCAACTGCCAACTGAATCGGCATCATCCTGTCATTGACCCTCCTAACCTCTACCACCTGATCTCTTAGCTCACTGTCTACTAAAATGTCTACCCATTCCTATACCTCGACCTACCCGAGAACCATAACTTATACACATACACATCCTTAGCCTTAAGTCCTACCCATTTGTTCTTCTGGACACATGCTATATTAATTCTCATCTTCTTAAGAATCTTAACTAGCTCTATGGACTTCCCCGTTAAAGTCCCAATATTCCAAGACCCTATTCTCAGCCTAGCATCTCTCTTACTCCACTTACCCCCTAACATTCGCCCCCGTCCCCGATCGAGAACATGACCCTAGTATACCATCAACTACCAAAGCCACTAATGCAACTATAAAATAACAAACTACTCAAACGGTTACCCTAAAATAGGAAGGGATCAAAGTGAAAGCACAAGTAAACAAGAATCTAGAGGCAAGTGAAACCACTACACCAAGAATGTTATAACTAAAGACAAGAAGGGTAAATGCAAGAATGTAAAGTCACGAATCAATACAATGAAGCGGCAAAATTTAACAACAAGGATAAGGACAAAGAATGGATACGAGCAATCGGAGGTACCAACTCTAATTGAATCGAACCTGTTTGCCGGTGAAAATCACTGTTCACCGGCACCGGAAGTATTGTTCACTTGAGTTTTCACCAAAACGTTGAGTACCTGTGTAGATGGAGGATAAAATAGCCGGAAAAGGTAATAATATAAAATAGTTCGAAATAGTAGCGTGACAAAGAGCAGTAGCAAAATCATAACACCAAAGCAAAAGAACTAAAGAAAATTATCAGATCAAGAACAATTTAAGCAAAAAATAGAGACATTTAACATAAGTAACAGTGATCAATAGAGCTCACCGAAAAATGTAATAAAATGACGGAGTGTTGTAATAAACGACGTAAGTGTTCACCGGAGCTTGGAGATTCGGTGTGGCGTGGTTAGTTGGATCGGGTTTTCACCGGAGTTTAAAGTTGTTTGGTGTGGTTTCGCCGGAAAAAAGAAACGGGGACTGGTGTTTTTGGTTTGAGGAAGACAGAGAGAAAGGAGGTGGAGGTCTGTGTGTGGTGGAGCATCAGAGCAGTGGGGTGGCGGTGTGGTGTGATTTACTGGTGGTCTGGACAACGGGAAAATGAAACCGTTACCGGTTCAACTACGTATTCAGTAGTGGATAAAAATATTGATGAAATCCTAAGAATAAAATCAGAGTGAAAACCCAGCAGTCACAACCAACAAGACTTAAAATATTAAAAATAGAGAGATAAAACCTGTATGTAGTTCGCCAGACCAGTGGTCTCACCAAAATGTTTGCTGGAAAAGCTGGGTAGCTTCAAACTAGCTGAAGAGTGGATGGGTCTAGTCAATCTGACGTAGCGTCCGCCAGAGATGGGAAAATAATACCGAAAAATTGTCAGGCTCTTCACCGATGTAACTGTTCATATACTCATCTCTGACGCCAGCCGTCAGGACTCTGACTAGAAAGGGGAAGAAGCAAGCAGAAACATGCGGAGAAGAAGAGAGACAAGAAAGAGAAGAAAAGAGGAGGGAGAAGAGAGAATGAAAGGGAGCGGTAGCGGGGACCCTTACCTTCACCACCGGGACGACGATCATTGGAACAAGATTAGCGGTGGTGGTGTTAAGTTACCGTTGGAAGAGAGAGAGAAAGAAAAGGGCTTGGCTCGACGATAGTCTCCAACTAATGGGTAATAATACATTGTCAATATCTGGCAAAGCCAAAATGCTTTATTTAATGTGATTAGATTTAACGTACGTATATCTTATTGTTGTTGAAGATATCTATAAATTACAATTGAAAAATAAAATGAGAATGAATAAAAAGAAATAAAATATTCTTCAGGATGAAGCGT
Source organism: Anisodus tanguticus (assembly GCA_034509755.1). NCBI lineage: Eukaryota > Viridiplantae > Streptophyta > Magnoliopsida > Solanales > Solanaceae > Anisodus > Anisodus tanguticus. The sequence goes on along the minus strand of CM067544.1, from coordinate 24,420,182 downwards.
AGATTCTCGCTCTCTTTAAGGAGATTCAAGCCTACTGCAGCATTATCTTTACTGTTCCAGCAGCAACACTCCTGACTTATTCCCTTCAGGATACAACAGCCTCATAACATCGTGTGATTAAAACAACTCTGGACTAGATGAAGAGTCCAAAACTCCACCATAAAAACACCTTCATTCAACATAAAATTACTCTATTTTATAGCGAAACAGTTGAAGACTTAGAATACTTTTCTTTCTCTCAACTCTTTCTTTCACTACTCTAACCTCAAAATATAATCACAACATAATATTTTTCATTCACTCTTCATATACACAACAGAAGGAAGAAATCATTCTTTGTTAGAATATATGTAAATATATTTGGTAAATATTGTTAGTGATCTTTTGTATTAGTTAGGTGTATAATTAGTTTTCGTAATTATAGCCTAGAATCACTATTGTACCTCATGTATATAAGCTAATGAAAATAATCAAAGAATTATCCTCTTTTATGGTATCAGTTAGCCTAGGGCAAATCTTCCTCTCTTCTCCTCCCTCATCTCTTTCGCCGTGCCCTAGCTCTCATCCTCCACCCAAATTCTCTTCCCGTCAGCCATGTCTGACACAAAGACTACCTTCCATCCTTCTTTTGCAGTCTCCAACATCAAGAAAAACATCCCCATCATCCTTGAAATAGAGAACGTCCAATATGCGACATGGGCGGAGCTTCTTAAAATTCACGCAAGGTCTCATAATTTCATCCATCACATCGTCAAACTAGAAATAGGCTAGGAGAAAGTGCTATCCACCGATGATGGAAAGGAGTTATGGGCAATCCCTGATACTACAATCCTATAGTGGATTTATTCCACCATCTCTACGGACCTCTTGCATACAATTATCAAACCCGACGCAACGATAATGAAAGCTTGGAATAGGTTGCGTGATATATTCCATGATAACAAAAATTCTTGTGCCATAAAACTTGAGCGAGAATTCTCTCACACAACTATGGAGGATTTCCTTAATGCCTCCGCATATTATCAAAGGCTCAAGGAATTATCGGATCAACTCAGGAACGTCGGAGCACCGGTCACGAATGGTCGTCTCGTTCTTCAAATGGTTGCAGGCTTCATCGAAGCTTATAATTGGGTTGGAACTATCCTTCGCCAAAGAAATCCTCTTCCTCATTTCTACCAAGACCATTCCATGCTCACTCTTGAAGAGGTGGGATTGACTAAAAAGGTCACAATCGGAGCAAATTTCTCTATGGTGGCTTCCACATCCCGAGAAACAGATGACTCTCCCTAATTCTTTGAAAATTATACTCAAAACTGTAACAAAAGTGGTGGCAAAAAGGGTGAAAACTGCAATAACAGTGGGAAAAACTGTGGCGGTGGCCGCGGTGGTGGCAGTGGCGGACATGGTGGCAACCAGCAGGGGCCAGAGAAGCAACAATCATGGCAGCAGCCGTAGGCCAGCGGGCAACAGTGGCCTTCACCCATCTTGTCCGTACCCAACAGCTTCTTGGGCCAGGCCCAGCAACCAGCAGAGGCAGCAACATGGTCTTCTTGGGCCTAGACGCAGCAGGCCTTCACAGCAGCAACCCCACCGATTCCTATGGATATCGAGGTAGTGATACATAATCTTGGGCTAAATCCCTCATATACAAATTGGTACATGGATACCGGTACTACTTCTCATATGACATCAACGCAAGGTAATCCCTCATCTTATTTCAATTTGAGTAAAAATCGTGGCATAATTTTTAGTAATGGTCATTCAATTCCAATTTGTGGTTATAGTCACACAAATTTGTCTCCCCGAACCCACCTTTAGCCTTGAAAAATGTCCTTTATGCTCGTCAACTAATAAAAAATTTGGTGTCAGTTAGGAAATTTACAACGGATAACTCAGTTTCTGTTGAATTTGATCCATTTGGATTTTCTGTGAAGGATTTCCAGATGGGGATGCGTCTAATGAGACGTGATAGTCAGGGAGAGATTTATCCCATCACCACCACTATCACCACATATCAAGCCACTCCATCAACTTTTGCAGCTTTGGCACCTTCTTTATTGCATGAACGTTTGGGTCATCCAGGAGCATCTATTTTTGACTCCTTTAGACAAAATAAATTTATTGAATGTAATCGAACTCGTAGTTCTAATGTTTGTCCCTCTTATCCTCTTGGGAAACATGTTAAATTGCCTTTTGTTACTGCTAACTCTAGTACTATGTTGCCATTTGATATTATCCATAGTGATCTTTGGACATCTCCCATTTTGAGCTATTCGAGCCACCGTTTTTATGTTTTGTTGTTGGATTATTACTCTAATATTTTGTGGATATTTCCGTTATCTAAAAAGTCTCAAGTTTGTTCCACATTTCTATCATTTAGAGTATTCATCCGTACTCAATTTGAACTGGAGGTTAAGAACATTCAATGTGATAATGGAATGGAATTTCATAATGTACCATTTTGAGAATTTTGTAAGGTCAATGGTTTATCTTTCCATTTCTCATGTCCACATACTTCATCACAAAATTGGAAAGCCAAGAGAAAAATCCAAACCATTAATAACATTGTTCGTACATTACTAGCCCATGCATCATTACTGTATTTATTTTGGCATCATGCATTATAAATGGAAACTTACCTTCTCAACGTCCTCCCGAGCAAAGGATTATCCTACCAATCTCAACTCAAAATTCTTTATCAAAAAGATCCATCTTATTCTCATCTTCGGGTATTTGGGTGTTTATGTTATCCTCTCTTTCCATCCACTACCATAAATAAACTTCAAGCCCGATCTACCCTATGTGTCTTTTTGGGTTACCCATCTAATCATCGTAGTTACAAATGCTATGATCTATCCTCTAATAAAATCATCATTAGTCGCCATGTTATTTTTGATGAAACTCAATTTCTGTTCGCTAAGTTTCATAGTCCAATATCCCATTCTTATGGTTTTTTGGATGATAGGCTTTCACCATATGTGATATACTATTTGGCCCAGACAAACTGCAGCAACTGGCCTAACATGCACCTTCCAGCCCACTGCTTGCTGCCCAGTCCAGATTGACTACACTGCGTCCAACTCAGTCCAGCCAGCCCACTACCCCATCCAGTCCACCCCAGCAGCAGACCCATCTTGGCAGTCCAGAACCCCAACCCATATCGCCAGGCCCAGTGCCCTGCTAGCCCATTTTATCTCTATTTATTGTTGGGCTGCGTCAGTCCATCCCAGAAGTGGGTCAGCCCACTACTGCCACCCCAGTCCAGCCCTCTCCTATTCTGGATCCAAGGCCGGTTACTCGCACCCAACGGGGAATATTTAGACCAAAGAGACAATTCAATCTTATCTCTAATAGTACTAAATCCCATCTGCCACGTAACCCCGTGTCTGCCCTTCATGACCCGAAATGGAAAATGGCTATAGATGATGAATATAATGCTTATTTTGAAAATAAGATGTAGGAGTTGGTGCCCCATCCACCTGATGTTAATGTGATTCATTCTATGTGGATTTTTACTTATAAAAAAAATCTGACGGTTTTTTGAGAGGCATAAGGTCGGTTAGGTGATGGCAAAACTCACTCAAGGAGACATTATGAATACATCAACCCTTGGGTTTCAGGTGCCAGGTCATCCTAATCATGTTTTATTGCTGAAGAAATCTTTGTATAGGCTAAAACAGCCTCCTCGGGCGTGGTACAAGAGATTTGCAGATTATGTTTCTACTCTTAGGTTTTTTCACAGCAAGTCTGATCATTCTCTATTCATATACAGTCAAGGTACTTCTATGGCCTACATTCTATTGTATGTGGATGATATTATCTTAACTGCTTCCTCTGATGCTCTTCGCAAGTCTATCGTATCCCTTCTCAGCTCAGAATTTGCTATGAAAGACTTGGGGCTATTGAGTTATTTTCTAGGGATAACTGTCACTCGTCATGCATGTGGTCTATTTCTATCTCAGAGAAAGTATGCAGCAGAGATCACTGAACGGGCTGTCATGTCAGCTTGTAAGACATCTCTTGCTTCGGTTGCTACTAAACCGAAGCTAAGTGCCAATTCTAACACACCATATGAGGATCCCTCCCACTATAGTAGTCTTGCGGGGGTTCTTCAATAGCTCACTTTCACGAGGCCCGATATTACTTATGTTGTGCAATAAGTGTGTTTATTCATGCATAATCGAAGGGAAGAACACATGCACGCTCTCAAGCGTATACATTCAGGGTACTCTTGATCATTACTTGCATCTATATCCATCATCGATATCCACTCTCATTTCTTATACAGATGCTAATTAAGGTGCATGTTCAGATACCAGGCATTCGATATCTGGTTATTGTGTGTTTCTCGGTGATAACTTGGTCTCTTAGTCCGCTAAACGACAAGCTACTTTCTCATGATCTAGTGCTGAGGCAGAATACTAAGGGGTCGCCAATGTGGTTTCTAAGTCCTGTTGGTTGCGAAACCGCCTTTTAGAGCTTCATTGTCCTATTCAGAAAGCTACATTGGTGTACTGCAATAATTTTAGTGCGATATATCTCTCGGGAATCTTGTTCAACATCATCACACTAAATATATTGAGATGGATATTCACTTTGTCTGTGAAAAAGGTTGCTCGTGGACAAGTACATGTCTTACATGTCCCTTCACGTTATCAGATTGCAGATATCTTTACTAAAGGTCTTCCCTTGGTTCTGTTTGAAGATTTTCGGGACAAGTTCAGCATACGACAACCTCCCGCTTCGACTGTAGGGGTGTGTTAGAATATATGTAAATATATTTGGTAAATATTGTTAGTGATATTTTGTATTAGTTACGTGTATAATTAATTTACGTAATTATAGCCTAGAATTACTATTGTACCTCATGTATATAAGCTAATGAAAATAACCAAAAAATTATCCTCTTTCATTATTTTATTAGGTTGTAGAATTTCTTCCACAAGTAAATGTCGTGAAGCCCCCAGGGGCACAGGCGAGTTGGTAAGTGGCAAGGTGATTGTGGTACAACCACTCCGACGTCGCGGGTTCGAATCCGTGTGGTGATAGTCTTTTCTGAAATATTGCAAGGGTTGTTGCTGGGTTCGTGTCCCGTTGGTCCTCTCCCTTGCAGGGCTGCCACTCGCGCATATCCCTCGATTTACATCCCACCTGGCCACGGGGCCTCTGGTACATGTGGGGGGGTTTCGCCTTCGGGACTTTCCCCTTCACAAAGTAAATGTCGTGAAAGTGGATGGTAATTTGAGGTGTTAGTGGGGGTAATTAGTAGGAAATAATGTAGGAGAACGTACATAACAACGTGGTTACAAGAGTTACAAAGAATAACGATACCACTTTCTCCACATTATGCCCACCAATACATGTACCTTAATATTTTAATTTTAATACTAAAGTGCACACAAAATCCTAAAATTCCTCTCTCATTTTAATATTAAAATTAGAGAGTTCACCAATTTAGTTGAAGGAGCCTATTATGCATAATGAATGTGTGCTCTGCATTGAACCTTCACTTAGTAAAACAATAATCTTTACTCCAGAGTCAGTTGTGTACTCAACATTGAACTTTAACTGCTCAAGGGAAATAAAGTATCACTGCCTACATATAATAATCAAGGTGTTGACATAAGCTTTAATAGCTAACACATTACCTTATGCTATCTTGATTTTCTTGAGCGTTTTTGAGAACAAGCTCAATTCTCATAGGAAGTGGCCTACTTCCACACTCATATAGATGAAATTTGTCAAGGGTGTTCCAGCAACTTTAACACCCCACTCATACAAGCTACATAATTTCATTAAGAGTTTATACACTCAAACCTCCACAAATCGTTACAGAATAAATGCACTCACATCATAGGAAGGGTGCTTGAGTAAATATAATAGTGCATTTCATAACAAGTGATCATATCATTCGTTTTCCCATTGAACCTGATTATAAGATCTCAAATCCCTATGTTGCGTTTTCTCATAGATGACTCATGAATTTATGCGATTTTAATCCCATCCCCCTTGATGTGCTCCAGATCATTTCTCTAGCCAAGACCTTGGTAAGTGGATCTGCAAGATTATCACAAGATTTAACACAATTAATATTTACGGTATACCACTTTTCAGAAATGGTCTCACAGTATAGCTTAATTTACCATTGTAATAACGATTTTGTACTCTACCAATAACAATGGTGCTTTCACAATAAATCAAAATTAGAGGTATTGAATTCTCAAAATAAAATGTTTGATATAATAAATCTCTAAATCAATTAATTTTTTCACTAGATAAAGTTAACGTAATAAACTCAACATCCATGGTAGAGTTAATAATAATAATAGTAATAATAATAATATTTTTTTTATCTCCAACAAATAGCACCAAGTGTTACCATCTGCATCAAAAAAGCTTTAGAGCACAACATGATATTTTATATAAAATAAGCCATAAAGTTTCATACGAAGTAAATATACCTGACATGCTTGTACCTGCTAAGTACTTTTACTGCATAAGTAATACTGGGACAAGTGCAATTAGTCACATCTCATATATTTTTTTTAATTAGGCTAGCATACTTCGTTTATTTATCACACCATTTTAACACATTTGAATCAGAAGGAATTGCAAGATGCATACAATCAATAAATTTGCACATCACAATATTTCAACGTAATGTGATTGGTCAAGAAAAAATCTATGACATATTTTATGATATATTTCATTTCAAGAATGAAATTTTCCTCACCAAATATTTCATGTCATAATGGCTACTCAATATGTTATTTTTATAGCTTCTTTGATGATACCAATGTTAGAGCCAAAAAATTAAATCATATTCAAAGAATAACATGTTAGTTATTCCAAGACTTATATATGCACTTGTAACATTTTTGGTGATGAATATTTTTTCTCATTTTTATTTACGTTCACTATTTTGAGAATTTAAATACCTTGATTATTTTCATTGCACTAATGTTATCGCAATATACCAAGGTTGCCTTCGAATGGGACAATGAAGTTCCAAAAGCAAATTACGTAGCCAACATGATTCGGAGACCACATTTGCTACCCCTCGATATTCTCGCCTCGGCACTTGAGCGTGATAGCGTTGCTCGACGCTTTGCCGACCAGGAGACCAAGTTGTTGCCAAGGAACATACGGTAGAGCGAAGTCGACCGTCGGTGTCGGGACAACCACCCCAATCAAGCATCCGTGTAGGAAACAAGTGTGGATGTAGATGACGGATATAAGTGCAACCCATAGTCTAGTGTCCCCGAATATACCGAATGATGCGTTTGATTGCATTCATGTGCTCAACTCGGGATCATGCATGAATAAACACACCCGCCGAACCGCATATGTAATATCGGGTCCGGTAAAGGTCGGACATCGGAGGGCTCTGCAAGAAGGCTGCGATACCGGGTCGGGTCCTCGTATGGTGCACCTGTCATGCGGCACTCAACTTTGGGTTTGCATCAACCGGTGTGGAAGTGGACTTACGGGATGACATCCCGCCCTCTCTATGATCTCGGCGCAAAGATACTTCCGTTGAGACAGAAACAAGCCACCCGAATGACGTTTGACGGCAATCCCCAAAAAATAACTCAACGCCCCTAAGTCCTTCATAGCAAATTCGAACCGAGCATGGCCATGATAGACCGACGCAAAGCATCGGAGGAGGCAAATCAAGATGATATCATCCACATATAACGAATATAGGCCAATGACGAACCACGACGGTAGATGAACAAAGAATTATCTCGACCGCTGTGTGTGAACCCAATAGTCGAAACAAAATCAGCAAATCGTGTATACCAGGCACGTGGAGACGGCTTAAGCCCATATAATGACTTCTTCAACAAACAAGACAGACACGACATGATGAGGGCGGTTGGGATCCCCGAAACCCAACGGCTGATGCATATAGACCGTTTCCTTGAGGTCACCATGTAGAAAGGCATTCTTGACATCCAACCGATGGATTGGCCAAGTCTTTGAAAGAGCCAAGCTAAGCACAAGTGCGAATGGTAGCCGGTTTGACCACCAGACTAAACGTCTCACCACAATCAATTCCAACCCGTCGAGTCTTACCATCACCAACAAGTCGCGCCTTATGTCGAGCAAATGACCCATCCGAATTCTCCTTATGAGCAAAAATCCACATAGACACCGATAATATTAATACCATATGGACGGGGCACCAACTCCCACGTCTTATTATCAATAAGAGCATTATATTCATCGGTCATAGCAATTTTCCAATTAGGGTCATTTAATGCGGACACAGGATTGCGGGGCAAGGGGGATTTAGAGACATCGAATGTAAATTAAAATGTCGTTTAGGTGTAAAAATACCCCGCCGACTACGAGTGGCGGTCTATGACTCGAGGAAGAAGTGATGGAATTTTGGGAATTTTTTCGGGGCTCGGGACGGACCGGCGGCGAGGCGGTGGGCCCGCCGGCCCAAATCGGACAAGCCGGAATCGATTCCGGAGTGGACCGGTTCCGACTGGATCCTGGATCGGCCCAATAGCCGGAATTGTTCCAGTGGCCGGAAACAAGGGGGTGACAAGATTGTGGGACCGGCGGGCGGTGGGGCCTGGCTGGAGGATTTTGGGCACGGGAGTTGTCCGAAAAATTCCGAATAATATACGGGGATATTTGGTCATCCAAAAAATTATACGACTTAGGCTCGGGAGTATGAACTTTCGTAAAAGGGAATTGGGTTTCATCAAAAATGACATGACGATTTATAATGATTTTCTTGGAGGATAAATCAAAACACTTATAACCACGATGATTCGACGGATAACCCAAAAATACACACGGAGTAGACCGAGCCTGAAGTTTGTTAATTGTGGTGGATGGGAATAACGGATAACACAAGCACCCAAAAATTCGAAGATGAGAATAAGACGGGTTTTTATTATATAAGATTTTGAGAGGGGAAGAATATGTCAGACCTTTAGACGGAATTATGTTAAGAAGGTAAGTGGCCATTTGTAGAGCATGATGCCAAAAATACGGAGGTATGGAGGCATGGATTAGGAGAGTTCGGACAATGTTATTTATGGAACGAATTTTGCGTTCGGCTTTTCCATTTTGTGAAGATGTATGAGGACATGAAAACCAAAAATTTATCCCATGAGTAGCACAAAATTCTCGAAACTCCCTATTGTCATACTCCTTCCCATTATCACATTGAATATTTTTTATTTCTCTTTCGAATTGAGTACGAATGAACGCTCTAAATTTTATGAAGACGGAAAACACTTGTGATTTATTCGCAATTGGGAACGTCCACAAAAATCTAGAATAATCATCTAAGAAGAGAACATAATATCGATGACCCATTGAACTAAGAACAGGAGATGTCCATAAGTCGCTATGAATAATGTCAAATGGCATAGAAGTATGAGAATTGGAGTCTACAAATGGTAACTTAACAATTTTTCCTAATGAACAAGATCGACAAATTGGAGTACGACTCGTACCACTTACAAGAAATAAAGCTATTTTTATCTAAAAGCGATAAAATAGAAGATCCGGATGACCCAAACGAGCATGCCACATGGAAGGAGAGATGGCTGCAAAAGCGATGGCAAGGAAATTTGGACTCGATGGACCGACACCGGGCATGATAGATATAGATCCCCCCTACTATCACACCTCATGAGATGACTCCCCGTCTTGAAATCCTTCACAGAGAAACCGAAAGGATCAAATTCAACAGAAACAGAATTGTCATTTGTGAACTTTCGGACAGACACTAAATTTTTAATCAATTTAGGAGCATGTAAAGTATTTTTCAAGAGGAGTGGTGGATTGGGGGAGACAACGTTTTTCGACCATACCCTAGAATTGGAATAGAAGCGCCATTACCAATAATTATACCCCGAGGGGTGCTCAAATTGGAATAAGATGAGAGAGTACCGAGTCGGAAGTCATGTGAGTAGTGGCCCCGGTGTCCATGTACCAATTTTGATCCGGTTGAGTCAATCCCAACGTGTGCATCGCGGCCTCGATATCGGTCTGAGTAGGGCCTGCTGCATGATGGGCTTGCGGAGGTCGGGGCCCAAGAACTCCTGGCCGTGCTGGTCCCGGCCCGTAACTACTACCACCGCCGCCGCCGGGCCACCGGCCGGTGGGCCGCCTTCGCCGGGCATTGGGCCGGACTGTTGGCCAGCCCCACCGGTTGGAATTTCCCGCCGCCTCTTTGGTATGGGGGCTGCCGGCCCACGGTCCCCGCCATCGCTCCATCGCCATGGGCCCCACTTTCGCCGGGCCCATGGGGGTGGTGGGCCACCTTGTTCATTGGATGGGACCCACCGACGTTTTGCGACTACGGAACCTCCACCATTACCACCGCGTTTGCCCCCGCGGTTTTTGTTATTATTTTTGCGATTATTCTTGCCGCCACCATGATTATGGTTTTGGCCCGAATTATTAACAAAACTCGAAGGATTAGGAGAGGATGCCATCATGACAATGGGACTTGCTCGGTAGCCGCCTTTTAGCCAAACCGGCTTCTTCCAACGTAAGCATGGAGCGGGCTTGATGGAAGTCGGGAAGAGGGTTGCTTTGGCGAAGGAGAGTGCCAACACCATTATAGGCCTCCGAAAGACCGGCAACCAACCGTAGAACTAGACGATTATTTGTCACCGGTGCGCCAACATTACGGAGTTGATCCGCCAATTCCTTTAGTTTCTTGCAATATGCGAAACGTTTGGAAATACGTCCATTCGAACGAGAGAGAATTCCTCTGCTCGAGTGTGACGATACGGGAATGTTGGTTGTCTTGGAATATGTCACGCAATCTATTCCATGCAGCCATAGCCGTGGTATCGGGCTCCATAATCGTCGTAGAAGGTCCACCGAAATAGTGGCGTATATCCACCGAAGAACGGTAGCATCAAGTGTAATCCACACCTCGGGATCCTCCGCGGGGAAGGGGTCTAGCGGGAGGAATTATGTGATGAAGAACTTGATAAGAGATAGCAGGGATCGGCCAAAGAGGAGGCAAAATATGTTAAATAAAAATAGTATCACTTTAATCATGAAAAATATTAGGTAATTGTGTTTACTTATTCTACCATAATTCTAACTATACAATTAGTAAAGTATAACACTAAAAAGATATTTTACTCTTCCATCTCTTAAAGAGATAAAAATAGTATCACTTTATTTGAACAATATTAGGTAATTGTGACCTTTCTTCTGATGAATTGAGATTTTACTCTTACTTTGATATTCGGATCGATGTTGATTTTTTGATAAACCGTAATAAAGTTGGATCTCCTTTGGTAAAAATATCGATAAATTACAGTTGAAAAATAAAATGACAATGAAAAATAAATAAAAAAATATTCTTCAGGTTGAGGCGTGAATGTTTCACTCTCTTTAAGGAGATTCAAGACCACTGCGACATTATTTTCATCGTTCCAGCAGCAAGACTCTTGACTTGTCCACTCCATAATGCAACATCCTAACAACATCGTGTGACTCAAGCAACTCCGGACTAGTTGAAAAGTACATAGCTCCACCATAACACCTCTCTTCAACATAAAGTTACTCCCTTTTCGTAGTGAATTAGTTAAAGGCTTAGAACACTTTTCTTTCTCTGAACTCTTTCTTTCCCTACTCTAACTTCAAAATATAAACACAACATAATATTTCTCATCTACTATTCATCTACACAACACAAGGAAGAAAGCATCCTTTTATATAGTTGTAGAATTTCTTCCACAAGTAAATGTCATGAAAGTGGATAGTAATTCATGGTGTTAGTGGAGATTAATAGGAGAGAACATGACAGTGGTTATAAGAGTTACAAAGAATAATTACACCACTTTCTCCACTCTATGCCCACTAATACATGCACTTCAATATTTTAATTTTAATATAAAATGGTCACAAAATCCAACACTTATCATTTGAATTAAAAAATTTAAGAACATAAACATATGCTAACTGACTATTTCTTCTGTCCTAATTTACGCATCACTCCTCGCTTTTTAGAGATTCAAACTCTATAAAACTTTGATCAGATATTTTAAAATGTATTTTTCATCGTATTGACACGAGAAGAATTGTAACTTATAATACTTTCGTACCTTTACTAAATATCTAAATTTTAATTTTAAAATATTACATTGATTTAATTTAATATAACTTCAAAATTTAGTCCAATTAACTATGGAAAAAATAAAATTTCCACATAAATTGGGACGAAAGAATTAGTACTAATTAATATTAAGAGTAAAATCACATGCAATACTTGTAAAATATTACTAAATATTGTCTTACAATCTCCAAGAACAGAATTAACGTCGTTTGAGTTAAAACTTCAAAGAACATCAACACATAGTATTAATTAATTAACTCTAGTATTAGTAATAAGAGTACAGCTTCAGTATGAAAAAATGTCGTACTACTAGAATATATTGTAGTCGAGTCTCCAAATCTGGGTTGATCAGAGCTAACACATATCTCATCATGTTGATAATTTCTGTTGGAAAAATAATAATTTAATGTTGTAGAGAATTTATAGTATAATTAATATTGAAATAAATTTCTCTGTTTTGAGTGAAAGTAGGTTTTATTTATATTATTATTATTATTATAAATAGGGGTGCTGCTAGCAATTTTATAATATGGAGAATGTGAAGATTGTAGAGATCATTATGAATCGATGAACTAGAACTTTGTCTGATTCTTTATCATAGATTTTTCCATGAAGAATCAGACAAATGACTAATACATTTTACGGAATTAGACAAATGACTAATATTGTCAACAAGGTAATTGTTAAATATACACGATATGCCCACGGTTTGGGCTAATGATTTGGTATTGTTTGTTGTGATATTTTAGTGTAAATATTACATTATTAGAATTGTACACTTACCATAATTGTATAGTTAGTGTCCAAGTAGAATAAGGTTTTAGGAGTAGAATAGGAATATGATTTTCCTATTATGGAAATTGTAAATTGTATATATACTCTTTCATTAATGAGAATAATCAAGGAATTATTTCTTTCATGGTATCAAGAGTCTAGGTTTATTTTTTCTCCCAAATATTTCCGTCCAAACAGGCCGGAATCAGACCTCCCTTCCTCGGGTTCCGTGCCCAGATTTTTTTTTCTTCTCAAATTTCTTCTTCCGAATCCCTACATTACGTCTTGCGTTGGTATTATGGCTAATAACATGTTTCACCCTGCCCTCGTTGTTTCTAATAACAAGAATCACATTCCTATCGTTCTTGAGATAGAAAACGTCTATTATGCGACGTGGGCTGAATTGTTCAAAGTTCATGCACGCTCGCATCAAGTTCTCCATCATATTATCCCCGTGGCTCCTTCGGATACGGAGGTACCCATACCTGAGGATGATCCTAAGTTATGGACGACACTTGATGCTACTGTTCTTCAGTGGATTTACTCAACTATTTTTACCGACCTCTTGCAGACGATTATCAAACCAGATGCCACGACGATGGCAGCTTGGAATAGAGTCCGTGATATATTTCAAGATAATCAAAATTCTCATGTTGTTACCTTGGAGCAGGAGTTCTCCCACGTCAACATGGAAGATTTCCCCAACGTTTCAGCATATTGCAAAAGGTTGAAGGAGTTGACTGACCAACTCCGCAACATTGTTGCGCCAGTCACCAACGACCGTCTTGTCCTTCAGATGGTTGCAGGACTTTCAGAGGCATATAATGGTGTTGACACGCTTCTTTGTCAGAGCAGCCCTCTTCCGCAATTTTATTAGGCTCATTCTATGCTTACACTCGAAGAAGCCGGCTTGGCAAAAAAGGCGGCTATCGGTGCTAGTCCCATAATCATGATGACCGAGTCCAATTTTCCTCCGTCCGATTCCAACAACTCGGGCCAAAACTGCAATAACGGTGGCGGCAAAAGGGGATCGAATTGGAAAAATAATGGAAAAAATTGCGGCGGCAACACAGGTGGCAGCCGGAACAGTGGCAGTGGCGGTGGTGCCCCTCGGGCCAGTCAGCAGCAGCAGTTTGGGGCCCCGCAGTGGGCCCCTATGCAGTGGCAGTGGGCCAGCCATTTTGGGCCTAACAGTGGCGGGTTTCCAGCTTACTACCCGTGAAACTGGAGCCCAAATTTTCAACAGCCCAGGCCCAATTTTCAGGGTCCATTCTCGGGTTTTAGGCCATCTTATGGGCCAGGGCAATATGCCAGCGTGATTGGGCCTCAGCCCCCGCAGGCCCATCATGCAGCGGGCCCCACACCAACCGACATTACAGCCGCTATGCACACACTTGGATTAAATCCACAAGACCCGAACTGGTATATGGACACCGGAGCCACGACCCACATGACGTCCGACCAAGGTACTCTCTCATCTTATTCCAGTTTGAGCTGCCCTCGTGGCATAATTGTTGGTAATGGTAATTCAATTCCAATTCGTGGTTATGGTCATAAAACATTGCCGCCCACCCATCCACCACTTATCTTGAAAAATGCCCTTCATGCCCCCAAATTGATTAAAAATTTAGTGTCTATCCAAAAGTTCACCATTGATAATTCCGTATCTATTGAATTTGATCCATTTGAGTTTTCTGTGAAGGATTTCAAGACGGGGAGTCATCTCATGAGGTGTGATAGTAGGGGAGATCTTTATCCTCACGCTAAGTTCAGGTTTCTCGAGTCACGCATTGCCATCAACTTTTGCAGCTTTGGCTCCTTCATTATGGCATGCTCGTTTAGGTCATCTAGGGTCATCTATTTTGTCTACCTTGGATAAAAATAATTTTATTTCTTGTAAGGGTACGCGTAGTACTCCGAATTGTCAATCTTGTTCTTTAGGAAAAAATGTTAAGTTGCCATTTGTAGACTCTAATTCTCATACTTTAATGCCATTTGATATTATTCATAGTGATCTATGGACGTCTCATGTTCTTAGTTCTTTGGGTCATCGGTATTATGTTATCTTTTTGGATGATTATTCTAAATTTTTGTGGACTTTTCCAATAGCGAAAAAATCTCAAGTTTTTTCCATCTTTTTAAAATTTAGAGCATTTATTAGAACCCATTTCGAACGTGAAATAAAAATATCCAATGTGATAATGGTAAAGAATATGACAATGAGGTGTTTCGGGAATTTTGTGCAAATAATGGGATCAATTTTCATTTTTCTTACCCTCATACATCTTCATAAAATGGGAAAGCCGAACGCAAAATTCATACCATTAATAATATTTTCCGCACTTTATTAATTCATGCTTCCATACCCCCATCTATTTGGCATCATGCTCTACAAATGGCTACATATCTTCTTAACATTATTCCTTCCAAAGGTTTGACATATTCGTCCCTCCTTCAAATTTTATATAATAAGACCCCTTCGTATTCACATCTTAGGTTATTTGGGAGCTTGTGTTATCCACTCTTTCTGTCCACCACAATTAACAAACTTCAGGCCCGTTCTATCCCGTGTGTGTTCTTGGGTTATCCGTCAAATCATCGTGGTTACAAATGTTTTGATTTATCTTCTAATAAAATCATCATTAGTCGCCATGTAATTTTTGATGAATCTCAATTTCCGTTTGCTAAGGTTAGTAATCCCGTGTCGAGTTCATATAATTTTTTGGATGATGGTATATCCCCGTATATTATTCACCAGTTTTCGGACATATTCAGTACCCAAAATCCTTCAGCGGGCCCACTGCCTACTGGTCCCATTGGTTCGTCGCATGCCACTGTCCCCAGTCTTGTCACTGGGCCAATTTTAGAACTTTGGTCAGTCCAGCCCAACACTGGAAGTGGTCCAGTTCTTGCATCCTCGGCTGCTTCTGTTTACCGTGTTAGGCCAGCAGGCCTACTGCCTGCTGGCCAGTCCGTCCCGAGTCCAGAAAATTCCCAAAATCTGCCCAATTGTTCCCCGAGTCATAGGCCGGTCACTCGTAGTCAACGAGGTGTTTTTAAACCAAAAATGCATTTTGATTTAAATTCTAATGTTCTTAAATCACCTTTACCCCGTAATCCTATGTCTGTGTTAAATGACCCGAATTGGAAAATTGCTATGACCGATGAATATAATGCTCTTATTGATAATAAGACGTGGGAGTTGGTGTCATGTCCATTTGATATTAATATTATTCGATCTATGTGGATTTTTTCTCATAAAGACAATTCAGACGGTTCGTTTGTAAGGTATAAGGCTCGGCTTGTGGCTGATGGTAAGACTCATCAGGTTGGTGTGGATTGTGGTGAGACATTTAGTCCGGTGGTTAAGCCGGCTACCATTCGCATTGTGTTCAACTTGGCTCTTTCGAAAGCATGGCCCAGTCATCAGTTAGATGTGAATAATGCTTTCTTACATAGTGATCTCAAGGAAACAATCTATATGCATCAACCCTTGGGGTTTAGGGATCCCAATTATCCTCATCATGTCTGTCTGCTGAAAAAGTCCTTATATGAGCTTAAGCAGTCTCCACGGGCCTGGTATAAGAGGTTTGCCGACTATGTTTTGACTATTGGGTTCACTCACAGCAGGTCGGATAATTCCTTGTTCATATATCGTCGTAGTTCTTCCTTGGCTTATATACTATTATATGTTGATGATATTATCTTGACTGCATCTTTCTATGCCTTACGCCAGTATATCATGACAATGCTCAGTTCTGAGTTTGCTATGAAAGACTTGGGGCCATTGAGTTATTTTTTGGGGATTGCTGCCACTCGTCATGCAAGTGGATTATTCTTATCACAGAGGAAGTATGCAGTCGAGATCATTGAGAGGGCTGGGATGTTATCCTGTAAGTCCACTTCCACTCTGGTTGATACTAAACTTAAATTGGGTGTTGCAGCTGGCTCCCCTTATAAGAATCCGACCCGATATCGCAGTTTTGCAGGGGCCCTTTAGTATCTTACGTTCACGAGACCAAATATTATTTGTTATAACAATTTGGTTTGATTGTGCAGTTATAGCGATGGTCTAATAGTTGTATATTAATTTCTTATTTTGATTTTTGGTTGAGAATGTGACATTCAAGTTTGCAGTGAGGAGGGTGGTGTTGTCAGCAGTGGTAGTGAGATTGAAATTTGAGATTTTGATTGCGAAGACTGAGAGTAGGGGACGTTGAGGATGGTAAAGTAGGTAAAAAATGCCACCAGCAATAAGTGCAAGGACGAGAAAAATGATGATCGACCAAACGCTACATCGATAGAAACATCGCCAACAGCTTGATCATAATGTCCAATTCAATCCAGAACACTTTGGCTATATGTAGCAAAATTTAAGTATGACAAATATAGTGTTTTTATGGAAAAATAATTTTCTCAACATGATTAGGGATAAAAAAAAATCGTGTTATACCTCGTGTTTTCGCGCTTGTATGCGTCGTAAGTAATGTAATCTCGGTGAGGCTAAGATCCCATACTTGGATGAAAATGAGTTTAAACAAGTGTTATGCAAGTTTTGTAAGATTTAGGGATTAAACGAATTAAAGAAATTAAATTCATCAAAACTCGAGGATAGGTAGGTAGAATTCTGGACAAAATGTTCGGCCCAATGTTATGGGGGTATATCTCCTAGTATATAAAGAGTTATGGGGTTCATAACCTATCTAATTCAATTTCAGCGAGTCTACTTTCCAAAGCAATAAACCATTCGTCAATCGGAGCTCTGTAAAAATATTATGAATATTCTAAGAAAGCGTTGCAGAGCGACCCCAGTTGCAGAATGAATCTGAATTTTTTTAGCTAATTCACGATCCGTGAAATTAATATACGGGGTGTGAAAGTGAGGCAGTAGAAAATTCTAAACTTTGGCTCAACTCGGGACATCATTTGTCACTTGTTTTTGACTTAGAACACCTCTAAATGCTCTCTAAAACTTGCTTTACCTCGGAACAAATCCACAAGTTGATAAGATAATATCTCTCTTAGAAGATAAGGATCACCTAGATATCTTCTCTAGTTTGTTGATTGAGCTAAGGGCTTCTTTGAGCTTGAAGAAAAGCTTAGTTGGGAGAGTGTTCTTTCTTTTGGGTAAGGTTTTTACTACTCCTTCATGTATTTAAGTTCTTCTATGTCTTATCTAGTTGGATTGAAGAAGATAACTAGTGAGACTAAGGTTAAACTTCATTGTTGAAGTATGGTAGTTATTGGACTGTTTTGAGTAGTTCTTGAGGTATCTTATGGCTGGAAAAGTTATGAAGTATGGTTGTTGTGATGGTGGTTATGTTGTGTGTATATGAGAAGAGATAATAATGCTGATTCACCATTGTTGAATGATATGAATCTTATGCACTCCAAGTGTTCGACGAAATATCGTAGTGATCTGATTATCGATTTATTGATCCAATTATGATCCACATTATTCATATGATGTAGATTATCATCCTTAGTATGGGTTGGAATACGTGGGACTATCATAGCTACGACAAAATAGGTATGTAATGGCTATCCCTTCTTTCAATCATGAATTCTGAACTATATATTGATTTCCAAAAGAGAATGTCTGAAAAGTGTACTCTACTCTTTAGTTGATTGTCCCTTGTTGGGAGTACTTATATCTTGGCATTGTATCTTGTCTAGGTTGGATTGTCAGCTATTATTCTGATTTTTTTGTGTTTTCTTGTTTTTCCCAAATGGAGCATATAAAATGAGTTATCTATGAAGTCGACCAAATGTTGTCTAAAAGTAAAATAAAGAGTCTTATTTATATGGAAGCCAATAGTACTATATATATGTATATGAGTTATAAATACCGAGCTATAATCGGTGGGCGATGACCCCCGTGTGGCATATATGGGCGACATACATTTATACATATAAGAACAATTACTGAGCTATAATAGGTTAAGCGATGGAATTTTATATATACATGAACACCACCGAGCTATAATCGGTGGGCGATGGATATCTACCTATCTATCTATCCATCTATCCATCTATCATCATCTATCCATCTATCATCATCTATCCATCTATCCACCTATCTATCTATCCATCTATCCATCTATGTATCTATCTATTTATCTATAAGGGTTCAGAGTTTCATCTTTCACCTTGAGTGGCATTCAGGTTATCAAGTTGCTACTTATTCCCTACTTCACAACTTATTCTCTCATGTTATTATTCTTGCCTTACATACCGGTAAATTTCATTAGTACTGACGTCCCTTTTGTCGGGGGCGCTGCATTTCATGCTACAGGTTCAAGTAAAGGTATAGATAGACCTCCCTAGTAGGAGTTTATTGAGTTCAGTTGTTGGTTGGTAAGCTTCGCTTTTTCCAAGGCTACTGAGTTAGAGGTCAAGAGTTGAGTCTTATGTATATATGTATAAATGATGGGTAGGTCAGGGCCCTATCCCAACCATATGACAATTGTGTTTTATTAGAGTCTTGTAGACCTGGTATGTATGTGTAGATGTCTTGTGTGGCCTTGTCGGCCTGTATGTTGACTAGTTGAGTTGTACAATGACCTTGCCATTTTTTCATACGTATGTACATATCTATTTTAGGTTATTTACCCTTCTTGTTGAGACGTCCAAATTAGGTCCTACGTTCCTGATTGCGGCCTTGTCGGCCCTATACATATGTTGATTATATCTCCATACCTTTCATGATTGTTATGGCTCTTCCGACCAATGCTTATGTGAGTCCAAGTGTTGTGTTTTGGAGTGATACGCTCGGGAAAGTAAGGGAACATGTGTCGGCCATTGGAGTGTGATAAATTTGGAGCAGGTCTGTCCTAGGGATTCTACAAGCCGTGTCTAGTAGAGTCTTGTTTATGATTGTCTTGTGCACCACAGTTATAAACGAGAGACTGCCGGACATTTAGGGATGATTATTATTCTTTCATATCATAAATGGTGCAATAGATCTGAGTTATAAGAATTTGAGTCTAACTCGTGTTTTATACAGTTTTAGTTATGCCGGTTACTGGAGATCCTTCGACTAGTTCATATTCATAGTAAGTAAATGAAATATCCCTATCAGATCATATGCACTAGAAGTGTGAATATCTTGCTTAAGTCTCAGAGCGTGAGCACTTGTATAACTCATATACATAGAAGGTAATGGGAGCATAGAAATGTGAAGTGCGGATTTTAGAATACAAAGAAAGTAAAGTGAAGGAGGTAGAAAGTAACTGAATACAAAATATTGTAAAGAGGTTGGCATTCAGATAGAATGATATAAGCGTTGTTATCCCACTTTCAGTGGTGGTAGAACTATAGTGAGAAGTACCTACTCCAGCTCATGATTTGTAAACGTCGATAGATATGGTTTTAGAAAGAAGTAAGATCTCGGGATCTAGTAAGGGTTAGGATAATCCTTAACATGAGGCAGTACTGAAGAATATTATGAATATGTTGATGGTACCTCATTATAAGATGTATACATGATGTACCCGGGAATTATGAGTTGGATATGACTTTTTGAGAATCATGAAGATCCAAGAACCAAGTAGTGGAATCTTTGTGTATGAGGTGAATGTTTCCCTCAGTAAGGCTCCTGTTTGATATAAAGAGGAAATATTAAGCGCCTGGAGAATAAGGTCGATTAAAGAAGAAGAAGTTAAAGGCGAGAGAATGTTTTGTTATAAGTATCTAAACTAAGGTAATAAGTGGTAATGGTAGTATGAGAATGATGCGAAGATAAATGGGTATGAGAATGATGTGAAGATAAATGGGATACCTGAGTAAATATGAGAAGAGATCGAAAGTTGTAAGGTAAATTATAGAAATTCGACAAGTTCATAGCTGAGTAAAACAAAATGTCAGAAGAAGTAAAGTATATTATGTTGACAAAGGTCAACATAATATACCGACCGAATGATTTAGCTTCTTGAGTTAGGGATTATCAATATTGGGAAGTACCTAAAGACAAGCGGAATATGAGTCAGAGACTAGAGATTATTATAATAAAATATATTGTGAAGTTGCAAGGTAAGCAACCAAGCGGTAAGAGAATAAACTGCAAAAGAGATACCTTTAAAGGTCGTTCAGAAAGAAGCCCCCCTAAGACTAACGTCTTGCTTAGAGGATGAGAAGTTTATCAAGATTAAGCGCATCCATTATGAACACGTGGAATTCTACCCGCGTAAATGGTTCAGTAGTCCCTAGTAAGAGGGAATTGTTTTGTGGAAAATCGGAATTTATCAAGAGATCGCTGAATTTCGGATAGTTTTGAGACAATAATATGACTTTTCAGGAAGGAAATCCTTGAGCGCAGAAAGTGGCCCTCCTCCCATAGGGGAGATAGTATGATAAAGAATCGATACAGAACTCACACGATGGTTGAGTAATTAAGTAGGTACGAAGGATTATAATGAAGCCTTTCAAGGAGAATTAGATTAGATTATTCAAATCTTGTGGATATGTTAGGATTATAGGATATTATATAAGTATAAATGCTATGAGTGTAGCAGTAGCAACCTTCTAGATAGAAATACTAATTGACAGTAAGAGAACCTAGATATACGAGGTCCAAAAATGAAAAATAGGGTGTATAAGCGAATATAGTAGTATATAGACCCAAAAGAGGGTTATTCATCATTAATGAATGAAAGGATAAGTCTAGTTATGACGTAAGATGATGTATATAAAGATTAGAAGGCTAAATCAAGAGGTCTGACTAGCCGTCAAATGATACAAAATTTTACATTATAGGATGGTCCTAGAGCCTGAAGTTTCTATTTTGCAAGTAAGTGATTACAACTTACAGAAAATATTTCAAATAGAAAATAATGACAAAATGGGTTAGTATAAAGCAAATCAAAGCTAAGGGGCTATGAAGCCTGGAAATGGATGAAAAAAGTTAAAGGTTTTACTCAGAATTGGTTCTGTCAGAGTGGAAGTGGAAGTGAAATTAAGAAGGAAAATTGTGGGTAGTTAAAGGTGCCAAAGACCCTATATAAATATATGACGATAATATTACAGTTTTAAAATGAACGAGAAGTTTCTTTCTAAAGAGTATATTGCTAGAAGATGCTAGCTAAGAGATAAGAGAGGATAATTTACTCTGAATATAGTGGTTTAAGTATGGATTACATCAAGGTTGACCAATAACGTAAATCCCTTCAGAATATGGGTGTGTATCTAATAAATAAGTATGTCAACAACTTATAGCTAGCTATGCTAGTTGAATAATGAACTAAAAATCAAAACTCAGAGTAATACTTAAGGTCCAACATATATGAAACTCTGGGATAATGGAGGTTGAGATAAATCAACGCATATGTAATGCGCAGATTTAGAATGAATAAGGAAATAAGATGGTCTACGCTTAAGAGCGGTCTGGGAAGCAAGAAGGATTATAGGCCCATGATTCAGGGTTGGCAACAATTAGCACACAGTCGACAAATGGGAGGATACCTTTTATGACTTTAAGGATATTTAAGATAACTTTAGGCAGCAGTAACCAAATACAAAATGAAATTTTCCTAATTATAATAAAGGCGTCCTCCAGGACGAGTCGTAATAGTACAAATACCTTCGAGTCCTCTAAAAAAGTAGCAATCTTTGGGATTGTGGTGTAAGTAAAGATGAGAAAAGATGATATAGTTGGGTATGGACATCGCAAAAGGAAAGTAATTTGAAAAGCTAGATTATGGTGAAAGAGTATTTAACAAAGGTGGTAAAGGGGCATTAGATTGAGATTATAGTAGAGTTACTATTCAGAACTTAGTAGTATCAACCCAAGTGGTAAAAGAAAAGGAATAACAATATTCATATTATATGTAGATACAACCTAAAGAGGAAATGTATCAGAATACAAGGACAACCTTCAGGGCAATATGAGATAAGATCTATGGGTGGCATGGCTTACCTAGAGACCGAAAAGAGAGTAAGTTAGCTGAAGATATTTGTCAGTTAGCGAGTTTAAGAGTTTAATTTCGGGGCTCCAATAATAGTAGATTCGTGTGGAATATAACAACATTACCCATGTGGCAGTAGTAGGTAAATGACAATACAACAATCTGAAGTTAGTGCTATCAAAAGAGAAAGTCCCATGGCAAGAAGAGCCAATATTTAAGCTAAAGGGAGACGAAGATCTCCAATACCCAGGTCGATGGTATGTCCCAGATATAGTTGGTTTACAGGGTAAGGTTGGAGATCAGGTACATTATCCCCGCCATTCTATTCATCTTAAGTTAGGTGAACTTGTAGAGATTTGTATTGGTATAGTAATGCAAAGGAAATGTATTGCCGAGTTTTGGCGTAGTGATATATTGACTAGCAAATAAAGATAGACAACCAAGGCTTAGATGGCTAATGCAAAGGAGAAAGCTCCAACCTAAAGGTTAGTATGGGTTTACCCCATTCTTACCATAAGTATAATTCCAAATAAACGATGGTTGACATATTTTCAAGGTTAACCTATTCCATTCCAAATAGGGTTATTTGCACAACTCAGGATTATGCATGTTGTATATTGAGAAGACTTGTTACACCTCGAATTTTTTGTGTTGTGCATATTTTAAGTAAACTAATGTGAGTTCGGGGAATCCATGAAACTTCTACAAGGATAAGGGAGGTATTAAACAAGTGTTAAGCATGTACCAAAAGGTTTAGGGATTAAACGAATTAAATATGTTATAATCTGTACTTTTGGGGTAAAATTAGGAGTGATTAATAAGTTAAGGACGTCATATTTTAAGGTATTTGAATCATATAATATTCATATGTTAAGTTTTGAATTCACGCAAGTTTTACAACAAAAGTCGGCAAACGTTATTGAAAGTTACGTTCATATTTTTGCTGAAATTTGGGTCTAATTTGACACAGCTTTTTCTCTAATATACTTGGAATTACGGGGTTTTCTACTCACCAAATTTAAGGTCTACGAGTCTAGTTTCCAACACATTAAACTGTTCATCAATAAAATATCGGAGTAGAGAGATATTCACGTTTTCACGAGACTGCGCAGACAATCCCTTTTGGGACCCCACTATGGCGGTGGCCGACTTTGACCTCTTTTAAAAGCATTTTGGGACTTGTGTTTTGGTCATTTTTTACCAAACTTCATCTCCATTCTCTCTCAATCTTCCTAACAGTTCCATAAGGGTTTAAGGTTGAACCCAAGTGATTACATCTATTCTCAACATCAAAAGCTAGCTCTAATGAAGAATAATACATCTATGGTGTTCGGGTGTGGACAAGGGTGGTTGTGAGATGAAACAAGTCTGGATTTCAATTTATAATTTCTGTACAAGGTAAGTATAATATTTTGTTACTTGTTCTTAAGCTTATTCAAGTATTGGTTGGGTTATTTGAGTGAAACATTTCAAGCTACCACTTGAAATGACATGAGATGTTGTTATCTTTTATTGGACTGTTTTGGGAGTTGTATAGATGACCTTGTAAGGCTTGAAATTATGGGAAATAACTTGTTTAGGATGTTGTTAGTGTGATCATGCTGGTTTACATGTCAAGCTTATTGAAGAAGTATTAACTAGAAGAGGAAATGGCTATAAAGCACTTGGAAATTGTTCATAGTGTTGCTATCTTATGATGGGCATTTTTTGTGGTTTTGAAGATGAGTAATAGGTTGGGATCTGAATTTATATTGTTGAGACATGTTGGACATATTGTTAAGTTAAAGAATAGATGATAATTGGGTTGAAGGGTTCTAAAGAATCCAATCGAGCTTGCTGCTCGTCGTGATAAATAGTTGGTTCATTGGTGATGTTTGTGCACTTGTTATTGTGTAAATGGATTTTTGTTGTTGGGATTTTGGGTGTGTTGTGGTGATGAAATTATATAGTTGAAGGTTGTATGTGTTCTTGTTATTTTATGAATTTGAGAAAGTTAGGAAAATAAGGGATATGTTATCCGATTATATATAGAATGAGTTTGCCGCTCGACAAGGGATCGTTAAACTACTCGTAATTAACGTTTGTACCCTTATTATTGGTTGTATATTTAGGAATGAAGGAGGCTGATTCCGGTTTGATACTCCGTGGTTCGATATAAGGTATGAAGGGCTTATTCTTCTTTCTCTTAGCATGATCATGATAGAAATAACAACTATGAAATGCTCTTCAATAAAGACTCTACTCATAGTCGTTAAAGATATACTTGTGCTTTATTCTATTGATCGGTTATTGTATCTTATCTGTACCTTATCATATTACTTTTCGAACCTTATGACATTCATTGTTATATGATTGATTCTGAGCTCTTGGTTGGATTGTAATGGTTGATGTATCTAGATCACAATGTTAGGCGGGGGTAAACGACCTTAAGTCATTCTACCGTGTTCATGTCTGTATTCTGAGGCCTTTCATGTATTGTATAAATATGTATCTACTTTTTACCGAGCCGCGCTATAGTCAGCTGGGTACGACACTTATATATGCACACCAATATAGTTGGGTACGACAATATCGAGTCCTATTATGGTCGGGTACGATATGATGAGAATTCACCCCATAAAGAGGCTTGATATGATATTATATGGCCCCATTGAGTGGCCCGATTTTACTACTATACATATGATCATGGTTATATCAGTTGTATACCCTCAGTGGCAGTTCTGAGTTTTAGGTTGACTTTTGTACCCTTCTCTTATATTATATTCTTATATACATGTTTTACATGCCTTACATATTCAGTACATCTTTCGTACTAACGTCCATTTTGTATGGGGATGCTATGTTTCATACCCGCAAGTCCATGTATACTGATTGACGACCCCCACAAGTAGGATCTCAACTCAGCTATGGTGTTGGAGCACTCCACTTGTTCCGTAGGTGCTGGTTTGAGTCGGTATGATCTTTTGTACATGTTATGGGTATTATGGGACCCTGTCCTGACCTTATGATATTTAGGTACTCCTTATAGGCTTATGGACATATGTTATGTATGTAGATATTTTGTATGGCCTCGTCGGCCCATGTTCTGATATACATATGGTTATGTAGGCCTAGTAGGCTCGTATGTCTTATGTATAGGGTTGTATGCCATTCTAGGTCATATTTTGTTTAGAATTCCTTCTTGTTTTATTCAGATTATCTCATGACAGCCCTTCCGGCCTATTTACACACGATAGTATGGCTAGTAAGATACGTTATGTTGGTGCTTAGTAAGTTAGGCCGGATGCTAGTCGTGCTCCTCTGGTTTGGGGTGTGACAATATTGCAAGACTTCAGGACCTTTTAATGACTATTATCCTGAACATAAGGGTTCATGTCACAACAAATTTCTGGAGGTTCTCCTAGGAAGGTTTGAGGACTTAGGAAAAACCTTGTCATAGTTTTACTCTGGACAACCTATTAGGCATAACGCATGATTTAGACACTCGAGGATATGCTATGGGCATGTATTCTAGATTTCAAAGAGAAGTGGGATGATAATCTACCCCACGATGAGTTCATATATTGGACAGTTATTGATCGAATATCAAGATGATTCCTTATGGATCTTTGTATGGACATAATATAGGCCTCATATTGGTTGGTTTGACATGAGTCGAACTCTAGATCTCTAATTGGTTGGATTGATATGGGCGAAGCTGAGGTGCTAGGCCCGATTTGGTACAACAAACAATAGAAAATGTAAAGTTGATTTAGGAGCTACCATTGACTACCCAGATTTGGCAAAAGTCCTATTCAAATATTCCGTGCCGAAATTTAGAGTTTTCCATTGATGATTTGGTATTCTTAAAGGTTTTGCATATGAAAGGCGTAACGAGATTCGGCAAGAAGGGCAAGATTAGATCTAGATATGTCGGACTGTATAAGATTGCTTAGAAGTCTAGCCAAGTAGCCAATAAGCTTAAGTTACCTCCGGAGTTAGAGACAATCCATAAAGCTTTCCACGTATTGATATTACAGAAGTGTATATGTGATTCCTCTCGTATACCACCTATCGAGAATGTTCAGATTACAAAAGACCTGCCTTATGAAGAGATCCTAGTTGCTATTCTAGATAGTTGTGAACTAAATAGATAGCCTCCATTAAGGTGTTGTGGAGAAACAATAATGTAGAAGTGATGATTTGAGAAGCTAAGACTTGACGTCTATATTTCCCCGTTTATTCGATATCGAGGGTTTATATTGATACTCGTGCGATACAATTTCCTTATCGATGAGCTTAACTTATGTACGTTGTTTAGGTGCTGATCTTAGCAAGAATGTGATAGAGACAACCCAGATTCCTAATATGGACAGTAGAGGTGAGTTATGGATTACAATACAGACCCTTGGATGAGCACACGATCGTGTGAGGCTGATGTGATGATGTAAGACGTAGTATATGGTTTTATGTAGCATTTGCTGTATTTTCTGGCTGCGTGAAAGGTTTCAGATAGTCTGAGTTATAGAGAAAACTTTACCAAAATTTCAAAAAAATCCTAAGAGTTTGAATCCAAAGATATGCTACCCCAACATTCGTGGACAAATATTCTTAAGGGGGGAAGATATTACACCTCATGTTTTTGCGATCGTATGCGTCGTAAGTAAGTAATGTAAGCCCAGTAAGACTAAGATCTCATACTTTGATGGAAATGTGTTTAAACATGTCTTACCTAAGTTTCGTAAGAGTTTGGACTTAAACGAATCAATGAAATTAAGTTAGTCAAAACTCAGGGATAGACATGCAGAATTATAGACAGAATTTATGGCCCAACTCTTTCGGGGTATATCTCCTAGTATATAAAGTGTTACGGGGTGAATAACCTATATAAATTCAAGTTAAGTGAGTCTACTTTCCAACTCTATAAACCGTTCATCAATCGGAGATTTGCACAAAACGCTATGAATGTTTTAAGAAAGCACTGTAGAGCAACCCCAGTTGCGGCAGAAACCTGAAAACTTTAGCTTATTCATGGTGACATTTCACGGACTGTGAAATTGATCTACAGGGCGTGAATGGGGGTGTGAAAGTAAGGTGGTGGAAACTTTTAATCTCTATATTAAGTGATGGCTTGACTTGGGACATCATTTCTCACTTGCTTCTGACTTAGAACCACTCTAAATTCTCTCTAAAAGTTCCTCTAACTCCTTGGAACAACTTCACAAGTTGATAAATGAATTTCTCTCTTGGAAGATCAAGATCACCTAGATATCATCTCTAGTTATGTTCGTGCATCTCGAACTGGTAGTGAACTTCAGAAATGACTTATTTGCTATAACAATTTGGTTTGATTGTGCAGTTGTAGCGATGGTTGAATAGTTGTATATTAATTTTTTATTTTGCTTTTTGGTTGAGAATGTGACATTCAATTTTGCAGTGAGAAGGGTGGTGATGTTAGTAGTGGTAGTGATATTGAATTTTGATATTTTGGCTGCAAAAGCTGAGAGTAGGGGATGTTGAGGATGGTAAAGTAGGTAAAAAATGCCACCAGCAATAAGTGCAAGGAGGAGAAAATGATGATCAACCAAACGCTACATCGATAGAAACATCGCCAACATCTTGATCATAATGTCCAATTCAATCCAGAACTCTTTGGCTATATGTAGCAAAATTTAAGTATGACAAATATAGTGTTTTAGGGAAAAATATTTTTCTTAACATGATTAGGGATAAAATATTTTGCTTGTTACACCTCGTATTTTCGCTCTTGTATGCATCATAAGTAATGTAAGCTCAGTGAGGCTAAGATCCCATACATGGATGAAAATGATTTAAACAAGTGTTATGCAAGTTTAGTAAGAGTTAGGGGTTAAACGAATCAAAGAAATTTAGTTCGTCAAAACTCGAGGATAGGTAGGCAGAATTCTGGACAATATTTTTTGCCCAATGTTATGGGGGTATATCTCCTAGTATATAAAGGGTAATGGGGTTCATAACCTATCTAAATTCAATTTCAGCAAGTCTACTTTCCAAAGAAATAAATCATTCGTCAATGGGAGCTCTGTAAAAAATGTTATGAATGTTCTAAGACAGCGTTACAGAGCGACCCTAGTTGCGGAATGAATCTGATAAACTTTAGCTAATTCACGATGCCATTTCACGGTCCGTGAAATTAATATACGGGGCGTGAAAGTGAGGCAGTGGAAAATTTAAATCTCTATATTGAGTGGTGGTTCAACTTGGGACATCATTCCTCACTTGTTTTTGACTTAGAACACCTCTAAATGCTCTCTAAAACTTTCTCTAACTCCTTGGAACAAATCCACAAGTTGATAATGTATTTTTCTCTTGGAAGATAAGGATCACCTAGATATCTTCTCTAGTTTGTTGATTGAGCTAAAGGCTTATTTGAGCTTGAAGAAAAGCTTAGTTGGGAGAGTGTTCTTGTTGTTGAGGTAAGATTTTACTACTTCTTCATGTATTTAAGTTCATCTATGTCTTAACTAGTTGGATTGATGAAGATAACTAGTGAGACTAAGGTTAAACTTCATTGTTGAAGTATGGTAGTTATTGAACTATTTTGAGTAGTTCTTGAGGTATCTCATGGCCGGAAAAGTTATGAAGTATAGTTATGATTGTGGTGATGTTGTCAGTATAGGAGAAGAGATTATAATGTTGATTCACCAATGTAGAATGATATGAATCTTATGCACTCCAAGTGTTTGATGAAATATCATAGTGATCCAATTCTTAGTTTATTGATCCAATTATGATCCACATTATTCATATGCTGTAGACTATCGTCCATAGTGTGGGCTAAAATATGTAGGTCTATCATAACTATGACAAACAAAGGTATGTAAATGTTATCCCTTCTTTCAAACATGAATTACAAACTAAATATCGATTTCTTTAACATCCCATAAATTCGAGTTAGGTGTGAATGAATTAAAAGAGCATTGACATGTCATATTTTAGTTATGTGAATCCCTTCGGGATGAATTCGAGTGATAGAGATTCGTTTTGAGGTAAAATAAAATAAGGGAGTTCAAAACATATATTTTGTAGCTTAATAGGAGCTCTGTGCTAGGATTGTGTTAAGTATTTGACAAAACTCAAAATAGGAAAGTTGTAGGTATTGAGATACCTTTCCAACCATTTATTATGTAGCTTAATATGAACTCTCTTCTACCAGTTATGCCCATTTTACTAGGCACTACGCAGTTTGCGCGATCGGTTGGTGATCAGGCCTCCGGTGCGCGATCGCGCACACAAGGTAGTGTACTACCCTTGGTGCACGATCACTGTGCATCTGGGCCTTCCAGCTGTGTGATCGTGCAAAGTTGGGCTACATTTGTAAAATCCTAACTCGTTATAAACCTTCCCCACTCTATTTTGGATAATGTTTTGAGAAAAAACAACCCTAAGGCTTCTCCAAAACATCTAAAGTAAGTTCTTGGTTAATTTCCATCATTATTACACCAATCTAACATCAAATTAACATTAGTTTATTTCTCCAATCCCTAGATTCTTGAAAACTCAAGAGAAGGGAATAAAGGACATGTAGAACTTCGCCAAAAAGGTATGAACTTCGATTTCCCTGATTCCATTAATGATTTTTAGGCTAGTATAGATTATACTACTCAATTAGAATCAACGAGTGATTCATATGAGGTTCAAGAATAAGTTTTTAAGGCTTAGCAAAATCCTAGTTCTTGAAAATTAAGGAAAGCTCATAGAAACGATTAAAGTTCTAATCTTTATCATCCTTATCTGTTGTACAACGATTATTGAATGTGGAAAAATACGTTTGATAGATTTTAGCTGGAATCAAGGAATGTATCTTTTTAATGTCCTTTTGACTATAAATATGATCTGTATATCTCTTTTCAAACATATTTTTCAACATTTTAAAATGGTTTTTGGGCAAGGTTTCATGTGCGTGAGCGACAAGCCCTCATGGAGCCTTAGGTGTATTAAAATCTATATATGTATTCGTGATTTCTCCTATCAAAGGGTTATTGAAACATGTGTATAAAGTTATAAACTTTGAACATGATTTATCCCGATAAGGGACTCATTGAACCTGATTTTTGAAAGCTTGGATATTTCATGTGTTTTGGTTTATGAATGGGTTTGTTGAACTTGAAACTTAATTAATGAATTGAACTTGCTTTCTAAACCCATAAATGATTTGACGTACCCTAATAACGGGATGATGAATATAATTCATACTATGTGATTCAAATTCTATGCTATGATTGTGATTCAACTACTTTTTAATGATTCTATTGTATGTGTTTGACGTAGCTACTTGGGAGGTAGGGTAGCCAGTATGGATCCTAGTGTGGTTTGATCAGCTATTTGGGAGGAAGGATATCCATCGAGAGAAAATAGCCCAGTGTGGTTTGCCTAGCTATTCGGGAGGAAAGATAGCCATCGAGGGTGACAATCTCGATGTGGTGCTTCTATGCGGTTTTAGGGAACCTTAATGGTTATCCCTTCATTTCATTGATTTGGCCTGTATTGGCATGATTGTGATTGTTTGTGAGTGACTTGTTGTTGATTTTGAGTTCATAAATGGAAGACATCATCTTGATAAATTGTATATTGGATTGAAAGTAATTTAATTCTCACTTAATGGATTCTACTAATGGTTTCTCTAAGTTGGTGAACTATTTTATCTCTGGATTTTAATCTTTTCTACTTAAATTGTTTTACTACTTAATATTATATTATTTTACATTATTTATTATCACGAAGACACTCACTGAGTATCCATTACTCAGGCATACTATTGTTGTTTTTGATGTTGTGTCAGGTAATTAAGATAGGTTCGTGATACGCCTATGACTTAGGAGAACTTGATGCTTTCGAGACTATTCGGTGAGCCCACATGATTTTTCATGGGGCACCATTCTATCTTTATTTTATTAATATTAGTTTCGGGCTACGTCTTGAAGTTAGACTATTTCTTTTTATCATCTTAGAGGATTCATAGATAGACAATGTTTTGTGGGTATTTAGTTGAGGTCGTTATTCGACTCTCATGGGCGTTGCAACATTTTGACATTTATTTATTACAGACTTCCACTGATTTGATTTCATAAATTGAGACCATGAGGTCTACTTAGAATTTATTGCTTAATTGAAATTATTAATACAAGACTAAGTTGAGACTTGATAGTATTCATTAATAAGGTGCTTCCGGTGTTGTTCATAGCATCGGATGCCTGTTATGTCCAGGGTCGTGTTTGGGGCGGGAAAAACTTGGTATTAGAGCCTAGGTTTAGAAGTATCCTAGGAATTTTCTGTGGAGCCGTGTCTAGTGGAGTCTTCTTTATGCAGACTGGCCACATGTATGGAGGTATGACTACCAGGATATTTTTTTAGAGTTTCTTACTTTTCTTGATTCTAGATTGTGCTATAGAGCTTGAATTTCTTTAGGATCGTTCTAACGCATTCATTAAATTCGTGCCTCACAGAAATGTTAACTTGTGCCAGAGCTGCTAATCTAGGAATCAATATTGCTATGGGTTCATCATCTCGGGGATGACCCACCAGGGTCACTAACCTCACTGCTATTGAGGTTAATGTTGAGGTTGATCATGACAATGTAAATCATGCACCACCTCCTGCTCAACCTACTCTTGTAGCCCGTGCTAAAGGTGTAATGGATATCGGATCGATACAGGCTATGATCTAAATGCTTACCTGTCATGCCCCGAATTATGGCCTGGGGTCGGTGCCTGGCTACATGTGACTGAGCGAACCACATGGTTGTTGAATCAACATGCTATAGTAATGATTTAAAACATGAAAAACATCATATTTAGTTTATAATCTGAAATACTCGTAGCAGAAGAAGTCCAAAAATATCATAAGTCTAAAAGTAGTAAATACTGACATGTTTGATATATTGAACTAGTCTAATCTATGAAACCTCTGACATGAGTCTAACTGAAAACTGACTTCCAGGACAAGGCCCTATCATAACTCTATCTCAAATTATAATACTGAAATAATGGACTGACACCTCGAATGAGATGGGGCTCACCAAGCAGTTGATACTGAGGCAATCCTACTGAGCTGATCCGTAGTCCTGAAACTTAGCTTTAATTTCATTCTTGAGCCGAGGGTCTCTCGAAAATAGCCGCTCTACCTGCCAAGGTAGAGTTAAGGTCTGCGTACATTCTACCCTCTCCAGACCCCATGTTGTGGGATTTCACTGGGTATGTTGTTGTTGTTGTTGTTGTATTCGCCCAAGCCCTAGCATAAATTTCTTCTCCTACCATTCTCTTACACCAAGGTAAGCCTTTTTCACGTGATTCTATGTAATTCTAACATAATCCTAATGAACTCTAAGTAGAATTCAATGTTCTTAATCTAGAGTTTTTCAAGATAAACCCAACTTAAGGTTCAAGGTTCAAGCTTTGGGTTTCTACTCCAAAGTTGAGATTTTTAAGATACGTATTGGAGAGATTAAGGTATGTAGAGCTTCTATCTACGTGTGGGAATGTCTTTAATCATCCACATGCCTCGTTCATCGAGATTAGTGTGAATTACATTGGAATTTGGGATTTTTACCATAGTTCATGAAAGGACTAAACTTGTGATTATACCTTCTTAGCTATTGATAATTATCACTTTGGTCTTTATGGACTCAGTACGTAATCAACATAGACTTGTGATTGATATCCACGAGTCTCATTCTAGAATACTCCGTATGTTTATAAACTAGTTAAAGCTCTAGTACACATAATCAGTTCATGAATTCATGTCCAGTAATTCATGTTCAGTATTTCATATCAGTATATTTTAGTAATCCAGTATCATGTTGAGCACTTATATTTTAGGCCCAATGCCACAGATTACTTTGGGCCCCAGGCCACAGTTATTATATATGTATACTTGGGCCCGAGGCCACATATTTGTGCACACATATTTGGCCTAAGGCCGCATTTATTATTATTTATTATTTTAGTTAACAAGGTGACTCTCCATTTTAGTACATGGAGTATTGTTATTATTTGCTTCCTTGTTCAATTATTAGTTATCAGTTTCCGTTTCAAATTCAGTGTAGTATTTATTTATTGGTTTGGATTGCCATTTTCCCGAGCACCCACAACTATGTCATTTATTTCAATTGCTTTACATACAGTACAATTTAAATATACCAATGTCCCTTTGCATGGGGCCTGCATGGACTGAAAATTAGAATATATATTGT
Source organism: Anisodus tanguticus (assembly GCA_034509755.1). Lineage (NCBI taxonomy): Eukaryota > Viridiplantae > Streptophyta > Magnoliopsida > Solanales > Solanaceae > Anisodus > Anisodus tanguticus. Next base: position 24,386,185 of record CM067544.1, on the reverse strand, counting down.
TCAGTCGTTGGGGACTTTTACTTGGACTTTTACGGTCTGTAAAATAATTATGATGGGATTTATGGACCGTAAAACTTTGACGGTCTATAACTCCTACCGTAATCCTTAATAGTGACTTGTGTTTCTGAGGTCTGTTTTACAGTGCAATTGACGGTCCATGAAATATTTTACGGTCCTTATTCAGGGCATAAAATTGAAGAACGTTGTTTTTGTCAACTTTCTAATTCTAAGACTTTCCATTGGGTCCTAAGTCCCTGAATCATAAAAATTACTTAGTCCTATGGTACGAGGTGTTACAATATCTCCCCCTTAGGAGAATTTGTCCTCGAATGATGGGTCATGGTTAAGAATAAGACTGAACCTTAAACGTGACTGACGGAAACATGAGAACACTGACTTGTCATGAACACATTATTACTGAGATGAATGAATACTGAGCTGCATACTAAACGTAACACTGAACTGAATAGGAGGTGCGAATGGAAAGATTAGTTACCTTCAACACATTCTACTTTCTCCTCAAATAAGTGAGGATATCTGGATTTCATGTCTTCTTCGGCTTCCCATATAGCCTCTTTAATATTCTAACTTCTCTACAACACTTTAACTGACGCAACTTCCTTATTTCTCAACTTTCAAATCTGACGATCCAAAATATCCACTGGGACCTCCTCATAGTTCAAACCATCCTTAACTATAATGGAGTCGGTAGGGATAACCAGCGATTGGTCTCCCATATACTTCCTCAACATAGATACATGAAACACTGGATGAACAACCACTGAACCTTGTTGTAATTCAAGTTCATAAGCCACCTGTCCAACTCTCCTCAAAATCATGTATGGTCCGACATATCTGGGACTGAGCTTCCCTTTCTTTCCAAACCTAAGACACCTTTCATAGGTGAAACTTTCAGGAATACCCAATCATCAACCTAGAATTCTAAGTCTCTACGCCTCACATCCGAGTAGGACTTTTGGCGACTCTGAGCTATTTTCAAATTCTCCTGGATCATCTTGACTTTTTCCATAGCCTGGTGGACGAATTCTGGTCCCAACAATGCTGCTTCACCACTTCAAACTAACTAATTGGCAATCTACACCTTCGCTCATAAAGAGCTTCAAATGATGTCATCATGATACTAGCATGTTAATTGTTATTATAAGTAAACTCAATGAGAGGAAAATGATCATCCCAATTACCTTTAAAACTGAGAACGCATGCCCTCAACATATCCTCAAGAGTCTGAATAGTATGATTTGCCTGGACATTTGTCTAGAGTGAAAAGCAGTGCTGAGATTTAGTTTGGTACCCAATCCTTTTTGAAAAGACTTCTAAAAGTATGATGTGATATGAGCACAATGATCTGAAATAATGGGCACTGGGGTCCCATGAATCCTGACATTTTCTCGGATATACAACTTAGCATATCCTCTGCTGAATCTGTGGTCTTAACTAGTAAGAAGTGGGGTAATTTAGTAAGTCGATTCATAATTACCCAAATCGAATCATGCCTTCGGGCTGAGCGAGGTAGACCTGTTATGACATCCATATTTATCATCTCCCATTTCCAAACATGAATATCAATGAGCCAACCCACCAGGCCTCTGGTGCTTGGCTTTCACCTGTTGACATTTTGGATACTTGTCTATAAACGTCTGCCACATTTATCTTTATATCATTCCACTAATAAATATCTTTAAGATCATGATACATTTTGGTAGAACATTGGTGAATAGAATACCTGGAATTATGCGCTTCTGCCATGATTCATTCTTTGAGCCCATCTACATTTAGAACACACAATCTGCCCTGGTACCTTACAGTACCGTCATCTCCCCCTTGTTCAAAAGCCATAGTCTTTTACTTGTGAATTCCCTTCTTCAGCTGCAACAAGTAGGGATCACTGAATTGTTTCTCATTCACCTCCGCTACTAAGGAGGATTTGGACTTGTTTTGAACAACAACATCGCCATATTTGAAATCTATGAGTCGAACTCCTAGACTGGCTAGTTAGTGAATCTCTTTCATCATGGTTCTCTTATCTTCCTCAACATGATCTAAACTCCCCATGGATCGCTGACAAGAGCATCAGCTACCACATTCGCTTTCCTCGGATGGTAGAGAACATCTAAATCATAGTCCATTATCAATTCGAGCCATCTCCTCTGCCTAAGATTCAACTCCCATTCTTTGAATATGTATTGAAGGCTCTTGTGATCTATGAAAATGTCAATGTGAACTCCATACAAATAATAACGACATATCTTAAGCGGAAAAATCACAGCTACCAATTCTAAGTCGTGAGTCGGATAATTATTTTCATGAGGCTTAAGTTGTATGGATGCATGAGATATAACCTTACCCAAGACCAACTCTTAAAGCATCACAATAAACAACAAACCCCTCGGATCCCTCTAGCAAAGTCAACACTAAGTAGAAGTCAGTCTCGTTTTCAATTCCTTAAAACTACGCTCACAACCATCTGACCATTGAAATTTTACTTTGTTCTGAGTCAATCTGGTAAATGGAGATGAGATAGAAGAAAAACCTTCTACAAAATACTGTAATAGCCTGCCATAACCATAACTTCGAATATCTGAAGCAAAAGTGGGTCTGGGCCAATTCTTAATATCGTCTATTTTTTTAGAATCAACTTGGACTCCCTCACCTAAAATTACATGGTCTAAGAATGCGATTGACTTAAGAAAAATTCACACTTGGAAAACTTAGCATAGATCCCGCGGTCCTGAAGTGTCCACAACATAATTTTGAGATGTTCTGCATGATCTGTCTCACTATGGGAATATACTAGAATATCATCAATGAGATAATAACGAAAAGGTCAAGATAAGACTTGAAGACCATATTCATAAGATCCATGAAAGAAGTTGGTGCATTGGTCAATCCAAACGACATGCCACAAAATTTGAAATGACCATAGCGAGTTCTGAAGGCAGTTTTTGGAATATCAACTTCCTTAACCTTAAGCTGATGGTATCCTGATCTGAGGTCAATTTTGGAATAACACTGAGCACCCTGAAGTTGATCGAATAAATCATCGATTCTAAGAAGAGGATATTTGTTCTTAATGGTGACTTTGTTCAATTGGCGGCAGTCAGTACACATATGTAAAAACCCATCTTTCTTTCGAACAAATAAGACTAGTGCACCTCATGGTGAGACACTTGGTCTAATGAATCCATTATCAAAGAGATCTTTCAAATAAGCTTTTAACTCCCATAACTCTGTTGGAGCCATTCTGTATGGCAAAATAGATATCGACTTAGTGCCGTTAAGCAGATCAATTTTGAATTCAATCTTCTTATTGGGAGGAAATCTGGGAAGATCTTCTGGAAAGACTTCTGGAAACTCATTAACAACTAGTACTGACTGAAGAGTTGGATTCTGGGTATCTGCATCCCTAACTAGATGGTAAATATACCCCTTGGATATCATCTTTCTTGCTTTAAGATAGGAAATAAACCTACTTGTGAGTGCTACTATATCACCCTTCCATTCTATGACTAGTTCACCGGGAAATTCAAATTTTACAATTTTAGTTCTACAACCTACTATGGCATAACATGACGACAACCAATTCATGCCTATGATTACGTCAAAGTCTACCATCTCTAACTCTACTAAATCAGATATGGTAATGCAGTGATAGATTTTAACTGAACAACCCCTATATCCCGCTATCTATACTGACTCACAAACTGGAGTGGATACCTCAAAAGGTTCGTGTAACTTTTTTGGTTCTATCCCAAATTTCTTAGCAACAAAAAAGTTACATATGATAGAGTGGATCCAGGATCCATAATGGCATAAACATCGAAAGTGAAGACTATTAATATACTTGTGACGACATTTGTACGAGCCTCTATATCCTGTCGGTTGGTAAAGTATATAGGTGGTTTGGACCTCCGCCTGTGATACCATACTTTGCCGCACCACATCCTAGTTAGGCCTGAGAATTGTGATTGATTGCTGAATTGGTGGACTGAGCTACGTTACCACCAGTACCTTGCCTTGTCAAGTCCCTCATAAAGTGACTCTGTTGACCACACCCAAGGAAACCATCCATGACTTAATGACACACCCTTGAGTGTCTCTTACCACAAGTGTTGCAAGTAGGATGACGGAAACCCCTATGGCCCACACTAACCTATGACTGCAAGCCTGCTGCTCTAAAATTCTATCTCTTATTATCATTTCTGAACTTTGGGGCTGGGGCACTGGATAAAAATGGAGCAGGTCCTGATGACCTATTTTTGAAGAACTATCTACCTCCACCTGCCCCATGACTAAAGTGACCTGAGGACTTAGCTTTTTTGCTAAACTTCTTGTCCTTCTCTTTCTGCAAGGCTTCTTATTCCTTTAACATGTTCTCACTACCTTTTATGAATGCAACCATCTTCGTAATAGTCATCTCCATGTTCTACGATGTAATATTAGTTGCATCGTACAAGTGGGGATCAAGACCATACATGAAACGCCTAACTCTAGCCCTCATGTATAGAACCATATGTGGAGTATATTTTTCCAAGGATACAAACTAAAGATAGTACTCTTGCACATTTCTGCCGTTCTGCCGTTCTTGCTTAAGCTTTTCAAATTATATACCATTTGCCTCCCTGACCTCAATTGGTAGAAAATGCTTAATAAAGGCATCAACAAATTCATCCCAAGTTGTTAAAGGTGCATCTTCCCCGCGAGACTGCTTTATGACTCATATCCAGATATTGGTAACATCCTGCAACTGATAAGCTCCCAACTATGCTAGATATTTTGGTGGTCAACTATTTACATGTGTGGGGCCCTCACACACATAAAGTGACCCCATTAGACATGGTTTCATAGACTCTCTAAGAAACTTAAACCTAGGGCTCTGATACCAAGCTTTGTCTCACACCGAACCATGGCCTGGGTGAGATACGACACTCGGTGCCTGGCTGCATATGACCGAGCAAACCACATGGTTGCTGAATAAACATGGATATCAAAACAACAACAATAACAACATACCCAGTGAAATTCCACAATGTAGGATCTGGGGAGAGTAGAGTGTACGCCGACCTTATCTCTACCTTGGTAGGTAGATTGGCTATTTCTGAGAGACCCTCGGCTCAAACATGGGAATCAAAACAAACTATAGTAATGATTTAAAAAATTAAAATATCATACTGAGTTTATAATCTAAAATACTCATAGCGGAGAAGTCTGAAAATATCATAAGTCTAAAAATAGTAAATACTGACATGTTTGACATACTGAACTAGTCTAGTCTATGAAACCTCTGACATGAGTTTGACTGAAAATTATCTATCAGGACAAGGCCCTATCATACCTCTATCTCAAAATATAATACTGAAATAATGGACTGACACCCCAAATGAGATAGAGCTCACCAAATAGTTGATACTGAGGCAATCCTACTGAGCTGATTCGTCATCCCGAAGCTCAGCACCTGCACCGTGAAGTGCAGGCTCCATGCAAAGGGACATTAGTACATTTGAATTGTACTGTATGTAAAGCAACTAAAAGAAATAACATAGTTGTGGGTGCTTGGGAAAAGGGCAACCCAAACCAATAAATAAATACTATATTGAATCTGAAACTAAAACTGATAACTAAGAACTAAACAATGAAGCAAATAATAAGAATACTCCATGTACTGAAATGGAGAGTCACATGTTTAACTGAAATAATAAATAATAATAATTGTGGCCTTATGCCCAAGTATACGTATACAATAACTGTGGCTTTAGGCCCAAAGTGATCTATAGCCTTGGGCCTAAAATACCTGTGCTTATCATGATACTAAATTACTGAAATATACTGATATGATATACTAAACATGAAATACTGGACATGAATTCATGAACTGATTATGAGTACTGGAGCTTTAACTAGTTTATAAGCATGTTGAGTATTCTAGACTAAGACTCGTGGATATCAATCACAAGTCTATATTGATTACATACTGCGTCCATAACAACTAAAGTGATAATTATGAATAATTACTAAGTGATAATCACAAGTTTAGTCTTTTCATGAACTAGGGTAAAAATCCCAAATTCCAATGCAATTCACACTAATTTATATGAACGAGGCGTGGGGATGATTAAAGATGTTCCCATACGTAGATAGAAGCTCTACATACCTTAATCGCTCTAATATGTGTCTTAAAATCTGAACTTTGGAGTAGAAACCCAAATCTTGAACCTTAAGTTGGGTTTATCCTGAAAAATCCTAGGTTAAGAATATTGAATTCTACTTAGAGTTCATTAGGATTACAATACAATTACATAGAATCGCGTGAAAAAGGCTTATCTTGGTGTAGGAGAATGGTAGGAAGAGAAAAACTTCATGCTAGGGATTGGGGAATGAAGAATGAAATAAAAAGATTGAAAATCAGGATTATATACTGTTCAGTCGTCGGGGACTTTTATGGTGACTTTTATGATCCGTAAAATAATTAAGGTGGGCTTTATGGCCTGTAAAACTTTGACGGCCCATAACTCCTACTGTAATCCTACATAGTGAGTTGGGTTTCTTGGGTTTGTTTTATAGTGAAATTAACGGTCCATAAAATATTTTACGGTCTGTATTTCTGGGAATAAAACTGAAGAATGCTATTTTCGTCAACTTTCTAATTCTAACACTTTCCACTAGGTCTTAAGTCCCTGAATCATAAAAATTACTTATTCTAATAGTATGAGGTGTTATATCACCTCTCTGGTGGCCTCCCAACCACAACGTGGGGGTGCGGATCCGACACTTAGTGGAGGAGGAAGACTTAAAGCAATTTTTGGGGCTGAATCTGCCCAAGGTCTTTGGTTCAAGAGAAGAATATGCTCCTCAATACTTTATAGATGAGACTTTTAAGGCTCTTAGGGATATGAATGCCTATGGTTCTGAAGCTTTGGAGTTTACATCCTATCAACTAAAATACGTTGCTTATGTTTGGTTTGAGATGTGTGAGTCTGAATGAGGTATCGATGCTCCAACGCCTACTTGGCCTGAGTTTGAGGGGCATTTATGGAGAGGTTTTTGTCCGATGAATAGCAGTTTGCTATGGCTACTAAATATGAGAAAATTGAGCAGGGTACTATGTCTGTTCATGAGTATAGTTTGAAGTTCACTCGTCTGGCAAGGTATGCGATGTATATGATTCCAACGGAAAAGCACAAGTTAACTCGATTTATGCGTGGGTTGGTGCCACATATTAAGTCTGTGTGTGCTGCTATTGTTATGTCTCATACTTGCACATTCTCATCCTTAGTTGGGTTCGCTGAACAATAAGAAAATTAAGGGAGTTAGGAAGTATTAGAAAGGGAGCAGAATAAGAAGGCTAAATCAGTAGGTAGTTTCAGTGGTGCTTATGATGGAGAACAACAAAAAGAGTATTTAACACCTATTAAACCTATGAATCTGTCTAATGTAAGTGTTTCGTCTGGAGGACAAACTCAGATGAACAACAATTAAAACATGTATTCCCAGGGTGGAAATAGACATTTGTATAGATGGGAGGATCACATTTGCTATTATTGTGGTATAAAGGGTCATACTTAGAGGGATTATAGGAGGAGGCATAGTGAAAGGGCTAACTCTTCCAGCCAGAGAAATAATTCATATGCTCATGTTGCTACGAAGAATCCACATGCAGGTAATGCAAATAACACTTCTAATGATTGTGGTAATAGGGCTGGTAAGGCGGTTGCTAACACCACTAATAGGGGATAAGATCGACTTTATGGTTTAGCTCGTAGAGAGGCAGCTGAAGCCTGAGATGTTGTGGTCATAGGTATTCTAACTATTTATTCTCTTAAGGCGTATTAATTGATCGATCCGGGTTCGAATCTTTCGTATGTGATTCTGTACTTTGTCCTTGAATTCTTGATGTGGAACCTAGACAATTGTTGGAACCTTTCTTCTGTGAATACCCCTACTAGTGTTCCCGTTATTCCTTCTAGAGCATGTAAAGAGTGTATAGTTGTAGTTAAGGGTCATGAGACTACTATTGATTTGCTTGAATTTGAAATTGTGGATTTTGATATGATTGTGGGGATAAAATGGCTTTCCATGTGTTATGAAACTCTGGATTGTTAATCAAAATAATTAGGTTTGAATTTCCTGATGAACCTGTTATACAGTGGAGGAATGATATTGTTAAATATTGAGGTAGACTTATTTTGTATCTTAAGACTTACCAAATGAACTCGAAGAGTGTAGTTACCATATAGTTCCCTTAATGACACTCAGACCGTAATACCCTCACTTATTTCCTATTCCAGGTATGTATTGAACCTTTTGGTTACTTAATTCTTGCGAAAGTATAGACTAAAGATATGAATTTCTTAAATTTGTATTTAGGCTTGAATGAAATAGATGTGGGAGTCCCTATGAGGACTACATCATTATTATCGGGTTGTTAGATGATATTTGGTCTTCGGGGAATAGCTCATTTTACAAAGAAACTCTACAAAATTCTAAGAATTTGAGGTTTAGTGAAAAATCTTAAGCCATATCCTGAAAGGGGGATAATGTAACATCCCGTAAATTTGAGTTAGGTGTGAATGAATTAAATGAGTGTTGACGTGTAATATTTTAGTTATGTGAATCCCTTTGGGATGAATTCAAGTTATAGAGAGTCATTTTGAGATCAAACCAAATAAGGGAGTTCATACCTTGGTCTAATTCTGAGGTACGTTGCACTTATGCCCGGTTTTCGGGTAGTTGCATTAAGACTTTGAGATAACACAAATATAACAGTTGTAGGTATTTGAGATACCTTTCCAACCATATATTATTCAGCTTTATTCTAGAAGATATAGCCATTTTACTGGGCACTATGCAGTCTACGTGATCGGTGCGCGATCGTGCACATGAGGCAGTGTACTACCCTTGGTTCACGATCACTGCATGTTTGGGCCTTCCAGCTGCACTATCGCGCACATTGGGATGATGTTTTCCCCTAATTTCATTGATGACTTTTAGGCTAATATAGATTATACTACGTGATTAGAATCAACGAGTGATTCATGCGTTTCAAGAATAAGTTTTTAAGGCTGAGAAAAACCCTAGTTTTCAAAAATTAAGGAACACTCATAGAAACAATTAAAGTTCTAATCTTTAGAATCCTTGTCAGTTGTAGACCGATTATTGAATATGGAAGAATACGTTTGATAGCTTTTAGCGGGAATCAAGGTATGTCTCTTTTTAAAGTCCTTTTGACTATAAATATGATATGATATGTATGTCTCTTTTCAAACATACTTTTCAACCTTTAAAAATAATTTTTGGGCAAGGTTTCATGTGCGTGAGGGAAAAGCCCTCATGGAGCCTTAGGTGTATTATAATCTATTTATGTATTCGTGATTTCTCCAAAGGGTTATTGAAACTTGTGTATAAAGCTATAAACTTTGAACGTGATTTACCCCGATAAGGGATGCATTGAACTTGATTTTGAAAGCTTGGATATTTCATGTGTTTTGGTTTATGAACGAGTTTGGTGAACTTGAAACTTATTTAATAACTTGAACTTTGTTTCTAAACCCATAAATGATTTGACGTACCCTAATAACGGGATGATGAACATAATTCATACTATGTGATTCGATTTCTATGCTATGATTATGATTTGTCTACTTTGTCATGATTCTATTGTATATGTTTGACCTAGATACTCGAGAGGAAGGGTAGTCACTATGGATCCTAGTGTGGTTTGCCTAGCTATTCGGGAGGAAGGATAATGATCAAGGGACAATAGCCCCATTGTGGTTTGCCTAGCTATTCGAGAGGAAGGATAGCTATCGAGGGATTATATCCCCGGTGGGCTTTTTCCTAGCTATTAGAGAGGAAGGATAGTCATTGAGGATCAATAAACCCAATGTAGTTTTGCCTAGTTATTTGGGAGGAAGGATAGCCATCGAGGGTGACAACCCCGATGTGGTTCTTCCATGCGGTTTTAGGGAACCTTAATGGTCATCCTTTCATTTCATTGATTTGGCATATATTGGCATGATTGTGATTGTTCACGAGTGAATTGATGTTGATTTTGAGTTCATAAATGGAAGACTTCATCTTGATAAATGGTATATTAGATTGAAAGTGATTTAATTCTCTCTTAATGGATTCTACTAATGGTTTCTCTAAGTTGGTGAACTGTTTATCTCTGGATTTTGAACTTTTCTACTTACATTAGTGTACTTAATATTATATTATTTTACATTATTTATTATCCCGGTGACACTCACTAAGTACCTAGTACTCATGCATACCGTTGTTGTTTTTGATGTTGTGTCAGGTAACGAATAAGAGCAGGTTCGTGATATGCCTACGACTTAGGAGAACTTGTTGTTTTTGAGTCTATTCAGTGAGCCCACATGATTGTTCGTGGGGCACAATTCTATCTTTATTTTATTAGTATTAGTTTTCAGGATGCATCCTAAAGTTAGACTATTTCCTTTTATCATCTTAGAGGCTCCAATAGATAGACGTTGTTTTGTGGGTATTTTGTTGAGGTCATTATTCGACTCTCATGGGCGCTGCTATGTTTTGACATTTATTTATTACAGACTTCCCCTAATTTTATTTCATAAATTGTGACCATGAGTTCTACTTAGTAATTATATCTTAATTAAAATTATTAATAAAAGACTAAGTAGGGACTTGATAGTATTCTTACATAAGGTGCTTCCAGTGTTGTTCATAGTATTGGATGCATGTTACATCTAGGGTCGGCTTTGGGGTGTGACAGTTTCCAATAGAGAATGTCTTAAAAGTGTACTCTACCCTTGAGTTGATTGTCCTTTATGTCACACTCCAACGTTGGGGGTGAAGTCGGCACCCGAGGCCTGAATAGCCCGAGCATACCACATGTATATCATAACCTAAACGTAAAACCATCTGGGCCAACAAAGACTTAGAAGACAATCTCATGAAGGATAACAACATGTATAAGTCATAGCCCAAACTAATATTCATATACATCACAAGGCCGACAAGGCCACAATGAGTACACTAAAAAATGACTAGAGCCGACAAGGCCAAACAAAATACATACAATAATCTCTAGTTTGCAAGCATTTATAAGTACCATGACATGTCAACAGAGCGGGATAAGGCCCCGTCATACCCAAAATAGCTATAAACATAAGCAACAGTGCCTACCAACTCTGTACAACAACTCTGGAGGAGTGGAGTGTGCCAACTAACAACTGATGTTAGATAACCTACGGTGGAGGTACGTCTGTCTGTCTATCTGTACATGCGGACATGAAACACAGCTCCACCGTAAGGGACGTCAGTACTAAAGGATGTATTGAATAGGTAAGGTAGGTAAATCATATAAATAAGGAATGCAATACAAGAGGAAGGTACATAAGTCAACCTGAAACTCAGAAAGGACACTAAGGGCGCATAACCGACATAATCATGATTATATGCATAAAAGTAAAATCGAGCCACTCTATGAGGTCATATAATATAATATCAAGACTCTCTATAGAGAAAATCTCATAATATCGTACCTGGATATATAAGACTCACTAATGTCGTATCCAACTACAGTTGTGTACACATATAAGTGTCATACCCGGCCGAATACAATGTGACTCAGTAGAAAATAGCTACATAAATATATGTAATGCATGAAAAACCTCAGAACGTCAACAAGAATAGGTCGCAATGACCTAAATTCGTTAACCCCCACCTATCGTTATGGAACCATATACAACAAATATTACAATCCAACAAAATTTTTAGAATCAACCACAATTAGAGGACATCATGATGTACGAAGAGTAATCTCGACAAAAGAAGGATAAGTTCATGTAATTTTCCAAAACAAAAATTATGAGCTTTCAAGATTTCAAGAATAGGACTTTTTCCTATAGATCATGTTACTATGTAACTTGCTTTCTAAGATCATGTTGAAAGAAAGAACACAGGCCTTACATACCTCGTTGCTTAGTCTATGTGAATCCCGAATGTTCTTGGAAGTTCTACGAGCGATTACCTACATTATACAAATGATTGATATCAACAACGGATTCAAAACTTATAAGAAAACTCGTTTGAATATTTTATCAAACACCTACGTTCATGAAGTTTACAAAAACTTTAACATCCAACCTTTACATGAATTCCAACACTACCATTTCATACCAACTCGTATTTACCTCCATAATCTTATCAACATCCTATCAACCTCATAACATATTCCTAGTTTACATAAATCAGCCCAAACAAGATCATAATCCTATTTTCAAAGTTCTACAACTTGTTCTTAAAAGAATCCTTCAACCATCACCTTCCAAATTATTCTATACATCTAAAAACAATAAGAGGTAGATAGAAATTACCTTAAATAATAAGAACCACCTCAAACCAGAGGTTACTTCAACCTCAAGAAGTCTACATAGTCACCACAACATAGACAAAGACGATAAGACAATGATTACGAGATTCATTACGTTAGTCGTTTGTAGTTTACCTTTGGTTTTAGCTTAGAACCATTGGAGAACCTTAGGAAATGGTTTAGGAGTGATTTAGGGTTAGAAATGACATGAAAATGATGTCTGGTCAAGGAGGGAGGTATTTATACAACTTAAAAAAAATTACACTGCCTCAAAATATGCCCAACATGTACAGTACGTACATTTGGCCGTATAAAATGTACGACCTGTACATTCTTGGCCGTATCTCATTGTGAAGAAATTTGAAATTTCTCCCATGCTATATATGGTCCCACCATTAATTTATATGGCCAGTACATTTAGGTGTGGTCCGTACCTCTTGGGGTACTTTCGAAAAGTTATCGAAATGTATCCTCTTAGGTTCATTTAGCTCTCATACTTCCCGACACTTCTATAACAAATTCTAAATCATCATTATTCTTCCATAAGGTCTCATATCCTCTCGATATACTTAAGTTAGTGGATGACACGACCAGATGTAAAAATACAAGGTGTAATATCCTTCCTCCCTTAAGAACATTCTTCCTTGAATGTTGGGGTATCATACATTTAAGGTCTTAACTCTTAAGGATTTTCTAGAAATTTCGGCAGAGTTTTCTCTATAAACAGTACTATCCAAAACCTATCAAGCAGCCCAAAACACATATCCAATGTTACACAGGGTCATATCACAATAAATCATAACAATATTAGCCTCACACGACCATCTATATATCCAGAAATCAAAAGGGTTAGTCATAACTCACCTTAACTGTCAAATTCCAAAGTCTAGGATGCATCTTCTTCCTCTGTGCCAACAATGTTACCTATACAAGGTATACGAGATAAATTTAACATACAAGAAATGAATAAGGAAATCATATCACATGAGTGTCAATATAAACCTGTGGCTTAAAATAAATAAGGATATCTAGATTTCATATCCTCATCAGCTTCCCGCGTCATTTCTTCCACATTATTATTCCTTCACAATACTTTAATAGATTCCACCTCTTTAGTTCTTAACTTACGGACTTGACGATCTAAGATAGCAAATGGAGTTTCTTCGTGCGATAAGTCTTCTGTAATATGAATACCTCTATATGAGTAACACGGGAGGGATCACTGAGATATTTTAGAAGTATGGACATATGGAATATAGGCTGGACTGCCTCTAACTCTGGGCGAAACTCAAGCCTTTAAGCCATATGGCTAATCCTTTGAACAATCTTATACGACCCTACATACTTGGGGCTAAGCTTGTTGTTCTTGCCAATCTCGTTACACCCTTCATAGGTAATACTTTTAGGAAGACCCAATCACAATAGTAAACTCTAGATCTCAATGTTGATTATCAGAATAGGACTTTTGCTGACTCTTACCAGTCAACAATTACTCCTTAATCAATTTCACATTTTCTATCTCTTGTTATACTAGATCTGGCCCCAATAACATCATTTCTTCAACTTCGAACCAGTCGACAGGAGATTTACACTTCCGCCCATACAAGGCTTCATATGGAGCCATCTTGATGCTAGAATGGTAATTATTATTATAGGCAAACTCAATAAGTGACAAATGATCTTCCCAGCTTCTTTTTAAGTCTAAAACACAAACTCGCAATATATCATCGAGCATCTGAATAGTGTGCTCGGATTTTTCATCAGTCTGCAGATAAAAGTTATTCTGAGATTAACCTGAGTGCCAAAACCATTTTGAAAGGGTCTCCATAAGTTAGCTATGAACTGGGAACCTCTGTCAGATATAATTGAAAATGTAACTCCGTGTAGTCGAACTATCTTCTTGACATATAACTTAGCATAATCTTTGGCTGAATAGATAGTTCTGACAAGTAGAAAGTAAGCTAACTTTGTAAGTCTATCAACATTAACCCAGATAGAATTGAACTTCTGATGCGAATAAGGTAACCTTCTAATAAAGTCCATATTAATCGTCTCCCATTTCCATGTTGGAATATCCATATTCTGAAGTAATCATCCAAGTTTCTTATGTTCAACCTTAATCTAATGACAATTGTGGCATTGAGCCACAAACTCCATAATATTTCTCTTCATATCATTCCACCAGTAAATTTGCTGAAGATCATGATACATCTTGGTAGAACCAGGGTGGATAGAATACCTAGACTGGTGGATTTCTGACATAATCCTTCTTCAGAGTCATAAAACATCAGTACACATAATCGGCCTTTATATCTAAGAACACAATCACCAGACAACTCAAATAATTATTTACATTGAAAGGGAATTCCTTCTCTCATCCTGACCAACTCTGGATTATTGAACTACCTTGATTTTACTTTCGTTATTAAGGACGATTCTGCAGTTTTAGACTATAACATTTCCATCATCTGTTTCAAGCAGTCGTTCATTAAGATTGGCTAACCGACATAGGTCTTTGGCCATTTCTAGCTTATTAGCCTCTATATGCTTCAGGCTACCCATAGACTTCCGACTTAATTCATCCACTACAATATTTGCTTTGCCAGGGTGATACAAGATATCCATATTATAATCTTTCAAGCTACAAGTTTATATCGACACTTGTGTGATACAATTTCCTTGAAATGTCTTGCTTTTACTTCTACTATTAGGGATAATTCTACAGCGTTCTGACTATAGCACTTCTGCCATCTGTGTCAAGCAGTCGTACATTAAGACTGGCTAACCAACATAGGTATTTGGCCATTTCTAACTTATTAGCCTCTACATGTTTCAGGCCACCCATAGACTTCTGCCTTAAAGCATCAACTACAACATTTGCTCTTCCAGGGAGATATAAGATATCCATATAGTAATCTTTTAGGACACATGTTTATATAGACACTCGTGCATGTAAGGCATCGGGTGCCGACCACACCCCTAGATTGGGGTGTGACATTGCTCCCTATTATTTTGTTAGATGGAAATAAGACTGTAATGATATATTTTGTCATTACTTGTATTTTGACTATTTTACCCTCATTTACCCAAATCCCGAAGTTATCGGGTAATTCTAGTAGAAGTTGGAGAAAGTATAACCTTGAAATATGAAAGCTTTGACTGAAAGTTGACTTTTATATAAATAGACCTTTTTTGGAATTTTGTCAATTCTGTGGGGTTCAGAGGGTCATCTAGGGGTGAATATCAGTTCAGTAGAGGTGGTACCACAGGAGGAGCACAATCTGTTCTGAGCAGTCGTGGTAGTGCACAATGTTATACATTTCTGGGTAGGTCGGAAGCAGAGGCTTTAGATACTGTGATCTCAAGTAATATTTTTGTTCGTCGTCGGCCAGCTACGATCTTATTTGATCCAGGGTCTACTTATTTATATGTGTCTGCTTATTATGTTGTTGGTTGGGATTTGACTTGTGACTATCTTGACTTGACTATATATATGTCTACTCTCGATTGGGGATTCTGTGTTGCTTGCTAGAGTCTATCAAAATAACTTAGTTACTTTTATGGGGTATGATATGTGTGTAGATTTGATGATCTTGGATATATTAGATTTCGACGTTATTTTGGACATGACTTGGTTGTCTCCGTACCATGCGATCTTGGACTATCATGCCAAAACTGTCACTTAGGCTATGCTTGGGATTCCTATACTAGAGTGGAGGGGTACTCGTAGTTCCGCTCCAAAGAAGATTATGTCCTACCTCCATGCAAATAAGCTTATTGATAAGGGATATTTGACTTATTTGGCACATGTTCATGATACTAGTGCGGATTCTCCATCCCTTGAGTCTATACCGGTTGTTTGTGAGTTTGATGAGGTATTTCCTGCTGATTTCTCGGGTAAGCCACCCGACCGTGATATTGATTTATGTATTGACTTGGAGTCAAGCACTCGTCTTATATCTATTTCACCTTATAGTATGGCACCGATGGAGTTGATGAAGTTGAAGGAGAAGTTACAAGATCTTTTGGATAAGGGGTTCATTAGATCGAGTGTCTCCCTTTGTGGTACTCCTGTGTTGTTTGTGAAGAAAAATGATGGTACGATGAGGATGTGCATAGACTACCGTCAGTTGAACAAGGTTACCATTAGTAACAAGTACCCTATTCCTCGCATTGATGATTTATTTGACCACCTACAAGGTGCTTTGGTATTTTCAAAGATTGACTTGAGATCAGGCTATCACCAGTTGAAGATTCAGGCTAAAGTTATTCCGAATATGGCCTTTAGGACTCGTTATGGTCATTACGAGTTCCTAGTGATGTCTTTTAGGCTTACGAATGCCCTAGCAGATTTATGACTTTGATGAATAGAATTTTCATGCCATACTTAGATTCATTCATTAATGTTTTCATTGATGATATCTTAGTGTATTCGAAAAGCCAAGAGGAGCATGAGTAGCATTTGAGGATTGTCCTTGGGTTGTTGAGGGAGAAGGAGTTTTATGTCAAGTTTTCCAAATGTGAGTTCTGGCTTAATTTTGTGGCATTTTTAGGCACGTGGTAACAAAGGATGGGATTATGATTGATCATAAGAAGATTGAGGTAGTTAGAGATTGGCCGAGGCCCACTACCATGACTGAGATTCATAGCTTTGTGGGATTGGCCAGTTATTACCGCCGGTTCGTGAAGGGATTTGCTTCTATTTTTTCTCATATGACTAGATTGACTCATAAGTAGTTTCCTTTTCAGCGGTCTGATGCTTGTGAGGAGAGTTTTCAAAAGCTCAAGACTTTGTTGACTATGGCTTCGATCTTGGCATTACCCGTGGAGGGTAAGGATTATTCTATTTATTGTGATGCGTCCCATTTTGGTTTGGGCATGGTGTTGATATAGAAGGGAAAGGTCATTGCTTATGCTCCTAGATAACTGAAGATTCATGAGAATAACTACCTTACGCATGATTTGGAGTTGTTAGTGGTGGTCTTTGCCTTGAAGATTTGGAGGCATTATTTATATGGAGTCCATTGTGAGGTATTCACTGATCATCGCAGCATACAACATGTATTCACTCAGAGAGATCTCAATTCTAGGCAACATAGATGGATGGATCTTCTAAAAGATTATGATATTACTACCTCTATGTATACAACATGATAGTGTTGTGTGCTATGTAGAGAGACATGACGTTGATCCTTTGGAGAGTGTCATTACATGCCTTCACTCACACCTTTTAGTTGATTATGACATGATTGTTGATGATGATGTGCATGGGTACATGTCTTCTTGTGTGGTAGATGTAACCATATTTGGGAGTTACCAAGCCTATGGGAACCCATTATGGGATGATGTTGCCCTTCCTTATAAGGATATCCTCCCTTGGGGGATGATAATCTACTTGTGGGAAGGAGTTTCTTGAAAAGGAAGGTGAAACTTGTTTACAAAATGCCACATCTTCCTTATGAGTCCAAAATCCTAGTAGCATACTTGATCTTACTCTTGAACCTCACAGTGAAGCTTCATTGGATGATACCATAGATGAAGAAGTTATTTTGCGTGACACCTTTCTTTACTATCTATTTGCATATGCTGAAACTCATGCTTTTATTGGGAGTGCATCTTATATTTTGAGGGGTCTTATTGGGGTATATCTTTGTATTTTTGACCCTCTCCCTTGTGATGAAAACCTTCTCTTGGAGGGAAATAATATATTTGTTAGAAAGGATTGTTTAGGGAAAAAGGGTGACGCTTACTTGCTTATTGACACTACTTCTTTGTGTATTCCAGCTTGTAAGTGTATACTTGGATATGGATTTGTGTCTAATGGTGATGTTCCATGTAAGGATCCAATAGATGATGTTGTTTTGCGCACCTCTTTTCTTTAGTATGTATTTGCATTTGATGATGATATTTGGAGTATCCATGTTCTTAATGCTTCTTGTAAAAGATTGTTCTTTGTAAGAGTGATTAATGCTTAGTTATACCACAAGTTTGTGCATCCTTGGCATGTTGATAGTTGTGTTCATTCTTACACTAACCCTCGTGCTGAGGTCTTTGTTTTGTATTTCCTTCTTATGGTCTTGCAAGGTTCGGATTTGAGGTCGAATCCTTTTCAAGAAGGGGAGGATGATATTTGATGAATTTTATGATGTGTTTAATGAACCTCCGATTAGTGACGATATTGATAAAGTTGGTCACTTGAATGAGTATGACACACCACCCATATTTGACACATATGAAGATTCAATAGTCTTAATAACATGGCGATTTTGCAAGTTTTCAAAGATACCGAAATTATAAATTTCTTTAGTAGCAACAAATGGAATAGTACATTTGTTTAAAGCATCTAAGTGTTGTGGAAGTTCATGTTCTTCCGTTCTAGCATTCTTAATGCTATGCTTATAGCTTTTGAAAATATTCATGATAATGAAAAATATCAAAAATTGCATTATAAATTTTTGCATATTGGATTAGTGCAAATTGCATTTAAACCTTTAACTTTAAAAGGTTTACCTGAAAATTTTATGACTGTTCTAAAAGATGCTAGAAATTTAAATTTGAAGCAATCTCTTATGGGTGCTATGCAATCCAGTCTGGCCTATGGACCAGTTTATTTTGATGTCAGACCTAATTTTATTCTATCTTTGTCTAATCCAATAATATTTTGCATGCTTTAACTTTATATGTCAAAGCTCATGGCTATAATTATATGCCTGAAATAGAAGTTATGTGTATCTATTATCGTATCTATTTCCGTGTGTTAGACACCATGAATCCTAATTGTAAGATTATGGATGATAAGAGAAATAGGAAAACGGTTCTTATAGAAACCAACCTAGCCAAAAGGTCTAAGATAACTACTAGAAGACCTATCAGTTGGGATAAAATTAATTATCCCGATGACTGGCTAATTGAGAACGCTATCCCTGTCCAACCTAGGATAGATACTCATGTCGCTCAGGTTGTTCAGACCACTGATGGAAATATCCATCTCCAATTCGCAACCCAACCGTCTAAATCAGGTAGATCAATGTCATCTCATTATTACCTCTCTCATTTTGATGACATTCTCAGACCTTCTATGGCTAGAGCGTCAACCTCTCAGGTTAACGATGACATTTATAAGGTGACCACTCCTTCAGAGATCTCTCAGGATGAGAAGATTGAGAAATAAAAATAGGAGACAATCAAATTCCTATAGGAATTAATACTGATCCTACTCCCAGTGAAATGGAATTCACTGATTATTTTAAGGATGGATAGTGATCGTATTCGTGCTTCACCTCTGGATTATAGTCCAGGTTCAGGTCTGAGAAAGATTATTTCGAAAGACTTTCTGAGTGAGGATTATCGTCTTTTTAGAAGATGGTTCTTCTCAATTTTTACTGATAAGGAAGCATGTTCCATTAGAGAACAATTTTATGATGAGTTGCAAACCAAGCAGGATTATAAGTCTTTTGTTCGATGGTTTGTTGAATACTATGCTTTTCCCAATATCAATGTTGTTGAAAGACAATGGCATTTAGATTCTAAAAAAGTTCTTAGGAGTATATACCCTCCAGATGAACTATTTTTATTAAAAAAAGAACAATAGAAACAATGATTTACAGGCCCAACCTTTTATGAAGCTAATACATCATACCCTTCATAATGGCCCTACTATTTATCATATCAATACCATGTTCAAACAGCATAACCATACCAATATTCATCTCAAGGTTATTAGTGAACAAATGAGCTTATTACATAACAAAATTGACAAGCTCAGATCTCTTATAGAGAGTCAACGAGTTAAAGAAGCTGCTCCTAACCAGCCTCCAAAAACTTTGGAAATTCCTGCGAGCATTCATCATCCTCCTTCAATGGAAGGAATCTCCCTGGCAAAACAGACCAAATAACCATTAGTAAAGAATCTTGAAGATTTACTTTCTCAATTTCAGAATAAATTGAAGATTTCTTCGAAAGATGGTTCTACATCTATTGTTACGATGATTAGTACAGATAAATTATTTGTATCTGACAATGAAGCACATATTGCTGCCATGAGGAAGGGTAAATGGAAATCCAAATTCAATTCGGAGAATTACTATTATCCAAGACCTACACCCATGGATGTTCTAATTGAAGAACAAGCTTATAAGAATGAGCCTACTGCTTATACCGGTACAGAAATTGTTGAATGGAACATAGATGGTGGCGTTGATAGTTAAATTTTCAAGACGTGCCACAAAATCATTATGTATGCTACAGCAGCTAAAGCTAATCACCAAACTGATGCTCACATCGTAAAGATGATAACTGCAGGATTTACAGGTCAGCTTAAAGCTTGGTGGGATAATTATCTCACACATGACCAAAAACAGTCTATTATGAGTGTTGTAAAGCAAGAGGGTAATGAATCACAACCTTATGCAGTTTTTACTCTCGTTCTAACCATTTTAGATCACTTTACAGGCAATTATTCTAACAATTATGATAATATCGGAACTCTTCTGCAAAACCATAGGTGCCCCACCTTAACTTCATTTAGGTGGTATAAGTATGTCTTCCTTAGCAGAGTGTTAAACCCCCAGAAGCCAATAGTAGTTTCTGGAAAGCCAGATTTATTGATGGCCTTCCCTCTCTTTTCGCTGAGAATGTTAAGAGATCCCTAAGAAATGATTCAGGTGATTCTCAGATCCAATGGGATTTTAATTCTTACGGACAGCTAATAGGCAAATGCATGGAAGAAGGATTAGCTCTATGCAATGATCTGAAATTACAAAAGCAGCTTAAAAAGCAGAAAGGGACAGAAAAGTCCCAATTAGGAGAATTCTGTCAACAGTTCTCATTCGATGAACCGGCCTCTCACCAGAATGGGAAAAAGAGAAAAAACTCGGTTAAACCCCATAAAAGAGAGTACTATGAAAAGTACAAATTTGACTCTTATAAGAAATATGCTGCAAAGAAAAGAGCCAGAAATGCAAAAAAGGATTATATCCCTAAAATAGAAAAGAAGTCGCCTACGTGCTATGCATGTGGTGAAAAAGGACATTACGCCAATAGGTGTAAAAAGAGAAATATCGATAAGATCAAGAATCTCACTATATATGCATTAAATATGCTTTGATGAAGATTATCGTCTCATCAAATAAGTCTAATGACTCAGAGGAGACTATGAGTTCAGATTATGAAGATCCTTACTCCTCCTCTACGGAAGATGAAGCTCCTTGCACCTGAATTGCAAAAGATAAATGTCATGCTATCAAGGATAGTGAAACAGATGATGAGTTTTATAAACTTCAAGCACAATTCTCCGTCAATACCCCTAAAATGTAGTATGTACGTGTGAATACCCTTAAAATGTATTGACTAATAAACATGCAAATTTATGACCCGTCTGAAGGCTACTTGGATAGAGATGGATTGAGTCAGAAAACTATTAAGTCATATATTATCTCAATCCGTTCAACTGATACCAAATTTAATTTCTTTGTTTGTCCTTGTAATTTGTCCAATTACCAAACAAAGCTAATAATTTTTCTCTTTATGATAACTATATATAACATGTGAAATAAAAAAAAAATTAAATATTTTGATAAAGTTTCTCATAGATCAATTTGGCCACATATTTAATTAAAAATTAGATCAGCTTTTAGATATACTGAATATGGATGAGTCAAAATAGATTTAGTTAATAAATAAGCAGTAAATAATCTTCCCAGACTTGAGCGGGTTGGGTGAGTCAATTTTTCATCGTGCTAATATTTTCAACCTTAAATGTAGGAACTGTAATTTAGAAATTAATAATGCGAGAGTTGTAATGCAAATAGTAATAATACATGAATTATAATGTAGAAATTAACATACATGTTTTGTTTACTTTTAAAAAAAATCTATTTAATAAATGAAGAGTTAGCTTTATAATTTTAATTGTTTTAACCCGTATATTATTAAAAGTTTAATTTATATACATTATTAATGTCTACATTTTTTATATTGTGAGGTCACCAAAAGGATATCACAGGTTAACCAACCTTAAAATGTCAAATTTCTACATGTTACCATCAATAAAGGGAGTATAATGAAGTAAACAATTTAACGTAAACTCTATTATTAATCTATTACCTTATTCCAACGAAACACCCCTTAGCAAATACTACACAATAAATCTCATTAGACTAAATTTTGTCAGAAAAACCAAAGGCATAGCATTAACTGCAAAAAAAAAAAAAAGCAACCACAGTACTTTTCTGGAAAACGCCAAAAGCCTTTGATTACTAGTACAACGAATACCAAATTCTCTTTTTGTCTAAACTATTCATTTAGATCTTCCTAACTACCTCTTTCCCATTTCAACTTAATCCTAGTCACCCTATCTCCTATAAAATCCCCCTATCTAATTCCCTTTCTCTTTAATTCGACAAACATGGGAAGCCTTGATTCAAATAATAGCACTCAAACCCAATCCAATGTCGCAAAATTCAACCCACTTGACCCCGAAGAGTTCCGTTTACAAGCCCATCAAATGGTTGACTTCATAGCCGATTATTACAAGAACATTGAGAACTACCCGGTTCTAAGCCAAGTCGAGCCTGGTTACCTCCGGACCCAATTACCCGAAAATGCCCCGTACCGTCCCGAATCTTTAGGCACCATTATGAAAGATGTCCAAAACCATATTGTCCCTGGTATGACACATTGGTTGAGCCCTAATTTCTTTGCATATTTTCCAGCCACCGTTAGTTCCGCCGCGTTCCTAGGTGAAATGCTTTGTAATTGTTTCAACTCCGTCGGATTTAACTGGCTGGCTTCACCAGCCATGACGGAGTTGGAAATGATAGTCATGGATTGGCTAGCCAATATGTTGAAATTACCAAAATCATTCATGTTTTCTGGAACTGGTGGTGGTGTACTTCAAGGTACAACCAGTGAAGCTATACTTTGCACCTTAATAGCTGCTCGTGATCGTAAGCTCGAAAATCTAGGCGTTGATAATATTGAAAAGCTCGTAGTCTACGGCTCAGATCAAACGCATTCTACGTATACCAAGGCTTGCAAGCTGGCTGGTATTTTCCCATGCAATATTAGGGCGATACCAACATATATTGAAAGTGATTTCGCTTTATCTCCTCTGGTCCTACGTAGTGTTATTGAAGATGACGTGGCAGCTGGACTGGTCCCACTTTTCCTCTGTGCTACTATAGGGACCACTTCGACTACAGCCATTGACCCTATAAGTCAACTTGCTGAGGCGGCTAATGAATTCGACATTTGGCTTCACGTGGACGCGGCTTATGGAGGTAGCGCATGCATATGTCCAGAATTTAGACAATATCTTAATGGTATTGAACGTGCTAACTCATTGAGTCTTAGCCCTCATAAGTGGTTACTTAGTTACTTAGATTGTTGTTGCATGTGGGTGAGAGAGCCAAATGTGTTGACAAAGGCGTTGAGCACGAATCCCGAGTATTTGAAAAATAAACGATCCGAATATGACTCAGTTGTGGATTACAAAGATTGGCAGGTCGGTACGGGTCGAAAGTTCAAGTCCATCCGATTATGGCTCGTCATGCGTAGTTATGGCGTAGCCAATCTTCAGAGTCACATTAGGTCTGATGTTCGAATGGCTATTATGTTTGAACAGTTCGTTAAATCTGATCCGACGTTTGAGATTGTCGTGCCTCGACGTTTTTCGCTGGTGTGCTTCCGGTTCAACCCGGTTAAGGAATCTGAACCGGGGTACATCGAGCTATTAAACAAGAAGTTGCTTGATTGTGTTAACTCGACTGGTCGAGTTTACATGACACACACAATAGTAGGTGGAATATACATGCTAAGGTTTGCTGTAGGTGCCACGTTGACAGAGGACAGACATGTAATTTCAGCTTGGAATTTGATTAAGGAATCGGCCGATGCTTTGTTGAAAATAAGTTATTATGTTGTTTAGGGTCTATAAGAGCCGAAGAGGAGTAAAGAAAGCCAAATTAAATAAATGGTTGGATTCTGTATGCTATGTGGGTGGATAGGCATTTGTGATTGTTTTGTAAATCTCGGACAAAGAAGTCAAAGCAATCTGCAGTTGTCTTAATATAGATATTTGAAATAAGCTTAATCTGTAAGCACTTTGGTGGAAGAAATTAGTTATAAGCCCGTCGAGGTCATGTATTTTTGAGGATCTTTTAATTTTCTGCACTCAGTAATAAAACAGCATTGATTATCAGTTCATCATTTTGTTGTTCGACAGCGTATTTTATCAGTTTTATAAATTGATTATATTATCTTCACTACTTAATTCATCTATTTCATTCATTCGAGGTTTAATTAGATTCTCCTTAACCTTAAGCTACAAACCCAGAAGTCCAAATATTGTCGGTCATTAGTTAAGCAATGGCATCTTACAGCTTGTTTGGATGTTTGTTATAAATGGTTTCATAACTTATCGTATTATATTTATTGTATTGTATTATTTAAATATAATATTTGATAGATTGAATCGTTTATCGTAGTTATATAATGTTACACATCAGTAATTTGAAGGCTAAACTTACAATATTGGTATAAAAAAAGTAGAGTACGAAGTAGAGTTATTATTAAAAAAAGGATAAAGAATTAAATATATTATTAAACAATAAGAAAAAGGCAAAATGAGAAAGAAAAAGAGTTAACGATACGACTACACCAAATCGTCGTTACAGAAAATATGACTTTTCTTCATTATATAATGATATGTTACAATAAAATTTACGTAACAACCACAACAAATATTATATTTAAAATAACAATACAATACAATACAATACAATACAATACAATACAATACAATACAATGCAATACAATACAATACAATACAATACAATACAATACAATACAATACCATATGTAACAACCATCCAAACAAGCTATTAGAATTACAATGCATTGTTTCAGATATAATATAATATCTTCCGTCTACTAAAGGATTTAGTAACTACCAACAAACAATGGCGGATCTAGAATTTTTACTCGGGGGTTCGGAAAAAATAATAAAAGCTAAATATAAAAAATAATGTTGTCCCTGAGAATCGAATCTAGGATGCTAAAGACAATTTTGAGCAACTTGGATCACTTGAGCTAACATTTTACATTTGTTCAGGGTATATATATATATATATATATATATATATATATATATACGTAAACATAGAAAATCTATTTTATATATACAATGTAATTTTTTGCCAAGGGTGTTCAACCGAACACCCCTGGAGACCCCCTAAATCCACCCCTGCCAACAAAGGTTGTGGTGAAATGGATAGGGTCCCTCCACTCTTAATCGGAGGTCTCGCGTTCGTGTCCGGAGTATGAAAAAAAATCTGTTACGAAGCGCTTTCCGCTTAAATTGGTCTTCCGCAGCACGAATTCAGATTAATCAAGATTACATTATGTATACCGGACATCGAATGAGAAAAAGATTTAGTAACTTATATACCACTGTACACATTTTTTATGCATCAATGCAGTACTTTAAATTGTTATAGCATCTACTTTATTTTTTTACATTACTTATCTTCATTTATTATAGAAAATTATGTATGCACATTTACTTATATTAAGTGTTCTGGTTGTATAATTTTTTGATATTGTAACACTATAGAAGTTAAATTTCTAACTAAAATATCATTTTGTTTAAGAATTAGAGCTTAAATTTTATACATCCCTGATGTAAAATTAAATGTATATTCATAGCATCTATAAGATATATAACTAATTAAATATGTATGGTTATATCAATTATTAATTTACCGATAAAATTAGCAACTAACATGCTTCATTGGTTAAAATATACCAACATACACAACTATCTGTGTATATATAATATAAATCCCTAACAGTATAAGTTCCTAGTCTCCACGAGGTCTTTGATATCGCGCAAGTCAAATGGGTAGATAAGCATGCTACTCCTTACTATTATCTTTGTTCACTTTTACTATATTCATTATACTAAAAATACATTTTAATTTTTCTTGTTATTTTTAACATATTAAAGGAAAAACATATTTTTCATGTTTTACCATGAAAAATAATATCAATTAATATGAGTACTGTGGTATAACACAATTATTTCTTCAAGAAAGTAAAAAGATCAAACTGAACAAGTAAAGTGAACAGAGAGTTACTTGTCACTTTAATTTTTTACACATCCTTTCAATAGAAGTTTTATTTTTCATTAGGGCAGTCCGATGCACTAAGTTTCTGATATGCGCGAGATCAACAGAAGGGTCAGACCACAATGGTCTATTGTATGTAGCCTTACCCTGCGTTTCTGCAAGGGGTTGTTACCACGGCTTGAACTTGTGACCTTTTTAATTCTTTAAAACCGCAAATATCTTGTAATGACAAGTAAATGACCAGAGGGAGTATTATTTTTCGGCTATCTCTTTACTCAATAAAATATTATGTGTTTGAATCGGTTGAAGATACAATTAAGTAAATAAAATTTTGTTCTCTTTAACAATTTAAAGTCTTAGATTAGATGAATATATATTTTAACATGATATTAAAGCAGGCACGTGGTCCTGAATTCGAGTATCACCACTACAATTATCAACAAGAATTTATATGTGTTTGACCTATATAAAATAATTTGATCCACACGCAAAGAGTGTATTGAAGACATCATTATGTAAATAAAAGTCTTGAACACACGGATCACGCGATTGTATTCTTGTGGCTTGATTAAATTGGTGGGGACGACAGATATGATGGCTTACATTGGCCAAAGATAAATTTAAAATTTAAAATTAATAAGTTCATTTTACATTCTTTGAAAATATGCATTCAAACGTAATAGTTATAACACTGTTCAGAATAAAAAAGAAATTGTTGATTAAGATAAACTCATACCCACGACTATAAGTTTGCGGGCTCTGACTTTAGACAGATATAGAGAACACAAGATAACAATAGAACCACCACCAAATACCAACTTTAATTGCAACAGTAAATTACTAGCTATAGGTTGTTGGCCGTTCATCGTTTATGGATAATATATATATATAACGTGTAACAAAAGCTTAATTTGTAGAATGAAAATGGCTGACGTTGATGAGCAGCGATAAACATATATAGAAGATAGTTATGAATGGCGACAATTAGCAGCTCAACAATTGATTGTCGTATTTGTGTTCGATCCTTATCCAAGGTAAGTGTTCATATATGTACGTAAGTACGTACTCTTATTTAATTAATACAGTATTATTTCTTGAGGAGTATATGAATTGTGGGTTTATCATCTCCATGCAGTTTGACTTGAAATAGCTGAGGTAATAGACGCTAGCTCCTCAAATTCGGAAGTTCTATTTTCGTGTGAAAACAGTTGAATACCCCCATATTCATAGGCAGTTATCTGAAATGCGGGGCGACAACAGACTTCAAATCTACATCAACGTCTCATAAAAGCTTTTACGCTTAGTCACATGGGAATAATGATATACAGGAATCGGCTAACCTAGCCTCCTCCGTTTCTTGGGACCAACAAGGGGCAGTATAAAAATATTCACCTATTATCCATTGACTACATCTTTGTATTATCATATGCAACGTAATATTGTCTCAATTTATATGAAAGATTCTGAATACAAGAATCAAAACACTTAATTTTGACTAAGAATTAATTAGTTATAGATTTTTCAAAAAATATATATTATATTTGAAATTATACGAAAGTTACTGTAAGTCTGTGTTACTAATGATTCAAATTATTATAAAAAAATCAAGAAAATTGTATTTAGAAAAAGTTATTGATTCCCCAAATAATAACACCTTCACATACAATGAGACAAAGAGAGTAACACATTGTTTGGTTTGGTAGAGTGTATAAAATAGTGTTGAATAATGTGTATTAGTAATGTTGGTATTAGTTATGATGACATTAGTTATGCTGAGATCATTTCCTATCCATTGTTTGATTTGGTGTATTAAAAATAAAATATATTGTATCTAATATTCCAAAGTGGCTTTTGTGGCATTATATTGAATTTAAATATTGGGACGAAAATCTTCAAATGTATATAACGTAGACTTGAAATATTCTACCTATGGTGCTCCACTCTGCACCATCTTTCATTGGATGCATTGTTTTTATTTTCCTGTAAACTAGACAACCTAATTTCTACTACTTAATCATATTACTTCCTTTTTAACTTATTCACATCCCTTAAGAAATTGCTCATTCCTAGAAAATTATGAGTGTTTTTACTAACTTATCCCTAATTAATGTCTAGAAAAGAAAATATACTTAATGATCTTGAATTTGATTATATAAATAAGGATAATTTTGAAAGAATAAGGTCAATTTCTTCTTAAAATCCTAAAACACCATTTATTTTGAAACAAAAAAGCCTAAAACACCACTTATTATGGAATGGAGGGAGTAAATTTTAGAGTAAAATTATTTTTGACGAAATATTATGTTACAAGATTTGGTCTCACTTTTAAGTAAAGAGCAAGTCTCAGTTACCTGAGATATCGTGGAATAATTGTTTTGAAAAAAATTAAATGATTATACTTAATTAGTGGAGAACATGTAATTTATTTTCAGAAGACTCTAAAAGTAGTTAAAAGATCATATGGTTATGATAGTTTAGAGGTTGTTCAATGAGTTAACTAGATGGAATCTATAAGATGAACAGTTTAGAGGTCGAATAAAAAATCTGCTCATATAAGAGTATATTTTAAGTGCCAAAAGTTATTAATAAGCATAAATGGGTGGTGACTGTAGTATATTGTTTTAACACTCTGGCTATAATTACCCGTTGGATTGTTATTGTGCTTTTAACCCATTTACCCTAGTTGGCCCTTCCCCAAGTCCCATTAGTATGATTTTGATCCGTAGGGATGGGCGACATGGTTCCCAAGGTAGTCGGGAGAGCTTTGTGATGACTATGTCGAAGTAAAATCTTAGAGTGAAAAATGGTTGACCGATAATTGACTTTTGAGTAAACGAATCTTTTTTGGAAATCTGTTGATTCCGTGAGGTCCGGAGGGTCGTTTATGACTTGGTGGGGGTAGTTGGTTCGGTTTCCGAGACTCTCGGATTCTTTTTCTATTGGTTGGAGAGTTGGTTTAGGCCATTGGGGGTTGATCCGAAGAAATAGACCTCCGATGAGAATTTTGAGACCACGAGTGAGTCCGTAGCGTATGCGTATTTTTACGTGTATGTGCATATCTGATTTGTGTCTATGAGGTCTCGGGTGATTGTCGGATTTCGGAATGAATTTGTGGGACTTGAAAACTGCCGGTTTCTGATGTTACTCGCTGGGGCGGGCGTTAGTGCGCCCCAGCAAATGTTGAGTTTGGTGAGGGTCCGCCGTAAGTTTGGTGAGGGTCCGCCGTAGTGGACATGCAGCCGCTATGCAAAGTGTTGAGATTTGGCTTAGGCTACGGGCGCGGGCTCCGCTGTAGCGGACCTTGACCGCTGCAGCAGACGACGGAAAAAACAGAATCCTTTTTAAGTGTAAATTAGGTCTTAAATCTCCCATTTCGAAAATATTCCTCCAAGACACTCTTAGGGTGATTTCAAGCATTTCTTGGTGATCTCTCTCTTGTGACTTCAAGTATTATCGCGATCCTCGGAAAGGCAAGGCTCAGGTGTGACCATTTGTGATTCCCGCTCAGCATCCAGGTAGGTTACGGCTTACCTTCTGGTTAGACTTCGGTTAGCGAAGCATATGTAGAGTTAGTTATTATCGGAGAAATCATGTTACGCCTTCGGATATGAAGTTGAGATGAATTACTTAGGTTTGATATTGTTGAGTGATTTGTGCGCTTGTTGCCTCTTTGTGATTTATTGGCTTGCTGCCTAGTGTTTGATATTGAATTTGTACTTAGTTGCCATATCGTGATTGTGATATAGTCATCTCTCATTTATCTTGGTATTGTCATGGATAGAGGAAAGGACTTGATTTGATACTGATATTGTGATATGTGTCTATGTGTTGCACGATTGAGATTTGATTATGATTTACACTTAAGATTGATACATGCACATCATTCATACACATTCTACATGATTCATTGTTGTAAAATGTGATTTGATATTATTAATGATAAGAGGGAAAGTGAAACATCTGAGGCTTCCTATCATGGTGTTTTCTACGTACATATTTCGTTATCATGGTGTTTGCTACATACACCATGGTGTTTTCTACATACACATCTCTTGCATATATAATTGATGTTACCTATGTGGTCCGAAGGAAAATTATTCCGGATATGGCATTGTATAGATTTGAGAATAAGTTCATATTAATAGTTGATTTACAGATGTTGTTATGTTTATTCATCTCATGATTAGTGTTAATTTGATATTCATACATGCATTCATCCTCATTTCCATGATACATTAACATTACATGTGATCAGTGTGATGGTGATTCCATGATACGTTGATATTACCTGTAATTGGCGTGATGGTGATAAGTGAGGAAGAAATATATCTGTGATTCTTGTAACACATTTGATAACATAGTCATCTTTGGGTTGTGTGCGGAATGGCTAGTGGTAGAGTCATTTCCAGGATGTGTGTGTGGAGTGACTGGTACATGGACTTCATGGGTCTTCAATGGATCATGACTTTCGGGACGTAGAGATATTCCGCCCGGAGCATGTGTGTACGATATGAGACAGATGGTTTGTTGTATTCATTGTATTGCATGATGCGTTTCAGCCTTGATTCCTTTGTTGTTGATTTGTTTGAGATGTTGTGTGCTTGTTAATCTCTTACTTGGACACATGATGGATTTGAGGACTAGAGGTTCCTCCTAGGCTATAACTATAGACTAATGAGATCTAGTGTAATTCACATTACTGCAAGTCTTACATGGATGTGCTTAGTGATTACTTCATTCTCGTAGTTTTTGGATTTTGACTAAATGCTCTATACTTGGGTGTTTACTCTTGAACCGTGATAGTGTTTGTACTTGATTGCGAGCATGTCTATCATTCAATTTCTTTCTTTATATATGTTAGCTAACTGTTGTTGGCCTATGATACCTACCAGTACATAATGTTTGTACTGATACTACTCTTGTTACACCCGTTTCGGGGTGTAGAGTTGTTGCAGATATATGGGCGAGATTCGATTAGCCTTCAAGGATCTCATGGAGTTCATCTAGACTTTTCTGTTTAATTCTCATTCTAAACAGAAGTGTCTTCATGTTGTGGTTGTAATTTTTATTCCAGTTGTGTACTTACAAGCTCTTGTACTATTCTGATCAGATTCCTTAGATAGTTGTTGTATTCCGCATTATTTTATATCATTTATTTATGTTGTTAAATAAATCTGTAAGGGATGGGTTCGCCTACCAGGTGAGAAAAGGGTAGGTGCTCGCATGATCACTGATTTGAGTCATTATAGTGGCTTGAAGGAAATCATTATGGCAGCACTTGACTAACCTTGCTCAGGGAACCACTATGCCTTGCACTACATTTTAGGCTTTTATCCACCCTAGAAAAGTGTGGCCTAAACTATCAGAAAGTGTTACCTTTGATCAAAGGCCACACTTTTTGACTTTAGACAACACTTTTTCATGGATGGCCTAAAGAAGCATAACCTTTGCCCTAAGGCCACGCTTTTCAGGCATTGGTTTAGAAGCTACGCTTCAAAAGCGTGGCCCATAAGGTACAAAGGCCACGCTTTGTAGTAACTCATATCGCAACGTTAAAACTACACTTTCAAGTGTTGCCTTTGCTTCCTTAGCCTGAATAAGAGCAAAAAAAAGAAGTGAGAGGATAATTCTTTGCGCTTGAGCCCTTGACAAAAGATATTCACCTTTGAGAGCTGCACTGGGGGCCCACCTCAGAACCAATGTACGTACTACTTCATTCAAACAATTACACCCAAATGCTCCCTGGGACGACTTCGATGTGCCTTAGTTTCGTTTCTCTTTGTGCATCTTTCTTTTTTAGGAGATGTATTCCACAGTTTTGCTAACCAGTGTGAAGTTGAGTTCTATCTTTCCCTAGTTTATGCAAGGCTAACCTTCGGGTTTTTGCTTTCTGGAAAAACCTCTTACCAGATGGTTGTTCGCTACAGCCTTTAAGTCTCGCCTAGCCTCTAATAGGGATATGGATGGAGTCTCGCTCAATAAAGAGAGTTGTAGGATTCGTAAAACAGGAGAAGAGCCTTTACTTTCAAATGAAACTAATATGTATTCAGAGATAATGACTATTCAGTTAGCTGCTGAAATCTGTGTGCATAAAGGCTTCACAAATATGGTGATTGAGACTGATTCAATCATTGCTAGACTGATCATGATACAAGAGGTGTCTGCACCCTGGATTGTTGATACAATAGTCAGGAAAATTATTACATTGTTGAAGATAATCAATTCGGTCGTTGTGGTCGGACTCTATTATGGATTTCTGACCACATTCTTCATAGGGCCCTCTTATCTCTTCCTTCTCCGAGCTTTGGTTATGGAAGAAGGAACCGAGAAGAAGGTATCAGCAACAATCAATTTCTATTCTTTGTTATCTGTACCGAACTTATATGTTCCAAAGGCGAGTCATTCTTTCAATTCAGTAGAGCGATAATCCAAATTTTAGGAGTATACCGGGGCCATTCTTCTAAGAAATAAGAAAAATAGGGCAATAGATTCATTCAGTAACTTTCACAACAATCGGAATTTGACCTCCTGTGCCTGTGAATTAAAGAAAGAACATTTGTGAAGTGTAATCTTTGCCAATGTAAATGCCACAATTTATAATTAATAAGCCACAATTGCCATCCCTATGCCCACACTTTTGAAGTGTGGCAATGTTATCTAGGCTATAAAAATATTTATACGACACAATTTTTGGTTCAAAAGTTAAAATTTTGTTTTGCATACATTCACTAACGAATCACATTATTATCATATATAATTGATCTCAAGCATCAAATTAACTAATAAGTAATTCAAAAGTAATACTTCAAATGTATAGATTTATAATAAATTTTGAAAGACAACATATGTCTTGTACTACACATTTATAAAGAAATATTTTAAGATGTGCACTAACAATAAGTTCCACAAAACAAATGTATTCAAACACCACAATTGTTCAAAAACTCATCATTCACTTCAATAGATCGAATCGACTTGTGACCACCATTAAAATTGGATCACTCGCATTTTCCTAAACATTCAAAATGATGTTAAATGTTAGAAAGAAATCAACGTGTAGTATGCATTCATAAAGTATCATATTTAGTACAACACTATGGATTGAAATAACTTGATTGACTAGCATAGGCTTCCATCGAGCCTGTTACAATTGAACAAACAATGCACAACTTACATTTTGTCTTACACTTTATTTGTAAAAGAAATTGATAAATGCCTAATTGAATCTATCAAAACTCCAATTAACCTTCGGAAAGAAATTCCAACTAACCAAGGCAACCAAAGTGACAACACCTCATCTAACAACCACCAATTGCTATCATTTTAGAGTACCAAAATATAGTACATCAAAGGATATTTTTTATGTTCACTTGCATATCACATTAAGATTAATGTTAAGGAAAGGAAAAATATCACTCCTTCCGTAGCCAATCTCTACTAATTCAGTGCCCTACAACTAGTCGTCAAACTACATGAGTTGAACATGCAAAAGGTAATACTATATGCAAGGAGAACTATTTTAGGTTGAAGGTAAAGAATAAAATACTCAATAAGGAAACTATCAGTTAACAGAAAACGCAGGGTCATAAGCTTGGCTTGGTTGATCATCTTTTTTATTAGATTCTTGGTATCAAACTCATTTCCAATCCCACACCCTAAAAGAAAAGTGTCATTACAGATTTGCAACTATAAATCAGTACCCAGGTACAACCAAGAAATATAATTTCTCGGTTGTTCAATTGATTAATGTTTCATAAACTAAAATAGTTGAAGGGGAGCTTTGGAGTAACTAGTAAAGTTGCTTCCATGTGACATGGAGGTCACAGGTTCAAGCCGTGGAAACAACCTCTTGCATTCCAGGTCACAGGTTCAAGCCGTGGAAACAGCTTCTTGCAGAAATGCAAGGTAAGACTGCGTACAATAGACCCTTTTGGTAACCCTTCCCCAGACCCCGTGTATAGCGGGAGCTTAGTGCACCGGGCTGCCCTTTTAAATTAAAATAGTTCAAAATGGAAGGCACATGCTCCTAATATGTTGTTCTTTCGTTTCATTACCTCTCCGCTTCACATCCACCTCTTTCACAGTTAAACAAGATTGCAAGATTCGTCAATCAAAAACCAGATATCAATCAACATGTCGCTCTTACATTACTAAGGAACTGATAAATAATCTCTTAAACAGTGTCAAATAAGAGTCAACAACATTCTTGTAGCCTCTTTCACATTAAAAATTTAGCATTTAAATTTTTATGATTTATGAGATATAATGATGACAAGGATTAGGTAGTACATACGATCAAATTCCAACAGTTTCAATTATTATAAGAAATATTTATACAGAACATCGAAACTACAATATAAGAGAACAAGGTAATCATATCGTGTTGTCTGCCTATGAGCACCAGTTCAATCCCCAACTTAAAAAACTGAAGGAATCCAGAAGACCTATTCAGTGATCCTTACAACAGTCGTCTATTACAAAGTTGCAGGCTTCCCAAGTTAAACTCGCCCCTATTTTCAGCAAGATTATATAAATGATAATATTTTTTTATATATATAAAACAATCTGCATGATTCTCCAGGTAATTTATCTAGCATAAACCTCTACTGACCATTTTGTATAATAATAAGATGAAAATGAAGGGTTAAATAATGCATTGACAATTCAAGAACTAAATCTTTTGGAACAAAATAATGCACAGTTCAGCAAATCGAGTGCTACAAATATGTAACCCTTTCATCATCCAAAATTAGATCAGATCTTTGATGCATTCAGAATATCAAGTGTTATGTTATCAACCTCAACCAACAATGTCTACATTTCCAACCAAATAGTATACATAAACTTAAGTAGAAAAAAACAAATCGCTTTGACAAGGTATAAACTTACTGTTTCACCTCTCGAATAGTAACAGATTTAGAAAAACACTTACTATCAACAAGAGACCACCAGAAAAGTTAATATCTGTGACATTTTCTTCCAAATATAGGACAAAACAAACGCTCTACACACTTAAGTATCAACTAGAATACAATATGCACATGTGAACATATCTGAACTCTCAAAAGTAAAGCTCTCAAATCAGGAAAAAAAATGTAGAGAATGTAGAAAGAGGATTTTAGAAAAAATAGAAACGTGATCTACCGAAAACTTAACATTTTCAAGCATAAAATTTAGTATTCTCGGCACTATGAACAAAAATATATGGTAAAAATTCTATAATAAATAAATAAAGTTGAAGAGACACCTATTTAGTATCACTGTGCTGCCTCAAATTCCGTTAGTCCGCAATCTTTTTTAGTATGCACACCACCTGCTAATAATAGAAAAATATAGGAACTTAAGTAACAACAATAGTGCAGTTTGCAAATAAGAATAAAGTTTGACGAAAACATCTCACAAGTATAGCAAGTGTAAAGTACATAAAAGATGCAATAAGTTTGTACTAACAAACAATCAAATATAAAAAGAGTAAGCTAGCACAGTAGCACTATAGGGTCATCGACAAAATCATAATCAGGCACATGAAAGAAATAGAATACTTAAAAGATTGCAACAATCTCATCTTCATTTCTGCATATTAGATATCTAAGCGAACATGGAGGCTTTTGACCTCTGAGTTGGTTAAGACACTTTCATGATACACAAGAAAGCTACTGAATAAAATGCTCAAAAATATAAAGTGGTAACCGGAAAAAGAGGGTAACATGAAGCCCTATTTGAACTTGATAAAATAGACAAGAAAATATCATCAATTTGACATCCAAGGCAAAAGTCTTTAACATGTCTCTAGTTATTAATCAAGAAATGAATGAGATAATTTTCACCATTTAGGTTAAGCGCCATCGCCACGATAGCAAATCATTAGGATCTAAACTTTTAGTCTATAATTTCCAAAAAGAAACAAAATCTAAACGGGAAAGCAACTTTTACAATAAAAGGTTAAAACCTTACAATTCAAATGAAATACAAATAACACCGAATTCAAAAATTATGAATAACATTACAAACAATCAATGGAAAATGAATAGAAAAGAATTATCAACCTCAGAACTCAACAATTCAGTAAAACCTTCCCATAGGACAATCAATTTAGAATGCAAAACATATAAACACTAACAAGCCACAAGATCTTCAAAAATCTAAAGAATTTCCCAGGAAAGCAAACCCTAGACATAAGCCCATAAAGAATTTGTACCCAGATTCATCGAGAAAGAATTCATTAAGAAGAAAACTTAGTCTGTTTAGACTATTAATCTTTCCTTATATTCGAATCAAACTCCAACTTAAGATGCCACAAATCCACCAGAACAAATCAAGATTAACAAAAGTAACAAATTTCAGACAACCATTTCAGAATGTAATAGCACAATCTAATAAAAACATATCTAAGCACATGAATCTCTATCCTATTTCGAACTAACTCGCATTCTATAACCACTTCATCAAACTAAATAGACAGGATTTAGGTAAGCAACAGTGAGTATCGAGCAGATATCAGCTTCCATTACTTTAATTTCCAACACCAAATAACACAAATATCCTGTCGGGACCTATGACATCTATATAATACTAAACAATATAATAAAAACACTGAATTACCTAATTTCAGAAAGTACTTGACATGTAAATTTTATATATAATCTTAAAAGATGAACCTTTGTCATTTGAACTAATCTTACAAGCCCAACAAGTTTTGAGAGTAGGTTGGAAGTACAGAAAAATAGTTCACCTTGTGAAGAATACAGAACTAAAACCCTAGCAGCAGAAACAAAGGAAGAGTAGAATGTTACAATACTACAATTTTGACCTTATTTATTAAAGTCAACTTAGTCCCTAAAGTTGTAATGGTTACATTTCAGTCCTTATGTTTTAATTATTGCACTTTAATCCCTGTAAGGCCTTAAGGCCATCGCTACTCTTTTGGTCATTGTTAAGGAAAACAAAATTTTATCTCTCTTCTCTTTCTTCTTTCCTTCTTTCCCTTACGATCCAAAACCCTAGTAGCAGATCTCGAAAATCTGTTGTAATGGTATCAGAGCCGATTCCGACACCGGGAATCGACGTTTCACCGAGCTTACAGAATATGTACGACGACATTTGAATGCTAAAGACTCAGCTAACCGTCATATCTTAAGAAACGAACAAAAGATTCGATGAAAATGATAGGAAATTCGAAGAAACCTGTAAGAAACTCGAGATTCTTGAGCAGAGGTAGCTTGAAGAGAACCGCGAGTTTAATCGAAAGCTGGAAATCCTCTTAGCCAGCATGCATCAAAATAACTTCGGAGGGTCGACACCGGCGACACCAGCAGCTACACAGGCAAACCTCATTATCGGCTCCATTCTAACCAACATGCAGTCGGTGACACTAGGGTATGCCATCGAACAAGCGTCAGGTAGCAAAACCCCTAACCCTATGTCTCATTCTTACACACCCTTGAGTGGTAGCTTCAGGAGAGGGTTTACGTTTCCCCCGACACCGCATTGACAAGTCCCTTAATATTTAAAAACCCTAATTATTCATCATCACCCCCAATTTTAACTGGACATTGTTCACACTCCGAAAGCCCCAAATAACCCAAGAACCCTAATACCCAAAATTAATTTTCCCGAGTTTGACGGTATTAATCCGAGGAGCTGGTTGAGAAAATGCTAAAGGTTTTTTGAGTTATACAATATTCCAGACGAAGAGAAGCTCAACTATGCTTCGGTACACATCGGGGATAAGATTGACTTATGGTTGGATGGGTATACCATGCACCTTAAAGGAACCATGACTTGGAGCAGGTTCTGTGTTGAAGTATGTCGGAGGTTCGGGCGCCTGAGACCTCAAGATGTTGTTGAAGAGTTCAATAAGCTGACACAGCATGGTACTATTGACCAATACCAAAGCAGGTTCGATGAGTTACTTAGTCATATGGCAATATTAAATCCTTTACTTAATGAAGCACATTATGTTGCTAGTTTCATTAGTGGCCTCAAGGCTGAAATCAAACCCTTAGTTAAATTAGCCAATCCCGCTACTGTTTTAGATGCCTATGAAGTAGTCAAACTGTATGGAGAATCCTTTAAAGCTCTCACACCTTTTATTACCACAAGATATGCCTCCCAATCCACCCCAAAACCAATAACCACCGCCTACCCAAAATACCAAACCAATCCCACAAAAAACCACCCCAGAACTAAGACTATCAAAATCCTCTCAAACTAACTTATCTTACTCACAAACTATCAGGACCTCCATATAAACGAAACAACTTCCCCCTCATCTTTAAACTCTGAAAGAACAAGGATTGTGTTACAAGTGCAAAGAAAAATATACCTCTGGTCACAAATACAATGGCAGAGGGTTACATGCTATGGAAGATATTGAGGTAGATGGTGAGGAAGATCAACAAGAGGAATTTGTAGATGTGGCAGAAACCTTAGAAGAACCAGTGGATGAACAAGATGAAGTTTCAATGAATGCTCTTTTTGGTTTGAGTACCACAAAAGGGAAAGTGACTACCATAAAGATCATAGGGTATCTGGGAAAGTACCCTTGACTATACTCATAGACAGTGGCTCCACCCACTCGTTTATATAACCTTATATCATTAAGAGGTTAAGCTTACTGAAAAAGCCTCTAAATGGCCCCTGAAAGTGATAGTAGCCAATGGACAAGAAATGATTTGCTATTTTGAAAGCCCTTCAATCAAGTGGAAGATGCATGGTAAACAATTCTGTTACAAATCGAGCATTCTGAGGGTAGGAGGTTGTGACATGATACTTGGCATGAATTGGATAGATGAAGTGGCACTAATTATACTGCATACTAGGCTACACAACTTAAACTTCTTAAACAAGGGGGACATGATCACATTATATGGGGATCAAGAGGATACTAAAGTTACAACCATTGGCATTGAGAAATTGGAGAGAATGCTGCAATGTGGCACATGTGAAGTAGTAGCTGAAATTGCATTAATGGGAGCCGAGAAGGCAGAGAAAGGGGACCCAAGTGTGACTATTGTTATTGACAGGTTGTTGCAAAAATACAAAGAAGTGTTCCAAGAGCCCACTGAATTGCCACTAAAGAGAGAATGTGATCACAAGATTAATCTTATCCCTGGAGCCCAACCATTCAACCTGAGGCCCTATAGATATTCCTTTGATAGAAAGAATGCTATTAAATCCATCATCACCGGTATGTTGAAAGCTGAAACTGTGGTTCCTAGCCACTCAACTTTTGCTTCACCTGCACTATTGGTTAAAAAAAGGATGCTACTTGGAGGTTATGTATAGATTACTAGAGACTCAACATCTTAACAATCAAGAATAAATACCCCATTCTCATGATAGAAGACTTGCTAGATGAGTTGTCCGGGGCCCATATCTTCTCCAAAGTGGATTTAAGAGCTGGGTATCACCAAGTGAGAATGAAAGAGGGAGAAGAATACAAAAATGCATTCAGAACACACCATGGTTTATGGGAATTCAGGGTAATGCCTTTTGGTTTAACTAATGCACCTGCCACCTTTTAGTCACTCATGAATAATGTTTTCAAGGATCAATTGAGGGTTCATATTGGTGTTCTTTGATGATAAATTGATATACAACAAGACCATGGAGGAGCACTTGATATATTTGGAGATTGTTCTACAATTACTTCAGGAAAACCAATTGTATGCCAAGATGAGCAAGTGTGAATTTGGGAAATCATAGATAGAATATTTGGGGCATCTTATTACCAACCAGAGAGTGAGTACTGACCCAAGTAAGGTCAGTGCAATGCTAGACTAGCCACAACCACACACTATCAAGTAATTGAGAGGATTCTAGGGTTAACAGGGTACTCTAGAAAGTTTGTAAGGGATTATGCCCATATCAGCAAGCCCTTGACAAATTTATTAAGGAAATGAGAGTGGATGGAACCCTGAAGCTGAAGCATCATTCAACACACTGAAAGCAGCTATGTCAAGCACCCATGTGCTAGCATTACCAGACTTTACCATACCTTCTATATTAGAGGTTGATGCTTGCAACGCTGGTATTGGTGTTGTGCTGATGCAGGACAGAAGGCCATTGGCTTTTATGAGTCAAGTGTTGAGTAAAAAACACTAAGGATTATCCACTTATGAATAAGAGTTGATAGCACTATTACAAGCTTTGGACAGATGGAGACATTAATTACACCCCCATCACTTCATCATAAAGACTGGCCATTTCAGCCTGAAATTCTTACAAGCGCAGAAGATAACTACTTCATTATAACACAAGGGGCTCACTAAGTTGATGGGGCTAAACTTTGAGATCCAATACAAGAAGTGCGTTCAAAATAAAGTGGCTGATATCTTGTCCAGAAAGGATAATCATCCAAATAAGCCAATCAGGGAGACAGATACAAAGCAGTTCCTAGTTTTAACACAATTACAACCAAAGTGGATAGAAGAAATCTTAGATAGTTACAAAGGGGATCTTCAGGTGCTTCATGCAATTACTACTCTTAGCACAAATCTAGATTCTAAGTCAGAGATGTCACTACAAGCAGGACTATTGAGGTATAAAGAAAGAGTCTGGGTGGGTCAAAATGGAACCCTGAGACATGACTTAACAAAAAATTTACACAAGTTAGGACTTGGGGGACACTCAGGAGTATGGGCCACTTATCAAAGGCTTAAAGCAGTTTTTTATTGGCCAGCCATGATAGAACAAGTGAAAATTGTGGTACAAGAATGTGAAGTCTGTCAGAGATGCAAAGATGAACAAATTGCCTACCCAGATTTGCTGCAGCCTCTACCTATACCAGAAGAAGCATGGGAACACATCTCCGTGGATTTCATTGAAGGGCTACCTAAATTCGAAGGGAAAGACACTGTGTTAGTAGTTATTGATAGATATAGCAAGTATGCTCATTTTATTGTTATGGCCCACCCCTTCACAACACCACAAGTAGCCAAGTCATTCTTGGATAACATATATAAATTACATGGGTTACCTAGGAGTATAGTGTCTGATAGGGATAAAATGTTCCTTAGTAAATTTTAGAAGGAACTGTTCAGGCTATTACAAGTACAATTATGCTTCAGTTCAGCATATCACCCATAGACAGATGGTCAAACTGAGACACTCAATAAATTCTTGGAAAACTATTTGAGATGCATGACCAACCATAAACCAAAAGAGTGGCACAAGTGGCTAGCACAAGCTAAATTCTGGTACAACAGTAATATACTATTCAACACTAAAAATGACTCATTTCAAGGTCTTATATGGGTATGATCCTCCACATTTAACTTTTGAACTCATTTCTAAAACCAAGGTGGACATTATTGATCAAATGCTTAGAGAGAGACAACTGATGACTAAGGTATTGAAGGAAAATCTGACCAAGGCACAAAATAGAATGAAGATTAATGCAGACAATAAGAGAAATGAAAGGGAATTCACTGTTGGTGATTGGGTGTTTTTGAAGCTACAACCTTATCGGCAAACATCTATAGCCTTAAGGAAGAACCTCAAGCTTGCATAAAGGTTCTATGGTCCTTACCAGATTACTCAGAAACTTGGGCCGGTGGATTATAAACTAGTACTACCAGATGGTGCCAAGATACATCCTGTATTCCATATCTCACTGCTGAAGAGAAGAACTGGAGATCACATCATCTCCTCAATTGATCCCCCATACTGCTCAGAAGAAGGCCAACCATTAGTAGCACTAGTCGCAGTTTTGGATAGAAGAATGGTGAAAAGAGGAAACAAGGCTACCATACAGGTTCTGATTCAATGGGCAAATTTACTACCGGAAGAGTTCACTTGGGAGGATTATCAATTCATCAAATCCCAGTTCCCGGAGTTTCAGACTGACTATAGCAAGTATTGTTTGAAGAAGCATGGAGTGTCACAATACTACAATTATGACCTTATTTATTTAAGTCAATTTAGTCCCTAAGTTGTAATGGTTACATTTCAGTCCTTATGTTTCAATTATTGCACTTTATTCCCTGTAAGGCCTTAAGGCCATCGACTACTCTTTTGGTCATTGTTAAGGAAAAACAAAATTTTATCTCTCTTCTCTCTCTTCTGTCCTTCTTTCCCTTACGATCCAAAACCCTAGTAGCAGATCTCGAGCATCTGTTACATAGAAGTGCATGACAATGATTTC
The DNA here is from genome assembly GCA_034509755.1 of Anisodus tanguticus. Taxonomy (NCBI): domain Eukaryota; kingdom Viridiplantae; phylum Streptophyta; class Magnoliopsida; order Solanales; family Solanaceae; genus Anisodus; species Anisodus tanguticus. The sequence goes on along the minus strand of CM067544.1, from coordinate 24,343,541 downwards.
ATTAGAGGTATTGATGCGTGGAAACCTCATATTGCCAGAAACCCTTCATCATCGCAGGTTTATTTTGCCTTTTAGAAATTTGGGGGAAATTTAGATATAGGAGGGAACATTATTATTTTAGCCAAAATTTTATGAGAATTATTAGGCCACACTTATAAAGTGTTGTTTTTAGAATTACAAAAATAGCACACTTCAAAAGTGTAACCATATGTGTAATTAGGGGTTGCCAATTGTATTATAATTTAACAACGCTTAGAAATTGTAGCCTATACTACTAAATAGCATGCTTTAGAAGCGTTGCCAAGGTTAGCATGGACAAAACCTCTGTAAAAAGGCCACACCTAGAAAACGTTCCCATAGATATCATTGACAACACTTTTCAAGCGTTGTCTAAAATTGATGTGGCCCAAATTTGTCGTAGTCTTGAATTGTTAGTGGTGACTTCAACTCCATATTGAGTGCCAATGATAGATTGATGGGGAATAGTGTGACAACCTCTGAAATTAAAGATTTTGCTGAATGTATTCAAAACACAGAGTTAACAGAGGTACCTTGGAAGGGTGAATATTTCACTTGGTCTAATAAGAAGGTAGGGGATGATAGAGTTTGTACAAGAATTGATAGTCTTCGGTAATCATGAGTAGATGTTAAATTGGGGAGACATAGTGACATAAATGATATGCCACCTGTCTCTGATCATACCCTTATGGTGTTGACTTTGAAGGCCAGTGGATGTACTAGGAAAACTTCATTTAAGTTCTTCAATATTTGGTCTGCACATGATAAGTTTTTACCTATTGTGGTTGATAGTTGAAAACAAAGATATGCTGGGAAAAAAATGAAAGTTGTATGGCTCAAATTGAAGGCTCTAAAGGCAGATCTTAGGCACTTGAACAACACAGAGTTCAAATACATTTCTCAAAAGATTGAGGAAGCAAGAAAGAATCTGGTAGAGGTTCAAAGGAAGTTGATTAGCCAGTGCACAGATGGAATGATCATAAAAGAGAAGCAAATACTACAGGATTTGGAGAAGTGGTCTTTAATAGAAGAAAGTGCACTACAACAAAAAGCTAGAGCTAAATGGATTCAACTAGGAGATGGTAATAACAAATACTTCTCTTCAGTTATCAAGGATAGGACTCAAAGAAAGAGCATTCATGAACTTACAACTATTAATGGAGATAAGTTAACAGATGCAAGTGTCAATACCAGAGAGATAATTCAATTTTACCAAAGTTTGATGGGGACTTCAGCCACCTCTCTCCCAGCAGTGAATAAGTTGATCATACATAGAGAGCCAGTACTGTCTCATCAGCAAATTTGTCACTTGTGTTCAGATGTAACAGATAAAGAAATATATGATGGATTGATGACAATTGGAGATGATAAAGCCCCAGGCGTAGATGGCTATAATGCTGTATTTTTCAAGAAGGCTTGACCCTTAATCAAGCAGGACATCACTGCAGCAGTCTAATAATTTTTGTGATAGGGAAAATGTATAAGGCAATCAACTGCATAGCTGTAACCTTAATTTCTAAAATTGTCCATCCTAATACAGTTAAGTAATTTAGGACGGTAGCTTGTTGCACTGTCTTGTATAAGGTTTTTTCTAAAGTTCTTGCTGCTAGAATGCAAAGTGTTATAGCTAGTGTCATCAGTGAATCACAGGCTGGGTTCATTCCAGGGAGAAGAATCTCAGATAATATCATACTTCCACATGATCTAGTTAGTGCTTATACTAGAAAACATATCACCCCTAGATGTATGGTAAATATTGACTTGCAAAAAGCCTATAATTCAGTCGAATGGATTTATTTGGAATAGATCATGGAAGAATTCAGATTCTCTGGGACATACATATCTTGGGTCATGAAATGTGTCAAGACAGTGAGCTATTCTATTGTAGGAGTGGCCAGTGGGCCGGGCTCGGGTCTGGCGGGCCGGGTCTGGCGGTGTCGGGGTCGGGGCGGGACGGGAGAAGGGGCGGGGTCGGGTCGGCGGTCTCGGCGGGGTCGGGTCGGCGGGACTGGAGCAAGTCCCGTCCGATCCCGATCCCGTCGGGCTCGGGTCGGGGCGGGCTCGGGTCGGGGCGGGCTCGGGTCGGGATACGGCGGGTTGTTTTTTTTTTTTAAAAAAAAAAAATAACATATGTATAAAAAAAACTCAATAAACAAAACAAGATAGTGTAATAAAAACATCCCAAGGCTGTTTTTGTGCCTCTTATATTATTTAATAGACATATGATTTTTTTGTAATACAAATACAATTGTCTAAAATCTAAATTGCAACTTTGTGGTATTGTCCAAAAGTTACAAATTACATAATAAAATTACAATTAAAAAAATTACATTCTCAAAAAAACCTGTTCTAATTGCTTGATGATTTCATGTGGTTCTTCGGTTGGAATTGGTATTTGTTGGTCAAATTGATCCACGTCGCTTCCACTACCTTCGGTTAAGATTTCGTTGTAGTTTTCATCATCTTCTTCGTTGATCTCCGGTTGACCGCACCTTCTCCGCTCCGCTCGTATCCAATCTCTGAATAATACTGCAATTTCCAAAGTTGTCTCCGGCTAATGAGTGTACGTGGTCTCCTATTTGATATCGCCTGAGAAAAAGCGCTTTCGAGACGCGAGTTGACGACGCTTGAATGTTCAAAACATCTCGAGCCATCATTGAAAGTGTCGGAAAGGTCTTCTCATTCCCCCTCCAGTATTTCAGCAAGTCTTCATGTCCATCTTCATTGATAACTTCTTGATACGGTACAGAACCCTGCAAAACAAAAATATCCAACTCGCTAATTTGGTTAGTAGTAGAGGTACGACCGCACATTCTATTTCTGAGGCTTTCAATACTAGCCGCGAAACTTGACATGTCTTTTGTGAGGTTGTATTGAAGATGAAGAAGATGGTATGGAAGTTGGTAAGTTACTAGCATTTTCTTGTTGATAAAATCTATATATATTTTTGCATTGGTGTTCTACGCTAGACAATACTTCTTCTTTAGTTTGTTCAATAGGTGGTGGGTGATTTAGATTTTTGGGACTTGGAGGTGGTAGTACTTCTATACAATCGTAAATAGTTTCAATTAGTGATTTAGTACCGTCTATTTTAATAGTAGGATTTAATACGAGAACCAATAATATAAATAGAGGGAATAGGAATAAAATATTTTTTTATTTTGAGAAACATTTTTTTAATAAGTTTGCCTTATAATTTGGTTTTTCCATATATTCACTAAGTAATAAAAATATTAGAGTTATATAAAATAACATAGTTGAAATAGTAGGATAATATATACCGGAAAATTCTTTTGTTGCTTGAAAAAATTTCTCTAAAAATACAATAAGTTCGGAAATTTTTTCCCAATCACTATCTAAAATCATATCAGCTGGCTTTTTATTATGAGAGTTAAAAAATAAAGTTATAGGTAATTTATAGTCATAAGCAACAAGTAGTTGCTCGTATAAAGAATTCCACCTAGTGGATACTTCTTGTGGAATTTTTCTAAAAGGTAGTCCACAATCATGACAAATTTTTTTATATTCTTTTCTACGTTGTACTTTATTACTTTTAAAAATAAAGTTTATAGCAAATTGTATTTTACTAAGAATGTCTTCAAAAAGTGATAGACCATCCTTTACAATTAAGTTATATATATGGCACGCGCATTTTATATGAAAATGGTCTGGAAAAGACGGAGTTAAACTATTTTTTAAAATTGTAATTGCGTAATTGTTACTAGAAGCGTTATCTAATGTAATAGTCATAATTTTATCGGTAATTAAAGTAATAATCGCACACTTGATAAATATTTTCTGCAATAAAAGTACCAGTGTGCCTATCATCTATATATCTATACGCTAAAATACGTTTTTGCATAGACCATTTATAATCTATCCAATGACAAGTTACAGTTAAATAATCATGGCCGTTAGTACTACGACCTATATCAGACGTGATGGATACTTTGCCATTAAAATGATATAATGAAAAACGTAAATATTGTTGATATTCATGCGCGAATTTAAATACATCTCTCTTAACAGTTGATCTAGGAAAACCGTTAAAAACAGGATTATATATATCTCTAATGTAATGAATAAAACCGGGAGATGAAGGAAATGAAAAAGGCAAACCCTCCACAACAACTAATTTTGATATTGCTTCCCTATCTCTATGTTTATTGTATTTAGAGCCTACAATTCCCCCGTCATAGGGTTAATTTGACCCTGTACTTGGTCCGGAACAGTATCAGTATGTGAACCTTGTCCCGATGGAGCGGGCGTTTGCGCACCCGGTTTTGAAGCCTGGTATTGGGCATACCTAGCTAGATGAGCACTTACTACGTGTCTAATTAAACCCCCCGTCCCACCGTGACCTTTTCCAGTTTTAAATTTTAAAACATTTTTACAAATTTTACATATGGCTACTTGATTCTCTACGTCCCTATCAAAAAATGTCCATGCATCTGATTTTAATGGTCGTTTTGCTGGACCTCGTCTCATACTAGGGGGAATAGGAGGTATTTCGAGTTGAAGGTGCACTAGTGGGTGTGTTGTCATCAACATTAGTGGGTATATCATCTAGATCATCGTCTAAATTAAAGTCTTCTTGAGTTCCAGAAAATAGCTCCTGGTCTAAATCTAATGGTATTGTAGGAAAATGTTGAGTATCAACAAAATCATCTGTGTAGGAATAAGATGACTAGAAGAAGTACCCTTGCCCTGGTTTCCCCTACTAGAAGAAGCACCCTTACCTTTACCCTTAAACATACCTTTTAATCCTTCCATTTTAATTATGATAATAAATAAATAATTAAAGACAATAAAATTAAGTGATCTAAACTAAATAAACAGACAATAATAATTTAATGAAGGAACGAATGTACCAAACGCCGACGTAACGTCGACGTGTAATCGAGAGGTTGAAAATTGAAACTTTGCTCGATGGAAGATCCTCAAGCTAGTTGCCAACTTCACTACCAATTCCCAAATGAATAAATAAAATTGAATATTTAGCAAACAATGTAGAATTGCAGAGAGATATATTGAGAAATTAGAGAGATTGTAGGAAGATTTGTGAGAAAGATGAAGAGAAAATGAGTTATTTATAGTTGAAAAATTGGATTAAAGTGTAAATATAATAACTTGTGGGTTAAAAATAAATATTAAGGGGTAGGGGGTTGGGGGAGGGGGGGGGGGCTAAAATGGCGTTGGCCAACGGCCATAATCTAAAATGGCCGTTGGTGCAACCGCCATTTTTGCAAAAAGCGGGCTCGGGGCGGGCTCGGGTCTCGCGGGCTGGGGCGGGCTCGGGTCTCGCGGGACGAGACCTCGTCCCGTCCGAGTTCGAGTCCCGCCCCGTAATTTTATTTTTTTTTTTTTGGCGGGGTCGGGGCGGGACCGGGGCGGGCTCGGGACGGGCTCGGGTCGGGGTCGGGCTGTCCCGGCCCACTGGCCAGCCCTATTCTATTGTAGTTAATGGTGAACCAACAACTCCATTCCCAGCAGCCAAAGGTCTTAGGCAAGGAGATCCTATGTCTCCTTTCCTATTTGCCTTAGATATGGAGTACCTGAGTAGGATCCTAAACAACCTTACAACCAACCAGCATTACAAATTTCATCCAAAGTGTAAGCCTCTGTGAATCACTCATTTGAGCTTTGCTGATGACCTATTGTTGTTTGCTAGAGGGAATTTTCCTTTCATTTTGGCAGTGCATGAAGTGTTTAATCAGTTTTCTAGTGCATATGGATTGAAGGCTAATCAAAGTAAAAGCTCTATATACTTAGGTGGAGTCAGTCTAGATCAGCTGGAAATTATTATGCAACGGTGTGGGTATGTAAAAAGAGATCTCTCTTTTATATACTTGGGTATTCCTTTGGCTACTAAGAAGCTCACAATCATGCAATGACAAGCATTGATAGATAAGATACTTGCCAGAATTTCTTCTTGGACTGCTAAGAAGTTATCCTATGCTGGGAGGACTCAGGTATCCAAGTTTATATTGAAGCTTACTACAAAAGTTATGTATGGTCTAGGGATAATGTGGTATGCAACCCTAAGTCATGTGGTGGACTTAACTTGATTAATCTACAACTATGGAAGCAATAGCTAAACACTGCTGAAATGTGGCACACAAACAATATAAGATGTGGATTAAATGCGTTCATATGTATTATATAAAAGCTCAACCTTTCTATGAATGTCTTAGTCCCAAATAAGCCAGATGGATGGTGAAACAGATCATTGAAGCAAGTCCAATAGTTGCAGCAGCTCATGGACAAGTTAAGACAAAGAAAAGTGTTATTAGATTTCTATATTTACAGCTACTAGGAGATCAACCAAGGGTCAGGGTGGAAGTGTATGATGTTTCAAAATGCAGCAAGACCAAAGGCCAAGTTTACTTTATGGTAACTGATGCATGGTAAGCTGCATACTGCTGACATATTACTAAAATGAGGATTGAATGTAGAACCAGAGGGTTCCTTATGTCATCAAGTAGATGAAACAAGAGAACATTTGTTTGTTAACTGTGACTATACCAGAAGGATTTGAGAAAGACTACAACAATGGCTTCAGAGAAGAACAGGACAAAGTAACAACTGGCAAGCTCTTCAAGATCATATCATCAGTGCATCTAAGGGAAGATCCCAGAAAGCTACACTCTTCAAGTTGATGTTTACTGAGTTTATATATGTCATCTGGACTGAAAGGAGTCATAGGATTTTTTAGCAGATAGAGCAGAGTTGGGTAAAAGTGACCAAAGACATAGTCTATATTTGTCATGTGAGAGCACCTACAAACATTAGAAGCATGATTCAAATGTTACCATTTTAGCTTTGTATAGCAGATAGTAGGTATAGTAGCTGAGTTTAATTATGTCTGAGATAGTTAAGTGAGTGTCTATGATTTTGTAATGTTACTACTTGGTGATTAATAATACAAGTTAGTTACCAAAAAATATATATAGGATAATACTGTTGGAAATTTGCCTTTGGCGGGAGTTGCGACCGACCAACTTTAACGGCTCAAACACTAGTGTAACGTATGTTGGAGAATTCGGTTCTTCACACATGCATGATCTACTAAGTACGTAGATAACCGTAGGGCCAAGAATCGTCAAATTTCATTGAGAAATGAAAGAGATATTGGTTCACGAAGTAAGGTGTTTGAAGCATGGAAAGTGTGGTATTGTGTGTAATTCTCCCTCATCGGTAGAGGAAGAAAGAATTGTTGTGTATATAAGATTCGAAATTGGTTTGGGGTTTGGGACCCCAAGGGGTATCCCATGTGTTTAAAGGAGGGAGGACCTAGATGTGCTTCGGTTCGAGGAAAGACCACACGCGCGCCGCCGCCCGCCCGTCCGGTCCGGTTCCGAGTTCCGGGCTCTCGGGTTCTCGGGTTCTCGGGCTGTGGGCTGTGGGTCTTCTGATATTATCTTTTTGGGCCAGAAAACTTTGCCAGAATTATTTCAGATGTACAGTTTGGTCCCTGAAGTTTCAAGATGTACAGTTTGGTCCCTGAAGTTCAGAATTTCGTACGCCCAAATTATGAGGGGTAGCTTGGTAAAAGATGGGCTACCGAAACAGGTCAAGTTCGACCTAAGATGTAGATTGCATATCTACCGGATCGCAAATAACGAGAGTGTTGATCGCCTCTTGGCGTCAAAGAATCTTTGAATTCTTTGGAGATAACTTTCCTTGGAAAAGGAAAAAGGAGTAATTGCTCAAGGTTAACAAAAACCCGCGAGGGCATGATGTTGTCCGGAACTAGACGTTCCGTATCTTCATGACTCGAAAGTTCTTGTCTATCGGAACTTAATATTCCGGATCTGTAGAACTTAGGGATTCTAGATGTTGAACCAAGACGGAGCAAAGAGGGGACAAAGACTTGTTCCAGTCCTTCTAGCTTGTATAGTTGAGAACGAACCATGAACAATTAACAAATAATTGTCATCTCCAAAAGCGCGCTTTGGAAAGAAGCTAAAGAGAGAAATAGATTCCATATATAGAACCATACTCGTGTAATAGTTAATCTTCCTCCAGGAAAAGAACCTTTGGGTTGTAAAAGTGCTCCCCTGTGAGTAGCTTCACATCTAGGGCCATTGTAATCTTACATGGCATGGGTGTTGAAACTTGACCTTCCAAACCGGAGAGTTGGAAGAAGAGGATCGAATTGGTTCTTTAACTGTTGGGCTTCTTCCCGAACTTTCATTTTGGTCCACGAAATGTTAACATTTTGGTCCTGAAAGTCTCGGATAAAACGAAACAATGAATCGATCACGAAACATTGACTCTAAAGTTAGAAAGCCAACGGTTGGAAAACCAACGGTCTTAGAGTGAAAATCATATTGAAACAAAGTCTCGATATGAAAGATATGAGTATCACAGATGACATCTTAGGAATTGGATTTCTAAGACATCTAACGGATCGGTCGATAGTTGACGAGTCTCGTTGAAGCCACCAAAAGATATGAATCATAGAACCGATTGGAATCATGGTGCACCCATAGACAAGGAGCGATATGCTCGGGTCACGTGTAGTTCAATGTATTGTACACACTACAACCGACCCTGGTATCGTCCAACAAACATATCGGTTGAACTAAGGTTCACGCTGATGATCTTAATACATGATCAATAGAAGGCGTTAAGTCGGATATGACGATATACGAATTATTCGTTTATCTACGGATTATAGTATTCGGATGTCCAGCGGTTCCGAGAGAACACAATGATGCAAAGCGGACATCGATTGAAGAATACCAAAGCCACAAGTAAATGTGTATGGTGGTTCTTGGAAAATCCTCAAAGCAAACTTGCATCGACCGATTCATGATGGTATCGGAGTTTATCGCTTTATACAAAGCATGAAAGAAGTTGAGTAACTTCACGACTCATTAGAGGACGTCCCTTATTGGGAGAAACCCATGCCTTCGACGATATACACCGTGGCTAGCCGATCGGCTTTAGGAAGGACACGGATGACGGCATCTGGACATATCTGTCGGGATCTGTTGGAGACATAAGACCGTATGGCGAGTTGATCATCACGGGTGTCACTTCCTTGTTTACTAACTAAGGGACTACCCGGAGATCAAGTGTTCTCGCTGTCTAGGGAATGGGCTTAAAACCCAAAATATACGGACCAATACGGTGGATACCCAACCTTACGAACCGGAGATCCCGGTAATTTGGTTCAATGGGAAAACTAAGTTGTAAAGGTTCGGTTGATCGCTTCGGTGGAAGCATGAGCACTTCGGATAGTGATTTCGAAAAGAAACACCAAATCCAAAGCCGTTCCCGCGATAGACGTTAAGTGCTATCTCGCGGTATGGGTAAAGGTTAAGTTTTCAAAACTCTGTAATGATCCTCAACAGTTGAGGTTAGGTCTTTGGGAAACTTTTAGTGGTTCCTAACACTTGTGAAGTGGGGTATAGCGGGATACCTTGTAGGAGACCACCTATTTAAGTGCGAGGACGGGCCGCCTCAAATTGAACGCACTTAAGAATCCAAGACGTTGTCCATGGCCAAAACGGACAAAACATTACGAAGAAGAGAGTAAGGGAATTTGTTGTGTTGGTACCGTTGTCTTGGCTTACACTAAACACCGACGGTTCAAGACATCACGTTCACCGCGCGAGTAAGTAAGTCCGATGGTATTCAACTATGGAAGGTTCAAAGGCGAGGCTACCTCTCCTTATGCAACATCGGTCCGTTGAAATATTCTTGGAAATGAAAAGACACCATGTGAGTGCGCCAAAATCTCTTTCAAGAGGGGATTGTTGGAAATTTGCCTTTGGCGGGAGTTGCGACCGACCAACTTTAACGGCTCAAACACTAGTGTAACGTATGTTGGAGAATTCGGTTCTTCACACATGCATGATCTACTAAGTACGTAGATAACCGTAGGGCCAAGAATCGTCAAATTTCATTGAGAAATGAAAGAGATATTGGTTCACGAAGTAAGGTGTTTGAAGCATGGAAAGTGTGGTATTGTGTGTAATTCTCCCTCATCGGTAGAGGAAGAAAAAATTGTTGTGTATATAAGATTCGAAATTGGTTTGGGGTTTGGGACCCCAAGGGGTATCCCATGTGTTTAAAGGAGGGAGGACCTAGATGTGCTTCGGTTCGAGGAAAGACCACACGCGCGCCGCCGCCGCCCGCCCGTCCGGTCCGATTCCGGTTCCGAGTTCCGGGTTCCGGGTTCCGGGTTCTCGGGTCACGGGTCGTGGGTCGTGGGCTGTGGGCTGTGGGTCTTCTGATATTATCTTTTTGGGCCAGAAAACTTTGCCAGAAGTACAGTTTGATCCCGAAGTTTCGGATATACGATTTGGACCGAATTATTTCGGATGTACAGTTTGGTCCACGAAGTTCGAATTTCGACGGTCAAGACAGAAAAGCCAAGCACTCAATTCAGCCATTTATTTTGGCTGAATTACTCCTCCTATAATGGCCAAATCCGTTGGTCTTTCTCCCATTTATGTTGGTGACTTTACTACCTCCATAATGACCATTATTTGGCTATTATGGAGGCAGTTTTGAGGCAATAAATCAGTCCATTCCTCACCTATATAAACACCCCCTTACACCATTGTTGAGCACACTTGATATGCACGAAAATACACAACCAAAAAGAATCTTCTTCCTACAACTTCCAAGCATCATTTCGTTACTCAATATTCTTCACGGTAGCTCTTGAGTTTCCTTTGCTCAAGGGTTCCATTGCTGTTTTATCTTGGGAGACAAATTGTCCAGGACGTATAAAGGATACATACGGGGCAATATTGTCTTAAGGACAGAGTGCTACACTCGACTCAAAAAACCAGTTTCCATTTTTCCGTTTCTACAAAGCGGAATTTCAGTTTTTCTTGTGTAACAATTGTAATTTTCAGATTTCATGTTGAATTATTGAAATCTTTGTTTATCCTTTCGAATACTTGTAATAGTTAAATACTTCCCGTACTTCTTTATAAAGTACCATAGAGCAAATCTCCTAACAAATACCAATTAGGGTGTAGAACTAATGTAAATATTAGTTTTATATATATTGAAAAAGTGTATCAAACAAGAAATTAGTAATGTATTATTTTTTCTAATGCCTACCAAACGATCCCTTTAGTGTTATGGGTGAATGTATTGCCAAACCCTTGATTTGGCATAAAGGTGTCATTTTAGGCGCTCCGACCTATGCACGTCGGCAGATCTAGCCCTTAAGGTATGGATTTTATACTTTGTATTGTACTAAGATATTCAAAAATATTTATAAATGATTAATCATGGGGTATTATTTTATGTTAATTTAAGAACAGTGTAGGAGCATATAAACTTCAAAACCTATAATACATATATTCATTCTACGTTTTATTTCGTATATAACAACATATTCTTTCAACTGGTGCGGCACTTTAATAATTTAAACCCCAAATAAAAGTTGAATGTTCCATTCAATTTTTTTTATAAATTATGATTTTATGGGGATCTTTCCATGGTTATGGACTTAGAAATTAAGATAAAGCAGAAGAAGAGGTTTGCTCATGAACGATAAAAAAATTAGATGGGGAGACCTGATTGAGGTTGAAGCTCAGGAGACGAGGGAGAAGTTAGGGGCTATGGGGGCTTGGGGGAGTAGTGGGGACGCTGATAACATGTGGGATAGGATAGCTTGATGCATCAACGAAGCAACTAGAGAGGTACTAGGGGTCTCGAGGGGCAACTCAGGTGGACGTAAAGAGGATTGGTGGTGGAATTGAGAGGTCCAAGGAAAAGTAGAAGCCAAGAAGGCGGTGTATGTGGCGCTAGTGGAAAGCATCGACGAGAAAGACAAGGGGATGAATAAGACAATGAAGAAGGAAGTGAAGCTAGCAGTCACGATAGCTAAAAGAACAACCTTTGAGCACTTTTATAAAGAGCTCGAGTGTAAGGGCGGGGATAGGAAGTTGTATAGGCTTGCCAAGACGAGAGAGAAGAAGTCTTGTGACCTAGACCAAGTGAAGTGCATCAACTATGAGAATGGAGAAGTGTTGGTAGACGACGCGCACATTAGACGGAGATGGTTTTACGGTTCACTTTTATTCGGAGGCATAAAAGGTACTTCATAACTCGTGGACTCCGGGGTTTATTTTATTTTTTAGAGTCAACACCTAATTTATAAGAAAAACTAGGAAAACCATTTTAAAAGTTTTTTTAAAATCAAAGAAAAATCTAACATAATCAATGTTTGAGGTAAGGGTTCAAGTGATCCCCCGTGAAGGTGTTAGACACCCCGATATTAAGGATCCGTAAAATATGGTTGACCTCGGGTTTAAAATGATAAAATTACTTTTTATTTTCTTAAAACGTCTAAAAATATTGTAAACATATTTGTCATTCAAATCATTTTCCGCGAAAAAATAAACATTTCACACAAACACCTTTTCATTTTAAAATTATGAGTGCAAAATTCTCATAAAAATCCTCTCTTTTTGGAACTTAATTTCTTTCTTTTTATTTCTAAAGAGTAATAAAGAACTTGCTTTCTAAAAACATTTGATTTTATGCAAATAGAATATCCAACCAAGTTTACAATTTTTGCGAAAATAAACTTTATTTCTATATAAAAAAAGAGATCAACCGAATATGTTTTATTCCCCTTTTCCTCAAATTTGGGTTATAATAATTTTATTTGGGAGATTTGAAAACACTTGAGAAAATATTCAAACTTGTTTCGAAAATTCCATGTATTGAATCATTTTTTTTCTATATGCTCTTTTCTTGTTTATAAATCAACCAAGAAAAATATTTTTTGGAGATAAGTTAAATACAAACGGCTGAAATTAAATGATAAATCATTTGATTAATCCGAAATATAGTTGTAATATTACCCTTCTATTATTAAAGGACAAAATGATGACCAAGTGATTTCAATTAATATCTAGCCTAAAGGTTCCAATAATTAGTATTTCCTTGGTCTTGAAATTATATAAATATGATAAGAATGGAAACAACAACCCTAGTCGCCATCTTTATATCTGATTTACTTGTAAGTTTTACTGGGTACGCCTTATATACCGCTTTTGGGCAACCTTCTCAACAACTAAGAGATCCATTCGAGGAACATAGGTCCTCAGGCAGACATCGAAAAGGGGGCGAAAATAGTCTATTTACCTTTACATACAATATTTTGGAATGTATCATGGCTCTATCTATTAAAACAAAAAAGAAAAGCGAATGAAATAGCTGCTCCCATTCCGACAAGATCAGGAATTCTTTTATGTAGCCTGGTGTCCCAATTTATATGACACACTTTTCTTTTTAGTCAGTCCAAAAAAATGACACATTTACTTATTTGGAAACAATTTAACTTTAAATTTTACATTTTATGTCTAACGAGATGACCTATAACTACACAAATATCTTTAGCTTATTTTAGATCACAAGATTCAAAAATCTTTTTTTATTTCTTAAACTCTGTGCCAAATCAAAGACCTTCATATAAAATGAGACGGAGGAAACAATATTTTACAAATAAATAATTATAATAATATTCAATATAAAACAAGCAAAGCGAGTTGGTGGGTATACCGACCCACCAGTTTCTACAAAAATAAAATACGAGCTATTATCTAAACCATTTTCACCCATGGTTGGGCCTTCTTGTAATATCTGGACTCAATGAAAAAATGTGTGAGATGGGCCTTCATCCCAACCGGCTCAAATTGTCGCAAAAACGGAGGAGGATGGGCTCGTAGGCCCATGGGTGCATTCTAACTCGTTCCTATACCTTGTATATCCTGAGGTATATCATTGTATACCTCATTAGAAAAGGATAGGAAAGAAAATTTAAAGAAGACAAACCCAAGAAGAGAGTATCTATTCATTGTATCCAGATGGCACAGAAAAGGACATATACATGCATATTCAATCTTAAACAGAGAAGAGAGAAAATGTATTGCACATCTTTTCCAGCATCCCACAAAATAGATACACCATACCCTTACATGTATAAGAATAAGACAAATACTACAAGGATGCATAAGGACCCTCAACATTAAAATGTGGGTTACGATAATTGCAGGAAATGAGAAATAAGTGAATATTACAAATTGCTAGAAAAAATAAACTAAAGATTACAACAAACTGGAATCAAGAATGATACAAACTCCTTGTAATTTGTTGAGTCGAGTGATGACACTCTGTCTTTAAGACAAAATATATCCTTTTACGTTGTCGGACAATAGTCTCCCAAGATACAACAACAACTTAACAAATGAGCAAAGGAAACTCAAGTGTTACTCTTGAAGAACTTTGAATATAGAAAACTTGCTAGAGAGAAAGAAGAAGATTTCAGAAAATTTCGAATTGTTGAACAATTGAGCCAAAGGCCTCAATTTATAGTGTAAGGAAATGACCCCTCAACTAGCCAACTAATGGCCTTCAATAACCATGTAAGGGCACTTATTTAGGGGTTACATTCAGCCAAATAATGGCTGAATTTATGTGCCAAATAATGGAGATTCAATACTCCAAAACCAGCCCAAGAGTCAGAACTTTCCATCTTCCCGTCGCAGCATTCTACCTCCGAAGTGCCGCGACTCCGCTAATTAGCACCTTGGCGCCTCGGCTCCAGTAGCCAAGCCACCATTTAGCGCTGCGGATCTGATTGTGTTGCGCCGTGGCCCTTCACGGCTCCGCGAAAATTTCCGACTCGTTTAATCTTACACTTCTTCCTTCGTTTACCAACGTGATATACTTGTCATTTGTCCAATAACCGTCCATCATTCTATATCTCAAACATATTATGTATGTACCAATATCTCTTTCACTAATTAAATTTGCGATACTTGGCACTACGTGTGCACGTGTGTGAAAATGACGTTTCTGACGTGCGGAGCCCCAATTGTTTAAGTCATAAATAACGGGATAAACTTAATTCCACATTAGTAAATTTCCAAAAATCCCCTCTTGAAAGAGATTTTGGCGCACTCACAAGGTGTCTATTTCCAGCAATCTTTCAGCGGACAGACGTTGCATTTGGATAGGTAGCTTTCGCTTTGAACCTTACATAGTTGAATACCATCAGACTTACTTACTGCACGGTGAACGTGATGTCTTGAACCGTCAGTGTTTAGTGTAAGCCAAGTCAACGGTACCAACACAACAACTTCCCTTACTTTGTTCTTCGTAATGTTTTAGCCGTTGTGGCCGTGGCACTTCTTGGATTCTTAAGTGCATTCATTTGAGGCGGTCTATCCTCACACATAAATAGGTGGTCTCGTATAAGGTATCCTGCTATACCCCACTTTACAAGTGTTAGAAACCATTAAAAGTTTCCCCAAACCTAACCTCAACCATTGAGAATCATTAAAGGTTTTGGAAACTTAACCTTTACCCATACTGTAGATAGCACTTAACATCTATCGCGAGAACGACTTTGGGTTTATGTTCCATACAGGGATCATAACCCGAAGTGCTCTTACTTCCACCGAAGCGCTCAATTGAACCTTTACAGCTTAGTTTTCCCATTGAACCAAATTCCTGGGATCTCCAGTCAGTAAGGTTGGGTTACCACCATATTGGTCCTTAAAGCTTGGGTTTTAAGCCCATTCCCCTAGACAAGCAGAATATCTGATCTTTGGGTAAACCCTTTGTTAGTGGGTCCGCTATGTTATCTTTTAATTTTATGTAATAAATGGATATTATACTCATGGTGATCAGCTGCCTAACAGTCTTATATCTCCATCAAATATGACGAGAGTTGACGTTGTACATAGAACTCCGTGCCCTTCCTAGAGCCGATTAACTATTGCAGTGGATCATTACAGAAGGTACGAGTTTGTCCTAATAAGGAACATCCTCTAAGAAGTCATGAAGCCACTCAGCTTCTTCTCCTGCTTTGTCTAAAGCGATAAACTCTGATTCCATCGTGGATCGGGCGATGCAAGTTTGCTTAGAGGATTTCCAAGACACAACCCCACCACCAATTGTAAATATATACCCACTGGTGGACTTGGTGTTCTCTATATCAGATATACAATTTGCATCACTGTACCCCCTCTAGTACAACTGGATATCTCGAATAATGCAACCCGTAAGTTAGCATGTATTTCAGGTTTCATAGTACCCGATTCAACACCTTCCAATGATCATTACTCAAATTACGGGTAAACCTAGCCAATTTGTTAACTGCATAAGTAATATCAGGTCGGGTGCAGTTTGTTATGTACATCAAACTCCTAATCACCTATGCATATTGCTCCTGGCATACGGGTGCACCACGATTTTTATCAAGCTTTTGATTTCTATCCAGTGATGACTTCATAGGCAAACTGTCAACACATCTCGAACTTTCTCAACACATCCTCGATGTAGTGAGACTGAGATAAAACCAGTCTGACAGACATCTTAGAGATCTTTATCCCTAAGATGACATCTGTGATACCCATATCCTTCATGTCGAAGCATTATTTCAACATGTTCTTAGTCTCTAGGATCAAGCTAGGATTGCTCCCTGTGATCAACACGTCATCTACGTACATGCATATCATGAAGAACGAGTCAGAGTTACCTTTCGTGTAGACACATTTATCACACTCATTAATGGAGAAAACCTTCGATAATAGAGTACTATCAAATTTTTTGTGCCATTGCTTCAGGGCCTGTTTCAGCCCGTGCAGGGATTTGACAAGTCGACAGACTTTCTTCTCTTGCTCTGGAACCACATTACCCCTTGGGTTGTTCCATATAAATTTATTCTTCCAAATCACCATTTAGGATCGTTGTCTTGACATCCATTTGATGTATCTCAAGGTCACACAATGCTGTGATCGAAATGAATACTCGTATGGACTTCATCCTAGACACCGGGGAGTACGTGTCAATAGCACTTGACTACCAACCTGGCCTTGTACTTATCTATAGACCCATCTGCTTTATACTTCTATTTGAGTATCCATTTACAACACAACGGTTTATTTCCCAGAGGAAGATCAACCAACTCCTAACTATGATTATGAATGATGAAGTCTATTTCACTCTCAATATCTTATTTCAAGAGCAGTGCCTCTGGAGTTGACAATGCTTCAATAGTTGTCCTTGGTTCGTCATCAATCATATAAGCTACAAAGTTAGGATCGAAGGATTTATCCTTCCAAGCCCCTTTACTTCGCCTTGGTTCCATCTCTAGAGTCTCTAAGTTTTGAGAATATGGAACACTAGATTCCGGATATTCAGCCACTTCGAATTCCACTAGATCTGAACCATCTAGATCCATGCAGTCAACGACTCCTGGTTCCTGAGAGCTTTGTTCATAACTTCATTTGCGAGAGGTTATGTCTTTTTCCTTTCTAGGAAAAGTAACCTCAAAGAATTGAACATTCCTTGATTCCATGATTGTACCCCCGTGAATATATGGAATATCTGACTTATGCACTAAGAAGCGATAAGCACTACTGCTATTTGCATATCCGATGAAAATGGAATCTACAGACTTAGGCCCAATCTTGACCTGCTTTGTCTTGGGCACTTCGACCTTTGCCAAGCAACCCCACACCTTTAGATATTTATAGGTGGGTTTCTTTTCCTTCCATAAATCATATGGAGTTTTGTCCTTACCCTTATCTGGGACTCTATTAAGAATCATATTAGCGGTAAGGACGTCTTCTCCCTACATGTTTAGGGGAAGACATGAATTGATGAGCAAGGCATTCATCATTTCCTTCAACATGCAGTTCTTGCGTTCAGCAACACCATTCGACTGAGGTGAGTATGGAGCCGTCATTTGATGAACAATGCCTGATTCGGCACAATATTCCTCAAATGACGCTACATATTCTCCCCCTCTATCGCTACAAATGGATTTAATCCGCATGCTTAGTTAGTTTTCAACTTCTGCTTTGTAACGTCGGAATACTTCAAAGGCTTCATCTTTACTTTTCAACAAGTAAAGGTAACAATACCTTGTGCTATCATCAATGAATGTCACAAAGTACTTGTTCCCCCTAGTTTGTGAAAACTTCAAATCATATATATATGTGCAAATAAGCTCTAGAGGAGCGGTATTCCTTTTGACGGATCGAAAAGGAATCTTTGTGAGTTTTGCCTCTACGCACACCTCGCACTTATGTTGAGGGTTTACGTCGATAGAAGGCAACAACTCCAACTTCACCAACCTTTAGATGGACTTATAGTTAACATGTCCTAATCTATGATGCCATAATTTATAAGACTCAAGCAAGTAAGAAGAAACTTCAATTTTATTGCTTAGACGTATTACAGACATGGCGTTAACTTTGAAGAGGCCTTCACAGATGAAGCCTCTTCCCACAAAATTTCCATTCTTGGTGATTACAAATTTATTGGACTCAAATACTAGCCTAAAACCAGCATTAACCAATAAATGACCTGAAATTAAATTCCTCCTAATCTCTGGGACATGCATCACCTCCTTCAGAGTGAGCTCCTTTCCAGAAGTCATCTTCAGGACTACATTTCCTACCCCCAGCACGTCAGAGGAAGCGTTGTCACCTATGAACAACTTTTTGTCTGTAACTGGTGTATATATAGAGAAAGCATCTCTATTAGAACAAATGTGTCTGGTAGCACCCGTGTCCATCCACTATTGCATGGGATTCTCAATAAGGTTTGCTTCAAGCACCACTGTCGAGAACTCCTCAATCATGTCATCAAGAAGCGTGTCTTTGACGATGTTAGCATGTGCCTTGCCTTTGGCCTTGGCCTTCTCTTGTTGCTCAGCCTTGAGCTTGCGGCAGTCCTTGTCATATGACCAGGTTACCCACAGTGGTAACAGTTCCCTTTGAACTTCTCTGCCGCCTGGGTCTTGCCGTCTTTCTGAAACTTGCGCTTCTTACTTGGGTTCCCTTTGGCCTCAACCGGATTTACCTTTGCCTCAATGGGTTGTTTTCCCCTAGGCAATGCCTTCTTATTATCTTCCTGAATCTGGAGTTTGATAATAAGTTCCTCAAAGGTCATTTCCTTTGTCTTGAGTTTTAAGTAACTCATAAACTCATTCCACGAGGGAGGTAACTTCTCAATCAGTGATGCAACAAAAAACTGCTCATTTGGTTTCATACCTTCCAAATCCAGGTGATGTAGAATCATTTGGAATTCCTGGACTTGGGACATCACAGTTTATCTATCCACTATTTGAAGTTTCAGGAATTTCCCAACGATGAATTTCTTCGTACCATCATTTTGTGCGTTGTACTTCTTCTGTAGCTTTTCCCATAACTCTTTGGCGGTGCCTATGGTGCAATACACCATGTAGAGTGGGTCAGGTAGACAGTTCAGAATATAGTTCTTACACATGAAGTCACTATGACTCCAAGCATCAAGGACCATTTTCATCCCATTGAAGACATGGATACATTGGCCCCTTCCAGCCGTTTCATTAGGCTGAGGGTCCACTTCATCTCCAGCTTGTGGAGGATCTTCTGTTAGAAAATGATTCATTCCCATAACAGTCAGATAAAACAACATCTTCTGCTGTCATCTCTTGAAGTTGGAGCCCATAAACTTCTCTGGCGTTCATTATGGAAATCGGAGGGTGGAGGAACAGTAACGTTCCCTTGAGCAACCGGAAAGGCATTGGGTGTGCCTTGAGCAGTGGGGAAGGCAAAAGGGTTGCCTTGAGTAGCAGCAGCAACAGAATCAGAAGGGTTCCTTTTATAAGACCCAAAACCCCCAAATTTCTCATTCAAAATTGATGTGGGAGAAGTGTTTTTCAAGGATTTTGAATTAAAATTGAAAAATGTTTGAATCTCAGCCAATAATAAATTGGGAGAGCAGAGAACAGGACGAAGCTCATAAATGCTTCGTCCTTATTGAGTTTGCATGGCAGAAAAAGTAAGAGAGTTTTTTAAGGATTATGTCCTTATATGTTATGTGAGCTTTATATTAATGAATAGTATATGTGTATTAGACTTTGATTATCACAAGGTGTAGCAGAAGGGCAAGGATAGTGCAAATATCTGACTGTTCGAGACTCCTGTTCGGCCCAAAGGTTTGGTGACAATTTATTTTCATAAAACTTCGATAGAATTGCGTAATTAGTGATAAATATTGAGGAGGTATTGGGCGTATTTAGGGGTCCCACTAAAATGATTGTGATGAACGTTTGAGTGAGTATCGATGTTGAACTATGATGATGGGTGATTTGGGGAATCAGCCTTAAGCTGATTTCGGCTGATGATTAATTTTGCTTGTCGCCGTTATATGGGCTCATCGCCATACTTGTTATTCTTTTTATTCATCACACATGATTTGATATGATATCATGACTGTACTTGGATTATATGTTGATGTATTTCTGGAAGCATGTGATATTTATCTCTATTCTTATTGCTTCTCATGACATTATAATTTGTCACACCCCAACCTTAGGGAGGGTGTGTGTGTGTGTATCGGCACCCGGTGTCCTAAGGCCCGAGCGTACCAACCTTGGTAGCCGCAACATACTCAACAATACATGGGGGCCGACAAGGCCTCTGATGAATGAGTTTCTGATCAAGAGACACAGCCACCTATACTTAGAAAAAGCCCAACTTATACGGAAACATATATATAACAAGAACGACAAGGCCAATATAAATCACTATACACAAAATGACTATTTACGAGCCTTTAGAGAGTATATATAAACAATATTTGGTCGGGACAGGGTCCTGCCATACGTAACTATATACATATATGAAATCACCATACCTATCAGCTCACTAGATAGCTCCGGAAGAAAGGAGTGAGACAACCATCAGCTGAGTCGAGACTACCTACTGCAAGGAATCGTCTGAATCTCTATTTATACCTGTGGGCATGAAACGCAGTGCCCAGAAGGAGACATCAATACGAAAGATGTACTGAATATGTAAGGCAGACAACATATTAATAAGGGATGAACTACGAAGGAAAAGTACAAAAGTCATCCTAAAACTCATAACAAGCCTCTGAGGGCTTACCTGTCATAATCATGAATAAGTATGCATGTCTGTAAAAATTAAGCCACTTATCAGGGCCATGTATATATAATATGGTACTAACCCACTTAGTGGGGTAAATCATGTCATGTCATATCATACTAGACCTCATAGAGGACTCGATCGTACCCAGTCCACATATGGAACTCGATAATAGCAAAACCGACTATAGTGGGGTGCACATATAAGTGTCATACCCGACTGACTATAGCGCGGCCCAATGAGAAAAATAAATGCATATATAGTGCAATGCAAAAAGTGATTCTCAAGGGCCTTAGGAATCCAATCGGAGTGACTCAATGTAGTTATCCTCCAATTACCATTATGTAACCGTGTCTGTATCAATTTCCAAGAAGCAACTAGGTTTGCAAGAAGGCATACTATTCAAAATGAAATCAAGGTAGAAAATACTCCTGACACACCTAATAAGGGCAAGAAGATATATCAATCTAAAACAGTGATAAACACAAACTTTAGTCTTAAGATTAGATTTCTTTTTGAAGGGACATCGTTACTATTATTTTTATTTATTGATCATGCCAAAAGAATGATGGAGTGAGCCTTAACATACCTTGTCGTTGAAGCTAAAAAGGTTATGCAGGTCTTCGCAAGCTCTACGAATGATTATCTACATCATATGAATGATTTGCATTAATATCGAATCCATGGCTTATAAATAAGTTGACTTAGACATTTTATCGAACAACTCACGTACGCAACTCTATAGGATCATTTATAGATCAAATCCTACTCATAACTTCACAACAATCTTCATTATTACTCTTATTTATCATTGAAACTCCACCCATGACTCCACAATTTCATGTAACACATTCAAACCATGGAAAACAACCTACAACAACAAGACATGGTTTTCAGATCTTATAAATGCTTAGTCCTTAAAATTCTCCAATATTTCCATCCCAAACCCTTGTAAAGTCTCAAGAAGAGCATGTAGGAGATTAAACTTACCTTTTAACACCAAGATCACACCTTGCAACACAACTCTTATCCTTGAGAAATTCCACCAAAATAGTAGCAAGTAGTTAACAAGAGTGGAACTTCGTATTACAAACTTCTCATGGGAATTTTATGCGATTTCTCCTTCTGAAATGAGCTAGGAAAACTGTAGAACTTCTTGGGAGTGTTTAGGGGTTAGGAGGATATGTCTATTGCTTAGAAATGAAGAAAAATAAGTTGGCACCACCCCACCACCTAACATTTACGGTGGGGATTACGCTCCATAAAACCTTTTACAGTGGCACTTTCCATGGTAAAACTCTTTTACGCCCATAAATTTTCACCCTAAAACATCATCTCAGGATCCAACATTCTATTAAGCTTTACGATTAAATACCACTAATTTTTTGGTCTGTAAAATCATGATACAGTCGTAACTTTTACCGTGAAACTTGTCAACTTCCGAAATCATGACGAAACTTATCTCCTTCAATTCGTTTAACCTTTATACATCTTAACACTTCTGTTAACTTATCTTAGTATCCTTCTATCTTTATATAAGGTCTCATACATCCTCTTATAACTAAGATTAGTTAACAACGCTTTCCAGCGTAAAAACTATGAGGTGTAACATCCTCCCCCCCTTAAAACAGTCGTCCTTTAATGTTATGGAAATACTCTAACTCTCAAGATTTCTGGAAATTTTGGCAGAGTTTCCTTGGTAAAAAGAACTATCCATAACCTGTCAAGCAACCAAATATATATCCAATACCACATAGGGTAATATAATAACAAGGTAACATCAAATTGGCCTCACACGACTACTTGAACTTATAATAGCTAGAAAAACATTAGTCATAACTCACATTAACGTTCTCCTGCTAACATCTAAGTTGCACCTGATACACATGTTCATCAACACCATCTAAATAAGGTACATGGATCAACTTCGGCAAACAGAATAGGATTAGAAGAATAGTATCGCCCGAATATTAATATGAACTCGAAGTTTGAAACACTCGAATATAGCGGTTATTATATTCTTTGACAATTCTAGCAGAGTTCTTTTTGTACAGAGGACTATCTTAACCTGTCGCACAATTAGATTCCATAGCTATCGCCTCATAGAATTACACAAGCACAACACTGTCGGTACACCATCGACCCCCACACAGTCGTACATGTCTTTTATTTACTTAGTAAATTATAATTTATTTGAACTATTGACTCCTGACATCTAAACTATGTGTTTCATTCCTTTGTTACAATTTCCATCTTATGATGGGATTTAGGTAATAGAGTTCGTAGGCATGGAACATAAGTAAGGTTATGATGAGAAGCCGTGGCACGATGCTCGTCAAAATCAAGGGTTTTGAAAATGATAGAGCTATTTGAATATGTCTCTTCCTATGTTCTTCTTTTTCATTTTCCTATTATATCCCTATGTAGTCCTTTCTTAGTACGTTCACATTGTCGCATGTAAAGACTTAAATTATGAATAACTCATTGGTCTTGGAATTTCTTTCTTCAGTAAGTTCCTTTTCACTTTTACATTTCCATCATGGCAATACTTAAAGTGAATCTCCAATGGACATCTATGGTTTGGAATACACTCTACTTGTCGGTTATTGCATTTCTCAATTGAGTTCGGTATTATGATCGTGAACATTTCAGACAAAGTCTTCCTCTCTTGTCAAGTTTTATCCTACTTCTATAACCAAGTCTCTTAAAACATCGCCGTATTAAACCATGCATTTTCTCATAACTACATCAAATTTGATATCGTTACTTGAGGTCCCTTTCTTTTTCGTTATTCAATAAGAGTCCTGCTCCCCTTTTGTATATAACCCCTTATTCGTTGACCTAGTAGTATGTCGCTTACTAGTTATCGATCCTTAGATAGTTATTTCAAATTTCTTCCAAGTTTCGTACATTCATTCACTACTTGTATCTGGTGGTCTGTACCTTAGTTTTAATTAGCTCATTTAGGACGGGGGGTGAGGGTAATCCTGAACATCCAGAGCCCCTTTCGAACTGGTTCATCCACAACTGTTTATTATAATTTATAAAGAGCGATCATACAATGGCCCGAGGTAATCTCAAGAGGAATTGTTGGCCAATCTTTGATTGTATATGACATTGTAGTTGTCACAACGTAAATGGACGATTCATCTAGGCATAAATTTTCCGGACCAATCAGTAGCCTTATGTAATGCTTCAACTTCAAGGGTGAATCTTCTTGGGTGTTGTTATCCAATATACTCAATTCTTTAATCCTGATAAGATTCCCGTTATTACCTTTACTCCATATCACAATACCTCCCAATGGACTCCGAACGGGGCTCTTTGTCTTAATGTTCCTCCAATTCCTAATATAAGGAAAAGTTCATTTGCTTTCTAATTTAGGGAATTATCATCATCTGGCTCCTATTGCGGCTGGCCACCTATTACCTTCTTGGGTTGATTCTTTTCTATAGCCTTCATAATATCCTTCTTTTTCAACGGTACACGACCCTATCATTCACTATCTCCCTGTTCATTACGACAAAACTTCTTGCTTCTTATAATGTCCTAAATTTGCATTCTCTATTAGCGATGCTATGCATTCCAAGATAGGTTCATCATTCCTTAGTCATACCTCATATTTTGTTAATTATTCTCTCTCAATTCATATCATTCCCTTCATATTTACCCTAATTTCCCTTTTTATTTAAGTACTGGAAACAAGACATTTTCTCACCTTCGACGCCATTTCCCTTCTGTTGGCCTTATTTCTTAGGCGTCTATTATTTTTACTGACTCCGAACTTGTTCTCTTCCGAGAACAACATTTACTCCATACTAAGAGCACAATACTTGACCCTTGTAACTCCGAAATCCTTTATACATCATATTCGACTATCCATTCGCTGGGTATCTCCTGTACATTTCTTTTCCAAAAGAGAACCTTTGACATACTCATGTTATTCCTCAGTATTACTCATGTTAGTGGTCATCCTACCCCCTTTTTCATCGAAAGATTCACCTCTGCAAGGTGTTGATCTGATAGAATTCCCTGTGGTCACCGCACTTGAGTTAACGCTTCTGCCTTTATCTCATGACTCTGGATTCCTTTGCAACCAATGTCCTTAAACCTTATGACCATTACGTTATCCTTCTCGTGTGGTTTCTATTTACTCGGCAAATCAAAATTTACGATTAATCACCCACTCATATCTTTGTTTCCTTACTCTTATTTTTTGACTCATTTCCTTAACGTCTATCTTAGACAAATTTTATCACTTCATATTACATCGGGATTCATTCGCCCTTACTTCTAGTTACATATCCTCAAACATCTTGCTGACATTCGTGAAAGAACTAGTGCTTAACATTTTCAAATTTAGATCATAGTTGGTTTCAATCTTACCACTGATTCAGGCTTCCCTCTTTAATTACAATTAGATCTCCTATTTACCCGTCACTCAACCAATTAACTTGCACATCGCCAGTCTGAATTCCTTTAAGGATCCCTCATCTTAAGATACTTCTAGTACCATCACTTATGGACGTCAGGTATTATATTTTTGGCTAGGAAAGTTTAAGTACCACTTCTTTACTAATATCCTTATCTTCAATGGTAATCGTACTATTATGGGTTCCACTAAGTCTTGTTATTGATATCCTTACCATTACGGCCTTTCCATCGGTCTATTCATTTGGAAAATATCATTCGGCCCCATTACCTTGTCATAATACTTTCACTTGTGTTTACCAGACACTCGTATACCACTTATCGTCACTTTCCTATCATATCAAAACCTTTATCGCAAACCGTCTTCAACCAATTATCCTTGCCCGGTCAGCTCATAAAATTACACCATAGAATTCAAAAAATTTATCACCTAATATCGAAAGACCTACTATTTTATACCGCCATCCAAACACATATTTCTACGGTAAAGAAGGTATGTCATTTTCCTTTCAGTAATAAAACTCTCATTATTTCACTATCTTCCTAAATGGTCCAATCTTTGTAAAGGGATTGGGGTTACTAGGTTGGGCATGATATTTTACACACTTCCTTTAAAAATCTCCTGAAATAAGCCTTCACCTGGTTTAATCTCAAAAGTTCTTACCCCTTACCACTATTTTAGGGTTTCCCCCTAATTCCTTAGACCAGATGGTACTATTTAAATCATGCATTCCTAACGAATTCTCACATTCCAAAGACGTCACTAAGAGACAAAGAACATTTTTAGGATGTTCGAATCTTCCCAGCAATCCCTGTTTGCTTGAGGTTTTCCCTTTTTTTGTCTGCTTTTTTAACTTACCATTTTCTTACCCCGAGGCATGGGAATATCATACCATCACCAGATCATATATTATCATGAATTCAGAGGTTACCTAGTATAATCTTTCAAATACATGTCATACATTCTGGCACTAAACTAGGTTGGGGGCTCTATATCCTTTCCATTATAATATACATACGTGACTTTGACCACCCATTGGACCAAAAATTTTCTCTTCAGTTTATATCATTAGACCCACAATTCTTTCTTATTGA
Source organism: Anisodus tanguticus (assembly GCA_034509755.1). NCBI lineage: Eukaryota > Viridiplantae > Streptophyta > Magnoliopsida > Solanales > Solanaceae > Anisodus > Anisodus tanguticus. Next base: position 24,317,064 of record CM067544.1, on the reverse strand, counting down.
AATACAATATCCCTTAGGAAATTCAGGAAATTATCTCCCGAAATGGTGTCATCCTTGTAAAGTATAAAACAAGCATATACTGTGCACGTAGAATATAGATAAATGAGTAAAAAATCAAAAGCATACCTACGATCATCTTCCCTAGTCGGGTAGTATCAAAACTCGAGGCTACGTCCTCGCTCCTCACTTTCCTCTTGTAGGAGAACTCGGGACACTCTCGTATCTTGTGTTCTAGATTACCGCACCAATATCAACCTTTTGTTTCCTTATGACAAGGCCCAACATGCATCAGTCCATACATCTTACAACATGGCCTGGATGGCCCTACTCAGTCTGAACCACTTCTACTCCGATCCTAAAGTATCGAGGGTTGTGACCCCTGCCTCGGTGCTTGAGAATTCTGAACGTGTCTGATCTATCGTAAACATCTGTCATGCTAGTCATGTATTCGAAATCCTTCTTCATTCTATCTTTTTCGATAATCACCAACCACTTTAACCCTCTTTGTCCTTTCCCTAGCTTCAACTGAGTCAGCCCTGCCGAACATCAACTGCCCCTGCTCAATAAGCTCCATGGGCTGTGAACTCTCTAACCTTTTTAGGAGTCTATTATTGTCAATCATACAGGGATGGCATCATGCCTGGGAGGCAACCAGCTGGGTCAAAACCTGAACTACCCTCTTAATATCTTCGTCAGATAGTGCTGGGGGTATATTTGATGGTACATGAGGTCTCTTTTGGCACCCCTGATCATAGTTGGGTCGAAGAATGATGCATAGGTATCCGCTCGTATCATCCTATAGGTCGGTCTTGATAAAATATGTATCTCTTGAAGAAGACATCATTGAGATCATACATATGATAGGGTTAGGAAGGGGATACTTACAACTCAGCTCTAGTGCACGATCTAGATGAAGAAAAAATGAAACCATCCTAAATGCCCTGTAGCCTCTTGTTTATAACTGTGGTGTATAAAACACCCATTAGCAAGACTCTACTAGACACAGTTTGTATATATCCCTAGGATTGACTTGCTCTGATACCAAGTTTGTCACACTCTAACCTTGGGGTGTGTGGCCGACAACCGATGTCCTAAGGCTCGAGCGTACCAACCTTGATACATTCAACATACTCAATAATACACGGGCAAACAAGGCCTCTGATGAATAAGTTTCTGATTGATAAACACAACCACCTATACTCAGAAAAGGCCCAACTTATACGGATACGTATATACAACAAGACCGACAAGGCCAATATAAACCACTATACACAAAATGACTATCTACGAGCCTTTAGAGAGTATATCAACAATATCTAGTTAGTACAGGGTCCCGTTATACCCAACTATATACATATATGCAATCATCATACCTATCATCTCACTAAATAACTCCGTAAGAAAGGAGAGAGACAACCTTCAGCCGAGTTGGGTCATCTACTGCAAGGAATCGTCTAAATCTCTATTTGTATCTACGCGCATGAAACGTAATGCCCCAGAAAAGGACATCAGCATAAAAGATATATTGAATATATAAGGCAGAAAACATATAAATGAGGGATGAACTACAAAGAAAAAGTATAGAAGTCAACCTGAAACTCATAACAAGCCTATGAGGGCTTACCTATCATAATCATGAACATGTATGCATGTCTGTAAAAATTAAGCCACTCATTGGGGCCATCTATATATAATATAATACCAAGCCACTCCGTGGGGCAAATCATGTCATGTCATATTGTACCCAGCCTCATAAAGGACTCAGTGGTTCCCCGCCCAGATATAGAACTCCGTAATATCAAAACCTACTGCAATGGGGTGCACATATAAGTGTCATACCCAACCGACTATAGCGCGGATCACTGAGAAAATAAATACGTATATAAGTGCAATGCAAGAAGTGACTCTGAAAGGCCTTAGGAATCCAATTTGAGTGACTCAACATCGTTATCCTCCGATTACCGTTATGTAACTGTGTCTGTATCAATTTCTAAGATTCAACCAGGTTTGCAAGAAGGTGTATTATTCAAAATGAAATCAAGGCAGGAAATACTCCTGACACACCCAATAAGGGAAATGAGATATATCAATCTAAAATAGTGATAAACACAAACTTTAGTCTTAAGATTAGAGTTCTTTTTGAAAGGACATCATTACTGTTGTGTTTATTCATTGAGCATGCCAAAAGAATGAAGGAGTGAGTATTAACATACCTTGTCGTTGAAGCTAAACAAGTCCTGCATGTCCTTGCATGCTCTACAAATGATTATCTATATCGTATGAATGATTTTTAAAAATATCGAATCCATGGCTTATAAATAAGTTTACTTAGACATTCTATCAAACAACTCACGTACACAACTTTATAGGATCGTTTATTGATTAAACTCTACTCATAACTTCACAAAAATCTTCATTATTACTCTTATTTATCATCGCAACTCCACCCATGACTCCACAATTTCATAAAACACTTCCAAACCATGGAAAATAACCCATAACAACAAGACATGGTTTTTAGATTTTATAAATGGTTATTCCTTAAAATTCTGTAATAATTCCATCCCAAACCCTTGGAAACTCTCAAGAAGAGCATTTAAGAGATGAAACCTACCTTTTAACACCAAGATCACACCTTGTAACACAACTCATATCCTTGATAAATTCCACCAAAATAGTAGCAAGTAGTTAACAAGAGTGGAACTTTGTATTACAAATTGCTCACGACAATTTTACTTGATTTCTCCTTCTGAAATGAGCTAGGACAAGTGTAGAACTTCTTGGGAGTGTTTATAGCTGAGAAATGAAGAAAAATGAGATCTCATCGACTTAAAATAAGTTGGCACCACCCCACCGCTTAACTTTTATAGTGGGTATTATGCTTCATAAAACCTTTTACGGTGGCACTTCCCACTGTAAAACTCTTTTACACCCGTAACATTTCACCGTAAAATATCATCTTAGGATCCAACATTCTGTTAAGATTTATGGTGAAACACTACCTATTTTACGGTCCGTAAAATCATGTTACGATCGTAACTTTGGCCGTAAAACTTGTCAACTTCCGAAATCACGATGAAACTTATCTCCTTTGATTCGTTTAACCTTTATATTGATTAAAACTTCCATTACACGTAAGGTCCCGTATCTCCTCTTATCACTTAGATTAGTTAGCAACACTTTCCGACATAAAAACTATGAGGTGTAACATAATTCTTGCCTGGCATTGTCATTTGCATTCATACACTCATGGTTCTGATGATATTGATATTAGAGTGATATGATATATGTTGTGGCTTCAAGGGACCAGGAAGGTAAAAACACTTTTGAGTTTTTGGGAACATTGAGATTATGATGATACGTGGGGAACGGGTTGCATGCTTGTAATATTTATTATTACATCCAAGAACTGGGCTCCAATGGGAAATTTCAAAAGGGTATATGGACTTCGTGAGTCCCCAATAGGTGGTTGATCATAATAAAAACTTGACATCCTGTATACGGGATGATAAAGGTATCTGGCATATGCATTACATTCATATCATACATGTATCAATTTATTGATTATCTGTGTATAAACTTAGTTCTGGATTGATTGTTGATGACTTGGCTAGATTTCTGGAGATGAAAGGATTGTACCTGCTATTTGATAATTGGATTACTGTTATTAAATTCTTCTAGAACTAGATGACTTAAGTGATTATAAAATATTACTTAAAATGTGATATATGAATTTTGTGGAATTTGTGATATGTCAACTTAGTATTTATCTCTTTTTACGTATTTTCTATTGTTGTCGACCTATGATGCCTACGGGGGTACATTGTGTACTCATACTACACTTGCTATATTTTATTTAGGGTAAGGGTGCTACCTTCAATATTCCCTTGGATGTTCTATATTATCTTGTCTTTTTATTCTCTTGAGAGACATGTCTCACACTTTTAGATTATGTATTTGGTTTGGCCTACGTTGCTTATTTTAGACTTGTATCAAATTTCTAGTGCTCTTGTATTCACAGACTAGATCTTTGGGAGATGTTGTTTTGAGGTTCAGACTTATTTATTATGTATTTATATCATTAGATAGATTATATATGTAGTATTTTGTTATATTTCCTCATTTCTTTCTTATTATTCTATTTAATTGGGGAAGTGGTTCGCCTATCGGTGGGAATGTGTAGGTGCCACCACGAACCCTAAAAGGGGTTATTACAAAGTTAGTATCAAATCTTTAGGTTAAACAATTTTAAATACAAGAGCAACATCTAGTAAAATCTCGAGGATCGGTGCAGAGACATTCGTACTTATCTTTGGGAGGCTATAGGACATTTAGGAAATTTCACTTTCTTCATTCCTTTCATGCTAAGTTGAATCAAATTGGTATCTGACCCTTATTTCTATTCTCTCACATATGGTGAGGACTCGTGTCGATGCAACGATGGAGGAGAAATTGGAATCGACACTTGTTATGCGCAGTTGTGGTAGAGGACATTCTCGAGGTTGAGGTAGAGCCAGAGGAGCGACACCAGCTCGGGGTGGGGCATAGAGAGCCGTTCAGTCTCGTGCTAGATCAAAGTCCCCTGAGCTATATATGGAGCCTTAGGACAAGTTACTTGAGGAGCAGATGGGGCTAGCCCAAGATCATTTTGGATTTTTTGCCACTCAGGTTCGACATGACACATTGGTCAGGTTGTTGAGTGTTCTTGATGGTTTTTCCCAAGCGGGCGTACATCCTACTACTCCGGGTGGTTCTTATACCCATATGGTAAAGGGATAGACATAGACTTTCAAGTTTCATACTCTTAAGTTTTAGCCAGCGGCGATGTCACGCCCCGTATTAATGAGGTTCATGCTCCAGAGTTTGGTCCCCAACCTATTATAGGGATAGCTATGACCCGTGATGAGCGAAAGATTTGGAAGCATTTTTCAAACATGAAGCGTCCCGAGCTCTTTGGACAGCTCGAGGAGGATGTGTATGAGTTCATTATGAGCACCATGAGTGGTTGCATACTTTGGGTATTTTTGAGTCGCACGGAGTCAGTTTTGTGGCCCTTCAGCTTAGAGGAGATACGAAACAGTGGTGGAGGGCGTATATTGTTTGCTTACATATGGGGTTACCTCTATTGACTTGGGTTAGGTTCTATTTGGTTGTCTTAGATAATTATATTCCTTTGAGCTTGTGTCTGCACAAGCGTGATGCTTTGTAAAAGATTGAGTAGAGAGGTTCTATAGTTGTACAATATAAGACTCGCTTTCATGCCTTATCGCGTTATGTAGCTCCGTTGCTACCTATAGAGGCTGCGCGAATGAGATGCTTTGTTAGAGGATTGAGTATTTCACTTCAGTTGGCCACATTATAATTGGTGGCCTTTGGGCTTCATTTGAGATAGTGGCCGAGCATGCAAGGATATTGGAGTATGTGAGGGGCGGTATGCCCAGATATGAGCCCGATAAGAGGGTGAGGTAACATGGATAGTTCAATAGTTTTACTTCCCATGGTTATAGGTATCAGGGGAGATACTAATAATCATAGTCTAGTCGAGCGTTTCAGGAAACCCTACAAATTCCTGATGGTTTTTCTGCAGGGCGGAACGATTATAGTGAGGGCCAGTTGTAGAAGGGTTCTCCGTCTTGTTATTCTGATCATGGTGGTTTGTGTTCTTCTATCTCTATTCATCATCCCTTAACAACTAGGACCTGTTTCGAGTGTGGAGAGATTTGGCATTTCAAGAGAGAGTGCCCCAGACTTGTATCAAGTATATCCCGTGTACCCAAGACTCTAGTGCAGCCATCTAGGGTGGGTAATCAGGTTAGCCGAGGGAGATCTCAGTCGAGCTATGGTGGACATCAGTCTGGTCGTGGTGGATCCCAGTCAGGGAGAAATGGAGCTCATTTTGGTTGAGGTGGCTAGCAGGGTACTCAACCTGATATAGGACACACTCACTGCTATGATTTTTTGGGTAAGCTCGAGGCTGAGGCATCAGATGCGGTTATTACATATATCATCTCGGTCTCGGTGTCAAAATTATTAGTAAGTCATATATGAGCACCAGTGACCCGATGGTGTGTCTCACAATATGACCATTCTCGAGTGGAAGTGAGAGAGAATTGCCATGGATTTTGTTGTTGGGTTGCCCAAGACTTTAGGCAAGTTTGATGCTATTTGGGTCATTGTTGATAGATTGACCAAGTACGTGCATTTCATTCCGGTCTAGACGGCTTATAATGCAGAGAAGTTGGCTAAGATCTACATTTTGAAAGATTGTTCGTCGTTATGAGGTTCCTATTTCTATCATCTTGGATCGGGGTACTCAGTTTACTTCACATTTTTGGCGGACTTTGCAGAGAGAGTTAAGTACTCACTTGGATCTCAGTACAACTTTTCACTCTAAGACCGATGGTTAGTCAGAGGATACTATTTAGGTATTGAAGGACATGTTACGAGCCTGTATTATTGACTTTGATGATCATTAGGACTAGTTATTACCTTTGGCAGATCTTCCGTACAACAACTATCACTCTAGTATCGATATGATGTCGCTCGAGGCTTTATATGGTAGGAGATGTCGATCTCCCATTTGTTGGTTTGATGCATTTGAGGTTCTTCTTTGGGGTACCGATTTGTTGAGTGATTCCTTAGAGAGGGTGAAAGTGATTCAGGACAAGCTCCTCGTAGAACATAGTAGGCAGAAGGAGTATGCGGACCAGAAGGTCTGGGACTTAGAGTTTATGGTTGGTGTCAAGGTTCTTCTTAAGGTCTCACCCATGAAGAGTGTGATGAGGTTCAATAAGAGAGGGAAGTTGAGTCTGAGGTATATCAGACCTTTGCATGCCCGATTGAAGAACGAGCATTTAATGCTCACTTCACCCATCCCCCACAGTATGCCGCGAGGTAACACCCTTCCCCCACCCTCTATCCTCTGCGTTTCTGTAAGCATTTATGAGTTTTGTCCCATTTGTGGACAAAATTCATTTTTTCATTAGGTGAAACCTTTTCACCTTTTCAATTTAAATCAAAATTATGGGAATTTCACTCTTCCATATCGGTTGGAATTTTGGGGTCCTATAGAATGAACCCCTCACCTCTCATTCCATCAAGTCTTGAACACTTGGATTTTCCCCAAAACAACAACAACTTACCTAGTGAAATCCCACAACGTGGGGTCTGGAAAGGGTAAAGTATATGCAGACCTTACCTCTACCTTGGATTTTCCTCAAAAGTTTGAGCAAAAAGTCTCTAATTGAGAAAATCGAAAACCCTAGATATTTTCTAAGGTTTTCTCAGTCTAAATTTTCAATATGTTATTTGTGTGGTCTGGCTTAGCATTATTATATTTGCTTAACATGTTTTAGCTAATCTAGGTTTATTTTGTTTATTAAGTCATCAATTAGGTTACTTTTAGTGTAATACGCTAAGTATGTTGTTTAGTTTCAGTCCAGAAGTGACATAATATGGATAATATTTGTTACTAAAATTATTTCTCAACCTGTTTAATCAATGATTCATATTTGGATGTTGTGTTAGGATTATCTCTACTAGAGGTAGAAGTATAAGTATGGTTTAACACTTGTTTAATGAATCATAATGTAATTAGCTCAGTATTTAGCATGATCAATTTTGTGATGCTTGTTTCACCCTTAGAAGTCTCAATCTGGGTTAATAGAGGTATGATTGTGTGACTTGATTTGGATCTTCACCTATTTTTGGGATTATTTAGGTAGCAACACAATTTTTGGCTTCTTTGTGGACTCAGATATATGTTGGTTAACCTAGTTGTGCGTTCTGTGATTAATAAGGAGTGTATGAGATGTCTAGCTTTGATTCCTTACTAGTATGCATATGAAATCTCTGTTATGAGTTGAGGATTGTAAAAATAATGCAAATAAGAGTATTGTATGCATGGGTGTAGTTTCTGGACATTGATATGATCATGTTTAGACTCCACGAATGCTGAAACATGCCTATCTTGTTGAATTTCCTTAACTGATCCATTCTTAAAAGGTATTGGTTAGCTTTTGGTTGTGTCTTACTAATTGACTGACATGTAACTTGTTCAGTGACCAACCTAGCTATAATATCCCCCATTTGAAATGTCATTAAGCCTAAAGAGTAGCATGAACATAACTCTCTGTGTGTATTTTGGTTTAAATGATCTTGAATATCTGAAATGTCCTTTATAATTGACCATTTAGCTTAGTTCTGTTTATCTTGAATGCTTACATGAATTGGTTACAAACTTGCATTCTCTATGTAATTGTCTAAATGTTCCTACCTTAGCATGTATAACTCTCTCTTAAGTCATTTTATGTCATTATCTTGTCTATTAGGTTTACTTGGACCATGTCTGTTAGCATGAAATAATCTATGAATTGTTCAACCTTGAATCTCGAGGTGTATACTAGCTTGATTGTATTTATATCTCAGTTGTTTTGCTAGGAAACATGAGTTATGCCCCGAGTTCAAATGAACCTGCCTGATCTAAAACATGTCTACCTTAAGTGTATGGTATTTGAGTTGTCTCAAGTTTATATTCTTATTGCCCAGTCATGACAAGTGTTTTAAAAGAGAAGTGCAGATCATTTTAGGCCAGTTTCACCCCTCCTCGTGATTTCTTTGTGTAAAATTTAAATATTATATTCAGATTTGTCTTTTCCTTTCCCCTCTGTTGTTGTTGTTTGTTTCTAATTGAGAGCCTATGTCCCTATATTGATTTAAAAGAGGGTTGTTTTGTCTGAGAGCCATATCATCTTGATTCTCCCTTAGTGTGTGAACTTTGCTTAGTTTGTAATTATTGAATAAGAGTTGATTCCAAAAAGAAAGTGAAGTGTGTTATAAGTCACTGGTATGTCTAACACATGTCTGCATATCTGATGAATACATGTGTTATTAGACTTGGTCTTTTTCTGAGTATATGTCTAAGTTAGGGAGTTCTGGAAACATGTTCGTCACCCATGATACATTGAGGATGATATACCTCAAAGGTATACAAGTTATATAAGCCTTGGTATACATCAGGTGTATATTTAGGTTGTATATCTTTGTATACATTCAGATATATCACACATATTTGGGATATCTTTTATATATCAGTTCTATGTATGTAAGTATGTGCTCATACGATTGCTAGATAACAGAAGATTGGGCGGATGTGCATTTTGGGCTTATTTTCTTGTCCCCCTTTAAAATCTGAGAAATAAAAATGCGAGTTATTGGACCTTCCCCTTTGTGTGTGTGTATCACGTATTCTGTCTAAGCCCAATATTGAGTTAAACACTTAGATTATCATTTCTTTGGGTTAATTGGAATGTTCATTTGGTTTACTAATTGATATAAAGTAGATGTTTAAATTTCATTATCGATATTTTTATATATGATAGATTTTGGGTACATTCTAACTGCGATATTTATTTTCCCCTCCCTTTGCATGACCATGGGCCCACGAGCCCACCTCCTTTTGTTTTGGCGTGATACTTGAGCCGTTGGGTCTGAGGGCCCAACAACACCTTTTGATCGAGTCCGGAAGTTGCTAAAAGGCTCAATCATAGGTAAAAATGATAGAAGGCCCTTCCATGGGTGAAAATATCCTAGAAAATAGGATATTTACTTTATTATGCGGTAAATGGTGGGTCGATAAACCCACCAGTCCATTTTATTTTGCATTTTTATGTTTGTATTGTTTGTTGTAAGAATATTAGTTATTATTGAAACTTATAGGATAGAACTTAATTATATAGTTGCCACTTATATAAAAAATATTTTCGCATTTAAATACGATTAATAAAGGAAAAAGTATGTTGTAATATATATGCTTCTAAATAACTCTCATGAAGACTGACTTGTGAAATGATTTGAAATAACTTGGTTTAAATTAGCCAACTCATTTTGCGAAAGCAAAAGAGTGTTTGATCCTTTCCTTAATTTGGAATGAGTTTTAAAAAAGGGAAATCAAGTCTTGAAATTGCTCAACTAAGCTTATGTTTAAGAAACTAGAAAGTCTTGGGTTAAGGGAACAAATCCTTTATTGTTTGACCTCTTTTTATAAATAAAGATTTTATTTTGTGAAAGTTATATTCTAAATTTTCTACTTTATATAAAAAGAAACAAGTATTTTATTATTTTTTTGATAAAAAAAACAAAGGAGATTACTGTCATTAAAAAAAAAGAATTGACAAAGGGAATTTTTGTGCTCATTTTTAAAGTGTGTGAAAAAGCTGTATTTTGGCGGAAATGATTTGAAATGACAATGATTTTTGTAAAATTTTTAAACACGTTAAGCATAAAAGCAATTTTCTATTATATATGACCAGTGATCAACCGTATCTTACGGATCTTTAATACCGGGGTACATAACACCTTTTCCGGGGATTATTTGAATCCTTACCCGAATTGTGGTTTAATTTATGATTTTTTTAAATTATGAAAAATCCTTTCAAATATGGATTTCCTATTTTTCCTTATAAATTAGGAGAAGACTCTAAAATATAAATAAATTCTAAGAGTCCACAAGTTATCCAGTAGCTTTTATGCCTCCGCCTAAAAGTTAACCGTAAAAGATGACGACTCTGTTGGGGATAATTAGGTTCTAACCATAAGGGTTCCAATAATATGAAATTGCTTATGTCTTTGCAAATATTAATGTCTTTCATGCGTATCATTTTCCGCCAAGTGGCAAATCTCACACACTCGTATTAGTGCACAACGATGATTATGCGGATTCACAATCGTCCTCTAGTAAAAAACCAAAGCTAATTCTTTAAAACTTGTTGAAGATTAGTTGGTTCGTTGTTGTCCAATAGTCAACAACGGTTCACCTCGGGCAGTCTCCCGGGTACCCTGGTCATTTGATTAAACCCACTCTAGCCAACTAGGATAGAGCTAAGTCAAATCCCTATTGAACTAGCGCATGTTAACCTACACAGGTTCAGGTATCTCATACCTACCTGGACCTATTAGAAAGACTACCTTCCGTATCCGCACGGTCTTTTGACCTAAGGATACGCTCATCCAACTATGTACTATGTGCTATGTGCGAACATGTTTTGCTCCATATGGGTTAAACCATATTGTCCAATGGGACGGGACCTAACCGTGTGTTGCCTATGTAGATGTCTATCAACCTTCGCTTCGACATGGTCCTGAAAGCATCAGAAATGCTAAGGCTGTGGTGGTTCAATTTAGAGGACAAACACCGTAGAGAGATTACATGTTGCCTAGCTATGTAGGACGTGCACCTTACATTCGAGGACGAATGTTTCTAAGGGGTGAAGGATGTTACACCCCGTATTTTCTCGCGGGAATACTTCATAGTAAGTCAATGTGAACCCTAAAAGTATTAAGGTCTTTTATAAGGTTATCTATAGTTAGAAATATGTCTCAAGAGTTGAGGGAGGATTAGAGGTTAAATGAATGAAAAAAAAAATTCAATGAAGTTGACCAAAGGAAAGTGTATTACGATCGCACATACTTTTAGGCTATGGTTTGAACCACTTGACGTATATAAGTAGACCTGAGACATGGAGACTTTTGGTCATATTTGATTGAGCGTATCAAGAGCTCGATGTATAAAAGGATGAAGTCCCGAAGTAATTCAATGGATTTAAGTGTGACAACGATGATTGGAGATGATATTTTTGTGCATGCCAAAAGAGGCTACATACAAATGTTTTATCACATGACCATGATAATGAGTATAAGAAGGGTGTTAGAGGTAAGCAATATATAAGTGAATTGAGATCAAAAAAATTATTTATATTGGTAATTAGTCAAAAGTTATGAGATAGTCGGAATTGAAAATATTTAGGTAATTTTTAAAGAACAATAGGTCCATGTGGATCCCATAAGGGGAAATATCATTCTTTGTGTGTAATTATGAGTATAGATAAATTTCGCTTTTGGGGATGTCCATGTGGAGGGACTTTGTTCACTCCTAATAGTGACTACTGAATCAAATAGGTAGCTAATAAGGTGGTAGGGTCCACATGTTGTTTTTCATACATCAATATAGATCAAATATATTCCAGGTTGTTCATTTTTGACTTTGAGAATTTTGCTTCTTTCATTTTTGAAGAATTAGTTCTTTAACTTTTAGGATTTCATTTTGAAGCAAAAACAAAAGCACGTACATCAACATTTTCCTTAGGAGCTCATTATCAAGAGACAAAAACGCATTCAGTAACCATTTAATTTAACTGGGGGAAATAATCCATTTGAAGGAAGCAAACGCAGTAAACACATATCCTACTTCGATTAAATTCTCGCAGTTTCTTATTTATTAGAAGTTTGTGATAGAACGGACTGATTCCAGTTGTTTAAATTAAGGTGTAGAGGAGGCTTTTTCCGACACTGTTAGTAGAAGTTCAGTATTAAAGGTATGTGAAGGTTATCCCTTTCTTTATTTTTGGCATGACTTCTTTTCGAGCTAGTTTCGATTCCATCGCACAAAGAGGTGCTAGTTATAGAAATCATATTCGGGTTACCATGACCCTATCCTTGTAAGTTCTCCCTTGTTGAGGATGGGTTGCATTTAGCCATGTTAGCTGAGTAGTTAGAACGATAGAAAGCATGACTATAGACTATATAGAAATATACTTGCCTTCTAGTATAGAGATATACTTGCCTTCGGGGCCATATACTTGCCTTGGGAGCCATGCACTTACATTCGGGGCCATATAATTACCTTTGGGGCCATGCACTTGCTTTCAGAGCCATTCAGATACACTTGCCTTCAGGGCTATTTATTCGTATTTAGATGCCTTATACGAGGCTAAGTAGTGGGTATTTATCGTGTAATTAGTAGATGACAGAGACATGTAAACATAGCTAGTTTTCCCTCATTAGCTCTTCAATTTCTATTCCGATTGCTTTATATTATAGTATAGTTCAGTTTCAGTCACCTTACATACTCGGTACATTATCTAGTATTGATGTCCCTTTGCCTGGGGACTTTGTATTCATGCCTACAGGTTCAGATAGGTTGCAGGAAGGATCGCATCAGTAGGACTTGTCGAGAATTAGCTTTTATAGTAAACTCTATATCATTCGGAGTTGCCAAGTCTAGCTTTTGTGTACTTACATATCAAGGGTATGTCGGGGCCCTGTCCTGATCATGATACAATTTTAACTCATTAGAGGCTTGTAGACGTTCTTGTGTACATGGAATGTCGGTATGGTGTCCTGGTCGGCCCTTGTATATTTTTTCTATCATGGATTTCACTTCTTGCAGGGGCTAGGGTAGTCCTTGTCGGTTGCCCATATATATATATATATATATATACATATATGTATACGTATACATATATGTATACGTATACATATATATATGTATATATATATGTATATAGGTGTGGGGATTGTCCTGTTCTAGTCGAGTTGCTTTCTATTTATAGATATTTCAGTGTATGGCCTTGTTGGTCTAAATTAAGAATGTTTTTACCGTATGGCCTCATTGGTCTAGACTGCCTTTAAGGCTCCAATTATGAGTTCAGTTTGGCACGCTCGGACCTAGTAAAGTACCAGTGCCAGCCACTCCTCACCTAGGTTGGGGTGTGACACATCCAACAAATAAAGAAAATGGCGATCACAACCAATGAATGAACGGAATGGTAATTAGGCCAATAAAATAACGACCTACAAAGGAAGTAGCATAAGCAATCCGGCCATGAGAGCCATATAAAGATCAACACAATATAAAATCGGTCAGGGACACCGTAGTATTCGTCTTCAAAAGTCATAGCGACGTAAATTCGGTCAGAAGGCCACAATATTCGCTCCTAAGTCATAACAATGTAAATCCGATTAGAGGAATCACATTATTCATTCTCAAAGTCAAGAGATGTAAATCTGTTCAAGAGGCTACAACGTTCGCTCAAAGAGTCCAAAATAGTGTAAATTCGGTCGAGAGGCCGCAATATTCATTCTCAGATTCAAGCGGCGTAAATCCGGTCAGGAGGTTGCAGTATTTCCTTAAAAAGTCTAGCACGGTATAAATCCATTCAGAGGAACTGCAGTATTCATTCTTAGAGTCAAGTGACGTAAATCCGGAAGAGGCTACAGTGTTCGCTCTCTGGTCAGAGAGGCCGCAATATTCATTCTCAGAGTCAAGCGACGTAAATTCGGTTAAGAGGCCGCAGTGTTTGCTCAAAAAGTCTAGAACGATGTAAATTCGGTCAAAGGAACCGCAATATTCATTCTCAGAGTCAAGCTACATAAATCCGATCAAGAGGCTGTAGTGTTCGCTCAAAGAGTCCAGAACGGTGTAAATCCGGTCAGAGAGACCCAATATTCGTTCTCAAAGTCAAGATGACATAAATCAGGTCGAGAGGCTGCAATGTTCATCTTCAAGAGTCATAATGGTATAAATCTAGTCAAAGGAACCGCATTATTTGTTCTCAGAGTCAAGAAACGTAAATCTGGTCAAGAGGCTGCAATGTTTACTCAAAGAGTCCAGAATAGTGTAAATCCAATAAGAGAGACTGCAGTATTCATTCTCAAAGTCAAGACGAGGTAAATTCGATTGGGAGGTCGCAGTGTTCGTCTTCAAGAGACAGAATGGTGTAAATCCGGTCAAGGAGATCGCAATAATCATTCCAAAAATCAAGACAACATACAAGAAATCTGCTCAACAAAGTGGGCCATATAAGAATGCCGAGAGGGTATTCATCCACAACAAGGGTCAAACAATATCGAGAAGCCATCAACTCAAAATCAAAAATCAATAACATCCCACGATGTTACCAGACAAATGGAAACATGTTCAGAGTTGCTCAAAGTGTCGGCCAGTCAAGTTAGAACCATATGCATGCGGAGAAACGTGGAAATTTTTCTTGCATAGCTAGTCGAGATAGGGTTCCATGAGATTCAAGCTCTCTGGACAGGATTCGGAAGCCACTCCATACCACGCTCAGCCACACTGGCTTTTCTTTTATTTTAGAGGAGTTCCCGCATAAGGGATAGCCTTTTCATTCGATTGAGTCGAACTATAAGTGACCTGATTCCTAAAACCGGGGATATGTAGGCCAACTTAATACCAGAGTTATTTTAAATCTTTTCTTTATTTTAGTCCTCGTTGATTCGAACTACATGTAGTCTGAATTCTCATATAACCTGAGATATGTAGGAAACACAAAAACCAGGATCTGGCCACAATTCCAAAAAATTGCGCAAAAACTGAGAAGCATTTTGACTTGGTCGGTAAAAATCAGATTTGTCAAATTTTGTTGCTCATGCATGGTCCCGCCATCCTCGAACAACAAAGGGGCAGTTGTTGACACCTAATTTTTGCCCTCCAATACTTTATTTAATTGCTTAAAGTTCATGAGTTATGAACGAAGTGAAATATGCCATTTATAAAGCTAAAATGAATTTACAAAATTATACCATTGGCATTTTGCCATGTTATTTAGCAAAATATCATCGAATATACTATTGTATATCATTTGCCTATTTTTACATATTTATAAGAAATATTTATCATTTTTTATAAATTAAAGAAGACGATTATCTAATTAACTGTCTAAGTTAACTATTATAAATTGATTGATATTTTACTCCATGAAGATTAAGGAAATTTGATTAATTAAATAGAGTGTCAAATAACGTCTCATTTTTAAAAGGGTTTATGTTTTTATGACTATTATTTAAAGACTATTTTTTATTTTAGCTCCAATTGATTTTATTTGGTCATTTTTTGCCACGATTGAAATGGCAAGTGTTCACACTTTAAATTAGTTCATGGCCTAAATTGAAAAATCATCCCCCATTACCACCCCTTTTAAATAGCCAATTTTTGGGCCCTTCTCATTTTAAATCGGCTAGGCCCATGTTCAAAAGGGACAAGACCTGGCCCATCTTCCCGATTAAAGGGCATGAGGCCCTATCTTCTTTCATTTAGGATGATATTGGCTACGGCACCGAAAAGCCTAGCCGCCACTCACTCCCCTCTTTCCTCACATCGTTGTCACCATGTCAAGAATAGCAATGGCAGTGTACCATCTCCTTTTGCAAAGTCTTGCATGCCTGATTGAAGAAAGAACATTGAATGCTCACTTCACCTACCCCACCAGTACGCCGTGAAGTAACACCCTCCCCCCACCATCTTTCCTCTGCATTTCTGTAAGCATTTATGAGTTTTGTCCCATTTGTGGACACAATTCAATTTTTCATTGAGTGAAACCTTTTCCCCTTTTCAATTTAAATCAAAATTTTGCGAATTTCATTCTCCCACATCGGTTGGAATCAAAGATTTTGGTTTTGGGGGTCCTATACGAAGAACCCCTCACCTCTCATTCCACCAAGTCTTGAACACTTGGATTTTCCCCAAACGTTTAAGCAAAAAGACTCTATTTGAGCAAATCAAAAACCCTAGATATTTGTTGACACTTAATTTTTACCCTCAAATAATTTAATTTGATTACAAGGATTCCGAGTCACAGGCGAAGTGAAATGTACTTTTTTACAAGGCGAATATGATTTTATAAAATTATTTCGGGAGTATTTTGTCATTTCATTTGACAAAATATTAGTTGGTATATATATATTGTATATTATGTCCTATATTTACATAATTTGATCATTAATTATAATTTTGGAATTTTAAATTGACAATTATAAATGCAGTTGTTTTACAAGAATTCTCAAAATCAAGGAATTATTGTTCCGCTCCATTAAATTTAGTAATTGTCTAAAGCAAATATGACAAGGGAATTATATACAATACTCAATTTCTAAATCGTCGATAGTCATATGGAGTGATTCCAAATGAACTGGTAAACCTTCCATAAATATGATATGACCTTTTGCATCCCTTTTTCCTCATGCACAATCAATCATGTGTCATCACCCACAACTTCTAAAGTTGGATTCTATCCAAGTCATCAATTTAACATCGACGAAGCATACCCCTGATTATAGTCTCCAAGTTCCTCAACTTCTACCCGATACACAAGTCTAATAGAGCCACACGAATTCTAAATACATTAAATTTTTCTTGTACCTTCTCTAAACTCGCCCACACTCTAGACACCTTGTCAAACCTCTATCTGCCATATCTTGTTAATTACCAGCATTACCAATTTCTGTGTATCAACTTTACCTTCCATTTACCTTTCAATGAGCAATTACTTTCAAGTCTTAATATCTGAAATACTCATCCATGTTGTCATTCCACAATGTCTCAACACAGTTTACTAATGGTCGCCCAACACAACCCTCATGGAACATTCATCATAACACTTAATCAACTATGATAGACCTACTCCTCCGAACGTACCAAACCATTTCACCTGATTTGAAAATGTGAAATTAATGACAGCATAAACCACGTCTAACCCAAGAATTTCCACTGTTTCAAATCCAATTCCTTTTCTATCTCGGATGCACCTTACTTAGTCCAAATTAGATCAACCACGCATTTATCAATTTTTTTACGTTTCCACCATTCATTCCAATCATGATCACTACTGACAACCGATCATTACTCAAACTTTTAAACATGAAAACTTTTCACAAAACCCGACACATTTCATGTACCATTCTTTGTGAAATTCCTCGATTGGAAAAGACGTCAACCCATTCTGGTTACTCTAACCAACAGTCATTTTGTACCCAAATGATAACCCAAACCATCACTAAACCAATCCATAATCCGAAAGTGATCCCTAATTACCGAACATACACTCCTGTTAACATCCTCACATAGTTTCGTCAAAATACCCTTGTCAAAAATCCTTAACCGAAACAATCCTTCATTTATCTTAGTTCATACGCTTACTGATCCGATCATCGATACCCGAAGCTCTTCACTGGCCGAATTAGATCAAATTAGCGTCAATCTATTACACACCTTATTAACTAATTGTGAAGGAGAACCTACCCTTACCTTATTTTGCTGAACCATAACACACCTAACTAATTGTGTAATTTTCCCTATCCTTCGGTCAACTCCAAAGTCATTATACAAGTAACTATAGAACTTCTCAAGTATTAACCTTTGCATATCTTTCCCACAAATATTATCCAAGAACTAATTGTAACACCCGATAATCACTCGATATAATGTCACCCTCATCCAGTGCTAAAGTTTTTCCTATTAGTCGATCACTAACTCTCATTAGCCTACAACAAATCTAATATACCAACGCATATATGACTTTTACACTCACTCGATACTACACAAATGTGAAATAACTCACAAATCAACAATCTCTTGGTTTCAATAATTCCTTGTCATCACTAATCTCAAAATGCCAAGTGAATCCACAAGCACACTCTTAGGTGGTGAAACGCGACGGTCTATTCCATTAAGCTTCACTCATCACAAGTAACATTTCCACCTAATCTCGAATAGAAATCCATTCCCTAAAAGAACTCACAACCACTAATTCTACCCTGCTATCACAATGTTGGAAAATCGAAGACATCTTAACCCTTCATAACCTTATATGAATTTCACCCTCGTACATCTTGAAACATAACTGACAAGCACATCAGATACCAATTTCTCCCTTCTCATCGCGGAGATTGATCTATCCAATTTCCTCTTCTTGCACCTATGAATTTCCATTCCCACATTCCGAAGATACCACCAAACTGAGGAGTCATAATTATAAACCCACTAAATTGAACCTTCAAACCATAGCAGAAGACTGAACAGGGTCATACATATCATGGTAGTACAACTCATACCCCACTGTGAGACATTATATCAAACCACGCACGCACGAATTTAAGAGCGTGTTACCACCATCGGTGATGGAATAGGAAGAAGAAGTTCATATACCAATTTGATTCAACTTACCATGAAAGGAATGAAGAAAATGAAGTTTCCTAAATGTCCCATAGCCTCTCAAAGATAAGTACAGACGTCTCCACACTGATCTGTAAGAATCTACTAGACATTACTCTTTTATTTAAGACTATTTAACCTAAAGCTCCGATACAAACTTTGTCACGACCCCTTTTCAAGAATTGTGGTGGCACCTACATATTCCCACCGATAGGTGAACCACATCCCATATACATAAAAAAATATGAAATAAATGCAGAAATATAATCAAATAAATCAAAACACCTCTTAAATCTGGTATGTGATACAAGAACACTAATTCAGAATACAAGTCTGAAAGAAGGAAACATGGGCCAAAACTAAATAACAAAATTAAAGTGTCTCACTACGTCTTTTGAATCCAAATATAAGGAGAGAATAAGAGAATAAGCATCCAAGGCATGTCGGAAGAAGCATCCTCACCTTGGAACGCCGAAATCCACATGCTCGAACTCACACTCAAGCTCGCGAACTAGTAGAGGGACTTGTACCTACATTAGAAAAGATGCAGCAAGTGTAGCATGAGTACATAAGGTACCCCTATATAAATCATAGGCCGACAACGATAAAAGTACGTAACAGAGATAAATATCAAGTTGACACCAAATAAGCCTATACTAGACAGTTCAATAGCCCATATAAATCACATTGTACACATATCAATTCACTGATGCATCAAGTCACATTGTTCACATAAGGTTCTAATCACAGTCAAGTATAGTCAATCCATTCACATATACAAGGACCTTACTATCATAGTACCCACGACTAGTACTCTCTTGTCCAAGTCATATTCAAGCTTAACCCCACTTACCCAACCTTAACACATCAATAAATAAGTCAATACTTAGATCACAATAATCCTTTTAGAACGCTTTTCAAGAGTATTATACTTAGGCTAGCCATGACAATTAACTCCTTTTTATTTCTTAGTCTTATATTTAGTTAAGTCTCTATACTGTTACAATATGACACACGTGGATCATTCAGCGCCTGCTTTCCCAATAGCAACCCTTATTACAAGTTCCTTACTAGACTCGGTACCCAATCACACAGTTAATTACCGGACAACACATAATGCACATATTTTCTCTAGATCTAAACAATAATCTTGACCTATATACACTTCCGACAATAGTAGCGATAGATATCAAAGACTTAGACTTATAAATTATACCCACAAACTCATGCATGAGAAATTAAGCCACATATGCCAACAAATTCAATATTTATCCAAATGTTCACAGATCTAGGTATCCACTTATACAAGGCCAACCATGGAAATCAATCTGATTCAATAGCATCAATCCAGTTATCCAGGTAAATCAGGGTTTCACCCAAGTTCTAATAACCAACCATATTACGTTACCAAATCACATTTAATTAATGAAATGGCATATATAGATGTATGTATGATATGAATACAAATGCATAACTAGGTACCTTTCCATCAACCGGTATACACACTTTACAAGGGTATGCTATATGAAAGTTACCTATGGGGGACTCGCGAAGTCCATATACCCCTCCGCTCGGAAATAACTTATCAGATCACGGAGCCCAGCTCTTAGCTATAATAATATTATGTTGCAGGCGTGTAACTCTGATCTTTGCGTATCATCATATCCATTGCGGTGTGCAACCCGAACCATCCATAATATTATCATCATCTCAATAATCTCATAAGTACCTTGCTTTTACGGTCTCTTAGACCACATTATTTCATACCACTCTCATATCAATATCATCATACTATGAATATATAAATACAAATGACAATACAAGGCAAGAAATCATGCATGATATGCAACCAAGTATAGGAGATGAATAACAAATGCTTTCAGAATTCAACAACAAGTATTTCAAGTAAAATTAGGATATCATATCAAATAGTCTAGTCAAAATAGTTCAAGTACAATCATGATATCATATCAAAACATATGTGATGAATAAACACAACAATATCAAATATGGTGACGAGCCCACCTAACAACAGGCGGAATCAGCTTAAGGCTGATTACCTAAATCACCTATCAACAAAGTTCAACACCAATACCCACTAAACCATTCATCACAACCATCTGAGTAGCACCCCCAAACATGCCCAATACCCCTCAACATTTATGACTACTACGTACTTATACCAGAGTCTCGAAAAACTAAATCATAGTCTACCTCATTGCCAAACAGAAGCACTACACAATCAAGCCTCGGTGACAGCCTTGTCCTTCTTTTGCACCTCGTGATGGTGAAAATCTATCCATGTATATACACTATTCATTAATATAAAACTTACACAACATACAAGGATATAGACCTTGCAAACAAAGACTTTAAAATACCAACCCGGGCCCATGCTACCAAGACTTGAACGTTAACATCCAAAAACTATTATTACATACTATGTAATCATATCCTTAAATTAATTGGAAATCCATACACATTTGAACCTTCAATTGAACAATAGTAAAAAAGACCCAATTTGAAACTGTAGAATTTTCCCTTTTGAATACTAGCTTCTATAATCAAATTAAGCCTAAAAACATGATTACCTATCATCATCCAATCTTAATTCACAATAATAACACCAATTAATCCATAAACCCCCATTCAAATCAACAACATAACTCTCTTATTCTCATAAACACTTGAAATTCATTTTTCCCAACTTAACAACATGTTAAACCACCATTAAAGAGCATAGAAACATAAACTTAATCCATAAAAGGGAAGATTCTGCTACATGGAGGTTACAATTGCTCCTAAGGCTCTGAAAATACTCTAAGGCGGCGCTGGTTTCGAGGGTCCCTATTTTATGAAAAAGAATTTTGGCTGAGGGAAACTTATAGGACACCTGAACATTACTTTTTCCCTAGCGGAATCGACTCCAGCTGGAGCGAACCTGTTGCGCCAAACAAACCCCTCATTGGAACAGTGTCACTTGACACCTCACTCATCACCACGGCAGACACGACTCAGCGGTGGCGGAAACTAACCATCTCCCAACTTCCTCTTTGGCGAGCAAACCTCTCGCTGAGGTAGACAAGCCAGAGCAGATATTGGTGCTACCGCGGCGAACACCAGACACAAGCAATAAGAAAATCAGCCAAAACCTCTATCAAACACCCGACGCATTCCCGAGACCCCCCAAACACAAATTAGATATGATTGTCTATGGTAAACAGTACTACGAACTCACTCGTACCCTCGAATTTCACATTTAACTACGTTAAGGCATACTTTTCTAAAGAAATATCTGGGAAAACCAAATATCCAAACTTTACAAATAAGGCCATAAAATACATCTGATTACCTCGAAAAGAGGACCAATGACTCGACTAAGTCATAAATGATCCTCCGGAACTACCGAAAGAGACAGAACCCAGAAATGAACCCATCTAGCCAAAAGTCAACTTTAAGTTAAATTAACCAACTCTAAGTCTCTAGTTTTGCATTTTTCATCTGAAACTCATATAAATGGACATCGGATCCGTGTCATCCATACCCATACATCACAAACTCCACATAGATACCACGGGAAGGGTAGAATAGGAAATTAATGGTCTTAAGCTAAAAATGACTGGACGGGTCATTACATTTCTGAATGAGTTTTGGGTCGTCGGTGGAAAAATAAGTTAAAGTAGGAATTGGAGTTTACCTTGGTCAACATCGAGTCAATACGACCTTTTACGGGTGTCTCAAGTGTGCGAGTAGGTCCGGGGCGTGTTTTATAATCATAATGCATATTTGGTTTGTATTCGGGGGGTTTCGGATAAACTTCGGGTAGTGATTCCAAGATAGGGAGACACTAGAAAAATCTAGCATGTTCTATACTTATCCGTCAAAGTAATTCTCTTCCACCATTCTACAAAGCTCGTTCTATGATCATCCTCGAAGAAGCGTGTTTTCCAAAGAAGACAACCACCGTGTCAAATTTTGCCTTGGTTGTCGCTCCGTCCGATGAGAATTCATCATAATTTAAAATTTTACCGCCAAATCATGGTCAGAAGGGCCAAAACGGTGGTAACGGGAGCAAAAACTGCAGTGGTGGAAACGATGGCGGCAACTGCTGCGGTAGAGACGGCGGCCAACTGCAACAGCCAGCCCAGTGGCAGTGGCTAGCCCAGTGGTCCGGTACCATGGGCCTGGCAGTGGCCCTAGGCCGTGCCTCCCTTCTCATTCCCCACGGGAAATTAGGCCAGGCCCAACAATTCAGTGCGGGAATCCTTGGGCCACTACCTAGCCATTGGCAACAGGCCCGCTCGGCAATGGCAACCCTGACAGATATCGAGGCCGCGATGCACACACTTGGGCTTACTCCCTCCAATGCAAATTTGTACATGGACATCGGTGCAACGTCTCATATGAAGTCCTTACATGGTAATCTCTCGTTCTATTTTAATTTGAGCAATAATCGTGGTATAATTGTTGGAAATTATCATTTAATTCTAATTTGTGGTTATGGTACTACAAACTTGTCTCCCCCAAACCAACTGTTAATTTTAAAAAATATCCTTCACTTACCTCAATTAATTAAAAACTTGATTTCAGTTAGAAAATTTACCACTGATAATTGGGTTTCTGTTGAATTTGATCCTTTTGGGTTTTTTGTAAAGGATTTTCAGATGGGGATGCGTCTAATAAGATGTGATAGTCGGGACGAGCTTTATCCAATCACCACAACCACATATCAAGCTAAATTACTATTCATTTTTGCAGCTTTAGCTCCTTCTTAATGGCATGAACATTTGGGTCATTCGGGAGCACCTATTTTGGCTTCCTTTAAATAAAATAAATTTATTGAGTGTACTAGACCTCGTAGTTCTCATATTTGTCACTCTTGTTCTCTTAGAAAACATGTTAAGTTGCCTTTTGTTGCTTCTAAGTCTCGTACTGTTATGCATTTTGATATTATTCATAGTGATATTTGGACATATCCCATTTTAAGCTCTTTGGGCCATCGATATTATATTATGTTGTTGGATGATTACTCTAATTTCTTGTGGACGTTTCCTTTGTCTAAAAAGTCACAAGTTTTTTCCACATTTCAATCCTTTATAGCATACATCCACACTCAATTTGAATGGGATATTAAAAATATTATGTGTGACAATGGTAGAGAATTTGATAATGGGCCTTTTGGATTTTTGCAAAACTAATGGTTTATCGTTTCGTCTATCGTGTCCACATACATCATCTCAAAATGGAAAAGCAAAAATAAAAATTTGAACCATTAACAATATTGTTAGAACCTTACTTGCCCATGCATCTCTACCACCATCCTTTTAGCATCATGCGTTACAAATGGCAACCTATCTTTTGAACATACTTCCAAGCAAAAAAAATAGCCTACCAATCCCCACTCAAACTTTTATACCTAAGGGACCCATCATATTCTCATTTACGGGTTTTCGGTGCTTATGATATCCTTTTTTTCCTTCTCCTACCATCCATAAACTTCAACCCCGGTTAACTCTATGTGTTTTTCTGGGATATCCGTCAAATCATCATGGTTACAAATATTTCGACTTATCCTCTAATAAAATCATCGTAAGTCGTCATGTAATTTTTTATGAAACAAATTTCCCTTTTGCCAAATTACATTATTCGGGCCTCCTACCTATAATTTTCTTGACGATAGCATACCCCCGTATTTGATCCATAAATTAGCGTCCCAAATAGGCCCAACGTGTCCTGGTGTCTCAGCCCAATTACCGAGCCCCACGGCTGTTGGCCCAGCTGAGACTCTCGCTGGCAGCCTACTGCAGAAAGGCCCAGTGGCGGGCAGTCCACTAGGTCTCAGCCCACCATCCGGCTGGGGCAGCCCACTGCCTGGCAGTCTAGTAGCTGCCAGCCCACTGCCAGGAAGTTCGTCACTCTCGTCCGGCCTGACTCTAATTCCGGCCCAACGGCCTGTCACTCATAGTCAACACGGGATTTTTAATCCAAAAAAAAATACGATCTTCACACCTATATTGCCAAGTCACCATTTCCCCGTAATCCTATTTCTGTCCTTAATGACCCGAATTGGAAAATGGCTATGGATGATGAATTTAATGCTCTTATTAATAATAGGACGTGAGATTTGGTGCCCCGTCCCCCTGATGTTAATGTAATTCGGTCTATGTGGACTTATAGTCATAAAGAAAAATTTGATGGTACATTTGTGAGGCACAAAGCCCATCTTGTAGGTGATGGGAAGACTCAACAGGTTGGTGTGGATTGCGATGAGACTTTTAGTTTAGTGGTCAAACCGACAACTATTAGTACAGTCCTCAGTATGTCTCTTTCGATGGCATGGCCACTTCATCAGCTTGATGTCAAAAATGCCTTCTTGCATGGAGCCCCTAATGAAACAATGTACATGTATCAGCCCATGGGGTACAGAGACCCTACTTATCCTAATCATGTGTGTCTGCTGAAGAAATCATTAAATGAGCTCAAATAAGTTCCTAGGGCCTGGTACAAGAGGTTTGCAGATTACGTATCACATATTGGGTTTTCTAACAGCATGTCTGATCATTCTCTATTCATCTACCATCAGGGTAATGATATTGCTTACATTCTTTTGTATGTGGATGATATTATCTTAACTGCCTCATCTGATGTCATTCACAAATCTATCATGTCACTGCTTGGCTCTGAGTTTGCATAGGGCCACTAAGTTACTTTTTGGGGATAGATGTGACACGTAAGGTGATTTATTTTTATCACAAAAGAAGTATGCAGCAGAGATTGTTGAACGAGCTGGCATGTCATTATGTAGGTCGTCTGCCACTCCGGTTGACACTAAACCAAAGTTGAGTGCTTCTTCCAGCAAGCCATATGCCGATGCACCACATTACCGCAACCTTGCAGGGGCCCTGCAGTATCTCACATTCACGAGACCTTATCTCTTATGTTGTGCAACAGGTTTGTCTATTCATGTATAACCCGATGGAGGATCACATGCATTCTCTCAAACGCATTGTGCGTTATATTCAGGGTACTTTCGATCATGGCCTGCATTTATATCTGTCTTCGACAACCACTCTTATTTCATACACAGATGCCGATTGGGGTGGTTGTTCGAATACCAGATACTCCACGTCTGGTTATTGTGTATTTCTTGGTGATAATTTGGTCTCTTGGTCCTCAAAACGGCAAGCAACCTTGTCCATATCCAGTTCCAAAGCAGAATATTGAGGAGTCGCCAATGTAGTGTCTGAATCTTGTTGGCTACGGAACATTCTTTTATAGCTCCACTATCCTGTTCCGAAGGCGACATTGGTTTATTGTGATAATGTTAGTGTAATTTATCTCTTAGGAAATTCGGTTCATCACCAACGCACTAAACATATTGAGCTGGATATTCACTTTGTTTGCGAAAAGGTTGCTTGTGGACAAGTACGTGTCTTACATGTCCCGTCACGTTATCAGATTGCCGACATTTTTACAAAAGGTCTTCCGTTGGTTTTATTTGAAGACTTTCGGGACAGTCTCAGCATACACCGACCTCCCGCTTCGACTACGGGGGTGTAATGGAATATTTCCACAATAATTAATTATACATCTCCTATATTAGGTAGAATTATATTTCTCTTATAATTGGAATTGATTAGTTACCTAGTTTGTAGCAAAATAAATATTTCGTAACACTATATGTATTGTAAATCATTAATAAATAAAATCAAAAAACCACAAATATCTTGTAATGACAAGTAAATGACCGAAGTGAGTATTATTTTTCGGCTATTTCTTTATTCAACTTTAATTGCAACAGTAAATTACTAGCTAACCCAGGTTGTTGGTCATTCATCGTTTATGGATAATATATATAACGTGTAACCAAAGCATAATTTGTAGAATGAAAATGGCTGACATTGATGAGAAGCGATATACATATATAGAAGATAGTGATGAATGGCGGCAATTAGCAGCTCAACAATTGATTGCCGTATTTGTGTTCTATCCTTATCGAAGGTAAGTGTCCATATATGTACGTAAGTACTTATGCTTATTTAATTAATACTATTATTTCTGGAGGAGTGTATGAATTGGGTTTATCATCTCCAATTCTCCATGCAGTTTGACTTGAAATAACTGAGGTAATAGATGCTAGCTCCTCAAATTCTGAAGTTCTATTTTCGTGTGGAGGCAGTTGAATACTCCCATATTCATTGACAGTTATCTGAAATGCCGAAGCGACAGTAGACTTTGAATCTATATCAACGTCTCACAAAAGCTTTTACGCTTAGTCACATAGGAATAATGATAATACAGGAATCGGCTAACCAGCCTCCTCCGCCCCTTGGGAGTTGGGACCAACAACGGGCAGTACATAAATATTCACCTATTATTCATTTACTACGCCTTTATATTATCATATGCAAAATAATATTGTCTCAATCTTTATGAAGGATCCGGAATATCAGAGTCAAAATACTTAATTTTAACTCAGAATTAATTAGTTATAGATTTTTCAAAAATATTTTAAAACATTATATTATATTTAAAAATTATATGAAAATTACTGCAAGTCTGCATAACTAATGATTCAAAATATTATAAAGAAATTAAGAAAATTGTAGTTAACAAAAAGTTATTGACTTATTTGGTAGAATGCATTAGAGAAAATAATGCATGTCATTAGTTTTGTGTATTACTAATACCTTGTTTGGTATCATATTTCAACTTATGTATAACTAATACAAGCAGCATTAGTTATACATCTTATTTGGTATTATCATATACATAACTAATACCTAGCAAATCATGGTATTAGCAATACAATGGGTTTTAAAGCATGCATAAGCATGGTTAAAGACACAAATGCTCATGAAGTCCCTCACATAGTATATATGGAGGATATATATGTAAACAACTAATTATTTTTAGAAATTATGCAATTTTTAACAGATCAAACCAAACGGTGAATAAAAATAATCCCTGCATAACTAATGTCAACATTACTAATACCACCATTACTAATACAAGCATTACTAGTACACCTTATTCAACATTATTCTTATACACTCTACCAAAAAACAAGTGTTATGGGTGAATGTATTTCCACGAGGATGTCGGATACGGGCTAGGAGAGGCCCATGACGGTGGGGCTCACGCGACCCACGGTAGGTAGTCAGCCCAAGGCGGAGGTTGCTGCTGGCTGTTTCCTGCCGGCGGGGACTGCCCCTTCCTGCCACCGTTGTTGCCAGAATTCCGTCTGTCGCGGCCCTTGCCGGATTGCTTGCTCCAGCGGTTGTTGCGGGTGGATGCGAGTTGATGCAGGTCCTCGGGCCGGCAGTTCTGGTTGCCGGAGTTGGAGGCCCTACCATCGGCGGAGGGCCCGACGGTGGTGGTGAGGGCGGCGTCGGCAATGCTTGCCTGAGTGGTGTTGCGCTTGATTTTCCGAGTTTCCTCAAGAATAAGCTTCGAACGGGCCTCATAAAACGGAGGTAACGACGTGCATTGCTAAAGAATGGTGGCAAAGTCATCATAGGGTTCGTTCAAGCCTGCAATAAGTTGCATGACCAATCGCTGATTAGTGACTGGTGCACCGACGTTGGAGAGTTGGTTGGCAAGTTTCTTGAGTTCTTGACAATATGCAGACACGTTTCAGAAATCGTCCTGATGAACGTCCTTGAACTGATTTTCAAGGTATAATGCTCGTTGAGTTTTTTTGTCGTGGAAAATACTTTCCAAATGTTCCCATGTTTGGTGGGCAGTGGCATCGATCTCAATGATGGTGTGCAACAGATCATTAGAGATTGTGCAGTATATCCACTAGAGGACGGATGAGTCCAAACGAGACCAGAGTGCATCATCAGAAGTCGAAGTCGAGGGTGGTCTGTGGACTTCGGTGTAGGAGGGATGATGTGGTCGATAACTTCGTAAACACGACAATGGATCTTAAAAAGTTCCGCCCACGAGGAGTATTGACCGTTTTTCCATCTCAAGGGTGATAGGTATGAAGTTTTTGATGTTGTTTACTGCAAGTGTAGGATGTAATTTGGTTTTGTCAGCAATGGAAGATGAAATTTAAGAGAGAAGAGAGAGAGAATGGCTGGAAAAAAAATACTAGGGTTCCGTGGGGGTGGAGGCCGAGAGCTATGGTCGGCAGCGGTGGGGGAGGTATTTTTAGGCTACTAATACCATAAAGGAATATGTTCCTTGATTGTATTCATCAATAATGTACAATATATATAGTAGTACAAGAATATTTAAACTAGGTAACTAATCAACCTAATTACAATAGAAAATATAATTCTACGTAAAATAGGAGACCTAATTACAATAGGAATACAATTCTACATAAAATAAGAGATATACAATTAATGAAAGAATATTTGGAAAATATTATATTACTTATAATAACATTAATATTCTAAAAGTAAAGTATAACATGCTGCTTTAACAAGTTAAAATACGCAGACTATATAAAATCTAATAATTACAATTAAGAATGATAAATTTAGCCTATAAAAATATGTCTCGTTCAATCCGTAGTAACTTAGCTCATTTGACTCGCTCAATTCAGTCCATTTAAAATCTGGACTGATTTAAGCTAGAAGGGTAATCCAAATTAACACCATGAAGAACCTTGACAAAATATTTAGTTTTGTCATTTGATGTGTTATACATTACCGTAACATAGAAAAAAGGTTTTATTAGGCAAATTATTTTAAAAAAAACAAGTAAATAAATTAGTACTCCTTGGTAAGAGTTGGTGCATTGGGTTATAATTCACTGTTTAGCCATTTTGACACAACACATGTCAGCTCAGGTGTATACCTTGACCTACCCGTTTATTGACTCAACTCATTTTGACTAACACATTTGACACCTCTAATTATACTACACAAAAACTGGATTGGTTACGAACTTCATCGCTAAACTGTTGGCAAAATCACTCGTAGATAACAATTTTTTTCTGATAAACTGCTGCTAATGTATCGCTAAATAGGATTAGCGACGAATTTTTCTGTTTAGCTACAGAATTTGTCCACCACTTATTCCTATTATTATCAAAGTATATAAGTTAAATTTAAAGCAAAAATAATTAAATTAACCTCCAAGTAATCTCCTAAGTTGACGACAAAAGTGTCAGGGACGTGGGGGACAGCGAACCACGTTTGATTGTGTTTAATTTGCAAGCCATGAATGCCATTCTCCATCAAAATAGTGAGACCACCGTGATCTGAATGTGCAGCAAGTCCCAATGTCTTGTTTGGCTCAGGACATGGTGGATAATAATTTGCAGCTATTATTTGAGTCCCTTCTCCAAGTGAACTCTCTATGTAATATGGACCGAGGCCTAATCCTTCAGATATTGCACCAAATATTTTTATCCCAAGTTGCCAAACTTCCTTTAAGTACTCCTTTGCAACGTACCTTCACATACATGTGCCATTTGATTAGATCTCACTAAAGGAAAAAGAAGAACCTACTATACTATTTCTTCACTCCAAAAAGAATTTGAGTAATACAGTTTTGAGAAAAATGAGCAAATCATCTAATTTTTCTTTAAATGGGACATTTTTAAATAAAGTTTACATAGTAACTACACCAAAAGAACTCGTTACAAATTTAAAAGTTTAAGAACATATAAAGATTCAAAAAATTGTAATTAATGAATTTTTTTTAACGCTCCAAGATGGTGCGTGTAAGATGAAGGAATTCCTATCAGTTATAAAAGGGATACGACAAAATAAAAGCAATTTTCAACTTGTGCTGCCAAGGAGAACAATGGGTTGAACGAATATAAAGAGTTTTAAGTTATATATACAGTATTTGAGAGAGAAATTTTTTACACCTTGATTAGCTCAATATAACTGATTATAGCAGATTTTACTTAGATTTTTGGTTACCATAAATGTTTTTTTTGTAAATTAATTTAATCTAATATTGCTAGTATAATTTTTTAAAATCAATAAATACATAGATGATAGAACATAACTTCAAATTTAATAGATGGAAAAATGTTAAGCAGTGTAGGATGTATACAGACGTTACTTTTATCTTTGTGGAATAGAGAAGTTATTTCGGATGAAAAAACATTGCACAGTTGCCAGGGATTGGGTGACAGGCGAGAATAACTATCACTATACTACAACGACTTAGTGGTAAAGTATTAAGCATGATGATAATTACCTGTAGCTAGAGGGATTATCTGGCCAAAGGTTATAGCTATGAGAAACTGGACCGCCATAGTGCCTCACAAAGTCCCTCCAATGGAGGGCATTCTTTCTGCTAGTGTTCAAGCTTGTTCCATATCTTACTGGATCCATTACATTTTATGATGCATATCTCATTTTCTCTTCCAATGGCAGGCTGAAAAATTCTTCTATGACTTCAAGCATTTCATCCATGATAGATCTCTTTATACCATGATTAGTCACCTGTGGATTTTGCAATTGTTTATCTTAAAAAGAAATTTGATTAAAGAATTTTAATCATATGTACATGATATCCCATGGAAAATAATTACTCCAAAAGAAACGACTGAATACTAAAAATAACTTAGAAAAACACATTTGGTTTATCAATTTTAACACATTTACTTTCATGCACAATAAACCAATATATGACCATAAGAACTTGTAAACAAAGGCATAGAGACACTAGTAAGCAATAAAAAGAGAAGGATTTAATAAGTTATATATATTCTTTACACTATCATTGCAATTTAACTGTTTAATTAGAACATGTTCTCACTCTAATTATTTATTATGATTATATGAAAAGTTTCTATTGTAGGTTAATTAATTTTATTCACCGATTGATTTAAGATTTGAAGCGTATTAGATTTGAATTAAAAATGGCTGTTGTTGAATCATCTGTGAAATACGATTTTGCTCACGAATCTGCTGTAATTTGCATAAATGACCTTTTTAGGACACTGCTATAATTCTGATCGCATTAGCTCATAGGCTAATTAAATTTGTCTCTAAAAAGGAAAACTCATCCAAACTGCATTTAAAAGCGAAACTTAACCCATTCGCGATGACAGAATTTTAAAAGTGACCTACAAAAAAGGACATCATAATTGGATGGAGAGCCCAAGATGAGAACGATTAAGAACCAAGGAGTTCTTGAACCTTGTCTTTTTGCCTTTTTAATCAAACATACAAGTGATTAGGGGTGGCATAAAAACCGTTTAACAAAAATAATCGAACCGAACCACCGGTTCAGTTCGGTTTTTATTCGGATTTAAAAAAAAACTGATTCTTTAAAAAATCGAACCGAATTAGAATTAAATAATTCAGTTCTTTAGAATTTTTTGATGAACCGAACCGAAAACCGGGGATAAATTTATAATTAATTTTATTTTTTATTTTAGGCTACTGCTATCTCTTGAATCATAGTTATTGAAGTCAATCTATGAAACTTTTATTGAAGTCGAATGCGGATGAACTTAATTAACATATCACGGAAGCATTGACATAAAATGTAGGGAGAGAAAGTAGTTGTAAATTGGTGCAACTTTTAATGATCATAACTATGCGCTCGGATGTCCGTTTTACCCAAAAACAAATTGATTTTGCGTATTTTTTCAAGACTCGACCGGTCAAATAGGCGCTAGGCGGTTTGGCGCAGCCAATTTTTAGAAAAACGTCTGTTTTCCCAATCAATTTGTATTTCTCCCAAATCGGTTTCTAATTTTTCATTTTCTTTAATAAACATCTCACGATATATAATACATTTCAACATCGAAAATTCGTGGTAATGTATGTGTGAATGTCAATTTCAGTGTTGAAAATTCCATTTAAAAAAATAAATCCCCCGACCCTACCCGTTTATTTTATTTCAGTTTTTTACATGTTTTAAGAATATATGTGATGCAAACTTTATGTTTTTGACTTTAAATTATTATTTTTTTGGACTTTATATTTGAATCGAAAAAACCGATATAAACCGATACATTCGGCGATATTTTTTTTTAAAAAAAAAATTGATTCAGTTTTTTAAAAAAAAAAAATTTTATTCGGTTCATACTTTTTGATACAACACCGAACCGAACCGATATACGCCACCCGTGATTCTTATGAATTCACATTGATTTCTGCTCCTCTAATTCCTCTTTTTACCACGTTTGCAACATGTAATTGGAAAACATACGGGACATAGAGTGGATAGCACTCTTTCCGAAAAAAACAATGGCAGATCACATAGGAGTAACAAAAATCTGTTCACAAAGACATGTTGTAATGAAATTTGAATGATATATCATATATATGAACAATTGAAAAAAAATTATCCCAGAAAAAGGAGGTCACTAGGGGACTGTAAAAGGGATATGTTTCAATGCTTACAACAAAAAACTTTGAGTAACATTTATTTTTTCTTCATGAATAATTAATGGAGAAGCACTATGATACAAAGATATAACAAGATACTGCAAAACCCAATTATGTTGAAGAGGGATCTAAGCCCACCATGGAGCTTCGCCAGTTATGAAGTCTGTCTCAACCCATGGAACAAACACTACCTTTCCATCATCAATGTCAGCATGAGCCAATGCCAAGGACTGTTACAAGTTGAACATTGCAAGTTATACAACAATTTAAGTTATATACATCTACATAAATGGCTTCTTCTAATTCAAAGAAAACAGAGAAAGGCTCTGGTTTGCACTTCCGTTCGAGAAATTATATTTTATGTGTGAAATAACAAACATAACTTATGTGAGGGTCTCATAAATCACTTGACAAGTGGACTCATTGATATATCCTATTTATCATATTATACCCTCTCCATATCTTTTTTTATTTTTGATCTGTACTGTTTCTATATAGGGAATCCGACACTTTCTGCTATTACAGATGTTCAAATGCTTGACCAAAAGCCCATATAGGCAATTGATAAGCTATGAAGCTGGTACATAAAATGCTTTTATGCATTTATGATGAAAGGGGAAAAAAAGGTATTAGTAGTACTAAATATCGTTAGCATAACTACCAAAGGAGCAGGTCCTCTAACAACTCTTCCTTGGTTATTGTATTGAGATCCATGGCAGGGGCAAATGAACTTGTTCTCAGCAGTATTAAATGCCACCACACAACCAAGATGGATACACACCAAGGCTGGCCAGTGGGCCGGGTAGGTCCGGTCCCGGCCTAAACTCTCTCTTTGCACAAATAATCGTTGCACCAACGACCATTTTACATTTTGGTTGTTGTGCAACGGCCATTTTTGGCCTATCCCCTCCCCCAATCCCCCTACCCTCTTAATATTTATTTTTAACTCATAAGTTATTTTATTTACACTTTAACCCAATTTCTCAACTATAAATACCTCATTTTTTCTTCATATTTCTCACAAATCTTCCTACAATCTCTCAATCTATCTCTCTACAAGTCTACATTGTCCACTAAATATTCAATTTTATTTATTCATTTGGGAGTGAAGTTGGCAACTAGCTTGAGGATCTTCCATCGAACAAATTTTCAATTTTCAACCTCTCGATTACACATCAGCGTTACGTCGGCGTTTGGTACATTCGTTCCTTCATTAAATTATTATTGTATGTTTATTTTATTTAGCGCACTTAATATTTATTAGTATAATTATGATAGAAGGATTTAAACGTATGCTTACGAGTAAGGGTCAGACTTTTTCTAGTAGGGGCAACAAGGGCAAGGGTACTTCTTCTAGTCATCTTATTTCTAGACAGAATCTTATTCCTACACAGGATGATTTTTTTGATACTCAACATTTTCCTACAATACCATTAGATTTAGACGAGGAGCTATTTTCTGGAACTCAAGAAGACTTTAATTTAGACGATGATCTAGATGATACACCCACTA
This sequence comes from Anisodus tanguticus, assembly GCA_034509755.1. Lineage (NCBI taxonomy): Eukaryota > Viridiplantae > Streptophyta > Magnoliopsida > Solanales > Solanaceae > Anisodus > Anisodus tanguticus. Next base: position 24,282,450 of record CM067544.1, on the reverse strand, counting down.
ATGTAGATGACAACACACTCACTAGTGCACCTTCAACTGAAATGTCTCCTATTCCCCTAGTATGAGACGAGGTCCAGCAAAACGACCATTAAAATCAGATGCATGGACATTTTTTGATAGGGACGTAGAGAATCAAGTAGCTAGATGTAAAATTTGTAAAGATGTTTTAAAATTTAAAACTGGAAAAGGTCACGGTGGGACGAGTGGTTTAATGAGACACGTAGCAAGGGCTCATCCAGCTAGGTATGCCCAATACGAGGCTTCAAAACCAGGTGCGCAAACGCCCACTCCATCGGGACAAGGTTCACATATTATCCCGGACCAAGTACAGGGTCAAATTAACCCACGACGGGGGAAATTGTAGGCCCTAATTATAATAAACATAGAGATAGAGAAGCAATAGCAAAATTAGTTGTTGTGGAGGGTTTGCCTTTTTCATTTCCTTCATCTCCTGGTTTTATTCATTACATTAGAGAAATGTATAATCCTGATTTTAACGGTTTTCCTAGATCAACTGTTAAGAGAGATGTATTTAAATTTGCACGTGAATATCAACAGTATTTACGTTACTCATTATATCATTTTAATGGCAAAGTGGCTATCACTTCTGATATATGCCGTAGTACTAACAACCATGATTATTGAACGTTAACCTGTAATTTAATATATTATAAATGGTCTATGCAAAAATGTATCTGAGCGTATAGATATATAGATGATAGGCACACTGGTACTTTTATTGCAGAAAATATTTATCAATTGTGCGATTATTACGGAATAACTGATAAAATTATTATTATTACATTAGATAACGCTTCTTCTTACAATTATGCTATTACAATTTTAAGAAATAGTTTAACTCCATCTTTTCCAGATCATTTTCATATAAAATTTGTGTGTCATATATATAACTTAGTTGTAAATGATGGTCTATCACTTTTTGAAGACATTCTTAGTAAAATACAATTTGCTATAAACTTTATTTTTAAAAATAATAGAATACAACAAAAAAAAGAATATAAAAAACGTGTCACGATTGCCAACTACTTTATAGAAAAATTCCAGAAGAAGTACCCACTAGGTGGAATTCTTTATACGAGCAACTACTTGTTGCTTATGACTATAGAAAATCTATAACTTTATTTTTTAACTCTCATAAACAAAATCCAGCTGATATGGTTGTAGATAGCGTTTGGGGGAAAATTTCCGAACTTATTGTATTTCTAGAGAAATTTTTTCAAACAACAAAATAATTTTTTGGTATATATTATCCTACTATTTCAACTATGTTGTTTTATATATCTCTAATATTTTTACTGCTTAATGAATATATGGATAAACCAGCTTATAAGACAGCTATTAAAAATATTTATCAAAATAAAAAATATTTTATTCCTATTCCCACTATTTTTATTATTGGTGTTGTATTAAATCTGACTATTAAAATAGACGGTACTAAATCACTTATTGAAACTATTTATGATTGTATAGCAGTACTACCACCTCCAAGTCCCAAAAATCCAAATCATCCACCACATATTGAACAAACTAAAGAAGAAGTGTTGTCTAGCGTAGAAGACGAATGCAAAAACAAATATAGGTTTTACCAACAAGAAAGTGCTAGCAACCTATCAGTTTCCATATCATCTTCTTCTTCTTCAACACAACCTCACAAAAGAATATGCGGTGGTAACACTACTAATCAAATTAGCGAGTTTGATATTTTTGTTTTGCAGGGTAGTATACCGTACCAAGCAATTGTCAATGAAGAAGGACGTGAAGACTTACTGAAATACTGGAGGGGGAATGAGAAGAGCTTTTCGACACTTTCAATGATGACCCGAGATGTTTTGAACATTCAAGCGTCATCAACGGCGTCTGAAAGCGCTTTTTCTACCGGCAGATATCAAATAAGAGAGCACAAACACTCATTAGCCGGAGACAGCTTGGAGATTGCAGTATTATTCAGAGATTGGATATGAGTGGAGCGGAGAATGTGCGGTCAACCAGTAACCGGAGATCAACGAAGAAGAAGACGAAAACTACAATGAAATCTTATCCAGAGGTGGTGGAAGCGACGTGGAGCAATTTGACCAACAAATACCAATTCCAACTGAAAAACCACAGAAATTATCAAGAAACTAGAACAGGTTTTTTTCAAAATATAATTTTTTTAATTGCAATTTTACTATGTAATTTGCAACTTTTGAACAACACTACAAAGTTGCTATTTTTGACAATTGTATTTGTATTATAAAAAAAATCATATGTCTATTAAATAATATAAGAGGCACAAAAATAACCTTGGGATGTTTTTATTACATTATCTTGTTCAATTATTGAGTTGTTTATATATGTTATTTTTTAAATTAAGTGCAAAAAAATAAAAAATAAAAAATCCCGCCACGACCCTATCCCGCCACGACCCTATCCCGCCACGACCCGTTCCCGCCCCGCCCCGACCCGCTCCCGCCCCTCCCCCGTCCCGCCCCGCCAAACCCGCCCCGATTCGTCCCGGCCCGCTGGCCACCCTTAGTACACACAACATTGATATCATAGGTTGCAAGTGTCCCATCATTCTCCCCAACTAGGTAAGTAGGATCGCCCTAGAAATTGTGATGAGAAAAGACACCACAACATAAGAAAACTCAAAGCCAAGAACAAAAACGTAACGCCTCAATTCCAAGCAAGTTGTGATTGACTATATGTATTGTCACTGATATATCTTTTTTTGAATTGCATCGAGTCAAGAAATTAAAGTTCAATTACCATCGGTCCTTGTGTCAGGATTCAGTTGCCATGTGCATGAGTTTTGTATATAGGAACAAATAAAAACAAGAGAAGGCAAAAAAAATTAGAGCATTTTCTTATCGATTAAACCGAAAATCTAACCGTTAAGGACCTTAAATCAATTAACGGAAAACCGATAATGAATATCTTATTGATTTGATTATCGATTTAGCTTATTTACAAATCAAAAATTGATAAACCGAACCGATAATACACAAAACCGAATCGAATCGACTGATAAGCACCCAGAATTCCACTGATGTAAGTTGTGGCCCACATTGGCCTCTACAAGTTCGATATAATAAAGTGAGATATCACAATTTTAAAATTCTCTGGAATAAGGTTTCTCTCTGCCCTTATGAAGAATAATGTTTCCATCAGAGTTATTCTGTAAGGTTAAGGAAAGAGAGAGAACAAAGTTTCTCAAAAGGAAAAACAAACAAAGAAGGCTTTATCTTAAGATAATAATAAATTCAAGTTTTTTTATTAAAATACTCTTAATGTAAGTTCCTGTGAAAATCATATAATTTCAGGATCCTGAAATCACGTTTAGGATTTGTATTAGATAGTTTATGAATACAATTTAGAACATGTGAAAATCTTACAACTGATACATAATATCTGTTAAACAGAGCAATATACATGTGATATACACTGAATATACAGCAGTGTATATCACATATATATCACTGGATTAAAACAGTGGGCAGCAGTGAATTGTGGGAAGCAGTGGGCCTCTCGGCAATGCGCTTTCCGCCAGAAGAAGGAAGCAGCAGTGGGCCTCTCGGCAGTGGGCTGTCCGCCAGAAGAAAGGATTTGTTGGGCCTCTCGGCCAGATCTGCTTATCCAAGTGATATTAGGATATTGTATATATAGTATATATATTTGTAGTATTTTGTAATGAAAAGGATACCTTAATTAGTGTTATACACCTACCATAATTATATAGTTAGAATTATGGTAGAATAAGGATACAAGTGCAACCCATAGTCCAGTGTCCCCTGAATATACCGAATGATGCGTTTGATTGCATTCATGTGCTCAACTCTGGGAACATGCATGAATAAACACACCTGCTGAACCGCATATGTAATATCCGGCCTGGTAAAGGTAAGATACTGGAGGACCCCTGCAAGACTGCGATAGCGGGTTGGGTCCTCGTATGGTGCACCTGCTGTGGCACTTAGCTTTGGGTTTGCATCAACTGGTGTGGAAGTGGACTTACAGGATGACATCCCAGCCCTCTCGATGATCTCAGAAGCATACTTCCGTTGAGACAAAAACAACCCACCTGAATGACGCTTGACGGCAATCCCCAAAAAATAACTCAAAGGCCCTAAGTCTTTCATAGCAAACTCAGAACTGAGCATGGTCATGATAGACTGGCGCAAGGCATCGGAAGAGGCAGTCAAGATGATATCATCCACATACAACATAATATAGGCCAATGACGAACCACGGTGGTAGATGAACAAGGAATTATCTGACCTGCTGTGAGTGAACCCAATAGTCGAAACAAAGTCGCAAATCGTGTATACCAGGCCCGTGGAGACTGCTTAAGCCCATATAATGATTTCTTCAACAAACAGACATGATGAGGGCGGTTGGGATCCCTGAAACCCAACGGTTGATGCATATAGACTGTTTCCTTGAGATCATCATGTAGAAAAGCATTCTTGACATCCAACTGATGAATTGGCCAGGTCTTTGAAAGTGCCAAGCTAAGCACAGTGCGAATGGTAGCCGGTTTGACCACCGGACTAAACGTCTCACCACAATCAATTCCAACCTGCTGAGTCTTACCATCACCAACAAGTCGCGCCTTATGTCTAGCAAAGGACCCATCTGGATTCTCCTTATGAGCAAAAATCCACATAGACCTGATAATATTAATACCATATGGATGGGGCACCAACTCCCACGTCTTATTATCAATAAGAGCATTATATTCATCAGTCATAGCAATTTTCCAATTAGGGTCATTTAATGCGGACACAGGATTGCGGGGCAAGGGGGATTTAGAGACATCAGAATGTAAATTAAAATGTCTTTTAGGTGTAAAAATACCCCGCTGACTACGAGTGACCGGTCTATGACTCAAGGAAGAATTGAGGGAATTTTGGGAATTTTTCGGGCTCGGGACGGACCGGTCGGCCGGCGGGCGGTGGGCCTCTGCGGCCCAAATCGGTAAATGTCGGGCTCGGTTTTGGACCGGTTCAGAATTGGGCTGGACAAGCCCAATTGCTTGGAACTGTTCGATGTAAACCGCTTTGGATGTGGCGGTGCGTGGGTCCAACGGGCAGTGGGCCCGCTAGAGGATTTTGGGTACGGGAGATGTCCGAAAAATTCTGAATAATATACGGGAATATTTGGTCATCCAAAAAATTATATGACTTAGGTTCGGGAGTATGAACTTTCGTAAATGGGAATTGAGTTTCATCAAAAATGACATGACGATTGATTATGATTTTCTTGGAGGATAAATCAAAACACTTATTATAACCACGATGATTTGACGGATAACCCAAAAACACACATGGGGTAGACCGAGCCTGAAGTTTGTTAATTGTGGTGGATGGGAATAACGGATAACACAAGCACCCAAAAATCCGAAGATGGGAATAAGACGGGTTCTTATTATACAGGATTTTTAGGGGGGAAGAATAGGTCAGACCTTTAGAAGGAATTATGTTAAGAAGATATGTGGCGATTTGTAGAGCATGATGCCAAAAATATGGAGGGATGGAGGCATGAATTAGGAGAGTTCGGACAATGTTATTGATGGAACAAATTTTGCGTTCGGCTTTCCCATTTTGTGAAGATGTATGAGGACATGAAAAACGAAAATTTATCCCATTAGTAGCACAAAATTCCCGAAACTCCCTATTGTCATACTCTTTCCCATTATCACATTGAATATTTTTTATTTATCTTTCGAATTGAGTACGAATGAACGCTCTAAATTTGATAAGACGGAAAACACTTGTGATTTATTCGCAATTGGAAACGTCCACAAAAATCTAGAATAATCATCTAAAAAGAGAACATAATATCGATGACCCATTGAACTAAGAACAGGAGATGTCCATAAGTCGCTATGAATAATGTCAAATGGCATAGAAGTATGAGAATTTGAGTCTACAAACGGCAACTTAACAATCTTTCCTAAAGAACAAGACTGACAAATTGGAGTACGACTCGTACCCTTACAAAAAATAAAGCTATTTTTATCTAAAGATGATAAAATAGAAGATCCCGGATGACCCAGACGAGCATGCCACATGGAAGGAGAGATGGCTGCAAAGGCTGACGGCACGGCTGGAGTCGATGGACTGAAACCGGGCATGATAGGATACAGATCCCCCCTACTATCACACCTCATGAGATGACTCCCCGTCTTGAAATCCTTCACAGAGAACCGAAAGGATCAAATTCAACAGAAACAGAATTGTCATTTGTGAACTTTCGGACAGACACTAAATTTTTAATCAATTTAGGAGCATGTAAAGTATTTTTCAAGAGGAGTGGTGGATTGGGGGGAGACAACGTTTTCTGACCATACCCTATAATTGGAATAGAATTGTCATTACCAAAAATTATCCCTCGAGGGGTGCTCAAATTGGAATAAGATGAGAGAGTACCTGATTCGGAAGTCATGTGAGTAGTGGCCCCGGTGTCCATGTACCAATTTGGGTCCGGTTGAGTCAATCCCAACGTGTGCATCGCGACCTCGATATCGGTCTGAGTGGGGCCTGCTGCATGATGGGCTTGCGGAGGTCTGGGCCCAAGGACTCCTGGCCGTGCTAGAACTGGGCCGTAACTGCTGTGGTTGTCGTCGGCCGGGCCACGGCGGCCGTGGGCCGCCAATGCTGGGTATTGGGCTCGGGATGTTGGGCCAGCCCCACCGGCCGCCGGAAACTGTTGGGAGGGTACGGGTTCCACTGCCATTGGCCCCACTACTGGGCCCATGGCGTTGGTGGGCCACTGTACCCTGGCTGGGACCCACCACCTGTTTGTTGACCATCGAAACCGCCACCAGAACCGCCGCGTTTGCCCCCGCAATTTTTGTTATTATTCTTGCGATTATTTTTGCCGCCACCATTATTATGGTTTTGGCCCGAATTATTACCAAAACCCGAAGGACTAGGAGAGGACGCCGCCATGACAACTGGGCTTGCTCTCGTAGCCGCCTTTTTAGCCAAGCCGGCTTCTTCCAACGTCAGCATCGAGCGGGCTTGATGGAAGTCGGGAAGAGGGTTGCTTTAGCGAAGGAGAGTTCCGACACCATTATAGGCCTCCGAAAGACCGGCAACCAACTGTAGGACTAGACGATTATTTGTTACTGGTGCATCAACATTACGGAGTTGATCCGCCAATTCCTTTAGTTTCTTGCAATATGCAGAAACGTTCGGAAATTCGTCCATTCGAACGAGAGAGAATTCCTGCTCGAGTGTGACGACACGGGAATGTTGGTTATCTTGGAATATGTCACACAATCTATTCCATGCAGCCATAGCCGTGGTATCTGGCTCCATAATCGTCTAAAGAAGGTCCACCGAAATAGTGGCGTATATCCACCGAAGAACGGTAGCATCAAGTGTAATCCATAACTCAGGATCCTCCGCAGGAAGGGGTCTAGCGGGAGGAATGATGTGATGAAGAACTTGATAAGATATAGCGTGAATTTTAAACAACTCCGCCCACGTTGCATATTGAACGTTTTCCATCTCAAGGACAATAGGGACACTTAGCTTGATATTGGAAACCGTGAGGGCAGGGTGAAAATTGTTCTTAGACATATTGAAAGAACAAAGAAGGAGGGAAAATTTTAAGAGAGGTTTTTGAGAGCGGAAGACAAAATTTTGGAGAGAAAACCCGAGGGGGGGGGGGGGTTCTCGGCCACAAGGCAAAAGTTGAGAGAAAAACTTTTGTGTAGACCTAGTCTCTTGATACCATGAAAGAAATAATCCCCCTTGATTATTTTCATTGATTAAATAGATATATATACAAGTTACATATTTCCATAATAGGAAAATCCTTTTCCTATTCTACTTCTAAATCCTTATTCTACCATAATTCTAACTATACAATTATGGTAGGTGTATAACACTAATTAAGGTATCCTTTTCATTACAAAATACTACAAATATATATACCATATATACAATATCCTAATATCACTTGGATAAGCAGATCTGGCCGAGAGGCCCAACAAATCCTTTCTTCTGGCGGACAGCCCACTGCCGAGAGGCCCACTGCTGCTTCCTTCTTCTGGCGGAAAGCCCACCGTCGAGAGGCCCACTGCTTCCCACAATTCACTGCTGCCCACTGTTTTAATCCAGTGATATATATGTGATATACACTGCTGTATATTCAGTGTATATCACATGTATATTGCTCTGTTTAACAATATCTTCCACCAATACAATTATTAATAATTTTGTTCATCAAATCTTAGATATATGAGAAGTCACATGCCGTAGGTCATCTTCTAACATTACTGACATTTCGGGTTTTCATAAATTTCACATAAGAGAAAAGCTCTTTTCACCATCAGAAACAATCTGATTTCCGACCTCTTGCATTGCATTACCATAACGAAAAGAAAAAAGAATTCAAAAAAAAATTCTTCACAGTCGTACCCCCATTGACTTCGGCGGCGATTACAGTCTCTTTCCCAGGGTCAAGCTACTCCAGAAGATCAGCAGTCTAGCCCAATTGCCTCCCTTCCAGTCGCTTCCTCCCCAAAAGTATAATAGTTATAGTTGTGAAACAGCTAATTCCTTTCCGTACGGAGAGATGAACAAGCGAAAGAAGCAAGGTCTTTACCTTCTCCATTCTCAAAAGCGGATTCTATCTATTAGAAGCAATAATTTGTAGTCTAATGTTGTTAATATCTCGAACACTTGAACAAGATTATGCTACATCTAGGGGTGTGTTTGGTACGAAGGAAAATGTTTTCTATGGAAAATGTTTTCCTAGAAAATGTATTTTTGGAAAACAAGTGAGCTTCTAACTTGTTTTCTAGTGTTTGGTAAGTAAGTAAAATAAAATATCATCCTAAAAGCATTTACATATCTAGCAAAATATTATGGGGGGTGGAATGGGATGAGGAGTGGGAATTTCAAAAAATACTTACCCTAGCCCCACCAACCCCACCCCCAACCCGCCTCTTGTCCCCCTCCCCCAACCACAACCCACCCACACCAAATTTAACCCCGCAATTTTTTTATTTTTTTATAAAAGTAAATTAAAATATATGAATTAAAAAATTCGGAAGGACGGGGAGGGGGGATTGGGTGTTAGGGTGTAGAAAACAAAAACAAATTAAAAAAGCTCTCTTTAAAAAATATTAAAATTTTTAGAGGGGTGTTGGGGTCGCGGGAGGGGGGGGGTGTTGGTGGGTGGTGTAGAAAACAAAATTAAATTAAAACTTTTTAAAAAAATGATTAAATTTTTTTTTGGAGGGGGAAGTGGTTTAGAAAACTAAAAAATAATAAAAACTTTCTTTTAAAAAATTGTGGTGGCTGGGTGGGGGTGCATAGGGTGGTGGTGGTAGTTGGGGTTTGGTGGGGGAGAGCGTTGGGGTTCGATTGGGTAGTGGTGGGGTAGTTGGTTGAATGTTACTTGTGAGACTTGTTTTTCCTACTTTCATTAGGGAAGTCATTTTCCTCATTTTTAAGAAATTTATTTTCCTAAATAAAATGTTTTCCAAAAATCTTAACCAACCAAACATGAGAAAATTGGAAATGAAAAATGTCTTCCTTCATACCAAACACACCAACAACAACACATACACAATGAAATTCCACAACGTATGGTCTGGGGAGGGTAGAGTGTACGCAGACCTTAACTCTACATTGATAGGAAGAACGACTGTTTTCGAAAGACCCTCGACTCAAGAAAAGTATAAGCACAAGTAAAGCAATGGAGAAGTAAATAATAACAATTATAAAAGAAGAGAGAAGTAAGAATTGGGCTAGCTGCAACATTTTGTTTGTGGAAAAAACTTCTTAACATTAAAGTAGTGATCCAATAAGTCTATATCAGTCAAATTATATTTATAGTTATATTAACTTTTTCTTCAAGGTTCAAACTGAAGTATAATATATTTTAAAATTTTGGATGATTGTAACCCTCTTATTCAGCCAGAACAATTTGATGCTTGCACTACCGCTAGCGGTTAGCATTTGTTAAACTTTGTAATAAAATGTCCCACGTCAAAAATCATCCTTATGTCTTATGTTTTAGACCCTATATAAAGGGATCTAATTGTTTTTCTTTAATTCACCAATTCACTATCAATAATATTTTTATTATCTTTTCTTTACTCTCGTTAGTGCTTTATAAGGATTCATAAATTATATGTTCTAACACTAATGATGCATAATATATATAAATAAATAAATTCGTTTACCAAAAAAAAAAAAAAAAAAAAAGAGGCAGGTCTAAAGTTTTGAATGAGACAACCACCTTTAAACGACTTCCATAATTTGACTACTTGCGTTAATCTCAAAATTAGCAATGATGGACCCAGGGGAAATAATTGGCAAATATTTTAACATGATAATCCCAAAATCTACTGATGTTAATTAAGTATGATAATCTTGTCTGATAACACAAATGATTTCCTACAGACAATTACTGTTTGCAGGCCGACTCCTAGAGTTACTTACAACTTACAATTATTATTTGCTCATCCTTTTTGGTTTAGTTTATGTGCTAAGTAGACTTGCTAGGCACGGACCATAATGATTCATTCCTAACCTGCCAAATTTAATTTTAATAACGAACATATACTTGGACAGTTAACATAATTATAACGCGCTATTGTAGGAACCTATCTGACAAAGTTAATTCTCTCCATTATTTCTCCACTCATTTGATTCCGATGTTTCATTATTTTCGATATTAATCAATACATACTCTGCAGTTTAGGACGGTGTCACGGTGTAATATAATTTATGTTCACATGCTACCAAAATAGTGATGTTTTGGGATATGGGTGTAGGTATAAAAAAATAAAATTTTAAAATATAGAGAACACTTGAGAGAAGACAGTTCTGTATATGAATTAGTTTTTTTTTTTTTTTTTTGTCTAAATATGTTTTTCGAGAACATTGGTTATGGTTTTAATTAATATATCTGTCACAAATGATGTATATGATAGAGTTATTGTTGCGATAATTGGATTGTGGACTTGAGACTTAGTTAGCAACACTATGTAAATAGAAGAATACACACAATGTGAAAGGCAAGCTTCGATGTACAGAACTATTATAAGACCAACAATGGGCGATCTAAAGTCCAACATATCTACAAAATGAATTTCATTGTGAATGGATGCTAAGATGAATGTGCGACTATGCAACATTAGACAAGATTAAAAATGGCTACATTCAATATAAGGTGCAAGTAGCATACATAAAGGATAAGATAAGAGAAGGTTGCTTGAGAAGGTTTGATAATGACCTACATCAACCTCAAGATGAATCGGTATATAGTTGTGAAACTTTGGTGAGTCAAGGAGTTATAAGAGGATGGATGGACCTAATATCACATAAAAGAAAGTTGTGTTGAAATACTTACAATCTCTTAAAATCCATACATATCTAGTTGTAATTAAGTCTTAGGCATGTCTAGTGTTCAGGAAAGTGCTGGCTTCACCGCTTTAAGCGTTGAAACGGGGGTCTGCCGCTCAGATTACCTGAGGCGAGGTCGACCAAAAGAAGCGGACGCTTCAAGAGGTGAAGCGCTGAAGCGAAAGAAGCAAGAGGCGACATGAAACGATCGTTTTATGTTGATTAAGTTTTAAAGGTCGATTTTAAAGGGAAAAAAAGTCTGACTTTAGCACAAATTCTTATTTCACGACTTCTGCTCTATTTCTTACTAGGGTTTTCAACCCCCCACCCCCCCCCCCCTCCTCCTCCTCTTCTTCTTCTTCCTCCTCCTCTTCTTTCTTCTTCTTCTTCTTTTTTCAATTATGCTATTTTTTTCAGTTTTGCTTCTGCTCTATTATTTCTTTTGAGTTTTGCTTCTACTTTGTTTTTCAAACTGACTTTTTTTTTAAACTGAGTAGTAATCCTCTGCTTTTTTGTTCAATTTCTACTCTATTTTCTTCTTAAATATGTTGCTGATTTTTTTAAAATCTTAACAATGATTAAAAAATATCCTAGTCTGACCCGACTTGAAAATATGGTACAATAGCTAGTGTGGTCGATAGGAACAAAGTTACATGTGTTTTTTGTGACAATACATTTAACGCCGGAACTTGGCACCACAAACAATATCTAATTGAATCATTAATAGCTTTGAATTTGTTTGTCCTATGGTCTATGGAGGATTTTTTGTATCTACTTTTTAGTTTTTAATTTGAATTTTAGCTTATATATATTGTCCCTATTTATTTTGGTCTTTTTAAAAAAATTGTGCTTCACCTCAATGAAGCGAGTGTTTCGCTTAAAGCGTGAAGCTGGCCTTGTCGCTTTTGTCTGCTTCACGCTTTCCTGAACATGGGTCATGTCAATATGCTTGCTTTAGATCCAATGCTTTCTATGAGTTTTGTCATGTGATAAAAATGACAGGTAAAAAATAAAGAGAACTTCTAACACTTTTATTTTTAGTTTTATTTTATATAGTATAGATTGATATGAGCTCAAATGAAATGACATGGAAAACCAATAATTGATTCCGACTTGCTTAAAATTGAAGTGTAACTGTATTTAATTTGTTTGTCAATGTATCTTACAATTCTGAAATCTGCGACAAAACTAACCAATTATTGTTACCAAATTTTCTTGTAATTAATATGATATTTATGTTGGTACTCTATTGTACTTTATAAAGCAGTACGAGAAGTAAGTAACTATTACAAATGTTCGAAAGGACAGATAAATGGTCAATCTTCAAAATTGCCGCAAGCTTGTTGTGTCTTGAATCTTGATAACCTTGCAAGGCCAATGTTGAGAACTGCCGCAAGCTTGTTGTGTCTTGAATCTTGATATCCTGAAATCAAGAAACAACTAAATCTGGATGGTTACAACGTTGTGTGTTGAGTCGAGGGATTGACATCTGTCCTTAAGACAAGATTGCCCCGTATATATGCTTTTACGTTAGCGGGCAATAGTCTCCCAAGATAAAACAACACTTTAATCTCAACGCTACAAAGCCAATAGGTTGAGCCTGGCGAAGAAAACAAATATGAATCGACTTGCTGAAGATATGGAATAGGAAGGAAGAGTTTATGTCACTCTTCTCTGTTGTCTCTGTGTATATAGTGTGTCTCTGTTGTGTATATCTTGTGTATATGTGAGGGTTTGGTGACTGATTTTCGTCACTGATTTTTCAGTTTTGACCACTGTTTTGCAGTGGTTTTGATCACTGTTTTGAGCTATTTTCCAGTGTTATTTTTTATCTGTTTACTGCCTGTTGTGCAGTCCCGAATTGAGCCAACAACAGCTCAATATATAGCATGGAAAAGGGGATGTCCAACTGCCAAAAATAAGGTTGTTAATGGCCATTAGAAGGGCATTAAACAACCAAGTAATGGTTGTTAAAGGCCATTGAAGAAGGCTGCTCAACTGCCCAAGTAATGGGTTGTTAATGGAGGAATTAATCAGCCAAATAATGGCTAGTTAATGCTCCAGAAAATAGTCCAACGGTAGGCAGAAAGCTTTTCAGAAACTCTAGGGACCAAACTATAAATATTGAAACTTCAGGGACCAAACTGTACATATGAAAGAATTCTGATCCAAACTGTACATATGAAACTTCAGGGATCATACTGTACATCTGGCAGAGTTCTCTGGTCCAAAAGGATAATATCAGAAAGTCCCCACAGACCCACAGACGTGAAACCCGGAACCGGACAGGCGGGCGGCGGCGGCGCGCGTGTGAGCTTAGCCTTGAACCCAAGCACATCTAGGTCTTCCCTCCTTTAAACACATGGGATACCCCTTGGGGTCCCAAACCCTTTACCAATTTGAGACATATATAGAGAGAATTCTTCCTATTCCCACCGATGTGGTAGATTTGTCCTACATCACATTTTCATGCCTCAAACACCTTACTTCGTGGACCAATATCTCTTTCATTTCTCAATGAAATTAGACGATTCTTGGCCCTACGATCATCTACTCACTTCGTAGATCATGCATGTGTAAAGAGACAAGGTCTCCAACATGCGGAACACTAGTGTTTAATTCATCAAAGATGGGTGGACGCATCTCCCCGCCAAAGGCTAATTTCCAACAATCCCCTCTATGAAAGAGAGATTGTGGCGCACACACAAGGTGCCTACATTTCAGCAATCTTTCAGCGAAAAGATATTGCATCAGGAGAGGTAGCTTTCGCTTTGAACCTTCCCTAGTTGAATACCATCGGACTTACTTACTGCGCGGTGAACGTGATGTCTTTAACCGTCAGTGTTTAGTGTAATCCAAGACAATGATATCAACACAATATCTCTTCTTACGTTTCTGTCCATTGTGGCCATGGACACACTTGGATTCTTAAGTGCGTTCATTTGAGGCGGACATCCTCGCACTTAAATAGGTGATCTCCTACAAGGTATCCTGCTATACCCCACTTCTCAAGTGTTAGGAATCATTAAAAGTTTCTTCAACCTTAACCTCAACAGTTTGAGGATCGTTAAAGGTTTGGAATCTTAACCTTACCCACCATGTAGGCAGCACTTTAATGTCTATCGCGGGAACAGCTTTGGATTCATGTTTCCGTACATAAATCATTATCCGAAGTGCTTCTTGCTTACACCGAAGCGCTCAACTGAACCTTTTGCCGCTTAGTTTTCCCATTGAACCAAATTCTTGGGATCTCCAATCAGTATGGTTGGGTTACCACTGCAAAGGTTCGTATTGTTTGGGTTTTAAGCCCATTCCCCTAGACAGGCAGAACACTTGATCTCCGGGTAGTCCCTTAGTTAGTAAACAAGGATGTGACACCCGTGATGATCAACTTTCATACGGTCTAATGTTTCCTGACAGATCCTGACAGATATGCTCAGATGCCGTCATCCGTGTCCTTCTTGAAGCCGACCGGCTAGCCACAATGTATAACTGTGGGACGTCCTCTAAGGAGCCGTGAAGTTACTCAACTTCTTTCATGTTTTGTATAAAGCGATAAACTCCGACTCTATCATGAATCGGCCGATGCAAGTTTGCTTAGAGGATTTTCCAAGATCCACCATACACATTTACTTGTGGCTTTGGTGTTCTTTAGATCTGATGTCCAGTTTGCATCACTGTGTTCTCTCAGAACCGCTGGACATCCAGAATACTATAATCCGTAGATAAGTGAATAATTTAGATATCGTCATATCCGACTTAACGCCTTCTATTGATTATGTATTAAAATCATCAGTGAACCTTAGTTCAACTGATCTACTTTGTAGGCCGATATCAGGTCGGTTGTAGTATGTACAATACATTGAACTACACATGATCTGAGCATATCGGTCCTTGTCTAATGGGTGCACCATGATTCCAATCAGTTCTATGATTCATATCCATTGGTGGCTTCAACGAGACTGTCAACTATCGACCGTCCGTTAGATGTCTTTAGAAATCCAATTCCTAAGATGTCATCTGTGATACCCATATCGAGACTTTATTTCAATATGACTTTCACTTTCAGACTGTTGGTTTTCCAACTGTTGGCTTTCTAACTTCAGAGTCAATGTTTATGTGGTCATATTCATTGTTTCTGTTTTATCTGTGACTTTCAGGACCAAAATGTAAACATTTCAGGGACCAAAATGAAAGTTCAGGAAGAAGCTCAACAGTCCAGCAAACCAACTCTGATTGTGTTCTTCCAACTCTCTGGTTGGGAAGGCTGTTTCAACATCCATGCCACGTAAGACTACAATGGCCTTGGATGTAAACCTACTCACAGGGGAGCACATTTTACAACCCAAAGGTTCTTTTTCCGGAGGAAGATCAACCATTACACACGTATGGTTCTATATGATGGAATTTATTTCTCTCTTTAGCTTCTTTCCAAAGCAGTGCTTTTGGAGATGACAATTCTTTGTTAATTGTCCATGGTTCGTTCTCAACCATACAAGCAAGAAGGTATGGAACAAGTCTTTGTCCCCTCTTTGCTCCTTCTCGGTTCAACATCTAGAATCCCTGAGTTCTGGAGATCTAGAATATTAAGTTTCGGATAGCCAGCAACTTTCGAGACCCATAGATACGGAACGTCTAGTTCCGGACAGTCAGGCCCTCGCGGGTTCTTGTTAACCTTGAGCAATTACTCCTTTTTCAAGAAAAGTTATCTTCAAAGAATTCAGCATTCTTTGACGCCAAGAGGCGATCAACACTACTGTTATTTGCAGATCCTGTGGATATGCAATTTACAGTCTTAGGTACAACTTGACCTGTTTCAGTATTTCAACTTTTACCAAGCCACCCCACAAAATTTGGGCGTACGACTTTGCGCTTGGCTAACACCGTTGGACTGAGGTGAGAAATGAACAGTCGTTTAATGAACGATGCTTCATATTCTCCCCCTCTATCACTACGAATTTCTCAATCCGTAGGCTTAGTTGATTTTCAACTTCTGCTTTGTAGCGCTTATCCGCTTCAACAACTTCATCTTTGCTTTTTAACAAACAAAGGATTCCATACGTTGTACCATCATCAATGAAAATCACAACGTACTTGTCTCCCCCCTCTATTTTGTATAAACTTCAAATCACCCAAGTAGGTGTGACTAAGTTCTAGAGGAGCGTTGCTTCTTTCGCTATTCCCTTTGATGGAATTTGGAAATGTGATTTTGCCTCTTCACCTACCTCACATTTATTTTGAGGGTTTATGTCGACAGAAGGAAATAATCTCAACATCGTTAGCTTTTGAATGACTTGTTATTTAACGTGTCTTAATCTATGATGGCATAGATGCACGGATTACAAATATATCATTCATTTAGCTACAGACGTATTGTACCATTCTTAGTTATTACAGACCTGTTGGACTAGTCTCAAACCAGCTTGACCAACAGCGTCCCTTAAACCAAGTTTGGGACATGTATCACCTCATCTTAGAGTGATCTCATTCCCTGAAGTCCTATTGAGGACAACCTCTCCAACCCCTTCTACTTTAGAGGTGGCGTTGCTTCACATGAACAACTTTTTGCCCGTGATTAGGGCGTAACCGGATCATATGTGATCTGGATACTCTGGCCCACTCTAGTTGCTTTGGCAGACTAAGTGTCCAATTTTTTTTCTGCCTTTCTTTAGGCCTTCAGATCATTTAAGACCTGAAAACTCTGGCCCACCTTACTAGGTGTCCATTACTTTTCCTATGAAATGAATTCTGGCCCCCACTCCAGTCGCCCGGAGGCTTTATATGACTGAGTGTCCAATATCATCATATCAAAGGAATTTTGGCCCACTCCAGTCGCCCGGAGGCTTTGTATGACTGAGTGTCCAATATCATCCTATGAAGGATCTTCTGGCAAATAGTATGACAGGCTCAACGTCTTTATCTTTTAGACTTCTTCCGTTATGATTGGTGCCCAGATAGTTCTTGGCGCTTACTTAAGAGTGGTAACAGTTTTCACACAGTTAGTGGATCTTTCTCCATCGTATGTGCGAACATACTTTACACACTTTTAATCATTACACTTAAAAGAACTGATCTTTTTAAGTCATTTACAAAATCCAATCTTTAAACGGGAAAGAAGAAGAGATTAAACTTCTGATTTTTAAAGCGTATTCCTCCTTACTTTAATCCATTTTTAATCAGACATCATTTAATCTTTATTCTTGACAAGTAAGAAAAATACTTATCCCAATTATAGATTCTTTGTCTGGGACAGATATAGGCCTTCTGTTGCAAGATAGAACCACATCTTCAACCTTCTCCTCTTGTCCCAGTTGACATCCTCAACCTCTCGTGAGCGCTTGTTCCCACCACTCTCGGGAGCGGTGACACCATGAACATGTTGAACTTCAACAATATCATCATCACTGTCTTCAAGTAGAAAACCACAAACCATATCCGATTTGGTCACACAACTTTTGACCGACATCTTTCGAACACTAATAGTAATACAATACAATCTTGTCTTAAATTATTGGTACTCTATTGTACTTTATAAAGCAGTACGGGAAGTAAGTAACTATTACAAATGTTCGAAAGGATAGAAATGGTCAATCTTCAAAACTGCCGCAAGCTTGTTGTGTCTTGAATCTTGATAAACTTGCAAGGACAATGTTGAGAACTGTCGCAAGCTTGTTGTGTCTTGAATCTTGATATCCTGAAATCAAGAAACAACTAAATTTGGATGGTTACAACGTTGTGTGTTGAGTCGAGGGATTGACATCTGTCCTTAAGACAAGATTGCCCCGTATATATGATTTTACGTTAGCAGGCAATAGTCTCCCAAGATAAAATAACACATTAATCTCAACGCTACAAAGCCAATAGGTTGAGCCTGGAGAAGAAAACAAATATGAATCGACTTGCTGAAGATATGGAATAGGAAGGAAGAGTTTCTGTCTACTCTTCTCTGTTGTCTCTGTGTATATAGTGTGTCTCTGTTGTGTATATCTTGTGTATATGTGAGGGTTTGGTGACTAATTTTCGTCACTGGTTTTTCAGTTTTGACCACTGTTTTGTAGTGGTTTTGATCATTGTTTTGAGCTATTTTCCGTGCTATTTTTCATTTGTTTACTGCCTGTTGTGCAATCCCGAATTGAGCCAACAACAGCTCAATATATAGCATGGAAGGGGGTTGTCCAACTGCCAAAAATAAGGTTGTTAATGGCCATTAGAAGGGCATTAAACAACCAAGTAATGGTTGTTAAAGGACATTGAAGAAGGCTGCCCAACTGCCCAAGTAATGGGCTGTTAATGGAGGAGTTAATCAGCCAAATAATGGCTGGTTAATGCTCCGTAAAAAAACGATCCAACGGTAGGCGAGAAAGCTTTCCGAAACTCGGGGACCAAGCTGTAAATATTGAAACTTCGGGGACCAAACTATACATATGAAAGAATTCGGTCCAAACTGTACATATGAAACTTCAGGGATCAAACTGTACATCTGGCCGAGTTTTCTGGTCCAAAAGGATAATATCAGAAAGTCCCCACAGACCCACAGACCCGGAACCCGACCCGACCGGACAGGCGGCGGCAGCGCGCGTGTGGGCTTAGCCTTGAACCCAAGCACATCTAGGTCTTCCCTCCTTTAAACACATGAGATACCCCTTGGGGTCCCAAACCCTTTACCAATTTGAGACATATATAGAGAGCAATTCTTCATATTCCCACCGATGTGGTAGATTTGTCCCACACCACATTTTCATGCCTCAAACACCTTACTTCGTGGACCAATATCTCTTTCATTTCTCAACGAAATTAGACGATTCTTGGCCCTACGGTCATCTACTCACTTCGTAGATCATGCATGTGCGAAGAGACAAGGTCTCCAACATGCGGAACACTAGTGTTTAATTCATCAAAGATGGGTGGACGCATCTCCCCGCCAAATGCTAATTTCCATCAATTTATAAGGGGAAAACTTAATTGGCAGCAATGAAAATCATAATTTCAATAACTTATTGCAATTGTAAATGTATGAATTTACCGTGATTAATAATTAAATGGGGTGAAATAATGTATCGATTAATTTGATATAGACACTAAGTGCACAAACTTTTTTTCCCAAACTTGAAAGTACCATGTACTGTATAGGTAAGTGAAATAATATTGAAGGTGAATATCATAAATAGAGGTCCTAAAGGAGGAAAATATTAATGGAAAGATGTGTGCGCAGACTAGGTTTGGGTGCGACAATATAATTATGCAGGCGGGGTCAGCTACACTGTCAATGAATTCCAAATATCATAAATAATAAGATTGTAGGTTTGTCCCAATTGAAAGAATTAAGAGAAAGAAAAAGGCCCAGTGGCCCCTCTCGTTCCCCTACAGTATGTTTGCGGAAAATACAATGATGGTGTTATCTCTGCATAGGGGAATGGCGTGAATAACGCACACATCATGTTATTTCATCTTGTCCCAAACACCCTTTTCTCTCATACAATGAAAAAGAAATTAGTAGAAAGAAACATGAGTGAAAATTTCATTAATTTGAGCCTCGAGAGATCTAGTTTAAAGAAAGCCATCAAGATTTAGTGATTGCATAAGTATTTATATAAACAAATTCAGGATTTCAAGAGGATGGATGATCATTAGAAATTAAAAAAAAAGACATTAAAGTGAAACAAGTTGGATTTGATCCCTTGATCTTAAGGAACTAAACCCAATGTTTAATCAGTACACCACTCAGTCTCGTTTAACCATAGATTTCCTTCAGTTAATATCAGATATATTTTAAAAATTATACATATAATATACCGAGTTTAGTCATGTGACTATGGGTTCACGTGGCCTATTTTTTCTACCTAAATTCGCCATTGCGGAGGCTAAATGTTTTTCACTCGCCTAGTTATAACTGTTTTTAGCTGTTATAGGTGTATATTCAATGTATAATATATACTAAGTATATATATATTAATTGCACACAGATTATATAATGATTATACCAGCTATAATTCATAAAAAATAAAGATTCGGGTTGTTGTTAGGCGCTATATTAGGTTATTGTGTAATGTAAAAGTCCCTATCAATATAGCAAACTATAGACTAAACAATTCTTTTAAAAAAATTCTATGACAAACTAAAGGAAGTGGGGAAAGAAAAAGAGAAGAGGATCGGAACAACGGGAATTGAACTATTCGTACCACTAAACTATAAGTTTTGGTGGTTAGAAGACTAACATATTAAGGGTATAAATGATCTACATGTCACTAGCATAAAATTGCATCTCACAAAAACAAACTTCACTAATTAAAAATACTAACCCTCAAGTAATTTGTGTTCATTTCCTATTTATGAATTTTGAAAGATACATGTTTTAAATAATATTTATTCTCTTTTTTAATCAAAGTCATGAATAAAAAATTTCACAAACATGTTTATCTTCTTTTCTAAATATATAAAAATATATACATAAAAGATTTTTATTTAATATTTTAATACACGTAGTTACATATGTACTTCATAGGAGGTGTAGCTACATGATTTTTATAGTATACGTAACGTAAGTTTTGATTTTAAAACATAGATATATACGAAACTAAATCATATTATAATTAAGAATGTTTAGTGTAATTACCCTATACGAAAGTGAGCGTTAGCACATCTATAAACCCTATTAGGTAGCTAGGTTTCTAAAACTTTTCAAGACTGGAAAGTTGTTCTTGCATTTGTTAAAATTTTGGAAGCCATATGTCAAATTATACTAGAAAACTGCAAGATCTTTCAACACCATCATTCAAGCGTGCAAGCTATCCCTCTGATGGCTTTCTGCAAAAGCCCTTATTTTTCTCACATTCTTTTATTTAAAACTAAAATAATCATAAAAACCATAGACTATACGCCCATTACACCGGAGAAGGCAGTTTGGTCTCTTTTAAGCTTTCTCTTGAATCCATGCATGGGAAGAGAATCCTTTTGCTTTGTTAAAAAGGCAAAAATAAAGGAGTACAACTGATCATAAAAACATTACAACATGATTCTCCATGCTCTAGAATAATACAATTATTAATGAATAGATGAACAGAGTAAACGTACGAGATGGGCAATCTAAGCTTTGAAGCATCAAATAATTAATAGTAGTAGTAGTAAAAGAAGAAAGGAACGTTTTCAAAGGCATTTCGAAGCTATCAAAAACTTTAAAGCTGTTTGTTGGCTTCTTCACATTACCCCATCAGTACCCTTTTTTAGTGTCTCGTCGTGTTTTGCATATTTTTTTTATTTTATTGACATGGTTTGAATAAATAATTACAACGTGACTTTCTAATGTATTCCTAGTTACGCGAAAGAAATATATGAGTCCTTTCTCTATAGAATCCGAAGAAGTGACAGTGCGAGTTGTGACTGACAAGTACAATCGACACTTTTAGGTAACTCGTATATCCCCATTGACTAAATTGTTTGACTGTTTTGTAATCTCTTTTCGTTTGCTATTTTTAGTGAGTTTTTTCTGTCTTTATGTTAAAAGGTGTAAATGTTTGAGAATATAATTAAACATAAAATGTGCTCCCTTTATAAGCTTAAGTTTTTAGATGAGATAGTCATATACAGAAGTGGACTCAGGATTTTAAGACGACGAGGGCACCAGGAAGATACACGTTAGTCGAAGCATCGACTTCAAAGGGTCCGTCTCTAATCACAAGTCATCATTGGCGGAGCAATGACTTTTACGAAGGGGGTTCAAGAATATAAAGAAGTAAACACATAATCCAAGGGGGTTCAACGTCTATTAAATATGTCGAAAATTTGTCTTTGGTGGGGAGGTGCGTCCACCCGTATTTAATGACTTAAACACTAGGGTTCCGCATGTTGGAGGCTTTGTCTCTTCACACGTGCATAATCTACTAAGTGAGTAGATGACCGTAGGGCCAAAGATCGTCAAATTTCATTGAAAAATGAAAGAGATATTGGTCCACGAAGTAAGGTGTTTGAGGCATGAAAATATGGCGTGAGACAAATCTACCACATCGGTGGAAAAGGGAATAATTGTTCTCTTTATAAGCCTCAAAATTGGCTAAGGATTTGGGACCCCAAGGGGTAACCCATGTGTTTGAAGGAGGGAGGACCTAGATGTGCTTGGGTTCAAGGCAAAGCCCACACACGCGCCGCCGCCGCCCGCCCGTCCTGCCCGTCCGGGCTCGGGTCTCGGGTCACGGGTCATGGGACTTGGGATTTGGGCTTCTTCTAATAGAACCCCAAATTATTTAATATTTAGAGTTTGGTCCTGGAGTTTCTGAAAAGATGAAATTGGGAATGACGGAAGGCAGAAAGTTTCTGCCTACCGTTTGGGTTGTTTTTTGGAGCATTATTGCACATTAAACAGCCATTACTTGGCTGATTAACTGCCTCACTAATGGCCTTAATCAGCCATTACTTGGCTAGCCTTTATCAGCCATTACTTGGCTGGCCATAATCAGCCATTACTCCCTCATTAACAGCCATTACTTGGCAGTTGGGAGTCCCTCCCTTATGTTATATATTGGTGTCTTTTGGCACAATTGAAAAGACTACAAAAGAGATAACAACACAAATTCTGTCCAAAACGTGACCAGAATCAGTGGACAAAATAGACAAGTCATTTCGTCTTTGTTTTCTTCGTCAGAATCAACCTATTTGCTTTGTAGTATTGATTAGTTGTTGTTTTATCTTGGGAGACTATTGTCTGTTAACGTAAAAGCATATATACGGGGCAATCTTGTCTTAAAGACAGATAGCCATCTCTCGACTCAGCCACAGTTGTAACAATCCAGATTTAGTGTTTCTTGATTTCAGGTAATCAAGATTCAAGATTCAACAAAGCTTACGGTAGTTCTGAATTGCCTATTTGTTTATCCTTTCGAACACTTGTAATATTTATTAACTTCCCATATTGCTTTACATATCCAACAAAATATACATAAAATTTAATTTTAACCTTATATATATAGTGTAATTTTTCACCGAAGGGGCTCGGATGAAACCCCTCGGCCCTTACTAGCTTCGCTCCTGCAAGTCATGCAACACCGCATCATTTGAAAAATTTGTTAAACACCAAATGAAATGACATAATTGTTTAGAGCTCGCTCGTTGGCCTGGTAGTTTGGTGTCAAGTTATACACGTTAGGTTCCCTGTTCGAAACCTGCCAGCAATATGTTTTGTTCCTTTTTTTAACTGTCAGCTTAAAAAATGTTGTAGTCCGAACTCGAGCTTGGGTCGCGCACTTACACTCAAGGAGCTAATGGGCACGCTCACCAACTGACCCACTTTCGTAGGTATGTTTGAGGAGTTCTCTTATAATATATGGTAATTCTTCAAGATATATACACATATATAAACAGAGTTTTCCCACCCCACCACTATGTAGGTTCGCCCCTGATCACACACTTTAATATGGTTTCAGAACAAGCAAAGATTCTGAGATCGAATCTCGCCGTCACCCATTATCAAAAAGATTTTTTATTAGTTTTGACTATGAAAATAAATTAGGTCAACATGTGAGAGGACGTGTTCCCGCTACGTGCAATGTTCGACAAGGTTGGATCATATATTAAATCTTACCATGCAAGATGCTTAAGCTATAATCGTATATAATTTAAATACATTTTTAAAGTATCTTGCAACGTTGCAAGAACTATTGTTGTAGTTTCGAAAAAAATGCAGTGTCCTAGCTATACTTGTTTTTTCCAGCTTTTACAAAAGAAAATAACTACTAAAGACATTATTTTCCATTAAAAAAAAAACTAGTACAAGAGTACAATTCCCTCCCCACACTAGAAAACCTGTTTGAAGTAAGTGAATATTTAAGTTATCAGAAAATATATACTTTTAAAATTATTTAATTATGTTTTAATCGTTCTTCACGTGCGGACTTAATTCTTATTTAATCAAGCACATATAAATTCTTTTTAATAATGAATGGTGGTGAAATTCGAATCTAAAACTTATGTTAAATTGTGTGACAATCTTATTAAAAGATTAATAAACTATTAGGAAGAGTATACTTTTTTGAATTACTACTTATTTATGTCTCCAGCAAAACACAAGCAATGTTTATTTTTCTCTCTTTCAATTTCTTTTCACAAAATCTAACTACCTTCAACAGCGACTTTCACCCACCAGAAAAATAAATACTACTATAATAAATAACAAAGTAACCTAAAAGTCAGTAGGCGAAGAAACGAGCAACAAAAAGTGTCCTTAAAAGAAAATAATGAAATTAAAGTTGCTAAAACTTGACTTTTTACATCTAAAAGCTAACGAGAAATACTAAAAACGGAGCAAATATCCTTAAAAGAGACCTGTCTGATATCTAAAAGCAGAAATTCGGTCAACTAAAACGAAAATATTTTGAAATAAGCGACTGGATTGTTATGTGGGCAATATGTGATGCTTTCAGAGGTGTGCAAAAATTAATTTAATCGATAAATCAAACTAATAAAAATGTTATTGATTTAGTTGTATCGGGTTACTAGGTTAACGGTTTGTAAATGATTTTGTAAATTTTTTTATTGGGTTATCGGTTCAGTTTCCGTTATAAGATTTTAGTTAATGGTTAAACCGATAACCCAATAAGCTTATATTAAAATTATATTTTTATCCCTAATTATATAATAATGACTTTAAATTTAATTTTTAAATACAAACCATATGTCTAAATTTTTACCACAATCACGATATACTCTCAATTCTCAATATTCTTATCATTTGTACATTTACCATTTAAAATGCATTAAACAATTTAAAAGTTCATTCTGATTTGATGATTTGCTGCTTGATTGCTACAATGCATTTTATAGTTTTGTCTTGTAATTTGTGTAGATTTTTATGCATGAAGGCAATGTATATATGAACAAATGAAAATAAGAGAAAACAAAAAAATATTAACGGAGAATTTTCTTATTGGTTAGTGTAGACTTGTATTAATCTCCCTTGTGGAGTATTTCTCATTAATACAAATATATATAGTGTACAATGTGGAACCCTAATACAATAAAGATTCTATATCTACCATAATTATACATCACTAAATATTACACAATATATGAAATACATTCTAATTATGGTAATGGGTATGTACACGTTAATACACCCCATCAACCAGCATCCGTATACGATAACAACTTGGTCGGTGTTGAAGGGTATATGTGCAATCTGTAATCAAGTGTGCCCTTAACATATCGAATGACACACTTAAGGGTAGTAAAATGAGGCACCCTGGGGCATGTATAAATAAGCATACCTGCTAACAACATAAGCAATATCAGGCCTGGTGAATGTGAGATACCGTAGTGCACCTACAAGACTCTTGTAAAGTGTGGGATCGGACACATGATTTCCATCAGCAACACTAAGCTTTGATTTAAAGTCAATCGGAGTGGACATTATCTTGCAGTTTGCCATTTTAGCCTTGTATACTATCTCCTCTGCATACTTGCGCTAACACAAAAACATAGAATCTGCAGATCTAATCACTGATATCCCCAAAAAATAACTCAACTTTCCTAAGTCAGTCATAACAAATTCGGTTTTGAGGAATGTAATAATCTCATTTGTCAATAAATCAGATGAGGCAGTAAGCACAATATCATCCACATATAAAAGCAAATAAGTTGTGTTATTACCTCGATGAAAAATAAAGAGAGAATTATCACACTTGCTACATACAAACCCAATAGGCATAATGTACTATACAAAGCGCTCATACCACGCTCTTGGGGCCTTTTCAAACCATAAAGTGACTCACGGAGGCGGCATACATACTGAGGGGCTCCTGGATGGACAAATCCAAGCGGCTGGTGCATGTAAACAATTTCTTTCAAATCTCATGTAAAAATGAATTCTTCACATCAAGCTGATGAATCGGCCAATGATTACCTATGGTAATGCTCAGAACTATGCGAATGGTAGTCAGTTTAACAATCAGACTGAATGTCTCACCACAATCAATGTCCTCCTGATGATTAGTATCATTAGCCACAAGCCTCGCCTTATATCTTTCTAAGTAACCACTGTCTCTGTATTTGTGACGAAAAAGCCACATACATCGGATCACATTTACCCCTTCCGATTGAGGAACCAAATCCCTAGTGTGTTGTCTTTTAAAGCATTAAACTCCTCACACATGGACGCATTCCAATTTGGGTCTAGTTTGGTTAATTTTGGGCTTTTGGGAATTGAGGATATGGTTTGTGTAGCTATGTTAAATTGAACTTTGGGTCTGAAAATATCGTGTTGGCCACGGGTTTCCATAAGGTGCGAGGGTGCTAGCTGGGCATGTTTGCTGGGTGTCGGGTCAGGTATACTGGGTGGTTTGGAATCTGGTGATAGGGAAGGTTATCGATCGGTCGACTGGGTACAGTGGCGGGTATGGGTTGTACTGATCTGGGTTGGTCGAGATTAGATGCAGTGGCAGGATTGTGTGGTGTCGCCGATTTGGGTAGATCGTGACTGGCGGAGGTCGACGATGTGGGGTATGGAGTCAGTGGTGCAGAGGGACTGGTGTTCTGGTTTGGTGGTGGTACTATGGTGGTTCGATGTGGTTTTTCGGTGGCTGGTATGGTTGTGGGTTGGTGTTGGGGATGGGGTGGCGACACATAGTTGGGGATGGTGACCGGAGATGGTGCTGAGATATTGGGTCGATTGTCGGTGGTAGTGACAATCGGCGGTGATGGAGACGAAGAGCAGGCGGGTGGCAGAGATGCATAGCTACGTTTTGTGGTGGTAGCAATAGGTAGCAGAGATGGGTTGATGGTGGTGGAGTGACACAGTTCGTGGAGGATGACTGGAGAGAGAGGTTAGACTTGTCTAGGAAAGTGTAGACCGTGTTTCAGAATTTTTGGATATTCGAAAATAAGAAGTTTCTCTCGTTAAATATGACGTGGCGAGAGACGTGGATTTTACGAGTAGACAATTCGTAGCACAGATAGCCCCTATGATTAAGAGGAAAATCTACGAAGACACACGGGGTGGTAGGAGGTGCTAATTTATGAGGGTCAGTGGAGGCCAGATTTGGGTAGCACAGGCATCCGAAAATTCTAAGGTGATCGTAGGAAGAGATCTGATGGTAGAGAATTTCGGTGGGGTTTTTGT
Source organism: Anisodus tanguticus (assembly GCA_034509755.1). Classification (NCBI taxonomy): domain Eukaryota; kingdom Viridiplantae; phylum Streptophyta; class Magnoliopsida; order Solanales; family Solanaceae; genus Anisodus; species Anisodus tanguticus. Next base: position 24,254,976 of record CM067544.1, on the reverse strand, counting down.
TCTGAAGAGTACTGGTGGGTAAAATAATAAGGATGTATTCTACCATTTTGATTGCATAGACCCAAAATGATGGGGGGAGGCATGAAAATGAATGGTACGAACCATATTATTGATAGTACGGATGATTTGTTTGGCTTTTCCATTTTGGGGTGAGTTGTGGGGACAGGAGAAACGGAAGACCGTGCCATTATTGGTACAAAAATTATGGAAAGCGAAATTATTAAACTCACGACCGTTATCACATTGAAATGATTTGATGGATTTTTTAAATTGTGTTTTGATAAATGTGCGAAACTCGAGAAATTTGGCAAAAACTTTAGACTTGAATTTTATAGGGTAAATCCAGATAAAGAGTGAAAAGTCATCTAATAACACAACATAAAATTTATGACGCAATGAACTAATAACAGGAGATGTCCATAAATCTGCATGAATAATATAAAACGGAGAAAACGTAACCGTTAAAGAAGACTGAAAGGGAAGGAGAACATGTTTGCCTAAATGACAAGAAAGAAACTGTTAGGCATGTTTCCCATTATTACAATGAATTAAATTATTTTTTATGAGAAAATCAAAGACAAGAGCTCCTGGGTGTCCGAGTCTATTATGCCAAGTTGACGGAGAGATTGTGGCGAAAGCGGTGGCAGGAGAGACTTGGGAAGTTAGAGATGTGGGAGGGGTGACACGGTACCAGACGTGGATAAGAAAGGATAGAGGTCCCCCTCACTATTGCACCTCGTAAGGAGTTTCCCGGTACGGACGTCCGTTACAAAAAACCCAAATGGTTCAAAATTAATTGAAACAGAATTATCGATGGCAAATTTTCTAACGGAGATTAGGTTCTTGATAATGCTCGGGGAATATAGGACGTTTTTAAGGGAGAAGTGGGGATGCAATGGTGGGGTTAGTGTGTGGCCAAACCCTTGAATTGAAATGCTATGACCGTTTTCGACCATAATAGATTGCGGAGTATTTTAATTACGCATTTGAGGAAGATTACCAGAATTGTTGGTGAGGTGATATATGGCTCCCGTATCCATATACCACGCATTATCGGGCTTTCCAGGAGTCAATGTGCCGAAAGCCTGGCCCAAACTAGATTGAGGAAGGCCCAGAATAGAGAAGTGGGCCCCAAGAAATTAGGCCTGGCATCTGTGGGCCGTCGGATGGGAACCTAGACTGCTGAGCCATTGCTGGGCAGAAGGTTGGTGGGCCAGATGACCTTGGCCCAACAGTTGGTCGAGTTGCACTGTTGGTGGGACTTGGGCGGCAACTTCTAGGCTAAGTCTAATGGCCACAACTGATGGGCACTGTCTGGGGGTTGTTGGGCTCAAGTTGGAAGCCCAGTTCCCAGCTCTCCCATTGCTGCCAGCACTGCACTTCTGTCCACAGTTATATCCGTGATGGTTTTCGACCATGGTGGCTGCCGGAGATCGGGTAGGAGAGAGAAAACAATAAGAGGGGGGTTGGGACATATACGAGTGTATATGAAGCAGACACAATTGTATACAAGGTGTATAACGGCCTAGGAATGTTGTATACGGATAGTATATAATGGTAGGGATGGTATATCAGTCGTATACGGAGTGTATATCGGCGTGTATAGGCTGTATACAAGGGGTATACGAGTTATTGGAGAGACAGAGATGGATGGAGGGTTGTATATCAGCAGTATACCAGGGGTATACAGGGCTGTATAGCAGAGTTGGAGGACTGGGCAGCCGTATATCAGCGTATATCAAAGGTATACCGATGGTATACGGTCGGTTCGGCGCCGGAAAAAGAGGGGAATGAGCGGCCGAAATTAGGTTTTGGGTTGGGAAGGATTGTTGGCTTCTGATACCATGTAGAATTGTATTAATCTCCCTTGGGATGTCTTTCTCATTAATGCAAATATATATAGTGTATAATGTGGAATCCTAATACAATAACGATCCTATATCTACCATAATTATACATCACTAAATACTACACAATATATGAAATATGTTCTAATTATGGTAATAGGTATGTACACGTTAATAGTTAGACCGAAAATCAATAAGTCGAACCGGTAATATACAAAATCGAACCGAACAATACCCCTAGATGCTTTTATTCTCTTTGGCTTTCGTAAGCATTTGGGTAAAGTTCATAAATTGTTATATAATTATGATTTTCTTTCACCAACGTCACATAATTAAATTTTTTTAACTGAAAATTCCAAAATTATCCCCTATTAACATAAAAGTCAAAATTACCAAAAAATCACCTTTCCGATGAATAATAATTCTTTACTCTGTATTTTACTCCCCCCCCCCCCCCCCCCCCCCTTTTTTTTTTAAATCCTATAAATGTAAATATTAGCCCAATTAAAAGAGGACGGACCAGTCTCAATCTTTTAAAAGTGTGGTTATCATATATCGAAAATATTTATACTACATTTAATTGGAGAATAAGAAGTTGATTTTATGGAATAATAGTTACTACTGCTAGTTATCAGTGTTAAATAAGGCAATATACACACACTATACAGGTGTATATTGCCTTACTGAAGTCACGGATTCTGCCCATATTAATGGCCACAAGTCACGGATTCTCCCCATATTAGTGGCCACGGTTTTGGTGTTAATTGGACACAAGAATATTGTATATTTGGAAAATATATGTGTAGTATATTGTAATGTATTTGTTACCATAATTAGGAATATACACTATCATAAGTGTAAAGTTAGAATTATGGTAGAATAAGATTTTAGGAATAGAATATGAATATTTTGTATCTTGTATATATACTTATTCAAGTAATGAAAATAAGAAAGAGGATTATTTCTTTCAATCAGTGCATCGAAGATAGTAATCTTGTGATAAATTCTTTCTAATTCATTGACCTTGTTTGATTAATTTTTTTGCGTGAGATTCTGAAAAGGGAAAAAAAAGGGTACAGATAAGGAGATAGCTAACTAGAATCAGAGAACTCTAGAACAATAAATATTATCCGTTTGGATGAAACTAAATGCAAAATTGGGGTAGAATTTGAACACAAAGGATGTGTAGGATACGTTATTTGGATACATTTGAAGGTGATAAAAAATGATAGATTATCATTCACGGGAAGGTTAAAAAATTGGGTCGGGTCAATCCTCCTTTTAAAAGAGGTCTATATTTATTATATTAAATATAAAAGGGTTAGAATGTAGAGGAAAAATTATCAATCATCGGAATGTTGAGATTTTCGGCAATTTTGAATTTGGTGTCAGTAGGGTGAAAATTTCTGTGATTCTTTTGTTAATAAATATAGTTATGTAATTTTAATAAAAACTATCATGACTATTTATGAAATTTACCCAAAGTATTAGACAAGTACGTTAGGAAAATAAGATGGTTCTTCTCAATTTATTAATGGACATAGTAGTCAATAGTCACTAACATTAATTTTATTCACTAAAATGCAAAATACTAGTTTTTTCAGTATCATATTAGTTATGAAAGATGTTTATAAGTAATCTTACATAACAAAATGATTCGTAATCAGAAAACTTAGGCAAATCTATAATAAATTAGTAAGACATTGATGGCTTAAAATTTTGTCACATATTCCATAATCAGTACAATTTATTTTATTTTATAAATTGCTTTGACCAAGTCAAAAATCACAGTGACGTGTTTAACAACGTCTGCATCCTGTCACTCCAATGTTATACTTCATCCGGATTAAAAAAAAAGTATTTATCAAATAAAAAAAGAGTTAATTTTACTTTTTCAAGATTTTTTCTTATTAAGTGTTAGGTAATCAAATCTCAATACCTATTTAATTATGAATATTTTAATTAAATTATTTATTTTTATTTAAAAGTTAATATTAAGAGTTATATAAATAACTAAGTAGACCTTCTTTTTTATCTTGGAAGATCAAGAATAATGAGAATGGAAACTCCTAGAACTGTTGGAGTACCTAACCCGACTGTTACCTTCTTTTACCGTCGCCTGCCTCTAATCAGCATTTTAATACTTCAAAGCACACATCAAACACACAAAACACTGAAATAGTAATTGATATATCTATTCTCTCCACGTTCACACTTAGATCTGGCCGGAGAGAAAGGAGTACGATGGAAACTAAAGCCCATTATTTTGTGATTAAAAAGAACAGATTTTTATGTGTACTATATTTATCCTTTTCCATTCAAGAGTCTAAAAGTCTATGTTGGTTTCAACCAAGAATGCATTTCATTAAAATATTTAATAGATTGATGAATTATGTCAAAAGTAGGTGCTATTACTTTTAGATAAAGTGGGGGCAGATTATTTTTAAAATGACCCAACATTGTACTGTTTGGTTTCAAAAATAACTTACTTACATGCAATTGCGTCCCCATTAACTTCAGCTTTTGGTACAAGAGCTGCATTGCATCACTTATCTGCAAGGGACCATACCCTTATGGTAGAGAGAGATTCACTATTTTAAGTTTTTGAGTTCTGAATTTTAATATACGACAACAGCTAAATTTGAGATAGATTATTATATTCAAATATCATTAAGTAATTTTATCAACACAAATAAAATATTTACGTCAAAACTATTGAATTATATTAAACTCGTAATTTTGATGATTTGCATTGCTTTATGATTAGTTGTGTTAAATATACATGAATATACACAATATAAATGTGTATACTCATGTATATTGGTCTCGGAGTCTACAGTACAAACCCCACGGGATTGGGCAGATTTTGTGAATAAATTGTTGTAATATTTTAGTGTAAGTATTACCTTAATTAGTCTTGTACACTTACCATAGTTAAAGGATTCTTGTACTACTAGAATAAGAATAGGTTTTCTACTATGGAAAATTGTAATTTGTATATATACTCTTTTCATTAAAGAGAATAATCAATGGATTATTTCTTTCATAGTATCAGAAGTCTAGGTTAAATTTTACTCTCCCAAAATTCCTAGTTGCTGTGCACTATTCCCGAGAACATACCTCGGTTTCCGTGACCAATTTTTTTCCAAACAGTCCGGTTTCTGAGCTTTCTTCCTCGGTTTCCATGCCCGGAAATTATTTTTCTCTTCCCAATTTTTTCTTCCAAAATCCCAACATCACGTCTTGCGTTGCTATAATGGCCAAGAACACGTTTCACCCTACCATTGTTGTTTCTAATATCAAGAATCACATCCCTATCTGTCTTGAAATAGAAAACGTCCAATATGCGACGTGGGCCGAACTGTTCAAAATTCATGCACGATCGCATCAAGTTCTCCATCATATTATCCCCGCAGCTTCTACAGATACAGAGATGCCAAAACCCGAAGATGATCCTAAGTTATGGACGACACTTGATGCTACTGTTCTTCAGTGGATTTATTAAAATATTTCTATTGATCTGTTGCAAACGATTATCGAACCAGACGCTACGGCAATGGCGGCTTGGAATAGAGTACGTGATATATTCCAAGATAATCAAAATTCTCGTGTTGTTACCTTGGAGCAGGAATTCTCCCATGTCAATATAAAAGATTTCCCTAACGTTTCAACATATTGCAAAAGGTTGAAGGAATTGGCAGACCAATTCTGCAACGTTGGTGCGCCCGTTACGAACGATCGTCTCGTCCTTCAGATGGTCGCAGGTCTATTTGTGGCCTATAATGGTGTTGGCATGCTTCTTCGTCAGAGCAACCCTCTTCCGTAATTTTATCATGCTCGTTCTATGCTTACACTCGAAGAAGCAGGCTTAGCCAAAAAGGCGGCTACCGGTGCTAGTCCCGTAGTCATGATGATCGAGTCCAAATTTCCTCCTTCCGGTTCCAATAACTCGGGCCAAAACCGCAACAACGGTGGCGGCAAAAATGGTCAAAATAGGAAAATAAAAGCAAGAATCGTGGCAGTAACATGGGTGAAAGCCGGAACAGTAATGGTGGTGGTGGTGGCCCTCGGGGCAGTCAGTAGCAGCATCAGTCTTGGGCCCAGCAGTAGGCCTCTATGCAGTGGAAGTGGGCCAGCCAATATGGGCCAAACATTGGCGGGTTTCCAGTTTATTACTCGGGAAACTAGGCCCCAATTTCTCAACAGCCCATGCCCAGTTTCTCGGGTCCAGTCTCGGGTTCCAGACCAGTATATGGGCCGGGGAAGCAGGCCAGTGTACTTGGGCCTCGGCCTCCACAGGCCCATCATATAGCGGGCCCCACACAAATTGACATTGAAGTCGCAATGCACACACTTGGATTAAATCCGACAGACCCAAATTGGTATATGGACACCGGAGTCATGACCCACATGACATTCGATCAAGGTACTCTTTCGTCTTATTCAAATTTGAGTTGACCTCGTGGCATAATTGATGGTAATGGTAATTCAATTCCAATTCGTGGTTATGGTCATAAAACGTTGTCTCCCTCCATCCACCCCTTATCTTGAAAAATACCCTTCATGCCCCCAAATTGATTAAAAATTTAGTGTTTGTCCGTAAATTCACCATTGATAATTTTGTGTCTATTGAATTTGATCCATTTGGGTTTTTTGTGAAGGATTTCAAGACGGGGAGTCCTCTCATGAGGTGTGATAGTAGGTGAGACTTTCTTAGATAAAGTATCTAAAAGAATTGGATTCTATCTCCTCTTTTTTTTCTCCTCTCGTTCAAACGAATTTGAATATGTAATACATATTCGAAAGGTAAAATTGGTTAATTGTTGAAAGGCTCAAAAAAGATCTTTATCCTATCACGCCATGTTTCGGTCTCTCAAGTCAAACCTTGCCGTTAACTTTTGCAGCCCTTGCTTCTTCCTTGTGGCATGCTCGTCTTGGTCATCCGAGGTCGTCTATTTTGTCTTCCTTAGATAAAAAAAAATTTATTTCATGTAAGGTACGCATAGTACTCCGAATTGTCAATCTTGTTCTTTAGGAAAAATTGTTAAGTTGTCATCTGTAGACTCTAATTCTCATACTTTAATGTCATTTGATATTATTCATAGCGATTTATGGACGTCTCATGTTCTTAGTTCTTTGGGTCATAAGTATTATGTTCTCTTTCTGGATGATTATTCTAAGTTTTATGGACTTTTCCGATAGCGAAAAAATCTCAAGTTTTTTCCACATTCTTAAAATTTAGAGCATTCATTAGAACCTAATTTGAACGGAAAATAAAAAATGTTCAATGTGATAATGACAAAGAATATGACAATGGGGTGTTTCGGAAATTTTGTGCTAATAATTAGATCAATTTTTATTTTTCTTTCCCTCATACGTCTTCACAAAATGGGACAGCCGAACGCAAAATTCATACCATTAATAACATTGTCCGAACTTTATTGATTCATGCTTCCGTACCCCTTCGTTTTGGCATCATACTCTACAAATGGCTACATATCTTCTTAACATTCTTCCTTCCAAAGGTTTGACATATTCGTCCTCTCTTCAAATTTTATATAATAAGACTCCTTCGTATTCACATCTTAGGGTCTTTGGGTGCTTGTATTACCCACTTTTTCCGTCTACCACAATTAACAAACTTCAGGCCCGGTCTACCCCTTGTGTGTTTTTTGGTTATCCGTCCAATCATCGTGGTTACAAATATTTTGATTTATCATCTTATAAAATCATCATTAGTCGCCATGCAATTTTTTATGAATCTCAATTTCTGTTTGCTAAGGTTAGTAATCTCGTGCGTAGTTCGTATAATTTTTTGGATGATGGTATATCTCCGCATATTATTCACCATTTTTCGGACGTGTCCCGCACCCCAAATAAACTAGCGAGCCCACTGCCCGCTGGCCCCACTCTTCCAGCCGGTGTGTCCAGTCCCGTAACTGGGCCAGTGACGGTAATGGGGCCAGATTTCCAGCCCATTACCGCCACTATTCTAGTGATGGGTTCCAGCCTATTACCATTACAGGATTCCAGTGTTGGGCCAGCAGGCCCACCACCTGTTGGCCGGTCTGTCACATGTCCCGGTAATTCTCAAAATCCACCCAATTCACCCCCGATTCATGGATCGGTCACTCGTAATCAACGGGGTGTTTTTAAATCAAAAGATATTTTAATTAAAATTCTAATGTTCTTAAATCACCCTTACCCCGTAATCCTGTGTCTACTTTGAATGACCCGAATTGGAAAATTGCTATGACCAAGGAATATACTACTCTTATTGATAATAAGACGTGGGAGTTGGTGCCTCATCCATCTGGTGTTAATATTATTCGGTCTATGTGGATTTTTTGCTCATAAGGACAATTCTAACGGTTCTTTTGCGAGACATAAGGCTCATCTTGTAGGGGATGGTAAAACTCAACAGGTTGGTGTGGATTGTGGTGAGATGTTTAGTCCGGTGGTCAAGCCGGCTACCATTCGCATTGTGCTCAGCTTGGCTCTTTCGAAAGCATGACCTATTTATCAGTTAGATGTGAAGAATGCTTTCTTACATGGTGATCTCAAGGAGACGGTCAATATGCATCAGCCCTTGGGGTTTAGGAATCCCAAATATCCTCATCATGTCTGTTTGTTGAAAAAGTCCTTGTATGAGCTTAAGCAGTCTCACGGGCTTGGTATAAGAGGGTTGCAGACTATGTTTCGACTATTGGGTTCTCTCACAGCTGATCTGATAATTCATTGTTCATATATCATCGTGGTTCTTCCTTGGCTAATAAACTATTATATGTGGATGATATTATCTTGACTGCCTCTTCCGATGCATTATGCCAGTCTATTATGACAATGCTCAATTCTGAGTTTGCTATGAAAGACTTGGGGCCCTTGAGTTATTTTTTGGGGATTGCTGTCACTCGTCATGTAGGTGGGTTGTTCTTATCTCAGAGAAAGTATGCAGCTGAGATCATTGAGAGGTCTGTGATATCATCTTGTAAGTCCACTTCCACTCCGGTTGATACTAAACCCAAGTTGGATGCTGCGGCTGGCTCACTGTATGAGGATCTGATCCACTATCGTAGTCTTGCAGGGGCCCTTCAGTAACTTACATTCACGAGACCAGATATTATGTATGTCGTACAACAGGTGTGTTTGTTTATGCATGATCCTAGGGTTGAGCACATTAATGCACCAAAATGCATTATTCGGTACATCCAGGAGACGCTTGACTATGGCTTACATTTATATCCGTCGTCGACATCTACACTTGTCTCGTATACAGATGCTGACTGGGGTGGCTTTCCGGACACCAGACGGTCTACATCTAGCTATTGTATGTTTCTTAGTAATAACTTGGTCTCATGGTCTGCCAAGCGTCAGTCGAAATTGTCCCGCTCTAGTGTAGAGGTCGAGTATCGAGGGGTAGCCAATGTGGTCTTTGAATCATATTGGTTGCATAATCTTCTTTTAGAGCTTCATTGTGCTATTCAGAAATCTACCTTGGATTTTTGTGATAATGTTAGTGCCATCTATCTTTCTGATAATCCGATTCAGCACCAGCACACTAAACATATCGAGATGGACATTCACTTTGTTCGCGAAAAGGTAGCTTATGGATAAGTTCATGTCTGCCATGTCCCTTTCAGGTATCAAATTGCAGACATCTTTACAAAGGGTCTTCCCTCGGTCCTTTTTGAAGATTTTAGGGACAGTCTCAGCGTACAAAGACCACCCGCTATGATTGCGGGGGTGTGTTAAATATACATGAATATACACAACATACATGTGTATACTCATGTATATTGGTCTCGGAGTCTACGGTACAAGCCCCATGGGATTGGGCAGATTTTCTGAATAAATTGTTGTAATATTATAGTGTAAGTATTACCTTAATTAGTCTCGTACACTTACCATGGTTATAGGATTCTTGTACTACTAGAATAAGGTTTTTGGATTAGAATAGAAATATATTTTCTATTATGAAAAATTGTAATTTGTATATATACTCTTTTCATTAATAAGAATAATCAAGAGATTATTTCTTTCAAGTTGTTTCACAACTAAAAGCAGCTTTTGATGAATCATAATGAAACTAGTGTCCTAATATGGAGCACACTAAAAGTAATGTCTGGTAAAAACTATGGTACTTTAATTGACCATTCTAAATGCATCATACCCGACCACCTTCAGTAAAAAATTATACTGTATATATAGGGTACATTTTGTTGGAAATTTACCTTTGGTGCGGGGTTGCGTCCACCCATATTTAATTACTTAAACACTAGAGTTCTGCATGTTGGAGGCTTTGTCTCTTCACACGTGCATAATCTACTAAGTGAGTAGATGACCGTAGGGCCAAGGATCGTCAGATTTCGTTAAGAAATTAAAGAGATATTGGTCCATGAAGTAAGGTGTTTGATGCATGGAAATATGGTGTGGGATAAATCTACCACATCGGTGGGAAAATGAAGAATTGTTATTTTTATAAGCCTAAAAATGGATTAGGGTTTGGGACCACAAGGGGTAACCCATGTGTTTGAAGGAGGGAGGACTAGGTGTGCTTGGGTTCGAGGCTAGCCCCATACACGAGCCGTCGCCGCCCGCCTGTCCCGTCCTGTTCGGGCTGCGGGCTTCTGGGCTTTTGTACTATTGGACTACTGGACTACTTCAGATATTATCTTTTGGACTCCAAACTATTTAGTATTTACAATTTAGTCCCTGGAGTTTCAGGTAAGCTGTCAGCAGCTAGAAAGCCAACAATTTATGGCATTAACCATCTGAAACGTTTTGCACTTACTACAAAACGTTTCTGGCCATGACTACACCTCTTAAAGGACCTCTTAACACCTCTCCTCCTCCTAAACACTATATATTGACACCTGAAATAGATTTGAGGGAGAGGATTCTAAAACAGAAAAAAGAGAGCAGCAAAAATAGTAGAAAGAAAAGAACAGAAACTCTTCATTTTCCTCTAAATTTTCCATTCTTCAGCAAATCGTTTCATGTTTGTTTTCTTCGTCAGAATCAACCTATTTGCTTTGTAGTGTTGATTAGTTGTTGTTTTATCTTGGGAGACTATTGTCCGCTAACGTAAAAGCATATATATGGGGAAATCTTGTCTTAAAGACAGAGAGTCATCTCTCGACTCAGCCACAATTGTAACAATTCAGATTTGATGTTTCTTGATTTCAGGTTATCAAGATTCAAGACTCAACAAACTTGCGGCAATTATAATCTTGGCTGTTAGTTTATCCTTTCGAACATTTGTAATATTTATTTACTTCTCGTACTGCTTTGATTCCAACAATTATATCCAACAGATTTTATGTGTTTACGTATACATATTAACTTTTGAATACCCTAAGCAAATGTAAAAGGTTAGTTCAAGTAGTTTAGAGTGTTCAAAATTGTCTCTAGCATCCTAGGTTCAATTCTTAAGGATAACATATATTTTTATGTTTAGCTTTATTTTTTTAACCCCTGAATGAAAAATCTTGGATCCGTAACCGATCATAATAAGCCTCATAAACAATTTATAATATAGTTTTCACTGGAGAACGGGATAAAGTAAACGAGAATATATAGTTCATTTCTATACAGACAGTCTAGGTCAACATATTGTGGCATTAATTAATTGATTATAGAGAAACAACTATGTATAAATGTGAAACAAAATTCCATGAATAAAGAATTATCATTAATATTGTGGGCACAATAGCTGTCAAACTTAAAAGAAATTTGCATGTACATAAATATATCCCTTGTACAATTGGTGGAACGGCTTCTGAAATTGGTCCCAAATATTAAAATAACTGAAAAATAAAAGTGGTAGATTGTACCTCTACGTCCCATTTTAACGGTATTACTTTTCTTTTTGATTATTTTCAAAAAGAGTATCTCTTTCCACATTTAGTAAATTTATAATTTAAAAATCTTACATGATAAGTTTATAACCACAAAATTAAATTACATTTTAATACATTATACACATTTTTAATTTAAGATCCAGAAGATTCAAAAGTCTTTTATTTATTAAACTCTATGTCTAGTCAAAATAAAACACCTAAATTGAAACGGAGGAAGTATCAATTTTCTTTTTCTTCGGATGAGCTTATATATTATAATAGCTACTCGACTCTAGAGAGCGTGGACGGAGCCAGGGTATCACGAGGAGTTCATTCATAACGGCGGGACCATGATTTGCATTTTATAGGTTATAAATTCTATAAATATCAAGTTTTAGAATCTTGATTCTGAATTTAATTTATATAATATTTAGTGAATTTCTTAATTTAAATACAAATTTGAACTAAAGCTAATGGATTCGACTAAACACGTAGCTCGGGTTCTAGCTCCACCACTGCTCATCTGAATCCCTTTATCGATAATTTACATTGTATATATATGATTAAAATTATTTTTTATGTATATATAGTTGATGTTGAATCTCATTGACTTCTTTATGTGTTTACTTCGTCATATTCTGAAACCTCTCAATAAAAGTTCTAGCTCCACCACTTCTACGAAGTTTACACTCTAGTATCTTGATTCTTGATAATCAATAAATTAAGGACACTAGGTTACGGTTTGATTATTTTGGATGCTAATGAAGCTCCTAAGATAGTGTGAGTTGTAACTCTAAGGCATAGTTCTTATAAATTTCATTAACAACAAGGAAAAATGGATAACTAGATCTGAGGAATAAATTAAGAAAAAAATGTAGATTATAAGGCTTATTTTGGAAATCCTACCATGACTTGATTCAAACTCATGGCATTGCCCACATTGACTTCTGTTTCCACTAAGCCCCATGAGAAAAAGTTAAAAATAAATAAATAAACAAGTTTAACTAGACATTGAACTTAAAGTGTAATAACTCAAGGACTGCATAGAAGTTGCTAATGTTTTGTCCCATTGATAATCTTTTTCTAGTTGTATGGAAGATGGACATACATTCAATGACACGAAACCAAGCTGTCACTCTGCAAAGACTTTGGACAAAATAAATAATTACATTTTAATGTACTAGTGTATATCTTTTTTGGATTTTTTCCGTTTGAAGGGTAAGATTGTATTAATCTCCCCTGAGGAGTCTTTTTCATTAATACAAATATATATTGTGTGTATAATGTGAAATCCAAATATAATAAGAATCTTATATCTATCATAATTATACAACACTAAATATTACAAAATATATGGAGCATGTTTCATAAAATACGTTAATACACACCCCCTCAGTCGGAGCGGAAGACGATAATGCTGGATTTGAAGTCGAGAATTAGTTGTCTAGGAAGGCCTTTTGTGAAGATATCCACATATTGATACGAAGAAGGTACATGCAACACATTAACATGACCGATAGCAACCTTCTCATGAACAAAGTAGATATCCATCTCAATATGCTTGGTTCGCGGATGCTGAACCGTATTATGAGATAAATATATGGCGGATATGTTATCACAGTAAACCAAAGACGCCTTATGCAAGGGACACTGAAGTTTCAAAAGAAGGTTTCAGAGCCAACAGATCTCAGCAACAACATTTGCAATGCCTCTATACTCTGTTTCTGCACTCGAAAGAGATAGAATGACTTGCCTCTTGGCCGACTAAGAAATGAGATTATCCCCTAAGAACACATAGTAGCCGGAGGTGGAGCGCCGCATGTCCGGACAGCCTGCCTAATCAGAATCCGTATATGATAACAATCGGGTCGGTGTTGAGGGGTAGAGATGCAATCCATAATCAAGTGTGCCCTTAACATATCGAATGATACATTTAAGAGCAGTAAAATGAGGCTCCCGGGGGGATGCATGAATAAGCACACCTGCTGAACATCATAAGTAATATCAGGTCTGGTGAACGTAAGATACTGAAGTGCACCTGCAAGACTCCTATATAGAGTGGGATCGGACACTGGATCACCATCAACAACACTAAGCTTTGATTTAGAATCAACCGGAGTGGACATGATCTTGCAATTCTCTATTTTAGCCTTGTATGTTATCTCCTCTGCATACTTGCGCTGACACAAAAACATAGTATCGACAGATTTAGTCACTGATATCCCCAAAAAATAACTCAACTTCCCTAAGTCAGTCATAGTAAATTCAGTTTTAAGCAATGCAATGATCTCATTTTTCAACAAATCAGACGAGGCAGTAAGCACAATATCATCCACATATAAAAACAAAGAAGAAAATGCTACTACCTCTATGAAAAATAAATAGAGAATTATCACATTTTCTGCATACAAACCCAATCCGCATAAAGTATTGCACAAAGCGATCATACCACGCTCTAGGGGCCTATTTCAAATCATACAGTGACTTACGGAGACGACATACATACAGAGGGGTTGCATGATGAACAAAACCAGGTGGTTGGTACATGTAAATAGTTTCTTTCAAATCTCCATGTAGAAACACATTCTTCACATCAAAGTTGATGAATCGGCCAATGCTTACCCATAGATATACCAGAATTGTGTGAATGGAAGCCGGTTTAACAACCGAACTGAATGTCTCACCACAATCAATACCCTCCTGTTGATTAGTGACATTGGCTACAAGTCTCGCCTTATATATCTCTAGATCACCACTGTCTCTGTATTTGTGATGAAAAAACCACATGCATCGGATCACATTCACCCCCTCCGGTCTAGGAATCAAATTCCAAGTGTGTTGTTTCGTTAGAGCATTAAATTTCTCACACATGGCCGCATTCCAATTTAGGTCTAGTTTGGCTAATTTTGGGTTTTTGGGAATTGGGGAAGTGGTTTGTATGGATAAGTTAAACTGGACTTTAGGCTTGAAAATCCCGTGTTGGGCACTAGTTTTCATTGGGTGCGATGGGGCAGTAGGTGGATAGGTATTATGGTGGGTAGTCGGTGACAGGTCACTGGAGGCAAGGACGAGGTCGGGGTGTTGGCTGGGTGGCTCGACGGAACAGTGCAATGGGTAGTATGTTTCTGGGGACGACATTGGGATGTGGGAAGGTGACGATCGGGGTAGGGCGATGTGGTGTAGGGTGGTCGGTGTCGGGGTAGATGATAGTAGTAGGTTGGGTCTGGGTTGACTTTATGGCAGTGTGGTTGTGTCGGTCGGGGTTTCGGCACTGGGTGAGCTTTCGAGAACTGGTTGAGATGCGGGGTCGGCATGGGTTTTCGGTGACACATTCGGCATATGTTGGGGTTGGGTGGGAGTCTGGGACGATGACCGGTAGAGACAAAGAGATGATGGGGCAATTGCCGGTGGTGGTGGTGGCAATCGGTGACGTTTGATACAGGGAAATAGATGAGGATACGCTGCCGCTGGTAGCAGCGGTAGGTGGTAGACAGACTAAACTGACAGGGAGGGTGGCTGACGGACTACCGGTAGTGGCAGTGGCAGGCAGAGGTGGTGGAGATGGGGTGGTGGACTGACCGATATGAGATTGAACAAAGGTAGTGGGTACAGTGGCTGCCGCCGGAACAATGACAGCGCAACCGAGGGCTAGGCGGAGAAGCGATGATGTGTCAGACTCGTCTAAAAATGAGTAATCCAAATTCTAGAATTTTTGGATATTTGCGAATGGGAAGATTACTTCGCCAAACGTGATGTGACATGAGACGATGATTTTGCGGGAAGACAAGTTGTATCACAGATATCCCCTATGATTTGGCGGAAAAACTAAGAACACACAAGGGGTGGTGCGGGATGCAAGTTTATGTGGGGCCGTGGAGGTAGGATTCAGGTAGCACATGCAACCAAAAATTCGTAAGTGCTCATAAGTTGGGATCCTACGAAATAAAATTTCAGTGGGTTTCTATTTTGGAGAGTCCGAGTGGGAAAAATATTTAGAATATATTTGGCCATTTTTACAGCATAGACCCAAAAGGGAGGGGGGATGGAGGCATGTAATATGATTGTACGAACCATGTTATTGATAGTGCGAATGATTCATTCAGCCTTGCCCTTTTAGGGGAGGTGTGGGGACACGAGAATCGGAAAATCATGCCATTAGCAGAGAAAAAATTATGAAACACAGAATTATTGAACTCACGACTGTTATCACATTGATGCGATTTTATGCCTTTTTTGAATTGTATTTTGACACAGACACGAAATGCAAGAAACTTGGCAAACACTTCATATTTGAATTAAAGCGGATAGACCCAGATAAAGTGAGAAAATTCATCTAATAAGACGAGATAAAATTAATGACATAGTGAACTAGTAATTGGAGATGTCCATAAATCTGCATGAACAATGTCAAAGGGAGAATACGTAACACTTGAAGAAGAATGAAATGGAAGACGAACATGTTTTCCTAAAGGAAAAGAAAGACACTGTTGGGAAAATTTGTCATTATTACAATGAATTAAATTATTATTTCTAAGAAAACTAAAAACAGGGGCTTCTGGGTGTCCAAGTCTATGGTGCTAGGTCGACAGAGAATTTGTTGCTAAAGCGGTGAAAGGAGTGACATTAGCAGCGGACGTAGATAGGAAAGGATAGAAGTTACCCTCACTATTGCATCTCGTAAGGAGTTTTTTGGTACGGAGGTCTGTTACAGAAAATCCAAATAGGTCAAAGTTAATTGATACAGAATTATCGGTGGCAAATTTTCTAACGGAGATTAGGTTTTTGATAATTTTATGAGCATATAAGACGTTATTCAGGGAGAAATGGGGATGTGGTGGTGGAGTTAGTGTGTGACCAAACCCTTGAATTGGAATGGAATGGTTGCTACCAACCATAATAGATTGTGGAGTATTTAAACTTCACAATTGAGGAATATTATCAGAATTGTTGGTGAGGTGAGACGTGGCGCCCGTATCTATATACCATGCATTATCGGATTGCTGAGAAGTCAATGTGACGAAAGCCGGGACAAAATTAGACTGGGAGAGGCTTGGAGTGGACTGTTGGACTCTAGGAAATATGACTGGATTACTGTGGCCCATTGGCTGGCCTGGGGCGGACTGGTAGGCTACCTGAAATTGGGCACAAAATTGATTTACAGAACTTGGGTTGTTAGGCTGCCAGAGGTTGGGCCACAACTATAGCCCTAACTGCTGCTGGGCCAAGGCTATTTACTGTATGTCCTTGAAATTTGAGTAGTGTTGTATCGACGGTGCCATGAAAAAATATATATATAGACCGAGATGGGGAAATTTATCAGAAACATAAAAGAAAAGAAGGGGCAATTGGCCGAAAACACTCTTCTAAAAAGAAGAGAAACAATTTGTAGGGTTGTCTAGAAAGAAGAGAAAAGAAAAGAAAAGAGGGGGGCGGCGGCTATCCTCCAATACGCGACATGGGCAGAATTATTCAAAGTTCATGCACGCTCGAATCAAGTCGTCCATCACATAATCCCCTCGGTACCTGGCGTGGAGAAGGTGCCTACTCCCGAGGATAATCCTATGTTATGGACAACCCTTGATGCTACCGTTCTCCAGTGGATTTATTCCACTATCTCTATAGACCTCTTACAGACGATTATTGAACCCGACGCTACGGCGATGGATACTTGGAATAGGGTGCGTGATATATTCCAAGATAACAAGAATTCTCATGCTGCCACTCTTGAGCATGAATTTTCACAGGTTAACATAGAAGATTTTCCTAGTGTCTCAGCCTATTGTAAAAGGCTAAAAGAATTGACGGACCAACTCGCAACGTTGGTGTGCCCGTTACCAATTATCGTCATTCTTCAAATAGTTACAGGCCTATCTGAGGCCTATAATGGCGTGGAACACTACTTCATCAGAGTAATCTTTTACTACTATTTTATCAATCATGTTCCATGCTCACGTTGAAAGAGGCCAGTTTGGCTAAAAAGGCAGGTACCGGAGCAAATTCCATCGTGATGATGACCATGTCCAACGACCCTCACTCATTCTCTAAAAAATCGAGCCAAAACCATAATAACGATGGCGGCAAAAATGTCAAAATTATTAAAATAATGGCAAAAATTGTGGTGGAAATCGCGGTGGTAATGGTGGGGGAGGATGAAACAGTGTCGACAACAGTAGTGGGCCTCAGAGCAGTGGGCCGCAGCCAACTGGCCCCAGCTGTGGGACCCCTGGCAGTGGGGCTGGGCCAGTGGTCATTAGCCCAACAACCTCTATTTTCCACCTTGTCGGAATCCGGGAAATTGGGCTTAGATCCAGCAAAATTTCAGGCCCAGTTTCTTGATCTAACATAGTGGCGACAGATACAGTTCTGGGTCGGGGGTAGCAGCAGGCCTTTGTGGGCCTTAGTCTCTCCAGGACTTCCATGCTGCAGGCCCAAATCAGATCCCGACACCTACATATATTGAGGTCGTCATGCATACACTTGGATTAAATCCTCCAGACGCGAATTAGTACATGGACACGGCGCCACTTCTCACATGAAGTCCAACGAAGGTACTCTCTCGTCTTATTTTAATTTGAAAAAAATCGTGGCATTATTGTTGGTAATGGCAACTCAATTCCAATTAACGGTTATGGACATACCACTTTGTCTCCTCCACATCCACCTCTAGTTTTGAAAAATATTCTTCATGCCCCTAACTTAATTAAAAATTTGGTGTCTGTTAAAACCTTCACCACTGATAATTGAGTTTCTGTTAATTTTGATCATTTTGGGTTCTTTGTGAAGGATTTCAAGATGGGGATACCTCTAATGAGATGAAATAGTAGGGGAGAGCTTTATCTTATCACAACCACCACCACTTCAACGAGTCATACCATGCCTTCTACTTTTGCTGCTTTTGCTCCTTCCTTATGGCATGCATGTTTGGATCATCCGGGGTCTATTATTTCTTTTTTGCATAAAATAATTTTATTTCTTGTAAGGGTACGTGAAGTACTCCACTTTTTCCTTCTTGTCCGTTAAGGAAACATGTTAACTTACTATTTGTAGCATCTACCTCTCGTACTTTGATGTCTTTTGACATTATTCATAGTGATTTATGGACATCTCCTATTTTAAGTTCTTTGGGCCATCGTTATTATGTCTTATTTTTGGATGATTATTCTAACTTTTTTTGGACCTTTCTTTTATCCAAGAAGTCTCAAGTGTTTTACACATTCTTAAAATTTAGAGCATTCATTTGTACCCAATTCGAACGGGAAATTAATAATATTCAATGTGATAATGACAAGGAATATTTGAATGGACCGTTTCGAGAGTTTTGTGACATTAATGGCATAGCATTTTGCTTTTCTTGTCCTCATACTTCCTCACAAAATGGAAAAGCCTAAAGAAAAATTCATACTAGTAATAATATTGTATGAACCCTTCCTAGTCCATGCTTCCTTACCCCCTTTCTTTTGGCATCATGCATTACAAATGGCTACATATCTCCTTAACATCCTCCCTAACAAAAACCTAGCATATCATTCCCCACTTAAACTTCTTTACAATAAAGATCCATCGTATTCTCATCTTAGGGTGTTTGGGTATTTATGTTATCCTTTTTTTCCATCCACTACAATTAACAAACTTTAAGCCAGTTCTACCTCTTGTGTGTTTTTGGGTTATCCATCTAATCATCGTGGTTACAAGTGTTTTGATTTATCCTCTAATAAAATCATAATTCACCATTTTATTTTTGATGAAACTCAATTTCCGTTTGCTAAAGTGTGTAGTTTCGTGCCTAGTTCGTATAATTTTTTGGATGACGAAGTCTCATCATATATTATCCACCATTTATCAGAATTATCCCATGACTAAAATCCGCCAGCAGGCCCACTACCGCTAGCCCACAGATTTCCGTCCCCACTGGTCCAATCCATCAATGCACAAACAACCTGTACATGGGGCCTATTTCATGGCCCAGTACCTATTTTGGTAATATTTCCCAGCCCATACCACTTCTGTTTTTTAGTCGGTACCAGTTTCAAGTCTAGTTTTTGGGCCAGCATGCACCGTTACTAACCCGCCTATTTCCCAAAATCCACCCGATTCTATCTCGAGTTAAGGGTCCATTACTCGTAGCCAAATGGGTATTTTTAAAACCAAAACGGCATTTTAATCTCAATTCTAATGTCCTTAAATCCCCACTACCATGTAACCCTATGTCTGCCCTACAAGACCCGAATTGGAAATTGGCTATGAATGATGAATATAATGCTCTTATTGCAAATAAGATGTGGGAGTTAGTGCCCCGTCCGTCTAGTGTTAATATTATTAGGTCTATGTGGATTTTTATTCATAAAGAAAATTTTGATGATTCTTTTGAGAGGCATAAGACTCGTCTTGTAGGTGATGGTAAAACTCAACAGGTTGGCATGGATTTTGGTGAGACGTTTAGTCCGGTGGTCAAACCGGCTACCATTCGCACTGTTCTTAGTTTGGCTCTCTCAAAAGCATGGCTCATTCATCAGTTGGATGTGAATAATGTTTTTTTACACGGTGATCTTAAGGAGACAGTATACATGCATCAGCCATTGGGTTTTAGAAACCCCAATTATCCTCAACATGTCTGTTTGCTTAAGAATTCCTTATATGGGCTTAAGAAGGCTCCATGAGTTTGGTATAAAAGGTTTACAGATTAAGTATCTACTATTGGGTTTTCTCAAAACATGTCTGATCATTCTCTGTTCATAAATCGCCGTGGTACTTCTCTAGTATATATTTTATTATATGTGGATGATATTATATTGATTGCTTCTTCTGATAATCTGCGCAAGTCTATCATGTCACTTCTTAGTTCAGAGTTTGCTATGAAAGACTTGGGGCCCTTGAGTTATTTCTTGGGTATATCTGTCACTCGTCATGCACCTGAGATCATTGAGAGAGCTGGTATGTCATATTGTAAGTGTACTTCCACTTAGGTTGATACCAAACTGAAGCTGAGTGCTACGTCTGGAATACCATACGAGGATCCCACCCACTATAGCAGTCTTGCAGGAGCACTTCAGTATCTGACTTTCACACGGCCTGATATTACTTATGCAGTTCAGCAAGTGTGTTTATTTATGCATGATCCACAGATTGAGCACATCCATACGCTCAAACGCGTTATACGATACATACAGGGCACACTTGATTATGGATTATATTTATATCCATCCTCCGTCTCTACTCTCGTGTCATATTCTGATGTTGATTGGGGTCGATGTCCTGATACCAGACGCTTGACATCTAGTTATTGTATGTTTATTGGTGATAACTTGGTCTCGTAGTCTGCAAAATGCTAGGCTACATTATCGCGATCCAGTGCGGAGGCCGAGTATCCATGGGTAGCCAATGTGGTATCTGAATCATGTTGGGTGCATAATCTTCTATTAGAACTTCACTTTTCCTATTTTGAAATCTACCTTGGTCTATTGTGATAATGTTAGTGCAATCTATCTTTCTGGGAATCCGGTCCAACATCAGCGCACTAAACATATCGAAATAGATATTCATTTTGTTCACGAAAAGGTAGCTCGAGGACAAGTATGCGTCTTGCATGTCCCTTCCACGTACCAAATTGCATACATCTTTACTAAGGGCCTTCCCTCGGTTTTATTTGAAGATTTTAGGGACAGTCTCAGCGTACGACAACCGCGAACTATGACTTCGGGGGTGTGACAAATATACCTTGTATACACAAATTGTATACACGGAATCCGAAACAAATAAGTTACCGAAATTGTAATCAAAGTTGTACACAAACTTACCATAGTTGTAGAATTCTTGTACAAGTGTACTTAGGATTTTAGAAGTATAGTAGGAATAGGATTTTCCATATTTGGATATTGTAAATTGTATATATACCTCTTCATTAATGAAAATAATGAAGGATTATTTCTTTCATGTACATGTTACACTATGTCCTAAGCTAAGCTAAGAAATAAAGACAAGCAAAAAGAAAAGCATCGTCTCGGCCAAGACCAAACAAGAAGGACGGTAATACAAAGCTTCTTAAATCTTCACATCACAACTCCAACTCCATTCCATTTTCCATGCCATGTTAGGCATCTAAGTGTAGAATGACGTGCCATTGTTGGCAACCTTAGTAAAGCTCTTCCTGACTTATGTTGGGAGTTTAAGTTTGCGAGCTGATTTACATCAAGGCTTGGAATGTAATGGCCATGGTGGACGAGGGTATGGAATAAAATAATTGTTCCTAAGCATATATTTATATGTTGGCTTGCCATGTATGAGAGATTGCTAACTAAGGACAGGCTTGTAAAGATGGGAGTAAATCAAGTGACCACTTGTCTACTATGTGATAATCAACCAGTCTCATGCTCATCTATTTTTTGATTGTGTGTTTTTTGAAGTATGTCTCGAGGAAGTGTTACAATGGCTGAAATACAGACTACTTAATGGTAATCTCTCAAGGATCTGATCAAGAACGACAAGGAAAGCAACCGGTAAAATGAGCAGAGGATTGATTTGGGCTGTGATTGCAGCAACCATGTACTACATTTGGGATGTTAGTGCAGAATAGTATTAATCTCCATTGGGGAGGCTTTCTCATTAATACAAATATATATAGTGTACAATGTGTAGAATCCTAGTACCATAGGGATTCCTCTACTTACCATAATTTTATACAAAATATATAGGATATATTCTAATTATGGTGGTGGGATAGAATTAGGATTCTAAACAGATAGGTACACGTTAATACATGCCATCAATCTAAGCGGGAGAAGGCCAGATACTGAGACTAGATCGAAGTCGAGGAACAGTTGTCGAGGAAGACCCTTCGTGAAGATATCCGCGTATTGATATGAGAAAGGCACATGAAACACCTTAACATGACCGAGGGCAACCTTCTCACTAAAAAAATATATATCCATCTCAATATGTTTGGTCCGTTGATGTTGAACCAAATTATGAGATAAATAAATAGCGGATATGTTATCACAATAGACGACAGACGCCTGAAGCAAGGGACAGTGAAGCTCCAAAAGAAGTTTTCAGAGCCAGTAGATCTCAGCAACAACATTTGCAACTCCTCTATACTCTGCGTCTGCACTCAAACGGGATAATGTGGCTTGCCTCTTGGCAGACCATGAAATGAGATTATCCCCTAAAAATACGTAGTAGCCTGAGGTGGAGCAGCGTGTGTCCGGAAACGTTGCCCAATCAGCATATGTGTAGGCTAACAATTTGACCGGTGCTGAGGGGTATAAATGTAATCCATAATTAATGGTGCCCTTAACATATCGAATGATGCGTTTAAGGGCAATGTTATGAGGCTCCCTAGGGGCATGCATAAATAATCATACCTGCTGAACATCATAAGCGATGTCAGGCCTGGTGAAGGTAAGATATTGGAGTGCACCTGCAAGACTTATGTAAATAGTGGGATCGGACACTGGGTTACCATCATCAACACTAAGCTTTGATTTAGAATCAACCGGAGTGGACATGATTTTGCAGTTTGCCATTTTAGCCCTGTACACTATCTCTTCTGCATACTTGCGCTGACACAGGAACATAGAATCTGCAGATCGAGTCACTGATATGCCCAAAAAATAGCTCAACTTTACCAAGTCAGTCATAGCAAATTCAATTTTAAGGAGTGCAATAATCTCAGACTTTAACACATCAGAGGAGGCAGTGAGCACAATATCATCCACATATAACAACAAATAAGCAATGCTACTACCTTGATGGAAAATAAAAGGAGAATTATCGCACTTGCTGCAGATGAACCCAATCTGTATAATGTACTGGGCAAAGAGATCATACCATGCTCGAGGGGCCTGTTTCAACTCATACAGTGACTTACGAAGGCGGCAGATATATTGAGGAGCGGCGGGGTGGACAAATCCAGGTGGCTGATGCATATAGACGGTTTCTTTCATATCTCCGTGTAGAAATGCATTCTTCACATCCAGCTGATGAATGGGCCAATTCTTAACCATAGCAATACTCAGAACTGTGCGGATAGTGGTCAGTTTGACCACCGGACTGAATGTCTCACCATAATCAATACATGTCTGCTGATTAGTGCCATTAGCCACGGTTTGGCCTTATATCTCTCTAAGTCTCCATTATCCCTGAACTTATAATGAAAAATCTACATGCACCGGACCACATTCACCCCCTCTGGTCTAGGATCCAAGTCCCAAGTATGTTGTTTTGTTAAAGCGTTGAACTCTTCACACAGGCCGCATTCTAATTTGGGTCCAGTTTGGCTAATTTTGGGCTTTTGGGAATAGGGGAAATTGTGTGGGCGGACATGTTAAATTGGACTTTGGGTTTGAAAATCCCGTGTTGGGCATGTGTTTCCATACGATGTGAGGGTGCTAGGTTTGCAGGGGGGTGGGTCGATTTGTCTGGTGAACTGTGTAGGGTAGAACCAGTGATGGGTGATAGGTTGGGCATCGAATGGGGTAGGGCAATGGTGGTTGTAGGTGCTGTGTCGGTGTACTGGGATTAGTGGTTGACGGTACAGTGGGGTACGACGTCGATAGTGGAGTGAGTCTGGTACTGGGGTTGGTTGACTGGTTGCCGGTGGATGCGTCGATAGTGGTAGAATGGAGAGACTGTAGCGATGGTACAAGGGCATGGACGATGACCAATGGACTGGCGGAAATGGATGGCCGATTGCAGGAGGTGGTGACAATCGGCGAAGCCGGTGATGGAGCCGGCACAAGTGGCAGTTACGCCGACGGGTAGTTCTGGTATATGGCGGTGGGTGACCGGGACTGACCGGCGGTGTTTGGCACATGTGACTCAGTGGTGGTGTTTGGCTAGCACAGTTCCCTAAGAATGATGGGAGACATGTCTGACTCGTTTAAAAAATTGTAATCCGATTTCTGAAAATTTTGGATATTCGAAAATGGAAATGTGGTCTCATCAAAGGTGACGTGACGAGATACGTGAATTTGACGAGTGGCCAAGTCATAGCACAGATAACCTCTATGGTTCGATGGGAATCCTAAGAAGACACACAGAGTGGTGCGGGGGGCTAATTTGTGGGGTGCAGTGGAAGTGAGATTAAGATAACATAGGCAACCGAATATCCGAAGGTGATGATAAGATGGAGTCCGACGGTGTAAGATTTTGTTGGAGTCATGTTATGTAGGGTATTAGTGGGCAAAATATTAAGGATGCATTCTACCATTTTGACTGCATATACCCAAAAGGAGGGAATAAGAGAGGCATGAAACAAGAAAGTGCGGGCTATGTTATTAATTGTACGGATGATACGCTTAGCTTTACCATTTTGAGGGGACGTGTGAGGACACGAAAAATGAAAGATCATGCCATTATTTTTGCAAAATTTTTGAAATGCGGAATTGTTAAATTCATGACCATTGTCACATTGGAAAGATTTTATGGCTCGTTCAAATTGCGTTTTATAAGGGTGTAAAATTCTAAAATTTTGGCAAAGACTTCGGACTTGAATTTTAGTGGGTAAATCCAAATAAAGTGGGAGTAGTCATCCAATAGTACGAGATAATATTTATGACCCAGGGAGCTGGTAATGGGTGATGTCCACAAATCAGCATGAAGAATATCAAACGGAGCAAACGTAACGCTAACAGATGAATTAAAAGGAAGACGAACATGTTTGCCAAATTGACAAGAATTGCAGTTTTGGGCAAGTTTCCCATTACAATAAATAAAATTATTGCTTCTAAGGAAATTAAACACAGGGGCTCCTGGGTGTCCAAGCCTATTGTGCCTGATTGACGGAGACAGGGCAGCTAGGACAGAGTGTGAATGAGAACTGGAAGTCGATGAGGGTGTGAACGGATATAGGTCCCCTGTGCTATTGCATCTCGTAAGATGGGTCCTGTACGTATATCCTTCACAGTAAAACCAAATGGGTCAAAATCAATAGATACAGAATTATGACGAGTAAATTTCCTAATGGAGATCAATTTTTGATGATGTTTGGTGCATAGAGGATGTTATTTAGGGAGAAGGATGGGTGAGGTATCGGAGTGTAGGTCTGACCATAACCATGAATTGGAATGCAGTGACCGTTTCCAACTGTAATAAATTGAGGAGACTTTAAACAAAACAATTTGGAAAGATTACCTGTAGACCGGGTGAGGTGAGATAAGGCTCCGGATTCCATGTACCAATTTTCATTCGGCTGCTGCAAGTTCATACTGCTGAATGCCTGGCCCAAATCAGTTGGCATCTGAGTTATGGGCTGCTGCGGGAACTGGGTATGTGCGACGTGGGCATGGTGCTGCTGATATTGGGCTGGTCGAGAGCTTGGAGCCGGGGCCCGTACCCCCTTCTGCTGCTGAAATGGATAGTGGGCTGAAGGGTAACATGGGACTGAGGCCCACTGCGGGGTCTGGGTGCTGGGCATTGGGCCGGTCTATGAAGGAAACGGATTGGGATGTTGCGACTGCTGGCCCTTTCCTTTACCGCGGCCCTTGCCGCCTCGTCCACTGCGTCCCTTGCCATCCCTACCGCCGCAGTTCTGTCATGACTGGTTGTTGTCCAGCAGAGGCTGCTGGCTGGCGATAACATGATTTTGTGCAAACGTTTCAACCGCTAACGCCTTCTGGTTGTGCTCGTCTTGCTTTGCACGACGGGTTTCCTCCAATAATAATTGTGAGCGGGCTTTGTTGAAACTAGAAAGAGGGTCAGCCTGCTGAATCATTATGGCTAGAGTGTCATATTCACCTTTTGGGAGGCCTGCAATCAGTTGCAACACCATTTTGTCTCGGACACGGGCGTACCAACGTTGGACAATTGGTCTGCCACTAGTTTCAACTGCTTGCAATATTCTGACATATTAGAAAAAATTTCAAGACGAGTGGTGTTAAATTGTTCTTCCAAGTACACTGTACGGGTGTTCTTGTTGTCTTGAAATATTTCTTCCAGTCGTGTCCATAGGTCACGGGCGGAGGCACCTATTTTCATGATGGTGATGAGTAAATCCTTGGATATAGTTCCATAAATCCACTGTTTGACCACAGCATCAAGGTGACGCCATGTTGTGTCATCCATATCAGGAGGACGAGGGACAGAGTCGTCAATATGGCCAAGCACATGATAGACATATGCATGAATTCGGAAAAGTTCCACCCATGACCAGTATTGGCCATCTTCTTGATCAAAAATCAAAGGGATGAAGTTCTTGATGTGGGTGACGGCGAGAGCCGGATTGAAAGATGGTGATGAGAGGGGTTGTGGGAGGAGTTTGAATGACGACTGGGTTGGAAGCGGAAGCATCGGAAGAGGTGGGAGTAGCCAAGATATTCATTTAAGTGGGATAGAATGGAAGAAAGAATTAAAAGGGAGAACAAAATATGGGCAGTGGCCGAAGGAGGCAGTTGTGGTGGTGGTGGGCGGCGGCTGCTCAAAACCAAATTTTGTTCTAGGTCAGGGTTTTGGCTCTTGATATCATGTAGAATAGTATTAATCTCCCTTGGGGAGACTTTGTCATTAAAACAAATATATATAGTGTACAATGTGTAGAATCCTGGTACCATAGGAAATCCTCTACTTACCATAATTTTATACAAAATATATGAGATATATTCTAATTATGGTGGTGGAATAGAATTAGGATTCTAACCATCTAGTTACACGTTAATAGTTAGGAATGAGGCTTTGTGGACCAAAAGGGTACCACGACCTCATATCATCAGACAGAGAATACAACAAGAATACAAGATTAGAATTTTTGATATTTTAAATACGAAAAGGAAATGTAAAGATAGAGAGTGGATAGAAGACTTAAACAAATAGAATATTTGCACATAGAGATAGAAGATAGGTGGAGAGGTGGTCGTTACTTATGTCTCTTTGGATTGCTAGTATGTAGGGTGGTGTAATTCTGAAGAATGTGTTGTTTTAATAATAAAATGTGTTTGTTCGATCAAAAAAAAAGTTTTTCAAAAGTAAACATTTTGAGTTTTCGTCAAATATTTTTACAAACTTCATCTAATAGATTTTGGTGAAAAACGATTTAAGTAAAAATACCAACAAAATTCTATCAAAACCCAGAAAGCAACACAAAAAATAAAAAAATAAAAAAATAACTGAAGTTACACTTCAAAAGTGGCACCGTACCTTATAAATAGATTTTTTTTTAAAGTAGAAACTGCAAAAACTGTACCGTCAAATGAGTTTTCACATCTTTATTTTTACAGTTTTAGTTAAATCTAACAAACATATTTAATTTGTTAGATATTTAATGAATATTAAAGGTGCTCAGTTTTTGTAAATATAAAGGATTAAAATTGTTCAAGAGACTACTTTGAACCTACTCCAAACATAACAATCTATTTTTATTATGTTCTCTACACCTCTCCTTAATTTTAATGTCCCAAAAATGACACATTTTTTTAGTTATAAACAATTGAACTTTAAGCTTTCATTTATTCTTAATGAGATAATTTTTAACTACATAAATCGATGACGTATTTTAAGCCACGTGTCAATTTTTTAGTTCCGCTCTCAATCAAATATCATCACAAAAATTAGAATAGAGGAGCATTTTTTTTTTATCCCAAGAACAATTTCAACTGATTTGGTATCGTTAGAACTTGAAATTGGTACACCTATTCCAATTAACAATGATCGCAGTAGTTAATAATGTTGACCTTATAACATCTGTTTCACTCCTCTCAGATTCAAATTTATAGCAATTAAACAAAATTAAATTTATCAAGGAATGATTGAATAAATGCTTTCATGATTGATTAATTTGTCTTAAGAGTAATGCCTGATCATATGATAGAAAAGATGACATAAGTTGAGAAGTGTGATCAATCAAATTGATCATCTACACTCTAATAACTTAGAAGTAAGCAGTTTAGTTTTACACTCTCATAGACATAGACATGTATATGTAGCAATATCTTCTGAGTTTAAATTATATATATAGTTGTTGCAGGTAACTTTTTTTTTTTTTGGTTATAGCGGATAAATATTGTTAAAATGACTTGATAGCGTAAAATATTTTATATATAACTTAAAACATGTATTTTTTTACTACAAACTAATACTCCATCTGTCTCAATTTATATTACATATATTTTTTAGTCAGTTAAAAAAATGACATATTTCTTCATTTGACAATAATTTAATTTTAAATTTTACTTTTTATGGTTAACGAGATGATTTATAACCGCACAAATACGTTTGACTTGTTTTTGTTAAGAGTCTCATATCGGATATGAAATGAGAACATGGACCGACTGGACAATACTCACCCTACAAGCTAACTTTTGGGGTTGAGTTAGGCCCAAGATCCATTCTTTACATGGTATCAGAGTCAGACTCATTCCAATTCTTTGTTCACCGATGTTGGACCCCCAAATTATATTATCCACAAAACAATTAACAAGGTCTGGGCGTGCGGGGGAGTGTTAAAAGTCCCACATCGAATACAGAATGGGAACATGAACTCCTTATATGGATTTGGACAGTCTTCACCCTACAAGCTAGCTTTTGGAGTTGAATTAGACCCAAGATTCTTTATTTATATAGTATCAGAGTCAGACTCATTCCAATCTTTTGTTCACCGATGTTGGGCCCCAAATTATATTATCCACGCTCCAATTAACAAGGTCTGGGCAGGTAGGGGAGTGTTAAGAGTCTCACATCAGATATGGAATGGGAACATGGACTTACTTGGACAATCCTCACCCTACAAGCTAGCTTTTAAGTTTAAGTTAGGCTCAAAATTCATTCTTTATAACTTTATATCACAAAGTTAAAATATCTTTTTTTATTTTTTAAATTTTGTGTCAGTTAAACTACATCATATCAATTGAGACATAGAGGTAGAAAAAGAGGATAAGAATAAGCTAACATGATGGGAAAAAGGATAGATACTTCACTGCTAAAATATATAAAAAAAAATGTTACTTAGTAGAGAGAGAGAGAGAGAGAGAGTGTGAGTGAGGTTGATGAATTCTTTTTTTCATTTTGACCACAGAGAAATGTTGATGACGGACATAGTTAGAAGCATATTGCAGAGACCGGAGCCTTCTAAGCTTCTCTGCTCGCCACCCTCTCCAATATTTCTACTTTCCTTCCCAATAGTGAGACAGAAATTATTATTTAAGTGAGACCGTATAATAACACTTTATCGTTTCTTATTTTTTTGATACGTTAAAAAAATAATTCTTTTTATATTGAGACACTAAATTGGAACAGAGAAAGTAATAATTAAAAAAGAAAATCATATCGAAGGATATGACGTACAATAAAGTAAGTTGAGAATTATGAGATTTCTGGTTAAAAATTTAACACCGATAGAAAATATTAGGTAATTTCTTTCCGTTTATCTGAGTTTTGGAGATAGAATTCCAGGTTATCTTTGCTGATAGAAAATAGCACCATGAATTTAGTTAAGATGAATAGAAACTGATACAGATGACCAGTGAGTGAAGTTGAAGTCTCCCTAGCTTCTTTTAAAGAATGAGACAACTCTCTCACCTTTTCTTCTTATCATTAACTCCTCAACCCCAAAAGCCTTTCAATTTATTTCCCTCTTTTATTTAACAATGTGCTTCCTATTCTCTATCACTTTATACCTAGTCCTCCTCACTCTCTAACCAAAAAAACAAAAGCTAAAAAAGAAAGAGAACTTACATCAAGAACCATAGCAACAATGAATTTTGACCTTGAAAATCCATTGCCACTTAGCAATGACAATAATACTCATGTATACACCAATATTTCTCCTCTTTTCAACATTGAAACTGATCATATGCCTTCTAAAACTTACCATCAAAATCTCGGAAACTCCGATTTTCACATCACCATTCGTGAAACAACCATTTCTATAATTTTACAAATTTCTCACCACTTTGATCCTTTTCTCTCATATCTTGCTATTAATTATCTCGACCGCTTCCTCTGCTTCCATTCGCTATCGGTATAATTACATTAAACTTTTATTAGCTTGAAAAACATTATAATGGAAAAAAATGGATTGAGATTTGTGTAATTATGATTATTTTTTTGGTAATGTAGGAAGGGAAGCCATGGATCTTGAGGCTAATTGCTGTTTCTTGTGTTTCATTAGCATTGAAAATGAGGAAAGCAGGGTACTCTGTTACTGGTATTCAGGTACTAATATTTTCATTTTTCAACTTATAATGCGAGTTCAAATTGCCTCCATCCCAAAAATATTGACCTAATTTTACTTGGTACGGAGTTTATGAAATAAATAAAAATTTTTAAAATTTGTGGTTAAAAAAAAAAATTAAATATTTGTGTGACTGCAAATGATTTTATAAAGTTAAATTATTTTTAAATATAAAAATATATCAATCTTTTTAAAATAAATTAATGAGTAAAGTAAGTCAATCATTTTGGACGGAAGGATTACTTAATTGCTTAATGTTACACATGTTCTATTGGGGTACAGCAAGATGGTGGCATGATATTTGATACAAAGACGATAAAGCGAATGGAGTTTTTGATTCTTGGGGGCCTTAAATGGAGAATGCGTTCAATAACTGCATTTGCTTTCATTAATTTCTTCATTTCTTTGTTCAAATTCAAAGATCTACCGTTACAACAAGCTTTGAAAGCTAGAGCCACTGAGATTATATTCACAGCTCAAAATGGTAAGTCTAATTTGTCGCAAAAAATTAATTAATGTTTTTAGAAAATAATCACTTTAGATATCTCAATCTCTCTTAATTTTTTTATTTTAGAGATCAAGATTTTGCAGTTCAAGCCATCCATAATATCAGCTTCAGCTCTTCTCTCTGCTTGTGACGAGCTTTTCCCTTTACAATGTCCATCCTATAAAACTGCAATCCTAAACTGTTCATATGTAGATAAGGTAATTCATATTCTTGCTCAATTTCTTTTTTGTTGGTTTGGAGTTTTTTTAGTACTACTAGTATTTATTTATTAAGCACATTGATTCCATGCATTTTGTTCTTTTCAAAAAAGAAAAGACAATGTTCACGATTTTTTTCACCTTCAATAAGTAATAAGCATAGTACAGGATAACTATAAGTTGATTAATAATGAACGTTATGATTGTCTAATTAATAAAAATAATGAGTGCGGTTCATAAATACGTAGTTGTTTTAACATGAGCTTCCACACTTTATGGGTCAAATTAAGGATTTTACTCTAATTTATATAGCTGCTACGGACCACGTAGTTTTAGTTGGGCTAACCAAGTACTATTATTCAATAATTTATTGTAAGGATCATGAGAATAAATTACATTAAAGTTAACTCACAAATAAATGGACCGGACTAGCTGTAGCCTGTAAATGTCGCACCTAGTATAGCTAGGAGGTAGTGCTTCTAACTATAATATGCAGTTACACTTATTGCCGGAATTTAATTTATATATATTAATAGCATAAATGACTCTTATATTCTTAATGTATTTTAACCCGTTAAAGTAAGTTACGTTTTATCATTTTTTTTTACAGGTGGTAATCCATGTTTAGTTATTTGATAGTGTAATTTCTTTTATATCGTTAGCGCACAATGATTAAACCTCTAACAATCATGACACTATTAAAAATTGGAAATTTTGGATGACTGATTTGATCGGAAATCCTAGAACTAACGGTATAACATTACTAAAAACCAAAATTTATGAAAGAGAATAATCATGATTATTTTATTAATGTAAATGGTTTATAAACATGGTATACAATAGTAATTCTAGGTTATAATTATGAAAATTAAATATTTACCTAACTAATATAAAATATTGCTACAATAATTATAGATATACAAAATCACTAATTATACCAAAATAATATATTTCCATATATTCTATCACACCCCCGCGTCGTAGAGGGCAGTCGTCGTACGCTAAAACTGTCCCTAAAATCTTCAAACATAACTAAGGGAAGGCCCTTAGTAAATATGTCAGCAATTTGATAACGTGAGGGGACAAGATGTGCGAAAATCCAAGAGTAGACACATAATGTGCAAATCTTTTGTACCAGGCCCGAGGAGCATGTTTTAGCCCATACAAGGACTTCTTCAGCAAGCATACATGATTAGGATGAGTGGGGTCCCTGAAACCCAAGGGTTGATGCATGTATACAGTTTCCTTGAGTTCACCATGTAAGAATCTATTTTTCACGTCCAGCTGATGAATGTGCCATGATTTTGAGAGTGCTAGACTGAGAACAATGTGAATAGTTGTTGGTTTGACAACCGAACTAAATGTCTCTCCACAATCCACGCTAACATGTTGAGTTTTGTCATCACCTATAAGACGGGCCTTATGCATCTCAAAAGAACCATTAGATTTTTCCTTATGAGTAAAAATCTACATAGAATGAATCACATTAACACCGGGTGGACGGGGCACCAATTCCCACATCTTATTTTCAATAAGAGCATTATATTCGTCATCCATGACCATTTTTTAATTCGAGTCACGAAGGGCAGACACGAGATTACGTGGTAGGGGGATTTAGTGTCATTAGAGTTGAGATTAAACTTGCGCTTTAGTTTTAAAATACCCTATTGGCTACGAGTAACAGACCCACCTGTCCCGGAGTGGAAATGAGCTGGATAGGAGTGGACGGCGTGGGCTGGACCAATACAGAAGATACGGTGTCGGACTGGATTAAGGTTGGGAGAACAGTGGGTCGGTAATGACTGGACTGGGTTGGGCCAACATGTAGTGGGCCTGCTGGCCGAAAATTAGGGATGGTTGAATTTGGGCCAGCAGGCAGTAGGCATACCGGTGTTTGTTGGTCCAAATCCTGAGGTGTGGGCCGGACCAAATGGTGGACCACATACGGAGAGAGCCCATCATCCAAAAAATTATGAAAATTGAACAAAGGATTATGTAACTTAGCAAACGGAAATTGGGTTTCATAAAGAATGACATGGCGACTAATTATGATTTTATTAGAGGATAAATCATAACATTTGTAACCACGATGATTAAACGGATAACCTAAAAACACACACACGGTAGAGTAGGCTTGAAGTTTGTTTATTGTAGTAGAGGGAAAGAGATGATAGCATAAATACCCAAATACCCTAAGATGAGAATACGGAGGATCTTTGTGATAAAGAATTTTGAGTGGAGATTGGTATGCTAATCCTTTGCTAGGGAGTATGTTAAGAAGGTAAATATCCATTTGTAATGCATGATGCCAAAATGAATGTGGTAATGAAGCATGTACTAGTAGTGTCCGAACAATATTATTAATGGTGCAGATTTTTCTCTCGGCTTTCCCATTTTTTGAGGATGTATATGGACAAGAAAACCGAAAAGATATACCATTAACCTTACAAAATTCTCTAAATGGCCCATTATCACATTCCCTTTCATTATTACATTGAATGTTCTTAATTTTCCATTCAAATTGAGTACGGATGAATGCTCTAAATGATAGGAATGTGGAATAAACTTGAGACTTTTTTAGATAACGGAAATGTCCATAAAAATTAGAATAATTATCCAAAAATAACACATAATAACGATGACCCAAAGAGCTCAAAACGGGAGATGTCCGCACATCACTATGAATAATATCAAATGGAAACAAAGTACTAGAATTGGAGGCAAAAAATGGCAATTTAACATGTTTTCCAAGGGGACATGAAGGGCAAACATTAGTACTACGAGTACTATTACATTCAATAATTTTATTGTTTTGAAGGGAGGAAAGAACGGACGCTCTCAGATGATCCAAATGTGCATGCCATAAGGAAGGTGCGGTAAACGTTGACGGACTTGGCGGTGGCAAGGGTGGTGGCCGAGTCGGCAACGACGGCGGCAATGGCAATAAGCAGGCCTGGGCCTCGGGGAAGTGGCCATGGGGCCTACCTTGGGTAGTGGCCCATGCCGCCCTACCCATACCCATCTCAAAACTGGGCCAGGCCCAGTGATAGTCAACAACAACAAGCCCAAAATGGGCCTCGCAATTACACGGCCCGGTAGCAGCCTGGCCTGCTTGGGCCTCGCCCCCTGATTATTTTCATTAATGTAAAGGGTTTATATATATGATATACAATAGTAATTCTAGGCTATAATTATGGAAATTAAATATTTTCCTAACTAATATAAAATATTGCTACAATAATTACATATATACAATATCACTAATTATACCAAAAGAGTATATTTCCATATATTCTATCAATTTATGATGTACATTTCCAATGGAAAGACCGCCATTAATATTTCGGGCGAGCGAATCTCCGATGGTAATTCTATCGGAAATTCGTGTTTTTTAGTAGTACTCCCTCCGGTTAAAAAAAAGTGTTCAATTAGCCTTTATTTTTTGAGTCAAAAAGAGTGTCCACTTACCAAATCAAGAAATAATTAATTCTTACTTTTTTTTATTTTCCCTTATTAATTGTTAGTTGATCAAATTTCAATACCAATTTAATTAGGAGCATTTTAGTCAAATTATCGATTTTTGCCTAGAAGTTAGTATTTTTTTAGGAGTGTGAAAATGACTAAGTGGACACTCTTTTTGATCCGGAGGTAGTATAATAAATGTCAACGCATTGAGATCACTTGTAAAGTAATTACAAGTATAAATCTCTATGGATTAATCAATAACTTGATGAAAATAATTACTAACATATTATTAGATTTTAACTACGCGTAAAAAATCTTAACACACTCACAATGAATATTAAGTAACTTAACTCAATTTCCATAACATGCATGTACATTTGTGCAGGATGATTTGTTAAGTGGCTGTAATGTGGTGCAAGAGATAGCAAAAGAAGGATACGAATCAGTTCTGGACATTGCATCAAGCACGAGCACGCCAGTCAACGTGCTTGACCTGCACAGTTGGAATTCAGATAACGAGCCAATTGAAGATACTCTACTTAATGCAAATAGCAGTCCCAGGCAAGAGAACTTGAAACGTCGAAAGCTTATTATTGATGACAACAGTTAATTCAGCTTTTCTCTCAGATACACACAACGTTGATATTGATGTGTGATACATTATAAGCTATCAATCCTAAACGTTTTTTTGATGAAAACTAAGCAGTAGTGTGCCCACTGCAAGAGTTAAAAAAAGATACATCAGGGGAAAAAGCTTAAGAAAGACAACTACTAGTATAAGATAACGTTTTATTTGTATCTGTGACCCTTTTGGAGAGTGACACTAGCTTAGCTTTTTTGCCTCAAAGAACTAAAAATGAAAAGAAGGAGAAAGAGGAGTGTGAGTTTTGGGAAGGATATATCATTTGGTTTGTTTGGTTGGTGACTAACTTTGCTTTGTATGAATGTGGAAAAAAGGCAAAAGACTTGAAAAAGAAAAAGAAAAAGAAAAGAGAGGGGAAAGAGAATAAATATAATGAGTTTTATTTCCTTTTCTTTTATTGGGAAGAGAAAAAGAAATGACTTTGAGATGTACCATAAGAGAAAAAGATCGGGGGATGTATAATTTGTTCCCCTTTTAAATGTTGTTCCATCCATGTTGGTGTTGGGGGCTCTAATTGGTTCAAATTAGAGAACAATAACTGTATGATGGTAAGATTGAATAATTTATTCAAGTTTCAGATGTTATCTTTTTTATTGTAATGCCATTCCTGACATTTGCCTATTTTATTAATGGCTTTGTCTCATGATTTTTTTTATTAAAGAAAATAAGAATTAGTACTACTAAATTATCTTGGGCTTTGGGGAAGAAAGTGAAGGTAATGGTCCCGATAAATATTGTTTGAGTTATGGAGATTTCACTATCCCAGAAATATGGCCAGACATTTGATATCTCTGTATGCATAAGTTGAAAGTCACTGATAGAATCGTATATTTCCGTAATTATTATTTTATTATAGTTATGTAAAGTAGATATTCTCTTAAAATTATAATTGTAAACACATACATATATATATATATATTGTATTAATGAAAAAACTTCAGACAAGGAGAATTACACAATTCTATAAGGTATCAGAGTCAGACTCATTCTAATTCTTTGTTCGTCAATGTTGGGTCCCCAAATTATATTGTCCACGTTTCAGTTAACGAGGTCGGGACGTGCGGGAAAGTGTTAAGAGTCTCATATCGAAAATAAAATGGAAACATGGATTTGAACAATCATCACCTTACAAGCTAGCTTTTGGAGTTGAGTTAGGTCCAAGATCCATTCTTTACCATGTTCTCATTCCATCTTAACAGTAAGCACACACAATCACACAATTAAATTGGACCACAGACCGAATTTATAATCGAATGGCTACTGCCGTTATTTATTACTATGGATGTCCAATGGGCCGGGTCGGCCCGGTCCCGCCCCGACACCGCCCCGATCCCGCTCCGAACCCGAGTATTTAAAAAAAAAAAAAAATCGCGGTATCGGGACTCGAACCGGGACGGGACAAGGTCTCGTCTCGACCCGTCCCGCCCACCATAGGCCCGCCAGTCCCAACCCGATCCCGCCCGAAACTCCCATTTTGCAAAAATAATCGTTGCACCAACGGCCATTTTATATTTTGGTCGTTGTGCAACGACCATTTTTGGCCTCCCCCCTCCCCTAACCCCCTACCCCCTTAATATTTATTTTTAACCCATAAGTTATTATATTTACACTTTAACCCAATTTTTCAACTATAAATACCTCATTTTCTCTTCATCTTTCCCACAAATCTTTCTACAATCTCTCAATCTATCTCTCTACAAGTCTACATTGTCCACTAAATATTCAATTTTATTTATTCATTTGGGAATTGGGAGTGAAGTTGGCAATTAGCTTGAGGATCTTCCATCGAGCAAAGTTTCAATTTTCAACCTCTCGATTACACGTCGACGTTACGTCGGCGTTTGGTACATATGTTCCTTCATTAAATTATTATTGTCTGTTTATTTTATTTAGCGCACTTAATTTCATTTACTTTAATTATTTATTAGTATAATTATAAATTTATAATGGAAGAATTTAAACGTATGCTTACGGGTAGGGGTCATGCTTATTCTAGTAGGGGCAACAAGGGCAATGATTCTATTTCTAGACAGAATCATATTCCTACACAGGATGATTTTGTTGATACTGAACATTTTCCTACAATACCATTAGATTTAGACGATGAGCTATTTTCTTGAACTCAAGAAGACTTTAATTTAGACGATGATCTAGATGATACACCCACTAATGTAGATGACAACACACCCACTAGTGCACCTTCAACTGAAATGTCTCATATTCCCCCTAGTATGAGACGAGATCCAGTAAAACGACCATTAAAATCAGATGCATGGATATTTTTTGATAGGGACGTAGAGAATCAAGTAGCTAGATGTAAAATTTGTAAAGATATTTTAAAATTTAAAACTTGAAAAAGGTCACGGTGGGACGGGGTTTAATGAGACATGTAGTAAGGGCTCTCCAACTAGGTATGCTCAATATGAGGCTTCAAAATCGGGTGCACAAACGCCGCTCCATCAGGACAAGGTTTATATACTGATATTGTCCCGGACCAAGTACATGGTCAAATTAATCCTATGACGGAGGGAATTGTAGGCCCTAAATACAATAAACATAGAGATAGGAAAGCAATAGCAAATTAGTTGCTGTGGAGGGTTTGCCTTTTTCATTTCCTTCATCTCCCCGTTTTATTCATTACATTAGAGATATGTATAATCATGCTTTTAACGGTTTTTCTAGATCAACTGTTAAGAGATATGTATTTAAATTCGCACATGAATATCAACAGTATTTACGTTATTCATTATATCATTTTAATGGCAAAGTGGCTATCACTTCTGATATAGGTTGTAGTACTAACGACCATGATTATTTAACGGTAATTTGTCATTATATAGATTATAAATGATGTATGCAAAAACGTATCTTAGCGTATAGATATATAGATGATAGGCACACTAGTACTTTTATTGCAAAAAATATTTATCAAGTGTGCGATTATTACGGAATAACTGATAAAATTATGACTATTACATTAGATAACGATTCTTCTAATAATTACGCTATTACAATTTTAAAAAATAGTTTAACTCCATCTTTTTCAGATCTTTTTCATATAAAATGCGCGTGCCATATATATAACTTAATTGTAAAGGATGGTCTATCACTTTTTGAAGACATTCTTAGTAAAATACAATTTGCTATTAACTATTTTTAAAAATAACAGAATACAACGAAGAAAAGAATATAAAAAAACTTGTCACGATTGTCAACTACCTTATAGAAAAATTCTAGAAGAAGTACCCACTAGGTGGAATTCTTTATACGAGCAACTACTTGTTGTTTATGACTATAGAAAACCTATAACTTTATTTTTTAACTCTCATAATCAAAATCCAGCTGATATGGTTGTAGATAGCGATTGGGTAAAAATTTCCGAACTTATTGTATTTTTAGAGAAAAATTTCAAGCAACAAAAGAATTTTCCGGTACATATTATCCTACTATTTCAACTATGTTGTTTTATATAGCTCTAATATTTTTATTACTTAGTGAATATATGGAAAACCAGCTTATATGACAACTATTAAAAAATGTTTATCAAAATAAAAGAATATTTTATTCTTATTCCCACTATTTATATTATTGGTGATGTATTAAATCCGACTATTAAAATAAAGCGGTACTAAATCACTTATTGAAACTATTTTCGATTGTATAGAAGTACTACCACCTCCAAGTCCCAAAAATCCAAATCACCCACCATCTATTGAACTAACTAAAGAAGAAGTGTTGTCTAGCGTAGAAGACCAATGCAAAAAAGTATATAGGTTTTACCAACAAGAAAGTGCTAGTAACCTACCGGCTTCCATACCATCTTCTTCTTCTTCTTCTTCTTCAACACAACCTCACAAAAGACATGTTGTTTCTGCGGCTAGTATTGAAAGCCTCAGAAATAGAATGTGAGGCCATACCGCTACTAACCAAGTTAGCGAGTTTGCTATTTTTGTTTTGCAGGGTTCTATACCGTACCAAGCAGTTCTCAATGAAAAAGAATGTGAAGACTTGCTAAAACACTGGAGGGGGAATGAGAAGACCTTTCCGACACTTTCAGTGATGGCCCGAGATGTTTTGAACATTCAAGCGTCATCAACTGCGTCTGAAAGCGTTTTTTCTGCCAGCAGATATCAAATAGGAGAGCACAACCACTCATTAGCCGGAGACAGCTTGGAGATTGTAGTATTATTCAGAGATTGGATACGAGCGGAGCGGAGAATGTGCGGTCAACCGGAGATCAACGAAGAAGAAGACGAAAACTACAACGAAATCTTATCCGAAGGTGGTGGAAGCGACGTTGATCAATTTGATCAACAAATACCAATTCCAACCGAAGAACCACATGAAATTAGCAAGAAACTAGAACAAGTTTTTTTCAGAATGTAATTTTTTTAATTGCAATTTTACTATGTAATTTGCAACTTTTGAACAACACCACAAAGTTGCAATTTTGACAATTGTATTTGTATTACAAAAAAAGCATGTCTATTAAATAATATAAGAGGCACAAAAACAGTCTTGAGATATTTTTATTACACTATCTTTTTTAATTATTGAGTTTTTTTTTTATATATATGTTATTTTTTAAATTAAGTGAAAAAAAAACCGCCCGGGATCCCGATTCCGACGGGATCGGGGCGGGACTTCGACAAATCCTGCATATCCCGATCCTGCCAAACCCGGCCCGCCGATCCCGAACCCGGCCCACTGGCCACCCTTATTTATTACCCATCCGTTATAGTTTCTTTTTCAAGAAAAAAATTGTTGTACTTGTTTTACACGGAATTAAAATTAGATGATTAAAATGGAGAAGTAGTATCGAGGTGTTATATAGTAGAAGAATGGTTACTAAAGCGAAAAGTAATTTTTTGTGTAATATATTTAAAACCGACAATGTTATATTAGCGAGCGTTGGGCCCCTAAATCTGATATATACACCAAATAAATTATTTAATTTATTTATTTGTTTTCTTATGATTTGCGTAATTATCGTACAAAATAAATAAATAAAAATCTACTTTATTATAATTTTATATAACAAGTCTTTCACAAGATTTCTCATGGATCATAATTTTATGGGCTTATTTTGCGAGGAAAGTGCATAAATACCCGATTTTAATGCGACTTCAATCATTTTTGTCTGAAGTTCATACACATATGACTGAATTACTTCAGCCATACGAAGCTTCTGATATTTTGTCTATGAGACATTCCATACCTAATATTAGATATCAGACATTGCATGTCTAATATTTTTCAACTTGATACAAGTTACATAATTTTTAAATAATTAAATAGTAATGTCTAAATAAAACAGCTGTGAACCTTTTAATAATTTTGCCACCCGAACTTCTCCAATTGGAATTTCGCACCTTTTATTTAAGATCAGGCATTGGCATAGAAATGGACCTCTCCTATTGGAATTTCCCACCTTTTATTTACTTGCTTTATTACATTATCGCAAAGACATCAATGAAGCTACATCTACTAGATTAATTCCTTTTTGTGATGACACTTCTTAATTTCTATTTTTCGCTCTCAATAAAATCACATATTTTTAGCCAAAAAAAAAAGAATAGGAAAAGGAAAGGCTAGATAAGGCTCGTCTTATCTGCAAGTCATTGCCAAGGTTAGAAGCTCCCCCGAAATGCTCATGTAGATGCTTATTTATAGAAGGA
Source organism: Anisodus tanguticus (assembly GCA_034509755.1). Lineage (NCBI taxonomy): Eukaryota > Viridiplantae > Streptophyta > Magnoliopsida > Solanales > Solanaceae > Anisodus > Anisodus tanguticus. Next base: position 24,213,643 of record CM067544.1, on the reverse strand, counting down.
TTGACAGAGTCAACATATAAAAATTAAATTCATATTCTTTATGATGAAATATTGTACGAAATGTCCTTTGAAAACGATCAATTGAAAATGTCTCAGTATTCTACATAGATAATTAGTGTCTGCCTTACATTCCATCATATATATACAAAAGGAACTTATGTCAAATTTGTACATGCAATACATATAACATATTTAACACAAGGACACAATCTGGTTAATAAAGAAAGTTAAAGCATAAAGTTTTGGAGTTCATTTTAAACTTTTGCTCCTTCTGTTTCGAATCAGTACTCATGCATCATACCTTTTAGTTTAATTTAATTTAACTGTGCAAACATTTTTCTATGAAGTGTCAACCCAATTTCTTCAATAATGATTGATTCAAACACTGTCTGAACTAATTTACGGACAAAGGCCTTCTTTTTATTTTCGTCCTTCTAGGAAATTGATTGTTACATACTGCTGTTTGCTAGGATCCTAATTTTTTTTGAAAGCATATCTACACTCAAACATCAGTGTATGACGCAAATTTATTACTCCCTCCATCTTTACTTGTTCACTATACTAAAAATAATTGTTCAATTTTACTTGTCCACTTTAGAAAATGAAGAGATAATTTATCACTTTATACCTATTTTACCCTCATCGTGTATTATTAGATTGACAAGTTCAAGGAAATTTTAGTGGTTGCACGACTTTTAAAGTGTTTTATTTATTTCAATCATTAGGTTACTTAGCAATAATTAGAAGTGATATAGTAAAATTATCATTCTATTTTTGGCTCCTTAATAGGTGTAACAAATCAAAATATCACAAGTAAAAATAGACGGAGAGAGTATTTAACTTTAGTGTTTTGAATTACATCAACCCTTTAGAAAAAGACATGGTTGGGCCATGGATTCTTCCTTGCTGACTGGCCCAGTTCTATTCTTCCGTGCTGTAATTGTCCACTAACGTCTTTTGGGCTTTCTGATGCCCATTTCTTAGCTATTTTAACCTGTGATTTTTTTAGTATCGTTTTATATATTGAGACAACCTACGTCGCTCGGACTCTCCAAAAATGTTACCGCACTCGTATCGAATTCTCCAAAAATGCACTACTTTTGGAGAATCCTACACGCACCCGTCCACATTTTTAAAGAGTTCGAGCAACATAGGAAACAACTACGCAAACATCTCCTGTTCTAATTTCTCTCTAGCTGAATAATTTAGGTTAATTTAACACCTTTTACTAAACCTTAGTTTATATAAGGAAGATGGTAATTCGACTACATCAAGCATATTATTGAAAAACCATTTTCGCAGTCAATATAGGTTTAGTTTAGTACGCAATGTCCACAAGCTTCGCGAAAAGAGCTTGACGTACTTTGAAATTTATTTAGCTCGAGTAGTGTGGGTATCAACCAATTTTATTCTTCCTATTATCCTCTCGAGTTTTAGGTCAAGTAGTGCCATAGTGGGTATCAGTTTTATCACACTTCACTATATTCCTTCTACTGTGCAGTACACATACATATTCACAAAGGCCTTACCTAGTGCGCAACATCACAACATTTTGTCCAAATTGGGGACTAGATTGAAAGCTCCATTAATAGAGATTAACTACCAGTCGTATGTAAGAAGAAAGGGGAGAAGGTGAGGAGAAGAAAGAAAGCAGTTATAGAGAGAGAATTTTACATTGCTCAAAATATCTGGAAATGAGCTTAAGCTCTACAATGATATAACTGGTGAATATATATACACCAACTTAACGGAGTAAGTAACAATCTTAACTAACTCACTTTAATTACTAACTAAGCTCTTAATACTACTTTCAACCATGGTTACTTGCTTGATCAGCTAGGCTAGTTAACACTCCTCCTCAAGTCGATGGTTGAAACAGATTCTTGACTCCAAGTATGCTTAGTAGGCATTGATGTTGAGCTTTCCCAAGACTATTTGTGAATAAGTATGCTAACTGCTCTTTGGTATGAATATACTCAGTTTGTAGCATTTCTTGAGTGATTTTTTTTCTTGACAAAGTGACAATCAAATGTCAATATGCTTTGTCTTTTCATGGAAAATTAGATTTGCAGCAATTTAAATTGCAGCCATGCGTCACAGATCATTTTGACTGACACTTCAATATTATCCCCTAATTCTTTGAGAAGCCCAACTAGCCAAGTTATTTCTGGTGCACATGCAACCATGCTCCTAAACTCTGCTTCAGTTGAACTTCTTGACAAAGTCTCTTATTTATTTGACTTCCAAGATATCAATGCTCCTCCAAGCTTCACTAGATACCCAGTAACTGACCTCCTGAACTCTAAGCAATCACCCCAACCAGAGTCACAATAGGTAAGCAATTGACTTGTGTCATCTGCATGCATTAGCAGACTAAGCCCATGTGCTCCTTTTATGTATCTCACCACTCTAAGTGCAGCTTCCCAGTGTGACACCTTAGGTGAATGCATATATTGGCATAGTGAGATTCAACAACCTACCTACCAACCTCTGATAGGGACCAGGATTAGTAAGTACAACATCCTTAGATGCCTCCTTGTTTTGAATACATTCACCATATTGCACTGAGGTTAGTTTCTGATTGAACTCAAGAGGTGTTCTTGCAGGTTTTTTTCCTCATAGGCCTGATTCAGCTACTTTATTTCCTCTGACAACCTTGCAAACTCAATACATAGAAAGAACTTAAGTTCTTCTAGATCCTTCATTTTGAACTTCAACTGTAAAGCTTCTTTTGTATCATATAAAAGCTAATTATTGTTCCCTGTAACCAACAAACAATCCACATATACTAACACTATTGCAGTGTCAGTCTCAAATGTCCTGGTAAACAATGAGTAGTCATAATGGCTCTGTTGAAATCCCATTAGAACTAAGGCTTTCAGCCAGTTTAAAACTCCACTGCCTAGAGACCTATTTTAGTCCATAGAGGGATTTATTTAGTTTGCAGACCTGTTGTTGAGTCGCCCCGTCTTGTAAACCTTAAGGGAAGCTGTATGTGAACATCTTCCACCAAATCACCATTGAGGAAGGAATTGTACACATCCATTTATTAGATATGCCAATGCTCTAAGCAACTAGTGCTACAACAGTTCTTACAGTGATCATCTTAGCAACTGGACATAATGTTTCACCATAATCTACCCCATCTCTCTGGATGTAGCCCTTGGCAACTAGCCTTGCCTTAAATCTCTCAACTTTACCAGGTGATTTATACTTTATCTTGTAGATCCATCTACAACCTATGGGCTTCTATCCAGGAGGAAAGTCTACCAAGGTTCAGGTTTGATTGTCTTCTAAAGAAGTTACTTCAAGTTTCATTACTTCAATCCATCTCGAGTCCAAAGATGCTTTCTTAAAGGATGAGAGTTCGTTGGTAGCTGAGTAGACTGACAGAGAAATCCTATAAGGAGTGGACAAATGTGTATAGGAAACCTATTGAGCCATAGGATATGTGCAAGTGGGCTTCTTTGCAGGAACAATGTAATTCTGTATCCATAAAGGTGGCTTGCTTTGTTTTGTGGACCTTTTTATATCAACATGAGTGCATTAGCTGGTGTATTATCAGCACCAAGTAGATCAAATTCTTCTGAGGCACTATTATCAGCAACTGACCCATCAATAGACACTTCTACTGGCTCAGTTGATTGCTCATGCATACTTACTCAATCTTGAGAAGGAATAGAAAAAGTATCATGATCTAAGGGTGTTGCATAGTCCTCAGATACACCTACATGAGGAAGGAAAACTGGAGACACGTCCCTGGTAGGATCAAGTGACATATATTTTCTAACACCGGAAACACATTGTTGTTGATGTTTGTAAATCCTTAAAGGGAAAAATGGTCTCCTAGAATGTGACATTTCTCTTAACTAGGAAGACCTTGGAGTGCAAATCATATAGAATATACCCTCTTTGTGTTGAAGAGTATCCCGTGAACACTGAAGGAACTGCCCTTGGAGAAAACTTATCTACAGGAGTAGGATTTGCAGCATAACACAAACAATCAAAGACTTTAAGATGTGTAAGTGCAGGTGGATGCAAATACAATATTTCAAAGGGAGATTTGTATTTGAGTACCTTACAGGGCAGTCTATTTATGAGATAAACTGTTGTAGATACACATTCACCCCAAAATCTCAATAGAAGGGCAGTTTGGAATCTGAGAGATTTGGCCACTTCTAATATAATTTTGTGCTTCCTCGCAGCAATGTCATTCTGTTGAGGGGGTATAGACACATGTGCTTTGATGTAGAATACCAAGCTTTGCAAGTAAAGTTTTGAATTCAGTGCTGAAAATTTCACTTTCATTATCTAATCTTAAAATTTTTATAGATGCAGAAAATAAATTTTGTGCTTGAATCAGAAACTCTCTCTTCACTACTATAGTTTTAGCTTTAGATGAAATCAAGGATATCCAATTATATCTAGTAAAGTCATCCACCATAGTAATAAAATATTTATTTCCATTATGAGTTGGCACCCTAAAAGGTCCCCAAATGTCACAATGAACAAGATTAAACACACACTTAGAAGTATGAGAACTCAATCAGAAAGGTAACATTGTATGTTTAGCTAGAGGATAAACAGTACAATGAGGTTGATTAGTAGTTGAAAGATTAGTAAGTGACTCATGCCTTTTTATTATATCTTCATGTGCATGGCCTAATCTTCTATGCCATAAAATGTTATCTTCTGATGAGGTGACTATGTTAACACACTTAGGTATAGCTAGTGATTGAGTCATCTGCTGAATTCTTCCTTCAGTATATAGAGTCCATGTTCCTCCTTACCAATCCCCAATGCCTGACCACTGTAGAGATCTTTGAAAATACAGAAGTCAGGTAAAAATGCTACTAAGCATTGCAGTTCCTTTGTGATCTATGACACAGAAAATAGATTAAACTTAATGTCAGGTAGATACAACACATTAGATATGTTATGACCCTTAAGAAGATGAGAACTTTCGGTGTGGTACACAATTACTACATTTTCAGTTGGTAGATGAACTTTACTCTTGTCTGTTTGAGGGATTAGATGAATGTTGTCTAGCATATCTAACTGTGAGGTCATGTGATTTGTAGCTCCAATATCAATTATCTATTCCTTATTGACATACTAAGACAACAAGACAGTAAGAGCCCTACCTGGTGAAGCAGCCTTGGAAGTGGATTCAGATCCTTCTACATTTCTTTGACCTTGAGCTAGCATTTGCAAAATCTGTTGATACTGCTCTTGAGTAAAGAAAGAGACAGATGCAGGCCTCCGTTAAGCACACTGAAAATTCTGAGATAGTTATGTGTTATGTGCTTCCCATTTTATATCCCTCTGCATTTGTTGTTGTATCTGCTCAACAGCATCACCAGATCATGCATAGTTGGAATACACTCCATAATTTCCATTCTTCTTCATTGAATTGAAGTTGAGTGGATATCCAACTATCTTGTAACATTATTTCTTAGAATACCCTTTACAACCGCAATGTTCACATTGCAAAGAATCCTTTATTGGCTTGAAATTTCCCACACCACTACTAGATGCTCTATTGATTATATCCACACCACTAATGGATGGTCTGCTGGTAAAATTTCTATTGATGTACATAGCCACTTCATATAGAACTCTTGACATGTATCCACCCCGAGCATAACTAGTCATACTCCTATGACTCTCCTAATCAACTATCAATGAGTAGTTTGTTCACATTAGGAGTTGGATACATCATCAATATTTGAGCTCTTGACTGAGCAAAACTCTTATTTAGACCCATTAGGAACTATAATAACCTTTTATATTCAAAGTGTTCACCAAACTTCCTAGGTTTAGGACATGGAAAACCAGGACAAGGCATAATTGCATTAAATTCATCCCAAAAATCTCTTAGACTTGAGAAATAGTCAGCAACAGTTAAAGTGCCTTGTGTGAGAGTGTGAATTTCTTTGTGCAACTGAAATACTCGAGATCTATTAACTTTGTCAAATCTTTCTTTTAGGTCACACCAGACTTTATGAGCACTCGATGCATACACAACACAACTCAATAGACCTGGCCTAACAACACTAATTATCTATGATAGTACCATATCATTGCATTCTTTTTTCATTAATCATGTAATTCAGGTGCAAAATTACTTTTAGGATATCTACCATCAATAAATTTCATTTTACTTTTACCAAATAGTCTAATTCGCATAGACCGACTCCACATAGCATAGTTTTCAGATCCAGTAAGTTAAAATGAAATCAATGACCTACCTAAAGTTTCATTAGGTTGCAAATATAGAGGATGAATATGATCGACAGAGATACAATTACTAGAATTTGAGTTTGTTGCATTTACATGTGATGATTCTACATTTGGAACTGTAGTTTCTGTTGCATTTGTATTTAGAACTCCTTCGATCGCCATCGAAGGAAGCTTGAATCAAGTCTTTAGCCCTAGCTTCGATGTCACTTTGCGATTCAGTTGAATACGCCCGAATCAAATACACCTACTAGATCTACTTTGGACTTGAATTGAGAATTCGACTAGTAGTATCTATGAATAACCGTAGTTTTGATACCATGAAAGCTCCATTAATGGAGATTAACTACCGGTCGTATGGAAGAAGAAAGGGGAGAATGAGAGGAGAAAAGAGAAAGCAATTATAGAGAGAGAATTTTTACATTGCTCAAAATATATGGAAATGAGCTTAAACTGTACAATGATACAATTGGTATACACTCACTTAAACGACTAAGTAACAATCTTAACAACTCACTTTAATTACTAACTAAGCTCTTAGTACTACTTTTTACCATGGTTACTTGCTTGATCAGCTAGGCTAGTTAACATAGATCACACCCTCCTACCTAGCGGCGGAGCAACAACAATAATAACATATTCAGTGTAAGATTTCATAAATGAGATACAGAGAGGGTAGAGTGTACATAAATATTATCCGCACCTTTGAGGTTGAGAGGTTATTTCTGATAGACCATCGGCTCAAGGAAAAACATTTCAAAGTATGTCAGAAAAAGAAACAATTAGAGTTAAGAGATCATGATAAAATACTATAAAAACATGATAAAGCATTCTAAAAAGGAATAGTAACTACGACAAAATAATACGACAATCGAGTTGCGAGAAACAACATATAGTGACAAAAATTAACGGACAAAAAACTACATGAGAAATACTATGACTACTAGTCTGGAAGGTTAAACGAGATAATGCACTATTGCCTATGAACCTTCTATCCTAATTCATATCCTCTGAAATTTAAAATTTATGAATTTATGATTCTATCCTTTTTAAATTACTAAATTCAAAATTAATAATTTGTAAATATTAAATAGATTTGTTAAGAAAAAAGTGTTTCAACAAAGATTATTGGGTTCAATCAATCCCATGTATTGGTCTCTAGGCCGCTGGTTGAGAGAAGGGTGTTGAAATGCTTGTACAAGTACCCTTTTTTTTTACCTTGTACATAGTACTGCATACATGGTACCTTTACTTAGCTGTATAATATCTACATTTTAGCTTAATAGGTTGGACTTAAAAGGAATCTAGCTCTGTCAATGTGTATGTAAGACCTGGAATGGTCTTTTACCACTTTTCTCCCATTCAAACTCTTTCTGATTCTCTCTCTATCTCCCAATTTCTTCTTAGATTTGCAGTGTTATTAGAAAAGATCAAATACGGAGTAATCTTTTTGAGACCAAAACTTAAGAAAAAGAAAATACAGAGTTAGCTAAACTATGCCATGTACTTTGGTTTTAATTTATGTGACAAAGTTTGATTAGATCCGTAGAGGTAAAAACTTTTGAAATATATGATCTAAAACAAATCATGAACATTTGTGTTTAAAATAAGAAGCTTAAAATTAAATTAAATAAAAAAAGTATAACATTCTTTTTTAAACAAATAAAAAAATAAAATATGTCACAGATTTTGATACAAGGAGTAATAAGTATTTATTTGACAAACAAAAGAAGATTCAGTTAAAATATAAAGTGGTCATCTCCGTATTAGGTTGAGTGAGGTATACGTTCATGCACTATTCACGCATGCAAGGTTCAACACTTTTTTCTATTTTATCATATCTTAAACGTAGTGATAGAAACTTTTATACTTAATTCAAATACTTTGATGTCTGCATAGTGACAATATCTGCTCAAGAAAATGTTATTTCAACAACCTCCTACGCGGCCGAGGAGAAAAATATAGTAAAAACAGCAATAGTACATACAAAGCAGGACAAAACAATAACTATAAATAAATAAAGCACGACAAAGCAACATTTTAACGAATTATTAACGTGTACATGAACTAATATATCGTACTCCTTAAAACAATAATGCTATTCACCAAATGAGAGCACGGCAATAATTGTGCTTACAGTTGTTGACGTCAGCGATTTGGTGTCAGCTTACGTTATCCTTAGTATGCCAAAAGAAGGTTCTCTTTTCATGAAAATACTATAATTGTTTTGTAAAGTCCAACTGTACTTGTCCTATTCCGACAGAAGTTAACATATTTATAGATTTGTTCGTTCGTGATTGAAAAATAATAGTGACTGGATCGATTGATGTGGGTTTTGTTTTATTTGCTTAAACAATTGTTGTGAGTAATAAAGATACCGAAAACAATTAGGGATGCAGCTAGAGTGTTCTTGTTATACCCTAAACCCAGTAAATTATCCTTTTTAGAATCAAAGACTTATAAATTAAAATTTAAAATTTTGAATCCGCCTCGCCTCGTAAACTAAACTTGCTTTATGACTCAGTTCACAAGAAAGAAAAAAAACAAGGTAAAATTTTCAAACCTGGAAGGCCAAGCTTTACAATGTGCTCCAGCCTGGTGAAAATGAGATGCAATGGAATATTTGTTCAAAATTGTGTTTCCTTCATGAGTTGAAAATTTCAAATAATTGACTTCTTACTCCGTTTAGACTTTGGATAAAATAAATAAAATTACTGTAGTTTCAAGCTCTGTGTCCGAGTATTTGTCAAAATTAATGCGCGCAGATGTTCACCGTCCACTTTGAAACATTGAAGTTTCTTCTGTCTTTATCAGGAATTGTTTTTTTCTTAAATATGCAAACATTTTCAGCGAGTTAAATGAAGGACCTCCTTTTTAAAAACTTGGATTAAGGTCAATTTGAAAGTCTTAGAATAGATTTTATAATATAATCAACTTCTTAATTAATTGATCCTTAATATAATCTATCTTTAGAGTTAAGAAGTTTTGCTAGTTCTAGTTCACTTTAATTATCATGCATGTGGAGTTTTGTAATATTTCACGTTTATAGGGTATCTACTTTTGGTCGTTCCTTAAAGGCTTAAACTACATTTTCGCGTTATTTTTTCTGCTATATATATTTTCAATGTTACGTAAATGAACTTCTTATAATAACTTCGTTGATACTTCCTCCGTCTCAATTTATGTGGTATTTTTTTATTTTTTGAGAGTCAATTTGACTAAATTTTGAAGTTAAATTAGATCAGATTAACGTAATATTTTAATATTAAAATTATATATTTGAAAACTATATGAAAAATACTATAAGTTGCAAATTTTCTCACATCAATTTGGTGAAAAAATATATTTTAAAATATTGATCAAAGTTTATGCAGTTTAAAATATCGGACCTCGGCCCGAGAAGGGGAGAGTGGCCGAGTGGTAAAAAAAAATAAAAAATGTCACATAAATTGAGATAGAAGGAGTACTATTTTTCAATGGGAAACGAGTCAAGTTTATCCTTCTACTATGTGAAAATGATCAATTGTGCCCTCCGTTGTATTTTTTTGGTTAAAAAATGTCCTTACCGTTAACAAAATGGATCAAATATACCCTTACTCCATTAAGATTGTTCAAGGTGGACACCCAATACCATGTGGCGCTGTCATTTTGGTGACATGAATACTCGCATGCCACCTCACACCCCAACCCTTTTACCTTCTCCCTTCTACTTCTTCTTCCACCACTAGCGCCTCCCACCCTTCCACCATCGACAATGCCACCATCAATACCAGAATATATATGTGAAAATGTATAGTAGACATATGCAACAGATTTTATATATTTGTCTATTTTAGCATTTCTCATAATAAATTATGAAGATTTATCTGTTTTACAAAATTAAGATATCAGTTAACACAAGGATTTTCTTTATTTTTCGGATTTCTTTGATAAAAGGTCTTCTACAAATGGATTTGTTAATTGATAACATTAATTAATACCTAGTTGGCTAGTTTAGTTGATCTTCTTTTAACTTTGTTGTCTGTTCCTTCTGGATTCAATCTACAACAGCAACCATGTGAACATCATGATCAGGTGCATCACCAATGCAATTAAATCGCATCTGAGTAGTTTAAGTCCCCCCTGTTGAACAAAGTCCTTGGATTCTCAATATAATCCCGCTGCCAATCATGGTGGTATTGAACGGTGAGACTAATGTTGTAAGGATTGGAGGTGCTAATGATGGAGGAAGAAGTGGAGGAGAGAAGGTAATTGAGTTGGGGGTGGTGAGATGACATGCCACATGTATCCATGTCACCAAAATGACAGCATCATATGAGATTGGGTGTCCACTTATAGAAGACACTTGTCAATAATTTTTTGTTGTCATAATATTGATTGTTGTTGCAAAAAGTACTTTTGACAGCAATATTTTTTTGTTGTTGCATAAACTTTTTCCATCAACTGTTATTATAGCGACGTGCAACAATTTTTTTGTTGTTGCCAAAAGTATTTTTTGCAACAATAATCAATACTATAACAATAAAATTAAATTGTTTGGGAACAAAAAAAGTTCATTTTTAAAATTTTCATCATATATGCCAACAATAAAACTAAGTTGTTGCCAAATATTAAATTTTGCCAACAATATTTTTTTATTGCTATTTCTGTACTTTCTTGTAGTGTTGATCCACTTTGTTAACAGTAAGGATATATTTGAATCAAAAGTATAACGTAGGGTAAAATTGATCATTTTCTCATAGTAGAGGGGTAAATTTGACCCTTTTCTCATTTTCAATTGTGTTTCTAGATACTAATGAGGAATGACAAACGAGTGGATCGAGTCGAATATGAGTGTGTTGAAGATGGGTTAAATGAAAACAAATAAAATACTCGATCCGTCTATACACGGATAAAAAATAAGTTAACCTACGAATAATATGAATAATCATATCATCCATGACTTTAAGAATAGTCAGGTGAGGACACAAGCTAAAATCAAAATAAGTTTAGATTCTCAGAAAAAATTAATAGAATTAAAATAAAAAATAAAAAATAAAATAAAAAAATAATTTTTAAAAAATTAATTTAAAATAAAAATTAGAAAGAAAATCTAGACTCCCATAAAGGCATAAACTTTCTATGATGCAGTAATGTACACTAATATGCAATAGCTTGAAGTGAGTGTAGTTGGTGGATAACCCATGGATTACCCATATATTAATCGGATAATATGGATCGACTCATATTGGACCCATTTTAAATGGGTTGGATATCCAAGTCATTATAAATGCGTGTTGGGTCGGTTGGATATGGGATAACCATAAATTTTATCCATTTTATTACCCTAATACTAATACACTTTTAGTTATAACTTATTGTTACTTCGGTAGGAAAAAATTTAAATAATAGTATTTTCATACGGAAAAATTATGAAGTTTTCCAGCATTTCAGTGGAAACCTGTTTCCCATCATGCGTTTTCCCAGTGAATTGACTCGGTGGGAATGAGGTGAAAAAATAATATTTTATAGCACAAATTTCCCACTGAATATCGGTAGAAAAAATCTTTATTTCTAGTAGTGTCTTATGTCTTATCTAAACAGTTACATTACATGTTTAAGTTTATTTGAAAGTTAATATAAATAATTTTTCATATCATCAGGTTATTTAAAAGATATATATAAGCCTCCTTAAATGTGGGATTTGAAATCTTAAAAATACGATATATTACCAGCTATAACAAATAAAGACGATATGATAGTGTAAAAAATATTTACACTTACAATTACAAATTGTTGTATGTTATTTCTCATGATAGTGTAAAAATGTTGATAGTGTACCAGAATTACCCATATGAACTTGCATGGTCTTTTCAAACTTTGTTATTGACAGATGCGTGATATTTAAGTGGAGAAAAATAGAACAGTCCTATTATTTATAGAATTTTGAATCCTACGCCACTGGCCATCAGAAAATTTTCAATTAAGATAGATGAGACACAAAAACAAATTGTTTTCCGATGTCTGGATAACCAAACATCATGATTAAATAAAAAATCTAGTTCAAATACACCGAATTGAAATTAGAAAATAAAATTATTAAAAACATATTTTAAAGAGAAGTGTACATTGAGGAGGAAAAATAATTAGAATTGAAGAGAAAGATAAATATATTATTTAATTTAGTCAGAGAAAATTTGTCGTTATTTACTCAATTATCTATATAAATTTAATAAAAAAAAATTAAAAATACTTTTTTATTAAGAATAATTACATAAATTATATATTAAAATGTTTGTCTTGTCTTCCTTTTTAGTTCATTTTAAAAAGTATATTTTGTCCCTTTTTGACAACTTTTTAATTCTAGCTTTTCATATGACATGTTTAAGACCACAAGATTAAAAGATATTTTGATACATTCTACCTATCTTTAGTTAACAACCATAAGATTCAAAAGTGTTCTTTACTTTTTAAACTCCATGTCAACTCAAAACCAAACAAATATTTTGATATGGTGGGAGTAGTACTTAGGGCCCGTTTGGCTATGAAAATTGTGAGTGTATGCAAAAGTAGTTTTTTGTTTTCATAGTGAAAAATGATATTTGAAAATTGGAGTTGTGTTTGGACATGAATACAAATTAGAGTTATTTTGAATTTTTGTGCGTAATTTGAAATGAACAAAGTGAAAAAAATCTTTTAGTGTTTTTAAAATTGATTTTTGAAAATTTTCAAAATTTTATGGTCAAACATAATTTTCGAAATTCAGCTCCAGAAAAAAGTTAAAAATATTCCTGGCCAAACGGCCACTTAGTAATTTTAGGTCTTCTAATATTTAAAATGGCCGGTGAAGTAGAAAAGTAAAATCAAAGAAGAATTGCACTGTCTCGTGTAGAGTTGACTGATCCCTGAATCCAATTCGATTATATTTGTTGTCTTTATCGAAGTTCGGTAAAAATAACATGCAGACACGTACAATTGACTTAAACTATGAATTCTCGTAGACTCAGTTGTAATATTTATATACTCTTTTGTCTTTCTTTTTCCCGGAGCGAGAGCTCGTGGAGAAGACTTTAATTAGAGGCTTGAGGGTCCATTTCCTTAAATAACAATATAATTCATACAACTATAGTAGAAATTGGAGTGGATTATTTGACCCAAGGTTGGTGGTATACAGTTTATAGAGAAAGATACTGATGATGCAGCTCTACCTGAAACAAAAATCTTATAGCGTGTGCTGGAAATAACGTTGACCTGAATAAACCTTATTAGTGCATAGTGTACATATATACTAGAATAAACAAAGTTAACCATGTTAAGAGTACCACATCGGATATGGAATGGGAACATGAACTCCTTATATGGACTTGAACAATCTTCACCCTACAAGCTAGCTTTTAGGGTTGAGTTAGACTCAAAATCAATTCATTTACAAACCGTTGTTTATTAGAATCAATAATCTTAAACAGTTCAGTGAAATTAACCTCGAAATTAACTTAATAGTGCCACTATACAACTGCCTATACTATGTGGTAAAATTAAGGCATCCACATTTTCTAACATTACTTAATGAGCCAAGGTGACGAATTTTAATTTTCATTTTGTTTCTGCATTACAAACGTGGTCCAATCCCGAACGTCAAAAAAATCATGAATAATCTGATCTTGAAAGTTGAGGTATATGTTTAAGGATTAGAAGAAAGGTTGTGTCCAGAAATTATCGAAGGGTTGGGTCCAAATATTGTCTAAGGGTTCAGTCTGAAAATTGTCGATAGGACTTGTCCAGCAAAAGGAATCTGGAAGTTGTTCTTCCAGTGAATTGATACTTGAAAGTTGTTCCAATGACCTGAATATATGATCTTCTTCAATCCAGTCAATTCCATTATATAACTTGGATAAATCACTTGATGAAACCTCTAGAAGACATGAAGTGTCAACAAGATGTGCACTAGCAGATATTGGCAGCTCTTTCATATCATAGCCAGCTTGATCATTATGTTCTGAAAGTTTACAAGATTGTTCACTTTGAGATTGTGAAGATTCAGTAAGTTGCTTCGTTGATGTAGAGGAATTGATATTTGTTAATCTTGCACGTTTCTTAAGATGAGCATGCCAATGGTTTTTGACATCGTTGTCCGATCTTCCTGTTAAATTTGCAGCAATGGTTGACCATCTGCCAAATTTTATAATCACAAATACGTCAGGAACGTCGTATTTTGAAAATGATAACAGCTTAGTTTAATTATCAATACTAATGTAATGTGTTGTTGCAACATATACCTGTTTCCGAGTTCCTTGTGTAATTTAATTATGAGTTCTTCTTCTTCAAGGCTATAATTGCCTTTCTGCAAACCAGGCCTCAAGTAATTCATCCATCTAAGTCGGCAGCTCTTCCCACATCTCATTAGTCCTGAAAATTTCCAACAATAAATAAGAACTTTAATTCTCTTCCTAAAAGCTAGTAGTAATAATAAGAAGCATATAGAGAGATCCATTAGGAAACGCCAATGCGAAACCAAAAGGCACTATCATTCTTTTTGAAACAGACGAAAAAAAAATGAATTACAAAAATTCCTAATTATTACCCGCATATTTAGGCAACTGTCGCCAATTCGGATGACCAAAATTTTCAACATAAGCTCTTAGTTTGTTGTCCTCATCTTCACTCCAAGCACCTCTCTTTATTCCATTTTTGTCAATAAAAGGAGTTCTCGCCATTTTCCAATTTGGAATACCTCAATTAATTCTCTCTTTGTTTTCTTTACCTTAATTAAACTCTATCTGACTAACTTGCAGTGTAAAGTTTTCGCTCTTATATTCATAGGAGGAGAAAACTGAAGCCGTGTTTTCTTATTAATTTATCCCTCAACTAAACCAAACAAGAAGTTGTTTTGTATATAAAATAAACAATTAACGTAAAACCCCAATTATATAACTAAACTTCATGGGTCAAGGCATCGATTGGATAATATTCCAATAAAGAGACTGCGTTAGTATCTTGACTAGAGTGATAAGCTTATTTAGCCACCTAACTCAAGATCCAGTGA
Source organism: Anisodus tanguticus (assembly GCA_034509755.1). Lineage (NCBI taxonomy): Eukaryota > Viridiplantae > Streptophyta > Magnoliopsida > Solanales > Solanaceae > Anisodus > Anisodus tanguticus. The sequence continues at coordinate 24,198,381 of CM067544.1, read as the reverse complement.
AGACGTGTTAATCCATTTCTTTATTCTCTTTGCTAGTAGTAATATTTACCTGAATTATAATTTGCTTTTTATATCCCGAGATATTAACCATTTTCCTTTTTCCTTGCTACATGATACATCTGTGACCCTTTGAATAAAGTCCATCAATGACATTTCTGTTGTGCTATTTTGGTCCATTTGATATGATACATTTTTCTTTTGGTTTGTCTCTAATAGAATATTTTTATGTAATATTTTCACTTTTTGAAAATTATTTATTGTTGGTGTATTCAATTTATTTCTAATAACATAGTTTGTTAAGACCATTTGATATCAAGACTCATTCTTTTCTAAAAAAGAGAAAATAAAAAGATATTGTAAATTCTTATTATAACTCATTTAAAAGGATAGTTTTGATACTTTATATATATATAAAATTTACCTATCAGCCATGTGTACAAGTAGTAATAGGTAACAAGTTCAACACTCTTTCTAAAATGATGAATATCATAAAAAACAAGAATACTGTTAAAAACTGTAAAAAAGAGGATTATGATATACCTCAACACTTAGATCTACTTAATAAGTGGACTATTCCAAAAATCCAACCCAAGTTGATATACCAGATGAGTACTTTTGAAAAATTAGGATTCAAACAAGTAATCAAAACTACTGAGGAAACAATCACTGTAGATAGCGATCATGCTACTTTTAAATTATTAAATGACAGTGATATTGCCCCTTATAAGGAAACCCATCGATTTATGCATATTGGGTTAGTACAGGTTGCTTTCAAGCCACTTACTTTAAGAGGCTTACCAGAGAGCTTTATAGCAGGTCTAAGGGATGGTAGAAATCAGAACTGGAAAAAGTCCCTTATAGGGACAGTACAGACCAGTTTGGCATATGACCCTGTTTATTTTAATGTGTATCCTAACTTGCTGCTTTGATATTAAGCATTAAGCTGCATGGTTATGATTATTTGTCTGGAACTGAAGTTATATGTATTTGCTATAGAATCTATTCCAAACCTTTATACACTATGAATCCTATGTGCAAAATCATGGATTTTAAAAACGAAGCTATTTTAATAGAAACGGATTTTGGTAAATAAAAAATTACCACCAGAAGACCTATTAAATGGGATGAAATTGATTTTCCCACAGAATGGGTCATAGAGGGAGCGACACCTCCCAAGAGTATTTGTAATGTTGATATTACTCATATTGAACAAACCCCTGATGGGACGGTCAAGCTAAAGTTTCCTAAACCAAACTACTTGACAAATGATTTTGGTTCTAGATCTACTAGATCTGATGTTTCAAATCGTACTTATATTTCACCAGCTGATTATACTGTTAAATCTCCTTCACGAGCTTCTACTTCTCGTATTCAAGATTTCATACATCCACATGTGCCTGATAATACTGATAGTAATAGAGTCGATATGATTATAATTGGTAATGATAATATTGCCAGAGGTGTTAATGAAGACCCAAAAATAATTGAGTCAGACATGGGTTATCCAAGTATTTAATGGATCAAAGTCCAAAAAATGATTTTAGCCGGGGATCACTCGCACGAGAAAAAATCCAGTAAAGAGTTTCATAAATCCAGATGAGAACCTTTTAAAAATGGTTTTTGATACTTTTGATAACAGTGAACGTCTAGTGCTGCAAAAGGATTTTTATAAAGATATCTCTCGAGCTAACAAAATTATATCTTTTGTTCCTTGGTTTATGATCAAATATGTGGGAGATTATATCTCTGTTCTAGAAAGAGAGTACAAACTTTCTAGCGGGGAAGTTGCTCATACTGTTTTCCCTCCTCAACAACCTTTCCAGATTGAAAGGATAATAAAGCTCTTGATTTTGCTACCTTTTCGAATTTAATCGAAAATAATAATGTTTTAGTTACAACTTCGCATATTAATACCATGCTCAAACAGAACAACTACACCAATGTTTATATGAACGTATTGGGTGAGCAAATTGTTCTTTTACATCATAGAGTAGAGAAGTTGACTTCGGAAATCATGAGGCCAGTCCCCTCTTCTATTCATCATACTTCTGCAGCTACTCCTAGTGTGCAGCCTCCACCTGAGATTAAAGATTTCAAGTAAAGAGCATACTCAGAACTTGAGCAGTTACTAGATGATAAGTTTGAAGGTTTGCGGGTCAGTCCTTTAACAAAAGATTATGAGTTGGACCTATCTGGAGATGATTATAAGAAGAAGATGTCTGACGAGATTAATAACCTAGAAAAGTATGCTAGGAAACCAGTACAAATGATGTACTACTATCTTAGGCCCACTCCTCAGGATGTTTTGTTTGAGGAGCAAGAGATTGTAGATAATAATAGCTATAGTGGAAAAAATATCTATGAATGGAACATAGATGGTTATACGGAAAGACAGATTTATACAGTAGTTCATAGAATGCTCATGTATAGCACAATCTGCAAAGCTAACAAAAGTAACACAGATAAAACTGTTGCAGAAATGATTATATCAGTATTCACTGGCCAGTTGAAAGGCTGGTGGGATCATTATTTAACCCAAGAACAACATAATAGTATTATTGGGGCAGTTAAAACCGAAACAGGTGTAGAACCTGCGCAGAATGCGGTTTATACCTTAGGGATTAATATTATAGAGCACTTTACTAGAAGATGGTCAGATGATTTTGAAAATATCATAACCTTACTCCAGAACTTAAGATGCAAAACCCTCACCTTATTTAGGTGGTATAAGGATGTTTTCCTTAGCAGAGTGATGAAATTACCTGAGTGTTATAGTCCTCACTGGAAGTCCAAATTTATAGATGAATTACCAGCCCTATTTGCAGAAAGAGTTAGAAAGTCTCTTAGAAAAGGGGGAATTACAATCAATTATGATATTTATACCTATGGTAGCCTAATAGGCACTTGTATACAAGAAGAGTTAGCCTTGTGTAATGAGATCAAGCTGAATCAGTAGATAAAAAGTCAGAACCTCAATGAAAGACAACAACTGGGAGAGTTCTGTGGTCAATTTGGAATGGATATACCCAAAGCCAAGGTGTCTCATAGACAAAAAGCAAAAAACCAGGAAAGTTTCCAAAAAATGGAAAACAAAATGCCTGAATAAAAAGGTGAGAAGAAAGAAAGAGTTTAAAACTCGCAAGAATTTTATAAAATCTAAGAATCCCAACACATGTTGGAAATGTGGCATGACATGCCAATATTATAAGGATTGTAAAGTTAAGGAAAAAACTAAAGCCCTTAACATTGGAGATGATTTAAAGGATTAATTATCCAAGCTATTGCTTAACTCGGAACCAGGAGACTCAGGTTTCGAAACAGATGAAGCAAAGGATTCCTCCTCAGATGAGGAAATTTGAGTTCTTAATAAGGAAGTTTATATCCCTTCAGAAGAAGAATGCCTACCGTGTCAAATCGGACAACCTTGTTCTAGCAAACAGAATAAGGAGGATGATCAGTTCTATAATATATTTGCTCAATTTCAGAATATGAACATTAATGTTCTCAAAGGTGATAGCCTTATGGAATTGTTAAAGTTGATTAAGGATCCATGTATGAGATCACAGATTATAGATCAACTCCAGGATAATCCAGAACCTTCACAAAGAAGAAAAACTCTGGAACGATCAAGTGCTTATACCATGTCAGAATTAAAGAACACAAATGAGGGAGAAACAATGTATTACTAGTACTCCCAGAGATTTGAAAAAAGAGATTAATAATCTCAAGCAAGAGATCTTGGCATTAAAAAAGAGTAACGATATGCTCGATGCACGAATTACCAATATTGAAGGTAAAGGAAAAGAGAAGATTATAGATTCAACAACAGTAGATGATATAACTGATTTAGATAATCTTTTAATAACAAGTGCTAGTGATGAAACAAGGAACTTTTTACAAACCCTGGAATTAATCACTTCACAAAAGTTTTATATAAAAATAAGTATTTTAATTGATTATAACTTCAAATAAGATTTCATTGCTCTTGTTGATAGCGGGGAAAATGTAAATTGTATACAGGAAGGTCTTATTCCTTCTACTTATTTTCATAAGACCACTCATAGTGTAGATCTGCTAATGGGCAGAAATTATAAATTACTTTCAAATTACCAAAAACTTATATTTGCAATAATAAAACTTGTATAGCAGAAAGTTTTATTTTGGTAAAAGATATTTTCAGCCAAATTATTTTGGGCACACCTTTTATACAAAAACTATTTCCAATTACTAATATTGATAAAAAAGGGTATCATAGGAACCTTCAAAGGAAAACCCATTACTTTTTAGTTTATAACTGAACATTTTTCAAGGGTGTTAAATGAGCTCAAAGATAGATTGATTCATAAACACCAGCAAATCAATTTCCTAAAGCAAGAAATTTATATTTCTACTATTGAAGAACTGTTGGAAAATCCCAAGCTACGGCAAAAAAATTATTTTATACAAACTCAATTTTCAATACAAGTTTGTAGTGACCTTCCTAATGTTTTCGGGATAGGAAAAAACATATTTTTTCTCTCCCTTATGAGGATGATTTTAAGGAGGGTAATATCCCTACAAAAGCTAGGCCATGCCAGATGAATTCCGAGTACTTGGAATTATGTGAAAAAGAGATTACTTCTTTATTACAGAAAGGTTTGATAAAACCCTCAAAATCTCCTTGGTCTTGTACGACTTTTTATGTTAATAAACATGCAGAGCAGGAAAGAGGAGTCCTCGACTCGTTATTAATTATAAATCGCTTAATAAAGATCTGAAGTGGATCAAGTATCCTATTCCTAACAAAAAAGATTTACTTGATAGACTTAATAACGCTATTATATTTTCTAAATTTGATTTAAAATCTGGATACTGGCCGATTCAGATTGCAGAAGTAGATAGATACAAAACTGCTTTTAATGTTTCTATTGGACAATTTGAGTGGAATGTAATGTCATTCGGATTAAAAAATGCCCCTTCTGAATTTCAAAAATATTATGAATGATATATTTATGCCTCATAGTAATTTCATCATTGTTTATATAGATGATATTTTAGTATTTTCTAATAATATTTAAACTCATTTCAAATATCTTGATTTATTTAAGAAGATCATCATACAAAATGGTCTAGTCATATCAAAACAAAAAATGGCCATTTTTTTCAAATAAAAGTAAGATTTCTGGGTCATAACATTGAAAAGGGAAAAATCATTCCTATTAATAGAAGTATTGAATTTGCATTAAAATTCTCGGATGTTATAACCGAAAAAACCCAACTCCAGAGATATTTGGGGAGTCTAAATTATATCAGTACTTTTAGAAATGATTTGGCAAAAGATACAACCTTCTTATATGAACGGCTGAAAAAAGTTCCTACACCTTAGACAGATGATCATACTCAAGCTGTCAAAAGAATTAAGGTTAAGGTTCATAACCTTCCTTAGGGGTGGGCGTATATCGGTTCGGTTCGGTTTTGTATCCGAAAAATATGAACCGAATAAAAATTGGTTTTTTTTAAAAAAAAATGAATACAACTTTTTTTTTAAAAAAAAATCGATATGTTCGGTTTATATCGCCGAACGTATCGGATTATATTGGTTTTTTCTAGTGGGACGGACCGGGTCGGGTCAACGAATTTTTTATTATTTTTTTTAAAATTGAATTTCCAAAACTAAAATTGACATTCACACGTACACTATCATGAAATTTTGACGTTGAAATCTATTGTGTATCGTGAGATGTTTACTAAAGAAAAAGAAAATTAGAAATCGATTTGGGGCAAAACACAAATTGATTGGGAAAACGGACGTATTTCTAAAAATTGGCTGCACAAAAGGCAGTTTGATCGGCCCTGTCTCGAAAAAATACGCAAAATCAAAAAACAAATCAGGTAAAACGGACATCCGAGCGCAGAGTTATGACCATTTAAAGTTTTACCAATTTACAACTACTTTCTCTCCCTACATTTTATGTCCATGCTTCCGTGATATGTTAATCAAGTTCATGCCACATGCGACTTCCATAAAAGCTTCATATAATGACTTCAATGGCTATGATTCAAGAGATAGTAGTAGCCTAAAATAAAAAATAAAAAAATTATATATTTAATTCGGTTTTTCTGTTCGGTTCGTATCCAAAATTTAAAAACTGAACCGAATCACTAAATCCTGATTCGGTTCGATTTTTTCGGTTCTTCGGGTTTTTTGCCCACCCTTAACCTTCCTTGTCTCACCTTAGCCAATCCTACTTGACCAAAAATTATAGAGACGGATGCCTCAGATATTAGATATGGGGGTATACTGAAACAACACTCTCCAGTTGATAAACAAGAGTATTTAATACAATTCTATTCTGGCAAATGGAATCCTAGCCAGAAAAATTATTCCACAGTTGCAAAAGAAATTTTAGCAATTGTAAAAAGTGTTTTAAAATTTCAAGGAGATTTATGCAATCAGAAGTTTATTATAAATATTGATTGTCAATCAGCTAAATTTATGTTTAATAAAGACTGCAAACATGATGTTTCTAAACAAATGTTTGCAAGATGGCAAGCTTTATTGACACCATTTGATTTTGAGATTCATTATAAAAAAGGGATAGATAATAGTCTGCGTGATTTCTTGACCAGAGAATATTTGAGTTCATAATTTAATGATTTTGTCATACAGGATGATGAGGCCTAATTAGCAAGGCAGCGACTCCAATTATAGAGGTCGTGGCGGAAGAGGCATAGGAACTAGACGAGGTAATACTATTGTCTAGCAGGGTAACAAAAAGCTTATAGCACAAGGGCAGACATGGACTTCAAACATTGATAAAGAAAATCCGTTTTACCAACAATTCATGGATTTTATAAAATCCAAAGAAAATAATGATAGCCCACAACCTTCATATGCAGAGGTTGCTAATGAAGAGCAAGATGACAATGAGGGTTATGAAAAACATGAGAAGAAAGATGTTATACTTCTTCTCGATTATAAAGATCTTCAATGAAAGGATGAGCCATGGAAAAGAATTTAGAAACTGGGTCATATCCCATCTTGACTTATAAGTCAAGCATGCATTATGAGACCATACTCTCAACCACGGGATCAGTTGAAATTCAACACTATTTTCCTATGCATACTAAAAAGGTTTATAACTTCTCTAAGATCATTATAAAGAAGATCTTTACTCCAGAAGACTGAGGGTTTAGCACTTTAAAAGAATGGGAATATTTCCCTCCTAAGCAAAGAATTCAGGTAAAATTTAATTATTGAAATTATATAGATAGTTTTTATAAAACATTTTTATATGAAAACCCTAACAAAAAACATTCATGATTTATAAAAATATGTTCTCATGTTTATAAACAGAACATACCCACTTGGTTTTGGCATTAGTGGATAAATTATGATCCATCTGTTAATATCTTGCCACAAACATTTAAAGGTTTATATACTGAATGGATTGATGTTTCTCCTAGAATCATCGAATTAGAGAATCATAATACCATCATAAATGGAACTGCTAATATGCATTTCTTCATCGAATTTTTCATTCCATGGATCATGCGATGGTTAGTAGAAGTGGGTCATACCCCAAAATAAATTTCTTGTTTACAACGAACCTATTATATAAGGTTCTGGAAGAAATTATTACAAAAGACCAAAGAAGGTGTTTTGAATGGACAAGAGCTTATAGACCAGATAACCTCAGCAATTGAAGGTTATACAAAATTAAAAGAAGATCAACCACAGTTAGAGGTTAATAGTCCATTTCAGCATATTGCCAGAAAGCTCTAACTTAAAAAGGGAGTAATTTCAAAAGCAGAAATTATAGCATCTTATATGACAGAAGTAAAAAAGGATTTGATAAAAAATCTGGATGAGGAATTCCTTTCAGATACTTCTATGGCATCCATTCATACAAAGGAGGAAGATATTCATGACTCTAAGACCCCTATGATGCAGACTTCGACATTCAAGAATACGTTGTGAAGTTTCAAGATAAGATGGAGGCATCCTCCAACACAAGAAAAGACAAGGGGAAAGAAAAAGTGTGATACACAGGAAAGCAGCCGGTGGACCCATCATAAAAGCCACCGAACAGATGGAATCTACTTTAATAAAGTAAATGAATTATTGTACTTTAGTAGGGTCCATAAGTTTTGGCCAATTCTACTTTTTTACTTTTTTATTTTTAAGTTTGTCGGCCACATGTTAGACCACTTTATTTGTCGGTATTATCACATGATTCATTATAAAATGATCCATAGTTGTATGTAGAAGGCAGGCTTTCGCCAACTACTCTCTTCTCTTCGTAAAAACTCTCTACAATAAAAGCTTAAGGTTTGCTTTACATCCTCCTGTACTGAGCACAATCTCTCCATCTTAGGTAATTAAATTTTTTGTATTTTAATTTTAATTATTTATTATAGATTTTGGATTAGCCTATGATCGGCTAATTCCCTTGTGTTGAACCCATGTTGCACTAGACTACTTGGAATCATGGTACTAATGCTATAATATAACTAATGATTCATGTGAGAAGGCATTAAGGTTGGGCAGAAGACTGCCCAAGCGAAATGTCTGAAACTCAGGCTGATGGTCCTGTTTTAGCCCGCTGCGCCATGGTGGCGTAAGAGTATTTTTGGATATGTTCTGAGTGAAGACGACCCTGCCAGGTCCTGTCAAACCGTAATTAATACCTCTTAGTACCTCTCTATGATTACTTACGCTTATTTTGGTATAATTTCTTCAATTATATAGTCAATCAAACACTTAACGTATTTTGAAAGGAGTGGAGTATAGAACACGAAGACACACTAAACAAGATGAAATTAAAAATATCGTACAGTTAGTCAATCATTGAATTGAATGATATAAAGAAGAATCAACTACTTTTAGTGAGACCTAGACCCTCTGTTATAGTCCTTAATTAGGTGTTCACATGTTATACCTTTCTTCGGTTCAATGTTCACATTTCAATTATTATTATTCCCAACCTGCCAACATGAGTGGATCTACGACTTTAATTACGAGTTTATGTAAATTTAATAATTTTTATTTAAATTTATATAGTAAAATTTAACTAAATATTTAATGTTGAATTCAATTATTATTATATAATGTTAATTTACAATTCTAATAAAAATTCATAAACTTTAAATTCTGAATCTATAATTGCCAGCTCAACACCGCGGCAGCCGGAACCAATTTTGGCATATTACATCTTAGTGAGACCACGGACACTACTCTATACAAGCAAGAAAACCTTATAAAATAGGGTATCAACCAATTAAATGTTGAATGACCAAGTCTTGCTTTCATTCTCTCTAATACGAAGTGAAATAATTTGTAACAACTTGATAATTTATAATTATTTTAAACATTTCGTAATAGGACTCAAAATTTAGATGCATATATCTCTCGTACTTAAAATTTATATTTACGTATCCTACCCCAATATAATGGAATGTTATGCAACCGAATATTCATCTAGCTAAGTAAATCTGAAATAATTGAGCAGAGCATTAAAAAGGTAAATAAAAATAAAAATTGAGAAATTCCTATATATTAAATATTACTTATTTAAAAAAAATATGACAGCAATTGATATATCTTATTAAGTATTTCTGGTCATTAATGTTTATTCAGAGTTTTAAGATAAACATGTTTCATGTAATGTTTTATCAAAAAATTGTACATAATTTTCAAGTGAGTGACAAATATGTTTATTCTCTTCCTTAAAATTCATAAAATTAAATACATAGAAACGTTCTATTTATAATTCTACTTTGGTTCCATTTTAATATGTTTAGCTATTGATATTTCTCTATTTTTTTCAAAATAAAACGCTTAACCCTTTGTAAAAAGTAAATATTAATTGAATACATGTTTTTGAAATATGAGGAGTTTATATATATATATATATATATATATATATATATATATATATATATATATATATATGCAATTGCGTAATATTGCAAACAACCAAATTTAATGACAGAAGTCGATATACATGGAAATGTACACGGCCCCACGTGTATATTGACATACCAACTTTAGGTATATTATTTACCATAATTGTAGAGTCACTGTACAATTATAATTATAGTGTTAGTCTTGTATTAAAAAAAGATATTAGACTTGTAGTAGGAAATGTAGATTTAATTTCCTGAATTAGTTTTGTATATCTCATGTATATATGCCTTTTCATTAATGAAAATAATGAAGAGATTATTCTATTTCATGGTATCAACAGTCTAGGACAACTTTTCCTTCTACCCTTTTTTTTCCAGCTCTTCCGCAGCCCTCTGTGCAGTGGCCGACGGCCACCTACCTTCCTTCACATATTTTCCTCTTTTCTCCCAACATCTCCTAAATTCTTCTCGTCTTCTTTACTTATGTCTACTTCAAATAGTACGTTTCACCCCGCCCTTACAGTCTCCAATATCAGGAACCACATTCCTATTATTCTTGAAATGGAAAACGTCCAATACACGACGTGAGCGGAGTTATTTAAGGTTCACGCACGCTCGCATCAAGTTCTATATCACATCATCCCCTCGGTCACATGCAAGGAGAAGGTGCCTGCCCCAAAGGAGGATCCAGTGCTATGGACAACACTTGATGCAACTGTTCTTCAGTGAATTTATTCCACTATCTCTACCGACCTTTTACAGACGATCATTGAGCCCGACGCTACGGCAATGGAAACTTAGAATAAAGTGCGTGATATTTTCCAAGATAACGAAAATTCCCGTGCAGTCACTCTGAACAAGAATTTTCCCATGTCTCTATGGAAGATTTTCCGAATGTTTCAGCCTATTGCAAAAGACTGAAAGAGTTGGCGGATCAACTCAAGAATGTTGGGGCGCCAGTCACTAATGATCGTCTTTAGTCCTTCAAATGGTTGCAGGCATCTCTGAGGCATATAATGGTGTGGGAACCCTCATTCGTCAAAGCAACCCACTTCCTCCGTTTTACAAGGCCCAATCTATGCTCACTCTTGGAGAGGTTGGATTGGCTAAAAAGGCCGCCACCGGAGCAAATTCGGTCATGATGGCGGAATCACCCTCAAATTCCATCCAAATTGGAATAAAGGGGGTGGGGATACAAAACAAAACCAGAAATCTGGCAAAAAAAATAGCGGTCGCAGTAGGCAGGGGCACCACCAAGCCGTTGGGCAGGGCAGTGGCCTAGCTAGTGGGCCAGCAATGCCGTTGGCTAATAGGCCTGGCAGTGGCCCAACTGGCCCAACCACCCTTGGCCTGTCCCGCAATATCCAGGGAACTGGGCTGGTCCACAGTGGCCCAGTTTTCCCAGCTTCCAGCACCCACCTTGGTCTAGTGTTGGGCCTGGCCAGCCGGCTGGCCTGCTTGGGACTTGGCCCGAGCAGGCCTTCACGGCTGCGGGCCCAGCGGCATACCCGACACTTATAGATATCTAGGCCGCAATGCATACGCTTGGAATCACTCACCCGGACACAAAGTGGTACATGGACACCGGAGCCACCTTACATATGACGTTGGACCAAGGTAATCTCTCGTCTTATTTTAATTTGAGCAAAACTAGAGGCATAATTGTTGGTAATGACAATACAATTCCAATTTGAGGTCATAGTCACACAAATTTTCCCCATCCACATCCACCCCTCGTCCTAAAAAATGTCCTTCATGTCCCTCATTTGGGTGTTTGTGTTGTCCACTTATTCCGTCTACTACGATTAACAAACTTCAAGCCCGGTCTACCTCTTGTGTGTTTTTGGGTTATCCATCTAATTATCGTAGTTACAAATGTTTTGATTTGTCTTCTAATAAAATCATCATTAGTCGCCATTTTATTTTTTATGAAATCCAATTTCCGTTTGCTATATTGTATACTCCCGTGTCTAGTTCCTATAATTTTTTAGATGATGGGCCATCACCGTATATCGTCTAATAGTGAGCCCAAGATTTCTGTGATCACGAACCCACTATTTCGGATTGCCCAATCCCGTCTAGGCCGGTGCCTCACTGCCCGATATACAATCTAGGCTAGCAGGCCCACTGCCTGCTGGCCCAACACCCTCACCGTCACTGATTTTTCCAGGCCAGCAGGCCCACTGCCTTCTGGCCCAACACCCTCACTGTCCATATATTTTTCTAGGCCAGCAGGCCCACTGCCTGCTGGCCCAAATCCCTACCCGAGAGTCCACCTCCCCCCTCCCCGGTCATGCCGGTTCCTACCTCGAGTCAAGGGACCATTACTCGTAGTCAACGTGGTATTTTAAAACCTAAACAACATTTTAATCTTCATTCTAATGTTTCTAAATCACCCCTACCACGTAACCCAGTATCCGCCTTTCATGACCCGAATTGGAAATTAGCCATGACAGATGAATATAATGCTCTTATTGAAAATAAGACGTGGGAATTAGTGCCCTGTCCATCTCGTGTTAATATTATTCGGTCGATGTGGATTTTTACTCATGAGAAAAATTCTAATAATTCGTTTGAGAGGCATAAGGCCCGTCTTGTAGGTGATGGTAAGACTCAGCATGTTGACATCGATTGTGGAGAGACATTTAGCCCGGTGGTCAAACCGGAAACCATCTAATATGGGCTTAAGTAGGCCCCACGGGGCGTGGTATAAGAGGTTTGCAGATTATATGTCTACAATTGGGTTTTCTCACAGCACGTCTGATCATTCTCTATTTATCTATAGACGTGGTACATCCATGGCATACATTTTATTATATGTTGATGATATTATACTGACTGCCTCATATGATTCTCTGCGCAAGTCTATCATGACTCTTCTCAGTTCAGAATTTGCTATGAAAGACTTGAGGCTCTTGAGTTATTTCTTGGGGATTGCTGTCACTCGTCATGCATGTGGTCTATTTTTATCACAAAAGGAGTATGCTACTGAAATTATTGAGAGAGTTGGCATGTCATCTTATAAAACCCTCTGCTACTCTGGTTGATATCAAACCAAAACTCAGTGCTACTACTAGCACACCATACGAGGATCTCACCCACTATCGTAGTCTTGCAAGGGCCCTTCAATAACTGACGCTCACGAGACTTGACATTACTTATGACGTTCAGCAGGTCTATTTGTTTATGCATGATCCATAGATACAGCACATGCCGGCACTCAAATGCATTATTCGATACATACAGGGCACACTTGAGTATGGGTTACAGTTATACACCTCATATGTGTCTACTCTCGTATCCTATACAGATGCTGATTGGGGTGGCTGTTCGGATACCAGACATTTGACGTCTGGCTATTGTATATTTCTTGGTGATAATTTGGTCCCGTGGTCAATGAAACTTTAGGCGACGTTATCACGTTCAAGTGTAGAGGCCGAATACCGTGGAGGGTAGCCAATGTGGTGTCCGAGTCATGTTGGCTACGTAATCTTTTATTAGAACTCTATTTTCCAATTAACAAAGCTACCTTGGTTTACTGTGATAATGTTAGTGCAGTCTATCTATCTAGGAATCCAGTCCAATATCAACGCACTGACATATAGAGATGGATATCCATTTCGTTCTAGAAAAGGTAGCTCGTGGTCAGGTACACATAATATATGTTCCTTTCTGATATCAGATTGCAGACATCTTTACTAAGGGTCTACCCTTAGTTCTATTTGAAGATTTCAGGGACAATCTAAGCGTACGCCAGCCGCCATCTATGACTGTGGGGGTGTGACAGAAGTCGATATACATGGCAATGTACACAGTCCCACGTGTATATTGACATACCAACTTTAGGTATATTATTTACCATAATTGTAGAGTCATTGTACAATTGTAATTATAGTATTAGTCTTGTATTAGGATAAGAATTAGACTTGTAATAGGAAAGGTAGATTTAATTTCCTGAATTAGTTTTGTATATCTCATGTATATATACCTTTTAATTAATGAAAATAATGAAGGAATTATTCTCTTTCACTTAACATTTTGTAGCGTTATATGAATTAATCTGTTCCGTAATTAAACATCCAAAGATCTCCTCCTGTCACAAGTGCAAGAAGGATTCTCTCTCTTCGTCCCCGGCATAGCTGGATGGCAAAGTAGGAAACTTTAAATTCAGTTGGAGGCCTGCAGCATGAGTTCGAACTCTGGTGGGAGCTGTTTGCTTTGTTCTAGGGTAAGACCTTGTAGGTGATATCAGTTGCTCTATTTTCAAACCTTGGTCGATTTACTGATAGTAGTGTTGAGGGACCGGGACTACTATATCCAGGAATAGTCCGACGTAAGCGGGGAAGGTGGATATAAAAAAAAGGATTCTCTCCGTACAAATAAGAACGTGAAAAAATAACGGTTATATTTTTACCCAATTCTCAATGCGTGAGCTCCACGCTCCGTCCCATGGAGATGCAGGCAAGGCTGAAACTGGCGCGTCCTACTGAGAATCATCCTCAACCGATCACTGCGAACAATGACAACACCTAAATTTAAGTAAAAAACAACTACGCTAAAGTAATTCAAAATACACCCACACCAATCCCTAACAAGAAACACGAAAACTCATATGTGAAGGTAACTTATTCAAACCATGATGGGAAGACTGAAAACAGACAGAGGCCTAGTATGACAAAAGTAAAAGTAAGAATTGACTTGACTAAGCCTAAGATAAATTCCATATAGATAGGGACTAGGATGAATCCTTTCCTAGAAAGGGATTCACCCAGAAGCTTGAATATGAAAATCTATCAAAATTTTGCATTCATTATAAGATCTTGGGACATTCAATCCTTCTATGTAGAATAGTGGATCATAAGAAAAAGGAAGAGAAAGAGGCCAATGTGAATAAGGATATTCCTCTAGACCAAGCAGGGACAAGTGATATTGAAAAAACTGAAGAAGCTAAGGGAAAAGGGGATGGAAATCAAGAGAAAAACTTTGAGAAGGGAGAGAAGAAGAAGACCGATAATAATGAGAATACTGAAAAAAAATACAGGGAAAGATAAAGGATCAAAAAAGAAAAAGGAAGAGGAGGAAGAATAGGCTACACACAAGGCCAAAGAGAATGACAACAAGCAACAACAAGAGCAGGCAAAGGAAGGGACACATAATTACAAAGGGAAAGGGATAGAATTCAAGGCTGGTGCTACAATGCAAAATAGTAGGAACTCTGAGAAAGGGAGAAAAAAGAAAAAGATTCCAAGGATGAAAAATATTGTGATTGTATCTGCAGCCTTGCCACAGACTATGGCAAAGAAAAAAGAAAGACTTTAGGGGAAGGATCAGACAAACAAGATGAAATGAAGGAAAAGAAAAGGAGGAATAAGACATTGATCAACCCATTGATGAGAGCAAAAAAAGGAGATACAAAATAGTAGTATGCAAGATAACAAAAAAGAGAGGGAACAAGAGGAAAAGGTGAAGGGTTTTGTTGGGTTCAAAACACATAAGTAAGGCACATAGGAAGTTTAAAAGTTTTTGTTTCTTACTTACCCCAACAATAATTCTGGTATGATTATACAACAATGGAACTTGTAACATAAAATATTTACTTACAAATTAGTATTATCTGGAATCTTTATCTACTATAAGGTGCACATGCAGTTGCCCCTCCGATTGAAAGCTCCAAGCTTCAATGTACTTCTCTTTCGGAAAGCTAGGAAATCTGGCAGAAGTTCGAGAGTATTTGATTCTAAGTCTCTAAGGCTTAGAATGCTTTACATAATTGGTATGTCTAATAATGAGGTGAATGCCTATATTTATAGTTGAAAAATAGGTCAAAACCGGATTAGGATTTGACATTGGGCCTGGCCTAAACATTGAGGCAGAGGCACTGCGGCCCTAGGGTATGGGAGTCGCGACGCTTGACTTTATTTTTCGTGCATTCTTAATTAAATTCAAAATCCAATTTTGACTTAATTAAAATAATCATTATTCATTTAAATGTCTCGATTCTCAATCGAACATTTTAATTACTCTCTCAATACATCCTTAGATCGAAACGGACAATCAACATAGTGTGACCCTACATGCCTTCTCATATCGACATTAACCAAATTAAGGTCTACACGGAACTCCTAGATGGCGCCGGAAGACGAACTCAATATGTGAAGTATGTTTACACGAATCCAGTAAACTTAACCTTTATGTGGTAAGATAAAAATCTTTCATTCACGACACACCCGATCAATCTTAGGATTTGTCAAGTGTCTATCCAAATGGCTTAATTATTGTATCTTATCTATATTAGTTGACAACTAGACCATATTCTAAATATGGCTATTGCGTTGGCCAACGACTTAGTCAACCTAATATCACTGAGAATCCGAGTGTTCTCTCGAATATACATCCGAGGAATGAATCCTAATCTTGGCTCAACTACCACCTTCAATCCATATCGTAATGTACCCAATACAAGCCGTATCTGAACGTATAAGGCATTTTATCTTAGGAAGGGATCAAAGTACATTACTTTGTAGACAAGGCGCGTATTGACCTCAAGTCTAATGAATTCTATCTCCACACGCTGATCATACTTTAGACAAGTTTAACAAACAATATATCAACAGGGTATACCAATACTTCCAAAGTATCCATGTGTCCATCACGAGTAACCATTACTCGTAGCAGGTGAGACATACTACATGCTCTAAGGATGTGATGCAGACCACATGTCGACTTATCACATATCATCGATATCTCATTCTCGATGATCATTAGTGGAGGCTATTTTAAGAGTTACACTCTATCATTAATATCTCACTCTATTAATGACAACATAAGCTCAAGGGATGCACATTAATGAATAATTACATACAATCAAATAATAATTCAATAATTGCAAATGCCAAAATATTAATCTCCATTAATAATAATATGAATGTGTATAAAGTACATTTATCTTAATACAGATTGTCTCTAGGACATAAATATACTTTCAATCTCCCACTTGGGCTGGAGCCAATCTCCAACATAACTAATGCCCATATTCTCAAAATGACCATTATGCTTGACTAAGCTTAATGGTTTAGTGAATGGGTCAACTAGATTATCGTATGTGGGAACATAGTCTAATCTAATCTCTTCAGTCTCCACCATCTCCCTGAGTATGTGGTACTTCCTTGGTACATGCTTGTTTCTATTAGTTGATCTTGGTTCCTTAGCTTGCTCAATCGCACAAGTGTTGTCACAATAAACCATTATTGGACAAGTGGCACTTGGAACAACCCCTAGTTCCTTCAGGAACTCAGATATCGTGATGCCTTCTTTACCAACACGATCCAAAGCAATGTACTCGGCACGTTATCGAATCAGTAGTTGTAGCTTGTATGGAACTTTTCCAGCTTACTGCTCCAATATTGAAAATGAATATGTAACATGATTGAGATTTATAGTCATCAACATCTGTTTGGAAGCTAGCATCAGTGTACCCAATACATATTAGCTTATCTTCCCCACCATAGACTAAGAAGTAATCTTTAGTTCGTCTAAGATACTTAAGAATACTCTTGACTATCTTCCAGTGTTCTTCCCCAGGATTCTGCTGGAACTTGCAAGTCATACTTAGTGCAAAGGCCACATCTGGCCTAGTACAGGTCATGGCATACATGATCCATCCTATAGCCGAAGCATATGGGATCCTTTTCATGCGTTCAAGTTCTATAGAATTAGAAGGGCTATCCTTCTTAGATAACTTGATGCCTTGTCCCATAGGTAGACCGCCTTTCTTGGAACTTTCCATAGAAAAACGTCTAAGCACTTTGTCTATGTAGACTGACTGTGACAACCCCAACAATCTGTTAGGTCTATCTCTATAGATCCTAATCCCAGAATGTAGCAGGCTTCACCTAAATCTTTCATCATAAAGGTACTAGACAACCACTCTTTGACTGACTACAGGAGAGTCTTACTATTTCCCATTATTAATATGTCATCTACATATATTATAATGAAGGCAATAGTCCCATCCTTGCGTTTACTATAAACACATGGATCCTCTTTGCTTCTGACGAAATCAAATGACTTGATAGCCTTGTCAAATCAAATGTTCTAACTCCTCGAGGCTTGCTTAAGCCCATAAATGGACTTTTGTAGCTTGCATACAGCATTTGGTTTGGACTCGATTGAAAAACCCTCGAGTTGTTTCATACACACTTCCTCAACTAGATTACCATTGAGGAAAGCAGTTTTGACGTCTATCTGCCAAATGTCATAGTCATAATATGAAGCTACTCAAGCAAAATCCGAATGGACTTGATCTTAGCAACATGTGAAAAGGTTTCATCATAATCGACCCCAGGCCGTTGATTATAACCTTTAGCCACCAGTCTTGTTTTATAAGTTTGTATCTTGCCATATGCATCAATCTTCTTCTTGAAGACCCATTTGCATCCTATGGGTCTAATCCCTGTTGGAAAATCAACCAAGTTCCAAACTTGATTTACGTACATCGAGTCCATCTCAGATTTCATAGCTTCTTGCCATCTCTGTGAATCAATGTCTAACATAGCTTCGATGTAGGTTGTAGGTTCATCGTCATCAGGAATATCTATCTCATTGTGTGTTTCAACAAAGAGATTAAGTCTTTTAGGTGGATGATGAGTCCTAGTGGTCCTACGAAGTTGAGTACTCTGTGTTTTAGTGTTTATTGCATTCTAATTGTGAGAATGTCTTTGTGTGTTGGACAATCCATCACCTTGAGAGCTTTTAGGAATGCCATTTTCATGTATTTCCTGAATGGAATAAGGTACAACTATTGTATCATCTTCCATTAGTTGTGTATGAGAGCCTTGCATTTATGCACTATCTCTCACAACACTCCCACTGGCTGAATGGCGTACTCTAAGTACCCAATCTTCACCAGATACTCCCACTGAATCCTTGTTTCGGTCATTCGACAAAGGTTCATTTTCTGTGTTATCTTGTGGTTCTTGAATTTCTTCAAGTTCTATCTCTGTGCAGCTATGTTCCTTGTAGACATATTCTTCTTCAAGGAAAGTTGCGTTCCTGAAAATAATGACCTTATGTTCTCCAGGAAGATAGAAGTAGTATCCCTTAGTTTCCTTTGGATACCCCACAAAGTAACATTTCTCACTTTTAGATTCCAACTTGTCAGTGAGCATCTTCTTAACATATGCAGGGCACCCCCAGGATCTCATATGTTTAAGAGCTAGCTTCTTGCCACACCATATCTGATAGGGTGTCTTTTCTACTAGCTTGGACGGAACCCTATTCAGAATATCTATAAAGGTTTGTATAGCATGTCCCCAAAGGTATGTCGGTAGAGCTGAGGAGCTCATCATTGATCGAACCATATCCAATAAGGTTTGGTTACTCCTTTCGGCAACATCGTTCATCTGTGGTGTTCCTGGAGGTGTCCATTCAGATTGGACTCTATGTAGCTTTGAGTAATCTAGAAAATCATTGCTTAAGTATTCACCTCCTCGATCCGATCGAAGGGTCTTGATACTTGTTGCAAGTTGCTTCTCTACTTCCGACTTGTACTCCTTGAACTTCTCAAAAGCCTCGGATTTGTGTCTTATAAGATACACATACCCATACCTTGTGAAGTCGTCAGTAAAAGTGATGAAGTATGGGAAGCCTCCTTTAGCTTGAGTCGAGAATGGCCCACATACATCAGTATGGACCAACTCAAGCACCTCCTTGGCTCGCACACCTTTCCCAGAAAGTGGTTTATTGGTCATGTTTCCTCTCAAGCAAGATTCGCAGTTACCATAAGACTCCAAGTTAAATGGTTCGAGGTAATCTAACTTCCTCAATCTTGCTATCCTTGATTCGTTGATATGATCAAGTCTGCAGTGCCATAGGTAGGTAGAGTTTCTATTACTTGTCTTGGCTCATTTATTTTGTACATTGAAAATCTCTCGACTACAGTTCAATGTATATAATCCATCCACAAGAAGAGCAGTTCCATATATAACATTATTAAAAGATAGTACGTGACTGCCATTATAAATATACGAGGAAAAGCCCTCCATGTCCAACACTGGGATAGACATAATAATCCTCGTTAATGAGGGAACATAAAAACAATAATTCAACACTAAACAATAGCCGGAAGGTAAATTTAATCTATAAGTCCCTACGCGCTCAACATCGACTCGTGCTCCATTTCCAACGCGTAGGTCTACCTCTCTCGGTCCAACCTTCCTACTATCAGTTAGCCCTTGCATATTTGTACAAATGTGTGAGCTACAAGCGGTATCCAATACCCAGGAATGAGAGTTATTTATAGATATATTTATTTCAATGACGTACATACCTTGTCCACCAAAGGTAAGAGCACCTTGTGCTTTCCCTCCTCCTGGTGCTGTGCAGTCCTTTTTCCAATGCCCTTTCCTATGGCAGTTGAGGCATTCATCCTTAGCCGTGCTCACCTTCTTCTTCACACCTCCCTTGGGTTTCATAGCTGAGGGCGCAATGATTTCCTTGCCCTTCTTCTTCCATTCCTTGCCTTTCGGCTTGGGTTAGCTAGAAGAGCTCACCATGAGCACAACTTTGGCTTTGGAAGTGGAGGACTCAAAGGTCTTGAGCATGTTGTGCAGCTCTGGCAAAGTCGCCTTCGTTCCATTTATATTTAAATTCACTATGAAGTTCTCAAAGGAACGAGGGAGAGAGTTTAGGATGAGGGTGGTAACGACATTCTTTTTAAGCTTCATTCCAATCGAAGCAAACCTTTCTATCAGCCATATCATCTTCAGCACATGCTGCGAGGCCGGTCCCCCTTCATTGAGCTTACACTTGAAGAGTTCTATTAGCAACTCATATTCTATTATCTGGGATTGAGAGTCATAGAGACTCTTCAGGTGTTCGAGCATCTCATTGGGCTCTATGTTCTCATGTTGTCTCTGAAGTTCCATCGACATGGAAGACAACATTACGCATTGCGCCGAAGTGGCATTATCTAGATGTTTCTGGTAAGCATCTTTATCAAATGAGGCATATTTTTCAGAATCTGTCGCATAGACTGTTGGGAACACCATGTCTAACACGTATTCTATTTTCTCTTGTCTGAGTACTATTCGAAAATTCCTTAGCCAGTCAAGGTAGTTCGGTCCAGTAAGTTTATTCATCTCAATCAACATTTTCAACGACAGTCTCGACATCTTTATAATCTGAAGAATTAGATAGACCAGAAATCAAATTCAAAATCTATTTCCTATTATACACATTCATTTAGGCTAATCAACAAGGCCTTTTGTTTAATTAACTCCCACTTTTTAACATACTTCTACGACCCCATGGTAGAATACAAACCTATATTAATTGAGGTCATAATGGGCCAAGATCCAAGTCTATGCTATCTCTGCGTTTGCTTTGGCTGATAACTTCAACAACATATCTTGGTAGGTTCTAAACCAATTGCAAATCTTTTTCGCAACTCTTGGTTGATCAAATTATTACATTTAATCTTGCGTCCTTAGATTAGTCCGACACTTTGGCGCCAAGCTTTGTCTAAGCAAGTCAACCCCATTACACGACTGCGTTTATGTATCTAAGCAAATTTGGCCTTTGTGAGCAAACACTTTGGTGTAAATACCCACAAAAGTTTATCATTTACCTTCACATTAAAACACATCTATGAAAGAGTCTGGGTCCTCGTAGACTTAGAGCAAATGTTTTGGCATAAATACTCGTATCGCCGAAAAGGATTTTGCACTCTAACAATTATAATGGACGACTCGTTTTAATTTAGACTTGTATTTAATGTTTGAGGAACATTTTAATTTTAGGATTCAAACCAAGATCAACACCTTTATGCCATATCCAATATGACATCTTAACATCATGCAAACTAAAGACACATATAGTTTGGAAACCGTCAACCCAATATGCATGATATAAGATGGTTTAATCAAATACTGGGCGCCGCCTGCCCAGACAGTTATAGAGACACTATTCTAGAAATGTAAATGACAAACATTTTGACATTTAGCACATAAACAACATACTCATCAAATAATATATTGTATAATAATAATAATGTTGGGTTAAACATTCTGAACTCGTTTTTTTGTTGTTGTTTCGGAATAGGTTGGGCTGTGGCGCCAATCATTAGCGCCGCGGCACCACTGAGGCAGTAACGCCAATTTTCTGGAAAATGCACTAGCGCCGCGGAGCTCCACCATGGAGCCGCGACGCATAGTAACATTTCTACTTCTTCAATTGAATTAGCACCGCGGTGCTCCACCATGGAGTCGCGACACTGCAGAGGCAGAAACAAAAATACATTAGAGCCGCGGTGCCCTACCATAGGGCCGTTTCGCCGACGTCCTTACAAATGTTTCTGTGTTGATTTTTAAAAAATCGTTCAACCCCTAAATCCAATTTAGGGATCAATACACAGGTCCTTTATCATCACCCACCATTATCAATAACGCACATATCGACCATCATCTGTTCTTTACTCGTTCTTAGCTGTGCACCGTGCAATGAGCTGGACAACGCACTTGGTTTAGTTTGAGTTAGAGCGAATAACTTTCTCGAGTTAGCATAGGAGATAATTTAGGGTGATACCAAAAGGTCAACATTCATTCAAGACATATAAGATTTCAAAAAACCTCATTTTAATCCAATTTTATGTTTAACCCATATTATTATTCTATACAATTGTTATATAACCATTGAACCAGCATGAGCTCTGATACCACTGAAGGGTTTTGTTGGGTTCAAAATACATAAGTAAGGCACATCGAAAGTTTAAAAGTTTTTGTTTCTTACTTACCCCAACAATAATTCTGGTATGGTTATACAACAATGGAACTTGTAACATAAAACATTTACTTACAAGTTAGTATTATCTGGAATCTTTATCTACTATAAGGTGCACATGCGGTTACCCCTCCGATTGCAAGCTCCAAGCTTCATTGTACTTATCTTTCGGAAAGCTAGGAAATCCGGCAGAGGTTCGAGAGTATTTCATTCTAAGTCTCTAAGGCTTAGAATGTTTTTCATAATTGGTGTGTCTAATAAGGAGGTGAATGACTCTATTTATAGTTGAAAAATAGGTCAAAACCGGATTAGGGTTTGACCTTGGGCCTTGCCCAAAAATTGAGGCAGAGGCGTCGTGACACTAGGGTATGGGCGCCGCAGCGCTCGGCATGCGCCTGCACTGCGCCGCGGCCCTAGGGTATGGGCATTGCGGCACTCGACTTTATTTTTCGTGCATTCTTAATTAAATCCAAAATCCAATTTTGACTTAATTAAAATAATCATTATTCATTTAAATGTCTCGATTACAAATCGAATATTTTAATTACTCTCTTAATACATCTTTAGATCGAAACGGACAATATACATAGTCTGACCGTACAAGCCTTCTCATATCGACATTAATCAAATTAAGGTCTACACGAAACTCCTAGACGGCTCCGGAAGATGAACTCAATATGTGAAGTACGTTTACGCGAATTCAGTAAACTTAACCTTTATGTGGTAAGATAAAATCCTTTCATTCACGACACACCCGATCAAGCTTAGGATTTGTCAAGTGTCTATCCAAATGGCTTAATCATTATATCTCATCTATATTAGTTGACGACTAGACCATATTCTAAATATGTCTACTGCGTTGGCCAATGACTTAGTCAACCTAATATCACTAAGAATCCGAGTGTTCTCTCGAATATACATATGAGGAATGAATCCTAATCTTGGCTCAACTACCACCTTCAATCCATATCGTAATGTACCCAATACAAATCGTATCTCAACCTATAAGGTATTTGAGCTTAGGACGGGATCAAAGTACATTACTTTGTAGACAAGGTGCGTATTGACCTCAAGTCTACGGAATTCTATCTCCCACACGCTGATCATACTTTAGACAAGTATAACAAATAATATATCAGCAGGGTATACCAATACTTTCAAAGTATCCATCTGTCCATCACGAGTAGCCATTACTCGTAGCATGTGAGACATAGTACATCCTCTAAGGATGTGATGCAGACCACATGTCGACTTATCACATATCATCGATATCCCATTCTCGATGATCATTAGTGGAGGCTATTTTAAGAGTTACACTCTATCATGAATATATCACTCTATTAATGACAACGTAAGCTAAAGTGATGCACATTAATGAATAATTACAAACAATCAAATAATAATTCAATAATTGCAAATTCCATAATATTAATCTCCATTAATAATAATATGAATGTGTATAAAGTACATTTGTCCTAATACAAATTGTCTCTAGGTCATAAATATATTTTCTGTTGAATGAGATATCGATGATATGTGATAATTCAACATGTGGTCTGCATCACATCCTTAGAGGATGTAGTATGTCTCACCTGCTACGAGTAATGGCTACTCGTGATGAACACATGGATACTTTGGAGGTATTGGTATACCCTGTTGATATACTGTTTGTTATACTTATCTAAAGTATGGTCAGCGTGTGGCAGATTGAAGTCCTTAGACTTGAGGACAATACACACCTTGTCTACAAAGTAATGTACTTTGATCCCGTCTTATGCTCAAATGCCTTATTGCTTGAGATACGGCTTGTATTGGGTACATTACGATATGGATTGAAGGTGATAGTTGAGCCAAGATTAGAATTCATTCCTCGGATGTATATTCGAGAGAACACTCGGATTCTCAGTGATATTAGGTTGACTAAGTCATTGACCAATGCAATAGACATATTTAGAATATGGTCTAGTCGTCAACTAATATAGATGAGATACAATGATTAATGCATTTGGATAGACACTTGACAAATCCTAATCTTGATCGGGTGTGTCGTGAATGAAAAGATTTTATCTTACCACATAAAGGTTAAGTTTACTGGATTCGCGTAAACGTACTTCACATATTGAGTTCGTCTTCCGGCGCCGTATATGAGTTCCGTATAGACCTTAATTTGATTAATGTTGATATGAGAAGGCCTGTAGGGTCACACTATGTCGATTGTCCGTTTCGATCTAAGGATGTATTGAGAGAGTGATTAAATGTTTGATTTGGAATCGAGATATTTAAATGAATAATGATTATTTTAATTAAGACAAAATTGAATTTTGTATTTAATTAAGAATGCACAAAAAAGCGAGTCTTGCAGGTCTAGTCACATACCCTTATCGTCTTATGTTGCAGTGGGCGAAGTGTTACATTTCATGCCAAGATCGAGGAACTCTTCTTCCTTTTTTAGCCCCATCCAATCGGTACATCTCATTGTCGGGTATTCCGTATGTCCTTAGTAGCCTTTCCAAAGTCAACCTAACCGCTTACCTTTGGAAAGGCGCTAAATAGGGCTTCGCCCTTACGCCTTTCTATATAATAGAAGAAAATGTTCTAGTTGTATATAGAATTAGTCAGATCGTCTGAAGCATGAACAGAATCACCTTTGTTCTGAAGGCCTAGCGAGTTCCTTTTTGTTTCAAAGATCTAGACAGTGTAGGAGCACGTCGAGCGCCGCGACACCTCTGCTTCGATTTTTGGGCCAGGCCCAAGGTCAAACCCTAATCCGGTTTTGACCTATTTTCAACTATAAATAGAGGCATTTACCTCATTATTTAACACACCAATTCTGAAAATCATTCTAAGCCTTAGAGACTTAGAATCAAATACTCTCTCGAACCTCTGCCGGATTTCCTAGCTTTCTGAAGGAGAAATACATTGAAGCTTGGAGCTTGTAATTGAAAGGGCAATCGCGTGTGCACCTCACAGTTGATAAAGATTCCAAATAATTATAACTTGTAAGTATATGTTTTATGTTACAAATTTCATTATTGTATAACCATACCAGAAATTTTTGTTGGGGTAAGTAAGAAACAAAACTTTTAAACTTCCGTTGTGCCTTACTAATGTTTTTTGAACCCAACAAAAACCTACAGTGGTATCAGAGCTCATGCTGGTTAAATGGTTATATAACAATTGAATAGAACAATAATATGAGTTAAACATAAAATTTGATTAAAATGAGGTTTCTTGAAATCCTAAATGTCTTGAACGAATGTTGACATTTTGATTTCACCCTAAATTATCTCCTACGCTAACTCAAGGAAGTCATCCCGCTCTAACTCAAACTAAGCTAAAGTGCGTTGTCCGGCTAATTGCACGGTGCATGGCTAAGAACGAGTAAGAACGGATGATGGTTGATATAGGCGTTATTGATAATGGTGGGTGATGATAAAGGACCTGTGATTTGATCCCTAAATTGGATTTAGGGGTCGAACGATTATGAGAATCAAGACAGAAACGTTTGTCATGACATGAGCGTCGCGACCCTATGGTAGGGCGCCGCAGCGCTTGCTAGGGTTTCAAAGTGGCGCCGTGGCGCTAATGCTTCATTTAAAAAACATGGACTCACTGGACAACAGGCGCCGCGACGGTAATGCATTTTCTTAAGCCGAGAGGCTATTGCCTCAGTGGCACCGCGACGACACTAATGATTAGCGTCGCGGCCCCACCAGTCCGATAACCAAAAAAAAATTGAGTTCAGAATATTTAACCCAATATTATTATTATACAATATATTAGTTGATAAGTATACTGTTTATGTGTTAAATGTCAAAATATTTGTCATTTATATTTCTAGAATAGTGTCCGCTATAACTGTCAGGGCAGGCGGTGCCCAGTGTTTAATTAAACCATCTTATATCATGCATATTGGGTTGACGGTTCCCAAACCATATGTGTCTTTAGTTTGCATGATGTTAAGATGTCATATTGGATATGACGTAAAAGAGTTGATCTTGGTTCGAACCCTAAATTAAAAATGTTTCCCAAATTTTAAATACAAGTCTATATTAAAACGCGTCGTCCATTATAATTGTTAGAGTGCAAAATATTTTTTGGCGATATGAGTATTTATGCCAAAGCATTTGCTCTAAGTCTACGAGGACCCAGACTCTTTCATAGATGTGTTTTAATGTAAAGGTAAATGATAAAACTTTGTGGGTATTTATACCAAAGTGTTTGCTCACAAAGGCCAAATTTGCTTAGATACATAAACGCAGTCGTGTAATGGGGTTGACTTGCTTAGACAAATCTTGGCGCCAAAGTGTCGGACTAATCTAAGGATGCAAGATTAAATGTAATAATTTGATCAACCAAGAGTTGCGAATAAGATTTGCAATTGGTTTAGAACCTACCAAGATATGTTGTTGAAGTTTTCAGCCAAAGCAAACGCGGAGATAGCATAGGCTTGGATCTTGGCCCATTATGACCTCAATTAATATAGGTCTGTATTCTACCATAGGGTCATAGAAGTATGTTAAAATAGTGGGAGCTAATTAAACAAAAGGCCTTGTTGATTAGCCTAAATGAATGTGTATAATAGGAAATAGATTTTGAATTTGATTTTCGGTCTATCTAATTCTTCAGATTATAAAAGATGTCGAGACTGTCGTTGAAAATGTTGATTGAGATGAATAAACTTACTGGACCGAACTACCTTGACTGGCTAAGGAATTTGCAAATAGTACTCAGACAAGAGAAAATAGAATACGTGTTAGACACGGTGTTCCCAACAGTCCCTGCTATAAATTTTGACGAATATGCCTCTTTTGATAAAGATGCTTACTAGAAACATCTAGATGATGCCACTTCAGCGCAATGCGTAATGCTGTCTTCCATGTCTATGGAACTTTAGAGACAACATGAGAACATGGGGCCCAATGAGATGCTCGAACACTTGAAGAGTCTTTATGACTCTCAATCCCAGCCAATGGAATATCAGTTTCTAATAGAACTCTTCAAGTGTAAGCTTAATGAAGGGGCCCCGGTCTCACAACACGTGTTGAAGATGATAGGGCTGATAGAGAGGCTTGCTTCGATTGGAACGAAGCTTGAAAAGAATGTCACTACCACCCTCATCCTGAACTCTCTTCCTCCTTTCTTTGAGAACTTCATAGTGAATTTCAACAAGAATGGAAAGGGCGACTTTGCCGGAGCTGCACAACATGCTCATGACCTTTGAGTCCTCCACTTCCAAAGGCAAAGCTGTGCTTATGGTGAGCTCTTCTAGCCGACCCAAGCCGAAAGGCAAGGAATGGTAGAAGAAGAAGGGCAAGGCAATCGATGCGCCCTCAGCTATAAAGCCCAAGGGAGGTGTGAAGAAGAAGGTGAGCGCGGCTAACGATGAATGCATCAACTGCCATAGGAAGGGGCATTGGAAAAAGGACTGCATGGCACCAGGAGAAGGAAAAGCACCAGGTGCTCCTGCCTTTGGTGGACAAGGTATGTACGTCATTGAAATAAATATGTCTATAAATAACTCTCATTCTTGGGTATTGGATACTGCTTGTGGCTCACATATTTGTACAAATATGCAGGGGCTAACTGATAGCATGAAGGTTGGACCGAGAGAGGTAGACCTACGCATTGGAAATGAAGCACGAGTGGATGCCGAGCGCGTAGGGACTTATAGATTAAATTTACCTTCCGGCTATTGTTTAGTATTGAATGATTGTTTTTATGTTCCCTCGTTAACGCGGAATATTATTTCTATCCCAGTGTTGGACATGAAGGGCTTTTCCTCGTATATTTATAATGGTAGTCACGTACTGTCTTTTAATAATGTTATATATATGAAACTGCTCCTCTTGTGGATGGATTATATACACTGAACTGTAGTCGAGAGATATTCAATGTACAAAATAAATGAGCTAAGACAAGTAATAGAAACTCTACCTACCTATGGCACTGCAGACTTGGTCATATCAACTAATCAAGGATAGCAAGATTGAGGAAGTTAGACTACCTCAAACTATTTGACTTGGAGTCTTATGGTAACTGCGAATCTTGCTTGAGAGGAAACATGACCAATAAATCACTTTCTGGGAAAGGTGTGCGAGCCAATGAGGTGCTTGAGTTGGTCCATACTGATGTATGTGGGCCATTCTCGACTCAAGCTAAATGAGGCTTCCCATACTTCATCACTTTTACCGACTAATTCACAAGGTATGGGTATGTGTATCTTATGAGACACAAATCCGAGGCTTTTGAGAAGTTCAAGGAGTACAAGTCGGAAGTAGAGAAGCAACTTGCAACAAGTATCAAGACCCTTCGATTGGATCGAGGAGGTGAGTACTTAAGTAAGGGTTTTCTAGATTACTTAAAGCTACATAGAGTCCAATCTGAATGGACACCTCCAGGAATGCCACAGATGAATGGTGTTGCCGAAAGGAGAAACTGAACCTTATTGGATATGTTTTGATCCATGATGAGCTCCTCAGCTCTACCGACATACCTTTGGGGACATGCTATACAAACCTCTATATACATTCTGAACAGGGTTCCCTCCAAGTTAGTAGAAAAGACACCATATCAAATATGGTGTGGCAAGAAGCCAACTCTTAAACATATGAGACCCTGGGGGTGCCCTGCATATGTTAAGAAGATACTCACTGATAAGTTGGAATCTAAAAGTGAGAAATGTTATTTCGTGGGGTATCCAAAGGAAACTAAAGGATACCACTTCTATCTTCCTGGAGAACATAAGGTCATTGTTTCCAGGAATGCAACTTTCCTTGTAGAAAATATGTCTACAAGGAACATAGTTGCACAGAGATAGAACTGGAAGAAATTCAAGAACCACAAGATAACACAGAAAATGAACCCTTGTCGAATGACCTAAACAAGGATTCAGTGGGAGTATCTGATGAAGATTAGGTACTTAGAGTACACCCTTCAGCCAGTGGGAGTGCTGTGAGAGATAGTGTAGAAATTCAATGCTTTCATACACAACTAATGGAAGATGATACAATGGTTGTACCTTATTCCATTCAAAAAATACATGAAAATGACATTCCTGAAAGCTCTCAAGGTGATAGATTGTCCAACACACAAATACCTTCTCACAATCAGAATACAACAAATACTGAAACGCAGAATACTCAACTCCATAGGACCACTAGGACTCATCGTCCGCCTAAAAGACTTAATATCCTTGTTGAAACACACAATAAGATAGATATTCCTGATGACGATAAACCTACAACCTACAGCGAATCTATGTTAGACATTGATTCGCAGAGATGTCAAGAAGCCATGAAATCTAAGATGGACTCGATGTACATCAAGCAAGTTTGGAACTTGGTTGATTTTCCAACAGGGGTTCGACCCATATGATGCAAATGGGTCTTCGAGAAGAAGATTGATGCATATGGAAAAGTACAGGCTTAAAAGCAAGACTGGTGGCTAAAGGTTATAATCAATGGCCTAGGGTCGATTATGATGAAACCTTTTCACATGTTGCTAAGATTAAGTCCATTCGGATTTCGCTTGCAGTAGCTGCTTATTATGACTATGACATTTGGCAGATGGACGTCAAGATTACTTTCCTCAATGGTAATCTAGTTGAGAAAGTGTATATGGGCTTAAGCAAGCCTCGAAGAGTTGGAACATTTGCTTTGACAAGGCTATCAAGTCATTTGATTTCGTCAGAATCAAAGAGGATCCATGTGTTTATAGTAAAAGCAAGGATGGGACTATTGCCTTCATTTTAATATATGTAGATGACATATTAATAATGGGAGACAATAAGTCTCTCTTGCAGTCAGTCAAAGAGTGGTTGTCCAGTACCTCCATGATGAAGGATTTAGGTGAAGCCTGCTACATTTCGGGGATTAGGATCTATAGAGATAAACCTAACAGATTGTTGGGGATGTCATAGTCAGTCTACATAGACAAAGTACTTAGACGTTTTTCTATGGAAAATTCCAACAAAGGCGGTCTACCTATGGGACAAGGCATCAAGCTATCTAAGAAGGATAGTCCTTCATTACTATGAAACTTGAACGCATGAAAAAGATCTCATATGCTTCGGCTATAGGATCGATCATGTATGCCATGACCTGTACTAGGCCAGATGTGGCCTTTGCACTTAGTATGACTTGTAAGTTCCAGCAGAATCCTGGGGAAGAACACTGGAAAGCAGTCAAGAATATTTTTAAGTATCTTAGACGAACTAAAGAATATTTCTTAGTCTATGGTGGACAAAAGAAGCTGGTATGTACTAGGTACACTGATGCTAGCTTCCAGACAGATGTTGATAACTACAAATCTCAATTAGGTTACACATTCATTTTCAATGGTGGAGCAGTAAGCTGGAAAATTTCCAAACAAGCTACAACTGCTGATTCGACAACAGAAAATGAGTACATTGCTGGATTGGAAGCTGGTAAAGAAGTTGTCACGATATCTGAGTTCCTAAAGGAACTAAGGGTTGTTCCAAGTGCCACTTGTCCAATAATGGTTTATTGTGACAACACTGGTGCGATTGCGCAAGCTAAGGAACCAAGATCAACTAACAAAACCAAGCATGTACCAAGGAAGTACCACATACTCAGGGAGATGGTGAAGACTGAAGAGATTAGATTAGACTATGTTCCCACAGATGATAATCTAGCTGACCCATTCACTAAACCATTAATCTTAGTCAAGCATAATGGTCATTTGAAAATATGGGCATTAGATATGTTGGAGATTGGCTCTAGGCCAAGTAGGAGATTGAAAGTATATTTATGTGCTAGAGACAATCTATATTAGGACAAATGTACTTTATACATATTCATATTATTATTAATGGAGATTAATATTATGATATTTGCAATTATTGAATTATTATTTGATTATTTGTAATTATTCATTAATGTGCATCCCTTGAGCTTACGTTGTCATTAATAGAGTGAGATATTAATGATAGAGCGTAACTCTTAAAATAGCCTCGATTAATGATCATCGAGAATGGAATATCGATGATATGTGATAAGTCGACATGTGGTCTGCATCACATCCTTAGAGGATGTAGTATGTCTCACCTGCTACGAGTAATGGCTACTCGTGATGAACACATGAATACTTTGAAAGTATTGGTATACCCTAGCTGATATACTATTTGTTAAACTTATCTAAAGTATGATCAACGTGTGGGAGATAGAAGTCCTTAGACTTGAGGTCAATACGCGCCTTGTCTACAAAGTAATGTACTTTGATCCCGTCCTAAGCTCAAATGCCTTATAGGTTGAGATATGACTTGTATTGGGTATATTACGATATGGATTGAAGGTGGTAGTTGAACCAAGATTATGATTCATTCCTCGAATGTATATTCGAGAGAACACTCGCATTCTCAGTGATATTAGGTTGACTAAGTCGTTGGCCAACGCAATAGACATATTTAGAATATGGTCTAGTCATCAATTAATATAGATGAGATACAATGATTAATCCATTTAGATAGACACTTGAAAATCCTAAGCTTGATCGGGTGTGTCGTGAATGAAAGGATTTTATCTTACTACATAAAGGTTAAGTTTACTAGATTCGTGTAAACGTACTTCACATATTGAGTTCGTCTTCCGGCGCCATCTAGGAGTTCCGTGTAGACCTTAATTTGTTTAATGTCGAT
Source organism: Anisodus tanguticus (assembly GCA_034509755.1). Lineage (NCBI taxonomy): Eukaryota > Viridiplantae > Streptophyta > Magnoliopsida > Solanales > Solanaceae > Anisodus > Anisodus tanguticus. The sequence goes on along the minus strand of CM067544.1, from coordinate 24,166,058 downwards.
ATGAGAAGGCCTGTAAGGTCACACTATGTCGATTGTCCATTTCGATCTAAGGATGTATTGAGAGAGTAATTAAATGTTCGATTTGGAATCGAGATATTTAAATGAATAATGATTATTTTAATTAAGTCAAAATTGAATTTTGGATTTAATTAAGAATGCACTAAAAAATAAATCGAGACAGTGCAGGATCACGTTGAGCGCTGCAGCGCCCGTACCCTAGGGCTGCGGCGCCTCTGCCTTGATTTTTGGGCCAGGCCCAAGGTCAAACCTTAATCCGATTTTGACCTATTTTTCAATTATAAATAGAGGCATTCACCTCATTATTTAACACACCAATTCTGAAAATCATTCTAAGCCTTAGAGACTTAGAATCAAATACTCTTCGAACCTCTGTCGGATTTCCTAGCTTTCCGAAGGAGAAATACATTGAAGCTTGGAGCTTGCAATTGGAAGGGCAATCTTGTGTGCACCTCACAGTTGATAAAGATTCCAGATAATTATAACTTGTAAGTATATGTTTTATGTTACAAGTTTCATTGTTGTATAACCATACCAGAAATTATTGTTGGGGTAAATAAGAAACAAAACTTTTAAACTTCCGTTGTGCCTTATTTATGTGTTTTGAACCCAACAAAAACTTACAGAAACAACTTCAGATATTGAAGAAATAAATGAGCCTAAAACTAACACAGAGGAGCAAGGTGAAGAACACAACAATGAGAAAAAAAGAGATGAAAAATGGTATGTAGAAGACTGAAGATGGGAAGTATTCAGATAGCTAACTTGTCATTGACATATATGTGAAGTTAGACTATGAGAAAGCAGTCCATAATAAACATCATCAAGGAGATACTCAAGAAAAGGATAATCGTCAAAGAAAGGAAGAATCAGTGGAGTCAAGTAATCAAAACAACAACAAAAAACAGAATCAAAATAATGAAGAAAACACTAGCAGAAGAAGTAGAAGTAGACACAGAAGCAGAAGAAGGAAACATAACGATGGTAACAAAGATCAAGAGAAGGATCAGAAGGAAGAAGAAGAGAGTCAAGAAGGAAAGACAAATGGAAAAAAGCATAATCAGGAAGGGAGAAAAAAATGACAGTGACAATGCTAGTTCTACTCTCAAAAGTAAGAATAGAAGACAAAGATCATCATTCCTTAATTCACAATGATTATTAATATTATCTTTTGGAAAATTAGGTACATGAGATCAAAAAGCAATTCATATACTCAAATTACTTGCTAGAATTAACAAACTGGTTTTTATTGCTCTATTTGAATCTTTTGTTGATAAAAGCAAGATAGAAGGTTACAAAAAGTTTTTTGAATACCAACATTGTGTTTCCAATTCTAATGGAAAAAATTGGTGTTTTTAGAATTATATGGATCATACATAGGTGGTAGAGGACAATTAACAACATATTACTCTTAACATGAAGGATAACATGGATGACACAGGTTCTTACATAATTGTTGTTTATGCAAAATGCATATCTGCAGAAAGGAAGATCTCTGGGACTGTATTGACAACCTTAATAATTTCATAGATGGGCCTTGGTGCATTGGGGGAGACTTTAATATTATAATTGATCCTGCTGAAAAGATTGGAGGTAAACCTTACAGGGGTAGAAAAGTTTGGACTTTATTAGCATTATGAAAGCATGTGGATATATGGACATTGGTTACAATGATCCAAATTTTACTTGGTGCAACAATAGAAGACCAAGGAAGAGAATCTGAAAGAGACTTAATAGAATCCTGATTAATGATCAATGGACTCAATTTTTCAATCATAATGAGGTCAAACACCTAGCCAGAATTGGTTCTGACCATAAACCTTTGTTGATGAAGTCTCATAATGATCAACAACAACACATCAAGTATTTTATATTTTTGAACTTCCGGACCAAATGGTAAGAATTGAATCCCTTCATTATTATTCTTTCAAATATACAACATATATACATGGACTAAAGGAAGACTATTCTAGAAGACTACTATTCTACTTTACCTAATTTACAAGATCCTAATTAGAATTACAATAATTAAAATAATTACAATATCAATTATAATAATGAGGGAGGTGATTATGGGATCTTCCCATAATCACTCTAACAGTCCCCCGCAGTCTTAGCTGGAGGTTCTCGGATGCTGAGACTATCCCTGAAATCATCAAAAAGTACGTGCGAAAGACCTTTTGTAAAGATGTCAGCTATCTGATAACGGGGCGGCACGTGGAGAACACGAACTTGACCACGGGCAACTTTTTCTACAACAAATAAGATATCATTTCAATGTGTTTCGTGCGTTGATGCTAACAAGATGGCCAGACAAATAGATCACACTCACATTGTCACAATAGACCAATGTGGCCTTTTCAATTGGACAATGGAGCTCCAGTAGCAGATTACGGAGCCAACATAATTCAGCAACATCATTTGCCACCCCTTGGTATTTTGCCTCTGCACTTGACCGAGATAGTGTGGATTGGCGTTTGGAGGACCATGATATGAGATTGTCACCTAAGAACACACAATAGTCGGAAGTGTAACGACGTGTGTCTCGGCAGCCACCCCAATCAGCATCAATGTAAGCAGAAAGACTTGAGACGGATGACTTATAGAGATGAAGTCCAAAATGTAGAGTACCCTTAATATATCAGAATCCTCTTGAGATCCCCCATATGTTCATCCTTCGATCATGCATGTGTAACATAATTTGTTGGACCGCATAGGAAATGTTAGGCCTCGTAAAAGTCAGATACTGTAATGCACTTGCAAGGCTGCGTAATTTGTGGGGTCGCCTGTATGGAGTTCCTGAAGCGTTGCTCAACTTCGCCTTTGTGTCAACCGGAGTATGGGAAGATTTGCATGAAAACATCCATGCTTTGTCAAGTATCTCCACGGCATACTTCTTTTGACTGAGAAACAAACCACCTGCATAGTGAGTGATATCAATGCCAAAAAATAATTCAACGGACCCAAGTCCTTCATTGCAAATTTTGCTGCAAGAAGGGATATAATAGACCGGCAAAGTGAAGTTGAAGAGTGTGAGAATAATGTCATCAACATATAGAAGTATATAAGCCATATCAGTGCCCTTCTTATAAATAAAGAGAGACTGATCGGACTTGTTGTGAGAGAATCCCAATTTGGAAACAAATCTTGCAAACCTTTTATACCATGCCCGAGGAGCTTGTTTCAGGCCATATAAGGATTTTCTCAACCAGCACACATGATCTGGACTAACATGATCGCGAAATCCCAATGGTTGATGCATATATACCATTTCCTGCAAATGGCCATGTAAAAATCATTCTTGACATCCAACTGATGAATGGACCATGATTTGGACAATGCCAGACTAAGAACAGTCCTGATAGTTGCAGGCTTGACCACCGGACTGAATGTTTCACCGCAATCTACTCCCACCTGCTGAGACATGCCATCACCAACAAGACGAGCTTTGTATCTCGCAAAAGAACCATCAGAATTCTTTTTATGGCAAAAAAGCCATATAGACCGAATTATGTTCACATTAGATGGTCGTGGTACCAAATCCCACGTCTTATTTTGAATAAGAGCAGTAAATTCATCTAACATGGCAGCTTTCCAATTCGGGTCTGATAAGGCAACTTTGGGATTTTTTGGTATTGGTGAGGGTTGGACCGAGGTGGTTAGGTTAAAATGGTGTTTAGGTCAAAAAATCATGTGCATTGCACGAGTCTCCATGGTCCTTTGAGAAAGTGGGTCGTTGGATGGTTGGGTTGTATTAGGATTTTGGGCCGAGACAGTGGTAGGGTGATTTCGGTATTTTGGGCCGAGGTAGTGGGCCATGTACTGGTCTGGGCCAGCGTGTTACCGGAAGGTGGTGGAGTGATGGGTTGAGTTGTAGGGATTGGTGATGGCCCTAAATTATTATTTTGAGAGTTTAGATGATACCTCAAAATTGGATGAATTCCGTCGTCTAGAAAATCATATGAAGGTGGGGATGCCGCTCGAGATGTAGCAAACGGGAAAATTGATTTATCAAAGATAACATGACGAGAAATAATGATTTTTTCTGTTGACATATCAAAGCATTTATATCCCATATGATTTTGTGGGTACCCCAAAAACACGCAAGGCGTAGATCGAGCTTGAAGTTTATGAATGGTGGTGGACGGAAATAAGGGATAACACAAACACCCAAAACCCCGTAAATGTGTAAATGAAGGGATACAATTGTACAATACCTGAGTAGGGGACACATTGGAGAGTAGTTTACTAGGAAAAATATTTAAGAGATGAGAATATAATAAAATGGAGCTATTTTGATATCAATTTAAAAATATTGCAGAAACGAAAGACACTATATTAACTTTCAAATAAAAGTGGTACAACTTAGAAATAATTTTTTTAGCAGTAGCTTGAGGAAGTTAGATTCACCTGTAATCCTTATCGTTGCGTTTTATCTATTAGCACGTGTAATAGGTCACCTATTTATCATATTTTGTATTCTATAATTATGGTAGAATTAAGATCCTTATTATAAAATGATTTAACATTGTACACCTATATATATTTGTATTAATGGGAAAGACTTCCCAAATGAGATTAATACAATCTTACATGGTATCAGAAGCCAAAACTTCCTTCCTACCCTAATCCCTCAATTTCGACCGCCTCTCTTCTTTTTCAAGCGTTGGAATCCGGCCGTATACCACTAGTATACACCAATATACAATAAATATACCCAACCCCTTATCTCTATAACAAACCGATATACACTGAGTATATGATTGCTACTGCCTCACATACACTCCAAATATACGCCCTGAACCCCAGCATCATTTTTTCCGCGATCTGGAGATTAAACACGGCGGCGTGACAACAATGGCCTCCTCGGCAACTCGCGACCCATGTCACGGCGGCCCAATGGCCTCCTCAACAACTCGATGGGCCTACCGACGGGCCTTGGCTATCAGGCCCAGTGGCTTGTACCCCAGCATCGGCCCAACGGTATGGGACCGACACCACCAGGCCACAATCGACTGGCCTAACATCCTGGGGCTCATCCGTCCGTCCCGTCCAGCCCAAGAAAATTTGGGCCAGGTATTTGGCACTTTGACCTAGTCAATAGCCCGATAATGTATGGTATATGGACACGGGCGCCATGTCTTATCTCACCCACAATTCTGGTAGTCTTCCTCAACTGCGCAAGCTACAAACTCCACAGTCTATTATGATCGGTAACGGTCATCGCATCCCCACTTCTCTCTTAATAACATCTTGTATGCCCCACACATCATCAAAAATCTAATTTTTGTTAGAAAATTTGCCACCGATAATTATGTCTCGATCAATTTTTGATCGGTTTGGATTTTTTGTAATGGACCTCTATACCGAAAAACTATTTACGATATGCAATAGTAAATGGGACCTATATCCTTTCCTACCCACATCCGCTGCTAGTGTCACTCCTCCCATCGTTCTAACAACCATATATCCCTCAACGTGGCATAGTAAACTTGGTCATCCGGGTCTCACATTTTTTATTCTCTTAGAAACCAAAATTTAATCCAATGTAACAAAGGGAAAGGGAACCTATTTTCATATGTGTTACTCTCTCCTTTGATATTATCACGTTGATTTATGGGAAACACGTTAGACTACCATTTATGACTTTTATGGATGATTTCTCCCACTTTCTCACTAAAACCAAATTTGATATTATTCACGATATAAAATGATTTATGGACCTCTCCCATATGGTTTTTCATTTTTCGTGTCCATATACCTCCCCTCAAAATGGTAAAGCCGAAAGAATTCTCCGAACCATTAATAATATGATTCGTACCCTCCTTTTTCATGTGTCTCTCCCTCCTACTTTTTGGTTATATGCACTAAAAATGGTGGAACACATTCTCAATATTTTACCTACCCGTGCGATTAAAAATAGGACACCCACCAAAATTCTCTACCATTGGATCCCTACCTATGAACATCTTAGAATTTTCGGGTGTCTATGTTACCCTAATCTGACATCCATGGCCCCCCACAAATTGGCACCCCGATCTACTCCATGCACATTCCTAGGTTTTCCGTCAAACCATATGGGGTATTTGTGCTATGAACTATCCACCGACAAAATCATCATTTCTCGCCACATCACCTTTGTCGCGTGTCGGTCGATTGCCCCACATCCACCGGTTATCCCATCTCACACCTACGGACTGTCTCCATCGGTAAACCCAGTGTCACCACCATCCATTCCCTGCATTCCAGTCACCCAGTACCCCACTATTGTCACGGTAACCCCAACCGATATACTCACACCACCAAACCAACCTCCCAACCCTACCCCACTACCGACGTCGTATCCCCACCATCCATACCCCAAATGTCGTCGATCTAACCAATCGCCACCACCACCCACCAGTTGTCAAACCCAGAATCCCTATTACAGACACCCCACCCTATCGTACCTAGTTACCCAACAGATCCAGTCACGATGAACAATAACCAAAACCCATCCCCATCGAACAGTAACTAGAAACCAGCCCCACACCAAAATACGAATACTACCCTTGCCCCCATTCACCTCATGGAAACCCGTGCCCAACACGGCATTTTCAAACCCAAATTAGCCAAAATAGACCCTAATTGGAATGCGGCCATGTGTGATGAATTTAATATTTTAACAAAAAAACACTTAGGATTTGGTTCTTCGACCGGAGGGGGTGAATGTGATCCGATGCATATGGTGTTTTCATCACAAATACAGAGACAATGGTGATATAGAGAGGTACAAGGCGAGACTTGTGGCTAATGGAACTAATCAGTAGAAGGGTATTAATTGTGGTGAGATATTTAATCCGGTTGTCAAACCGGCCACCATTCGTGCAGTTCTCAGCATTGCTATGGGTAAGCACTGGCCTATTCATCAACTTGATGTGAAAAATGCATTTCTTCATGGGGAATTGAAAGAAATAGTTTATATGCATCAGTCCGCATGGCTTTGTCCATCTAACATCCCCTCAGTATGTATGTCATCTTCGTAAGTCACTAAATGGCTTGAAACATGCCCCTAGAGCGTGGTATGATTGATTTGCTCAATATATCATGCAGCTTGGGTTTGTGTGCAGCAAATGTGAAATTCTCTATTTATTTTCCATAGAGGTAGTAGCATTGCGTATTTATTATTGTATGTTGATGATATTATACTTACTGCCTCTTCTGAGTTGTTAAAAAATGAGATCATTACACTGCTCAAATTAGAACTCGCTATGAGTGACTAAAGGAAGTTGAGCTATTTTTTAGGGATTTCCGTGACTCGATCTGTCGATTCTATGTTTATTTGTCAACGTACTATGTATGAGGAGATTGTATACATGACTAAAATGACGAATTGCAAGATCATGGCTACTCCAGTTGACTCTAGATCAAAATTTAGTGCCTTGGATGGTGATCTAGTGTCCGATTCCACTCTTTACAGGAGTCTCGCATGTGCACTATAATACCTTACTTTTACCAAGCATGATATTGCTTATGATATTCAGCATGTATGCCCATTTATTCATGCCCCCAAGGAGCCTCATTTTATTGCCCTCAAACGTATCATTCGATATGTTAAAGGCACACTTAATTATGGTTTGCATCTATATCCTCAGCTCCAACCAGGTTGTTTTCATATATGGATGATGATTGGGCAGGTTGTCCGGACACGCGATGCTCCACCTCATGTTATTGTGTGTTCTTAGGGGATAATCTTATTTTTTGGTCTGCCAAGAGGCAACCCACACTGTCTCGTTCGAGTGCAAAAGCAGAATACAAAGGAGTTGCTAATGTTGTTGTTGAGATCTGTTGGCTTCGAAACCTTTTCTTGGAGCTTCAATGTCCATTATGTAAGGCTTCTTTGGTTTATTTTGATAATATATCCGCCATATATCTATCTCATAATCCGGTTCAGCATCAGTGAACCAAGCACATTGAGATGAACATCCACTTTGTTCATGAGAAGGTTGCTCTTGGTCATGTCAGGGTATTGCATGTGCCTTCTTCATATAAATATGCAGACATATTCACAAAGGGCCTTTCTAGACAGCTCTTTCTCGACTTCAGATCCAGTCTTAGCGTCCGGCCTCCTCCCGCTCCGACTGAGAGGGTGTATTAGCACGTGTACTATGTCACCTATTTACCATATTTTGTATTGTATAATTATGGTAAAATTGGGATCCTTATTATAAAAGGATTCAATATTGTACACCTATATATATATTTGTATTAATGAGAAAGACTCCCAAAGGTCCCAAAGGGAGATTAATACAATCTTACATTATCCATTATTTATTGACCAAGTAGCTTATTGTCAAGTAATCTTAATAAATTTAATCTTTTAAGTATTCAAGAAAACTTGTCAAAATACAAAAAAGATGATATAATTGCTTTTATCAACTTCAGTAATGGATATAAAACATCAAACCAGAAAAGAGAGAAAATAAGATAATACCTGATAAACATTTTAATAGAATCTTATTCCTATTTTTAAAACCTTATTTCTCTAAAAGATGGAAATCACTAATTTAATCTTTATTTACCTATATACATTTTATAATGTCACACATTGTGTGGATACAAAAATTAGAATCATGTGAAATAGATGGTGCGATCCACGGTTATGTATAATCTCTAGAGTCATGAACTTATTGCTAATCTTGTGATAATACTTCTGTTAATCGAAACTTTTCATTTAACGTTGGTGCATACGTCTGTAGAAAGTAAACGGATAATATTATCGCAATACACCAAGGTTGCCTTCGAATATGACAATGAAGCTCTAAAAGTAAATTACGTAATCAACATGATCCTGAGACCACATTAGTGACCCCTCAATATTCTTAACTTGAGCGGGATAGAGTTACGCGGAGACCAGGAGACCAAGTTGTTGCCAAGGAACATACAATAGCCAGACGTCAACCGTCCGGTGTCAGGACAACCACCCCGGTCAACATCTGTGTATGAGACAAGTGTGGATGGCGAGGAAGGATATAAATGCAAACCATAGTCCAGTGTACCCTGAATATACCTAATGATGCATTTGATTGCATTCATGTGCTCAATTCGGGGATCATGCATGAATAAACACACCTGCTGGATGGCATACATAATATCCGATCTTGTAAAAGTAAGATATTGAACGGCCCCTGCAAGACTGCGATAGCGGGTCGGGTCCTCGTATGGTGCGCCGGCCGCGGTACTAAGCTTGGGTTTTGTATCAACTGGAGTGGAAGTGGACTTACAGGATGACATCCCAGCCCTCTCAACGATCTCAGCTGCATACTTTCTTTGAGACAAAAACAAACCATCTGAATGATGCTTGACGGCAATCCCCAAAAAGTAACTCAATGGCCCTAAGTCTTTCATATAAAACTCAGAGCTGAGCATGGTCATGATAGACTGGCGCAAGGCATCAGAAGAGGCAGTCAAAATGATATCATCCATATACAACAGAATGTAGGCCAAGGACGAACCACGATGGTAGATGAACAGGGAATTATCTGACATGCTGTGAGTGAACCCAATAGTCGAAACATAGTCAGCAAACATTGTATACCAGGCCCGTGAAGACTGCTTAAGCCCATATAAGGACTTTTTCAACAAACCGACATGATGAGGACGGTTGGGATCCCTGAATCCCAACGGCTGATGCATATAGACTGTTTCCTTGAGATTACCATGTAGGAAAGCATTCTTGACATCCAACTGATGAATAGGCCATGCCTTTGAAAGAGTCAAGCTAAGCACAATGCGAATGGTAGCCAGTTTGACCTCCGGACTGAACGTCTCCCCACAATTTATATCAACCTGCTGAGTCTTATCATCACCCACAAGCCGCGCCTTATGTCGAGCAAATGAACCATCTGAATTCTCCTTATGAGCAAAAATCCATATAGACCTGATAACATAAATACCAGATGAACGGGGCACCAACTCCCATGTCTTATTATCAATAAGAGCATTATATTCATCAATCATAGCAATTTTCCAATTCGGGTCATTTAAGGCAGACACATGATTACGGGGCAAGGGGGATTTAGCGACATTAGAATGTAAATTAAAATGTCTTTTAGGTGTAAAAATACCCCGCTGACTACGAGTGACCAGTTTATGACTCGATGACAAATTGAGTGAATTTTGGGAATTTGCTGGGCTCGGGATGGAGTGGCCATCAGGCAGTGGGCCTGCTAGCCCAAATCGGCAAATTGACACGGGAACTGGACCAGTTCCAGAATTGGGCTGGATTGGCCCAATCGCTGGAACTGATCCAGTGATGGCAGTTTGTGACGGAATACTAGGGCTAGCGGGCAATGGGCCCGCTGGAGGATTTTGGGTGTGGGTTATGTCTGAAAAATGGTGAGTAATATACGAGGATATACCATCATCCAAAAAATTATACGAACTAGGCTCAGGAGTATGAACTTTAGTAAATGGAAATTGGGTTTCATCAAAATTACATGGCGATTAATTATGATTTTCTTGGAGGATAAATTAAAGCATTTGTAACCACGATGATTAGACGGATAACCCAAAAACACACACGGAGTAGATTGGGCCTGAAGTTTGTTAATTGTGGTGGATGGGAATAACGGATAACATAAGCACCCAAAAATCTGAAGATGAGAATAAGACAGATTTTTATTATATAAAATTTGTAGGGGGGAAGAATATGTCAGACCTTTGGAAGGAATTATGTTAAGGAGATATGTCGCCATTTGAAGAGCGTGATGCCAAAAATATGGGGGTACGGAAGCATGAATTAAGAAAGTTCGGACAATGTTATTTATGGAACGAATTTTGCATTCGGCTTTCCCTTTTGGTGAATATGTACGAGGACACGAAAAACGAAAATTGATCCCATTATTTGCACAGAACTCCTAAAACTCCCTATTGTCATACTCTTTTTCATTATCACACTGAATTTTTTTATTTCTCTTTTGAATTGTGTTCTAATGAATGCTCTAAACTTTAGGAAGACGGAAAATACTTGAGATTTATTTGCAATTGGAAACGTCCACAAAAATTTAGAATAATCATCCAAAAAAAGAACATAATACCGATGACCCAACAAACTTAGAATAGGAGACGTCCATAGGTCGCTATGAATAATATCAAATGGCATTGAAGTATGAGAATTTGAGTCTACAAATGGCAACTTAACACTTTTTCCTAACGAACAAGACTGACAAATTGGAGTACGACTTGTACCCTTACAAGAAATAAAACTATTTTTATCTAAAACAGACAAAATAGAGGATCCCGGAGACCTAGGCGAGCATGCCACAAGGAAGGAGAGATGGTGACAAAGGCTGATGGCAAGGCCTGACTCGATGGACTGAAACCGGGCGTGATATGATAAAGATCTCCCCTACTATCACACCTCATGAGAGGACTCCCCATCTTGAAATCCTTCACAGAGAAACCAAAAGGATCAAATTCAACAGAAATGGAATTGTCAGTGGTGAATTTTTGGACAGACACTAAGTTTTAATCAATTTTGGGGCATGTAAAGTATTTTTCAAGATAAGGGGAGGATTGGGGGGAGATAGAGTTTTATGACCATAACCCTGAATTGGAATAGAGTTACCATTACCGACAATTATACCACGAGGGTTGCTCAAATTGGCATAAAACGAGAGAGTACCTTGATCGGAGGTCATGTGTGTCGTTGCGCCGGTGTCCATGTACTTTGGATTCGGTTGCGTCAACTCAAGTGTGTGCATCACGGCTTCGATATCTGTCTGAATGGGGCCTGCTGCGTGGTGAGCTTGCGGAGGCCGGGGCCCAAGAATTCCAGAACTGGGATGTCCGTAACTGCCGGAATTACTGGACCAGTGGGCAGTGGGCCATGACTGCTGATTGTTGAGTTTCAGTTTTAATTATTGATATTACCTACATATGAATTTAAATTATATTTTTTTTATTGATTATCTATTAAGATTCTGTTAGTTGACCTTATCCGTAGAATATGAATTGTCTTATCATAATTCAAGGATATCTCATCTCAAATTCAAATGTTCCTCATCCTTCTAAGTATATATATTTCTACACTATAATTTCTTATTTATGTAATTGTTCTTTTTCTTGTTCCATATCTATTGTGTTTGCATTTTTAATTTTTTATCATATGATTGTTTATTAGTTTTCCACTTCTGTCCTTGTCTATCACTCCTCTTTTAATATAATAGAAGTAAATATTTTGTACTCCCGAAATTATACTTTATTTAATATTTCTATTGTATTACGCAAAAATTCTTCATTAATTATATTTATATAAAATAAATATCATTTCTTCCGCTATAAATAACGTAAATCAATCCAAACTTGAGATTCTAAGATTATTGGGCATCTCAACCTGATAATTTAACAATCTTTTAGCAGGACTTTACTTGGTTGCTTGAACTCTTTGTAACTTATAAACAAAGATTCTAAACTATAAATTATTTTATAAATTATATTGATATTTTAGAAATAAAATATTATATAAATCATATACAACATGAAATAAAGTTTCATTTTCTTTGTTTTTTCAACCGAAAATCTAAATTTAATTTTAAATATTAAAATTATCTACTTGAGAATTCAAAATAATATTTTATATTTTTCTTTTCATTCTTCTATTGTTTCATTTTTATTGTTAAATTAAGATTTCAATTACATGATCTTATTGAGATAGTGTTACTTTTCTATTGTTACACAAAAACGTTCTCAGAATTTAAATAACTTTATCCTTCTATATTTTCACACTGAAATTTTGATGTTTGTTTTTCTGATTTTGCGTTGCTGCATTCCGATTATGGAATTTCATTCACGCTTTATATTTGTTAGCAATATTTTTGAGAATTATTTATTTACTTTGTTTTATTTTTAAGTTCAATTATTGGCAATTTGGTATCCTTACTCTTAGTCAGGCTCTTTCAAAACGGGGAGAAACTATTTATCATCTTACATATTCTGCAAAAGGAACTTAGCAAAGAAGTGAAGTTAGTTTTTATATGGATTCTTGGATTGAAATATACCACAAGAGAGAAGATTGATATTTGTCTTGTCTTTCAACTCAATAATGTACCCCGTGGATGTGCGATGCTTGTTCTTTCTGCAAGAACGCAGATGACTTGTTAATGTTATTGAAAAGGCTGATTGACATTTAATATTAAATAATTAAATATTAGTAAATTAAAACATCGTAAGGAAATGATTATGAACATCTTTGATTAAAATATTATTCAATTAGCATAAGTAAACGAACAAATCACGTAAATTTACAAAAGTCATAGCATGTACATATGTTAAAAACTCATTGCAGAATGTACACACATTAAAAACTCAATATAAAATTACAACTCAAGTAAATAATTAATTGCTACAAAATTCTAGGCCAAGAAAAATGCTCAAGTTACTGCTAAATCTAAATAAAGAAAATAACACCAAAATAGAGACGACTTTAATGTTAGTCTAAAAGATATTTGAAATCAATGAGATCAATTCAAAATTTTCCATATCTAATACCTGATGAAACAGAAGAAGATATATAGAAAATTTTAAAAGTTAACCATTTACAATAATTAATGATCTTCACCATAATAAGTTTATTTAAAGGTGAGACTACGATAAAATTAATTACATTAACAGTAATTTATTAACTTTTAAGAAAGTTGCCACCATATTTTTTCATTGGCACGGTCAACTCCTACACCCCCAACATCCAGGTTTCAAACACTATAAAAAAGAATCTACTACAGTTTTAACTTTTAAGTATTATGAGATGTTTTTAGGATCCAAAAAATATCTGCACAATGATACTCACATCTTGCAATATGGAAAAAGAAGCGACTAACAAACTAAATTGTAACGATTTGTTCCGTCGTTAATTGTACTTTGACCATTTTATCCTCGTTAACTCGAATTCCGAAGTTATCGGACGATTCTAGTAAAAGTTGAGAAATTAGAACCTTAAAGATGAAAATGTTGACCAAAAGTTGACTTTTGTGTGAACGGACCTTTTTCAAAATTCTGTCATTTTCGTGAGGTTCGGAGGGTCGTTTATGACTTGGTGGGATAGTTGGTTCGGCTCCCGAGGCCCTCAGGAGCATTTTTTGCTATTGGTGGAAAAACTAGTACTTGTAAAAATAAACCTCCGATGGAAATTCCAAGACCGCGAATGAGTCCATAGCGTATTTTTACATATGTGTACATATCTAGTTTATGTCGGGGTGATCTCCAGTGATTATCGAATTTCGAGTTGAAATTTGTTTAAGTATGAAAGTTTCTAGTTTCTGGTGTACTCGTTGGGGCAGGCCTCAGTGCGCCCCAGCGGAAAGAGTCCGCTGCAACATGTGGTGATCCGTTGTAGCGAGCTTTTGGGATTTAGGCAAGGGACCGCAGACGCGGGTGTGGACCGTGGGCGCGGGTCCGCTGCAGTGGGCCTCTGGCCGCTCCGGCGGACGACGGGAATTTCATAATGCTTTTTAGTGTCATTAAAACCCTACACTTACTCATTTCAAAAACACACCTCCAAAACACTCTTAGGGCAACTCCAAGCAATTTCAAGTGATTTCTTCCATTGTTAAGCTTTCTTAACCTTGTATTACCCTTATTTAGTTTCTTTAAATTGATTAAATGGGGAAATAACCTAGAATTTAATTGAGGACGAAGAGTTCAACCTATTTAGGGTTGGTTTGATGGTTAAGATTGAAAGTGAGAATTAATTGGTGGGTTTTGTTAATCTAAGAATGTTTTTCACTATTTAGTACTTGTTAAGCTTGAATATTCCATTATCGTTGATAAAATTGAATGTTGGAAACTAGGATTCATACCCAAAATTGGGGGTTTTGTTTGTAAGATATAATTATCTCAATGTTGAGTTGATTTAGCAAATTGGTTAGTAGGATTGGACTGCTAGAACATTGAATTTCATAGTTCACTTTTAAAATGACTGTTTTACCCCCATAAGCATGTTTTCCCCGCTCTTCCCTTTCCTGTTTAGATTCCAAGGATTAGTGTAATGTTTTGGGTGTTGTTAATTTCCTTCTCTAACATAGACTTCGATAATATTAGACTTCGAGTACAAACGTGATCCTTGGAAAGGCAAGGTTCTTTGTGATCATGTGTGGCTAATGCTAGGCATCCAGGTAGGTTATGGCTTACCTTCTGGTTAGACTTTGGTTAGCAAAGTGTATGAGTAGTTAGATTGTGTTGGAGAAAGCATGTAAGCCCACATACTTCTTCATCTTGATGCCCAGCAGGCAGCGAGCGGTGTCACTCCTGGTGGATCTCATACCAGGGTAGGATTTCATACTCCCAAGCAGGGACAGACACAGGGGGTGCAACCTGCTACTACCATGGCCCCGCGTATTGATGGTTTCCCAACCCCTAAGGGCACTCCTAGGCCGGTAGTAGCTCAGGCTTTGACTCTCAGAGATATGTTACTGAAGATGGAGCCGCCTAAGTTTCATTATACCCGCAGTGAGGATGTGTATGTGTTTATCAATTACATCTATGGTAGGTTGTATAAGATGGGGATTGTTGAGTCCCATGGCATGTATTATGTATCTTTTCATCTTCGCGATGATATGAAGACTTAGTAGAGGTATTTTATTGAGATTAGGCCAGCTAGTTCACCTCCACTTTTGTGGGTTCAGTTTCACTGGGTATTCCTAGAGAAGTACATGACTAATACTTTGAGAGATTAAGCGCAGGGATGGGTTCACTCATTTGCGACAAAAAGGTATGTCGGTGGCTGAGTATGAGTCCAGATTCTTATTTTTGGCTCAATATACATTGCACATGATTTCAATAGAGATTGAGAGAGTCCATAAGTTCATCAATGGGCTTGTTCTTTCACTTCATATTCCATGTCTTCAGCATGTGGCTAGGTGGTCTACCTTTTAGATGATTGTGGATCATGTTATAAGTGTTGAGGCTGCCAAGGTTTGAGCTTTTAGAGGGTCTAATGAGGAGAGACCCCATCAGCATGGTCAGTTTAGTGGTTCTTCCAGTCATCGAGGTGGGGGTCAGCCTTTCCAGACCTATCATTCACCCTTCAGTCATCCGATTCAGTCTGTATTGCAGACATCTTCTGGTAGTTCTTCTAGGCAAATTGGGCATGAGGCTGGATAGTCTTATGGAGGTTCTTTCTCCCGACTAGCTAATCGTGATGGTCCATCCCATTCTTCAGCCTCTGTATATCAGCCTCCAACGCCCAGAGTGTGTTATTATTGTGGTGAGATGAGCCACTTCAAGAGAGAGTGTCCCTAGGTTAGAGAGTGTAGGACTCAATAGGATTATAGGTTCTAGACCCCTAGGACTCGGCATCTTCTGGTAGTTAGGGTGATTTTTGAGCGAGTGACGGTGATTAGTCAGGCTGCAGTATTTCTCAGACTTCTAGGGACGGACATTAGTTCGGGAGAGTTGGTGAGAGCGGCTGTGGTGGTGCATTATGTTATGCATTTCGAGTAGGCTGGAAGTAGAGGCTTGGATGTTGTGATCTCAAGTAATATTTTTGTTCATCGTCGGTCGGCTATGGTCCTATTTGATCTAGGGTCTACTTACTCATATGTGTCTTCTTATCATTCGGTTGGATAAGATTTGACTTGTGACCTTCTTGACTTGCCTATTTATGTATCTACTTTGGTCGGGGATTCTGTGTTGGTTGATAGAGTCTAGTAGAATTGCTTAGTTACTTTTATGGGGTACAACACATGTGTAGACTTGATGATTCTTGATATGTTAGATTTTGATGTTATGCTTGGCATGACTTTGTTATCTCTGTACCACGTGATCTTAGACTATCATGCTAAGATACTTACTTTAGCCATGCCTAGGATTCCTAGACTTGAGTGGAGGGGTACTTCTAGTTTCGCTCCAAGGAGGATTTTGTTACCCCCGTGCGAAGAAACTTGTTAACAAGGGATGTTTGGATTATTTGGCTCATGTTCGTGATACCAGTGTGGATTCTCCATCCCTTAAGTCTGTGTGTGTGGTTTGTGACTTTGCGAATGTGTTTCCTACCTATTTTCTAGGTATGCCACCCGATTGTGATATTGATTTCAACATTGATTTGGAGTCGAGCACTCGCCCTATTTCTATTGCACCTTATAGGATGGCACATGTTGAGTTGAAAAAGCAATTACACGATCTTCTGAATAAGGGGTTCATTAGACCGAGTATCTCCCTTGGGGTGCTCCGGTGTTGTTTGTGAAGAAGAAAGACAATACGATGAGGATGTGCATAGACTACCATCAGTTGAACAAGGTTACCATAAGTAATAAGTACTTGTATCGACGACTTATTCGACCAGCTTCAGGGTGCTTCGGTATTTTCAAAGATTGACTTGAGGTCAGGCTATCACCAGTTGAAGATTAATGTCGAAGATATTTTCAAAGACGGCCTTTAGAACTTGTTATGGTCACTACGAGTTCCTTGTGATGTCTTTTGGGCTTATGAATGGCATTTTGCATGAGATACTTGGATTCCTTCGTTATTATTTCCATTGATGATATCTTGATATATTTGAAGAACAAAAAAATCATGAGCAATATTTGAGGATTGTCATTGGGTTGTTAAGGGAGAATGAGCTTTATGCCAAGTTTTGAAATGCAAGTTCTGGCTTGATTCGGTGGAATTGTTGGGCCATGTAGTGACAAAGGAGGGGATTATGGTTGATCCCAAAAAGATTGAGGCTGTTAGAGATTGACCGAGGTGCGTACTATCATGATTGAGATTCGTAGCTTTATGGAGTTGGCTAGTTATTATCGCTGATTCGTGAATGGATTTGCTTCCATTGCTTCGTATATGACTAGATTGACTTAGAAGAAGATTCCTTTTCAGTGGTCCGATGCTTGTGAGGAGAGCTTTCAAAAGCTCAAGACTTTGTTGACATTATCTATGGAGGGTAATTAATTGGTTTATTATGATGCATCACGTATAAGTTTGGGCGCGGTATTGATGCAAGAGGGCAAGGTCATTGCATATGCTTCTAGGAAGTTGAAGATTCATGAGAAGAACTACCCTACGCATATTTGGAGTTGTTAGCGATGGTCTTTGCCTTGAAGATTTGGAGGCATTATCTTTATGGGTTCCACTGTGAGGTATTTATCGATCATCGCAGCCTACATCATGTATTCACTCAAACATATCTAAATTCTAGGTAGCGTAGATGGATGAAGCTTCTGAAAGATTATGATATCGTACTTTACTATACGGGTAAGGCGAATATGGTGGATGATGCCTTGAGTCGCAAGGCGGTGAGTATGGGTAGCTTGGCTAGATTGGTTGATTCTTAGCGTTCCTTAGCCATAGAGGTTCATACTCTGGCTAACAGTTTTGTACGGTTGAATCTTTGACATCCGGGCCGAGTTTTAGCATGTGTTGAGATGAGGTCGTCTCTCTTAATGGAGATCAAGACTTGACAGTTTGAGGACCCTCAGTTATGCAAGATTCGTGACAAGGTGTTGTGTGGTGAGGCCAATGAGGTCGTGCTTGATAGTGAGGAAGTTCTAAGAATTAGGGGACGGTTGTGCGTTCCTCGTATTGGCAATTTTATTCATGTGATATTGAGGAGCCCCATAGCTCCCGTTATTCCATTCACCCTGGTTCTATTAAGATGTGTCATGACTTGAGACAACATTACTGGTGGGATCGGATGAAGAGTAATATTATAGATTTTATGGTCCGATATGGAAATTGTTAGCAGGTGAAGTATGAGCACCAGAGACCCGGTGGTGTACTTCATAGGATGCCCATTCCCAAGTGGAAGTAGGAGAGGATCGCCATGGATTTTGTTGTAGGTCTTCAGAAGACCTTGGACAAATTTGATTCAGTTTGGGTCATTATACATAGACTGACTTTCCGGTTCAGGTTACTTACAATGCAGAGAAGTTAGCTAGAATTTGCATTCTTGAGATTGTGCGGTTGCACAATGTTCCTATTTCTATGATCTCCGATCGAGGCCCTCGATTTACTTCCCACTTCTGGCGGACATTACAGGAAAAGTTGGGTACTCAGTTGGATCTTAGTACCACTTTTCATCCCCAGACTGACAGATAGTCCGAGAGGACTATTCATGTGCTCGAGGACATGTTGAGATCTTGTGTTACTTATTTTGGTGGTCATTAGGACCAATTCTTATCCGTGGCTGAGCTCACGTAAAACAATAGCTATCATTCCAACATTAATATGGCGCCATTTGAGGCCTTATATGGTAGGAGGTGTCGTTCTCCTATTGGATGGTTTGATGATTTTGAGGTTCGGCCATGGGGTACAGATTTATTGAAAGAGTCCTTAGACAAAGTGAAGCTTATTCGGGAAAAGCTTCTGACAGCTCAAAGTCGATAGAAGATGTATACGGACTGGAAGGTCCGAGACTTGGAGTTTATAGAGGGTAAGCAGGTTCTTTTGAAGATATCACACATAAAGGGTGTGATGCATTTTGAGATTCTTCGTCGTGTTGGTATTGTTGCTTACGAGTTGTCTTTGCCACCAGGCTTGTTGGGTGTTCATCTAGTTTTCCATGTTTTCATGTTAAAGAAGTACTATAGAGATGTGTCTTATATCATTCGTTAGGATTCAGTGTTACTTGATGAGAATCTATCCTATGAGGAGGAGCCTTTAGCGATCTTGGATAGACATGTTAGGAAGTTGAGGATGAAGGAGATAGCTTTCGTGAAAGTTCAATGGAAGAATCGACCTGTCGAGGAGGCTACTTGAGAGACTGAGTCTGATATGCGTGCCAGACATCCTCGGTTATTTTTTGACTCAAGTACTTTTCTCCTCTTTTCTTTTTCTTGTCACTCGAGGATGAGCGATTGTTTAACCGGTATCTGATGTAACAACATGTTCCGTCGTTACTTGTTCTTTGACCACTTTACCCTCGTTAACTCAAATCCCGAAGTTATCGGACGATTCTAGTAGAAGTTGAGAAATTAGAACCTTAAAATATTAAAGCATTGACCAAAAGTTGACTTTTATATGAACAGACCTTTTCAGAATTTTGTCGATTCTGTGAGGCGGAGGGTCGTTTATGACTAGGTGAGATAGTTTGTTTGAATCTCGAGGCCCTCGGGAGCAATTTTTGCTATTGGTGAGAAAATTAGTTTAGCTCGTTGAGGGTTGACTTGTAGAAATAGACCTCTGATGGAAATTTTGAAATCGTGAGTGAGTATGTAACGTATTTTTACGTATGTGTACATATCTGGTTTGTTTCGGGAGGTCTCGAGTGATTATCAGATTTTGGGTTGAAATTTATTTAAGTATGAAAGTTGTTTGTTTCTGGTGTACTGGGTGGGGCGGGCCTTAGTGCGCCCCCAACGGAAAGGTCTGCTGCAGTGGATGGTGATCCGCTGCAATGAGCTTTTGAGATTTTGGAAAGGGACCGAAGGCGCGGGTATGGACCGCGGGGACAAGTCCGTTGCAACGGACAACGGGAATTTCATAATGTTTTTTAGTGTCATTAAACTCTACACTTCCTCATTTCGAAAACACACCTCCAAAGCACTCTTAGGGCGACTCCAAGCAATTTCAAGTGATTTCTTCCATTGGTAAGCTTCCTTAACCTGGTATTTAGTTTCTTTAAGTTGATTAAATGATGGAAATAGCCTAGAATCTAATTAGGGAAGAAGTGTCAAACCTAGTTAGGGTTGGTTTGATGGTTAAGCTTGAAAGTGAGAAATGATTTATGGTTTTATTAATCTAGCATGTTTATCACTCTTTAGTACTTGTTAAGCTTGAATCTTCCATTAGTGTTGATAAAATTCAAAGTTGGAAACTAGTGTTCATATCCAAAATTGAGGGTTTTGCTTGTTAGATGCAATTAGCCTAATGTTGAGTTGATTAAGCTAATTAGTTTGTAGGATTGGACTCCTAGAACGTTGAATTTCATAGTTCACTTTTAAAATGATTGTTTTACCCCCATAAGCTTATTTTCCCCCTTCTTCCCTTTTCGATTTAGATTTAAAGGATTAGTGTAATGTTTTGGGTGTTGTTTATTTTCTTCTCTAAAATAGACTTCAATAATATTATACTTCGAGTACGAACGTGATCCTCGGGAGAGCAAGGCTCCTTTATGATCGTGTGTGGCTTCTGCTTGGTATCCAGGTAGGTTATGACTTACCTTCTGGTTAGACTTTGGTTAGCGAAGCGTGTGTGTAGTTAGATTCTGTTCGAGAAAGCATGTAAGCATTCGGGTATAAAATTGGGATGGATTACGTAGGTTGGTTACTGTTGATTGAATATGATTTGTTGCCTCTTTGTAGTTACTAGACTTGTACGTAATGTCATGTCTTATTTGTGATGTAGATGTATTTCACTTATCTTGGCATGTTCATGAAAAGAGGAAAGAAGTTGATATGATAGTGATATTGTGCTAAGTATCGTTGTGTGGCACGATTGGTGATTGATATATTACACTTGATATTGTCATTGCATTGCATTCATCCTCATTTCATGATATATTGATATGACTTATGATTGGCATGATAGTGATGAATGGAAAGGAAACATCTATGATTCATATGACATACTATTAATTAGACATCTCTATGTTGTATGCTACAGAATTGCTAGCGAGGTGTTTGGTGGAAGAGTCATTCTAGGGTGTGTGTTACGGAATGATTGGTACATGGACGTCACGGGTCCCCCATGGGTCATGACTATTGGGACGATGATATATTCTGCCCGGAGCATGTATGGATTGATCTTGTGGCCGTTGCATTGCATTGTATTGCATATTTATTCATCACTCATTCATATATTTTGATCATGACTTGATTTCCTATACTTGGTGGATTATTCTTGGACTGTGCTATTACTTGTACATGATTGTGAGCATGTCTATCTTTTAGCGCCTTTCTTATGCATATGTTTGCTAACTGTTGTCGGCATATGATATCTACCGGTACATAGTGTTTGTATTGATACTACCTTGCTGCATTCTTTTGAGTGCAGAGTACGTGACCGAATCTACATCTTCCCCTCGAGGCTGATCCCGAGGCTACTTGCTGAGTCTTTAGGGTGAGCTTGCTGGACGATCTGCTACCCGGAGAGTCTTTCCTATCATCGTCTTTACTTATTTTCTTGAGACAATATTCCTATCATGAGATTTTGTATTATTCACTTAGAGATTTGGTAGTAGCTCTTGTACGGTTCAGATCATGTTCCTTTGGGGATTGTACTCGTATTCGTATTTTTCACGCTTTTCATTTATGATATGAGTTAGACTTTATATTATTCCGCTTAATTTACTTTGATTGTGGTTGGATTGTTGATTAATGGAAGGGATCTTCTACCGAGGTGGAAATAGAAGATGCCCTCGCGACTTAGTAATTTAAAGTCGGTGACATAAATATATTGAAATAATAATAGGAGACATTGTAGACATCGTGACTTGCATCGAGATAGAAAATATAGTAAGAAAGAATTTATGAAATGATTTCCCGAATATAATATTTGCCAGTTTAATCTTCACATCTTAAAGAACATGTTTCAGAGCCTTACTGTCACATTTTTCCATTTTTATGTCCTATTTTCCTAATATAGAAGTTGAAATCAGATTTAAAGCATCCAATTATTTTCTGCCACTTGGTTAAAATTATTGTGTCCTAAAAAAGAGAAGTGATAAACAGAGCAGTTTTTTAAACTATGTTTACTTTGAAAAAAATATATAGATGTTTAAATTAAAACATAATAACTAAAAAGTAAATTGTTAACTAATTTAAAACGTGGCTTTTAGAACAAAAATAAGAGTCCAACTTTTTCACGATGGTTTTTTCATTTAACGTGGTTTCTGTTATTATTTGTTTTTAAAAAATAATTTAAACTCCAATTTGTTTGGAGGTTTGTTCTAAGTATTAACTACTTAACTAATTATTAATTATTTATGTCATGTGGCTTTTTCTAAGTTGACACTTGACTTAATGTGATGCCTTTTTCTTTGGCTTTTAATAATAGATAGATTATAGCTTTGCTTAGGTTTCCATCACCATATCCCCCACAAATTAACGTTTTATTATTTAATTTATTGGTAACCTTTGAAGAGAAGTCAATCGGTTTAAAGTTAATTTATACTCCCTTTGTCCCAAAATATGTCACATTACGTTTTTTAAGAGTCAAAATATATCAACTTTGACCAATATTTTAAAGTATATTTTTTTATCATATTAATATAAAAAGAATTACAACTTATAATAATAGTTTTCAAATATATAAATTTAAATTTTAAAATATTAAATTAATATAATCTAATTTAACTTTGAAATTTAATCAAATTAACTTCTTTTTTAAAAAATATGAGATATATTTTGGGACTGGGGAAGTATAATATATAACCTAATATCATAACAGCACAAAAAAACCGAGATAGTACACATACCTATTAAGCCGTCTTGTACATCAATCAATGCAAACCGAAGTTTATAAGTAGGTTAAGTCTTCTGCTCCTTCTCTATCATCATATGATAGCTTCAATGGGACAATTGTCGATGTTACTAATGGAGAGACGATATTTGTTTAATCAAATATTATATAAAATCAAGTATTTCAGTTAATGCAAATTCACATAAAAATTATTTCCAGCATCAATAATTTCTACACTCCATTTATTAATTGGTCTATCTAATTGCTGATGAATAGAGAAAGAGAAAAAAAAACGATGAAGAGTACTTGGTCCGTATTACGAATAACTTATTACATGAGAGATAAGGAGCACTCTAAACAAGCTGAAATTGAAAATCGTACGATAGGTCGATCATTGAATTATTCAATTTTGAAGATGTGCATCTCTATATCATATGATGTGAAGAATCAATTACATTTAGTAATCGGACTCTCTGTTATAGTCTTTCCTGTTCACATGTTGTCTCCCCTTTCACATTTCAATCTAATATTATTCCCAATACCCCGTCAACTGCACTTAAACAAGATCCTATTTTGGCATTATTGGACCTTAGTGACACCATGGGGTACTCTATATACAATAAGGAAAACATTTAAAAAATATAGGTTGTCAACGAATTAAATCTTAATGACTATAAGTCTTTTTGTTAGGAGAATAATTTGTTTTTGTTCTCTCGACTCTCTAGGAATTTGTAACCACTGAAAATTTAGGTTAAGTTACTCTAATCAAACACCTATGTGATATGATTTAGCTTTATATATATTCCCTGGATATTACTAATATTATATACTTATAAATTCCCTATAATGAAAACCATCTACAAGTACAGTGATGATATCTCTATATTTCAAAATTAAATATTTACATCCCTTTGAAAGCGGGGGGGGGGGGTGTTGTAATTTTTTCGTTTACTAGTCGACTGCCTTGGATGGTAGTCGATTGTTAAGTGCAAAAATTAAATTGATGAAAGTAAATAACATCAAATGTTTTAGACTAGTTCAGATTCAATATCAATCGTAATTCAGTCCCCTTGGGTTGCAAGAGTGTTTCTCTGCAGCTCTTTTTGTAAATAGGTTTGGTACAATGGTTGTTTTAATGGAGCTCCTACGTCTACACTCAAACACTATTAATCTTTTAATACAATGTCTCACAAGTTATACTATATCTCTATCACTTTTTTGTTTACACTATAAATCACTCAGAATTACAATGCTTATCAAAAGTAGAGTAGAGAACTTGAGACGAATGTATTTTTTATCTTCGTCTATGGAGTCGTCCTTTATAGTTTGAAAATATGGACATTGGACTCTTGAAGATATGGAAACCCAAGAGAATTGATCCTTGAAAAAAGGAATAGTGAATTATATTTTCCAAGAATAAGGTTAGAACTTCTTTAATGTGAATGTTCTTCCTTCCTTGTATCCTTACTATTTGTTCTTCAGTGTTGAAGTTCCCTTGAAACTTTGTACTTGTTTCCATGTTGAAGTACACTTGATTTATGCGATGAGATCGGCTGAATTCAAACTCACGACTTGATTTCCCTTAATAAGAGGGAGAATCTCTTTAATGGTACTTGATTAATATTCTTCCAAGATTTGATTTATTTTATTATCCATTGCTTTCATTAATAAGAAATAGCTTATTTATTTCCTTTTGACTTGTGATGAGTTCCTTGATTTCGTTACTTTGATTGTGTAAGTCAGTTGGGCTTGCAAGCTTCCTTTGATATGGACTTGAGATTCGTGAGTCAGCTGGGCTTGCTTTTTCTACACAAGTAAATTTGTCATCATTAAAATTTTAACGCTAACAATCTATCCCCCTTTTTTATGATGACAACAAGTAAGTAGACATAGTCAACTTCCCGGTTAGTGTGTCGATTAAGACTCCCCCTGAGTAGTTAACTATCGAGTCTGACTTGCTACTCCCCCTGAGTAGTTGACTATAATATTTGTCTCATTTTCTCTCCATTTGACATCAATAAAAAATAAAGAGAATAGAGAGAAACAAGGATTATGGCATACATATCTACAAGGCATATTAGTCTAAACATCAATAGGACTTATGTCCCAACAAAAATAATGTTTAAAACATTCAACCAACCAAACAAGCATATATTCTAAACAAGCCATCCAACACATGCAAAAACAAGTAAGCAGAAAAGTTAGTGTTCCTCATCATCCTCCTGCAACTATGAGAGAGGGATAAGAAATTAGGCCAATGTGCTGACAATGACATTCTTTGTGTCCTCCAGTGTGTCTGAGAATTTTTTGGGCAAGTCACTCACACTTGTCTGCAATTTGATAGACAATTTATCATCTTCTTTCATCACCTAATCCAGTTTTACCCTTAGACGAGCAATATCACTACATGTTTCCTTTGGGATACTTGAATCTTCTCAATATGAAATAGAGAGGATGCCATCAAGTTTTTGAGAATCTCAATTTTTGCATCAATAACATTGAGTTTGGAAAGAACATCCATGGGACACTCAGAGATGACATGAGAGATATCAGAGGGTTTGGTTTTGGAGAGTGAAGCTGGCTGAGGTTCCTCAGGGAATTCCTTGGAAATCCAAGTGTCCCAGAGAGAACATATTTCATACTATCAAAGGCCCTAGAATTATAGCATTTCTTAACATGAGTACTACAATAGTCCTCTAGGTTGATGTGATGGGCCTCAAGAATGCGCATAATGAGCATACCATAAGGAAGACTAGTGGAATTAGAGGCACACTCAACTATGTAGTTAATGATGATGGAGGAAATTTGAGTTTCTTTTGTGAGAGTAAGAATTAGGCAACAAGTTCATCTTTTTGGGAAATATTTGAGAAATAATTAGCACGTGAAACAATGATAGTAGACACTATGTGGCAAAGAACACACAAGCTTCAAAATTGACATTAAAAGGGCCTAACTGAGCAGGAAAAGTAAGAGAATTTGACAGGACCTTTTTGGCTTGGTCAAAGGACACATTTAGGAATAAGGCCAAGAGGTCTTAGGCAAATAAGAGAAACCAGAGCAAGTACAACGAATAATAGAATCAAGAGCATCATAATCCAATACAATATGAGTTCAAAGAACAAGAGTTTTAAGTTCATTAGGCTTTCCTGGTTAGGTTTTGCTTTTATTGATGGAGTCTGAGCATGCATCATGATAAAAAGCCTCTTTCCAAGATTTTAAATGGGAATGGAGTCTATTGTGTCAGATGAAGACGAATGAGCAGAATAATTGGAGTCTATATGAACATGGGAAGAAGGTTTTCCCTTATTTTTAAGCGAGAACTACCGCAAGTAGAGAGGGGTTTGAGGACTTCTGAGTTTTAGCCATGGTTCGCAGAGTGTGATTTTGGAATGGAGAAGTTTTGAGAGATAAATAAGAGAAAATGACGAATAGTTAAGGACAATGGGGTGGACAAGAGTCAAGGAAGATGAGAAGATTTTTGAGAAAGAGAAAAACGGCATGAAAAGGTACGACAAATAGAATGTGATCTGACATTCGTAATAATTATGCCTTTTCATTTGACAAGGAGAAATTTCAAACAAGACAAAATATTTTTAAAAAATAAAAAACACAAATAAGTGCATATATATGAAAAGAAATTTTGGAAAACTTTATAATGTGGTCTAAATAAAGAAAAAAATCATCATAAAGGATTTACAATAATTCATAGGGATTTTCTAAGCATGCAAAGACATTTTTATAGTAGAGGTTTGGTAAAAATATCAACAATTGGTTCTCAGTGCATACAAATTTCAGCTCAAGTATTTCCCTAAGAACATGATCTCTAATGAAGTGATGCTTAATATCTATATGTTTTTCCCTAGAGAGATGTACAAGATTTTTAGTTAAGCAAATAGTACTAGAGTTATCACAAAAGATTTTAACAAGTTTAAACAACAAATCATAGTCACTTAATTATGAATCAACCATAATAATTGAGTACAATATTGTCCAATTGTAATGTATTCATCTTATGTGGTTGATAGACACAACATTATTTCTTGCTATTTCAAGAGATCAAGGCTTTTCCAAGCAGCTGATAGGGAACACTTGTTCTTTTTGTATCATCTTTATCTCCTGCAAAATCAGCATCAGAAAAACCATCCAATTTGAAGGAGTTAGTTTTTGGATACCATAATCCATATGATGTTGTTCCAAGTAAATATCTAATAATTATTTTGACAACACTAACATGAGATTCTTTAGGAGTTGACTAATATGTAGCACATCTGCAAATGTTGAACATAATATTTGGTCGACTAGTAGTAAGATAAAGTAATGAACTAATCACCCCTCTTATATTTAGTCTCATCAACAAGTTTACCTTCATCATCTTTGTGAATTGAGAAAATATGACTCATTGGAGTTCCCATGGTTTTTGCATCATCCATTCCAAATTTGTGAATGAGCTCTTTTATATACTTACTTTGACAGTTGAATATCCCTTGAGCAACCAGTTGAACTTTATGTTTTACTACCTCCCCTGCTTTATTTAGTTTATTTCGGAATACTCATTTGGTACCAACCACTAAAGCATTTTTAGGTTTAAGGACTAGATTCCATACTTTTTTTTCTCAAACTAATCAAGTTCCTCCTTCATAAATTTGACTCAGTGATCATCCTTTAAAGCTTCATCAATTTTCTTTCACTCTAGTTGTGATACGAGATCCATGTTTTCATTATTTTCATTTGAATCTCTAGTCTTCTTTCCTACATTTATGTCACCTATGACAAATTTCATTGCATAGTCAGGTTCACTTCTCCATTCATTTGGAACAGGTCCAACCGTTAAATTAGTCGACTCATTAGTTGTAGTCGTCGACTTTGTACCATTTCTTTGCTCATAGTAGAAGTGATCGTTGTAATTAGTAGCTGACTATCTTCTTCATCTGCAATTTCACTTTTCTCGACCAAGTGATTAGTATCATGAAAAATTACATGAATGGATTTTTCAATAGATAATGTATGCTTATTAAAAACTCTATAAGATCTACTATTTGTTGAGTAACCTAGAAAGATATCTTCATCTCTTTGAGGATCAAACTTACCAAGGTTGTCTTTCCTATTATTGTGGACAAAATACTTACATCCAAAAGGATGAAAGTAGCTTATATTTAGCTTCTTTCCAGTCCACTATTCATGAGGAATTTTCTTCAAGATTGGCCTGATTAAGCACTTGTTCACACATGACAAGTTGTACTTACAACTTCAGTCCAAAAGTGGTATAGTAACTTGTGTTCCACAATTATTGTCCTTGACATATCTTGCAGGGTTCTATTCTTCCATTCAAAAATGATATTTTGTTGAGAAGACCTTAGTGAAGAGAAGTTATGAGTGTACCCTTGTTCATTACAAAACTCTTTAAAGACTTTGTTTTCAAATTCTCCTCCATGATCACTTCTAATGAAAGAAATATAGTATCTTTTTTCTCGTTGTACTTTCTCACAAAAGAACTTAAATTCTTTAGTGTGTCATCTTTATGATCAAGGAATATAATCCAAGTAAAGCGAGAAAAATCATCTATCATAACAAAAATATACCTATTTTCTTCAATACTGGCAGTTCTAGTGGGACCAACAAGGTCCATATGAAGTAGTTGCAATGATTTAGAGGAGGACACATTATCTTTTGAATTAAAAGAGTTTCTAGTTTTCTTACCTTTTTGGCATGTATCACTGATGTGATCCTTTGAGTATTTTAACTTAGGTAATCCTAGAACTAGTTCATGCTTTGCAAGTTTTTCAATTAAGTGAATACTTGCATGTCCAAGTTTCTTGTGCCATAACCATAGATCTTCTCCTATTGACGCTAAATAGATGTTCCCTACATGACTCTTAACTGAGTCTAGCAAATACACATTCTTGTTTTTGCTTCCAGGTAACACAACTTTGCTAGACAAGTCTTCAATGATACATCCTATTTTTCTAAATCTTACCTCAAGGTCAGAGTCACATAGTTTACTTATGCTCAATATGTTGTATTTAAGACCTTTCACCAAATAAACATTAGTAATATCAAATGAATTATTGAAGGCAATAGTTTCTATTCCAATTCCAATTCTAGTTGAGTTATCTCCAAATGTTACTAGTCCTCCATCAAAATTGACAATTGTTTTGAATAAGCTTTTGTCACCAGTCATATGGCTTGAACACGCATTGTCTAAATACCATTTTCCCTTTGATTTCTTCTTGTGGTGTTCTTGCAAAAAAGATAATTAATTTCTTTTAGGTACCCAAACTTTTTTGGGTCCTTGATAGTTAGTCCTAGCAGAGTTTTCATTACTTTTGGGTTTCCATATCCAGATCTGGAGTAGTAGCATAGTGAAATCTGCAGTTATAGGATTTATGCTTAGTTTTACCACAATAAAAATAGGTTTGGAAAAAATGTTCTTTAGTGATATGCTGATTAGTCGACTTGCTTGTATCATTAAATTTAACAGACTTCCTATTAGTTGGCTTAGTTGGCCCCGACTGATTTGTCTTAAGTTAAGTAATAGACTTATCAGTTGAGTTGCTAGTAGTGGAATTGTCACTTATAAGCCTTTTTCCAGTTGACTTGTTGCTACGAGTTGACTGATTAGACCTGGCAGAACTATGACTGGTAGATTTCCGTAAACCATTTAGTTGTAGTTGTAAATCATGAACTTCTTCTTGAAGAAGATCTCTTTCAATTTAACAAACTTCTAAATAATTTTCAGTCTCTATTCTTTTTTAATTTCCTATATTCATCAAAAACTTTATTTAGATCTTCAAGATTTTGATCTAACAGTTCTTAAGTTTCATGACACTTAGATCATGGATAAGGTCTTACCTCGCTAGTTTCACTGATTGTCATGAAGCATACATTCTCAGATTTTTCTTTTTATCTTCTGAGATTTCATCTTCACTCCAGCTACTGAATGCTCTTTGCTTTTTTGACCTCTAAATGATTTCTTCTTTGACTCCGGACATTCAGATGCTATGTGGCCATACTTCCCACACACAACATTTTCCATGATTTATTGGTTGGTCATTAGAAAATCTTCCTTTTTGAAGTTTGAAGTACGTATTCTGTTATTTCTAGATCTCCTCATAGCTTCCATCACATATTTAAATATCATAGCAACTTCATCTTCTCTAATATCATCATCAAATTCTTCAACCTAAGATTTTAATGCTACCACCTTTTTCTTGTTTTCATCTTGTCCAAGATTGTTGAGATAGGTCTTTTTGGATACAATTAGATCTCCTCTTACTTCATCATATGTAAGAGTCTTGAGATTTATGCTTTCAAGAGCAACAACCTTTGCGTGCCATTGTGGAGGTAGACATCTAAGAATTTTCCTTATGTTGTCCATAGAAGAAAAATCTTTTCCTAAGGCTTTGCGTTCTCCTAGAATTTTGTTGAACCTAGAAAACATGTCTTCTACCGTTTCTCCTTTCTTCATCCTGAAAGTCTCATATTCATAGATAAGGAAACTGATGATAGTCTCATTTACTTTGTCAGTACTTTCATAAGTGACCTCAAGCTTGTCCCGCATCTACTTAGCCGTTTCAGATGTGGCGATCTTTTCATATTTTTGTCCATTGATAGCATCGTATAGTAGATTCATGGCCTTTGAATTCTATATGTTCATCAATGTAATCAGCCAAAGAAGCCAATTCATCAGTTAAAGTAGCTCCTTGGATTTTGGCATAGGGATATCTCATAACTTGACAATTATCCAGATCTTCACATCATATGACTTGATGTAAGTTTTCATCCTTACTTTCCAATGAGAGAAATGTTTTCCATTGAAATAGGGTGGTCTGATTTGGGAAGTGCCTTCTTGAAACAAAACTCCAACAATAACATGATTTGACATGATCTTTTCTCACTTGTTGTTAAGCAAACACGAATATGAAACCTTGCTCTGATACCAATTGAAAGTGCAAGAAGGGAGAGTGAATTATAAATTTTTCTTTTACTAGTCGGTTGTTAACAGGGTAAGTGCAAAAATTAAATTGCTGAAAGTAAATAACATCTGATGTTTTATACTGGTTCAGATTCAATGTGAATCTTAATTCAGTCCCCTTGAGTTGCAAAAGTGTTCTCTGTAGCTTTTTTTATAAATAGATTTGGTACAATGGTTGTTTGAATGGAGCTCCTATATATATATATATTCAAACTCTTTTAATCTTTTAATATAGTGCCTCACTAGCTATACTATAAATCTCTTCTCTTTTTTATTTACACTATAAATCACTCACAATTACAATGCTTATGAAAAGTAGAGTAGAGAACTTGAGACGAAGGTATGTTTTTCTTCGTCTATGGAGCCGTCCTTTATAGCTCAAAAAGATGGACGTTGGATTCTTAGAGAGATGGCAATCCAAGAGAATTGATCCTTGGAAAAAGGAATAGTGAATCCTATTTCCAATAATAAGATTAGACCTTCTTAAATACGAATGATCTTCCTTCCTTGTATGCTTACGATCAATTCTTCAATGTTGAAGTGCCCTTGAAACTTGGTACTTATTTCCATGTTGAAGTATACTTGATTGATGCGATGAGATCTGCTGA
This sequence comes from Anisodus tanguticus, assembly GCA_034509755.1. Lineage (NCBI taxonomy): Eukaryota > Viridiplantae > Streptophyta > Magnoliopsida > Solanales > Solanaceae > Anisodus > Anisodus tanguticus. Next base: position 24,134,090 of record CM067544.1, on the reverse strand, counting down.
ATTGAAACTCAAGACTTGATTTCCCTAAATAAGAGGGAGATTTTCTTTAATGGTACTTGATGGATATTCTTCCAAGACTTAATTTATTTCATTAGTCGTTGCTTCCATAAATAAGCAGTAGCTTATTTATTTCTTTTTTACTTGTGATGCGTTCCCTGATTTCGTTACTTTGGGTTGTATAAGTCAGTTGGGCTTGTAAGCTTCTTTTTATATGGACTTGGGCTTTCTGAGTAAGATGGGTTTGCTTTTCCTGCACAAGTAAATTTGTCATCATTAAAATCTTAACTCTAATCTCCTTAAATAATAAAAATTATGCACAAAGGAATATTCATCTAAATAAGTAAATCTTAATAATTTGAACAATAAAATAATAAAAAGGGGCATTTCAATTTCTTATCATGACTTTCTGGATTTATATATGTTTCTTTACCCTTTGGGGACATATTAGACAAATAGATTATGAAGCATGTCTTATTATAGGCAATACTCAAACCTGTAATCATAACATAAGACACCTTTTGTACAAGGATGAAATATTCATCCTCATAAAGGAAAGGACAATCTTCCTCCTCTTGTACCTGTTTTGCTGATGGAATGAACTGGTAGGTAACCCCCCCCCCCACCAATGAGGTGGCTTAATTTTATTTTGAAAAAGAAATAATAAAAACAAATTAAAATAATGTAATGAAAAATTCTCATGCATATATTAAATATTATATCAAGAAAATATAAAAAGCTCACATGTTAAACATGCAAAACTGTTATTAGTACTAGTAATTGATATATTTTATTTAGTAAAATGTCGTGCATTAATTAAAGAAAGAGTTTAACTTTTATGCACTTGTTCATAAAATAAATTATACAATATTGATGTATATAATTTTAACAAGAAACTTAGAGTAATTTATAGTAACTTGCAACTTGATTGTATAAGAAATTTACGCTATATAATTTATAACGGAAATGAGGGAGTAAAAGGAATGCATTGTAGAGTTTTAAAGAACGAAGTACATTTTTAGGGCACCCTTCTACTTCCCTTTTTATTACACGTTTCGATGATTTTAGTACAATGCACACATGCACGGTGCATTTAGAAGGTACTTATATAGGTTGACATTTCTTGACTAACTGTTAATACAAATTCAGAATTTTAAGAGGATGAATGAATTTTTAAAAAAAGATAAAAAAATTATAATGCATCAAATTGAGTTTGATCCCTCAACCTTCAAAATTAAACACAGCACCTTAACTAATGCACTACTCAATCTTTTTTTACCATGGATTCCTTTAAATAATATTAAATACATTTTAAGAATTATACACATAATATATCTAGTTTAATCGGATGATCATGAATTCAGGTGACTCAATTTTTGCCCTTAATTTCGCCCCCGGCCCCGGTCAATATTTAATAGTAATCCAAGAAAATACTGGGAGCGATTACATTATTTTGAGCAACTAATGCAGGTTCACTGTATTCTTGATTTGTTGAAGTCATCAATCTGCATGAGATCTACGTCATCATGTGGCGTTATAGACAGTATTCGCCGAAAACGCGGATACAAACGAGTTCAATAACGAGGGCATATAATAGTAGTACCACTAGTACTGCTACTAGAAAAATGTATTTTTCTGCACGAGAGAAAGGGTCAATTAGCTACGAATCTTTCGTTTTACTTTATATTTATAGTTTCTCTGTCCCTAGGGTATTATTATTTAAGGACTTAAATAATAATTATGTTTTTAATATTTTTTTCTAATTCTTTTTATATATTGTAAATTACTAATTTGCAGAATTATATATTACTTTTTAATATATAAATTTTATTATAAAATATTTTAAAAAATTATATTTAAAATTGAGTCAAATATTAACTGCTTTAACCCTCCTACTTCGAACTCCCACATATAAATTGGACCAGAGGAGTATCTTTTATCTTTTTAGTCTAATTTAAATAGAAGCCACTTTTTATAATCTTTCAATCACAATTTATATTGCATTGTTTGGTTAGATATGTAATTTAAAAATTGTATCTTTTAAATTTCTTTAATCAAACATAAAACTATGTCACCTGCCAAATTAAGGAGTTAGGTCTACGTACATCCTATCCTCTTTAGATTCACTTATGAGATTACACTGGGTACGTATGTTGTTGTTGTTATCTTGCCAAATCACTGTTGAGTGTTTTTGAAAAAAATATGTTGTAAAAAAAATTTGATTGACTATAACTCAACTATTAGAGATAAAATGAGAATTTTAAAATTGAATTGTTTCTAATTATTAAAACGTGATATTTTTTTGGAGCAGACTAAAAAAATAACCACATAATCATTCCATTTTACAACAATGACGTGTTCTATAGTCATAAAAGTATTATGAAAATTTTAAGAACACAAAATTTAAGGGTATTTTTATATGTTCAATTTTTTTTTAAATTTTTTTTTTGTGTCTATTAAAAACTATCCTATAACATGAAGAGCTAGTAACACAATTTGATTTGATTAAAGCAAGTGATCCTTGATACACGGTTTAAAAATGGGATATTATTATATTATTGTTATTACTATAAGATAAGCAATTATTTTATATTCAAAATAAAAAATATAAAAGCTCTGATATTCCATCCAGGGTCAGCACATGTAATTGTCCTCTTCGTTCTTTCTAAAACTTGGAACTCTTGGAATATAATGTACTCCTCAAAAACCTTCTTGAAGGTTACTCATGAGGTATAAAAGAATTAAAAGAAAGGCTGTGTCCAGAAATTGTCGAATGGTTCGGACCAAAAATTATCAAAGGGTTCTATTTGAAAATTGTCGATGGTTTTTATCCAGGAAAAGGAGTCAGGAAGTGGTTCCAATGAAGTAAAAATTGAAAGTGGTTCCATTGACCTAATGTAATTATCTTCTTCAATCCATTCCATTCCATTTAACTTGGATAAATCACTTGATATAATTGGCAGCTCTTTCATATCATAGACAGCTTGATCATGATGTTCTGAATGTTTACAAGATTGTTCATTTTGATATTCGGAGTCTGAAGATTCAGTAAATTGCTCCATTGATGTTGAAAATTTCGTATTTGTTTTGACACGTTTCTTAAGATGAGCATGCCAATGGTTTTTGACATCGTTGTCCGATCTTCCTGGTAATTTTGCAGCAATGGTTGACCATCTGCAACATTTGATACGTTAGGACCATCTATTTAGTGTTGAAGATAATGATCATACTTAGTCGATAAATCTAGCTTATCTGGTTTAATTAGTATGTAATGTGTTAGTGCAACACATACCTGTTTCCAAGTTCCTTCAGTAATTTTATTATCAGTTGGTCTTCTTCATGGCTATAATTCCCTTTCTTCAAACCAGGTCTCAAGTAATTCATCCATCTCAGTCTGCAGCTCTTCCCACATCTTATTAGACCTGAAATCATATATCCAAAATAAAATAAAAAATAAGAACTTCAATTCTCTTCCTAAAAGTTACACCCTCTATTTCAAAAAATAAATCGTCTTTTTAAAAAAAAATTAAACTTTTTATACTTTAGTAATTTTTTAATTTCAACAATTCACGTGATATTTCGGACCAATAAAATTCAAAAGCTATTTTCATACATTACATACATTTTTTTATTACAAATTACAAGATTCAAAATTCTCATATACTTCCTTAAACTCGAAGCTTATAGAAATCCATTCGCCAAAAAGTTAAAAGATACAACATGAATGAAAAAACATTTGGGGCTTCATATATACTAACCAGCATATTTAGGCAATTGCCTCCAATTTGGATGACCAAATCTGTCAACATAAGCTCTCAGTTTGTTTTCCTCATCTTCACTCCATGCACCTCTCTTCATTCCATTTTTGTCAATAGATGGAGTTCTCATCTTCACTCGATCTCTCTCTTTTTTTTCTTCTTATTTTTGATTTCTTTACTTCAAACACTATCTGACAAACTTCAAGTGTAAAGTTTCCGCTCTTATATATATGTGCTACGAGCAGACAATTAAAGCCGTGTTTCTGAATAATTTATATCCCTCAACTAAACCAAACCAGAATTTGTTTGTTTTCAGAATAAAGAATGGAAACTTCCAATAACAACTAGGCCTCAAAAAGTCAAGGCACGCATAGATCCAATATAGAGACGGCTTCAGTATCTTGAATTTAGTGATAAGCTTTAGACACCAACGAATTAATTAAAGATCTAGTGAATACGTATTGATTTAATCTAATTTAGCTTTAAAGTTAGTCAAATTTACTTTCTAAAAGCGAAAATTATCACATACATTGAGATTGAGAGAGTAACTTATTTTTTTTATTTAATTTGTTGATGACCTTTTGAAGAAAAGTCAATCGATGACTTCTGTATTTGTAGTTGTTTTGTGATAGATACCCGTGATATACACGGAATATACACCGTGTATATCACGGGCAGAATGTTCCATATTGGGCTGTTAAGACCCGTGATATACACGGAATATTCATGCCGTGTATATCATGGTTTAGTGGCCTAATTTAGGTTATGTTTAGTTGTAATTAAATTAGAGTTGTACACTTACCATAATTGTATAATTATTGTACAAGTAGAATAAGGTTTTAGGAGTAGAATAGGAATAGGATTTTCCTATTATGAAAATTGTAAATTGTATATATACTCTTTCATTAATGAAAATAATCAAAAGATTATTTCTTTCATGGTATCAGAAGTCTAGGTTCACAAAATCCTATCGACTTTTTTTTCCCGCTGCCTCATTTTCCGAGCTTCTCTCTCGGAATCCGCGCCCTAATTACCTCATCTCCTCCCTAATTTTTCTTCTGAATCCCTTCTTCACATATTGTTCTTTCATTATGTCTACGTCAAAGAACACGTTCCATCTTGCCATTGCAGTTTCTAACATCAAGAACCACATCCCTATTGTTCTTGAGATGGAAAACGTCCAATATGCGACGTGGGCGAAGCTTTTCAAGATTCATGCTCGTTCGCATCAAGTTCTTCATCATATCATTCCTCAGCCGCAGCAAAGAGCCAGCCCCAGAAGATGATCCGATATTATGGACTACTCTTGATGCTACCGTTTTGCAGTGGATTTATTCCACTATCTCTACGAACCTCTTGCAAACAATTCTTGAACCCGATGCTACGGCGATGGAAACTTGGAATATGTTGCGTGACATATTCCAAGATAACAAAACTCCCGTGCTGTTACTCTTGAGCAGGAATTTTCTTATGTTAATATGGAGGATTTTCCGAACGTCTCAGCCTATTGCAAAAGGCTGAAAGAGTTGGCGGACCAACTCCGCAATGTTGGTGCGCCCGTTAGCAATGATCGTCTTGTTCTCCAGATGGTTGTTGGCCTATCCGAGGCTTATAGTGGCGTTGGCACTCTCCTTCGTCAAAGATGGTTGCTGGCCTATCCGAGTCTTATAGTGGCATTGGCACTCTCCTTCGTCAAAGTAATCATCTCCCACGGTTCTATCAAGCCCGGTCCATGCTTACGTTGGAAGAAGCCGGCTTGGCTACAAAGGCATCCAATGCTACTCCGTCCTTCTCCAAAAATTCTGGCCTAGATCGCAACAATGGTGGAGGCAAAAATGGTAAAATACGGAAAACATAATCGGAAGAATAATGGCGGAAACTGAGGTGGAAATAACGGAGGTGGGCCTTAGGGAAATGGTCTGCAAACCAACTGGCGGCAGCCCTGGGGTCTGTGGCCTTGTAACTAGGCCAACGGCATCCCCTATTACCCACATTCGGCCTATCCGGGAAAATGGGCCCAGTTTTTCGGCCCAGCAGTTTAGTCTACGACTAATTTCTGGGCTAGGGAAGCCAGAAGGTGTGCTTGGGCCTCGGCCTGCCCAAGCCCATCATACAGCGGGCCTCACTCCGACGGATATTGAAGTCGCGATGCACACACTTGGATTGACTCTTCCGGATAATAATTGGTACATGGACACTGGCGCCACTTCCCATATGACATTCGACTCAGGTACCCTCTCATCTTATTATAAATTGAGCAATAATCGTGGTATTATTGTTGGTAATGGTCATTCGATTCCAATTCATGGTCACGATAGTGCATTTTTGCCCCCACCCCCACCCCCTCTTATCCGCCTCTTGTCTTGAAAAATACCCTTCATGCCCCTAACTTGATTAAAAATTTGGTGCATATTCGCAAATTCACGACTGATAATTGAGTTTCTGTTAATTTTGATCCTTTTGGATTTTCTGTGAAGGATTTCAAAATGGGGATACCTCTTATGAGATGCAACAGTAGGGGCGATCTTTATCCAATCACCACCGCCAATTCCGTCACTCCAGCCGTGTTCTCAACTTTTGCTGCTCTTGCTCCTTCTTTGTGGCATGCACGTTTGGATCATCCAGGGTCGTCAATTATGTCTTCTTTAAATAAAAATAATTTTATTCATTGTCAGGGTACAAGTCATACTCCAATTTGTCATTCCTATCCTTTAGGAAAACATGTTAGATTACCTTTTGTAGCCTCTACTTCTCGTACTTTAATGTCATTTGATATTATTCATAGCGATTTATGGACATCTCCCATTTTAAGTTATGTGGGCCATCGTTATTATGTTCTTTTTTTGGATGATTTTTCTAATTTTTTATGGACCTTTCCGTTAGCGAAAAAATCACTAGTTTTTTCCATATTCTTAAAATTTAGAGCATTCGTCCGCACTCATTTCGAACGGAAAATAAAAAATATTCAATGTTGCAAAGAATATGATAATGGATTGTTTCGGGATTTTTGTGACACTAATGACATAGTTTTTCATTTCTCTTGTCCACATACTTCCTCATAGAATGGGAAAGCCGAATGAAAAAATCATACCATTAATAATATTGTCCACACTTTATTGGTACGTGCTTCCGTACCCCCTCCATTTTGGCATCATGCTCTACAAGTGGCTACTTATCTTCTTAACATACTTCCTACCAAAGGTTTGACATATTCCTCCCCTCTTTAAATCTTATATAATAAGACTCCTTCGTATTCACATCTTAAGGTCTTTGGCTGCTTATGTTATCCACTCTTTCCGTCAACTACAATTAACAAACGTCAAGCATGTTCAACTCCTTGTGTGTTTTTGGGTTATCCATCTAATCATCGTGGTTACAAGTGTTTTGATTTATCGTCTAATAAAATCATCATTAGTCGCCATGTTATTTTCGATGAATCCCACTTTTCATCCTTTTCCCATATTATCTTTTCATCCTTTTCCCATATCTATCCATATTTTATCAAATTTCATAATATTTCAACTACCAATAATATATCAATTAGATATATGAAGCAACAAGTATTATTAGGAAATAATTTCTTAGACTACTTTAAAACACAAGTTATAAATAATAATACTTTTAGCTTATAAACACCTTGTAATAAATGGATAATATTAAGGAGAATACTACCAATACACACATTAAGACTATGTAACATAAGATCGGATAGGAATAATAACCTACAACTACTAAAAGAAAAATATCTCAATATATTGAAAATGAATTTTGGAGAAAATCCAATACAACTATGGGAAAAAAGAAAAGATATATGCTAAAATCAAGTTGATAAATCCCAATGATATAGTTAGATCAAACCTATTAGATATAGTCCAACATATCAAAAAGAGTTTGAAACCCAGATAAAAGAATTATTACAATTAAAAATGATACAGGAAAGTAAAAGTCCACGTAGTAGCACAACCTTTTTACTAAGAAAACATACTGAACAAAAAAAGAGGAAATGCTAGGATGGTAATTGATTATAGAGAACTAAATAAAAAGACAATATTTGATGGATATTTTTTACCATATAAAAGAAACCTTATTAATAGATTATGAAATAAAAAATGGTTTAGTAAATTTGATTGTAAAAGTGGATTGTGGAAAATAAAACTAACAAATGAATCAAAATCTTTAACAGTCTTTAGTGCCTCTCAAGGACACTACGAATGGAACGTACTACCTTCTGGATTAAAAAATGCACCACCAATATTTCAAAGAAGAATGGACCAAGGGTTCAGAAAATTAACAGAATTTTGTATAGTATATGTTGATAACATATTAATATATAGTGATGATTTGGAAAATCATATAAAACATCTAGAAGAATTTATAAAAAGTGTAAGATAGCATGGGATATTATTATCTGAAAAGAAATTCAAAATATTTAAGAATAATATCGAATATCTAGGATACATCATAGATAATGAAGAATGATTACAATTGCAAGAACACATTATAACAAAAATAAAGAATTTTAAAGATAAATTAGAAAGTAAAAAAGAAGTACAACAATTTCTAGGAGTAGTAAACTATGTTTTAGACCATATAAAAGATTTACCACTCTTAAGAAAATCATTGCAATAATTAACTAAAAAAAAAAAATCTTTGAATGGAAAGAAGAACATACTAAAGCTATAAATGAAATCAAGGAAAAAGTAAAAGACTTGCCAAAACATAGGATACCAACGGAACTAGATCAACTAGAACTTTTTACTGATCCTAGTGATATAGGATGGGGAGTAGTCCTCATAGCATATGATAAAGATGATATAGATAAATAAAAACCACTAATTTGTGGATATGGAGGTGGAACATGGAAGCTAAATGAGAAAATTATCATATTAACGAAAAAGAACTATTAGTTGTAAAAGAAGAAAATGACAATCATTCTTTTGTTGTTACGATTTTATTGTCAAGAATATATTTGGAACTAAGAATATTCTAGCTGATTTTCTTAGCATGTACAACAATGTCAATCAGCAGTGACAATTTTGAAGAATATATTACCAATGTTAAAAAATCATCAAACAAAACCATGAAATCATTACAACCAAATTACAAGAAAATACACATCTAATAGACCAGCTGACAGAAGCTTTTTGAGACTTCAAAAACCTACAAGCCTTAAAATCCCCTCAATCTACTGTAGAAAAACCAAAAACTTTTACATCCAAGCTTGCAACCATGCCATCCACTATATCATCCTCCATAACAGCCTCATCTTCCCAAATACCAACAACAGTATCAATGTGTCACAAACTGAAATTTGCACATGAATATATTACATCTTACGAACAAATAAATAAATTTTATGACTACAAATCCAACCCACATATTTTACGAAGTGCAAAACTTAGCAAATATCCAAGATTTTTGTGTAGTGAAAAATCTAACCCTGAAATAGTTTCAAAATTATTTACTTATGGTTTTATAGATAAAATAACAGTAGATGAAACTTTTTATAATACAACTAAACTACCTACTATTATAGTAGACTCTGTTAAAGCAATGATGAAATCTTTTGAAAAAGGTATCTATGGTATACAACTATTTGATGCATTAACAGATTTAACTGGAAAACCTATTGTAATATGTCAATTATTTAAAACTGGAAAAAATAGCAACATCAGTGGAGATGATGAAGATCTCAAAATAAAGATACCATGTACACTGGAAAAATTTCAAGAATGGCTAAGTGTCAAAAGAGTCATTGGATTGTTAACCCTGAAATAAAAAATAGAAGATATGTTAAAAGCTAGAAAGGCCTGCATCATTGGAACAACCAAAGGTGGAGGAGTTGAAGAAATCATTACCCTGTACTTCAACAATGACATACTATCTCAGGATACTCTGCAACTTACAAACATGCATGATCAGATCATGAACATGAAACACAACCATTCTAATGCAACTATGGAGCAATACAATTTTCTAACATGATAGAGAAAAAGGTATGTTATCAACACAAAAAATGATACCAATACTACTGTGAAAAAAAGAAGGATCATCTAATCCTTTCGCATGAAAATGGCTCAATGTATTTTAACTACAAGATGCCACAATGTAACAATTTAAAATGGCCCAATGTAGTCTAACTACAGCAAACTCATATATTACCATCATACTACTCAAGAAGAAGAAGAAGAAAATGAGATACCGTTCCTATTCTATAGGAGTATCGAGTGCTTCAAAACCAATGTAAGACAGCTTGCAAAGACATTTGTGGAAGAAAGCAACCGGCATCAACAATTGTAAAAACCGCCGGACCCACGAAGAATCAAGGACAAAGATGATAGCTGACAACGTTGAAAAAATGGTAACAAAGACAAACAACTTTGAAGAAAAATCTGCAATCATAGGAGACAAACTACTATTTGCTTTTAGACTTTTGTAGCAAACTACTATTTGCTTTTAGACTTTTTACAGCATACCAATAATGTAAGCAACCGAGGTTATTTATATAAAGAGCCTCATTGTAACCTCTGAAATCAACTTTTGAAAATACAACAACTTCAATCTTCGAAATATCCTCTCTCATGTCCAGCTAAACCATGTCTTAGTTTATAATCCATATCAATAACGATATCATAATACCAGGGAAAGAATACTTTGAAATGTTATACTTAGAACCATACTAGTCTATAAAACAACATCTCTTAAAGAATTTTAAGAAAAGTATGTCGAGTAACTCCCAGCACCTAGGCCAATTATCCCGTCCATATTTAGAGTGAAGAAATGGGAGGCAGAGCCAGGGTGGGTTGAATATCTCCAGTGATCTAAAAATTTTGCTAGAGATATGTTTTCAGACTATGTGTTTCTAATTATGATCTTGATAAGTATAGTCTCTGCAATTATGATGTTAATATAGGTAGAAGGTTATAGACTTTTATTTAAAAAATGAATTTTGAGTTTATAATAACCGCTTCCGTACTACATGCTTGTTATTTGATAAACTTAGATAGAACTTCGTTAGTATATCATATATATTCCTACCCTCTTCAGGGTTATTAGATGATGAAAATATCCGCCCCGAAATTGATATAATTATAAGTTTGTGGATCTATTAATTTACTTATATATATAAACTTTTAATAACTCATGTATTTATTTCAGCTATACAATCGGTTGTTATTATACCATTAAATATTATAATCCAAGTAATTAAACCCAAAACCTTATCGCCATAGACATATCATGAGCCAAGATTTTTGTTAACTATTAGAAAAAATAATTCAAAGTTGTAGGAAATCAAAATTGGTTAGGATTTGTTAGTTTAATTTTTGTCTCAATGAGATTTATAGTCAGAAATCATATAGGAATAGATTTTTCATTTTTAAATTAAAGTAGGTTCCGTACTATTATATATAGGAGTGCTGCTAGCTATTTTCAACTGTGAAATAATGGAGATGGTAGAGAGCATTAAGAGATTTATGAGATATTATAAATAAAATATTCTCCTTTAAAATGTATCATTTATATTCTACGATCGTGATAGAGAACCAAAGAGCTTTCGCTGCTGGCGGGTGGCTATAATCCATATGCTGCCCGTCTGACACTGATTATGCCGATACACATTAGATCAATGATATATGTATGAAATATATTCAAGCTGAGATGGATTGAAAAAAGATTGCAGGTTTAAAAAGTAGCAAGCAAATATAGCACAAGAGGAAGAAACGATCTTTTTTAAAAGTTGGAGAAGTAGGTTAAAATAATTGATGTTGGTGACAAAGTGCATCAACGGGGCTAGAGACAAGGGCTTCAACAAAAATTAAAGGTTGGTGAAAAGTGCATCAACGGAACTAAAGACAAGTGCATCAACGGAGTTTGAGATAAGTATTTCAACAAAAAATTGAAGGTTGGTGACAAGTGCATCAACAGGGCTGGAAACAAGTACTTCCACAAAATTTGGTATTAGTGATAAGTGCATCAACGGAGTTGAAGACAAGTACTTTAACAAAAATTGGTGTTGGTGATAAGTGCATCAACGAGTTTGAAGACAACTTAAAGAAGTGTTTCAATAAAATTTAGTATTGGTGACAAGTGCATCAACAAATTTGAAAGACAACTTAAAGAAGTGTTTCAACAAAATGTAGTGTTGGTGACAAGTGCATCAACAAATTTGAAAGACAACTTAAAGAAGTGTTTCAACAAAATTTAGTGTTGGTGACAAGTGCATCAAATGGGGTTGGAGACAAGCAAAACAAAAATTGGATATACAACTTTGAATTACGCGAGAATATTGAAAAAATAATTCAAAGTTGTAGAAAATCAAAATTGGTTAGAATTTGGTAGTTTAAGTATTTCTAAATAGGATTTATATTCAGAAATTGTGTATGAATTAGATTTTTCTATTTTGAGTTAAAGAGGTTCCATACTATTATAAATAAGAGTACTGCTAGCTATTTTCACTTGTTGAGATTGTAGAGACTAGAGAGCATTCAGAAATTTGTTGAGTTCATAAATGAAATATTTTTCCTTCATTAACTGATATGGATGTTATTATTTAACTCATCCGGAACTGTACAACTCAACATTTACGGGAAGACAATTATATAGTACTCCCTTCATCTCAATTTATGAGACACCTTTTAGATTTCGAGAGTCGGATTAGTTTTTCTTTGAACGCGATCTTTTCATATGTCTTTTAAATACTTTAAACTAGTGAATAGATCCGCGCTTCGAGCGATTATAAAACTCTTATTGTATTTACAAAATATATTTTTTAATATCTAAATATTCAAAATATTTTAAAACTTTTAGTCTTCAAAATCAAATGGCTTAGATTATTGTTACTTAGTTTTATTATTCTTAATTTTTAATAATTATGATTTTTATTCTTCTAGAAATAGTTGAATTCTATATAATAATATAATCTATATAGGTGGAACATCGATTAAACGTAATTTTACTTTGTTCATTTTATTTTACGGGTTTCAATATCTTTATGTGCATATGATTATAAAGTTTAAATATAGTTATCCTTTGTTCATCTAATATACATTAAGTATCTATTAAACTTCTCTACTATATCTTTCAAAAGTTACAATTTAATTAAAAAGTTTAATCTTTTCTCATCATCAATTTTATCTTTTCTCCTCTTTTAAACGTCGATCCAAGAAGTATAGAATCTTAGAATAGATTAGGGTGTTTTCCACAGTCCAAAAAATCTAAGTAAACCAGATAAGTAATAATAAATTTAGCTAATATCTCTTTTTCTATGAGAAAACATACTTTTAATAAATTAAGAAAAGAACACAAACGAAATCTCGTCGATTAAGTTTCACCTTATCTTTTTGCTTGTTTTTACCTTTTCTCCTATTTTTTTTCTTTCTTGCTTCCTCGCCCATTCAATGTTTATCTTTTCTTTTTTCTTCTTTGACCGAAACATCACAATCTTTATAACCAACAATTTCACATTAAAGCTACTCATCTTTTTCATTCTCAAAATCATCGAAACTATACAAAAATTTCATAAAATCTAAAAAAAATGTTCATTTCGTTTAAAATATTTTTCTATGAATTCAACACACGACTTGTCGAAATAGAAGAGAGAAATCGAAATAGAACATAATTTTCAAGCTTCAATTTCATTGAGAATCCTTTTAACTATTGAGAATTTTATCATTTACTAATTTCTTGATGTAAAATTATTTAGTAAAACTAATCGTAAATAATATCTTCACTTACTATTGTTGATATATTTTTCAACTTTAACAGTTAATAGGTAAGCAACAAACGTATGGTTACACTATCTATAAACATACAAGATAAAGAAATGAGAAGTAAAAATTATTTAAAAAAGAACAGCAAATAATTGATATAAAAAATTTAGTGCTGAAAACCCGTTTTCAATTCAAGATAATTCATACCCATTAGAGATCAAAAATGAAAGAAGAAAAAATAACACAGATAGAAATCATAATAATATGCCAAAAATAAAATTATCATAAAATCATAAAAAGGAAAATATTGCATTCACGTGTGAATTCATTACTCACCTATTTTCCATCTGCAAAAAACAAATCACGGACATTTAGAAAGTATAACAATATAATGTTCTAAAAATTAAAAAGAGAATAAAAAGGGAGAGTTCAAAAGAACTTATGTGGCATAAAAGAGAATAACAAGTTCGGTTGGAACATGGAAATAGTGATTAATTCTTTCAATTCAAGAAAATTCATACACATTAGAAATTAAAAAAAAGGAGAGAATAACACAAATAGAAATCATAATAATACGTCAAACTTAATATTATCATAAAATCATCAAAAAGAAAAGGAGAATATTACATTCACATATTAACCCTTTAACTCACCTATTTCCAATTTGAAAAAGAAAAATAAATTATAGTCACGTATAAAGTATAACAATATAATATTCTAGAAATTAAAAAGAAAATAGAAAAGGATAGTAAAAGAACTCACCAGGCGTAAAAGAGAATAACACAATCTGTTGAGTTTGGAAAGTAGTGATTAACATTTTCAATTAAAAAATGTTCATAGAATAACACAAATAGTCCACGACCCAAATTACTAAGTCATGCGGGCACCTACCTTTTTCCACCTCGATAGGCGAATCCTTCCCTTAACCAATAATTTATCACAATAAAGTAAATAAAATGGAATAAATTGAAGTCTAATGTATATCATAAATATCAAGTGCGGGATACAACAACTACGCAAGTGATCTAGTCTGAATTGTACAAGAGCTTCTAAGTATACAACTGGAATAAAAAATACAACCACAACCTGAATACAACTTCTGTTTAGAATGAAAGTTAAGCAGAAAATCTAGATGAACACCACGAGACCCTTTGTCGCACCCATTTTTTACAGCACGGTTCACGACGTGATGGGTCGATTCCCTGGATTGATTATGTTGTTGAGGAGTCGCCACCTAATTATTCTACGGTGAATTAGGACACTTAAATATTAACTAAATGCTACAAAATAACTCTGGTTTTATGGTCTGCGAAACTAATAAGATTTTAGGTAAGGGTTCTTTATTATCCTAAAGGGAAGGGGTTAGGCATCCTTTAAGATCCGCTAACTTGTAGTTATCCGGTCAAACTTAGGTTAATTATTATGCTAAGGAAAATACATGTTTTTACAAGTATAAAATTAAAATATGCATTTTGATGAAGTAATGATTTTTCCTTTTTGAGGAGTTTTGCAAAAGTGATTGTGATTTTGGGAAACAGGATCCGAAAAGTGTGCGTGACATTGTTTATGAAAATACATACAAAATTGACCTTTAAGATAAAAAGCATGCCTTGTAAGACATTGTTTATAAAATATATACAAAGTAGACTTTTCGGATAAAAGCATGCATTTGTATGGTATTGATTATAAAATACATGTACAAGGTGATTTTTTTTTGGGGTAAAACATGCATTTGTATGGTATTATTTACAAAAATACATGCAAAGTGATTTTTTGGATAAAAGCACACAATTGTATTGCATTATTTACAAAATATATGCAAAGTGATTTTTTTTTTTGGGATAAAACATGCATTTGTATGACATTGTTTATAAATATATACAAAGTGATTTAGTAAGAAGAAAACAACTTATTGGTAATGCAAAGAAAGTGATGTTTTGGAAGTCACTTTAAATAACGAATCGGATGAAAATAAGACTATTTTGTATGATTAATAGTATGAGTAAAAAGTGACCAATAGTTTTGAAAATTCTAAACAGTTCGAAAATAAGCTAGCGTTTTGAATGTATGAGCGACGAACCTAAAATAAATAAACTAACGTTTTGAAAGTATGGGTGGCAGGCCTAAAATAGATAAACTAGCAATTTCCGATTTTAAATCCACTCTTTCTAGATTATTAATTCTAAGTCTACCTATTCCAAACATTTCAATAATTACACAAGTACAATAAATAATATTATAATACAAAATAAAAAAAAACCTGAATTAAAGAAAATGAAACAACAATAAAATAAATCATCTCCAAGGGGTAACTTGTCTTCTTTAACTTTCATAAGTGTTCCTTGCAAGCTGTCAAGAACAAACGGTTAGAAACAGTTGAATATAAATAACTTCGGATCTGTATCCAAAACAGTAAATGTTTTTATTAGGGAAGGCTCATACTTAAATTTTGAAAAGATCATTCCAATCATGTCGTGGTTGCGAACATATGACTTGTTGGTCATTTTAGTTGCCTTGCCTACCAAACATGTTGGTCTCTCGGATAAAAAAAAATATTTAAGTTGCATCCTTGCCCAGAAGTTTTATTTCCGCCTTTCCAACTGTGGAGGCCTAAAAAATTGACGAATATTTTTTCATCAGCCAGTGTAGTATCATGTTCAAATCAATAAATTTATACCCAAAACAGCAAATCAAAACCAGGAACCATTTTCCGAAAGGACACGACCTCAAATTCAATTTCATCGGCCTAAGTGTAGTATTTGTTCAAATCAGTAAAATAACAAAATAGTAGCGTAATGGATATTCAAATACCAAAATAAACCAACAGTCCGCGATCAAAACAATTGACCTGAATTCTGAATTTTTGAACCGAAACAGAATTCGAATATGCTTCTGAAAATCTGACTCGAGACAGAACAATGACCCGACCCGGATTTCGGGTCGACCCGACCCGGATTTCGGGTCGACCCGACCCGGATTTTGGGTCGACCCGACCCAGAATCAAACACTTTTTTTTTGAATTTTCAGATAACCAATAACAAATATTGAACACAAAAATCTAGAAATTTTACCCGAACCGAGCTGAGCCGGCCTGACCCGGATTGATGACCCGACCGAATTAGTTTTTCTAAAATTTTCAGCTAACCAACAACAAAATATTGAACACAAAAAATCAAGAAATTTTACCCGACCCGGATCGATGACCCAACCAGAATCATAAGTCCCGACCCAAATTAGTTTTTCTCAAATTTTCAAATAATCAACAACAAAATATTGAACAAAAAAAATCGGAAATTTTACTCGACCCGGAACAGTGCTCGAGACAGAATAGTGAACAGTGACCCGGATTTCGTGTCGACCCGACCCGAAATCGAATAGTGAAGAAGGAAAAATTCCATATTCTTCAACACCAAAATTTAATAATCTTAACTTATATTTTCGGGCTCCTTAAGATGAAGAACATATGCAAAGAAAAGAAGAGAACAAATACTTTTAAGAAGATTTCAGATCTTTAAATTTTCGGATATCTCAATGATGAAGAACAAACACAAGAAAATATAATACAATTTTTTTAAGAAGATTTCGGATTTCAAAAAAAAACTTAACTTAGATTTCGGAACTAAACTCTCCTTTCAATTTTTGTCACTCCCTTTTTTTCAATTTTCGGTCCCCCCCCCCCCCCCCCCCAAATAGAAGACAAGCCATACCCGAAATTGAATAGTGAAGAAGGCAAAATTCCATATTCTTCAACACCAAAATTCAATAATCTTAACTTATATTTTCGGGCTCCTTAAGATGAAGAACTCATGCAAAGAAAAGAAGAGAACAAATACCTTTAAGAAGATTTCAGAACTTTAAATTTTCGGATCTCTCAATGATGAAGAACAATCACAAGAAAATATAATACAATTTTTTTAAGAAGATTTCGGATTTCAAAAAAAAACTTAACTTAGATTTCGGAACTAAAATCTCCTTTCAATTTTCGTCACTCCATTTTTTTTTCAATTTTCGGTCCCCCCCCCCCCCCCCCAAAAAAAATAGAAGACAAAGGGGGGATTTTATAGGTGGGTTTCCCCCATAAAAATGAGTTCAAATTTCAAACAAAAGGGGCAAAAAATCTTATTTTTGGGGCGGATTTTGGGGTACGGGTTGCGGATTTTCGGGAATAAGGGTGTGGGTTGAAGTGATGGGGGGTGTGGTGGTGTCAGGGTAGGTGCGGGAAAGGGGTGAGGTGACCAGCGAATGATGGGCAGGGGTATCGGGGTGTGCGGCGGTGAGGGTGATTGAGAGTGGAAGAGAAAATGTGTTTTAGGGTTGTTAGTGTTAGGGTTTTGTTTGGTGGGTATTAGGTTTAGGGGTAAGGGGAATAAAGGGGGTTTGGGCTTGGGGTTGGCTGATAGGGCCTCTCGGGTGGGCCGATTTGGGTTGGTTTGAGGGTTAGGGATAAAATGGGTGTTGGGTGAAATTGGTTTGGGTCAAAAAATAAACTAAACTAAAAAAAGGTTTCTAAAAAGCTTTGAATAAAAAACGTAAGTAAATAAAAAGAATATATAACGACGTAATAATAATGAAAACATAATGTTTGTGAAGTGCTTAATGTTTTAATAAAAAATTGAAATACGATGCAATTTTGCGAAAATAAAATAACATGGAGTGTTAAGGTAACATTATGATTATGATTTTAAAAGGCGAATGATAGTAAAAAAATATGTGAATAATAATAATAAAAATAAATAATGATATTAAAAATAATATATATATATAAAAATAAATAATGATATTAAAAATAATATATATATATATATATTAAAATTATTTTGAGTTGTCAAAAATATTTGAAATTGTAAATAAATAGAAAAAGATGGGACAAAATTGGGTGTCAACAAATGCCCCTCTTTGGCCGGAGACGATGAAAGAGTTTTCGGACAAAGAAGTTGACTGATTAGCTAATTTTGTCATGATCATCGGGCCTTGAAAGAAGATTTGGGACACAGGTAGAGATAGAATTCCAAGGGAGAAGAAATTGCAAAAGTTGGTGCAGATTCAAGAAATATTGCCCAGTGTCGAGTTATGATGACACTGGTTGTAGATATGGCAAAATATTGGGAAAGAGCGGACCGAAGTTTGAAGTAGGTCGCTGACCAAATTTGCCTCGGTTCGCCTTAAGAGATAGCTCCTTGTTGTGCTAAAACTCCTGCAAATTAAAGCTCCATGTGAGTTGAAATGATGTCTTTGCACAAATGTAACGCGATGACGTTGTTGTATGGACGTAATGTCGATGTCGTCGTTGTACGATGTAATATTGTTGATGACATCGTTGTATGGACGTGTTGTGTTGAAAACATCGTCATTTAGATGTAGTGCTGATATCGTCGTTGTCTGGACGCAATGCTGATGACGTCGTTATGTGGACGTGTTGTGCTGAAGACGTCGTTGCGTAAATATGTTGTGCTAAAGACGTTGTTGCGTAAATATGTTGTGCTAAAGACGTTGTTGCGTAGACGTAATGATGATGACGTCGTTGTCATCGGTTTGCTGTAAGAGATACTTGTTGTTGACGTCGTTGTATAGACGTTATGCGTTTGTGACCCGCATGAGCTGAGATGACATTATTGTATAGACGCATTGTACAGATGGTGTCGTTGTATAGACGTATTGCTGATGACATCATTGTATGGACGTGTTGTTGATGAAGTCATTGTATGGATGCTATGCTGATGATGTCATTGTATGGACGTGTTGCCGATGACGTCGTTGTATGGATGTGTTGCTGATGACGCTGTTGTATGGACGTTATGCATTTGTGACCCGTATAGGCTGAGATAGCGTCGTTGTATAGACGCATTGTGCAGATGTCATCATTGTATAGACGTATTGTTGATGACATCATTGTATGGATGTGTTGCTGATGACGTCGTTGTATGGACGTGTTGCTGATGGCGTCTTTGTATGGATGTTATGCGTTTGTGACCTGCATGGGATGAGATGGCGTCGTTGTATAGACGCATTGTGCAGATGGCGTCGTTGTATAGACGTATTGCTGATGACGTCGTTGTATAGATGTGTTGTTGATGACGTCGTTGTATGAATATTATGCCGATGACATTGTTGTATGGACGTGTTGCCGATGACGTCATTATATGGACGTGTTGTTGATGATGTCGTTGTATAGACGTGTTGCCGATGATGTCGTTGTATGGACGTTATGCATTTGTGACCCGCATGGGCTGAGATGGCGTCGTTGTATAGACGTTATGCATTTGTGACCCGTATGGGCTGAGATGGCATCGTTGTATAGACGTATTGCTGATGACGTTGTTGTATGGACGTGTTGTTGATGACGTCTTTCTATGGATGTTATGTTGATGACATCATTGTATGGACGTGTTACCGATGATGTCATTGTATGGACGTGTTGCTGATGACGCCATTGTATGGACGTTATACGATTGTGACCCGCATGGGCTGAAATGGCGTCGTTGTATAGACGTTTTGTGTTTGCGACTTGTATCAAAAGAAAGCATGTGAGTTTTGGGGGGGTGGTGGTCGATTCGTATTGACTTTTGTAGCTTTGCCCCCTGATGCTCTTATGTCCCACTGGTTTGGACCCATAGCTTCTGCTTGGTTTCCGATCTTGGCTAGTTGTCAGTAAAAAAAATTGTCAAAAATAATTTACTTATAAGGAAGCATGCATATTAATAAAAAATTATGTCAAACTTCCGAATAGCGACATGCAGCGAAACAGAGCAAACGTCTTATCCAAAATCCTTCTTTCGACTAAAGACTTAGCATGCCGATGATTTTCCATGTTTATTGGCGTCTTCTCGCAGTAAACCTTTAAATTTTGCCCTAGTTTCCGGTGTGCGAGGATGCTGAACCTTTACCTAGATGAGACCGAGTCTTGCATGGGTTTCTTTCTTATCCTATCTGGGCAATTAGATGGGTGCATTTTGTCATATGTGAAATAAAGGAGTAAAATTTCTTAGTGGTGTGACCGAAGCCGACATAGGCCGCCTACGTATCCCCATGAGGGAATCAGATCATAACGTAGTTCATTACAAAAAAAGGGGATTGTGATTTCTTCTAATAATGGGACCGAAGCCGATGTGGCCGCCTACGTATCCCGCCGAGGGAATCAGGTCATAACGTAGTTCATGTCACAAGCAAATGGGATTTTTCGAGACATTTTTTGCCATACTTCGTCGTCCATTTCAGCCAAGATTAGCGCTCCTCTAGGTAACGCCTGGTGAACCATGTAAGGCCCTTGCCAGTTAGGTGCGAATTTTCCTTTAGCTTCATCTTGGTGTGGGAATATGCGTTTCAACACCAACGCCCCGGTTTGAAAATCCTTGGTCTCACTTTCTTGTTAAAAGCTCTGACCATCATGTTCTGATAAAGTTGGCCATGACTGACTGCTTTCATTCGCTTTACATCAATCAACATTAATTGCTCGTACCGATTATGTGTCCACTTGGCTTCACTCAACTCGGCTTCTTGGATAATTCTCAAGGATGGTATTTCTACCTCTGCCGGCAACACAGTTTCCGTTCCATAGACCAAAAGGTACGACGTTGCCCCAGTAGAAGTCCTGATTGTAGTGCAATATCCAAAAAGGGCAAAGGGTAAATGCTCGTGCCAATGCTTGTAATTATCAACCATCTTTCGCAGTATTCTCTTGATGTTTTTGTTGGAGCTTCGACTGCTCCATTCATCTAAGGTCGGTATGGAGTGGAATTGCGGTGAATGATCTTGAACTTCTCATATATCTCATGCATCAAACTGTTGTTGAGGTTGGCCCCATTGTCTGTTATAATCGACTCAGGGATTCCAAATCGATAAATGATGTTATTGCGAACAAAGTCAACCACCACTTTCTTTGTCACTGACTTGTATGATGATGCCTCTACCCATTTCGTGAAATAGTCAATTGCTACTAGAATGAATCTGTGCCTATTTGACGATACGGGTTCTACAGGGCCAATGACATCCATGCCCCAAGCTGCAAATGGCCAAGGAGAACTCATCACATTGAGTTCGTTTGAAGGCACCCGGAACAAAAAGCTGTGAATCTGGCACTGGTGGCATTTTGCACAAAGCGAATGCAATATGTCTCCATGGTCATCAAAAATATCCTGCTCGCAGAATCTTCTTTGCCAAAGTGAAACCGTTCATATGAGGCCCGCACGTGCCCCCATGTATCTCTTCGACTAGCTTGCTCACTTCTCGAGCATCGACGCATCTCAATAGACCTAGATCCGGAGTCTTCCGATAAAGAACTTCTCAGTTTAGGAAGAAATGGTTTGCTAACCTCCGAAGTGTCTTCTTTTGAGTGCTAGTTATGTCTTTTGGATATTTTCCTGCTTTGAGATACCTTTTAATTTCATGGTACCAGGGCTTTCCATCCGGTTCTTCATCTACGTGAAAATAGTAGTTGGTTGATCCAACAAATCCACTTTGATAGGATCAATGTATTTTCTTATCTGGATGTTGAATCATGGAGGACAGAGTTGCTAAAGCATTCGCAAATTCATTCTAAGTTCGTGGGATATGTTTGAATTCTATCTCGTTGAACTTTTTGCACAACTCCTTCACAAAATCCAGGTAATGAAGTATCTTCACGTTCTTAGTGGCCCATTCGCCCTGTACTTGATGAATCAATATATCTGAGTCACCAATTACCAATAATTCTTGTATGTTCATGTCAACAGCCATTCTGAGTCCAAGTATACAAGCTTCGAACTCCGTCATATTGTTGGTGCACGGGATTCGAAGTTTGGCCGAGATTGGGTAGTGTTGACCCGATTCTAAAACCAAGACTGCTCCGATATCAACTCTTTTGAAGTTTGCAGCTCTGTCGAAGAATATTCTCCAACCTGGGTATTCTTCTGAGATATCTTTTCCAACAAACAATACCTCATCATCCAAAAAATAAGTTCGGAGAGGGATGTATTCTTCATCTACGGGATTTTCAGCAAGATGATCAGCTAGTGCTTGTCCTTTGATGGCCTTCTGGGTGACGTATATGATGTCGAACTCACTTAGAAGGATTTGCCATTTTGCTAGCTTCCCAGTAGGCATGGGCTTCTGAAGGATGTATTTAAGCGGATCCATTCTTGAGATGAGATATGTGGTATATGCAGACAGGTAATGTCTAAACTTTTGAGCGACCCAAGTCAAAGCGCAACAAGTGCGTTCTAGAAACGTATATCGGGCTTCATAAGGCGTGAACTTCTTGTTTAAGTAGTATATAACTTGCTCATTTTTTCATGTTTTGTCGTGTTGCCCCAGCACGCATCCAAATGCATTTTCCAACACCGATAGATATAGTAACAAAGGCCTTCCGGGCTCTAGAGGTACCAAAACCGGTGGATTAGACAGATATTCCTTGATTCTGTCAAAAGTTTGCTGACAATCTGCTGTCTAATTGGTAGCAGCGTCTTTCTTCAGTAATTTGAATATCGGCTCACATATTATCGTCGACTGTGCTATGAACATGCTGATGTAATTGAGATGACCGAGAAAACTTATCACATGCTTTCGGCTCTTTACAGGAGGCAAGTCCTGAATAGCTTTTATCTTCGAAGGGTCCAATTCAATGCCCCGTCTACTCACGATGAAACCTAACAACTTCCCAGTAGGGACACCAAATGCACACTTTGCGGGATTCAGCTTCGGATTGTATTGCCTCAGCCAGTCAAAGAATTTCTTTAACTCTGACAAATGATTTGAAGTCCTTCGTGACTTGATAATGACGTCATCCATGTAGACATCGATTTCTTTATGGATCATATCATGAAAAATAGTAGTCATGGCTCTCATTTAAGTGGCCCCTGCGTTCTTGAGTTCAAATGGCATTACTCGGTAGTAGTATACTCCCCAAGGTGTGGTGAATGCTGTCTTTTCTGCATCTTCCTCATCCATCAGGATTTGGTGGTAACCAGCAAAGCAATCAACGAATGACTGTAACTCATGCTTCGCACAATTATCGATGAGTATGTGGATATTTGGGAGAGGGAAATCATCATTTGGGCTATCCTTGTTGAGATCTCGATAATCCACGCATACTCTTATTTTCCCATCTTTCTTTGGAACAGGTACAATGTTGGCTAGCCATGTTGGATACCGTGTGATTCGAATGACCTTTGCGTCAAATTGCTTGGAGACTTCTTCTTTGACCTTTAGACTCAAATCAGGCTTGATTTTTGTTAGCTTTTGCTTCACCGGAGAACAAGATGGCTCAATGGGTAATCTATATGAAACAATATCTGTGCTCAGACCTGGCATATCGTCGTAAGACCACGCAAATATGTCGATATATTACTTCAAAAGATCCACCAATTCTTTCTTTTGAGCGGTGCTTAGATGGACACTAATTTTTGTCTCCTTCACAAGTTTTGCGTTTCCCAAATTCATGGCTTCTGTTTCATCTAGATTTGGCGTTGGCCTAAATTCTTCCTATTGTGGGTCTTCCCTAAATTCTTCGGAGTCCAGTTCGTTGTTTGGATTTTGTTTTCTTGTTTCGCTACATGTCACATTCACATTATCGACAGATTTATTAGTTTGCATGGTGAAAGAGAAAAGAAAATTATGAAATGACATGAATTTTAAAATAACAAAAGCGTAGTGGATTTGTCATTTAAGCTTTCAAAATATGGAGGCAAAACACATTAAATGCATAAATGAGATTCATGCCTCAATCTGAATCGCATTGTTTCATTAAATTCTAGTACAAATTCTACCAAGCTTCCTGGAGAAACAGGGTCGGGGCACAAGTCCAATTTTCCAGAACTTCTTGCTTTGCATCCCAAATGGTTGGGTCTTCAGCGTGATCATCCAGAACCACATTACATTTCATTTCTTCTTTAGTAACGAAAATATTTTTGAGTCCTTCCACGAGAATGTCTACATTGTCTTCCTTTGCTTCCTGGGTAGTGCATGCTTTGATGAAGGACTGATTTAGAGGCGGAATGAGCCTAGGCAATGGAGTGTTTTCTTTTCTTTTGGGGCCAGCTGAAAGTACTTCTTCAGGGGTAGGTTCATACCTAAGACCGAAGGTGTCTTTCTTTCCAAGCAATTGAACAAGTTCTTTAATTCCCTTTAAGTTTGACCCGAGACCTCGGCCGGATTCGAAACTTTTCTTCAGCATTTCTCAAGCAACCATTGTAATGGCACGGGGTCATTGTAACTGTTTAGCCTCGGCTACACCCTAAATATTATTCACATGGAAAATAGATCCGCCCAGTCTTTCCATACTTTCCACAACGGGAATTGAGTTTCTGGCATTTATGGGGTTGCTTCCATCTCTATGAATCATGAACTCGTGATGGTTCCAGATGAATTTCAAACTCTGGTGTAAGGTGGAAGGAACTGCACCGACCATGTGGATCGAAGGTCTTCCGATCAGCAAGTTGTAGCAGGCGGATATATCCAGTACCTGAAACTCTACCATGAACTCCACGGGTCCTATTTTTAATGTTAGATCAACTTCTCCCACGACGCCTCTTTAGGCTCTGTCGAAGCCTTTAACTCTAACATGGCTCTCGCGGAGCTTACTAATGCTGACCCCCAAGGCTCGAAGAGTCGACACTGGACAAATATTGACAGTCGAACCTCCATCGATCAATACTCTAGAAATGAACTTATGCATGCTTTTGACAGTTATGTTTAGTGCCTTGTTATGCCCCAAGCCTTCGACTGGCAACTCGTTGTCTTGGAAGGAGATTTTATGAGCCTCTAGAATTTGTCCGATCAGGGCTGACAGGTTCTCGCCGGTGGTCTCTGCCGGAACATAAGCTTCTTTCAATACCTCTAGAAAAGAACTCTTGTGGGTTGCAGAATACGTCAATAATGACAGCAAGGAAATTTGCGCTGGTGTCTTCTTCAATTGTTCTATGACGGAATACTCTTTAGTCGGTATTTTCCTCCAAAATTGTTCCACCTCAGCCTCTGTTACAATTTTCTTTTGAGGCACTTCTCAGACTATTTCTGTAGGTGTGTAACATCGCTCGGATCTTGTCATGCCAGTGACGACAACTTCTATAACTTGTTTTTCTTTTCCTTTGCCTTTTTTTGCGGTCGAATGATGCCAGCCAGGTACTAAGACCGAGAATCTCGTCTTCGTATGAGCTATTTCCACTTCAAATGGCGCCTTCATTTGAGCTGTAATTATAGGGGCAACGAGAGCGTAAGATTCAATTTTCTCTTCTTTTTGGACCGACATAATGGTCCCTTCCAAATTGTATTCTTCTTCGACGATAATCATGTTCACACTGGTATGGTCATGATTTGGCAGGGGGTTGTTGTGCACATTGGGGGAGGCTTCCTTCAGTTGGATGATTCCGTCTTTTATCAAAGCCTCGATCTTATCTTTGAGGGCATAGCAGTTTTCAGTGTCATGCCCAGGGATTCCACAGTGGCATGTGCAACATTTGGCCTCGTCATACCATTTTGGGATATGATTAGGAATTTTCCTCGAATCGGTTGGAGTATCCTAGCGGTTTTCAATCTTTCATACATCTGGGGTAAAGGTTCGGCTAAGGGTGTATAGGTTTTGGTTTTTCTTTCGTGGTTTGTGTTGGGTCTGTGTGCATTTGGCGGTTGGTTTTGTGGTTGGATTGAGTATGTAGGTCGATATTGTGGGAAATAGGCGGGTGCTCGGGGTGCGTTATAGATTGGCTGGGTATGGTAGGCAGGGTATGGAGCATGTGAGTTTTATAATAATGAGGATGGTTTTGGTTGCTTTGGTTGTAATAGAAAGGTTGGGGTAATGGATTTTGGTAGGTTGAAAACTGGTTTGGCCTACGCTCTTGGGCGGTCACGACAGAGGACATTACATCTTTCTTTTTTTGTGCGGCTCCCCCAAATGAATATGACTGGATTGTTTTACCTGTCGCTTGCAGTGCGGCCAAGTTGGTGATTCTGCCTGTTTTAATTCCTTCTTCCACGAAGTCCCCCATTCTCACGACCTCCAAAAAACTCTGCCCTATGACACTTATCATCCTTTCATAATATGTTGCATCTTTTAGGGACTGTACAAATAGAGTGGTCATTTCATTTTCGGCCATCGGAGGTTGAACTTTTACTGCTTCTGCTCTCCATCTCATGGCATACTCTCTGAAAGTTTTCGTCATTTTCCGCTCTAGCTTCATTAAATAAAATCTGTCCGGGATGGCGTCGGTGTTAAATCTGAATTTTCAACAAAATCTTGTTCCATTGCAGTCCAATTGTACCACTTTCGCGGGTCCTGGCTTGTATACCAATCAAGTGCATATCCTGTCAGACTCCTGATGAACAATTTCATTATGATCGCCTAATCCTTCCCCACTCTTACCAACTTGTCGCAGAATGATCTTAAGTAGGCACAGGGATTTCCCTTTCTATCAAACACGTCAAATTTTGGCACCTTGTATCCGACAAGCAATTCGACATCGGGGTGCATACAAAGATCTTCGTACTCCAGCCCTTCATGTCCTTTGCTCGTATGGATGCTCCTGAATGCTTCTTTTAAACTAAGAATCTCTCTTGCCACACTTTCATCAGTTTTTGCTCTGGCCTGCTTCTCCATTTCTTCGTACTGATAAGTTTCTTGGGGAGGTATGTTTGGTGTTGGGACAACAAAAGGTTGAGCCTCCATCACATATACTAGTGGCACATATTGCTTGTTGTGATTAGCGATGTGTGCCATCAGTATGTGCTGGGTAGCCTGGCAGTTTGGGATGAGTGGGGTAGTTTGGATAGGCGGAGGTTGAGATATATATGGAGTTGTGAGGGGTAATGGATTTTGTAGAGGGTTTTGCTGCGGGTTGGCTTATGGATTGACGAGGCGAGGATCAGTATGTTGTGGGTTAGTGTGTTGCATATTATTCAGGGAATTTTGGGGAAGGTGTCGGGGTAAGGGCAGATTAGGAGGTGGGGAAGTGTGCGGAGCAGTTGCGCTCGTTCTTTGTTCTGGAAATGGCATATTTAGGTTAATGGACAGGTTAGTGAGATTTCAGAGTCTATCAATTTCAGCCTGCATGGCTGCCATTTGTTACAACAACTGGGCGAGGTACTCGTCCTGAGCTCTGGTATTTCTTTTTTCTGAAACCTCTGTTTCTTCTATAGGAACATTGATAAGTCCCAAGCCAGTCTGCTCAGATGCCTCTGAATCAGTCATTTCGTCGGGTGATCGTGCCTTTGACCTCGTAAAGTGCGGGTGTTCTGCCATTTCTTAGTCAATATGACCGACCTTTCTTTAGGGGAAAAGAATAAAAGAACCTTCAAAAATTGCAGCAAACCGTGTTAGTATAAGACATGTAACTATTATTTTTAAATAATGTGCACCAAGATATAAGTAGCAAATAGCAAGCAGTTTGCAAAAATACACAAAGTTGAGAGGAACAAATCAAACGCGCGTCCTAACATGCAGGAGGCCTCTCTTATGCCAGAGGTGAGCCTAGACGCCAAATATGCAAAATTGTGATAGATTGATCCAAGCTGTCAGATTGAAATGTTTTTGTTGGGAACAAAGTTAAATTTTATTGAAATAGTATTAAACTGACATAAAGATAATCTTAAGATTACACCTAAATCTTGCTCATCAGTCCATTGACGGAGGAAGATGAAACCCCGACCCTGCTAGGTACTGCTCCTGCATCCTCTAAGTACTGCACTATGTCTTGCATTTGGGACCACATCTCAGGAGTAATAACTGTGTTTCTGAGCCGACAAGTCCTTATCCAGATCGTTGTGCCCATATCCTCGAAACCTTGTTCTCCTTCGAGGCTAGGGTCTGCGTTGTCGTGATCTTCTTGAAGCCATGCATAGTATTCGGAGGTGTTCCCTACTTGTCCATCTCCACTGTCTATTTTGTCAATGTTGTTCCACTCGTGGAGGATCTG
Source organism: Anisodus tanguticus (assembly GCA_034509755.1). Classification (NCBI taxonomy): domain Eukaryota; kingdom Viridiplantae; phylum Streptophyta; class Magnoliopsida; order Solanales; family Solanaceae; genus Anisodus; species Anisodus tanguticus. The sequence goes on along the minus strand of CM067544.1, from coordinate 24,105,746 downwards.
CCTAGCTCTGGGGACAATGAAGTTCGATCTGAATTGAATTTCCGAAACTCTCATATTTTCTCGGAGAGGGATTATCTGCTCTTGACCGAATTGTCGGAGTGTACGCAATGGAGCATATGTTTGGATCCCCCTTTAACCCGATAAGCTCGATGTAATACAACATTCTGCATCGTATATAGACTTTCTTGGTGATAGGGAGCAGTGGATACTTCCACTGGATCTGATCACTTGTATGGGATACTAGAAACTCGTACCAATCCTTGGTGTCGACTGGCGACACGAACTGTTTCATCCTGTCGTAAAAGCTGGCGGTCTTGTTCGACTCACTGAAGCAAATGTCCATCATGTTCGAACGTTGATAGAAATGTTCTATCGCCCATATCTGTAGGATAAGGTTGCAACTTGTGAAGAAATTTGTTTTGCCTCTTTTACACTTTCCGAGAGCCCGAAGTATTTCTACTAGTATCATAGGGACCAAAGTGAGCTGCGCACCGTCGACTCCCTCAAAATTTGCTCGAGCCACGGAACATATGCAAGTACTTATTTTCCCGTGCTCAAGTGGGAATACCAGAGTACCTAGTAAAGTGACAGCAAATGCAATAGGGCGCCTGGCTCGCCAATGGTCAGGAGTGCAAGAGAATTCTTTTCTGAACGACTTGTAACCATCTCGACGACCGTATCTCTCATAAAGGTAATCCAGGGAGACCCAGTTATTTTCAAAGCATTGGAGTTCTTTGGTGAACTTTAACCCCAAATAACAAAGGAATTTCTTTCTGGACTGACCATGAGGGATGATTTGGCCTCTGTCTTGAAAAATCAGGTTGATGAAATAATTGATTTCTTCCTAAGTGGGAGTGAGCTCAAAATCTTTGAATTTGAAGACAACCTGGTCTGGATCCCAAAATTGAATTAATGCTCTAACCAAATGTTGATCGGGAGAGATGTCAAACAGTGAAATGAGGCATCCCAACCTCCTCCTAATTGCCATTTGGCTGCCAAGATCAAAATTTTCCCACCATGTCTTCAGCTTACTCGGAATGCCACTCACCATCCTAACTTCAGAGATTTGCGGAACGCGGTCCATCATAAAATAAAAAATAATAATAAAAAGAAAGAATATATATTTCCCAACTTCGACATTTCATGATTAGTCTTGGATCAGTCTATCATTATCATGCTACACATAATATGATGATATGGTCGTTGGGTTGTGAGACCCGTTGACAATTTTGGTGGATTTCTTAATTGTGGAGTCGATACCAAGGATCAACCCACCTAAGGTGTATGCATGCATGACTTAAGATAAAGGGTGGTATAACTCTATCCTAAATTTTCTAAGATTTGGCTGACTAGACTCAAGATTCCCGAGCGGACTGCTCGAGTGAGAAGGCTACGCGGCCACCGGATGGTCTGGACACTCCGCGCATATACCAACTCTCCTAAAATTTGGAAATTTGAAAGAAGTTTGCGGGTGCGCGAAACACACCTCGCGTGCATGTGTGATAGTGTCAATTTTCTGAAGTGGATGAAATATGAGCGGAATGTCAATTTAGGGAAAGCAATAAAAAGTAGCAATTAAATCAGTTAAAAAAATTCACAAAGTAAACAATTTAACATACTAAAAAATTCGCAAAATATAAACAAATTAACATACAAAAAAAATTCACAAAGTAAACGATTTTTTAAAGCACTAAAAGTTCACAAAGCAAATAGTTTTAAAGCACTAAAAAAATTTCCAAAGCAAACAGTTTTAAAAAATTCACAAAGTAAACAATTTTAAAACACTAAAATTTGCAAAGTGAATAATTTTAAAGCATTTGAAAATTTCGCAAAGTAAACAGTGGGCAAATAAAGCACAATGATAATTAACCTAAGTTTGATATGGTTAAGAACATAAGCTCCCCAGTAGAGTCACCATGCAGTCGCACCCATTTTTTACCGTATGGTTCGCGAAGTTGATGGGTCGATTCCCTGGATTGATTAAGTTGTTGAGGAGTCACCACCTAATTTTTCTGCGGTGAATTAGGACACTTAAATATTAACTAAATGCTACAAAATAACTTTGGTTTTATGATCTGCGAAACTAATGTATAGACACTTGAGGATCAAGACTAGAATCTCCATGGATGGACTCTGACTCCCATGGCATATAAGCTACTAATACGTTTTTCCCCAAAGAAAGTTCACCACCAACTAAGATTCTAGGTAAGGGTTCTTTATTATCCTAAAGGGAAGGGGTTAGGCATCTTTTAAGATCCGCTAATTTGCAGTTATCCGGTCAAACTTAGGTTAATTATTATGCTAAGGAAAATACATGTTTTTACAAGTATAAAATTAAAATAATGTTGCAAGTAGTTAATAAATTATGCATTTTGATGAAGTAATGATTTTTCCTTTTTGATGAGTTTTGCAAAAGTGATTGTGATTTTGGGAAATAGGATCCGAAAAGTGTGCGTGACATTGTTTATGAAAATACATACAAAATTGACCTTTCAGATAAAAGCATATCTTGTAAGACATTGTTTATAAAATATATGCAAAGTAGATTTTTTGGATAAAAGCATGCATTTGTATGGTATTGATTATAAAATACATGTACAAGGTGATTTTTTTTGGGGGTAAAACATGCATTTGTATGGCATTACTTACAAAAATACATGCAAAGTGATTTTTTGGATAAAAGCACACATTTGTATTGCATTATTTACAAAATATATGCAAAGTGATTTTTTTTGGATAAAACATGCATTTGTATGACATTGTTTATAAATATATACAAAGTGATTTAGTAAGAAGAAAACAACTTATTGGTAATGCAAAGAAAGTGATGTTTTGGAAGTCATTTTAAATAACGAATCAGATGAAAATAAGACTATTTTGTATGATTAATAGTGTGTGTAAAAGGTGACCAATAATTTTGAAAATTCTGAACAATTCAAAAATAAGCTAGCGTTTTGAAGGTATGAGCGACGAACCTAAAATAAATAAACTAACGTTTTGAAAGTATGGGTGACAGGCCTAAAATAGATAAACTAGCGGTTTTCGATTTTAAATCTACACTTTCTAGATTATTAATTCTAAGTCTAGCTATTCTAAACATTTCAATAATTACACAAGTACAATAAATAATATTACAATACAGAATAAAATAAAGTTGAATTAAAGAAAATAAAACAGCAATAAAATAAATCATCTCCAAGGGGTAACTTGTCCTCTTTAACTTTCGTAAGTGTTCCTTGCAAGCTGTCAAGAACAAACGGTTAAAAACAGTTGAATATAAATAACTTCAGATCCGTATCCAAAATAGTAAATATTTTGATTACGGAAGGCTCATACTTAAATTTTAAAAAGATCATTCCATTCACGTCGTGGTTGCGAATATATGACTCATTAGTCATTTTAATTACCTTGCCTACCGAACATGTTGGTCTCTCGAATAAAAAAAAGATTTAAGTTTCATCCTTGCCCAGAAGTTTTATTTCCGTCTTTCCAACTGTGGAGGCCTAAAAAATCGACGGATATTTTTTCATCGGCCAGTGTAGTATCATGTTCAAATCAATAGATTTATACCCAAAACAGCAAACCGAAACCGGGAACCATTTTCCGAAAGGACACGGCCTCAAATTCAATTTCATCGGCCTAAGTGTAGTATTTGTTCAAATCAGTAAAATAACAAAATAGTCGCGTAATGGATATTCAAATACCAAAATAAACCAACAGTCCGCGATCAAAACATCCGAACTGAATTCAGAATTTTTGAATCGAAACAGAATTCGAATATGCTTTTGAAAATCCGATCTGAGACAGAACAGTGACCCGACCCTAATTTCGGGTCGACCCGACCCGGAATCGAACACTTTTCTTTTTTAATTTTCAGATAACCAACAACAAAATATTGAACACAAAAATCTGGTAATTTTACCCGACCCGAGCTGAGCCGAGCCGACCGAGCCGGATCGATGACCCGACCCAAATCATAAGTCTCGACCTGAATAAGTTTTTCTCAAATTTTCAGATAACCAACAACAAAATATTGAACACAAAAATCAAAAATTTTTACCCGACCCGGATCGATGACTCGATCGGAATCATAAGTCCCGACCCAAATAAGTTTTTCTCAAATTTTCAGATAACTAACAACAAAATATTGAACACAAAAATCTCGAAATTTTACTCGACCCGGAATAGTGCACGAGACAGAACAGTGAACAGTGACCCGGTTTTCGGATCGACCCGACCCGAAATCGAACAGTGAAGATGGAAAATTCCAGATTCTTCAACACCAAAATTCAATAATCTTAACTTAAATTTTCGGGCTCCTTAACATGAAGAACACATGCAAAGAAAAGAAGAGAACAAATATCTTTAAGAAGATTTCGGATCTTTAAATTTTCGGATCTCTCAATGATGAAGAATAAACACAAGAAAATATAGTACAAATTTATAAAGAAAATTTCGGATTTCAAAAAAAAACTTAACCTAGATTTCGGAACTAAAATCTCCTTTCAATTTTTGTCACTCCCTTTTTTTTCAATTTTCGGTCCCCCCCCCCCCCCCCCCAAAATAGAAGACAAAGAGGGGATTTTATAGGTGGGTTTCCCCCATAAAAACGAGTTCGAATTTCAAACAAAAGGGGGGAAATCTTATTTTTGGGGCAGATTTTTGAGGTATGGGTTGCGGATTTTTGGGGATAAGGGTGTGGGTTGAAGTGATGGGGGTGTGGTGGTGTCAGGGTAGGTGCGGGAAAGGGGTGAGGTGACTGGCGAAATGATGGGGCAGGGGTATGGGGGTGTGCAGCGATGAGGGTGATTGAGAGTGGAAGAGAAAAATGTGTTTTAGGGTTGTTAGTGTTAGAGTTTTGTTTGGTGGGTATTGGGTTTAGGGGTATGGGGAATAAAGGGGGTTTGGGCTTAGGGTTGGCCGATTTGGTCAATTTTTGGACTGAAATTTGGGTTGGTTTGAGGGTTAGGCATAAAATGGGTGTTTGGTGAAATTGGTTAAAATAAACTAAACTAAAAAAAAGGTTTTTAAAAAGCATTGAAGAAAAAACATAAGTAAATAAAAAAAAATATAACGACGTAATAATAATTAAAACATAATGTTTGTGAAGTGCTTAATGTTTTAATAAAAAATAGAAATACGATGCAATTTTGCGAAAATAAAATAACGTGGAGTGTTAAGGTAAAATTATGATTATGATTTTAAAAGGCGAATGATAGTAAAAAAATGTGAATAATAATAATAATAAATAATGATATTAAAAAATATATATATATATATATATATATATATATATATATATATATATATATGTATATATATTAAAATTATTTTGAGGTGTCAAAAATATTAAAAATTGTAAATAAATTGGAAAAGACGGGACAAAATTGAGTATCAACACTCTTGAAGGCTAATCGAACCTCGCTGAAGTTCCTGCAATAACTCTACACCCGAAAATAGTGTAGCAAGAGTAGTATCAGTACAAACACTATGTACTGGTAGATATTATAGGCCGACAACAGTTAGCTAACGTATGTACAAGAAAGAAACTGAAAGATAAACATGCTCGCAATCAAATACAAGTAATATCGCAGTTTAAGAATAACCACTCAAGTATAGAAGGATCAGTAACCAAATCATAGCCTATGGTGAAGCACCTAAACCCAAGTCTGCCAAGTTTACCACAATTACTCAGAACAATCATAACCACAAGTATAATTAACAAGTCCGAACCATAGATGTAAAATGGGACGATGAGAATGAATGATGAATAAATATGCAATGCAATATAATGCAGTGGCCACATGATCAATCTGTACATACATTCTCCGGGCGGTATATATTATCGTCCCAACATACATGACCCATAGGGGACCCACGACGTCTATGTACCAGTCATTCCGTATCACACATCCTAGAATGACTTTTCCACCTAAACTCCCCGCTAGCCACTCCGTATCACTCAGCATAGAGATGGCTATAACAACAACATGCCCAGTGAAATCCCACAACGTGGGTGTGGGGTGGGTAGAGTGTACGCAGACCTTACCTCTACCTTGGTAGGTAGAGCGGCTGATTCTGAGAAACCCTCGACTCAAAGAACAGAGATGGCTACGCGATATAGTAATGACATATGAATCATAAATACACCCCTTCTCATTTATCACCGTCACACCAATAGCAAAATCACAATCAATATATCATGAAATCATAGTATATGCAATACAATGGTAATATCAGGTATATCATATCAACTCCCAGTCGTACCATACAAGGACACTTATCATAATATTAATATCACATTAATTTCCTTTCTTATACATAACCATGCCAAGATATGTGTACAATTACATCACAATACAGTATGATATATCATATAAGTCTGATAACTATAAGAAGCATCAAATCATACTTAGTCACAACAACCGACCTAAGTATTTCATCCCAACTCCATACCCGAAGGTTTACATGCTTTCTCCAATATAATCTAACTACACATATGCTTCGCTAACCGAAGTTTAACCATAAGGTAAGCCATAACCTACATGAAAAGTCGAGTGGTAGTCACACAATCACACTTGTGCCTTTCCCATCCGCGGATCACGATCGTTCTCGAAGTCTAGTATTATTGAAGTCTAAGTTAGAATAAGGAATTCACAATACTCGTATCATTACACAAGCCCTTTGGTTCTAAATTGATTAGTAAAAAAGAGGGAAACGAGTCATTAGGGGTAAAATAGTTATTGTTAAAGGTGAACTATGGAATTTAATATTCTAGGAGTCAAATACTATCCAATAATTACTAAATCAACTCAAGAATAATCTAATTTTACCTTATAAGCAAAACCCCCCAATTTGAATATGAACCATAGTTTTCAATATTTAAATTTATCCACATAAATGGAAGATTTAAGCTTAACAAGTACTAAATAAAAATTCACAATACTTAGATTAATAATACCCACTAATTAATTCTCACTTTTAAGCTTAACAAATCAACAAGACCTAATTTGGTTGAACTCTTCTTCCCCAATTAGATTTTAGGTCATGACCATCATTAAATCAACATAATGAAGTTAAGTAAAGGTAATACAAGGTTAAGAAATGTTACCTTAAGAAGAAATCACTTATGGATTCTTGGAATCGCCTTAGTGGTGCTTTGAAAGTGTATTTTTGAAATGAAGGAAGATAGGATTTTAATGACATAAAAAAAAATTGAAATCCTGTCATCCGCTGCAGCGGGGACACGCCCCTACGGTCCTTTACAAAAAGTCAAAAAGCTCGCCGCAGCGGACGAAGCGGACTCCATCCGCAGGGGCACACTGAAGTTCGCCCCAGCGAGTACACCAGCAACCAGAAGAATCAAGTCTTATGCAATTTCAACTCGAAATCTTATAATCACCCGAGACCTCCCTAACATAAACCAAATATGTACACATATGTAAAAACACGCTACGGACTCACTCGTTTCCTCAGAATTTCCATCAGAGTTCTACTTCTACGCGTCATTCCTCTACGGGCTAAATAAGTTTTCAAACCAATAGCCAAAAATGCACCGGAGGGCCTCTGGAACTGAACCAACTATCACACCAAGTAATAAATGACCCTCAAGACCTCACGGAATTCCGAAAAAGGTCCATTCACACAAAATTCAACTTTCGATCAATGCTTTTATATTTTAAGGTTCTAATTTCACAAATTCTACTAGAATTTTCCGAAAGATCCGGGAATCGAATCTAGAAGGTTAAAATGGCCAAAATACACGTAAATGAAACAAGTTGTTACATCAGATACCAATTAAACAACTGATCGTCCTCGAGCCAAAACAGAGAATGAAAGTTGGTGGTAACAAAATAATCTTTAATATAACAACAAGAAATCCTCTACGACACGAAACATGCCAAAAACACTACTCTATCTCCTTATCAGTCGAAACCCCCTCTAACTTAGTTAAAGACCCAATTTTTATATTTTTTATACTTGAATTTCTCTAATCATCGATTTTCGAATATAAGAACTGCTTTTGCTGGAATTTTTTAATCTGATATAACCATATCTATGTACGCGATCGATAGGTCCCACAATATTCCTCAAGAGAACATAAATCTTAGATAAAGACACAATCATATCCCACACTGAATCGGTAAAATATTCGGATCCCACTAACCTTTCTTTCACCCTTCTCGAGATGTTCTTCGTACCACGATTTCTTAGAAACACACGGATAAAACCCGAACCATGACTTACTCTTGCCAAAAAAGAATCCTTGCTTTATCGGAACAACCCTAAACAATTCCATCAAGCTGATCTTACTCATAGCCGACTTTGCTTTCTCCAAGTCTTTTTAAACCTTCAAATCATAATACATGAAGCATACCACTGAATACCCCACTGAGCCAAGCCCGTAGGACACCATCTAATCACTCTATAGACCTCTCACGACCATAGTACCTCATTGAATCATTACCAAGTACCGATGTAACCCATTACATCTGTCCGGGTAGCTGCTCTCGGTAAAATATCATCAGTCCACTCACAAATCCTAATATAGCTCAGTAAACCAGTCAATCTGAACTAAAACTCATTGAATCCGTAACGGTGATTTACTGGGACCCATAAGTTCTACTGACAATAAAAACATAGTACATTAAGCTCCAACCGAATAATATTTACCCGAAATGAATGCACAACCCTTAAATACTACCAATAGACACTCGAAACCTTTTGAAACTACTCACAACCCTACCACACATCTGTGGTGGCCAATTCTAATCCTTTCCGTATGCAAAATCGATCTTGTTTGTCATTCTTAAATCCAAAAGCTGAGTCTTATTCAAGTTGTACACTTAGCACCGAAGAATTATACCTTATGATTGCAATCTTCATGTTTCTCAACTTCTACCTGATACGCAAATCTAATACAACCCTGAACTTTTTTGACACAAAACATGTATCCTCATATAACATCCCATTAACCATCAAATTTCCCACACCTCGATATGCCCATAATAATTTTGAAAGTATGAAATCTTACAACTACTGCTCTAAATCTCATGTACCTACTCCCAAGTCCTTAATATACAAAAGTGCTCACTCAAGTTGTCCAGCCAATATTACTTGCAACATAATGCACTACCACAAATATGATCTTATCTTGAACATATAGCTTTAGCCTCCACTTCATAGGGATTTCCACAATTTCTTTCCCTTAAACCACACTAACCCATCCTCCGAAGAGTGTTACAACACTTCCCAATAGAGCACCGTACAAGCTACTTCCATAAGCCTTAACATGTCGGTTACCTGAAATTTACTTCTCATTGGTCACCAATCATGAAACCCACTGAACTTTATCATATCGTTTAGTCCATTTCTGTGGACTCCCTTCTTTACGCATACCCAACAATCATAACTCGTTTGAAAAAAGAAACACCACAACCCACAACGACCAAAGTAATCCCGAATATATATCTTATTTTTACCGATTCTTGATCAACTATACTTCTTCTTGACTATTCCATTCCCCAATTCCAATCAAATCACAATCATCGTCATTGTCTAACCCTTTCTCGAACCCACTCAACTCTAAAACTGAATACTTTCTAAATCTAGTGTATCACATACATAGCCCTTCGAACGTCCTCATGTATCTCCATCTAGGTGTCATATCTCCAATTCTCTTAACTCAATTTATGAAATGCTTTCTACAACTCAAATTAATTCAAACTTCATCGTTGACTTACCACTTTGAATGTACTAATTGTCGAACCAGACCACCTTTAATCATTCACGCTATTATTTCTTTCATCGGTCAACTTAACTGATTAGTACAATAGTAGCAACAGGAGTAAGCCGAAACTTACACAACTGGCACAAGGCTCTCAACACTGATCTAATATTAGATCACAAGTCACACCATCAATAGTATCCAAGATTCCCTCTTATTAATCCACTCTAGAAGATTCATTCAATAACATCATAAGATTACCCATTTGATACATCGAAAATCACTAATCCATACATCATATTACATCTGTCACCTGAAATCCACTTTCACTAGACCAACTCCTTCGAGCGTACTAACAATTTTACCCCATTTGAAAGAAATGCCACCATAATTCACATCCGGCTCAAGACTTTTCCATTGCTTTGAATCCAAATTCTCCCCTTTCTCGAAGATATACCTTACTCATTCCAAGTTATCTTAATTTCTCGATTCACACCTTTCGTTCAAATCATAACCACTACTAATGACCGACCACTACTCAAACCTGCTAACATTCTCATATTGTTTCGTTGAAGTACCCTTGCCAAAAAGTCCTTAACTGAAATAATCCTTCTTCTATATTAGTTCATACGTTCACTAATTTGATCATCTATCTCTGAAAAGTTCTTCACCATTAGTACTAGTGAAATTGTCATCACTATGTTACCGTAAATAACCATATCGACCAACATCCTATTTGATAGTCCTTAAATGATGCTCACATGCGAAGAACCAACCCTTACGTTATTTTATCGAACCATAACCATCCAACCAACCGTGAAAGTTTTTCATGTCCTTCGGTCAACTCTAAGTCATTTTACCCATAATTTAAGAACTTCTCAAGTATTAAACCTTTACATATCATTGCCCACAAATCTCATCCAAAAACTAGATGTAACACTTGGTAACTCTTCAAATATATACCCCCCACACTTGTCCAGCGCAATAGTTATCCCTATTTAGTCGATCATTGGCTCCCATTAGCCTACGACGAGTTCAACATACCAACACATATATGACTTTCATACTCACTCAATACTAAACTACTTCGAGACTGTACACAAATAAACAATCTCTTGGTTTCAACAATCTCATATCATCACTAGCCTCGAAAATGCCAAGTGAACCCATGACACACTTTTTAGGTGAAAGAACGCGACTGTTTATTCCACGCAGCTTCACTTATCATAAGTAACACTGCTACCTGATTTTGATCATAAAATCATTCTCTGGAGAATTCACAACCGCTAATTTTACTCTGATAGCACAATACTATCAAATTGAACCCAACTCCATATTTCGTAGCCTATACGACATCCGCCCACGTACACCTTGCAATTTATCCCACAAACACGTCATATACCAATTGTTCCCTTTCTATAACGGAGATTGATCTATCTAAGTCCTCTTTCTTATGCCTCTGTTCCATTAACACAATAGTACTCTTACTAAAATACCCTAAGAAATCTTACTTCGCTACACGTTGTCCGCAAAAGTCTTCTTTTATGCCCTTATTCTCAACTTCCCTTCTTTATTACACGCGGTCATTATGCTTTTGTAAAATCCGAGCAATCCAACCTGAAAACATGGAGATCCTGTGACCCTGTATACCATCTTTCCCATTTCTCAAGAAAATCCCCACAATAATGAGTCTAACCGCGACCCCACACAATAGAATCCTTAAGCCATAGCTAGAAACTGAACTTAATCACGCGTTTGAATCAGGATAATACATCTCGTATCGTACCACAACATGTCATAGACAACTGTTCTCGTAAGAATGTATGCACAAGTTCCTACCATCTGGGAGAGAGTGGAACATGGAAATTTAGATTCCAATTGGAATCAACTAGATACCAATTTGAATGAAGTAGCAAAAAAGAATGAAAGAATTTGAAGTTTCCTAGATGTCCTATAGCCTCCCAATTATAAGTGTGGTGCGCCAACACACACCATAAGTAGGAGTCTACTAGACATTGCACTTGTACTTATAGACCGGGTAACCTAGTGCTCTGCTACCAACTTGTCACAACCCAAATTACTAAGTTTTGCGGGCACCTACATTTTTCCACCTCGATAGGCGAACTATTTTCTTAACCAATAATTCAAAATAATAAAGTAAATAAAGCAGAATAAATAGAAGTCTAATTTATATCATAAATATTAAGTGCGGGATACAATAACTACCCAAGAAATCCGGTCTGAATAGTACAAGAACTTCTAAGTATGCAACTGGAATAAAAGATACAACCACAACCTGAATACCACTTCTGTTTAGAATGAAAGTTAAGTAGAAAATATAGATGAACTCCACGAGACCCTTGAAGACTAATCGAACCTCGCTGAAGTTCCTGCAATAACTCTACACCCGAAAATGGTGTAGCAAGAGTAGTATCAGTACAAATACTATGTACTGGTAGGTATCATAGGCCGACAACAGTTAGCTAATGCATGTACAAGAAAGAAACTAAAACATAGACATGCTCGCAATCAAGTACAAGTAATATGGCAGTTCAAGAATAACCACTCAAGTACAAAAGGATCAGTAACTAAATTATAGCCTATGGTGAAGCACCTAAACCCAAGTCTGCCAAGTTTTCTACAATTCCTCAAAACAATCACAACCACAAGTATAATTAACAAGTCCGAACCATATATGTAAATGAGATGATGAGAATGAATGATGAATAAATATGTAATGCAGTGGCAACATGATCAATCCGTACATACATGCTACGGGTGGAATATATCATCGTCCCAACAGTCATGACCCATGGGGGATTCGCAACATCCATGTACCAGTCATTCCATATGACACAGCCTAGAATGACGTTTCCACCCAAACTCCCCGCTAGCCACTCCGTATCACGCAACATAGAGATGGCTACGCAATATAGTAATGTCATTTGAATCATAAATATTCCCCTTCTCATTTATCACCGTCACGCCAATAGCAAGATCACAATCAATATATCATGAAATGAGAGTATATGCAATCCAATGATAATATCAGGTATATCATATCAACTCCTAGTCATGCCACACAATGACACTTATCATAATATCAGTATCACATTAATTTCCTTTCATATACATAAGCATTCCAAGATATGTGAGATACAACTACATAACAATACAACATGGTATATCATATAAGTCTTATAACCATAAAAAGCATCAAGTCATACTTAGTCACAGTAACCAACCTACGTATTTCGTCCCAAATCCATACCTAAAGGATTACATGCTTTCTCCAACAGAATTTAACTACACATACTCTTCGATAACCGAAGTCTAACCAGAAAGTAAGTTATAACCTACATGGAAAGCCGAGCGGGAGTCGCACAATCACACTTGTGCATTGCCTTCCGCGGATCACGATCGTTCTCGAAGTATAGTATTATCGAAGTCTAAGTTATTATAAGGAATTCGCAACACTCATATAATTACACTAGCCCTTTGGTTCCAAATTGATTAAGAAAATGGAAACATGTCATTAGGGGTAAAGCGGTCATTTTTAAAGGTGAACTATGGAATTTAATATTCTAGGAGTCAAAACCAAATAATTACTAAATCAACTAAATATTAATCTAATTTTACCTTATAAGCAAAAAAAACCCAATTTGGATATGAACCATAGTTTCAATATTTAAATTTATCCACATAAATTGAAGATTTAAGCTTAACAAGTACTAAATAAAGATTCACCATACATAATTCTGAAAAAGGTTTGTTCACACAAAAGTCAACCTTTGGTCAATGCTTTCATATTTTAAGATTCTAATTTCACAATTTCTACTAGAATTTTTTAAAAATTTCGGGAATCGAGTCGACGGGAGTAAAATAGCAAAAATACACGTAACGATCGAACATGTCGTTACAAATAGATGTCATAACAATACCCCAAAAATAATAAATTATTATAAAATAATCAGAAAAAAGGAGAATATGCATCTACATATAAACTCATTATTCACCTATTTACCATCTGCAAACAAAAAATTACGGGCATGTAGAAAGTATAATAATATAATGTTCTAAAAATTAAAAAGAAAATTGAAAAGTAGAGCAAAGAAAACTCACCTCGCATAATAGAGAATGATAAAATTGGTTGTTAGAAAAGTATGTGATTAAATTTGATTACTTATCATATGGTTGATAAGAAGAAGATGAAGAGATTAAAAGTTTTGATATCTTTCATTTTTCAAAACGTCTTTTGCATTTACTTAAGTAATTGATGAGATTATGTTTGGAAATTATTTAAGGATATAAATATAAACAGTAGTGTACAGTTACAACTTTAGGGGAATAGACCGTAGAAAATATAAATAGTACTCCATACAATTACTACAAATTTAGGAGAATGTGCCATAGAGGACTAAACTTCATCCTCATTTAATATAACAATTATTTCTTCCTCATTTAATAATGTAATTATTTAGCTATTTTTAATAATAAGATAAACAACAATATTTGTAGAGAAAACCAAAAAATACTAATAAATAATAGAAGTTATGAAGATGAAGGTGCGTGTTATTGAGATGACTTTTTAAATTAAAATGATATATAAAGCCAAAAAAGAGAAAAAATATAAATATGATCATTGGCCATAGAGAGGTGCCACATATGATTTTTTATTTCTAGCTTTATATAATATATTGATTATCAATTATTGTCAATTATAATATTTTGAGATAATAGTAAAAAACATAATAAACTATCATTTTTTTGTGATTTTCTTACCTGAGCTATCAGGTGTGCGAGTTTTCTACCTCAATGATGAGATGTACAATGATAAATAGATGAAGATAGTTCACACTCTTACAATCTAACTCAGAATTGTATTACCTGCAATGAAAGATAAGCTGTAATAATAGATAATTAGTGAGGCCAGCATAACTTAATTCAGGTTTTACCTATGGTGAAAATGAAGAAAACACATAAAAGGAGAGTTTAACTTGAAACCTATGGTGAAAATGAAGAAAACGCATAAAAGGAGAGTCTAACTTTCAAGTTTTCCATGTGGTGAATTGCAAAAACTATTCCCTCTAAAAAGGAGCTTTCTGGACTTTTTCACATACTCCGTCAACAATTCTTTTACGCATTGACGTTTGAGTTAAAGGGTCTTATCTTTCCCATTCGTTTGAGTTAAAGGGTCTTATCTTTCCCATTTAAAGCTTAATTCTTTAATTAAATAGGTAGAATAAGGGCAAATTTGACTTAATAAGTGGAAGAAGAATATCTTTTGAGTCATTTTTAATATGGTAAGTGCATTTTTTATTTAATAGGTAGAACATGGGGCAAATTTGATCGGGTAGGACATTTTTTAGCCATTCCTAATACATTAAGGATTTTTTTATCCTTTTTCGCAATGTAAATACTTTAGAGACAATATGTTTTGTTTGCTAACCGTACCAAAATACCAAACACCAGAAATAAGTCCGTAAAAAACTTTCTAGAAAATTATTTTAGTTGAAGCATTATCCTTCAGACGGAATTGCAAGTTCAAATTAACGGATGAATTTATTTTTTTCTTGAGTGCACCTGTTCATAGCCCACGAAACACAATCAGAAAAAATCACAAATTTAATGGAATTATTTAAATTCAACGTAACTATGAATTTGATTTGATCATTTCAAATTTGATCTTTTATAGCACGATAACAAATTTACCACATAAAGAGAGAAGTACAACTATATGTTCTTGATCAAATTTAACACCTACTGTTCAAAATCATATTGTCCTGGGAGATTATAACTAGGATTGTAATTTTGGAATATTATCTTAGGATTATCTATTCCATTATTGTGATATAAAATTGGCAAGGTACCCTCAAAGGCTCAAACACAGGATATATTTCATTTCAAATTTTATACCGAAAATGACTCCAATCAAGTGGCCCCTAGGGTTTTAATGTGTAGAAGTATATTACTATTTGACTTTTCAAAGGATGTTTTTTTCTCGTCTGAAATAAAAGTAAATTCAAACCCAAACCGATCCACCCAAATCTGGTTGAATTTAGAAAATTAAAACTCAACGGAAAAGTTCGCATCCATCGATATCTATCTCGGATTGATTCTCTTCATATATTGTCAAATAGGGGTGAGTCGGTCCGGGTACCCTAACTTTTTTGAACTATCCGGACCCTACCCAGTAAAAGATCGGTTCCTAAATTTACTACTCGGAACCTACCCGGACCCTGCGGTTCCAGGTAGGTTCCCGGGTACCTTGTAAATTCAATCAATTAGATCGAATAATATTTAATTCCATTTTAGAAAGCTACTATAAGAAACTATCAATTTAGAAACTGAATGTTCACCAAGAATAGAGATGAGAAAGAAGGATAAACCAAGTAGCCATAGAGACGTACTAAGACGAGAGTGAATCGAGAGTGATGATTCTTATGAAAGAGAGGCGAGAGTGAATCGAGAGAGGAAGAGTCGAAGAGGTAGAGGCGAGAGATGGAGAGAGCCAAGAGGCTAGGGTTCCCCATATGAAGAAGAAGAAGAGTGAGAGACGTGTTTAGTCTCAGATTAGGCGGGAGAGGCATAAGTGGTATGACCTTTTTTTCCTTTTTTTTATTAACTAAAAAATAATGGAATTAAAAAAGTAAAAATATTTAATATTTCATAGGTTCCGGGTATCGGTTCCGAATCCGAGTACCCGATCTCTATTTATCGGAATCGAAACCGGACCCGACATTGATCGGTTCCTAATTTTACTACCCGAAACCTACCCGTTATTATAATATATCTATCCGGAACCTACCCGTTAATGTCGGTTCCGGTCGGATATCTGGGTACCCTATACCCGTGCTCACCCCTAGTCTGAATATCATAAGAAGTTTAATTTTGGAACCACAACTCGATTACTTTAGCAAAACTTTCTTGGAAATAACAAATGTTTTTTAAAAAGTTACTCCCTCCGTCCAGTTTTACTTGTCTACTATATTAAAAATAGTTATCTAATTTAGAAAATCAAAAGATAATTTATCACTTCTGTATTGGGTAGAAAAGGACCCAGAGGCATTAAGCGTAAATGAGAAGCTTTGTGGTTCCAAAAACTCTAACGGATCTTCAAAGTTGTCTCCTACTCCCAACAACTCCCGTCACATCAGCCTACCTAGATCAGAGTGTCACGGCGCGCATGAATGTAATGACGTCAGTATGCTCACGTCGCCATAACTCCCTAGCATCGTAATAGTCTAAGTTTTGTCTTATATATGGAAGACTTAGAACAGAAGGAGGATACATTGTATTCTCTCTAAGCAGACACTTGTAACTCATATTTCTCTCAAGTTAGTATACCATTCTCAGTTTTGGCTCTTATTCAATTCATAGCTTGTCTTCATATCTAACCCATGTTTTTTCTTTACTTGCTTGTTATCGTATTTTTATTAGTGTTTTTAATACCATAAAACCTTAACCTAAATATTAATCATGGGCTCAATCTAGAGGGTCTCAAAATCGGATACGACCTACTTGTATTTTAACCCTTGAAAAGAAATCTCTAATTGTGTTTTGGTTGAAATTATTTTTACTGGAAAATAGTTTGGCTTCGTCTGTGGGTATAGACAGTTGTGGAGTTATCTCGATCCGCAACTGATTTTCTTGAAAATCCTAAATCAAACACGTCACCAAAAAGAAGCATGTTAGGTGAAGAAAACGTCGCTCGTGGAGCACAAGGACTTGGAACACTATCAATACTAGTTGAACACCAAAACCCGGTGAACCATTCAAAAGCTTTGCGAATAGGAGAGGAATCTGAACCAAGGCAGTGAAGCAGCGAAAGCGAGTCTTCAGTAAAAGCGTCTGAGAAAGAACATTATGAGAAAACTTCAGCTAAAGAAAAAGCGGAGGAAACCCGAGGGAAGAAGCTCAGTATTGTGTCCTCCGTCCCCCGTGCCCTTTATCACATCGTTCTGTCCTTTCAGGACAACTACAATCATTTCTTTAATGAGCCAAATACCCGGGGCACCGCCCATCATAAAGGGAACGAGGGACAGAAGGTATGAGGTCCTGCCATATTCAGAGAGCACAACCCCCATCCCAATCCCGAAAAAAATCAAGATGCCTGACATACCAAAATACGATGGTACCACAGATCCGGAAGAACACATTATGACCTTTTAGGCAGTTGTCATCGAGCACGACCCCAAGAAGCGCGAAATTGAATTTGTCATGCTAAAAAAATTGGCTAGACACTTATAAAGGGAGCACTCTCCTAGTATACTTACTTACCTGAAAATTCTAGTGATTGTTTTACTTCTCTTGCAGATATTTTTGTCAAGGCTCACACGAGGTTCAGCTGGTAGAAACTCACAAACAAGATGTATTCACAATAAAGCAGTGAGGGGATGAGTTGCTGCGAGGTTTCGTGGACAGATTCTAGAGAGAAAGAATGTTGTTGCCATCTATCACAAAAGATTGGGCAGCAGCTGCATTAGTAGAGGGGTTGAATCAGGAAAGTTCAAACGCTTCCAGTAAGCTGAAGGAAAGCCTAAAGGAATTCCTAGCGAAAATATGGAGTGAAATAAATCTCAGGTACTCAAAAAAGATGTGGACTGAGAAAGACCACCGAGTGACAACGTCGACATACACGGGACGTATCCCCCTGAGGAGGCCAAGCCAAGGATATAACATAAACGCATCAAGTAGTAGACAGTTCAAACTATATGATGCGAGGAGATTCTCAGGCACATGGATGAGTTAGGGTAGCATCCGGAACCATCGAAGTTTTATTTACTAAGGCCCCTAGTGCACAAGGGTCTGCGTCAAAAGGGACTGGCCCCCCAAAGCTATCTAACCACAACTTCAGCATAAATATGGCAAAGATAATAGTCATAATAAAAACCATGAAAGAAAAAGGTTCTCGAATGATGTGCGAACCAACCCGGAGAAAAGGAACACAAGGCTGTGGTGCCATATTTATAGCACGCACGGTCACACTACAGAGGATTATGACAACCTGAGCATAGAAGTAGCGCAACTAC
This sequence comes from Anisodus tanguticus, assembly GCA_034509755.1. Classification (NCBI taxonomy): domain Eukaryota; kingdom Viridiplantae; phylum Streptophyta; class Magnoliopsida; order Solanales; family Solanaceae; genus Anisodus; species Anisodus tanguticus. The sequence goes on along the minus strand of CM067544.1, from coordinate 24,086,987 downwards.
TGCATGCAGGACATTTGAATAAATACATCAGTAACCAAGCGAAGCTCAACTTAAGCAGGAATGATGGGGAAAGACCAAGCTAAGCGTCTCCGCCTACTCACACTATTCATATGATCTTCGATACAATGGTGGTCAATAAGATCATGTATACATAAATGAGAAAGTCCAAGGTCTCGGTCACAACCACGAGTCATAGGCGGGAACCCACGGAGAGTCAGGACATAGCTTTTTCTGACAACGACTGCGGAAGCTTCACTTCGCCTCACAATAAGGCCCTAGTAATTTCCTTGAAAATGAATAAATCTTTCACTAAGCGTGTTTTGATTGATCCAGGAAGTTCAGAAAACACCATCCAGTTGCGGGTCCTGAAAGAAATTCAGAATGATGAATTAATCACCCCCGTGACAAAGGTGCTGGCAAGATTCAATGTGTCCAACGAGCTAACCAATGAGGAATTCGAGTTGAGTGTTTACGCCGATGATGTGAAATAAGTCACAACCTTTGATGTCGTATCCAGAGACATGACGTACAACATAATACTCGGGAGGCCATGGTTGCACGCAATGTAGGCGGTCCCTTCAACTTATCACCAGAAGGTCAAGTTTTCTACACCTTGGAAGATTGGAGAAATTAGAGGGAGAGCAGATGTTCCCGATTGGAGGATACGTTGGCGGTGTCTATTCCTCAGAAGTCGGAAGCATACCAATAGCAATTACAATCGCTGAGAGAAAGGAAAGAGTAGCTTGCAGAGGAAGAGTGCATGAATCAGATCCTTCCGAAAGGCTTCATTTTGCCACCAGCCAAATATCCCTCGGACTCGACCATTGAAGAGTAAGAGAGTGTGACGTTTTTCAAATGACATCCCGAAAAGAAGGTATACCTGGGCTCAGAGCTCTCGTCCAAGCTCAGGAATGCATTTTAAAATTATTTAACAGTTAACTCAGATTGCTTCACTTGGTCTCACCTTGACATAACATGGATCCCCCAGGAGATAGTTATTCACCGATTAAGCGCTGATCCTAATCATACTCTAGTGTGGCAAATGAAGCGGCTGATATCGACAGTCAGAGACCAATTCATAAAGAAAGAAGTGACACATCTACTCAATATAGGGTATGTGTAGAGGGTCGATAATTTTGCATGGCTGGCCAACGTGGTAGTGGTCTTTGAAAAACTCAACAAATTCAGAATGTGCATGGACTTTAAAGACTTGAATGAGGCATGCCCTAAGAATTCATTTCCCTTGCCACATATTGATCAAATGATAGACGTTATGGCCGGACATGAATTGCTCAGATTCTTGGATGAATACTCTGGATACAATCAAATTAGCCTGCACCGAAAATGATCAGGAAAATACCTCTTTCATGACTAATCACGGTAACTTTTGTTACAATGTAATGTCTTTTGGTCTTAAGAATGCAAGGCCACTTACCAGAGGTTGGTAAACAAAATGTTCGATAAGAAAATTGGCCATACTATGGAGGTTTACATCGACGATATACTGGTCAAGTCCCGAGAAGCTGAGACTCACTTGGATTCCTTGGCCAAAACCTTCGGTGTCTTACAACGTTAATACATAAAACTAAACCCGGAAAAGTGCGCATTTGGAGTCAAATCTAAAAAGTTTTTGGATTTCCTCATCTCTGACTGCGGCATTGAGATGAACCCCGATAAAGTAAAAGTTATCCAGTCAATGCCAAATGTACTGGACAAAGTTAAAATAGTACAAAGGCTGACCCAAAAGGTGGCGACTCTGGGGAAGATTTATATCACAATCGATAGATCGGTGTCATGATTTTTTCAAACTCACAAAGAAGAACCATCGCTTCTTGTGGACACAAGAGTGTAATTAAAGCTTGTGAGACCTCAAGGCTTGCTTGGCTAGCCCTCATGTAATGGCCAACTCTAAAAAGAAAAAGAGATTACTCACCTATGTTACTGTCTCAGTTGTGTTAAACAGTGTCGCCCTCGTGTGAGAAGAAGGGAAAAAGCAGCTCCCCATCTATTATGACAGTAAGACGTTGACCGAGGATGAGTCACGATATCCAAACACAGAAAAACTGGCCTTATCCTCATCACCACCACACAAAAGTTGTGACCGTAAATGTCATCCGATAACTTTAGTGATCAACACCCCGCTGCAGGTATTATTTCATGGGGAGAATCTTACGTGTTGACTGTTAAAATGGTCAGTCGAGATAAGCAAATATGATCTGACCTATTAACCCTGATCAGCGATACGGATGTCGAGCCTACTAAAGTTCATGGTCGATTTTACCCTATGATATGAACCATTTCCTATTTATTTTTATGTTTTTTCATAACTTTTTATGATCGCAATATTGGAACTGGTATCAAGACTAAGACTGAACCGAAAGATGTCGAAGGGAAGATAGGAAAATGTGTGTTGCACTCATTTCCTTGATCGGTTTTTTTCCCAAATGGGTTTTTGTCAACAAGTTTTTTAACGAGGCAATAACTGAAAAATGTATTACTTAGAAGAACTCATCCTGGAGAATCAAATACAAAGAGAAACAATTTGCTCCTAGCGACTGGGGCCGAGGGCCATCGCCTTTCTTCGTACGTTTCTAAGTTTTACAAAAAAAAAAACATGTATTCAAGTCTAAATATCGAATGAAATGTATAAAAATAGGCTTGCTTCGAAAGCTTCCTACACTCTAACATTATTGGTACGAACGCGTCCTCTCAGACCTGATAATATCCACCTCGAACACACGACACAACCTATTATCCTCAGAGTGTGAAGGAAACATAACCTAATGCCAATATAAGGCAAGGTCAAGACGTCCTCCTTATCGACACCGAACAAAAAGGGGCCCTCATTTTATTATGAAATGGATTATTTAAATTCCCAATCATAAAATACGCGGCCGGAAGTAATATTCTCAAATTGAGGGAAGTGATTGCTCAAAGACCAACATGCGATACAAAGAAATAAAAATGTACATCGTAGAACATAAACACAAACGTTCAAATTCGCCATAGAGCATAGTTCCGATGAGGGGGTCCTTGGGTGGAAGGATCCCTACGGTTGAACTGCTCCACTTCAAAGGACCGGGTAATTAACACACCCAGCCACAAAGCATACCAACATAACTAGAGTGACAACTGATAATCAAACGCATCCCATATGGGACTTTAGGCAATTTGATACAAGAAACTCAGCAATAAAAAAACAAGCAGAAAAACATTGTCACTAAAAGGAATGCAAAAAGGGGCCCAGAAAGCACAGGCAATACCAACAAATAAAAATCAAATTGTCTATTAAAAAGGTTAAAAAAACATATATAAAATGTTGAAAAAGCTCCATGAATGGAGTATAAAGGTCAAGCTTCAGAAATCTGAGCATCAGAATTTCCAGCGGGGGCATGCGTCTCCATGGGCACAATAGCCGGAGGGCCGTCTCTACATCATCTCCTCCCGCTTCTATAGTTGTAGAAGGGCTCATATGAGAGGTCACCACCCCTAGCGTTTTTCTCTCATGTTCTCAGCCATGGGAACCTCGGGGGAATACATCTCATGCTCAGACATGGTTTCCCCTTCACTCTCATATGACTAACTCTCATCATCGGAAGATGAAGCAATGTCCACAGATGGGGCATGCACAGGCAAAGCTTCATAAGCCATTTCTTCTACCCTCAAGGCGTTAGCCAAGACAATCTCTACGTTTATCGAGCCCTTTCGAATCTCTTAGAGAACTTGTCGGTGAGCTTGGTACACAACATGGGTCTTTTCAAGGATAAAATCCAACTTCAGTTGCTGAATTTTGACATCTGTGTCGGTCATATTGACCTTCTGCAAAGCCTCCCCCAGGGAAGCATTGCTCTCAAGCTCTGGTTGTATTTGACCTGCCTATCATAACGAGCCAACAAACCCGCATGCCTTTCTTCTAGTACCCTCAAGTTTCTTTCAAAGGACGACTTATCCCTCTGACAAGCCTCGAGCTCAACCCCCATAATGCGGAGTTGCTCGATCATTTCCGTTTCCTCTTGACTATATGGCAAAATGCTCCTGGTGCTCAGCCCACTTTCCTTGTAGGTCCAAGAGCTTCTTGTGAAATCTAGCAGCCTCCTCACTGTAAACCTTCATGTCTTGCTCTGACGGAGCCAGCTTGGCTTTAAAATCCTCAACAAATATCAGTTTGCTCTCTAAAACCAGGACCCTTTCCTACAACACTTGATACTCTAACATCCTTTCCTTTTCTTCAGCAAGTTTTCGCTAAAAGCCCTCTATAGTGAGAAGAATCGCCTGAAGAAGTAATAAATTCAAAAAATCGGGTGTTACAATACAAAGGAATAGGAAGTTGGTCAGAAAGCAAAAAGAAAGTGTACATGCGCGGCCGCATGAGCCCTGATATTTAGCAAACAATTGCCATAGACCCTCGTCATTTTCTCATTATCCCTCTCGCTCGCCAAGGGCTGTAAGTCGCTGGCCACCCCTACTGGTCTCGAAAGAAGGTTGCATTCCCAAGGTACGATCAAAGTGACTTGCTGATGAGATATGGGATTATGAATTAGGGCTAGATAAGTGTCCACTATCCAGGACCCATGGGAGCTCCACAGACCCTCGTAGCATGCTCCCGCATTGGGACCCTCAATACGACCCCTAGACCTGGTAACTTGAGTGGTGGGAACTCACTTTTGAGAAGCTAATACAGAGGAAGCCCGCGATGATGATGAAATGCAAGGGATAGGAGCCGGACCCATAGCCACACCATCAATCCGGGCAGGAGCAAGGGAGAAATGAGTGTAGGAGTTTATCTTAATAGATAGATATATTTCCCTGACAAGGACGATAACAACAGTGTCAGGTTTATTAGCCCTTTGAAGGGTAGTCTCTAAAATAGGGTCCTCTTCTCCGCTAGCATCAGATGCCAGATCAATGGCTATCGGAGGAGTAATGTGAGTAGCTAGAGGAGGCTCCTAGGCATCTCGCTCCCCAACGTCTGATCTGATATCCTCCCTATCTCCTGATCGAGCTTGTGTAGGTAGATGTTGCATGGTAGGGCCTATAGTAATACACTGTGTGGGACGGAGTAAGGGCCCTTCTCACCTCCTACGAGTAGTTTGATCTGTTTTACCGAGAAGGTCTACGGTGCCTCTGGGCCTCGGCCCAACTGAGAAACAACCTTTTCGATTGCTGAAGGGTCGCATTAGGATCCTCAGGAACCTCCACGTGCGCTCGGACGGATGCCTTCTTCAGAATGCCGTGAATTTTTCCTTTCCAATTATGCTTCAATGCAATCTCTTGCCACGTCCAGAAGAAAGAAGGAGCATAGTCCTAGATATTTTGGACCCAACGGGCCAAACCCGACACGATTTCCAGAGTCCACACCACGACTGACAGAGAAAGAGGGAAAATAGTCAGACATGCTGATTAAGAAAGGTAAAACAATAAAGGCAAGCCTAAACAGATTACTTATGATCAAAATTCCACTACTTCAGGATATGTGCCTCTAGGGCTTGACCAAGTCGCCCATCGCGACAATGACATATCTCTCATCCATCCTCGATCGGAGTCTTCATCAGTGCAGCCAATGAACGTGTTCTGACCTTGACGGGATAACATAATAACCCCCGCTCTGAAAATCTTAGGAGAATACATGTGAATTAGGTGAGCGAGTGTGAAATCATTATCCACCTGAGAAGAAAGGTATCAGAGACATGCAACCGTCTTCCAAAAAGCTGGACAAATTTGGGCCAGAAAAATGTCATATCTCCAGCAGAACTCTAAAATCACAGGGTCGATAAGCATGCCCAGCCGCAAGGAAAATAGATACATATATACAAAGGAATACCGCCTATAGGAAGTAATATTCTCCCCTTCCATGGGGAGAAGCACTTCTGTATCGCTCCGATTCACAGTCCACCTTTACATAGCTCAGATAATAGGCAGCATGGTGGATTTATATGAGTTCGTCGGCCGAGATCGTTCTGACTTCATAGAGATCGGGCTCTTCTTGAGATCCTTCAGAGAAGACCAACTGCGAGGGATGTAGGCATCGGTTTGTCGGACGGATGAAGAAGCCCTTGATTTTTTCCTCAACGTACCAACGGTTGTCGATAAAGAGTCCAAGATGGGAACTTTATGGATAGGGACGTCTGAGTCACCCCCTGCCAGGCTCCGAGCCCGTGTGGTAGCACCGCCGGCGACCAAAGAATCCGAAGACATGGCGATGGAGATTAGGTCAAAAAAGAGAAGGGACGAATGGTTGGTTGATTTTAAAGAGTGAAGCGTCAAAGGAACAAAAGGAATAAGTAGAGTCTTTATGGGAGAGGCGAAGATAAAGAAGGGGTAACGATAAAAAAACCAAACCATCATTACGGCGCTCATTCCCTAAACGAAGTGTCGACAGGTGTGTAACACGTGTAAGGTGGGTGGTACACGGTAGCAGAGCATTTAATGATATGGGACGACGTGTCAAAAGGGTGATGGACAACTGAATTGGTGCATTATCCATTAAGGACATCGTACCACAAGATTGACGGTTGACAAGTTCTTCTACTTCCCGATCCCTCGAAGCTCGAAAAGCCCGGAAAGTGGGGAACTAGCTGTATTGGGTAAAAAAACACCCTGAGGCATTAAGCGTAAATGAGAAGCTTTGTGGTTCCGGAAACTCTAACGAATCTTCACAACCTTGTTATAATATTTTTATTAGTGTTTTTAATAACATAAAACCATAACCTAAATATCAATCCCGGACTCAAACAAGAGGGTCTCCGGATCGGATACGACCTACTTGTCTTTAAACCCTTGAAAATAAATTTTTAACTGTATTTTTGGTTGAAATTATTTTTTCCGGAAAACAACTTCATACCTATTTTACCCTTATCATTTATTATTGGGTTGACAAGTTTACGGAAATTTTAGTGGTTGCACAATTTTTAAAGTATGTTTTATTTATTTCAATCATTAGGTTACTTAGCAATAATTAGGGGTGATGTAATAAAATTTATCATTATATTTTTGACTTATTAATATGTGTGCTAAGTCAAAACGTGACAAGTAAAATTGGACGGAGTTAAGACTTCTACAACTGTTATTTCTACCCAACTTGAGGACCAAGAGAACTTTAAAGTTCTTTGAAAATCCTTAGACTAGGGAGGGTCAAGAGTTAACTTTCCAGGTCGTTCCCTTTCATTGGGAAGATTAGCAATAAAAGTTAATGAAGATACTTGAGATAAAATTCCAAATGCCTCCTTAAAAGCCATGTGTACTTAAAAGAAACTTTAAGAAGAAATTGTTGCTACCATAGTCAGCTACAATGGCTTCAGCCTAGCTCATTGTTGCCATCACAGTTTATAGGAAAAGAGAATGCCACGATGAAGTCCCCTGTATCATTTCTGAGTACACCACCAATACCTATCTTGTTTTTAACCTTTAAATAGCTACCATCAGTATTCAGTTTGACACTTCCCATGCTAGGTTTTTTCAGCATACTGGAATACATATAAGAACCGGGCTAAAATTTTTCATTTTGTCACAATAATTAATCCAACAATTCTCAGAAGTGACATTAGGAAAGACCACCTTAATAACAGTTTTGACATTTAAAATAATCTGTCTTAGCTTAATCCATTCAACTCTAACTAATTTTTTTTTGTTTCTTTTCTTATAATTTGATTAAGTATCTAATTATTGTTATTATTATTATTATTATTATTATTATTATGTCTATATATGACATAAAACGGCAGCCCAATGCACTAAGCTCAGGCTATGCGCGGGATCTGAGGAAGGGTCGGACCACAAGAGTCTATTGTACGTAGTCTTACTTTGCATTTCTACAAGAGGTTGTTTCCATGGCTTGAACCTATGACCTCCTGGTCACATAACAGTAACTTTACCAGTTCACTGTCTATATATGACATATCAAATAAAAAAGTACTTTGATAAAAAATTTCATGAATCGATTTGGCTAGGGCTAAATTAGACAAGTCAAAATAGATTGAGTTAATAAATGAGCAGATTATTAACCCGTTCAAATTTGAGTGGATTAAGCGAGTCATATTTTCATGACTTAATTTTGAGAAGCCAACTTGTAACTGAAATTGGTGTAATTACAAAATTTTGGCATGTTTATAATTACTTCAACATGTAATTTGATGTATTTGAGCGGGAGTTATTACATTTTTCAATTCTCAATTGGGATGGGGTTTAAAATTGCGGGTAATTACTTAGTGCAATTATAACGTTACTTTTTAATTTCTTTCCTTTCCTTTTAATTTATTTTTACTTTTAATTCTTTTTTATTTATAAAATATATTATCATTTTATATTTTTTATTCATTTCCTTACTTTTGATTTTTCAGCCTTTACTTCATGTGCTTTCATGATATTTCTCATATTTATCTCGTTCTTATTTATGTTTCTTTATTTTCTTTATTTTGCTTAGTTGTGATATTATTCTAATTTTTAAACTATACCCCCTGCCATTAAAGTTGAATTTTCTTGTTAAATAAGGTTATAGACAAATTTGACTTATATCGAGTGACGTTAGAATTTAATTATTTTTATAATATTGAAATAATTATTATAAAATTATGATTGTAAATATTGATGTTAAAGTTTTAATTATTTATCTATGAAATTTCATGTCCAAAATCATGATCACAAGTGAGAAAAGTTGAAATTTTTACTCTCATTTCTTTTTGGACCAAAATAAAGGAAAAGGCTCATTTCTTTCAAACTGATTTTTCCAGACAAATGATTTTACAAAAAGCATAGTTTTGATATTTGTATAAAAATTAAGAAAAATTAATTTTTTAAAACATTTGTAATAATTTTTGGACCAAAGAAAATATATGTTAACTTTTGGACAAAAAAAAGTTTGTAACAACTTTTAGAAAATGCTAGCATCTTATCCCATATATATATATATAATGATGCTTTACTAGGTTCCCTCATTCTTAATACAAGATGACGGGAGTTTACAACAATGAAGAAGAGGATGATGACGACGATGATGATAGAACCCGTTCCCAACATGAATCCTCTTCATGAGTTCTTCTAAATTGAATCAACGAATCACCAAATTAGTAAGTTTTTGTCTTCATTTTCTTTCCATCATTTGATGATGTGCTTATTTATGTCTAGGTGCTCGAATGAATTATCTCTTGCAAATACTCCAGGTGTTATTTTTTATTTAATAGAAGTTAAGTCAATTGATGTTAAGTATTTTAAACTTAATTCTTTACTTAGATTCAAAAGCTTTTTTTTTACCTAGAACAAGTGATTAATTCAACATTGAACGAAGGGGATATAATCTAGCCTACCCAATCTACAAACTAACAAGAATAATTGCAACGAGTGGTTCAATATCTTTGCCAGATTGAATATTAACATTCGGTAAATATTTATCTTAAATCATCTCTATCTTAACACAACAGTAGAAGTAGTATCACTTGCGTTTAATCAATGGACTGAACATATTTATTTCTAAAATCAGTCATTCCATGATCATTTTCAGGTTTTCGCCTTCGAGACAATAGCTTTGAGCCCGACACCCCTATTAGGCATAACTCTGCTAACAGGATTAGGATACTCCACAGCCTGGGCAGACGGACGGTTACATGAGGCTCAACATCGAACCTGAAAGGTGTTATACCTCAGAGTTTGATACACGAATGAGAGCATAAGTTAGGCAGCATGAGCCGGTGATTCGAGATCTTTTTCAAGGGTCCATTACAACTTAGATGGATGTTGTGAAGGTGTACGGAAGGTTGGAAGTCATTGGGATTGAAGCAACCATCCCTCGACGAAGTTAGAGTGATACACTAAGCGTTTCGCATCGCGGATGGAATCCGCCTTGCAGATGGGGCTGCAAAAGAGGAGCCAAAAGTTGATGAATTTTCTTGAAAGGAGTGCGGTCACATATGGCCATATACGACGCAGATGGCCTCACATCCTCGAGGTGGTGACCGACCTTTTTAGCTTATTTAAGCGGTGGAAGCCTCATTTGTCATTATTTTCGACCAAGATAAGTCTCATCACTCTCTAAGAGGTCCCTTAACATATTCTAAGATCCAAGAGTTATTTCAAAGCAAATCAATCCAAGTTTAGCATGAAGATGTTGGAAATCACAAGAAGAAGCTTGTGTGATGCTCATATGGAGTTAAGGATTGTTGTGAGCTTGGTTGAGCTTGGATTTCAAGTCAAATATGTTGGATAAGGTATGTATAATACCCTCTTGGTTGTGTTTAAGATTAATCTTATGTTGGATGAGTTGTTTGGATGAAGAATCATGAACTAGAGCTTGAAGAAATAGGAGATGAAATTGTCTTGAAGGTTGAGAATGTCATCACAAGCTAAAGAAAAAAAAGTAACTAAGAAGCATGTGAAAGTTGAGTTTTATGTTATTAGAAGTATGCGTTTGGGAGTAATTCCTTGAGATTGGATGGCTGGAAATTATGAAAGAAGTTGTTTATGTGTTGATGTTATTGTGGATGTTGTTTTGATATGGATGAGGTAAGAATATGGGGGAGATGCTGCCCGAGTTGCCATTGAACGAGCTTGCCGCTCGATAGCTAGTGGGTATATCCCTTCTTGTTGACATGATTGTTGTTATTGTAGATGGATGATGAGGAGACGGATTGCAGTGTTGTCATCGAAGGCTCCTTTACAAGGTATGTAAGGGCTATCTTCTTTCTTCCTGGCATTATTTTAAAAGTGTGTCCCATTTTACTAGAAGCCGAAAGGGGCTTTATATTTCTTCGTGATGGATTAGGACCGTTTAAGGGTCACGGAGTCAGCCGTTGTTGACACTCAATTTTGATCCTCCTTTTTCCTTTAATTAATTTCACTATGATTTTCAGTGTTGAAAATTTCCCAAAGTAAGTTTTGAATATTTTAACTAATTACTGCATTAATTTTGAAATATTATTTTTTAAAATTAAGATCATTTTAATTACTTTTGCATAAAATTACTAAATGTTATATTTTATAATTAAAAACACCAAAAAATACAGTTTTGATACTTTAATATCAATATTGGTATCCATATTAAACTTAACTCTATTTTGCTACTTTAAATAACCTAATTAGATTATTACTATATTTTGCTAATTACAAATTCATATCCTTTAAAATTGAGCTATAATTACATATATTATATGTACATATTTTGGGAATAAATTAAGATGAGAAGCATTTTTTAAAATTAAAGTAGGAAAAATAATTTAGGGAATTGGATTAGTTACAAACTAATTCATCTATTGGCAATTTGGGCTAATTCTCTTCACTAATTCGTAGCCCACTTCATCGAGCCCAATCTCCCTTTTTCCCTGCGACCCGGCCCAAACAATAAACCAACTAAATACCCCAACCAGCCGACCACTTCCTCTTTAACCCCCCCCCCCCGCAACCTACTCAGAACCCTACCCTCTACACCAAACAAAGGTGATTTCCCTTTGAAGAGAAGGGAAATTCGAATTTCAGCTATAAATACAGTCCCATAGGCTATTCAGAGGACAAGTGAAATCCCCCTTTTTAACAAGCTTTTCATTCTCAAAAATCCCCTTTTTATCGCTGTCTAAGTTTTGGTTACCTAACAGTTTAAGTTTTTTCACTCGCTTCTCTATTATTTGCTTTCTCTACAACAAAACTACCTACTCCGAGCGGAGGTAACGAGCTTTTCGACGACTCTCGCCTCGCCCCAGTTCGCTGCCCGGAGAAGGTCAGTAATCATACTAGTCTTCGCTTCGTCTTTTATTTCATAGAGTAAAAATGTAGTCTTGTCGTTTGTTGGGTTTGGCTGACTGAAATGTGATCGTTCAATAAGTCTTGTTGTTCGTTTTGTTTCTGCCCGGTGGACTTTGTTGTGATTGTTATGTTGCCTTAAAGCTATTGAAAAATGGTTAATAAAATTAAGTACACCTAGAGGAGTTATTGACTGCTCTATAGAATATATGAGTAACTGTGTCGCTCAACTAAATTTCTGTTTGTTTACTCTTCATGTGATTAACTAAATTTCTGTTGTGTGTTTACCATTCCATTATGAAAATCAGTTTCAAAAGGAGAGATGCTATGGTCTTATGAGTATATGTTTGTTCAAGCAATTTTGTCGCTCATTAAAATTCTGGGTTAACATGTTGATCCGGATATATTTTTCCTAATATTTTATTAAAAATCAGCACGTAAAGTAGCTTGAAGTTCTGCTTTTCTTAAGACAAAGAATACAATTTCGTTAGAGAAGAATAAAAAAATATGAATGGGTGATCAAATTCCATTTCTTTTGTTGATCGTTTTCTACCCTGTTCTAGTATGTAAATGATGGCTCTCATATCTCTATTTGATTGATTGTAGTAGTATTGAAAAAAAGGATTTGTTTTGGTTATGAAGTGTGATAGTCTTTTCAGAGATGTAGTAAAAAATCATGTCTATAAAGTATTCTCTTAAAGTATTGTAAGCAGTATGCCCTAGTTTTTACATTTAAGAACGTTAACTTTGTTTTATAGATATGCTAAATGTATTAAAACATGGAACCCATTCTATGTCCTGGCAAAAGGTGAAAAATGTATAGTATAGCCCCGAAGGCAAGTATATGTATATCCCCGAAGGCAAGCACACGTTTGTATAGCACCGAAGGTAATGCACATATCTTGATTGTAGCCCCGAAGACAATCTATATCATAGCCTCGAAGGCTGTGTCAATAGCCCCGAAGGCAAGTGCATGCATAAAATAACAAGCAAACAATATATAACTAAGTACTTGCGTCTATAATCCATAGTTCATACTTATTATCTCCTGATCTATCCTTTTAGCTTTTAAGGAAACATGTACTGTCTTAGGTCTCGTCTAATCCTCTCGTCATACTACTCATTCCATCTTTATGGCTGACATAACTTACTTTCCTTAAGTTTGAGGAGTATCTTATATACTCGTATCCTGTAGTCCTTTAAGTAACTTATCCTGTCGTAGTTCTTACACTATTTCTCTTAGTTGTAGGAAATCTCTTAGTCCTCCTCGGATATGCGTACACACTCATCTTACTAAGATATTACAACCTCATCTTCTCTTTACTTATATCTTACTACTAGTTCGTTAGCTCATTTATTCGGATCTCTTTCTGTTCGTAACTCTCAGCTTATATATAGATAGCTTACGGTTATCTTAGAGGCGTTAATAACTCTGCTTCTTAGAAATGACACGGGAGCTCACGATTGTTGCACCCTGTTATTAACGGATTAAAACTAATTCACAACTTATGGCTATGTTTCCTTTGCTTTAGAAAATATTCAAAGTCGCCACCTAATTTTAGAAATATTAGGAAACCATTTGTAAAAAATGTAAACTATGTTTTTAATCTGCGAAACCTATGAAATTCTAGATAAGGGTTTTATTTACTCAAAGGGGAAGGTGTTAAGCACCCTTCAGAGCCTATATGAAGATAGTCCTTAAACTTAGTTTAACTAACACTAGAGAGGATTATCTATTTGTTTCTATTTTATTATTACCTGATTTTTAAAGAACTGCGAAAAAGAACTAATTTCTTAATGAAGCGATGACGTATATATATGTATAATTATATGGTCTAAAGGAATATGCATGTATAAATTTATGAGAAAACAATATAATGTATATGTCATGTATAAGATGGTGTATCTGTGACTGTACTAAAAAATAACTATTATGATATATATATATATATATATATATGTACTAAAAAATAACTATTATATATATATATATATATATATATATATATATATATATATTACACATGTATATAATATAGAATGTGTACCTTATAATTCTGGTAAAATAGCTTAAACCATTATACTTGGGCCCTAATAGAAATTCTTGAAGAATCGAGCCTGCTCAATGTTAGCATCAAAAAATAAGTTCTGAAATGTGCTACAGTTTTAGGCCTTTTCTTAGAAAAATTGGACTTGCCGTTTTGCGTTTGCCACTTCTTCAGAAACCTGTATTTTTGTTTCTTAATACCTAAAAGATTCTGAAGCTAAACAAAATTAGGAAAAAAGGTTTAAGTTAGAGGCAAAGATATGTTAGAGCAAAATAAAATTTTCATATACTAATTCGATCCGACTATTTGGGCTAGCTAAAAACTCAATCATTTCTAAAGGCGAATAGGAAAGCAAATTACTATGTTCCGCTATTTAGTGCCCAAGGCGATTTGCAAGGGTTGAATAGCGGAACATAGTGTAGTTCACATTACTGGCCAAAGGTGAAAAATGTATAGTTCACATTTTCTTGATAGTAGCTATCTTCTTTCTGTTAGCTTAGCTATAATAAAAATGAGGTATTCGTGTCTTATTCAAGATCCGAAGCCATGTTTCCCTTGCGTTTTAAACATCTTAAACTTAGGAAAAGATTTTTTTAAAAAAATTAGATATCTACATGAAATCGGAAATGTTCAGTTCATTTGGTGTCTATATTTGATGTGAAATTTTATATAGCTTAGATATTTCTTAAAATCCTTTTCTTGTCCAAATGTGACCCCAGTACATTTTGTCGCACCTGGTTTTAACCCGAGCTTCGCAACGCTATGGCATCGATTCCCTCCGGACTTTACAAAAATGCTTGCTTTGAGGAGTCGTCACTTAATTATTCTAAGGTGAATTAGGGCACCTGAATATTAACTAAATGCTGCAAAATAACTCCGATTTTATGATCTACAAAACTAATGAGATTCTAGGTAAGGGTTCTTTATTATCCTAAAGGGAAGGGGTTAGGCATCAGATCCGCTAACTTGCGGTTATCCGATCAAACTCAGGTTAATTGTTATGCTAAGAAAAATGCATATTTAGAAATATAAAGTTTAAATGATGTTGCAAGTATTTAATGAAATGATGCATTTGTACAAGTATACATTTGGATGACATTAATATACATGTAAAGCTGAAAAAAGTATGCATTTGAATGAGAATTGATAAAAATATATGCAATGTAAATTTTATGGGTGACGAGCCTAAAAATAGGTAAACTGGCGATTTTCGATTTTAAAACTAACCGAGCCTAAAAATAAATAAACTAGCGATGGGTTTCCAATTTTAGACTACCCTATTAATTGATTCTATGTCTACCTATTCTAAATATTTCAATAATTTCACGAGTACAATAATATTACAATACAGAATGAAATAAAACTGAATTAAAGAAAGTAAAAACAACAAGATAAATAATCTCCGAGAGGTATCTTGTATTCTTTAATTGTGTTCCTTGCAAGCTGTTAAGAACAAACGATTAGAAACAATTGAATATAAATAACTTCGGATCCGTATCCAAAACAGTAAATGTTTTGATTATGGAGGGCTCATACTTAAATTTTGAAAAGATCATTCCAATCACGTCGTGGCTGCGAACATATGACTCGTTGGTCATTTTAGTTGCTTTGCCTACCGAACATGTTGGTCTCTCGGGTGAAAAAGATTTAAGTTTCATCATTGCCCAGAAGTTTTATTTTCCGTATTTACAACTGTGGAGGCCTAAAAAATCGACGGATATTTTTTCATCGGCCAGTGTAGTATCATGTTCAAATCAGCAGAATAACATCAAAGCAGTAAAACCAAAAACCGAGAAATGATGTCCGAAGGGACGCGACCTCGAATTCAATTTCATTGGCCTAAGTGTAGCATTTGTTCAAATCAATAAAATAATACCCAAACAGTAAAAAACTGAAATCGAAAGGCATTTTTCGAAGGGACGCGGCCTCGAATTCAATTTCATTGGCCTAAATGAAGTATTAGTTCAAATCAGTAAAATAAACAACATTGCCGCATACAATAGTAAGAAATTAAAATGTCCGACCCGGATTCTGCATTTTTGAACCAGAACAGAATTTGAAATGCTCCTGAAAATTCGACCCGACAAAATAGTGAAGAAAAATTAGGTAATCGACCCAGTTCTGAAAAACAGACCTGGATAGACGACCCGGATTTCGGGCCGACCCGACCCGAGAAATGCAACCCGGAACAGTGGTGACCCGGAATCAATTTTTGGATTTTTATTTTTCAGATAACCAACAACAAGATATAAACACAATCTGGAAATTTATTCAAAACCGGGTCCACCCGACCCGAATCGGATGTTTCAACCCGAATCGATTTCTTTCCAAATTTCAGATAATCAACAACAAAATATAAACACACAAAATCTGGAAATTTACTCGAATCGGGTCGACCCGACCCGGATCAGTGACCCGACCCGAATCGGATTATTCAACCCGAATCGATTTCTGTCCAAATTTCAGATAACCAACAACAAAATATAAACACATAAAATCTGGAAATTTACTCGAATCGGGTCGACCCGATCCGGATCAGTGACCCGACCCGAATCGGATGTTTCAACCCGAAGCGATTTCTTTCCAAATTTCAGATAGCCAACAAATAAGATATAAAATATATAAATATGGAAATCTACCCGAACCGGGTCGACCCGACCCGATCGGAACAGTGTCCTAACCGGAACCCGAAAACAGTGAAGAACAACAACAAAAGCAGATTTTCGGAGTAGGGTTCACAAAGCAAATAGAGGTATTTTAACCCCAAACTTTAAGAACAAAACTCACCCCTTTCTTTCGGATTTTTGGACTTGTTTTCGGACTTATTCGAGATGATGGACACATGCAAAGAAGAACAAATACCCTTAAGATGATTTCGGCTTTCAAACTTAAAATCCCATTTTCGGACCTTCGAAATTTCTTTTGATTTCTTGTTTTGACTTTTCGGACCCCCGAAAACTAGGCTCCGACCCGGGCTCAAAATGAAGAACAAGGGGAATTTTTATAGATGGATTTTAGGGGATATGGTAGGTGTGAAGTGATGGGGTAGGGTTCGGCGGTGTCAGGGATGACAGAGGGGTTGGTGGTGGCAGGCGGCGGTGTCGGCGACTGGTGGTGTCAGGCGTAGCGGGTGTCGGGTATGTGGGGTGTGCGGCAATGGGATGAGAGAGAGAGGGTTTTTGTTTTTGTGTAGGGTGTTAGGGTTAGGGGGATAAAAGGGAAGGGGAGTTGGGTCGAAAAAGGGGTGTTGGGCCGAGTTCGATTTGGGCTTCGGTTGGGCCGAAAAGGGTTGGGCTTTGGTGGGTTGATATTTTTTTGGGTGAGGGGAAATAAAATGGGGAGTTGGTTAAAAAATAAAAAGAAGGGGTTTATTATTAAAAAATGTTTTTTTCAAAAGATGTAAATTATAAAATAACATCACGATGTGATAATAATAAAAATGTAATATTTGCGAAATGCTTAATGCTTAATAAAAAATGGAAATGCGATGCAATTTTGTGAAAATAAAATAACATAGAATATTATGATAAAAGTACGATTATGATATTAAAATGCAAATGACAGTAAAAAATGCAAATAATAACAATAATAATGCCTATATTTTAAAATTGTTTTAAGGTGTCAAAATATTTAAAATTGCAAATAAAATCAGAAAAGATGGGACAAAATTGGGTATCAACACATTTCTTTTGATAGTTTTGAAAAGGAACTGATTTAAGCTTTTCTAATTGTTTGCTTTAAAGAAGTATGTCCCTTAATATGTTTAAATCAACCATTTGATTTTAAGGGTTTAAATAAATATGGTAAATTTTTGTTGTTTATGTCGAAGTTCGACTCAAGTATTGATCTTATTCCTATTTGCTTTTAGTTTCATGTACATTCACATAAGATTTGTGTATTTCCCTGTTAGATGAATTTTACTTCGTTAAAAAGAGAAAATAAATGTTCTGTTGGGTAGGGGTGGGCAAAAAATTCGGAGAACCGAAAAAACCAAACCGAACCGGCTGTTCGGTTCGGTTTTTATTTTTTATTTTTTTTAAAAAACCGATTTTTTGAAAAATCGAACCGAATCAGGATTTAATGATTCGGTTTTTAAATTTGGATACGAACCGAACCGAAAAATCGAATTAAATATGTAATTAATCTTATTTTTTATTTTAGGCTACTACTATCTCTTGAATCATAGCCATTGAAGTCAATCTATGAAGCTTTTATTGAAGTCGAATGCGCATGAACTTGATTAACATATCACGAAAGCATTGACATAAAATGTAGGGAGATAAAGTAGTTGTAAATTGGTAAAACTTTAAATGGTCATAACTCTGCGCTCGGATGTCCGTTTTACCCGATTTTTTTTTTTTGCGTATTTTTTCGAGACGTGGCCGACCAAACTGCCGCAAGGTGGTTTGGTGCCGCCAATTTTTACGAAAACGTCCGTTTTCCCAATCAATTTGTGTTTTTCCCCAAATTGGTTTCTAATTTTCATTTTTCATTAGTAAACATCTTACGACATACAATACATTCCAACGTCGAAATTTCGTGGTAATGTAGGTGTGAATGTCAATTTCAGTGTTCGAAATTCAATTAAAAAACAAAAAAAACAAAAAATTCATGACCTGCCCCGCCCCGCCCCGCCCCGGCCCACTAAAAAAAACCGATATAATCCGATACGCTCGGCGATATAAACCGAACATATCAGTTTTTTTATTTAAAGTTGGATTCGTTTTTTTAAAAAAAATAATTTTCATTCGGTTCATATTTTCCTAATACAAAACCGATGTGAATCGATATACGCCCACCCCTACTGCTGGGTCTAGAATACATGAAATGTGGATGTGTGTAGGGTCTATTGCATTTTGTTTTCATATACATGAAAAATAGATAATGATATTTTTTACTTGACTAGAAACGAATCTAACGAAAATAGTTTGCCTGTTTCTGTCATAGTTTGTATATTAAAAATCATGTGTCTAATGTACTTTTGAAGATGTAGATGTGTTGTATATATTCCTAAATCTTAAGATATGATAGCACACAAGTCGGTTAAATTCTTTGTTTCATTGTTACATTAAGTAAATTAGTTTTTATTTTTTTAATTGAATTATAATTGATGATGCTGCATTATTTTATTCTTTGAGATCGTTGCTGCATTATTTGATTCTTTAAGACCATTTATGTCTTAATATATAGTAAGGTTATTCTTAATTCTGAGCCATATATTTTGTCATAACAGATTTCTAGCTTGAACTTGCCGGCCATTTGGATAGTTCGCCCCGGGACTCGTCCATATATAAAACCTACTACATATTTTAAACAGATAAGCTAGAAGGAACAGAGAGGTTTGTCAACTCTCTCTCTCGTGTCATTATGAATAGTTGTTGCCACTGTGCGAGGTTGATGGCGTATCCTCTATCGAAAACCGTATTCAATATGACATCGTCTAGTACTGGATCTAAATGTGGTGGAAATATGAGAATTAGCATGAGAGATAGGAGCAAAAATAGAAAGCCCTTGCAGAAAGGGAGGAATCTTAGTATAGAAGCTATTCAAGCTGTTCAGGCACTAAAGCGAGTGGCCCACAAAAATGATGACATGGCAGTTGAACATGTGTTTAATGGAAAGGTTAGGCGTTTGCTTAAAAGTGATATGATAGCTGTTCTCCGTGAACTACTTCGCCAGAACCAATGCCTCTTAGCTCTCAAGGTTAGTACCGTTTATTCTCTCTTGCTTAGTTGTTCAATCCACATTCTTTATTTCAATTTCTAGACTCTAGTTTCATTGATGTTGTTCTATCGTTTTGTTTCTGTTGCTATTTACATTGAGCAATTTGAGTGCCTTCGGAATTTCTTAGTATTTGGTAGTCGAGTGTAGTCTTACTTACGCTTGCAAACTAGTAGTTGTAGTGTTATTATTGTAGGTCCGCTTAGCCTATCAGACTAATAGGCGCATTATTGCTTTATAGTCCCCGTAGTTTGATTTCTGCTGTTATGTGTACTGCGCTAGTTACTGCTTACTTTTTTAGAATGCGCTAACATGGCTTGTTCGCTTTTGATACCAGCATTTTCATACTGCTTAAATTTTTTTTTGATCGGGTCTGACCGTTTTCTCTTACTTTGTTTTGTCTTGAGCCGATGGTCTCTAAAATAGCCGCTTTACCTACCAAGGTAGAGGTAAGGTATGCGTACACTCTACCTTCCCTAGACCCCACATTGTGGGATTTCACTTGGTATGTTGTTTGTTGTTGTTGTAGTAGTTTCATTGATGCTGTAATTATGTCTCCTCAGAATTCCCATATCGTTTAAGTATAATACACCCAATGGTGTGGCCTAGCAATCAATAAAGTGGGTTGAGTACCATGAGACCTCAGGTTCAAATCACAGCAGAAACAAATTACTAGGTGATTTCTTTCTATTTATTATAGCTTTGGTGGACAGAGTTACTACAAGCTGGCTTGGACACCACGGTTATAAAAAGAATCTCCCAACTAAAAGAAAAGGAAAAGAAAAATAGAAGCCCCAATTGCTATATACACCATATAATCATTTGCCTCCTTCAACATGCAATGAAATTAGATATCGCTAACTGCTGAAGTAGTGTTAAAATGGTAGGAGTGTTCGAAAAACTAAGCAAGCAATTGAGGTATATAGATAAAAAGGTTTCGAAGAGGAAGTTCAAGCATTTGAGGGTATATACATATAATCATTTGCCTCCTTCAACATGCAATGGAATTAGATATCGCTTACTGATGAAGAAGTGTTAAAATGGTAGGAGTGTTCGAAAATCTAAGCAAGCAATTGAGGGTATGTATATAAAAAGGTTTCGAAGAGGAAGTTCAAGCTTTATTTGAGAGCAGGTGGGTAGAGAATTAATAAAGTTGTTCTTCAAAGAATCGTGGCAGCTTAAGGCAGAAAGGTAAGATGGAACTGAACAAATTGGAGTATCAATCAATTATGAGGATGATTCTGGAGAGGAAAATTTTAGGAAGATGTTTGACTATACTCAATGAAGCTAAAAATTTTGAGCTGGAACATTAGGGGCCTGAATATTCCGGGAAGTATAGACTTTCCGAGATGCTTGCCCAGAAATGGAAGCCATAGATTTTTTCTTTCAGGACACTAATGTCCAGTTATTGAATCTAGGTTCACAGATAAGTCGATTTTGCCAAATCGGAGATGTGAAACAAGAAAAAAGAGAAGTTTTTATGAGTTGATGAGACACTAAGCACAACTGCACAAAAGGAGTTCCTCATACTATGGAGTGTTGAAATAAGTCTACACCTATAATGATGCAATGAATCGGGTCATATTGTAACGTTCCCTCTCAATATGGAGCGTTAGATTATAGGCTCCAACTTGCCTCACACACACGCATATATATATATATTATCCTACGTCCTTAGAGTGCTTTGGTGAATATATTGGCCTAACAGAACTAGTAGAAAAGTCCAAATTGTACTTTCTACTAGATAAAGTGACAATCAAATCTGTGTTGAGTCCTCTCATGTGATATTGGACTATACACAATATGTACCATAACTTGATTGTCAGAAATCTATATCATTTATTATACACACAATATGTACCATAACTTGATTGTCAGAAATCTATATCATTTATTCTATACACAATATGTACCATAACTTGATTATTAGAAATCTATATCATTTATTCTACCTTTCGAACTTTTAACTCCCAAGTAATTGTTTCAACTACATAAGCTCGAATTTTACCAAGTCATAACTCTACACTTGACTTCTGTACTTGATATTGGCAGCAACCACCTTCACTTATTGTTTCAAGAGATCAAATTTCCATCAATAAGTACATGATACCGGGTATATCACCTATCAGACAGAGTTCCAACTCATTTTGCATCTGTAAACTTGATAATCTGAGTATTTTATTAGTCTACGCATTTAATTTGTTGACCAGGATCAGTCGACAGTTAACTATGCTTCTTTTGTCAAAGATTTCGGAAGTACTTTACCTTTTTCTGATGGCCACATTCTGGCTGGAGAACTAAGCAACTTTTATTCCCAAAAAGAACATAAGTCCCCCAAGTTTTTTAACTGGAATTAGAAAGGATGTGTTGCTTTAATTTCTCAATCGCTTCCTGATCATATTCAGTAATACCATATCATCCACAAATACAATTACGTAGGAGACCAATTTTATTCATGGTGTCAATATAAAATAGAATTATCCCTATCGTTACAAGATAATAGATGCACATACTCTTTACATAAACATCATCCAAGGACATCTTGTTTTGAGTAGTCTGGGATAGGATGAGGTTGGCTTGGAATCCATTCGTTAGCATCACAATATGATTATCTCTAGGTGAGGTTGAGATGATTCCTCCATCCAAGGATTGTATATGTTGGAGAAATGATTATTCTGCTTATTTGCATTCACAAACACTGAACTTGTTCTGATGATTGAGCAAAATGATTACCCAGTTGGTGTTCAGTACTCATAATGTCCACAACACAAGTAACCAGAGGTGTGATCAAGCGGTCAATTAAAGTGGGTAAAAACCTTGGAAACCAGGGTGCAAATTCTAGCAGAGACAAAATGTTTGATGATTTTTATTCTCATCCGCCTAAGCCTTGGTGGGCAAAGGTACTCGGTACCTGTGCTGATGGGGGAGATGGCAGATACATGGTGGAATAGTCGAGCTGCATGTAAGCTGGCTCAGATTCTGTCGTTATAAAAAAAGAAGAGTACATCCAAAAGTCACAGAACTTGGGTGTCCTGAATGACGGTAAGACATTCAGTTGGTATCTGAGCTGAAAGTACATTCACCGAGTCTGCATCTTGTACTCCAAACATCTCGGGCATAGCTATTTCTCTAGGTCACTCGTACATGTTAGCGGCCCTCTCTTTCAACACCTCATACCTATCATTATGGCTCTTGCTCATCAAAGACCCTCAGCCGCTGCATCACCTAGGTCGATATGCTGGAAATTTTTGCTATAGTTTAATACAAAAACCTCATAAATGTTCTTGATTCAACAAGTGCCCTTAAGCTTAAGGCCGTGAGATTATTTAAGTTTGAAAATCAGAACAAAAGTGAGTCAAGTATGTCAAACTGATTTTGCTGCCGTTGTGAGGAAAACCTATCTAGGTCATGGTGTTATCATGAATTATGAGGCATAATTAAATTTGGGATGCATGTGTTGCCAAAATAATTATGTCACTAGTAATGATAAGATGCTACCAGCTTAGCTAATGATCATTTGCAATGCACGGTACTAACTTGAAAGGGATATAGGCTATAGCAGCTGACAGGATAATGACATGACTGTTGATGTTGTTGTTGCAGTTGACTAGATGCTAACTGGATAACCATGGGATGAGTTCTTGCAACTCACAAGAATTTAAATGACTGGTAATTCGATAGTTTCTACCAAATGCTTCCGCAGTTGAATACATGCCTAGTTGATACGGACAAGGTAGACAAGTTAATTTGGGTATCAGTGGGATAAACTAGTCTTAGTCAATAGTTGCTATAAAATGTTATTGCAACAGAATAGTCAGGGGATGCCCAATTGACCTTGGAAAACCAAGGCACCTGTTAAAGCAACCTGTTTTGGCTGGATAGCAGCTAGGAATGCTTGTTAAGCTCAGAGCAATCTACAAAGGAGAGGCTTCTCCTTGTTTAGCAGGTGCTTTTTTTGCAACAATGAGCAAGAAAAATGGAGCATTTATTCCTATGTTGCAGATTTTCAAGACGATGCTCGGAACGTTTCCTTAATATTATGGGTGTATCTCTGGTTATACCACAGAAGTTTAATAGCCTTTTGGAAGTTTGGCAAGCTCAAAGAGTTAACAGGAATTTGAAGCAAAATATGGAGGACTATTCCCAATTGTATACTATGGATAGATTGGATGGAAAGAAACAAGGCACGCTTTGAGGTGAAGAGGCTGCAGATTGCTAGAGTAAAAAATTAATGTATCAAGAATTTATATTTTTAGTGTTATACTCTACATAGGATGGATCAATATTTGGATTTCCTGTATCTTTTAGGGGGAAACATGTAGTGTTATTGGTGGGAGTGTTGCTGTCTTGTTTTGTACCAATTTCTGTACCATCTTGGTTCCAATTTAATAAAAGACTTTACCTGTCAAAAAAACAATGATCCAGTCATCTTATCCTCCAAGATGGTATGAGTTTCGTTTATGCTATGTTTTCAGAGACTTATTTAATGTCATCCTAGAGGGATACCTTTTCATATTTTATTATTCTTGATCTTTTCTGCTTTCTAGTTCAACTATCCTTTTTCTTTTCCCAAGTTGTGCTTTGATTGGTATTTTCCAATTCAGTTTTATGATAGACTAGGCTGTAGAAAAGATTGGACATTTTTTTAAAAAACTGGTAACTTATTTGTATAAATAGACAAAACAGCACATGGGTCGTACTGAAACCATATTTACAATTGTGATTCTAAGAAAGTAACACTTCCTATCCTATGGAATCTAGAACAGCAATAATATCAACCGAGTCTTCTAAGTAAGTCTTTTTACACCAAAAACAAAAAAGCAAAAAACAATTCAATAGATTGGACATTTTTTATGACAAGGGAACTCGCAGCCGCTACCCTTCGTAATAGCCCGCAAACCACACATGAGAGATAGCCCGCACTAGGCAAGCCCCGTGCGACGAGCTCGAACCAGAACAATATATTGGACATTCTAACAACAAATTTTGGTGATGTTTAGTCATAGTTAGTTACATCGCACCTGCTCTGTACTTCTTGATTCATCAAATGTTTATTGATTACTATAATGTGGGTAGTTCCTAATTATTATGGATACCCTGCTATAGGTTTTCGAGGAAGTTCAGCAGGAGATATCGTATAGGCCGCGACTCAAGCTGTATGCTGAAATTGTGTCATGTTTGGGAAGCAATGGATTGCTCGAAGATATCAAGTGTCTTATCATGACATTGAAAATGGAAAGTAGTTTAGAACCTGACCTTGAGGGCTTTTATGCATTGTTGAAAAGCTTAATGAAATTTAATCTCAGTAGCCTTGCGTTGGAGATCTTTTATTTGATGAAGTTGAGAGGATGTGATCCAGATAAGTTAACCTTTAAACTATTGATAAATGGTTTGGAATCGAATGAAGAAACGAATCTTTCAGCTTTTGTAAGGCAGGATGCTGTGAAGTATTATGGCCCGTCCCTTAGTTTCCTAGATGAGACTGAGGAGGAAGTACCTAGCTTAAAACATATGTATTGAATCAGTGGTTAATATATGATGACGAGAAGGTTATTTGATTATTTCTCTCATTTACTTTTGGTAATTTGATTCTATTATTGTTTCGTCTCTAGAGTTGACGAAGAATTGCACCAGTATGATACTTAGGCGTAACTCATGTTTCTATCTTGATAAATATCATTGAATACCTATGTATCAGTATTTCCTTTTTACGTTTTGATAAGAAAGTTCAGTTATTAGAGCATTCTCGCATAGTCGCAAAAAATATTGTTTCACAGAGGTTTTCTTTCTATGGCAAGTGCATTTTGGCAATATCTACTTAAAATGCATGATTTTCTTTCTGGAAAAGATCTAAATTTGCCCCTGTATTATCCGATAGCTCAACTTTGTCCTTGATTATACTTTTGGTCCATTCATACCCTCTAACGGGAAATGGGTGGACTTCATATGTCCAAATTCTTCAAGTAAAAAATAATTCAAACTTACCTTTGAACTATTGACTACGGGGTCAAGTTGAATAACGAGACCGTTTCTCTAATGACATGAATATTAGATCAAAAGCTTGAGAGATACGGTAATAAAGTTGCTTAATTTGGAATACCACACAGGTAAATTCAAGATATTTTTCGTATTTTTTCTTCAAAATATACAAAAGAAATAAGAAAAAGTGAAATTAAGTGATCTCTTAAATCCTGCAAATATTTACAAACTGATCATTGACAATACAAACTTACATAAAAAGATACGGATTATTATGTGATAGATAAAATATAAGAATTATTATGTATAAATAATAATATAAAGGTCATTATAAGATTTTTTTGTATTTTTTCTTCAAAATATACAAAAGAAATAAGAAAAAGTGAAATTAAGCGATCTTTTAAATTCTAAAAATATTTACAAACTGATCATTGACAGTACAAACTTACATAAAAAGATATGGATTATTATGTGATGGATAAAATATAAGAAGTATTATGTATAACTAATAATATAAAGGTTATATACACAGAATAATATTTGATAGTGGACAATTGCCCTTCCCATCCTAAGGTTATTGAAGGCTTGAGAAATGTTAGAACTACGAGTCGGGTGAGACAAGTCCAAACAAAATTAGTGTGCTGAATGCTATCAATTTATTAGTGTGGCTTGGAATATTGATTTGAAAAAAATAACTATTGCAAAATTTGGTCAGACGAAGATATGAATACTGAACAACCACTTGGTGAAGATGAATACATCCAGGGATTACATGAAGTTATCAATGGTTTAGGTTATAGAAATGCAATGGATGTGGAAGACCTTTTAAACTATCCTAGTGAAAATGATGCACTAATGAAGTCTTCTACCGATTAAGAAATTATTCAAGGACTAATGAAAACATTTGCTGATAATGATCAAGATCCAGATGATAGTCAGAATTTGCCAATGATATCAACAAAAGAAGCAATGCAAGCAATAGAAGCCTTAAATAACTATTTTTTACAACAAGAAAAAGATGCATCAAATGCAATGCATGCTTTCCAGAAAATTAAGGATGAGATGAGTTAAACATAGGACCAAAGAAAAAATAAAGAACTTTAGATGAATATTTTCAAAAGAGGTGAATTTGAGAAGTTATCATAGTAATATCAATAAAAATAAAAATATTATGTATTATTTTCAATTAACATTTTATTTTACATTTTATCAATTATTCATTTATATTATTATTACCTTTAAGGATTTTCATAAAAAAATTATCTTATGCATTTAGCGAAATTATTCATTTAGTACATTGACCCAAGTCGGGACCGGAAGAATTTATTCATTAATCGAGGTTATTTATTTATCAAACATTCATTTATCATGATTTTACTGTAGTAGACACATGATTTTTAATATACAAACTATGACAGAAACAGGCAAACTATTTTCGTTCGATTCGTTTCTAGTTAAGTAAAAAATATCATATCTATTTTTCATGTATCTGAAAACAAAATGCAATAGAATCTACACACATCCACATACAGCAGCATGTATTTTCTATCTTTAACGAAGTAAAATTCGTCTAACAGGGAAATACACAATTTATGTGAATGGATTTTAGGTAGGAAGTACATCCCAAATCAGTAATCTTGAAGAATATGACTAACACTTAAACAGAGATTACATGAAACTAAAAGCAAATAGGAATCTCGAGCATCATTTTTATTAAAGTCCTATAGGCATGCTATCTAAATAAAAGATCAATACTTGAGTCGAACTTCGACATAAACAACAAAAATTTACCATATTTTAAAATCAAATGGTTGATTTAAACATATTAAGGGACATACTTCTTTAAAGCAAACAATTAGAAAAGCTTAAATCAGTTCCTTTTCAAAACTATCAAAAGAAATGTACTGGGGTCACATTTGGACAAGAAAAGGATTTTAAGAAATATCTAAGCTATATTAAATTTCACATCAAATATAGACACCAAATGCACTGAACATTTCCGATTTCATGTAGATATTTAATTTTTTTTAAAAATGTTTTCTTAAGTTTAAGATGTTTAAAACGCAAGGGAAACGTGGCTTCGGATCTTGAATAAGACTCGAATACCTCATTTTTTATTATAGCTAAGCTAACAGAAAGAAGATAGCTACTATCAAGAAAATGTGAACTATACATTTTTGACCTTTTGCCAGTAATGTGAACAACACTATGTTCCGCTATTCAACCCTTGCAAATCGCCTTGGGCACTAAATAGCGGAACATAGTAATTTGCTTTCCTATTCGCCTTTAGAAATGATTGAGTTTTTACCTAGCCCAAACAGTTAGATCGAATTAGTATATGAAAATTTTATTTTGCTTAGACCTTTTTTCCTAATTTTGTTTAGCTTCAGAATCTTTTAGGTATTAAGAAACAAAAATACAGGTTTCTGAAGAAGTGGCAAACGCAATACGGCAAGTCCAATTTTTCTAAGAAAAGGCCTAAAACTGTAGCACATTTCAGAACTTATTTTTTTATGCTAACATTGAGCAGGCTCGATTCTTCAAGAATTTCTATTAGGGCCCAAGTATAATGGTCTAAGTGTAATATACATGTGTAATACATGACATATACATTATATTGTTTTCTCATAAATTTATACATGCATATTCCTTTAGACTATATAATTATACAAATATATAGTCGTCGCTTCATTAAGAAATTAGTTCTTTTTCGCAGTTCTTTAAAAATCAGGTAATAATAAAATAGAAACAAATAGATAATCCTCTCTAGTGTTAGTTAAACTAAGTTTAAGGACTATCTTCGGATAGGCTCAGAAGGGTGCTTAACACCTTCCCCTTTGAGTAAATAAAACCCTTAACTAGAATTTCATAGATTTCGCAGATTAAAAACATAGTTTACATTTTTTACAAATGGTTTCCTAATATTTCTAAAATTAGGTGGCGACTTTGAATATTTTTTAAAGCAGAGGAAACATAGCCATAAGTTGTGAATTAGTTTTAATCCGTTAAAAATAGGGTGCAACAACCGTGAGTAGAGCTCCCGTGTCATTTCTAAGAAGCAAGAGTTATTAACGCCTCTAAGACAATTGTAAGCTATCTATATATAAGTTGAGAGTTCCGAACAGAAAGAGATTCGAATAAATGAGCTAACGAACTAGTAGTAAGATATAAGTAAAAAGAAGATAAGGTTAAACTAGCTAGAAGATGAGGTTGTAATATCTTAGTAAGATGAGCGTGTACGCATATCGAGGAGGACTAAGAGATTTCCTACAACTAAGAGAAATAGCTTAAGAACTATGACGAGATAAGTTACTTAAAGGACTACAAGATACGAGTATATAAGATACTCCTCAAACTTAAGGAAAGTAGAGTTATGTCAACCATAAAGATGGAATGAGTAGTATGACGAGAGGATTAGACGAGATCTAAGATAGTACAAGTTTCCTTAAAAGCTAAAAGGATAGATAAGGAGATAATAAGTATGAACTATGGATTATAGACGCAAATACTTAGTTACATATTGTTTGCTTGTTATTTTATGCATGCACTTGCCTTCGGGGCTATGATATAGGTTGTCTTCGGGGCTACAATCAAGATATATGCATTGCCTTCAGTTCTATACAAACGCCCGCTTTCCTTCGGGGATATACATATACAAATTGCCTTCGACGCTATACAGATACACTTGCCTCCAAGGCTATGCACTTACACACCGGATCCCTTGTGAGGCCGAATTATTATGTTCAGTTTGTATGATAGATAACACCGTAATAAAGATCATAAATCAGAGTTAGCAAAGTAAATGCATGAGTCACAACAGAATAGATTGTATAGGTAGACATAAAGGTCAATCGGCCCCAGTGACCATGTGAATCAATCTAGAGGTGATGGTAAGTCCACCCCCGTCCTTACTCTTCAATAGAAATTCTAGCATATCTATTCATGTTCTTTAACTTCAGATTTTATATATATAGATTGTTTTCTTTCTTACATACTTGGTACATTTCTTTATACTGACGTCCCATTGCTGGTGCACTGCATTTCATGCCTGCAGATGTAGGTAATTAGTTTGATGAGTTTGCCCAGTAGAGAAAATTGGAATTCAGCGGAGGATCGGTAAGATTCCATTTCTTCTGGAGTGCAACCGAGTCTAGAGGTCAGGCAACATATGTTTTGAACAAACTACGGGTAGGCTGGGGCCCTATCCCGACCACATTTGATATAAGTTATCTTTAGAGGCTTTGTAGACACATGTTCAGTATATACAGTATGTCAGTGGCCTCGCCGGCCATCACTTCATATTTTGTTTACCCAACATTAGTACTTACAAAAGCTTTCTCAGCCCACAATAGCTTACAGTAAAGACAAGTTCGGCCCACTCAGCCCTAGTATGACTTGGCAAGGTAACAAAAAGAGTTGGTAAGCACGTGTGAAGAACGAGTCGAGGCTGCTGCTTTTCGTGAGGAACAAGTCAAAGTTGTTAGAGGTTTTTGCTCCTTGATCGTCTCCAACCAATCCTACCAACTGCCCACCTTTCCCTCAACCTCCACAACCAATCGATGAGCTTTTCAAGGAAGACTCTCTACTATAAATAGAGAGGCTACTATAGTGAATCGATATCCAGAATCAGAAAGCAAAAATATTAAGAGAGCTCTCGGGATTTCATCTCTTAAATCTGGATCACCAGTGTTGCCTAAGTGTGTTAACAACATTCTGTCCAAAATTACAAATGATGTTTAGATTCTATATTAGTTTTGTATGGAGCGATTGTAATGAGAGGTTGTTTATGTCTACTTTGTTAGATTTTTCAGGTAGAAGTCATATGCGACTTCAACTTTTAATTTTTTTCCATTTTATATTATAAATCTATAAAGAAAGAAACTTGTACTGTTGTATATAATATATATATACAATACATTTGGTCATTGACCATCATAAGTTATATAATATATATAACTTATGAAAATTTAGACTTTTGTGTTCTTTAAATTCCGTTGCATTTACTCTTTAAAGTTTCTGTTTTGCTAAGTGTTGTTACTGGTATCGGACGACATAATAACCGACATTCGGAAACATAATTGGCATTCAATTTATTTTATTTTTTGTTTTTATTGTTCCATATCCCCCATTTCAAGTGGTATCAGAGCCGACACTTAACACAATAAGTGTTTGGTCCTGTTGTCATAAGCTATGGATCCGGCAAATCCAACTATTGGTAGGCTTCCTATTTTAGATTGATCAAATTATGCTTATTGGAAGATTCGCCTACGTTTTCATATCAAATCAATTGATGTTATAACATGGAGATCTATAACCAATAGGTATGTTGTTCCAATGTTTCTACCGGATGAGGAAGGTGACATTCTCGTTAAACCTGAATCCGAATGGACTATAGAATAAACCAATAGTGTTAGTTTTAACGAAAAAGCCTTAAATGCAATTTTTGGATGGGTTGATATGTATATGTTCAAACTCATTCAAAACTGTCCCACGGCTAAGGATGCATGTGATACTTTACAAATTCATTGTGAAGGTAGCTCAAGTGTTCGTCGGACAAAGATACACATGCTCATGAGTAAATATGAACGTTTAAGGATGGAAGAAGTGGATGATATTAAATCTTATTTTGAAAAGTTGATTGACATCTCAAATGAATTTCAAGTGCTCGGTGAACCATTCACCAACACTTAACTTGTTGAAAAGGCTCTCCATTCTCTTCCTGAAAAGTTCAATTTAAAGATTTGTGCTATTGAAGAAGCTCACAATCTTGTCACAATGGACCTTCATACCTTGATGAGCATTCTCAAAACTTATGAGATGAACATTGAGAATCAAACGGAATTGTATAAAAGTAAGAATGTGGCACTTCAAGTTCAATCCTCGGAGAGTCAAATCAAAGAAGATGATGACAATCTTGAAGAAATTGGTGATGGTGCAAATGTTGCCTTACTCACTCGAAAATACAATTTGATGGTGAGGAAGTTCAACAATGAAAGAAATCAATCTAAATCTAAATAGCACCAAAACCAAGTCTTCAAGAAAAAGCCCACTATATTCCTTCCAAATGTACAAAAAGGAAATCAACTAAGAAGAACCAACTCAGATCGTACCAAATTTGATCCCAAACAACTTGAGTCCGTGCAGTGTCATGCATTCTCAGGTTGGGGTCACTATGCTAACGAATGTGCAAACACTCTTAGAAAATTTGGTAAGAACCTATGGGTTTCTCTTAGTGATGATGAAGGAGAAGAGGAAGGAGATCGTGAAATTGAAACACAAGCAACGCTGGGTACTATTTTCAAACAGTCTCTATCAGATAATGAAGATGTCGTATACAATGTTGTCTCAGATGCCACGACATTTGTTCCAACATCAGCAACGACATCAACATCTTCAGCGACATCCGAAAGGTATGAATTCTTTAACTATTCTAATGTTAATTACTTTAGTGGTTCTATTTCTGTTAGTGAGGCTGATTGTATGGATCAAGTTGAATGCAAAGATGAAATGATTAATGAATTACAAAGTATTTGTAAAGTCTTAATCATAGAATTCAAGAAAATTGACAAAAAGGTAAAATCTTTAACTCATGAGAATTTAGTATTAAAAGGAACGATAACCCGACTTGATGTTGCACTTACCAAAAAAGATATTGAATTTGGTAAGATCCGTGCAAAATTGGATTTAGCTAAAGCAACCTTCTGTAAGCTCAACACGGGGACTTCAAAATTGAATGAGATACTCAACTTTAGTAAACCTTCACATGCAGGAATTGGTTACGAAAACTCTCTTAAAACCATATGCTCTAATCTTTTGATAAAAATGAGAAAATATGCTTTGTAAAAGAAAAAGGGATGAATAATAGGTTCTCATATATGTTAAAGAATATGAATTTTGTGTGTCATCACTGTAACTCTCATGGACACTTAAAACCATATTGTTTCAAACTTCAAGATTTTGTGAGTAAAATGTTGCCTAAAATGCTGTCCAACATTTCGGATAACAATCAAAGTAACATTTCTGAGCCAAAAGGTAAAAAATGCTTTAAGAGAGTTTGGGTTCCTAAAAAGGATGTAACATGTAATGTTGCTATTACTGCATTTAGAACTAACATTTCAGGTTCTTGGTACTTTGATAGTGGATGTTCTCGCCACATGACATGTACAAAAGGTTTTCTAAAGAACTATGAGTCATTCAATGGAGGAAACGTGACTTATGGATGTGACAGTAAAAGTAAAATAATTAGAAAAGAGATCTTGGATGTTCCTGGTTTTCCTGCCTTAAGAAGTGTCTTACATGTTGAGGGATTAATGGCTAATTTGATAAGTGTTAGTCAACTGTGTGATGACGATCTTGAGGTGAAATTTAATAAGAATGCCTGTAAAGTTACGAATGAAGCAAATATGTGTAATGACAGGTACTAAAACATGTGATAATTGATATATTGCTGGAAGACAAGAAACATGCAATAATGTTGTATGTGAAAATTGTTTGAAAGATAAGCAAATCCATGTCTCTCATAATGTTGTCCAACACGACATACAACTTTCAGGTACGTCTCACTGTTTTCAATTGCTACATATGGATTTAATGGGTCCAATTGAAGTAGACAATCTAGGAGGCATGAGGTATTCCTTTGTGATAGTAGATGATTTTTCTAGATATTCTTGAATATATTTTTTGAAAGAAAAATCACAAACGTTTGACATGTTTAAAATCTTGCACTCTAGAATTAGAAATTTATTCTATTCTCCTATTTTTTGGATTAGATCCGACCATGAAAAATAATTTCAAAATAGTTCATTCACATTTTTTTGTGATAAAAAAGATTTTTTCATGAGTTTTCTGCCCCCAAAACTCCTCAACAGAATGGGATTGCAGAACGGAAGAATAGGACATTGCAAGAAATGGCTAGAGTGATGCTTAGTTTTAAACATTTGTCAAAATATTTATGGGTAGAAGCCTTGAATACTGCTAATCACATAGCTAATAGAGTCTATCTAAGGCCAGGAACAAATATGACACCCTATGAGAGTATAAATGAAAAGAAATCAAACTTGCGTTACTTTCATGTTTTTTGGTGTATTTGTTATATTTTAAATGACATGGATCATTTGGTAAAATTTGACTCTAAGAGTGATAAAGGAATTTTTGTTGGCTATTCACAAAATAGTCATTCTTATCGAGTATACAATCTGAGGTCCAGAACTGTACAAGAGTCTGTAAATGTTATCTTTGATGATCTTTATGATGTTTCATGAAAAACTTTTGAAAATAACATTATAGATACAGTGGAAAGTCCACAGATTGTAGAAGAATCGGATGTTGCCACAAATGTTGCCACAAATGTTGCCACACCTGAAGCAACATCCGAAACATCAATAGAGACCACAGAAGCCACAGATGAGGAGTCAAGTGTTGAATTGTTAGACCAAGTTCGTAGGGAACCCTCATCAATGATTAGGAAGAATCATCCAACGGGCCAAGTGATAGGGGGAGTTTTTGAAGGAATTAGAATAAGAGACAAAGAACCACTCAACTATAGAGAAATGGTAAGGTATGTGTGTATGTCAACCATTTACCAAGAGGTTAGCCTTTCTTGTTGTATATCTACATTAGAACCAAAGAATGTTGTAGAAGCACTTTAAATATAATTTCTGGATACAAACAATGCAAGAAGGGCTTGAACAATTTTCTCGAAATGAAGTCTGGGACTTAGTTCCAAGTCCAAATAATACAAATGTAATTGGAACTAAGTGAATTTTTTTAAAATAAATCAGACGAATCATGAACAATTGTTAGAAACAAAGCACATCTAGTTGCACAAGGTTATACTCAGGTTGAAGGAATTGATTTTGATGAAACCTTCGCACTTATAGCTAGAATCGAATCAATTAGACTTTTACTGGTTATTGTTTGTTGTCTGAAAATTACTCTACACCAAATGGATGTAAAAAGTGTCTTCTTAAATGGTTATCTAGACAAGGAGGTATATGTTGAACAACCAAAAGGATTTGAATAACCTTACCATCCACACTATGTGTAGAAGCTTAAAAAGCCTTGTATGGGTTGAAATAAGCCCCTTGTGCATGGTATGGTCGTTTAACTAACTTTCTTCTTGAATTTGGTTTTAACCGTGGCGAGGCTGATCGTAACACAATGTAGATATTATAATTGCTCAAATCTATGTGGATGACATAGTCTTTGGATCGACTTCACAGTCGTACCTAAACTCATTTGTTGAAGCTATATCATCGACATTTGAAATGAGCATGATTGGGGAATTAACTTTTTTCTTAGACTTGTAGATAAAGAAAATTGAAGATGGAATTTTCATCTCACAGAGTAAATATGCCAAGAATATAGTCAAAAGATTTGCTTGGAGAACGCTAAACAGATGAAAACGCCAATGGGTTCATCGCAGAAGGTATGTAAGGATAATATTTGTGAAAATGTCGACCCAACATTATATCGATATATGATAGGTAGCCTTCTTTATCTTACTGCTAGTCGCCCAGATATCATGTTCAGTGTTTGTGTTTGTGCACGTTTTCAAGCATATCCCAAAATGTCTCACTTAAACGTATTACTCTATATGTTGCTGACACATATGAGTTGGGAATCTGGCATTCCAAAGACACTAATTCTAACTTAATAGGATTTAGTGACTCAGACTGGGCTGGAGATGTGTATGATAGAAACAGTACAAGTGGAAGATGTCTTTATCTTGGCAATAACCTTGTTTCATGGTATAGTCATAAACAAAAGTGTGTCTAACTTTCAACTGCTGAATCTGAATATGTAGCAGCTGGAAGTTGTTGCTCTCAATTAATATGGCTACGACGCATGTTAGTCGACTATGGATTTACTAGCAACATTTTGATTAAGTACTATGATAATTTGAGTGCTATAAATATTTCCAAAAATCCAGTTCAATACTCACGTACAAACATATTGATATTAGACATCACTTTTTAAGAGATTTAGTTGAAAAACAGCTTGTTCAAATTGAACATGTTGACACTTTTTATCAACTAGCTGATATTTTTACAAAAGCTTTGGACCATGAGAGATTTTCTAGTTTAAAGAAATCTCTTGGTCTTTATAATCTCTAAAAAGACATTTTCGGTGAATGTCAGCTGAAAAGATATCGTTCCTATTCTATATGAGTATCGAGTGCTTCAAAAGAGATGTGAGAATACCATAAAAGTATTCTTATTTTTTACACGAAAAATTCTTTTATATGTATTATATGATTAGACCAAGGACACGATAGGAAAATGTTAGATTGGTCCAGTGGTAAAGTGCATATAAAACGTGTCTTGGTTTGTTGTCAAATTTGAAAATTCTTGTGGGATCAAAATACTTGTGTCGTCCAAAATGTTGCCAACATTGATGTTGACATCTTCAGAATGTGATATGTGTTGGTATGTTGTGTTTATCTGATTGTTGAAATATTAGATCTTACTCCCTATTATATGACTTGTTTACAGAAATTTTAAAATTTAACATGATTAGATTAAATTTTATTCCTACCGTGATGTTTATTTTTTTATCTCAGTATTTTAGGTGTAAGTTATTGTGTAAAATTGAAACACCTAAAACTAAGGAATTTTTGTTGCTAAGAAAAGGTTTGTCATATATATAAATATTCCTCTCATTTGTTATTTTTTTTACAAAAACAACAAAAAAATGGGGGAGGGGGAGCTCAGGGGGTGTTTATCTTCCTACCTACCCGATGGAAACACCAAATCAAACT
Source organism: Anisodus tanguticus (assembly GCA_034509755.1). Classification (NCBI taxonomy): domain Eukaryota; kingdom Viridiplantae; phylum Streptophyta; class Magnoliopsida; order Solanales; family Solanaceae; genus Anisodus; species Anisodus tanguticus. The sequence continues at coordinate 24,050,759 of CM067544.1, read as the reverse complement.
CCAATCACTTTCACAAACTGTAATTCCTCAAAATCCTTTCTTCCATTCTCACAGGTGGAAACTTCTCCAGTGTCAGAACAAATGTCAACTAACATTCCATCCAACACTCCCATGAGAATTAGCCCTCCGTCGAATACACCTCAGCAACCAGGCCAGTCTTCTTCCTCAAATCTCCATGAGGATCTTTCTAAAGAAATAGTGTTTAAAGCTTTTGATGAACCTTTAGATATCAGTTATCCTGGAGATAATAATAACCCTATAGATGTCGATCAAACTATTGATTTCTCGTCTCTGGTAAAAGGCCAAGGTCATCTACCTTTCCTACTCACCGATCGAGTAGAGTGTTTGAGAAAACAGTCCAAGAAGGTTCGAGTAGCAAAAGGAATAAATGTGAACTATCTGAACCCGCTTACTTGAGCAGTGATAGTGAAAATACGGACTATGTTTTCTCAACTGAGGAAGAACCATCTGCTTATGAACAACCCAGTGTGCCTCAAGAAAGAGAAATCCCAGATGAAACCCTCTTGAAACAATTTTTTCCAAAGGGAGTTCCCAGGACTACAAGGACAAGTACTGCTCCAAATGTTGCCACAGATGCCACAACATCTCAGGCAACATTTCAGCCAACATTCGAAGAGACATACGCCACAAGATCCTCCAACAGTACCAAATCCATCAGTTCAGACATGTTTGATTCATACATTAAGGTATTTGCTTTCTCAAATAAATTTATTCTAAAGCTAACCATGATATGTGGGATTTTTACAAGAATAGAGTAATTAGGCCTAAGAGAGTGTTAGATATTGCTTTCTATACTGAATATGGTTTGGTAGAATTCTTACAGGACAGACAACTTCTTGGTTCTGTAACTGAAAAAGAACCAAATGTTGATGAGATAGTAAGGTTGTTTTATGAGAACTTAAGCTCTGTTATAGAGGATACCTCCTCAAAGAAATTTGGGAAGATATATCTCTATAACAAGGTATATCTTTTTACGCATGCTATCATAAATTAAGGTATATCTTTTTACTCCTTCTTCTAGTAGTTCAGACGAGAGTGTGGCGAAAAACATCTCTTGACTCATATTAGATACTTGTTTAGACTTACTATTAAATATTTTCTCTGTTGTGCCCATAAAAAAGTGTAAAGAAAACTTTTAAATATTGTGGTCTTAAACAAAAGATATGTATAATGGACCAATTTTTTTGTAATCTTGTGGTCTTAAACATGTCATGCGAGACATTGAAATTAAAGAGTTGACAAATTAGGAAAGAGTTATTCTTTTTCAAATAGACTAAAAAAGAAAGTAAGACAAACAAATTAAAACAGACGGAGTACTTGTGTTAGTTTTTTTATAACTTGTAGGTTTATTGAATGTCTTATATGACTTGTCTAACCTTTTATATGATGGGTGTTAAATAAGGCTGGCCAACAGGGCGGGTCGGTCCGTCCCGTCCCTACCTCGCTTAAAAAAATAATATCAGTAACGGGATTCGAACCGGGATGGAACCTGGGCTTGACCCGCCAGGGCCCGTCCTACCCCAGTCCCGATAGACGTGTCCCGCCTCGATCCCGCCCCCTATCCCACCCGAAACCTCCCCTTTGCACAAAATATCTGTTGCACAATGGCCATTTCATATTTTGACCGTTGTGCAAAGGTCATTTTTGGCCTCCCCCAACCCCTTTAATATTTATTTTTAACCCCTAAGTTATTATATTTACACTTTAACCTAATTTTCCAACTATAAATAACTCATTTTCTCTTTATCTTTCTCATAAATCTTCCTACAATCTCTCTAATCTCTCAATCTATCTCTCTACAAGTCTACATTGTCTACTAAATATTCAATTTTATTTATTCATTTGGGAGTGAAGTTGGCAACTAGCTTGATGATCATCCATCGAGCACAATTTCAATTTTTCACCTCTCGATTACACGTCGACATTACGTCGACGTTTGGTACATTCGTTTCTTCATTAAATTATTATTATTTCTTTATTTTAATTAGCACACTTAATTTTATTATCTTTAATTATTTGTTAGCATATAATTAAAATGAAAGGAATTAGAGGTATGTTTAAGGGTAAGGGTAAGGCTTCTTCTAGTAGGGGTAACAAGGACAAATGTACTTCTTCTAGTCATCCTATTCCTAGACAGGATGATTTGGTTGATACTGAATTTTTTCCTGAAATACCATTAGATTTAGACGAGGAGATATTTTCTGAAACTCAACAAGACTTTAATTTTGAAGATAATCTAGATGACACACCCACTAATCTAGATGACACGCCCACTGGAACGCCTCATATTCCCCCTAGTATGAGACGATGCCCAACAAAACGAAAATTAAAATCGGATGCATGGAAATTTTTTGATAGGGACGAAGAGAATCAAGTAGTTAGATGTCTAATTTGTAAAAATATTTTTAAATTTAAAATGGAAAAGGTCAGGGTGGGACAAGAGGTTTATTAAGACACGTACAAAACTTTCACCAAGCTAGGTGGAACCAACACCTGACTGAAAAATCGGGTGCGCCAATGCCCACTCAGTTGGGACAAGGTTCACATACTGTCCCAGACCAAGTACAGGGTCAAATTAACCCTATGACGGGGGAAATTGTAGGCCCTAAATACGAGAAACATAGAGATAATAAAGCAATAGTAAAATTAGTTGTTGTGGAGGGTTTGCCTTTTTCATTTCCTTCCTCTCCTGGTTTTATTCATTATATTAGAGATATGTATAATCCTGCTTTTAATGGTTTTCCTAGATCAACTGTTAGGCGAGATGTATTTAAATTTGCACATGAATATCAACAATATTTACGTTATTCCTTATATCATTTTTCTTGTAAAGTATCTATCACATCAGATATAGGCCGTAGTACTAACGACCATGATTATTTATCGGTAACATGTCATTGGATTGATTATAAATGGACTATGCAAAAACTTATTTTAGCGTATAGATAAATAATAGGCACACTTGTACTTTTATTTCAGAAAATATTCATTCAGTTTGCGATTATTATGGCATAACTGATAAAATTATGACTATTACATTGGATAACGCTTCTTCTAATAATTATGCTATTAGACTTTTAAAAGATCTTTTAACTCCATCTTTTCCAAATCATTTTCATATAAAATGTGCATGTCATATTTATAACCTAGTTGTAAAGGATGGTCTAACACTTTTTGCAGACATTCTTAATAAAATACAATTTGCTATAAACTTTATTTTTAGAAATAATAGAATACAACGAAAAAAAGAATATAAAAAAACTTGTCACAATTGCGGACTACCTTATAGAAAAAATCCCGAAGAAGTAGCCACTAGGTGAAATTCTTTATACGATCAACTACTTGTTGCTTATGATTATAGAAAACCTATAACTTTATTTTTTAACGCCCGTAATCGAAATCCAAATGATATGATTGTAGATAACGATTGGGAAAAAAATTCAGAACTTATTGTATTTCTAGAGAAATTTTTCAAGCAACAAAAGAATTTTCGGTATATATTATCCTACTATTTCTACTATGTTGTTTTATATAGCTCTAATATTTTTATTACTTAGTGAATATATGGAAAACCCAACTTATAAGGCACCTATTAAAAAATGTTTATCAAATTAAAAAAAAATTTATTACTATTCCCACTATTTATATTATTGGTGTTGTATTAAATCCGACTATTAAAATAGACGGTTGTAAAGTACTAATTGAAATTATTTATGATTGTATAACAGTACTTCCACCTCCAATTCCAAAAAATCCAAATGACCCACCACCTATTGAACAAACTAAAGAAGAAGTGTTATCTAGCATACAAGATGAATGCAAAAAAGTATATAGACATTACCAACTAGAAAGTGCTAGCAACCAACCGACTTCCATACCATCTTCTTCTTCTTTAACACAACCTCAAAAAAAACATGATGTTTCTGCTGCTAGTATTTAAAGCCTTAGAAATAAAATGCATAGTAGTAACACTACTAACCAAGTTAACGAGTTTTATGTTTTTGTTTTGCAGGGTGTTGTACCGTACCAAACAGTTCTCAATGAAGAAGGATGTGAAGACTTATTGAAATATTGGAGAGAGAATGAGAAGACCTTTCCGACACTGTCAAAGATGGCCCGAGATGTGTTGAATATTCAAGCGTCATCAACATCGTCTGAAAATGCTTTTTCGGCCGGCAGATTTCAAATAGGAGAGCACAAACACTTATTAGCGGGAGACAGCTTGGAGATTACAGTATTATTCAGAGATTGGATACAAGCGGAGTGGAGAAGGTGCGGTCAACCGGAGATCAACGAAGAAGAAGACGGAAACTACAACGACATCTTATCCGACGGAGGTGGAAGCGACGTCGAGCAATTTGACCAACAAATACCAATTCCAACCGAAGAACCACAAGAAATTATAAAGAAACTAGAAAAGGTGTTTTTAAATATGTAATTTTTTTAATTGCAATTTTAGTATTTTACTATGTTATTTGCAACTTTCAATACCATAAATTTGCAATTTTGACAATTGTATTACAAAGAAATCATATTTCTATTAAATAATATAAGAGACACAAAAACAGCTCAAGCCTTGGGCTGTTTTTATTACCTTATCTTGTTTATATGTTTTTTTAAAAAAAATTAAATGCAAAAAACAAATATTCGGAAAAAACCTGATCCCGACCGCCCCAACCCGATAATATCGGTCCCTTTTTCCAACTGGATCGGGATCGGAAAAACCCGCCAGTCCCACCGTGTACCGGTCCCGCCCTACCCCGGTCTCGTCGGTCCCGTTCCGTCGAGACCCACCCGCCCCGCCCCGTTGGCCACCCCTAGTTTTAAATGATAATTGATGGAGTTTTGGATTGGAATTGATATAGTTTGGGTTGGAGAATTTTAGATACATCTGTGAATTGTATCTTTTAATTAGGATAGTAGTGCTATAAACAGGCACGCTACAGAAAATCAACGTGCTTCGGTGGGTATTTTCAATTTTTTTAATTAAAAATGTACAAAATCAATCAAACTGGATCAGCATTTCTAAAAAAATATTGAAAAGAACGACCGACCTAGGAAATCAATCAAACTCTGTCGGTTTTTTGTATCGGCCACATATCGTTTCCGATTAACGATTTTCAATCAGTATCAGAAATCCGATCGCAATAAATTGTAGAGGCCGATTTTGGCCTTGATTTTAGTATTGTGGCTTCAAGTATTGTCATTGGAATAGAAGAGTTCAATTATTTTCTAGCTCATTATATTTTTTAAAGTTTTATGCTAAAATTTAAGAAATCAATTTTTATAGTATGATATTCGAAAATAAAATATAACAAATCTTTATAAAAAAATATTTTACTTAAATCGTATATTATTATATTAGAATCATTTCCTCAAAACAAAAGGCATGTCCACCAATATCTACAAACTATTAATTACAATTGGAGTCGGAAGATACCTAGTAACAGGCTAACAGCCAAAATGTCAGATAAGATTCATGTAATAACAATATCCTCACATTGTTTAGTCAATGGCACAATAAAGTGGAAAATGTCTTTTCCTATGGTTAATGCAAATAGAAATGAGAATACCAATTAATGTTCACATTTTGCCTTCGTGGATTCAGTGGCCGGTGATAAAGGAAAAATGTACATACGTGATACGTCAAAATCAATTAATCCGTCATCATTTATCAAGAAGTTTTTTCAATTAGCGAATATTCTCAGAATATTCACAGTATATTTATAATTATGATAGATGTATATTTAAGGTAACTTAAGATTCTTATTGTATTAGAAATCAACAATTTAAGGTAAGTTAGGATTCTTATTATATTAGGAATCAACCTCTGTAATTATTCCAATCTCACATGGTATCAAGAGTCAAATCCTAATCCATACTCTTCTCTTTTCTCCCTATCGGCTGACGCCTCCCCAAACCTTTTTTTTCCCTCTCGGCCGACGGCAATAATTTGCCGCCATGTCTCGCCCTGCTTCCCCCACCAATTCCGGTTCTTCTACTGACACACTTGACAACCCCAATCAACGTTCATCATCATCTTTTCATCCGGCATTCGCCGTTACCAACATCAAGAATTTTATCCCTATCATTCTTGACCAAAAAGACTTTCAATATTCCATGTGGATAGAACTATTCTATATTCATGCATATGCGTACAATATGCTCGACCATATTGATGATTCTGTTCCTTATCCAACCGATGTTGCAGACTTGACCTGGCGTCGCCTCAACGCCATCGTCAAACAATGGATCTACGGCACCATCTCTAAAGACTTGTTGTGTACTATCATGAAAACAGGTGCTACGACACATAAACTTTGGGTACAGTTAGAAGAAAATTTTCAGGATAATAAAAATACTCTGGCCGTGTATTTGGAAGAGCAATTCAATAATACGCGTCTCAAAAATTTTAACAACATGTCTGAATACTGTAAACAACTGAAACTCATAACCGACCAACTTTCCAACGTAGGGACATCTGTTTTAGAGACCAAGATGGTACTTCAACTAGTTGCGGGTTTACCGAAAGGTGAATATGATACACTTGCAACGATGATTCAACAGGCAGACCCCCTACCAAGCTTCAATAAAGCACGTTCGCAACTTTTGTTGGAAGAGACCCCCCGTGCTATACAAGAGGAGCACAATCACAGGGCATTAGCCATTGACGGCATGACACCACCGGCGGCCACCTTCACCCAGCCACCACCGCAAGACCACCACCAGCAGCAGTCCTGCGGTGGAGGGCGTGGCAGCAGAGATCGCGGTAACAATAATAAAGGAAAAGGCCGCGACAAGGGCAACCGGAACCAACAGCCGACAGGCCCACCATCTGCTGCCTACTATCAGTGGGCTGGACAGCCTCCTTGGCCCAATACCGGGAACTAAGCCTCGCCTGCATGCCCTTACTCGACATCAGGGGCCTAATTCCAGCAAGGCTGGTAGCCAGGCCTCTTGGGCTCCGCCCCCACCAACCGACAGGCTCAACAAAGAAAGCAAACCCATCCGGTGGCGGCGGCTCGGCACCGCAAGGCGGCGGCTCAAGCACCCCGGCGGAAAGCCACGGCCTCTACCGATTTGGGCCAGGCCTTCAACATCGTGAACCTTAAACAACCCGATAAAAATTGGTACATGGACACCGGAGCCACATCTCACATCACCCAATCGTCAGGTAACTTATCTCAACTGTTTCGGTTAAAGTGTCCTCAATTAATTACTGTCGGCAATGGTCATCACATTCCAATTGAAGGTTACGGTAACACACATACCAAACATCCCCACCCACCCTTCTCCCTAAATCACGTCCTTTACACCTCTAACATCATTAAAAACTTAATCTCTGTTAGAAAATTCACTCGCAATAATTATGTGTCCGTCGAATTTGACCATTTTGGTTTTTCTGTGAAGGATCTCAATACGGGGAAAATTCTTACGCGCTGCAATAGTGTGGGAGACCTATACCCCTTCACTCAATCTTCCGTTGTCAGACCCCAATCACATTTATCCCTTGCGGCTATCTCTCCTTCAACTTGGCACAAAAGGACCGGGCACCCCAGAGACCCCGTTTTTACTTTTATTTGGACTACTAAGCGTATTCAATGTAATAATGGGAAACTTGGCCAACACTGTTTTTCCTGCCCGCTTGGCAAGCATACTCGTCTTCCATTTATGTCATCCAACAATGTTACTTTTTCTCCTTTTGATATTGTTCATGCTGATTTGTGGACATCTCCGATTGTTAGCTCTTTGGGTCACAAATTTTATCTAGTATTCTTAGATGATTTTTCACACTTTGTCTGGATTTACCCACTGAAATTCAAATCTGAAGTTTTTACCAAGTTCCTTGAATTTCAAAAATTCATTAAAACACAATTTGAAAAATCTATCAAATCGTTCCAATATGATAATGGACGTGAATTTAATAACTCGGCATTTCACAATTTCTGCTCTAAACAAGTCATGGGTTTTCACTTTTCCTGCCCATATACTTCCTCCCAAAATGGAAAGGCTGAATGAATTATATGTACCATCAATAACATGGTTCGCACCCTTCTGTTTCATGCCTGTCTTCCACCCCCTTTTTGGGTCTATGCTGTTAAAATGGTAGAATCCCTTCTTAATATTTTACCAACTAGCACTCTCCAAAACAAGACCCCTACCGAAATCTTATACCATAGATTCCCATCCTATGACCATCTCCGTATTTTCGGATGCTTATGCTACCCTAACTTAGCCTCCACTGCACCTCACAAACTAGCCTCTCGCACCAAGACCTGTGTCTTCATTGGTCTCTCTCCTACTCATCGGGGCTACCTGTGCTATGACATAGCCACTCGCAAAATCATTGTCTCCCTGTCACATCACATTTGATGAGACGACCTTTCTTTTTCCAATCTCCAAAAATTTTAGACCACCGATTACACCTTTCTCGATAAATCGAGTCTGTCCCCGGCTATCCAATCATTGTACCACCGGTAGCCTACTGTCCAGACGGAGCCTGCTCCAGTAGCTCAGTCCCCGCCACTATCCGGCATCGTCCCCGACCAGACACCTCCTGCTTCTCGATCGACCACCCCACTGCTCGACCAGACTTTGTCTCTGCCCCTCCAGTACCGCTACTGCCTCCGAACCCGACAACCCACATCCATAAAATCCAGACCACCCACTGCTGCCTACCCACCGTATGGAGACTCATGCACAACACGGGATTTTCAAACCCAAGGTCCATTTTAACCTCTCCGCACAAACCATATCACCCAATCCAAAAAATCTGAAACTAGCCAAACTTGACCCTAATTGGAATGCGGCCATGTGCGAGGAATGTGATGCTTTAACCAAGCAAAACACTTGGGATTTGGTACCTAGACCAAATGGTGTGAATGTTATCCGGTGTATGTGGCTATTTCATCACAAGTACATAGACAGTGGTGACTTGGAGCGGTATAAGGTAAGACTGGTTGTTAATAGCACTAATCAGCAGGAGGGGTATTGATTGTGGTGAGACATTTAGTCCGGTTGTTAAATCGACTACTATTCGGATTGTTCTCAATATTGCTATGGGCATGCATTGGCCGATTCATCAGCTTGATGTCAAGAATGCATTTCTTCATGGGGATTTGAAAGAAACTGTGTACATGCATCAGCCCCCTGGCTTTGTTCATCCGGCAGTTCCGCAGTTTGTATGTCGTCTCAGGAAGTCATTGTATGGCTTGAAACAGGCACCCTGCGCTTGGTATGATCGCTTTGCCAGGTATCTTATGCAGATCAGATTTGTATGTAGCAGGTGTGATAACTCTCTCTTCACTTTTCAATCTTTTCATCGAGGTAGCAACACTGCTTACTTTCTATTATATGTGGATGACATTATTCTTACTTCCTCCTCTGACGGTTTGAAGAATGAAATCATTGCTCTACTCAAAACTGAATTTGCTATGACCGACTTGGGCAAGCTGAGCTATTTCTTGGGTATATCCGTGACCAGATCCGCAGCTACTATGTTTTTGTGTCAGCGCAAATATGCGGAGGAGATAGTGTATAGGGCTAAGATGGAAAATTGTAAAGTTATGCCAACTCCGGTTGACTCGAAATCTAAGCTCAGTGCCAATGAGGGTGCGCCAGTTTCTGATCTCACTCTATATCAGAGTCTTGCAGGTGCCCTTCAGTATCTCACATTCACTAGGCCTGATATTGCATATACCGTTCAGCAGGTGTGTCTTTTTATGCATGACCCTCGAGAGTCCCATTTTGCGGCCCTCAAACGTATTATCAAATACGTTAAGGGCACACTGGACTTTGGACTGCATCTCTACCCCTTTGACATGACCAAGTTACTCTCCTACCCGGATCCAGACTGGGCATGATGCCCGGACACACGTCGCTCCACCTCAGGTTACTGTGTATTTCTTGGGGATAATCTCATTTCATGGTCCGCCAAGCGGCAGGCGACGCTATCCCGTTCGAGTGCTGAAGCAGAGTATCGCGGAGTTGCTAATGTCGTTGCTGAGCTCTGTTGGCTCCGCAATCTTCTTTTGGAGCTCCAGTGTCCACTACGTAAGGCGTCTATAGTCTACTGTGACAACATATCTGCCATCTATATGTCTCACAATCCGGTCCAACATCAGCGGACCAAGCATATCGAGATGTATATTCACTTTGTGCGTGAGAAGGTTGCCCTTGGTCAGGTCAAAATATTACACGTGCCTTCCTCCTATCAGTATGCAGATATTTTCACAAAGGATCTACCGCGATAGCTCTTCACCGACTTCCGATCCAGCCTTAGCGTTCGGCCTCCTCCCGCTCCGACTGAGGGGGAGTATTAGCGAATATTCTCTGAATATTCACAATATATTTGTAATTATGATAGATGTATATTTAAGGTAACTTAGGATTCTTATTATATTAGGAATCAACCATTTAAGGTAAGTTAGGATTCTTATTGTATTAGGAATCAATCTCGGTACAACTATATATATTGTGATTAATGAAAGAATTCCATAAGGGAAATTATTTCAATCTCACATTTTCCTTCATATCTTGACAGTGTGCATATTTTTTACATTATAAAATGATACTATAGGTAAATTTCATAACAGGACATATAACATTAACCTATTATAGTTAAATTATATTAAAGTATACTCCTTCTGTCTCAATTTAAATGTTTTAATTTCTTTTTTGGTATGTCTAAAAAAGAGTCTCTTTCTATATTTAGTATTTGTTTATGACAAGTTTATAACCACAAGTGTCAAAGGATATTTTAATATATTATACACATCTTTACTTTAGGATCACAAAATTCAAAAATCTCTCTTTAGTTTTTTAAATTTCAAGTCTAGTCAAATTAAAATATTTAAATTAAAATAAAGGGAATCAATTTTTATATTATTAGTATACGTGCAATAATATTAAGTACTAACATAGACTCTATGTAAAAAAATCTCCATAGAATCGTAAGATGTCAGATAGAATGAATGAAAATTTTCCACAAGTAAATCTACTAACTACTTGTCTTATAGTAACTTCTTCTTTAATTAAATCAGGTAATTTCTCCGTTTCAATTTATGTGATATAATTTGACTCAATATAAAGTTTAAGAAATAAAAGAAGATTTTTAAATCTTGTGGTCTAAAACAAGTCAAAGATATTTGTGTAGTTATAAATTATCTCGTTAAACGTAAAAAGTAAAAATTAAAAAATTATTCTTTTTAAGACACACTAACAAAGAAAGTGTATTACATGTGACTCGATCCTTCAACCTATCGGTTGATAGCGGAGGTGCTCAACCACTTGAGCTGCCCTTACTTGTTAATAGAAGTTTAACTTTGGGATAATTAATGGTAGAACAGTTAATAATTCTAGTAAAATTTTAAAATTTACAAGCTACGAAATAAAGATTACATATCAAATTAATTGAAAGTTAAATATACTTTGTTAGATATTACGAGAAGTAAGATCAGAAATTACCAATATATGTCCAACATTCAAGCAAAAAGTGATGATCATATGAGATAAATTACGAGTATTTCTATGGATGTTCCTTTCCTAGTTTTTACCAAATATAATCATCTAAATCAAAGGAGGAAAGAAGTTCATGACCTATAAAAGGAGAAGGTGGACACACGAGTCCACAATCATCAATTGAAGGAGCTAGAAAATCAATTTTACTATTGAAACTATCCACTACAAATGGTTCTGTCCAAAAGCTTCCACTAGTAATTTCCTCCGAAGCTTCTTCTTGAAAAACTTTATATTCCAGTTGATAATCAGTGGTGTAAGACAAGAGTTCTTCATTTGATGACTCCTTTGGTGACCATTGTGAACTTTCAAGAACTATATTTTCATGGGAACTCATATTAGGACTTGCATTTTGATTTTCCACACTTTTTCGTCTAGTGTTACTTTCATTATTATTGCATTTCTTGCTTGATTCATCACTTGAGATTGTCGCATAATTAGCACGCTTCTTGAGTGCTGTGTGCCAATGATTCTTTATCTCATTGTCTGATCTTCCTGGCAAGTGAGTAGCAATCGCCGACCACCTGCAAATATACAAGGAACTATTATTAATTTGTTCGACAGCTTATGTGAGAATTGATGTGGAGGAAGTTGACGTGTCTTAGATCGTAAAATTGGACATATTGTGAAGTAAACAAGAATATTTACCTATCTCCAAGTTCTGCATGCAACTTCAAAATTTGTACTACTCCCTCGGTATAAAAAAGATTGGCCTAATATGACTTGATACAAAATTTAAAATATAAAGAAAGACTTTTAAAATGTGTGGTCCAAAACAAATCTTAGATATTTGTGTGGTGGTAAATGATCTCATAAAGTTAAATTGTTTCTAAATATAGAAATGAGCCAATCTTTTTTATACAAACTAATAAAAAAGTAGGTCAATCTTTTTGGGACGGAAAAAATACTAATTTTTATCATATTAACGTAACTGAGTTGTGTGTGAATTTATTAAAAGAAAAAATTTTAGGAGCAGGTCTAGCACCGACAAGTGTTAGCTCCTGGACGAAGCTATAACTTTGCCTACGGGTTCGGCAGAACTCAATAGCTTTGAACTGAAACTTGTATTTGTTTAAACATTCACTTAACATGTATTAATTATTTATCAAGAACCCAATAAATTAGTTTTTTAGAATTCAGAACCGTAAACTAAAAATCCTAATTACTCTGCCTCGAATTAGCTCATAGAATTGGACACGTGGAAGAAGAGTGCGTATGCGTACTTATTTCCAAGTTGAGCGTGCAGCTTCAAGATAATTTCATCTTCTTCTTTGGTGTAGTTCCCTCTTTTAACATTGGGCCTTAAGTAATTCATCCATCTAAGTCTGCAGCTCTTTCCACACCTTGCTAGACCTTCACAAGGAACAATAATCGGTCAGTTGGAACTCTACATAATGATGTAAAAACATTAGTACTATATAATTTAACAGATTACAACATGTGTAATCCGGCTCTGGGTTCACCTAGTAAATGTAGACTCTGATACTATGTGAAAGAATATACAATGTATATTAAATCCAAAACCTTTGAGTAATAGTCGTAGAAGGAATGAGCCAAGATTCTTATACATAAACCTTTTCGGATAGAGATTTGAATTCAAGATTTAAATTCTATAAATACGAGTTCGGTATTATGTCATAGACCATTTGATTTATTGGATTTAAAATCCGCTTACGTATATAGTGAATTTGAATGCATATCCAAAATCCAATGCGCTATTCAGTTTGGATGAACCCATAAGTTATGAGCTAGATCCGCCCATGTACACGGGATGTCATTATACAAGACATCGAGAACACTACATATACTCCTAACACAAAAAGTATGTAGAGGAAGAAGGTTAAATTGTAAATTTAAATTATGAATCTGTATTAATTTTGTGGACATTCTCACCAGCATACTTGGGAAGTTGGCTCCAATTCCAGCAGCCATATTTAGTAATATATGCTGCTAACTTCCTGTCTTCTTCAGGTGTCCAAGTTCCCTTCTTTCTTCCATTTTCGTCGCAGCTAGGTGTTCTCACCATCTCTTATTTAGTTCTCTCCAAGATATAACACACAACAAAGAGTTATTGTTATATAATTAAGTGGAGAAAATATAGGTCTTTAGTAGGCACCTGAATCACCAAATTCTTAAGGTTGAGGCCTATTTATAGAGAGAGAGCAGAACGTGTAGCACGTTAAAAAATGGGGCCTTCTTACGAAGGTGGTCTTTTTTTTCTAAAGAAAATTCCATTATTCTTCTCTCAACACTTTTCTTTTTCTATTTCTTTTTTCGGCTACAATGCCCACCACCTTTTTAGTTTACTCGCATTTCTTATCAAATCAGATGGATCAATCATTGCCCCCAGGGCACAGGCGAGTTGGTAAGTAGCAAGATCATTGGAGTACAACCACTCCGACGTCGCAGTTCAAATCCGTAAGGTGACAGTCTTTGCTCAAATATTGCAAGGGGTTGTTCTTTGGGTTCGTGTTCGTTGGCCCTCTCTCCTTGGGGATCGCCACTCGGACATATCCTCGATTTACATCCCACCTTGGCCAAGTCGAAGGGGCCGATACAATGGTGGGGGTTTCGCCTTCGGGACTTTCCCCTTCACAAAGATGGATCAATCATTAAAGCTTGTGGTGCGAGTGAAATTACACGGAAAACTATAATCACACCAAAGGGAAAAAGACAAAAAATGCGACCTACTATAATTTTATTTAGACCTTAGTTGATTTGATATTCCTCTTAAAAAGTTATTTATTGGAGTTTATTATCAATTTTTTCTTATGAAGGAAAATGACTGTAGAAGTGAGTTAACTCATTGAGGTTACGACACCTTTCATCTTATGAATAAAAATGAAGTCATTACACTTCCATTGCAAGAATTAAGATACTGCATTGTGAAAATAGAATCCGAATAAAAAGTTACTAAATTCCTATGAATCTATACATCACATTCTGCTCGCCGATTAAAATGATCCTTAATGTATAGTAGTATGTAATTACTTAATGATAAAAGAAATATTAATAGTAAATAATACATTTCTTTTGGTTTGTTAATATAGACAAATAAAAAATAAATTTAATATAAGAGACAAGTAAAAAAGAAACGGAAGAAATACTTATTAGCTAGTTAAATGTACCAATGAGAGTTTACTACAAATAGTTGTGGGTTCAATCTGGGGTACATAGTTTGGATAAATCCGAAATTCGAATCGAAATTCGAACATTTTGGATTTATATTTTGAAGTTTTCAGATTTTGAATTGGGTTTCGGATTTAATTTTTAAAATTTTAGATCGAATTCGGATTTGGAACTTCGAAATTTTGGATATCTGAAAATCGAATTTCTTATATCTTATGTTTAGGGTACCCCACTATCCATTAATATATTAGTGCATTACTTATATGTCCAATCTAATAAGTCAAATACATCATACTCATTACATATCAACTCCTATATTCAAAAAATTATTAAGTTCAATATGGTTGAATTTGTTAATTTTAAAGATGACTACTTTTTAGATTTTCTTTTTGTTTTCATTGTCAGTAAATATTCTATGTATGAGATGATTTTACTAAATTGGACTTGTTAATTCATGGACCAGTGCTTCTGTTTCATCCTTGGCAATGATTTTATTGCTTGTATGAGTAATTTATTTATATGATTGTGATATCAACGAAAAACTATATATTAAGAAAATTTGGTATAAATATTTTATTTGATTGTTCATTTTGTAAGAAGGAGAAGAAGAAGAAGCAATTCCACTTATAAACCAAACCAAAAATTCGAATTATCCAAACCGAACTTAAAAAATTCGATCCGATCCGAACGTATTTGGATCGAATTCGAATTATATGTTGCAAAATTCAAAAACCGGATTTATAATCCGAAATATGCTAAACCCGATCCAAACTGACCGATCAACATGCCTAGTTCAACCTCCTTCCCCTTTCTATCGATCCCTTTCCGAGTTCTTATGTAAGCACTGACTTTGTTTTAATTGATGAGCTTAATTTATTGGGCACGAAATATTTTTTTTAAAAAAACATATTATAATATTTATATAATTATAATTTTTTTAAAATTTATAATTTTACATATGTCATAATATTTGTATAGCTTAATAAATTTAAAAGAAATTTGGTCATATACTCAACATTACTAACATAGTTAGCGGCATATATTCATCAAGGGTAACACTGTCAGAGCCTGTTTTTTTCATTCCTCCGAAATTTGTTCCCGACACGACCAACACAGAGGACAATAATGTTCGATCCCCTGCATAAATCTTTTTGGTTGAGCCTGTAATACATGGCTTGTCAAGTGTGGTTAATCGGCTGACGTAGTTTGCAGGCTATTGCGTCAGTCCGGGGTTTACCCTGTGCACACTCGAGAGAGTAGCGGCTGCGGGTTCCTTCGTCAACAAAAAAAAAAGAAAGAGGACAATAATGTTAATGTATTATTGGACCATGCAGTGAAATCCGAGACAGTGACAATTGGTAAATATTGCACACACTTAACTCTCAAGTCTAAACCTACACTTCTTCTTCTTCTTCTTTTTTTTTCAATTGAAAACTCCACTTCTGCTCCGGATTTATATTTAGGTCTTGATGTAATGCTGTTAGTGATTGGGAATTATTTTATACCTTACGAAGAAGGAATACAGTATAATTTTAGGGTGTGTTTGGTATGCGAGTTTTTAATTTCTCATGAGTTATTGATCAAAATATTTTTTAAAATATTTCGGCAACGAAAGAGACGGGTGCACAAACGAGGTAGATTATTATGTTTCTTTATCCTCACTATTTGATTTATAGTCGAATCTGTAAAATATAAACTGCTTGTATTCTTATTTTTGATATGTTATTATGAGCAATTTTAGTGCTCGATCTTCGTTATGAGGTAGGGGTCGAATCATGATAAAAAATGTTTGGTGGTTGTATAATTCTCAAATTGAATGTCTACTACTTTAAAGATAACTGGAATGATCAAGAGGTCCTTCTTGTTCCAACATACATCCGATGACATAGAGTGATGCTGTTGGATATGTAAAGCAGTACGGGAAGTAAATAAATATTACAAGTGTTCGAAAGGATAAACAAATAGGCAATTCAGAACTGCGGCAAGCTTGTTGAGTCTTGAATCTTGATAACCTGAAATCAAGAAACACTAAATCTGGATTGTTACAACTGTGGGTTGAGTCGAGAGATGGCTCTGTCTTTAAGACAAGATTACCCCGTATATATGATTTTACGTTAACGGGCAATAGTCTCCCAAGATAAAACATCAATTAATCAACACTACAAAACAAATAGGTTGATTCTGACGAAGAAAACAAAACACGAAATGACTTGCTGAAGAACGGAAAATGAAGGAAGAGTTTTGAGTTTTATGTTCACTGTTTGTGGACAGAATTTCGGTGCTCTCATCTGTTTCTGTGTTGTATTTAATGTCTCGTTTTCTGTCTGTTGTGGTCATTACAATTGTGCCAAAAGACACCAATATATAGCATAAGGGAGGGACTCCTCAACTGCCAAGTAATGGCCATTAGTGAAGGGAGTAATAAGCCAAATAATGGCCATTAGTCGAGGGGAGTAATCAACCAAATAATGGTTGTTATTTATGGCCATTTAGTGAGGGAGTTAATCAGCCATCATGGCTGATTTAATGAAACTTTCTGTCTTCCGTCGTTCCCAATTTCAACTTTCCAGAAACTCCAGGGATCAAACTATAAATATTAAACAATTTGGGGGTCTATCAGAAGAAGCCCAAGGCCCACGACCCACGACCCGTGACCCAAGCCCGGACTGGACGGGACAGGCGTGCGGCGGCGCGCGCGTGTGGGCTTAGCCTTGAACTCAAGCACATCTAGGTCCTCCCTCCTTCAAACACATGGGTTACCACTTGGGGTCCCAAACCCTTAGCCAATTTTAAGACTTATAAAGAGAACAATTCTTTTTTTTCCACCGATGTGGTAGATTTGTCCCACACCATATTTCCATGCCTCAAACACCTTACTTCGTGGACCAATATCTCTTTCATTTCTTAACGAAATTTGACGATCTTTGGCCCTACAGTCATCTACTCACTTAGTAGATTATGCACGTGTGAAGAGCCAAAGCCTCCAACATGCGGAACCCTAGTGTTTAAGACATTAAATACGGGTGGACGCGTCTCCCCACCAAAGGCAAATTTCCAACAATCCCCTCTTGAAAGAGATTTTGGCGCACACACAAGGTGCCTACTTTCAGCAATCTTTCAGCGAAAGAATATTGCATCAGGAGAGGTAGCTTCTGCTTTGAACCTTTCCTAGTTGAATACCACCGGACATACTTACTGTGCGGTGAACGTGATGCCTTGAACCGTCAGTGTTTAGTGTAAGCCAAGACAATGACACCAACACAATAACTCTCATTATTCGTTTTCTTCTTATTATTTTGTCTGTTGTGGCCATGGACACACCTTCGCACTTAAATAGGTGATCTCCTACAAGGTATCCTGTTATACCCCACTTCACAAGTGTTAGGAATCATTAAAAGTTTCCCAACCTTAACCTCAACTATTTGAGGATCGTTAAAGGTTTGGAAGCTTAACCTTTACCCACCATGCATGTAGCACTTTAATGTCTATCGCGGGAACAACTTTGGATTCATGTTTCCCTACAGAAATCATCATCCGAAGTGCTCTTGCTTCCACCGAAGCGCTCAACTACACCTTTTGCAGCTTAGTTTTCCCATTGAACCAAATTTTTGGGATCTCCAGTCAGTTTGGTTGGGTTACCACCGCAAAGGTTCGTATTATTTGGGTTTTAAGCCTATTCCCCTAGACAGACAGAACACTTGATCTCTGGGTAGTCCCTTAGTTAAAAAGGGTATGTTATATCCTTTGATTAGTAATCAAGGAAGAGACACCCGTGATGATCAACTGCCATACGATCTTATATCTCCGACAGATCCTGACAGATATGTCCAGACGCCGTCATCCATGTCCTTTCTGAAGCTGACCGGCTAGCCACAGTGTATAACTGCTGAAGGCACAGGTTTCTCCCAATAAGGGACGTCCTCTAAGGAGTCGTGAAGTTACTCTTTCATGCTTTGTATAAAGCAGTAAACTCTGATTCCATCATGAATCGGCCGATGCAAGTTTGCTTAGAGGTTTTTCCAAGACCCACCATACACATTTCCTTGTGGCTTTGGTGTTCTTCACATCTGGTGTCCAGTTTGCATTACTGTGTTCTCCAGAACCACTAGACATCCAGAATACCATAATCCATAGATAAGCGAATATTTTAGATATTGTCATATCTGACTCAACGCCTTCTATTGATCATTTATTAAAATCATCAGTGAACCTTAGTTCAACTGATCTACTTTGTAGGCCGATACCAGGTCGGTTGTAGTGTGTAACATACATTGAACTACATGTGACCTGCGAATATCGCTCCTTGTATATGGGTGCACCATGATTTCAATCAGTTATATAATTCATATCCATTGGTGGCTTCAACGAGACTGTCAACTATCTCATAACTGAGTTTGAAATTAGACCAATCCGTTAGATGTCTTAGAAATCCAATTCCTAAGATATCATCTGTGATACCCGTATCTTTTATTTCAATATAACTTCCACTCTCAGACTGTTGGTTTTCCAACTGTTGGCTTTCTAACTTCAGAGTCAACATTTCTGTGGTCAGATTCATTGTTTCTGTTTTATCTGAAACTTCCAAGACCAAAATGTAAACATTTCAGGGACCAAAGTGAAAGTTCAGGAAGAAGCCCAACAGTCCAGCAAACCAACTCTGATTCTCCCCTTCCAACTCTCCGGTTAGGAAGGCTGTTTCAACATCCATGCCCCGCAAGACTGCAATGGCCCTGGATGTTAATCTATTCACAGGGAAGCACATGTACAGGTAGCCGAGGCCTTATACTCGTCAGTAGATCTATCTACTTTGTACTCACTTTTGAGTATCCATTTTTACAACCCAAAGGTTCTTTTCCCGGAGGAAGATCAACTATTACACAAGTATGGTTTTATATGATGGAATCTATTTCTCTTTGTAGCTTCTTTTCAAAGCAACGCTTCTGGAGATGACAATTCTTTGTTAATTTTCCATGGTTCATTCTCAACTATACAAGCTAAAAAGCCTGGAACAAGTCTTTGTCCCCTCTTTGCTCCGTCTCGGTTCAACATCTAGAATCCCTGAGTTCTGTTGATCTGGAATATTAAGTTCCGGATAGACAACAACTTTCGAGTCCTGTAGATTCGGAATGTCTAGTTCCGGACAGTCAGGCCCTCGCGGGTTCTTGTTAACCTCGAGCAATTACTCCTTTTTCCCTTTTTAAGGAAAATTATCCTCAAAGAATTCAGCATTCTTTGACACCAAAAGGCGATAAGCACTTCTGTTATTTGCAGATCCAGTGGATATGCAATTTACAGTCTTAGGTCCAACTTGACCTGTTTCGGTATTCCAACTTCTACCAAGCCACCCCACATCACAACATTTGTATGTGAGATCATTTCATTGTCTCACACGGAGGTTATCCTTATCCTTATGCGGAGTTCAATTGAGAATCACATTAGCGGTAAGGATCGCCTTGCCCCACATAATTTGGGCGTACGACTTTGCACTTGGCTAACACCGTTGGACTGAGGTGAGTAATGAGCAATCGTTTAATGAATGATGCTTCACATTCTCCCCCTCTATCACTATGAATTCCTCAATCCGTAGGCTTAGTTGATTTTCAACTTCTGCTTTGTAGCGCTTATCCGCTTCAACAACTTCATCTTTGCTTTTCTACAAACAAAGGATGCAATACGTTGTACCATCATCAATAAAGGTCACAAAGTACTTGTCTCCCCCATCTATTTTGTATAAACTTCAAATCACCCTATGTTGGTGTGACTAAGTTCTAGAGGAGCGGTGCTTCTTTCGCTCCTTTGACGGAACTTAGAAATGTGATTTCGCCTCTTCGCCTACCTCACATTCATTTTGAGGGTTTATGTCGATAGAAGGCAATAATCTCAACTTCGTTAGCTTTTGAATGACTTTCTATTTAACGTGTCTTAATCTATGATGGCATAGATGCACGGATTACAAATATATCATTAATTTGGCTACAGACATACTATACCATTCTTAGTTATTATAGACCTGTTGGACTAGTCTCAACCCACCTTGACCAACAACGTCCCTTAAACTAAGTTTGGGATATGTATCACCTCATCTGAGAGTGATCACATTCCCTGAAGTCCTATTGAGGACAACCTCACCAACCCCTTCTACTTTAGAGGTGGCGTTGCTTCACATGAACAACCTCTTGCCCGTGGTTAGGGCATAACTGGATCATATGTGATCTGCATACTCTGGCCCACTTCAGTTGCTTAGGCAGACTGAGTGCCTAATTTCTTTTCTGCCTTTCTTTTGGCCTTCAAATCATTTAAGACCTGGAAAATCTAGCTCACCTTACTAGGTGTCCATTACTTTTCTGCTTTTCTTCTGGCCTTCAGATCATTTAAGACTCTGGAAATTCTGGCCCACAACACTAGGTATCCATTACTTTTCCTATGAAGTGAATTCCGGCCCCACTCCAGTCGCCCGTAGGCTTTGTATGACTAAGTGTCCAATATCATCCTATCAAAGGAATTTTGGCTCCAATCCAGTCGCCCGTAGGCTTTGTATGACTGAGTGTCCAATATCATCCTATGAATGATCTTCTGCCAAATAGTGTGATAGGCTCAACGTCTTTAGCTTTTACTCTTCTTCCCTTATGATTGGTGCTCAGACAATTCTTGGTGCTTACTTAAGAGTGGTAAAAGTTTTCACACAGTCAGTGGATCTTTCTCCCTCATATGTGCGAACATACTTTTAATAATTACACTTAAAAGAACAAATCTTTTTAAGTTGTTTACAAAATTTAATCTTTAAACGGGAAGGAAGATGAGATTAAACTTCTGATTTTAAAGCGTAAGGAATATAAATTATTTCGTGAAAACATTTTCATATTCCTCCTTACTTTAAGCCATTTTTAATCAGACATCATTTAATCTTATTTTTGACAAGGAAGGAAAATTACTTATCCCAATTTCGAATTCTGGCCCACTTCAGTCACTTCATCGGACTGAGTGTTCATTTTCTCCTTACCATAATTCGAATCCTTTGTCTGGGACAGATATAGGACTTCTGCTACAAGATAGAACCACATCTTTAGCCTTCTCCTCTTGTCCCAGTTGACATCCTCAGCCTCTCGTAGGCGTTTGTTCCCACCACTCTCGGGAGCGGTGACACCATGAACACGTTGACCTTCAACAACATAATCAACTCTCATCTACCAGAAACCCACAGCCATATCCAGATTTGGTCACACAACTTTTAACGGATATCTTTCGAACACTAATACAAATCTTGTCTTAAAATTGTTGGATATGTAAAGCAGTACGAGAAGTAAATAAATATTACAAGTGTTCGAAAGGATAAATAAATAGGCAATTTAGAACTGCGGCAAGCTTGTTGAGTCTTGAATCTTGATAACCTGAAATCAAGAAACACTAAATCTGAATTGTTACAACTATGGGCTAAGTCGGGAGATGACTCTCTGTCTTTAAGACAAGATTGCCCCGTATATATGCTTTTACGTTAATGGGCAATAGTATCTCAAGATAAAATAACAACTAATCAACACTACAAAGAAAATAGGTTGATTCTGACGAAGAAAACAAAACACGAAACGACTTGCTGAAGAACGAAAAAGAAAGGAAGAGTTTTGAATTTTCTGTTCACTGTTTGTGGACAGAATTTCAGTGCTCTCTTTTGTTTCTGTGTTGTATATAGTGTCTCATTTTCTGTTTGTTGTGGTCTTTACAATTGTGCCAAAAGACACCAATATATAGCATAAGGGAGGGACTCCTCAACTGCCAAGTAATGGCCATTAGTGAGGGGAGTAATCAGCCAAAAATTTGCCCATTAGTGAGAGGAGTAATCAGCCAAATAATGGCTACTGTTTATGTCCATTTAGTGAGGGTGGCTGATTTAATGTGCAACGTTCCAAAAACAAACCTAAACGGTAGGCATAAACTTTCTGCCTTCCGTCGTTCCCAATTTCAACTTTTCAGAAACTCCATTGACCAAACTGTAAATATTAAACAATTTGGGTGTCTATCAGAAGAAGCCCAAGGCCCACGACCCATGACCCGAGCCCTAACCGGATCGGACGGGCGGGCGGCGGCGCGCGTGTGGACTTAGCCTTGAACCCAAACACATCTAGGTCCTCCTCCTTCAAACACATGGGTTACCCCTTAGGGTCCCAAACCCTTAGCCAATTTTGAGACTTATAAAGAGAACAATTCTTCCTTTTCCCACTGATGTGGTAGATTTGTCCCACACCATATTTTCATGCCTCAAACACCTTACTTCGTGGACCAATATCTCTTTCATTTCTTAATGAAATTTGACGATCTTTGGCCCTACGGTCATCTACTCACTTAGTAGATTATGCACGTGTGAAGAGACAAAACCTCCAACATGCGGAACCCTAGTGTTTAAGTCATTAAATACGGGTGGACGCGCCTCCCCACCAAAGGCAAATTTCCAACAGATGCATCAGTATGTGGAACTCCTTATTCTAATTAGCAGTGGTGTACGCAGGATTTTTCGTCAGTGGTGTCACATTGTAAAATGAGAAACAATAATTAAACCAATGTAACACCATTTTTTTTAAAAGAATGAAATATAAATAATACTTCTCTAAAAAATTACTAAAATTTTTCTCGGATGAGATTTTTTGTTTTTGAAATGAATTCAAAATAACCTCATTAGAAATAATACTATATATTTTTTATATAGGGCATCAAATGATCACTAAACAACTCATTATTCATTTGATTTAGTAAATTATTCTTAATCAGTTTTATTTATGAGAAAGTAGGTGAAAAAATATAAAAAAGAACCGCATAACAACTAGCTAGTGAAGCAGCGAGATCTTCCTTTATTATCCATATTCACTGTTGTCATTGTTAAGTGTGAGTTTAGATTAGTCGGTGCCCAAGTTTGAACTCGCGTCCATCATCCCAAAATTGAAGCACCTGACTGATTGAACTATACAGTTCTTTGTGTCAAGGAGTGTCACTTAATATAATATGTTGAATTTTTGAATCTGTCTTTTAATTATATAAACATATTTAGTAAAAAAATTCGACGAAGCAATGTCACGTGACACCCCTCAGCCAAAGGTAAATCCGCCCCTATTAATTAGGAAGCTGAAGGATTGAGGCTGAAAGCAAACATGTATATGTGTGAAGGAGCGCCTGACTGATTGAACTACACAGTTCTTTGTGTCAAGGAGTGTCACTTAATATATTTTTGAATCTGTCTTTTAATTATATAAACATATTTAGTAAAAAAATTCGACGAAGCAGTGTCACGTGACACCCATCAGCCAAAGATAAATCCGCCCCTATTAATTAGGAAGCTGAAGGATTGAGGCTGAAAGCAAACATGTATATGTGTGCCTAAGAAAATAAGCTTCTTAAAATAAGAAAAATAACTTTATTAATAAAAGTTGAAAAAATGGGTCTCATAAGCGACATTTCTTGGTGATGATCAACCTTTCACCCTCAATACTCCATCCCTCACCTCCCACCTTCCTCCCTTGTCCCCACCCCACCCCTACCAAATTCCAACCCTTCCCCACTCCCTCGCACTACAAATTTTACTCCACTCCTGCGCCCACCCATCCACGCAAATCACCCCACCCCCACACCATATTCACCCTCATAGTGTTGGTCTAAATTTTCTATAAATGTTATTTATGAGATAATATATTTTGTTTATTGTCAAACACACAAAAAAAAAGTAAGCAAATTATTTATTTTCTAAGAAAATATTTATCGTTAAATACATTTTCTTTTGTACCAAATGCACCCTTAATTATGTGATTACATGCCAAATCTTCATGTCACTATTTTAAGTGGATTTTTATCTTTCATCCATTTGTTTCAACGAATGTTTGCAGGACACTTGGGCACCGCACAACAAAAATCAACAGTGGCCCAGTCAATCCATGGTCTTGAGGCGCTCTTTCATTCTACACCCGGAATATCACCATCGAAGCCGCTAATTATGACTATCTTCGTATAATGTCCTTCTTTATGGTGGAAAATACTTAAAGCCAACAGATTATATTGCATCATAATCTTCCAGATTTCTCTTTGTCGAGTACTAGAAATCTTTGATGGAGATGAGGATATGTTGATTTTTAAAAGGATATTCAAGTCCGTTGCGGTGTATTTCACAAGTCCATCAGTATAATAATCTTGAATTATTTCTTGAAAAACAATATTATACAACTCAAATAAACTTTATATACTCCATATTTCCCAATTTATATGATATATTTTCCTTTTTAGTCAGTGTCAAAAAATAGGTGTGTACAAAGAAAACTGACAAACTGATAATCCGAGTCAAATCGAGAAAAAAAAAATTCATCTAGTGGTTTGGTATTGAAAAAAAAAATTCGACCATAAATGGTTTGGTTTGGTTTTAACAAAAAAAAGTCGAACCGAACCAAACCAACCCGAAAGTACATGTATACAATTTTTAAAATATTTTACATATAAAAATATTTATTTATAATGTAATTTATAAATATTTCTTAAGTTTTTTTCATAGTTTTTGTCTTTTAACATATTATTTCAAGCTTGAATTTAAAAAATTTAATGGTACAATAAGTTTTATAGCCCATTGATGTTAGTAACTCAAATAAAACCCAAATCAATACTAACAAAAGAAATTCAATTTTAACACTAGGAATAACAACAATGTTGGATATCTAATATTATGTAGTATTAGTTTTGCATTGGTTAGACAGTGAGAAAATATAACTTGATTTAGTTTTTCGTTAATATATAATTATGTAATTAATAATTAGTTGTACTTTTTTCTTTTATTACTTTCATATTATGATTATTATCATTATTGCTTAACGATTTCATTATCTTTTTTGTTGAATATTTTAGTATAATGTCATCACTTATCTCACATTTATGTCATTTTCTTAGGGAACGTCATAATTAGATAGTTGTATCTTACTAGGACTAAAGAAATACTCGAAGCACAAGTTATATGTTTTGAATGAAGACTTTACAGGGAAAAACTCGAACAACCCGAAAAAATCGCAAAACCCCAAAAAATCCGAAGTTGAAAAACTCGACTTTTATTGGTTTGGTGTTTAAGAAACCCGAACCAACCCGGTCTATGTACACCCCTACAAAAAAGAATGACACATTTTCTTATTTGACAACAATGTAACTTTAAACTTTACTTTTTACGTTTAACGAGATGATCTATAACCACACAAATATCTTTGACTTATTTTATACCACAAAATTCAAAAGTTTCATTTATTTCTAAAAGTTCTATGCCTAGTCAAACTATATCATATAAATTGAGACGGTGGAAGTTGTTACTATTGAATCCAAATTAAAGCTCCACGACAAGAAACCTTCTTTTAAAAAATAATAATCCCTCTATTCAAATCTATATGATACACTTTTTTTTTAGTCCGATCCAAAAAGGATATATTTTTTTATTTGACAATAATTTAACTTTAAACTTTATATTTTACGCTTAACGGGATGATTTATAACCACACAAATATCTTTGACTTATTTTAAATCACAAGATTTAAAAATTATCTATTATTTTTAAATTTTATATCCCGTCAATGTATATCATATAAATTGGGACGGAGATATTACTCTTTTGTGAATATGTGGAGATATGCTTTTTCTTTTCCTTTATCACAGCTCCCCCTTTTTCCCACAATTACACCACACTTTCTTATGCACACTGTAACGCTTTTTTCTTGAATCATCATCATAAGAAAGACAGACTTCTATTTAAAAGTGTATAAATTCTTTTTTTAGATAAAAATTAAATGTGTACTAAAATTATAAGAACATGGGATGATTTGACCTGGATAACACTCCCTCCGTCCCGATTTATATGATGTAATTTGATTGAATATGAAATTTAAGAAATAAAGGAAGTCTTTTGAATCTTGTGGATAAAACAAGTCAAAAATATTTATATGGTTATAGATCATCTCATTAAACATAAAAAATAAAGTTTAAAGTTAAATTATTATCAAATAAGGAAATATGTGAATCTTTTTGAAACTAACTAAAAAGGAAAGTGTGTCATATAAATTGTGATATAGTAGTAACTCGATTAGTGGTATAATAAGTAGGAGGATATTAGGAAGATAATTAAAGTGATAGTGATTTCAAGAGTTATACAAAAATCCGTGACCACTCTCTCACCATTATAACTAGAGTTTAAGTTTTGTGCATCTTTAATGTATAATTATTTTTACACCATCAGGTGGTTACCAATTATTTTCAACTATTTTTTTCTTTCCTAAAATTAAGCACTACGATTATTGTCTCTCTCCTCCTAATCTTCCTTTAAACTCAGTGTCTCCTCCAAATCCTCCTTCCTTGTTTTATTTCTTTTAACTTTTTTCGAATCCGTACGCCTTTGATCTGTTTAATTAATGTAAGCACGTAACGAAATTTAAAATTTAGATGCAAATTTTATATGATATCTATAGTCATAGATGCTTCTTAACTAAAAAGAAAAAAAATAAAATTTATTTATTTATCAGTCACAATGAAAATAAAAATATGTATACTAGTGAATCTTTAAAGGTTAAAGCAAAAAGAACTCTTCAAGATTAACTATGGCTGACCCGTTGAAGAATTACTTTTTTCAAAGTTCACAATATCTAAGGCATGGAAGGAATACTTCACTGATACTCTGATAGTAACGATCTTGTTAGAAAAAAAATATGAAAACTTGAAATTTTAATTAAACATTTAGGGACACTGATTTGGTTTACGCTAAAAAGGGAATAATAATTGTACACAGACGGTGATGCACAAAACTTAAACTTTAACTAATATGAAATGCTGACCAAGCAATTTACTATAATCATTTTTGGCATTAACTATATTTCTCCAAGAGAAACATATCAGTGGACGAAGATTCGCCATTTAGCTTTGATGATTATTATAGTAATTCTGCTTATAAGTTTTGAAGTGACACTTCTTAAGAGCTAGAGAAGTACAATATGATTTCTTTCTTAAAGTCTATCCACTCCAACACCTACATATAAAATGAAAAACAATACTTCCTCATTCTAATTTATGTGAAGATATTTGATTAAAATAGAACGTTTAAGAAAATAAATACTTTTGAAACTTGTGATCTAAAATAAATCATAAAAATTTGTATCGTAATAAATTATATCATTAATGGTAAAATAAAAATTTAAAGTAAATTATTACAAACTATAAAAATATATTATTCTTTTTAAGACTGATTAAAAAGAAAGATAATCACATAAATGGAGAGGAAAGAGTAATATATTATAAACATTAATTTATGATCTAATAATATTATATCAAGATTTCTTCAAACACAACATAATGTTTTTTTATAAAGAGCATTTTAATGGGAGGGAGAGAGAGTGTACAATTGACACATTAATCTAACAATATAAAAGTAGTAAATTTTTAACATTATCCCATTATTATCCAGCAGGGGAATTTCTATATCAGGTGTGGATTCTTCTAGGTGTTCTTTCAATTTTTGTGAACCTCATGGTCAAGGAGCAACACTGCTTTCTTATTCCACCCGACAGGTTTTTACTTAGACCAAAAAAAGAAAATTATTTTGGGTTTCTCTTTTTGGGAAAAGAGAATAATGGAAAATTAAAGGAAATACTCTTTATTCGGAAGACTTGACGTGAGGAATGTCTCATCCATTTACGTTGCATATATACATCATAAACTTTCTTAAAGCAAGTCAACATTTCAATTATCAATTTTCCAAGTCTTTTACTGACTCACTTTTTTTTTTTTTTTTTTTAAACATAGTACACGTTTCGGAAGTTCTTTGAATAAATAAATATTGCATATAACAATAATATAGGAATTATTATTATATGAAATAATATAGGAATTCACCACTAAAGAATGTGGTGCAGCGGATGAGGTTACTTCTTCCTATCAGAGGTTTCGGGTTCGAGCCATGAGTATGAAAAAATCTTTAATAAGGAGCGCTTCCTCCGAATGAAGCCCCACATGGTGCAAATCTAATTATAGTTAGACTTCAATGCGGGTACCGAACACCGGGTGAAAAAAAAAATTATATATATATATAGAGAGAGAAATTCTTCCTTTCGTTTAGTATAAAAATACTTTCTTTGAGAAAAAAAAGGTGCCAAGGTGCTATGCTTTGAGGTCCTCCTGACTCTTGAGCAAGCTTTGGGTTAAATTAGATCAATGATTTATTTTATGTCATAATATTAGCGCCAAATTTATCAAATTATTATTTCACCTGATGTTGAAACCTCATATATATTATCTTTCCATACTCCAATTATTAGGTCCGAGCATACATGGACGTTAGTAGTGTCACATCGATGTGGGTTACATGGCAATTTGTCTCCTTATATAATTTTGAGCTATTTATACTTCTTAACCTAATTATTTGAATTGAATTTGGCTGAGTTAGGCCCACTCAATTCTTTGTTTCACATTTTCACTCAATGTTGGATACCATATTATCTTGTCCATGTTCTAATTGCTAAGTCTCGGTATGCGGAGGGGGCTTAGTAGTACCAGATGCATTAGTGTAGGTGGGATGTCATTTTATCGTCTTATATGATCTTGAACAATATCCTTATTTTTAGAGTTGAGTTAGATATAAGTTCTATTTCTTATCGAATATCAATATTTAGAAAAAAGAAACAGCCTTATAATTAATTGCATTTTGGATGCAAACTGTTAATTACAGAAGTTACTCTCACACATCATCTCATATAAAATATTTCATTTTTTTCTTGTTTCTTAGTTGTAATCGATATCTACTGATAAGATGATCATATAATACAATCATTCATTTGGTTTTAGAGTGAGGAGAATTGTCAAAGAGTGCGGGATTGAATTATTTAGTACTGATTTACACCTTGAAAGATTTACAAGCAGAGTTGATTATAGATATACCCGTCCTGTTTTATTTAATGGGCGTTCTATTTTTAATTATTGTGGGGAATTAAACCCCTCATCAAGATGGGGAATTGAATCCTCACTAAGAAAATAAAAGTTTAGGTATCCAACCAACTCAGCTATTAAAATCTCTCACCCCTTAATTAGATACCCGTATTGATATAATCAACCCATTTGATAGCTTCTTCATTTGATAGCTATAAGTCCAGGGGCAGATCTATGACCTGGCCAGGGCGTTCACCCGAACACCCTCGGTAAAAATTAAACCGTATATATAAGATATATTTTTATGTTGTATGTACATATATAGATTTTAAGTACCCTAAACACGAGGATAATTTTTCAGTGATTTAAGGGGTACAAAATTCACCTTGAAGTTCCAAATTTAAATTTCAGTCACTATATTTTTACTTTTCGAACACTTTCAATGAAAATTCTAAATCCGTCACTACATAAGCCATAACATTTGACAGTTTATGATCAATCAAAATCTTGATGTATTAGCTGATGAGGATGTTGAGGCTGCTATTAACATGGCAGATTCTAACAAAGACGATGTAATCAATGATAATGACTTAGAAGAAAATGAAGGTCATAGCCAAAATAAAAATGATTGAATTGAGTATTTAAGATGGAGTTTGAAATGAAAAAATATTTATCTTAGCTCAAAATTGAAAAAGGGTAGTTGTAATCTTGACAAATATTTGGGAAGTGGTTTCACAAATTCTCCATTTTCAGGAAATTTTTAAAAAATGTATAACGGTAAAAATATTATGGACTGATTAAATAGATTCCATATATTACTTTGACCAAAAAAAAGATTCCATATATTACAGAAAAAAAAAAACAGGTTATTAAAATCTCGACAGTGAGACCATTATAAGAAGGAAGTGCTTGAAGGAGTTTGCAAATTACAATCATCATCCAAGGTACATCATGGCAAAATCCTTGAGCTCACTTGTAACATTAATCATCCTTTTAGCTGTTTTATCAGGTATTGCAATCAATTTTGTCCTTTTTTTACCTGAGTATATTTTCTGTTAACTCTAACAGTTATTTTACTATTGCAATCAATCATGAAACCACCGAATTATTTTTATGCATATTCTAATTCGCTTAGAAACTATTGTTTGTTAAATATAGCACGTTAATCCTTTGTACTACGGCAACTTAAATCGAGGTGTACGGTAAATAAAATATTTGTGCGGCAATTCTACAGGAAATTACAATCAATGATTTGTCTTAAATTTTTTACCACCTTTATTTCACGGATAAATCTTCAAGGTCAAAGTCAAAAGTGTTGTCCATGGGACAAAACTTACTAAAGTTGAAGTTTTGTTTATAGGGAAAGCGGGGTCAAAAGTTCAAAATCACCCGCATCTAAGGTTATTTTTGTAAATCACCCATCCATCCCATTAAAATTTGGGCTAGTTATTGACTCCCCCATTTATTAGGTCAGCCATTTTAGCCTAACTCATTTCAGCCCATTTAAAAATTGAGTTGATATATAGCTCAAATTGACTTATGAAAAATCTTATTAAAATATTATTTAAAAAATAGTTTTTTTTATATGTTATATATAATTATAATAAAGAATAAAAATAATTTTATAGATATCTAAAATTTTATAAAAGAACAAACAATCCACCTCTATTCAACCCCTTTTTGTCCAATTCATTTTAATTTAATCTAAGTAACTTTTTCGACAATAACATCCTCATTTATTAGCTCAGTTCATTTTGACTTATTTAAATTTAGACCAACCCTCTCATTTGACTGTTTACACCCCCAATGCCCCACAGCCAATTCATAAATGGACAACTTTTTTCTATTCTTCTCCAATTTTGGAAAATAATCAACATGAGTGACTCATTTTAATTTCATGGATGCAAGATGAGAGAAGTATTCGAGGAGTCCATGGATACAACATATGCACTGTTGAGATAGGGTTTAACATATGCACAACTGGATTTAGAGATGGATGCTTCCGAACATGTGTGGTAGGAACAGGACGTTCCCGTTCTCTCACTGATGCAACTTGTTTTGTTAGAGAAGATGGATCTACCTCTTGTAGATGTAAATTTTATTGTACCTCCAAACCTGCCAACATACCAGTTTCTAATCCTTAGAATTTTTTTTTCATTGAGTTTTCCATTGGAAATAGTGTTAGTCCAATTAATTTTTGTAGTTCTATTTCCAGTTGCTACAACAATGAACTCCTAATTAGTGAGGCAATTCGCCATTCGCGACAAAATGTCAAAAATAATGAGCATCTAATAATGTTTTCCTTATAAAGTCATTTCTCTAAATTAATATGTTGATCTTCCTTTCTAGTTTTTGTTTTTCTCTCTCTCTATAGATGTCATGACATAAAGTACAATCAAGGGCGTGTTGGATAGGAAAGGAAAATATTTTTCAAACAAAATAATTGGATTTTCTTATCTATTTTTTTGTGTTCAGTATGGTATACGATGAAATCTGACATGACATGTAGCGAGATTAATTATAAGAGTTCGAGGTGGTTAGGTGGACTTGATATCGGATGTAAGTCATGATCGGGGGAGGTAGTAGTCGAGATAAATTCGGATGCGATCGGAGGAGCATGTCAACTCACCGGTCAAACATCATTCAAGATGTGCCCGTTATAGACACGTTATACAAAGACCAAGTTTCTTCCGGCCTTTATTAGGCTATATTAGCTTTTATTAGCTTTTATTGTAGCATTAATATTGATAATTAAGGGGGCATGATTGTGGATCATACACCCCATAACTCAAGTATAAATAGAGCTTCTCATTGTACTATAAATTACATCAGAAATCACATAGTAATGCAACATATTTACTTTGTTCTTTTGTCTTCTTATTGTAGCGGATTCATAGAGCTCATCAAGGCTAAGTGTTCTTTCGGAGCTAACTTCATTGAAGGATTCCCTCCAAAGCTCATACAACCCAGGCTTATTCTGTTACATTTTTGTTTTACATTTACTTGATTTCATTACTAATTGTCATTACTTTATACTTATCTATAACAAATCAATTCACATATCCTTAAAACCACTAACAAATTTAAATGTACGTTTTTTGGGGTAAACATTTTGACGTCCACCGTGGGGCTAAGGATAATTGTGGTGATTTGTTAAGTTTTCACTTTGTTTCTTTTGAGATTATGTGATTGCGGGTTAATACTAAGTGCTACGGAATGGCTAGTGACATTCAAGTTGAGCTAAGCAACCACGATGACAACAACAATGGTGATAATGGTTCTAACAACATCAATAACAACAATGGCATTTCATCTATTGATCCACTGAATGACGTTCCATCGAATGGCATTTCGCCCGTTGCTCTTGTGAATAACAACAACCCCATAATTTCACCCCGGTCGTCTAGAAGATCACGTCATAAGACATTGGACGATGATAAGGATGATGAAATAAATTTGGCTCGAATATTTTATAAGTTGAAGGAGCAACAACATGACATAACTCAGTTGCAAAAGAAAAGTAGTAGAGCAAGTGTGGCGGATGAAGCTCATCGCATCCGCAACGATGGTCCAGGCCGAGAAGAGAATCGAGTTGATGAGAATAGAAATAGATCGGGGACTAATGAGTTCTCGGAGGTCTTGAAGATGACTTCAAGACTTAACTAAACGAATTGACACAAATGAAAAGAAGATTGAGACATTTAATTCATGGATAAATCAGATTCTATGAGCACCTCCGATCCTAAAAGGACCAAATTCAAAGAGATACGTCCAATAGAGAATACCATGTCATTACCCTTTTGGATATATGACGGATCCACAAGAGCATGTGATGTTGTACACTTGTGTGGTAAAGGGCAATGACATGCATCCGGACGAAATAAAATCGGTTTTACTCAAAAAAATTGGCGAAACATTGTCCAAAAGGGTAATGACATGGTATTCTCTATTACCCGAACACTTTGTTAACTCATTTGAAATGCTTGTAAATATATTTATAAAGGCACACGCCAGAGCAAGGAATGTCCAAGGAAGAAAAGCGAACATATTCAAAATTGCTCAAAAGGACACGGAGTTGTTGTGAGATTTCAAAAGGAACATATGCTCATTCATTCGTACCGAAAAAATGGGTAGTGGATGCTTTCACTAAGAGGTTATATCCTAGGAGATCTAGTGCATCGTTGAAATTAAAGAAAAACTTATTGGAATTTCCAGTAGTAACATGGGTAAACGTACACAATAGGTACGAGTCAAACATCCGGGTAGAAGATGGCAGCTCGAACTCCCACCGAAATCAGCAGGGTGGAGGAAAAGTCATGATAAGTCAAAAAAATAGCTGAGTCGGAGTTAAGGTCCCTATGGGATAGGTACCAATCATATGGTCTCACGAGAGGTCGGACTACAAATAGAGAACTTGATTTTATGAAAAATAACCCTAGTACTAAAAACCCTAATATAGGGGAGTTGGGCCTGAATTAGGAGGACCTTATAAGGTATCAAAAATAATCGGAAATGGCTTGTACCAATTGGGAGTTATTGATGACGGACAGAAATTGCCGAACAATTAAAACATAAAGCCATTTGAATCGATATTATTACTAAGGTATGTATTTATCAATTGATGAAGTTACATATGTTTTGAAGTTACTAATATTTGCAAGGAAGAAGCTGGAGTTACAAGGTGTTGTCTGAAGAATTAAAACTAGGACTGGAAACACGTGTTGTACTATTTTACCCTTCGTCCGATTTTTATCCAAAAAATGATTTTTCCGACAAGATTTTTAATGAGGCAACAATGTAAAAAGTGTTACTAAGTATAAGTTGTGAATTAGAATAGGATGGAAACACTAGGGACTACCCGACAGTTGAAGATCAAAAAAATGTTTGAAACACAAACACTAGGGAAATACCCTCGGATGGGAATCGAAAGCAATTCACAGTTAGGCTTTTTAAATATTTTTGGGTCGAAATTTTATTAAGGCAAAAAGATCGAATGAATCTTTCTCACGTATTAGTGTTACTATGTAAAGGAAAAAAGATCAAATAAATCTTGCCCAAGTATTAGTATTACTATGTGAAGGCAAAAAGATCGAATGAATCTTGCCTAATTGGTTTCCAAGCAAAACATAAATGAAAGTAAACTTCATCCAAAATTTTGCCCTGAAGAATTATCCTCGTGTTTTTCTTTATCAATATTTCTCGAATTATTGCTAAAGTCGTTAAGCTTACGAGCTAAAAATTATTAAGTCTTAAACTGGGGACTATCGTCGGTAAAATAAGCTAGAATAAAATAAATAATGTTCTAAGGCATGTTTCAAAGGCATCATATCAAATGAATCCAGCCTATTTTAAAAGCAGTGAATTGTCTAAAAAGTTGAGAATGAGTATGCGAAGGCATCAAGTCTGAATGAATAGAGTTAAAGGAATGCACCATGCCCGAATTTACATACTTCGTGCTCAGGAAAAGATATCACAGATTTCCCGAACTGGCTCCGGAATGAAGAAATAGATTGGGGACTGCTACATCAACCCCAGAAAAATAGAATGAATCAGAATCAGGACCGATTAGAACCTGTCCGCCCGACCACAATTCTCTTGCAATGTATTTTTGTTCATTTCCTGTAAACTGTCGTATATGTAAAGTTATAAACATTTGTGTATGTTCAAATAATGAAGTAAAGTGAAACTTGCACCTTATAAACATTCTAGTATATGTCCGAATGAACAAAATCATTCTTAAATTTGCTCACATTTAGAGGTAAATAAGGACTATGAATCCTAACAATTGTGCCAAAATGAACAGAAGACGTCCTCTTCATAAGTATAAGGAGTTTAGGTCCAAAACTTCACCCAATAATCGGGTGATTATTTCCCGATGAAAATTAACGGAGTTAAAGCTCCAATAAATCCACAGATAAAAAGGCTTCATACTGGAGAAATTATTCCTGGTTAGAACTAAGTTAAAACTATGATTAAGTTTAATGGCTAAAGGACATATGCTTTGTTTTGCGGTCGTAAAATTGATCGAATGTATTAAATTTTCAGACTTTATCAAAATCAGAAGTAGAAAATTTCTAGTCATTAACATCCCCGATCTCAAAGACTGCGAGGTAGTAAACATTTTTGTGTAACTAAAAATCCAAGAGTCAAGATTCAAAGTGTAAAATTTGTGGGGAAATTTAAAACCCACAAGAAGTTTCGGGTGAACACTAAAAACCCGAGATCAAACCTTTTACGGTAGTGGTATTTTTTCACCACCGACCGACCATTGGCGGAAGAAAGACCAGTGACTGAGTTGTCATCTGAATTCCTAAGGTCCTGCACTCTTTTTCCCTTAACCCAATTTTTGTCCCAAAAAAATAATTTCGGCAAGGTTTTTAATGATGCAGTAGTGAGGATGATTGCATGACTTTTCGGCTAGAAGAGAAAAATCTTTCACTTTCCGGTCACATCTCATTGAGTAACCAGAAAGTGGAGGACTATGTATATATAGTGAAATTTGGTATAACATGTGGCGAGATTAAGACAAGAGTTCGAGGTGGTTAGGCAGACTTGATACCGGATGTAAGTCATGACCGGGGGAGGTAGTAGTTGAGGTAAATCCGGATGCGACCGAGCCATTTGACATCGGAAAATATTCGGAGGCAGAAATACAAAGGACCTGGAGGAGCATGCCAACTCACCGATCAAACATCATTCAAGATGTGCCCATTACAAAAACGTTACACAAAGACCAAGTTTATTCCAGCCTTTGTTAGGCATTATTATCTTTTATTAGCTTTTATTGTTGCAATATCATTGGTAATTAAGCGGGCATGATTTGTGGAACATACACCCCGTAGCTCAAGTATAAATAGAGCTTTTCATTCTATTGTAAGACACATTAGAAATCATATAGGAATATAGCACTTACTTTGTTCTTTTGTCTTCTTATTGTAACAGATTCATAGAGCTCATCAAGGCTAAGTGTTCTTCCGGAGCTAACTTCATCGAAGGATTCCCTCCGAAGCTCATACAGCCCAGGTTTATTCTATTACATTTTTGTTTTACATTTACTTGATTTAATTACTAATTGTCATTACTTTATACTTATCTATAACAAATTAATTCACGTATTCTTAAAACCATTAACAACTTTAACTATACCTTTTTTGGGGTAAACATGTACGTAAGCAAAAATTATTATTTTAAAAGCATTTGTATATAATCTAGACATATATTATAGGAGGTGAGGTGAGCGATAGGGATGGGGGCTTAGGGGTGAAGATGTGGTGTATTGAAGGGTGGGAGGATATAATTAATGTGTAATGCATTTTGTGTGACTTGTTTTCCCTATTTCAACCACAGAAGTGATTTCTCTCATTTTAAAAGATTTATTTTCTTTTTAAAAAATATTTTGTAATACTTTTGACTAACCAAACATGAAAGGTTTGAAAAATATTTTTTGAAAATATTTCCTCCGTACGGAACGACGAATCCCATTCTTGCAATTTTCATTACAAAAGAATGTCGCTCACATCTTCACATAATTTTTGTACAGTCACGCCTTCGCAAAGTAACTGGGATGTAGATTTTTTATAACGCTCTTCCTTTTTCTCTTTTGCAGCTTTGATGGTTGAGATTATTGGCATCGCTTTTTAATTAAGATAATCTTATTAATTCTAGCAATAACTAATTTTGCGACATATTAAAATTAAAACAATACAATCTGCCTCTTGCAATCACAAAATTAAAGAAATTATTGAAGGAATGAGAGAAGTAAGGTGCCCGGTTATTATATGGCACTAGTCTTAGATTATGTATGTTGAACGTCTTTGTCGCGTCAAACAATAAAATATTGTACACGTGAGGAACAAAATATGAAAAATCACAATAGACATTGTAATACATGTGACATTCTTTTAGATGTCAGAAAATAAATATTATAACATTGACACGATAATTAAAATCAAAATAATTGAAGGCTCGCATTAAAAGTTTATAACGTGGCAATACATGTTTACGCTTACGTGAACACTTTTAACTTTCAAATATATGATATCCATTATGTGTAGGCAATCTCATCTAAATTTATCTAGGAAAACGTTACAAATAAAAAAAAGGTAATATTTCATAACACACATAATTTTGATGCATAATTTATTATAATAATTATCTTCAATTTCCCACTCTTTTGATAATGCCTTCAACCGTCATTCTATTTTAGGTTGCTTCCTCAATTTTGTTTCTTCAACTTTAATTTCTCCATGGATTGAATCGCGCCTTCCCAACAAATAAGAAAATACAAAAAATAAGTTTTTTCTACGGAGTATATGCCACATATAAAGTAAAATTTAATACCTGTACTGGGACATTAATGGAATGAAATGGATAGAACTATATATTGAAGTGTGTGACCATCTGATCTAAAAACTTAAAGCCTATTAGATAGAACACACTTTTAATATTTGATTATATTCTCAACACGCCCCCTCACGTGCTGGCCTGATTTTTTTCATGGACCAAACACGTAGAAATTCTTTTTTGAAAATGAGTGACGGTTTAATTATATTCTCAACACTATAAACTTTTCAATAAGCATTTACCTTCAACAGAATACAGAAATTTAGTAGGAAAGCGATTATATGTCGACAACATGATTATCAATTTTATTGAAAGAATAATATTTTTCCTCCCATGATGCTCTAGTGAACAGTTTGCGTGATCAGAAAGAGTCTTCTAACGTTCGTATTGATTTGTTAATTTGATAATGTTTTCCTTGGCTACAAATTCCATCATGTTCATCTATTTGACTTTTTAATTCTGATACAATGTCTATGAAATTTTAGTTATACTTCAACATAAAGGATTTTACAAGATATTGAAGAAAGCAAACACTAATATTGATTCTCTGGAAATACACAACTCTTTCATCGACAATTATGTGGGATAAAAACTTGTTGTTTGGAATTAATTCATGTGACATTTAAATGCTATAGAGAGTTCCACAAAAAACTCAGTACATTGAAGGAACACCCTTGTGGCGGTTCAAATAACAGAACATGGTGATTCAGTGAATGGATTAGCACTTTTAAAAGATTTTTATTTCTCATGCAATTTGAAATTAGAATTGACGAACTTATAACCTAAATAAGAAAATAAAATCAAGGTATAGAGAACCACTTGTAAAAAGGTGGCACATCAAACATTGATAAAGAAGCAAGAATCCTTTATCTGAGTGGATAAAAATATATATGAGATGTTTTAGGTTATAATATTGGTGAATACAATAACTTAATATCCCGACGGTCTAACTTTGAAACATCAATTTATAATTACAATTTTGCTTATACGCAATGAAAGGATCATGATTCATGATTTAGTATTCGTCACGTATACAGATAAGTACAAATCGACACAAGGATCTGAGCCAAAATAATATTATTCGTAGTTGTTGATGTTGGATGGATGTTGTCCATCTGTAAATGCTCAGGACAACATCTTATGAACATAAGAATGTTGCCTGCGATGTTGTGACAACATTCCTGACAACATTTCTGTAACGATTTTGCCTATTCTTCCGGCCAAAACAGGTTGTGTTACTGTGAGTAAAAAATGACCAGGCAAGCTAACAATGATGTTGTGTTTAAAACGTGGTAAAAGAAACAGTCAAAGTTTGGAGAGGGAGCAGCGTGAAGACCAAGTCCAGAACGTTGAGCTTTTTAAGGAGCAAGAACCGGTCCAAGCTGAAGCCTTCTTTTACTCAGCCTCCGCAACCAACCAGTGAGGATTTCAAGGGAAGTTCTACACTATAAATAGAGGGGAACTTCAGAGTATCGATATCCAGAATTGAACGAAAAGAATTACCAAGAGAGCTCTCGCATATTCACCTTAGAAACTGGATCAACACACTTAGATCTTTTAACTTTAGGCTGAAGTCATCTGCGACTTCACTTTTGTTTGTAATTTCTTTTTCGCATTTATTGTTCAATCTTGTAAAAAGAAATTCATTTGTAATTATATATAATTTATACAATTCTTTGGTCATTGACCATCAAGGGATATATTAATATATACCTTTGAAAATATAAACCTTGTGTCTCTTTACTTTTCCGCTGCATTTACTCTATAAAGGTTTATAACTGTTTTATCACAATGTTGCCTCAGATGTTGACACAACATTGAAGGCAACATCCAGAAACTGTTTTAATTATTCTAGATGTTACGGTTTTATTCTTACATATTCTTGCTTATCCGTAGCCCCGGACCCAACAAGTGGTATCAGAGCCAACACTTGATACAATAAGTGTTTGATTTTGAATATTACGGCTATGGACTCAGCTATACAAAACGTTGGTAGACTTCCAATTCTTGACGGAACTAACTATGCCTATTGGAAAATTCGACTACGTTCGCACATCAAATCTATCGATGTTCGAGCTTGGAGATCAGTTTCCGAAGGCTATGTGATCCCCAAGTACCCAGCAGACGAGGATGGTGATGTACTTACAAAACCCGAATCTGAATGAACCGCGGAAGAGATAAACAGTGCAAGCTTCAATGAAAAGGCCCTAAATGCGATATTTGGATGGGTAGATCTCTATATGTTTAAACATCCAGAATTGTACTACGGCCAAGGACGCTTGGGAGACCTTACAAACTCATTGTGAAGGTACCTCAAGTGTACGACGTACAAAGCTTCGCATGATTTTGAGCCAATACGAACACTTAAGGGTGGAAGAATTTGAAGACATAAAATCCTATTTTGAAAAGTTAATTGATATTGCTAATCAGTGTCAAGTGCTTGGTTCTCCTTTAGCCAATACACAACTTGTGGATAAAGCTCTCAGATCTCTTCCTAAAAGGTTTAATACTAAGATATGTGATATTGAAGAGGCCCATAATCTTGCTACTATGGATCTACATGCCTTGATGAGCATCTTTCAAACATATGAGATGAACATGAACAGACAAAGAGATCTGTATAAAGACAAAACTTTGGCACTCCAAGGACAAACCTCGGAAACTGAATTGGAAAACGAGGAAGAAAACTTGGAGGAACTGGGAAATGGTGCAACTATTGCCTTACTTACTCGTCGATTCAATTCGATGGTGAAAAAGATCAACAATGATCACAACAAAGCCAAATACAAACAGCATCAAAACCCACTATTTAATAAACAACCGAATAGGTCATCTTCTGATCAAAGTAATCACAATTCACTGAGGAAATCTAACTCCGACAGTACCAATTTCAATCCCAAACAACTCGAGGGAGTGCAATGTCATGCATGCTCGGGTTGGGGACACTACGCTAATGAGTGTGCAAACACCCTTAGAAAAATTGGTAAGGTCATGTGGGTAACTCTTAGCGATGATGAGAACGAAG
The DNA here is from genome assembly GCA_034509755.1 of Anisodus tanguticus. Taxonomy (NCBI): domain Eukaryota; kingdom Viridiplantae; phylum Streptophyta; class Magnoliopsida; order Solanales; family Solanaceae; genus Anisodus; species Anisodus tanguticus. Next base: position 24,009,814 of record CM067544.1, on the reverse strand, counting down.
AGGAGGAAGGAGATCAAGAAGAAGAACCACAGGCAATGCCGGCATCCGTGTTTGAACACTCACTATCCGACGATGAAGATGTTGTTGATAATGTTGCGACAACATAAGGAACAACATCAGACTCAACATCTGGAATGTCTTCAACATCAGAGAGGTATGTATACTTTGACTATTCTGATGTAAATTATTTTAGTGGATTTAATTCTTCATCTGAGGCTGTAAATTTGGATCTAGTTGACTCCAAAGATGACGTAATAAAGGAATTACAAAGTCTTTGTAAAGCCTTAATCACTGAATCTGAGCAACTAGACTCAAAGGCAAAATTATTGACTCTTGAGAATAGCAATCTGAAAGGCACAATCAACCGATTAGAGGTGACACTTATCAAGAAGGACCTAGAGCTTGGTAAGATTCGTGCACGATTGAACGTAGCTGAGACCACCTTTCAAAGGCTCAACATGAGAACCTCCAAACTGGATGAAATATTGAACTTCAATAAACCTACAAGGGCTGGGCTTGGGTACCAATCTCCTAGCAAAACAAATACTTCCAGAATCCATAGTAAAACTAAGAGGATAAAATTTGTCAAAGAAAATCCGAGTAATTCTCAGATCATTGAGATTGGATCGAAGTTTGTATGTAGCTTCTGTAAAAAGTCAGAACATCTTATGCCCTACTGCTACAAACTTCAAAACTCTGCACTCAGAATATTGCCTAAAATGTCATCAGCAATGTTGCCCAACATCACTGACAACATTCAAAGCAACCAGGCTGAAAGCAGAAGGAAGAAAAAGGAATGGGTACCAAAACTGAATCTGAAATGTAATGTGTGCATAACTGCTTTGCGTACTAACATTACAGGTTCTTGGTATTTCGATAGTGGCTGCTCACGTCATATGACAGGTACCAAACGCCTATTGAAAGAGTATGAAGCATTCAATGGAGGATACGTGGCCTTTGGAGGAGGAAGTAAGAGTAAGATAATTGGTAAAGGAACTCTTAATGTTCCAGATGTACCAGCCTTGAAAAATATTCTTCATGTAGAAGGTTTGATTGCTAATCTTCTTAGCATAAGCCAACTATGTGATGATGATCTCGAGGTGAAATTCAACAAGCTTGGATGCAAGGTTACATATTCTGCAGATAAATGTGTCATGACAGGAACCCGAACAGGAGATAATTTCTATCTAGTCGGTAGACAAGAGTTGTGCAACTCCGCAAAGGTAGGTGACTTGACACTTTGGCATCAAAAGTTGGGACATGTCAACTACGGCACCTTAGAGAAGCTGATCTCAATTGAAGTTGTCAGAGGCATTCCCATACTGGATCCAAAAGATAAAACACTATGCGAAGATTGTTTGAAAGGAAAGCAGACCCGAGCCTCTCACAATGTTGTCCAACATGATGGACAACATTCAGGTACGTCTCATTATTTCTAATTATTGCATATGGATCTTATGGGTCCAATCGAGGTAGATAGCCTAGGAGGGATGAGATATTCTTATGTGATAGTAGATGATTTTCCAGATTCACTTAGATCTATTTTAAAGGAAAAATCACAAACCTTTGAGATGTTTAGAACACTTTACCCTAGGATTAAGAATTTGTTTTGTTCTTCGATTTTTAGAATTAGATCTGATCATGGAAAGGAGTTTGAAAATCAAACCTTTGCAAAATTTTGTGAAAAGAAAGGCATATTCCATGAATTTTCGGCACCAAAAATACCAAAACAAAATGGGGTTGCTGAGAGAAAGAACAGAACTTTACAAGAAATGGCTAGAGTTATGTTAAGTTCTAAGCAATTGTCAAAGAGGTTTTGGGCAGAAGCCTTGAACACGGCATGTCACATAACTAATAGAATCTATTTAAGGCCAGGGACCAAGATGACACCCTATGAACTGTTAAATGGAAAGAAACCTACAGTGCGGTACTTTCATGTCTTTGGGTGTGTGTGCTATATTCTTAATGACAGGGATAAACTAGCCAAATTTGACTCTAAGAGTGACAAGAGAATATTCGTTGGCTACTCTCAGAATAGCCATGCTTATCAGATATACAATCTTCGGACAAAGACCATACAAGAATCAGTCAATGTTATTTTTGATGACCTGCTGGATATATCTGGTAGATCTTCAAAAAACATTATTGTGGTTGCAGTTGAAGAGGAGCAACCCACTAAAGAAACAGATATAGTCCCAGATGTTGTCACAACATCAGAAGAAATATTTGAACCTCAAAGAGAGAACACAAGGGACGAAATCGAGGAGGAGTCTGCTACTGAACTGAATGATCAAGTGAGAAGAGACCCTCTATCGAGGATTAGAAGGAACCATCCACCCGACCAGGTGATAGGAGGAGTTTTTGAGAAGAGGCGTACAAGATGGAAAGAGCCGGTGAATTACCGAGAAATGGTAAGGTATGTGTGCATGTCCACCATATACCAACATGTAAGTCTTTCTTGTCTTACATCTACGTTGGAACCCAAAAATATTGGGGAACATTAAAAGATAATTTTTGAACTCAAGCCATGCAAGAGGAGCTTGAACAATTTGCTCGAAATGAGGTTTGGGACTTGGTACCATGACCCAACAACAAAAATGTTATTGGGACAAAGTGGATATTCAAAAACAAATCAGATGAGTTAGGAAAGATTGTTAGGAACAAAGCTCGACTTGTTGCTCAAGGATATACACAAGTAGAAGGTATCGACTATGACGAGACCTTCGCTCTTGTGGCTAGAATTGAGTCAATAAGATTGTTTCTTGCTATTGCTTGCTATCTAAAGATTACCTTACACCAAATGGACGTTAAAGGTGTCTTCCTCAATGGATACTTGGACAAAGAAGTATATGTCGAACAACCAAAGGAATTTGAGGATCCTCACCATCCACATCATGTGTACAAACTCAAGAAAGCTTTGTATGGACTAAAACAAGCCCAACATGCATGGTATGGTCGTCTAACTAACTTCCTTGTTGAGTTTGGTTTCACCCATGGAGAAGCTGACAGAACATTATTTATTAAAAGACACGATGTAGATGTAATAATAGCTCAAATATATGTTGATGATATTGTTTTTGGTTCGACTACAAAATCTTTCTTGAAGTCGTTTGTCGAAGTAATGTCGACAACATTTGAGATGAGCATGATTGGAGAACTAACATTCTTCTTAGGCTTGCAGATTAAACAGAATGAAGATGGGATCTTTGTATCTCAAAGCAAGTACGCTAAGAATCTTGTTCGGAGATTTAGTCTGGAAAATGCTAAACACATAAAGACTCCAATGGGCTCTACGCAATAGGTATGTAAAGACGATGTTGGACAAGATGTTGACCCAACATTGTACCGATCTATGATAGGTAGACTTTTATACCTTACTGCCAGTCGCCCCGATATCATGTTCATCATATGTGTTTGCGCTAGGTTTCAAGCCAGTCCCAAGGTATCTCATTTTAATGCTGTGAAATGTATCATTCGATATGTTGCCGGTACAAGTGACTTGGGAATTTGGTACTCCAAAGACACTAATCCTAATCTAATAGGATATAGTGACTCGGATTGGGCCGACGATGTAGACGATAGGAAAAGCACTAGTGGTGGGTGTTTCTATCTTGGCAATAATCTAGTCTCATGGTACAGTCGTAAACAAAATTGTGTATCACTTTCGACTGCCGAATCTGAATATATGGCAGCCGAAAGTTGTTGTGCTCAACTGATTTGGTTACGACATATGCTAGATGACTATGGCATATCTAATAACTCCATGATTTTGTACTTGTGATAATCGAGTGCTATTAATATTTCCAAAAATCCTGTTCAGCATTCACGTACAAAGCACATAGATATAAGACATCATTTTCTAAGAGACTTAGTGGAAAAACAGCTAGTTCAAATCGAACATGTTGATACTTTTTGTCAACTAGCTGACATTTTTACCAAACCTTTAGATCATGAGAGATTTTCTAGCTTGAAAAAATCTCTTGGTCTCTGTTTCCTTTGAAAATAAGACAGGCTAGGTAGATGTTGTCCGAAATGTTGTCCCAACATTCTGGATAACATTTACTGTTGAGTCAATATACAGGATAAGTGTTGTAGTGATGTTGCAATGTTTTTTCCAAAAGATCAAGCATGACTCTAAAAGGATAAAATAAGAAGGCAAAGCCTCTACTAAAAGATTTGGTTGTATACAAAAAGAGCAAAGCTCTAAGATCGGTATCGTTCCTATTCTATAGGAGTACCACGTAAGGTTGAAAATTCCTCAATATTCTTTAAACTGTATGTGTTCAACTAAGTTGATTAAGGATAATGGTAAAATATTACATTAGTCCAGTGATCAGTCTCATATGGAACATATACGGAAGTATCATCTGCCAAATTAGAAAATCTTTTGAGTCTCATAATGCTTGTTTAACTTTGTAAATGTTGCCAACATCATTAACAACATCATGTTCCAGTACATTGATCAATCTGGTTTATCTTATTTTATTCCTGTTTTTGGTATTTAACACGTCTCTGTCTTTAACTAGAAGTCCAAAAATTCTGGAGGACCGTTTTTTTTAATGATGATATGTGCTATGAAAATTCTTATTTTAGGTGTGTAAAGAGTTTTTATTCTTCTAAACAATCTAAATTTAAGGAAAAAGAGTTTGAGTGTAAATATACTTTGCTATAATAAAACCTCTCATTTTTGTCTTGGAATTTTCACATTAGCCGACTATCAATCCATCAAACCATGGCAGCCCAAACAACACTGTCATTTCTCAAAACCTAAAGCTTCTCCAACACGCCCAATCCTTCAAAACCCTCTCCCCTGTCCGTGTCCCCAAAATCCATAAACACCAAAGATTATTCTCCAATGTCGACTTGTCCAGCAAATAACAACAAGGTTTATAAGCATTATACTTCCATCAATGACTTGAGACCGGTTGAGGAGGACTGCACACAGGCTATGATCCTGCTTGGTTCAGATAAGCCATTACAAGTGAGCTACCCAGGCGATAATGAAAACCCAATCGATGTTGATGCAACATCTGATTTCTCGAACCTTGCCTGAAGACAGTCAAAATCGACATTTCCGACGCAAAGGTCAAAGAGGGTTTTCGAAAACCAATTCGGTGAATACCAGTCTGCCAAAAGATCCAGAGAAGAGTTGACTTTCCCTGTTGATACTACCACAAGCAGCAGCACTAACACTAATTTCAGTGTGCCCAGTTCTTCCAGAACTCCATCAACTTCCACTCCACAAGCAGAAACTGAGAAGGAAAAAGAAGAAGAAGAGATGTCAGATGACACACCTCTTTGAAACTTCATTCCTAAAGGGGTCCGTAGAACATACTGAAATTTTGATAAAAATGTTGCCTCAACATCAAAGGCAACAGACGAGAAAATGGACCCAGACTATGTTGCCCCAACATCCGAGGCAACACCTGCAGCCACCTCATCCGAACAAGAAAATACAGAATCTGAAATAGATTTTGAGGTAATTCCCTACTCTTCCATGTTTCAAACTAAATCATGCTCCAGTAATTAGAATTGGTTTAAAAATAGAGGAGTTAGAGGGGAGAAGGTGATTGACCTAACTTCATTCTCCAAAAATGATTTAGTTGATTTCTTAAGTAGTCGAAAGATCTTAAGCTTTGTATCTGGTAAGAATCCTTATTGTGAGAAGGTGATTAGGATGTTCTATGCTAATATGACGCTTGCTGTTAAGGACACAACCTCAAAGAAATTTGGTAAAGTGTACCTATATAACAAGGTATACACTTTTACACCTAAAATCATCAACTCCACTCTTGGGATAATTATTAGTGAAAGAGAACCTCAACCAAACCCCACTGTAGAGGAACTCAATTCAATGATCAAGTACCTTACGGAGAATTTGATCACTGTTTGGGCTCCTCGCAGCCCTGTGTCAAAACTCACTGCCTTGTTTGCCACTTTGCACAAACTTGCTATATACAACTAGCTACCCTCCCTCAACGAGACAGTAGTGACCCTTGATCAAGCATCACTGGTTTTCAAGATTAGAAGGAATCAGAAAGTTGACTTAGGAACACTTATATTCAACCATGTTGTCAACTTGGCAGAAAGACAAATAAACTCTGCCCTTCCATACCCCTCCTTGATTTTTCAAATCCTGCTCATCCAAGGTTTTAAGACTCCAAAAGGAGAAAAGCTGAGTCCAGCCTTAGAGGTTTACTCAGTACAACGAGCAATTGTTAACAACAGGGACATGGTTATTGACCTGCCCTGGAAGAAAAATAAATGGGACACTGACACATCAAAGGATGTTGCCGACATTCCTGGCAACATTGCTCAAGGAAAGGTCCCAATGTCCAAAGACTGGCTTCGAAAGCACATTGCTGAACTTGACAGGCAAATTCAAGAACTAGTGCGAGCCAGGAACTATTATGTGGGCTTACTTTCTTCACAAAAAAGGAGAGATGATGATACTGATGCTGCTGCTGGAAGCAGACAGACAGGGGGAGCTATTGATGATGATGCGATCTTTCTTCTTGGGAAGCAGACAGATAGGGGGAGGCGCCATGCGATAAGGATGCACACCATGATGCAGGGGGAGAGGAGTTGAGATGATTGATTGCTGACTACTTCTGATGCTATGAAGATGAAGATGGTCTTTGCCTGAGTGATGATCGATCACAGAAAGCGGCTGGAAGCTACTGTGACTCGATTACTCTAGTCAAGGATCATCATGCTGATGGAGTTGGTGATTCAATGATGATTGTTTATTTGAATATTGGATATACTGAAATTTGGAATATTATTTGTGTTTGTAATATTTTACTTTGGGATATTTGGTATGTTCTTGCAGACATTGTGACTGCTTTCTAAAGTTGTTTATACATGGTTGCCTGATGCGGATTGGTATGAATGGTTACTGTAGACTGATTACGCAATTGCTGTGAGTAAGTCTATAGTAACAGAATATAACTCCTATCTAATCAAATCATCGATACTACACTGCTTGGAATTTAACACTGCAGGTTAAGGGGGAGCACAACACTGATCCTACTGATTCTTGGAATGTAAGGACTACATCGGGAATCAGTATCCTAGTCATTTTCGCTCCGTATGGAGTTTTGTGAAGAAAGGCAAAAAAGGGGAGATGGTTGATGTTGGATGGATGTTGTGACAACATCTGTAAACGCTCAGGACAACATCTTATGAAAATAAGAATGTTGCCTGCGATGTTGTGACAACATTCCTGACAACATTTCTGTAACGATTTTGCCTATTCTTTCGGCCAAAACAGATTGTGTTACTGTGAGTAAAAAATGATCCAGGCAAGCTAACAATGATGATGTGTTTAAAACGTGGTAAAAGAAACAGTCAAAGTTTGGAGAGGGAGCAGCGTGAAGACCAAGTCCAGTAAATAAATACTACACAAGAAACAAGTACCTAACCAGCAGAAGGCAAAGAATTAGGGAAAATCTAGCAAGACTTTTGTCAAGTCCATCAATATCTCGACTTCTAACTGTTCCGCAAAAAAATATTAACGATGAGGTGGGTATTTATAAAACAACATAAAAAATCAATCAAGGCTCACTAATCAAAACACAGTAGGAGAAATCTTAAACCACCAAAAAAAAAAAGAACAATAATAAAATTTAAAGTTAAAGATCTCCAATTCCCGAATGATGAAAGATGAGTTAGTGAAAAACCTTGAGATGCCGAAATTAGCTCAAAGGAACACGAACCTTGTGAGAAGGGCTTAATTTATTCATTGAGGACGCCAATTATTCTTAAAATTGTGAACTATGAGTAATAAATTTAAAGTCGACTTATTTTGTTCTATCAAAATTTAAAATATTACGGATGTGATTACAAGCTAATAAGTTTTTCTAACATATGATGTAATTTAAAGGTATTAACTAGAAGTTTCAAAAATGTATACAAAGATAAATCTGAGTTGAATTTAATTTAAGTTCCTAAATAGTAGGACTTCTTACGTAGCTCATTAAAAAAGGAAAAATATAATAAATAAAATTTTAGTTGATCTCAAAGTTCTAATTATTAAGAAAATTAAATGATTATTTTGTCGGGTGTAAAATTTATTTTTAAAGGAAGAATGATATTTAGCTAAGGGACTTAGAGTTTTTAATATAATATAATAGATAGATAATAACAATGATTGGAGTGATAAAGGAATTAAGATTATAGGATTTACGGAAGTAATTTCTCTATGCTTCTAATGGGATTTTCTGTACGCTGCAGTTGTGCAATTCATAATTAGCTTCTACATTTGCAGAAGTTGCTGATCATTGGTAAGTTTAGTTTTGTCCACTTCTTAATTTTCAATTCTAGTTAAACAGTAATTTCACTGTTTTATGCTTTATCCTGGAAGTATCAACTCCTTTTTGTTTATGTAAGTTCATTCCTAATTGGTTAATTAACTACGGGCTTTTGAATTTGTTCCAGAGGAAGCTTAATCAGATTTTGAGGAGATTTTTCTCTTTAAAAGAAATGCTGAGAATCGGAAGAAGCAAACAGTTTCACACACTGGTGGTCTTACTTTACTAATTGAACTTGCTTATTGTGTACCTATTCCTTCTATTTTAACTAAGTTATTCCTACTTATCTTTTTTCGTACACAGACGGCTCAGACAGAGAGAAGGCCTACACGAGCATAACTCTATCTTGCTGCACACAAAAAACTTTTTAAACAAACAAAACCTCGTGTTGGTGGTAGTAGAATTCCAAGTAATGATGCTATGTGATTCTTTCGGATGTCAAGATAAGTACAATCAACTGTTGAATTCTCTCAAAGCCTACACGATAATGAAGGAAGGGGCAATACCGAAACAATTTGCTGGGATCTTTGTTTCTCCTCATACAACGATAAAACAACTGTTGACAAAAATTTCTTACTGCAAAGATCATTCAAGTAAAATGGTGCTCCTAAATGACCGATATCCAGCGTATGAGTTTCATAGAAATGTGTTACTGAAATAGATGTGCAAGTCAGAAATTTCATTGACCGACCTATCGTCACATCTGTTTGAAGAAGGTAACGAATTAGGAAATAGTTGAAAACATGAAATACTTACCTTATCCGAGTTCACATATAGCAACAATCAGATGCAAGGAGATCCACTAATTTGGAATATTACATGGATATTGGAATGCTAAAAATCTGTTTAATATGTGTTCACTTCATAAGACAATGAAGCTGAAAAATTTAATCCTTCTATTGAAGCATATTAATTGCAGTGAGTTCTTGAACATTTTGGTGAAAATGTTTGACACGTTTGATGCTTATTTGTCTATCCTTAGAAATGTAGTTTACTTGATCCATTTTCCTTGTCATCCTCTGGACCATCTCTTATAAGAAACAGGAAGATTGTCTTGCGATCACAATTCAGCTAAATTTGGCCCTGAAAATTAATAAGGCCTCTAATTGTTGAATCTTTTTTTTTTTTTTTTTTTTTTGCAGGCAAGTGATGCATCTAGCTGATCCATTTGACCAATGGATGCAAGAAGATTTTCTAGCTCTAGAAATCCCAATGATAAACATTAAGATTTCCTTTAATTGAAGTTGATGTATTATGATAATGTGACTAGCTAATTGACTAAAGTGGATGATTTGTGACTATTTCAGTTGATGACATGATATGCTATTTCGTCTTAGTATTTCGTATGGTTTAATGAAATATTAATATTTCTCAATTTTGATATTCTAGTTAATGTGTTAAATATATTCAGATTTATATTAGAAAATAATCAAGAAGTTGTTTTGGTAATAAGAATATCAATTTTAAAATACATTTAAAAGTAGTGGGGGTTAAGACCCATACAAGATGACACCAGTATAGTAAATTGTGGGAGTTCGCAAACCCCCTTGCACCCAAAAAATTTCATATGTTGGAAGTAGATTGCGGAGGTCAAAAGTGCAAGTTGCGGAGGTTCGAAAACTCCGCTATTTGCCGTCACGGAGGTTGGGTAAACCCCACAAATTACTGTCGCATTTTGATTCGTCAGTGTTAACTGCGAAGGTTTGTTGAACCTCCATGATGACAAATAGTGGAGGTAGTTGTAGGATTTTGTTGAGTTCAAAACACATAAGTAAGGCACATCGGAAGTTTAAAAGTTTTGTTTCTTACTTACCCCAACAATAATTTCTGGTATGGTTATATAACAATGAAACTTGTAACATAAAACATATACTTACAAGTTATAATTATCTGGAATCTTTATCAACTGTGAGGTGCACATGCGATTGCCCTTCCAATTGCAAGCTCCAAGCATCAATGTATTTCTCCTTCGGAAAGCTAGGAAATCCGGCAGAGGTTCGAGAGAGTATTTTGATTCTAAGTCTCTAAGACTTAGAATGATTTTCAGAATTGGTTGTTGAATAATGAGGTGAATGACTCTATTTATAGTTGAAAAATAGGTCAAAACCGGATTAGGATTTGACCTTGGGCCTAGACCAAAAATCGAGGCAGAGGCGTCGCGGCCCTAGGGTATGGGCGCCGCGGCGCTAGACGTGCTCCTGCACTGTCCCGATTTATTTTTTGGTGCATTTTTAATTAAATCCAAAATCCAATTTTGACTTAATTAAAATAATCATTATTCATTTAAATATCTCGATTCCAAATCGAACATTTAATTACTCTCTCAATACATCTTTAGATCGAAACGGACAATCGACATAGTGTGACCTTATATGCCTTCTCATATCGACATTAATCAAATTAAGGTCTACACGGAACTCCTAGACGGCGCCGGAAGACGAACTCAATATGTGAAATACGTTTACGCGAATCCAGTAAACTTAACCTTTATGTGGTAAGATAAAATCCTATCATTCACGACACACCCGATCAAGCTTAGGATTTGTCAAGTGTCTATCCAAATGGCTTAATCATTGTATCTCATCTATATTAGTTGATGACTAGACCATATTCTAAATATGTCTATTGTGTTGGCCAATGACTTAGTCAACCCAATATCACTGAAATCCGAGTGTTTTCTCGAATATATATTCGAGGAATGAATCCTAATCTTGGCTCAACTACCACCTTCAATCCACATCGTAATGTATCCAATACAAGTCGTATCTCAACCTATAAGGCATTTGAGCTTAGGACGGGATCAAAGTACATTACTTTGTAGACAAGGTGCATATTGACCTCAAGTCTAAGAAATTCTATCTCCCACACGCTGATCATACTTTAGACAAGTATAACAAATAATATATCAGCAGGGTATACAATACTTCTAAAGTATCCATGTGTCCATCACGAGTAGCCATTACTCGTAGCAGGTGAGACATACTACAACCTCTAAGGATGTGATGCAGACCACATGTCGACTTATCACATATCATCGATATCCCATTCTCGATGATTATTAGTCGAGGCTATTTTAAGAGTTATGCTCTATCATGAATATCTCACTTTATTAATGACAACGTAAGCTCAAGGGAGGCACATTAATGAATAATTATAAACAATCAAATAATAATTCAATAATTACAAATGCCAAAATATTAATCTCCATTTGTAACACCCCGTACTTTTGGGTAACGGTTGAATGCATAATCGTAGGCAAGTAGACCCGGACACGGGAAAATTTATGTTGTACTTGTTTATATTAATAAGAAAAATTAGTTTATAAAAGGACATGATCCCGAAATAATTTTTGATTTAATAACTGTGATGACGAGGTTTAATAATAATAATTGTGTATCCCCGAAGAGATTATAGACTGATATTTTATTACAGGAACAATGACTTTGGCGTAAGAGGATTTTATTAATTGCTGGGATTTAAATAATTGGAGACCGGGAATTTAATTGTGTATAATTAATTAATTGTGGGATTAATAAATTATAAATGAGGACATTGTATAGTGGGATATTACGTGTAGTCTTATAACCGATTTGGGGTGACTAAGACCCAAACCAATCGACCGATGGCAGCCCATAAAAAACCTCCAGATGATTCATCTCTTCTCCAACACTAAGCAATCTTCATCTCTACCAATTTCTTCCATCAATTCTATTCTAGCATAAGGAGAAAGCTCGGTTGGTAGGTTCCCTGGAGCTCTCGGTCAAAATTGGGGAGCTTCCGTAAGCTTATGCTCACCAAATAGGGGGAAAATCTTGATGTTATGTGCTTTGGTCCAGTGAATTAAACCCTTAAATCAAACTTGGGCGCGCAGAAATCAAGCTCATGCCTTGAAGTTCGAGAAGCCCTAGCTTAAATCAATTTTTGGGGGTTCTGTTTCGGTGTATCGGGAGTTGTTTAGGGTGACAGATTCTCCAAAGACACTCGTCATTGAGTCTAACAGAGGTAATCTTCCATGTTCTTAAATTTTGTACAAGTTCTGAACTTGATTCTTGTCACTAGTTCTAAAGACGCTTATCGAAAATACTATGTTTGGGATAGGTGTTGTCGGGACTGCCGTGATTGTAAATTACTGGGATTGCATGTGAGATCGTTGTACTGTTTTGGGATTGTAGTGGGATCGTAGCAGTAAAAAGAAGGATTAAGAGGGTTGGGTGTTTCACTACTTACATAGATTTCGATATAGAAGGAATATATGTTCTACGCGTTCAAGGTGTTCGCTAGAATGTCCCAATGAATCTGTTTTTAGTATGTTGATTCGATTGTGATTTAAATCATCCATGTGATGTAGATAATCGTTCATAGAGCTTACAAGGACCCGCGTAACTTAGATAATTTTGACAACAAGGTATGCAAAGCTCTTTCATTCTTTTGGCATAATTCTATTTGTGAAACGTAACCATCATATTGCTACATAAATTACACTACTCTTAAGTAGTTGAGAATAATCATGTTATTGACTCTTGTGCTAAAAATATGTTTTAAAATGTTTCTAAGTCCTTATTGAGACATACGAAAAATGTGTTGATATTTATGGTGTTAGCCAAAGGTGAAAGGATATTATGTTACTCGGGGTATTTTATTGTCATTCATGCATATTCATTTGGATTGCATTCATGTATTATCCTGGACCCATTGGTGATATGCACACTATTATATGGTAAATATTATATATGTAAGGGATGTGGGAAAAAAAGGGAAAGGCATTATATACGCACACCACCTGCATCTGGTACAGACTATCACAAAAGAGGCCAATATGATATGATGATGTGATGTGATTATGTGATGCCTATATGGCTTATTGGGATGGGTTGCACGATCCGCAACACTAACATATTGGGACGGGTTGCACGATCCGCAACACAACATATATATATATATATATATATATATACCGCATGTGCATCATGCATACATTCGTTTACCAATATCTGGTATGATGCTCACAGAGGCTGTTATGGTAAGGAAGATGCCCGAAGGGGCTGGGGTGTGTGCATACTGCATTGAGCATAACATTTAGGCATGTGTATTAGGGCCCTCAGAGGCATTTACTGATGTCCAGTTATTTCTGTTTCAGACTATGATATATCTCTGCTATGTTATCTCTTATGCCTGACATACTCAGTACATCAGTCGTACTGACATCCCTTTTGTCGGGAGACGCTGCGTTTGATGTCCACATGTTCATATTGAGAGGGTGACGGTTCACACGAGTAGGTTGCTGGTTCAGCTGGTGTCCATAGCACTCTATTTGTTTCGGAGTCGCGATTTGGTCGTGGTATGTTCTTCACTGTAGAGGCTTGTAGATAGGTGTCCTGTGGTTAGTTGTCGTGTGTGGCCTTGTCGGGCCTGGTATATAAATGTGTAAATTGGAGTTTTTGATTTTAAACTTTAGTTAATCTATCACGGCTCAATCCGTGTTAAATATGAGTAAGGGTGGAATGTATCAGTGGCGCCCGACGGGTAGGGACCGGGTGCCCATCGCGGCCCTCCAGTTTGGGTCGTGACAAACTTGGTATAAGAGCATGTCTGTCCTATGGAGTCTACAAGCCGTGTCTAGTAGAGTCTTGGTTATGGGTGTGTTGCGCGCCACAATTATAAAAAAATGGCTATAGGGCATTTAGAGTTGTTTCCATTCTTTCATAATCTAGATCGTTTGAAAGAACTGAGTCGTGGGAGTGTTAGTTCCTAATCACATCTTTTCATTTGAAACTGCAGTAACATCCATAATGAGAAGCACCTCATATAATAGGAGTGAGGGTACTATCATAATACAAGATGTTAGACAGATACCACCAGCTGGTATGGGTCGAAGGGTTACAGAAATTTAAAGAAGAGAGGTGAGTTATACTATGGACTCAGATCCATCAGAAATCATGAAGTCTGTAGAGGTGGATCCACCTGAAGATCCCTATGAGTCACCCGCTCGAACACCCTTGGTTCCTCCATCAGAAAGTGGGGTGGAGGGAGTTACGGCTTCACCAAGGACCTTAGTATCCGTGTCGGGCCCCACTGACCATGGGGTGGGTGGAATAGCTCAGGGATGGGTACAACCGAATTTTTCTCAAATATCACGCCATGACCTGGGATGCTTGTCGCTTGATAACCCTGGCTCTTCCGAGATCTCAGGTAGTCTTCAATCATGGGGGTTTGTTAATCAGGGCTCATCAGCCCATGTTATTGGATACGCGTTGGAGGGATAAAGAAGGCAGGCCAGGATAAGGCGAGTGGGTAGTAAGGATAAGAGGGTTCCACTCCGAAGTGTGTCGGATCGAGGCTCGTGTATAGGACTAAGACAAGATAGTGCGGATACACCAACAAGACCTTAAGACTGTCCTAGTATCTATCCCGATAATCCATAAGATCTTTAAATTAGTTGTTTTTAAATAAATGATGTATTGCGTGTAATCGATAAATGGTTATATATTTGGATTAATCAAAGGAATATGTGGATTTTGTATGTTGATTGATAAGGTTGTTGTATAGTTTGGTGTAATTTTAGTTGAATCATGAAATGGCTTTTAAACGGTTGGTATGCATAAGTTAAGCAATAACAACCCTGTTTGGATTGATCTTGGAATAATTAAGGCGGTTAGAGACAACTCCGGCTTGATATGAATCTAACCTAAAGTTAGGAGTAACCTATAACTTATTGGTTATAGTAAAAAAGACTGGTGTGGCTCCCATTACCTTTTTCAGATAACTACAATTGTGACCTTTGTTTAATATAAGCCTAGAGAGTATGTTGGCTTACTATTCTTGGTCTTTCCATGTGGTATCCAATGATTGGAAGTAATATAGCCTACATGTGGTTTTCCAATGACATGTTTAGCCTCAAATGTGACTACATGATATCATGTCCTTTCTATTAATATCTTGTTACTTTTATGGATCTATGGATGCATACTGTGGTATAAACCTGGAAATTTTGTTTTTGAAACCAGAGGACTTATTTTAGTTTATTGTTGGACTTAATGAGCTTAACACTAATCCAAGAGGTTGGGATATGTCCAAAGGGAAGTTTAGTGGCATGATTTGTTTTCTTAGGTATGTATTTGTTGTATCTATGTTCTTTTAACTTGGACTTTATGTGGTCTGAACTTTGAAGTTATGTTATGAATACCTAGAAAAGAGTTATTTCTACATCCATTCATGTATCCATGTTATCATTGCCTATGTGTAAACCAATTCACCTAGATTAAGTGCATGTGTAAGTTAGGAATAAAAGCTTAGGACCACTATGCTAGTTGACATATGTTTCCAATAAGTTAAAATGATAAACTTTGGCTAATTTCAGCATGGTAGTTTTGAATAGATGATTCAGAAAGTTCCTCTGGACCATGTAATTTTTGCTTTTATGGACTGTTGGTATGCAACCTTTTAATGTATATGTTTTGACCCCTGGACATGGTGTGATCATGGGTTAGGTGCAGATATTGAAGTAAGATTTATTCAGCAGGTATTTGATGTTTGTTGACTGTGACATAATGGTTGTTTGACTTAGGATTGGCATGCCAAGTTACTTACCTTTTTGGATGTTATGCTCTGCATAACCATGTTCATAGATGAGTTGTACAACCAATCTGTACCTGAATTTGATAAATGAATCTGTATTAATTAGTATACAGATTGTTTATGCTTAAAGTAGTGGTAATATGACAGTTTGGGAGCTTGTTTAATTAGATAAAACTGACCTAAGTTGATATATGTGGATGAAGGTGTTGTGATAGTTTAAAGTTAACATGTACAGTTAAAACAAAGCATGATGTGCTAATTTCAGACTTGTACACATGCAGTGTCAGTTAACTTCATGCCTAAAATATTATTAATTTAAAGTTTGTTCCAGTTTTATGTAGACTTTGACCTCCAAGATGAATTTCAACCCTTCTTGTTTTAAAACATGACCTCTCATGTTAAGGTTCTAATTAAAGACATGTTATAGGTAAGAAAATGTGCAAATGTTGCTTAGTCCATAATGCCCTGCCAATATATGTTGTTTATGCTTTTCTGTGAGCTTGTTGAGATATAAGTACTTGTCTGGGAGTTGATAGCATGCTATTTTGAAGGCTGGTTTGTAGAAACCATATCTAGAACAACTCAGCATGGTCAAGACCTATTTCTGCATACCTAACCAAAGTAGGTTGCATTTAGTTACTTGTTTTTATGTTGCCTAAGGACCAACTTGCATATGAAATTTCTAGCATGTTTAGACTGGTGGCCAGGAAACCAGTCAGGATAATGAGGCATTTAGCTACCATACTTGTTGCTGCTATTTTTGTTGTTGCTACTACTGTCCCTGTGGCACTTTAAACATATATTGTTGCCTCTGTTGTGACAGATGTTGCTGCCATTTTTCAGTCTCAAATGTCTTATTTTCAAACATGTTGTGCTCTGTTAGTTATCTTATCCTTTGTTAAGACTTGTGTGGCTCTTAAAATACTAGACTCTGAGTTATAGTTGTTGTTTGTTTACTATTTGTTGTTACATGTGGTCTTGATGCCATGACTGCAGTAAATTGGGTAAGGCTGTTGTTTTCTTTGAGATAAACTCTGATTATGTGTTACTGTTATTTTACTGCACATATAGCCTTGGGGGACTGCCCTATGGTGCTGAAAAGACTGTTGATCTACTGTGCTTTAGTGCAAATAATTGAAGCATTTCTGCCTCCTTTATGGTTGATGTTAAGCCTGGTTAGTTATGCTTTAAGGCTATGTGATTTTTGTTCCAAAAGGGGGAGTGGCTACTGCTGGAAAGGGGTACTGGTTAATTGATATCTGTGATTTCATTTTCTGATTACTGATGCCTGTTTTCCATTAGTTGTTACATCTGTATATACTTGCTATTTTTTGATGCACTTAGCTACTATGTTTAGCTGTTGTTTGGTTGTTGTTCTTGCTGTTGTTTTAGTTGTTGTTCTGGCTAATGCTCTGGTTGTTGGTTGAACTCATTTGCTGGTGTTATTTGGCTGTTGTTTGGATGTTATTTTGTTGTTACTTACTACTGTTATCACTACAGCATTTTGGTAAGAATTGTGCCATGCTCAAACCCATGTTGCTGACTTTATTTTGAGGCAGTTGTTACTGTAAAATCCTGGGAAGGGGCAGAGTGAAAATAAGCAGTTGTGGCTGGTGCACTCTAGCCCAAACCAGTACAAAAAAAATGATCAACTGAACTAGTTTAAACACTAGCAGGATCTGAATTGGCCATGGAATGATAAAACAGTTGAGGCATGGCTAATTGCACTAATGTGTGAATTGTTTTAAATAACTATGTTGCGTATAGGACTCTAAAATTAGATATTAGGACCCTCTACCTTCTTTACCTATTGTTTGAATTTAAAGAATGTATAAAAACCTAGGCAAGAGCCTATCACCCTATTAACTTTCTATATAAGCAATTAGCTAGATAAAGATTGTTTCACACAAGGTTACTAAAGTTGAAAGGTGTCACTATGTGTTTATTTTAGTTTACATAGAAAACTTGAGTGTATTCTTTAGAAATAGTTAGAGATGGATATGTATCTTCTCACGGTTTAAATAATAATCTGAAATAATCCCTGAATGTCGTATCCCCTGTTTTTGATGAATTAGAATGACAAATTTGTGTTTTTTTTTGTATGGTGTCAAAAGTTAGGTATGTCAATACCGACATTCGAGGATGAATGTTTCTAAGGGGGAGAAGATGTAACACCCCGTACTTTCGGGTAATGTTTGAATGCATAATCGTAGGCAAGTAGACCCGGACCCGGAAAATTTTATGTTGTACCTGTATATATTAATAAGAAAAATTAGTTTATAAAAGGACGTGATCCTGAAATAATTTTTGATTTAATAAGTGTGACGGCGGGGTTTAATAATAATAATTATGTATTCCGAAGAGATTATAGACTGGTATTTATTACAGGAACTATGACTTTGGCGTAAGAGGATTTTATTAATCGTCGGGATTTAAATAATTGGAGATCGGGAATTTAATTGTGTGTATAATTAATTAATTATGGGATTAATTAATTATAAGTGGGGACATTGTATAGTGGGATATTATGTGTAGTCTTATAACCGATTTGGGGTGACTAAGCCCCAAACCAGTCGACCGATGGCAGCCCTTAAAAAACCTCCAGATGATTCACCGCTTCTCCAACACTAAGCAATCTTCATCTCTACCAATTTCTTCCATCAATTCTATTCTAACATAAGGAGAAAGCTCGGTTGGTAGGTTCCCTGGAGCTCTCGGTCGAAATTGGGGAGCTTCCGTAAGCTTCTGCTCACCAAAGGGGGGAAACAATCTTGATATTATGGGCTTTGGTCTAGTGAATTAAACCCTTAAATCAAGCTTGGACGCGCAGAAATCAAGCTCATGCCTTGAAGTTAGAGAAGCCCTAGCTCAATCGATTTTTGGAGGTTCTGTTTCGGTGTATCGGGAGCTGTTTGGGGTGACAGATTCTCCGACGACACTCGTCACTGAGTCTAACAGAGGTAATCTTCCATGTTCTTAAAGTTTGTACAAGTTCTGAATTTGATTCTTGTCACTAGTTCTAAAGACGCTTATCGAAAATGCTATGTTTGAGATGGGTGTTGTCGGGACTACGTGATTGTAAGTTACTGGGATTGCATGTGAGATCGTTGTACCATTTTGGGATTGTAGTGGGATCGTAGCAGTAAAACGAAGGATTAGAGGATTGGGTGTTTCACTACTTACATAGATTTCGATATAGAAGGAATATAGGTTCTACGCGTTCAAGGTGTTCGCTAGAATGTCCCAATGAATCTGTTTTTAGTATGTTGATTCGATTGTGATTTAAATCATCCGTGTGATGTAGATAATCGTTCATAGAGCTTACAAGGACCCGCGAAACTTATATAATTTCGACAACAAGGTATGCAAGGCTCTTTCATTCTTTTGGCATAATTCTATGTGCGAAACGTAACCATCATATTTCTACATAAATTACTCTACTCTTAAGTAGTTGAGAATAATCATGTTATTGACTCTTGTGCTAAAAACATGTTTTAAAATATTTGTAAGTCCTTATTGAGGCATATGAAAAATGTATTGATATTCATGGTGTTAGCCAAAGGTGCAAGGATATTATGTTACTCGAAGTATTTTATTGTCATTCATACATATTTATTTGCATTGCATTCATGTATTACCCTGGACCCACTGGTGCTATACACACTACTATATGGTAAATATTATATATGTAATGGATATAGAAAAAAAAGGGAAAGGCGTTATATACGCACACCACCTGCAGCTGGTACAGACTATCAAAAAAGAGGCCGATATGATATGATGATGTGATGTGATGATGTGATGCGTATATGGCTTATTGGGACGGGTTGCACGATCCGCAACACTAATATATTGGGACGAGTTGCAGGATCCGAACATAACATATATATATATATATATATATATATATATATACCTTATGTGCATCATGTATACATTCATTTATCAATATCTGGTATGATACCCACAAAGGCTGTTATGGTAAGGAAGATGCCCGAATGGGCTGGGGTGTGTGCATACTGTATTGAGCATAACATTTAGGCATATGTATTAGGGCCCTCAGAGGCATTTACTGATGTTCAGTTGTTTCTATTTCAGACTATGATATGTCTCTGCTATGTTATCTCTTATGCCTGACATACTCAGTACATCAGTCGTACCGACATCTCTTTTGTCGGGGGACGCTGCTTTTTATGCCCGCAGGTTCATATTGAGAGGGTGACGGTTCACCCAAGTAGGTTGCTGGTTCAGCTAGTGTCCAGAGCACTTTATTTGTTTTGGAGTCGCGATTTGGTCGTGGTATGTTCTTCTCTGTAGAGGCTTGTAGATCGGTGTCCTGTGGTTAGTTGTCGTGTATGGCTTGTCGGGCCTGGTATATAAATGTGTAAATTGGAGTTTTTAGGTTTTAACTTTAGTTAATCTATCACGGCTCAATCTGTGTTAAATATGAGTAAGGGTGGAATGTATCGGTGGCGCCCGGCGGGTAGGGTCCAGTGCTGTCGCAGCCCTCCGGTTTGGGTCGTGACACCATTAATAGTAATATGAATGTGTATAAAGTACATTTGTCCTAATACAGATTATCTCTATGATATAAATATACTTTCAATCTCCCACTTGGCCTAGAGCCAATCTCCAACATATCTAATGCCCATATTTTTAAAATACAATTATGCTTGATTAAGCTTAATGGCTTAGTGAATGGGTCAGCTAGATTATCGTCTGTGGAACATAGTCTAATCTAATATCTTCAGTCTTCACCATCTCTCTGAGTATGTGGTACTTCCTTGGTACATGATTGTTTTTGTTGGTTGATCTTAGTTCCTTAGCTTGCGCAATCGCACCAGTGTAGTCACAATAAACTGTTATTGGACAAGTGTCACTTGGAACAACCCCTAGTTCCTTTAGGAACTCAGATATCGCGACAACTTCTTTCCCCAGCTTTCGATCCAGCAATGTACTCAGCTTCTGTTGTCGAATCAGCAGTTATAGCTTATTTGGAACTTTTCCAGCTTACTGCTCCACTATTGAAAATGAATGTGTAACCTGATTGAGATTTGTAGTCATCAACATCTGTCTGGAAGCTAGCATCAGTGTACCCAGTACATACTAGCTTCTCTTGTCCACTATAGACTAAGAAATATTCTTTAGTTCATCTAAGATACTTAAGAATACTCTTGACTGCTTTCCAGTGTTCTTCCCCATGATTATGTTGGAACTTGCAAGTCATACTAAGTGCAAAGGCCACATCTGGCCTAGTACAGGTCATGGCATACATGATCGATCCTATAGCCGAAGCATATGGGATCCTTTTCATGCACTCAAGTTTCATAGTATTAGAAGGACTATCCTTCTTAGATAACTTGATGCCTTGTCCCATAGGTAGACCGCCTTTCTTGGAATTTTTCATAGAAAAATGTCTAAGCACTTTGTTTATGTAGACTGACTGTGACTGCCCCAACAATCTGTTAGGTCTATCTCTATAGATCCTAATCCCCAGAATGTAGCAGGCTTCACCTAAATCCTTCATCATTAAGGTACTGGACAACCACTCTTTGACTGACTGCATGAGAGTCTTATTGTCTCCCATTATTAAAATGTAATCTACATATATGATAATGAAGGCAATACTCATATCCTTGCGTTTATTATAAATGCATGGATCCTCTTTGCTTCTGACGAAATCAAATGACTTAATAGCCTTGTCAAAGCAAATGTTCCAACTCCTTGAGGCTTGCTTAAGCCCATAAATGGACTTTTGTAGCTTGCATACAGCATTTGGTTTGGACTCAATTGAAAAACCCTCATGTTGTTTCATATACACCTCATCAACTAGATTACCATTGAGGAAAGCAGTCTTGATGTCCATATGCCAAATGTCATAGTCATAATATGCAGCTACTGCAAGCAAAATCCGAATGGACTTAATCTTAGCAATAGGTGAAAAGGTTTCATCATAATCGACCTCATGCCGTTGATTATAACCATTTAGCCACCAATCTTGCTTTATAAGTATGTATCTTTCCATATGCATCAATCTTCTTCTTGAAGACCCATTTGCATCCTATGGGTGTAACCCCTGTTGGCGAATCAACCAAATTCCAAACTTGATTTATGTACATCGAGTCCATCTCAGATTTCATGGATTCTTGCCATCTCTGTGAATCAATGTCTAACATAGATTTGATGTAGGTTGTAGGTTCATCGTCATCATAAATATCTATCTCATTGTGTGTTTCAACAAGGAGATTAAGTCTTTCAGGCAGACGATGAGTCCTAGTGATCCTACGGAGTTGAGTATTCTGTGTTTCAGTGTTTATTGCATTCTGATTGTGAGAAGGTCTTTGTGTGTTGGAAAATCCATCACCTTGAGAGCTTTCAGGAATGTCATTTTCATGTTTTTCCTGAATGGGATAATGTACAACTATTGTATCATCTTCCATTGGTTGTGTATGAGAGTCTTGCACTTCTGCACTATCTCTCACAGCACTCCTACTAGCTGAAAGGCGTACTCTAAGTACCCAATCTTCACCAGATGCTCCCACTGAATCCTTATTTAGGTCTTTCGACAAGAGTTTATTTTCTGTGTTATCTTGTGGTTCTTGAATTTTTTCAAGTTCTATCTTTGTGCAGCTATGTTCCTTGTAGACATATTCTTCTACACGGAAAGTTGCATTCCTGGAAAACAATGACCTTATGTTCTCCATAAAGATAGAAGTAGTATCCCTTAGTTTCCTTTGGATACCCCACGAAGTAACATTTCTCACTTTTAGATTTTAATTTGTCAGTGAGCATCTTCTTAACATATGCAGGGCACCCCGGAGTCTCATATGTTTAAGAGTTGGCTTCTTGTCATACCATATCTGATAGGGTGTCTTTTCTACTGACTTGGAGGGAACCCTGTTCAGAATGTAAATAGAGGTTTGTATAGCATGTCCCCAAAGGTATGTTGGTATAGCTGAGGAGCTCATCATGGATCAAACCATATCCAATAAGGTTCGGTTTCTCCTTTCGGCAACACCATTCATTTTTGGCATTCCTGGAGGTGTCCATTCAGATTGGACTCCATGCATCTTTAAGTAATCTAGAAAATCCTTGCTCAAGTACTCAACTCCTCAATCCGATCGAAGGATCTTGATACTTGTTGCAAGTTATTTCTCTACTTCCGACTTGTACTCTTTGAACTTCTCAAAAGCCTCGGATTTGTGTCTCATAAGACACATACCCATACATTGTGAAGTCGTCAGTAAAAGTGATGAAGTATGGGAAGACTCCTTTAGCTTGAGTCGAGAATGGCCCACATACATCAATAAGGACCAACTCAAACACCTCCTTGGCTCGCACACCTTTCCCAGAAAGTGGTTTATTGGTCATCTTTCCTCTCAAGCAAGATTCGCAGTTACCATAAGACTCCAAGTCAAATGGTTCGAGGTAGTCTAACTTCCTCAATCTTGTTATCCTTGATTCGTTGATATGACCAAGTCTGCAGTGTCATAGGTAGGTAGAGTTTCTATTACTTGTCTTGGCTAATTTATTTTGTACATTGAATATCTCTCGACTACAGTTCAGTGTATATAATCCATCCACAAGAGGTGCAGTTCTATATACAGCATTATTAAAAGACAGTACGTGACTGCCATTATAAATATACGAGAAAAAGCCCTCCATGTCCAACACTAGGATAGAAATAATGATGAAGGAATCCAAGTATGGCTTAAAAATTCCATTCATCAAGTCCATAAAAGTTGTCGGGCATTTATAAGCCTAGAAGACATCACAAGTAAATCATAATGACCATAATGAGTCCTAAAGACCGTCTTTAGAATATCCTCGGCTCGAATCTTCAGCTGGTGATAGCCTAAACTCAAATCAATCTTCAAAAATTCTTAAGCACCCTGAAATTGATTGAAAAAATCATCAATTCAAAAATAGTGACCTTGTTCAACTGACTGTATTCTATGCACATCTTCATTGTATCATATTTCTTCTTCACAAATAACATGGAAGCACCCCAAGGGGAGACACTCGATCTGATGAACCCTTTACTCAAAATATAGTACAACTGCTCTTTCAACTCCCTCAACTCTGCAGGTTCCATCCTATAAGGTGCAATAAAAATAGGGTGCATGCCCGGATCTAAGTCAATACAGAAATCAATATCATGATCAGGTGGCATACTTGGCAAATCGGCAGAGAATGCCTCCGGAAACTCACATACAATAGGCACGGACTCAAGGGATGAAGAATCAATAGTAGTATCACGAAATGGGGCAAGTAGGCAAAACATCCCTTGTCAACAAGTTTCTTTACGTGGATATAAGAAATAATCTTCTTCGGAGAGAGACTAGGAGTACCACTCCATTCAAGTTTAGGAATCTCTGGCATGGCTAAAGTAATTGTCTTGGCATGATAGTCCAAGATCGTGTGGTATGGAGACAACCAAGTCATACCAAATATAATATCAAAGTCTAACATATCTAGGATCATCAAGTCTACCCGCGTGTCGTACCCCATAAAAATAACTAAGCAAGACCGATAGACCCGATCGACCAATATAGAATCCCCAACCATAGTAGACACATAAATATGCAAGTCAAGACGGTCACAAGTCAAATCTCAACCAACAGAATGATAAGTAGATACAAATGAGTAAGAAAACCCTGGATCAAATAAGACCATAGTCGGCCGATGACGAACAGAAATGTTACTTGAGATCACAATATCAGAAGCCTCTGCCTCAGGCTTCTCCAGAAATATATAACATTGTGCACCACCACGACCTATATGACCAGACTTGCTCCCACCTTGGAGACCTGGGAACCGCCCATATCGAACTGATATCGACCCCTAGATGACTAAAAACCACCACGACCCGACTGAGCAACGCCTTTCGCTGAAGAACTATCCCCGCTACTAGATGACACCGGAGTCCTAAGGGTCTGGAACCTGGAATCTTACTGAGTTCTACTCTATCTAGATCGGGGATAATCTCTCTTTAAGTGACCCATCTCACCACAACCATAAGAAACTCTGAGCACTAGAGGCTAATACATGGAGGCGGAAGAGGACCACCTCGGACGGCTGATCGAGAGAAAGAACCTCTATGAGACTGTCCAACCTAGACTCACCCCGAGGCTATGTCTGACCCAGCACTTCAGGACACACTAGCCCGTATATATTTTGTATTTGGATACCCAGCAAGCTACGGGCAGTGCCACTCCAGGTGGTTCTCAAATTAAAGCAGGGTTACATATCCTAGGGCAGGGACAGACACAAGGGATATATCTTGTTGCTGCTATGGCCCTATGCATCGATAGTTTACCTACCCCTGATGGCGTCCTTAGGCCTGTTGTAGCCCACGCTATAACACTTAGAGATTAGGAGCTTATAGGTAGGTTCCTAAAAATGGAGCCGCCCAGATTTCATGATACTCGTAGTGAGGATGCGTATGAGTTCATTGTAGTTATACATGAGAGGTTGTACAAGATAGGGATTGTTGAGTCCCATGGCATGGATTATGTGTCTTTATAGTTTCGTGATGATGTGAATATGTGATGGAGGTATTATATTGAGGGCAATCCAGTTGGTTCACCTTCACTCACTTAGATGCAGTTTCACTAGGTCTTCTTAGAGAAGTACGTGCCACCTACTTTAAAGGATTAGCGCAAGGATGAGTTCACTCATTTACGGTAGAGAGGTATGTCGGTGGCAGAGTATGAGGTCAGATTCTTATTTTTAGCTCAGTATGTGACGCACTTTATCTTGACAGAGGCAAAGAGGGTCTGTAGGTTTGTTAATGGACTTCAAGCATCTCTTTTTGTCTGCAACCGCGAACTATCTCTAGCCATAGCGCGACTGCTGCAGTAAAATCTCAGTCTGCTACAGTGGGAGTGCAGTCCAGAAATAGTGAGCTACTTCCAGAAATTCAAACCTACTTCGAAATTCAAGAAATTCATACATGCAATATCCTAAACCATGAAATTCAAGTACATAAAATCCAAAGCCTGACGAGGGCACAATTCACCTACCAAATAAAGCAAGTATCCGACAAGTCAAACAACAAAAATTGAAACACGAAAAGCAAATTGTTCCAAAGTCACCAAAGCAAACCAAACCATTATCTAGAAATAATAAGCCCTACAAGAACAAAACCATGATTTAAAGGGTAAAGAGGGGAAACCACTACTTATGCCTCATGCTCGACACCTCATCACCTCCCTCATCTGAGTTATTGGCATCACCACTAATGTCGAGCTTGATCAAGAAGGAATATTGCTATAGGTCATCCTTGTCCTCGATCGAAAGTATGTCATTCGGATACATCTTTTGAACATTCCCTTAAAACCCCTCCAGACCTATAACAACAGCTTACCCTAGGAACTACTCTTCTTCTTCTTCACATCAAAGTCAACATGGAGCTGGCCATGAGCCTTAGCCATAGTAGTGTATGTAGTCTGCAGTGAAGTGACTGAAGTCTTCCTCTCCTCCTGCACCTCCAAATACGTGTTCATCTCCTCCGGGTGAAATAGCCTATAGCAGAGCCGGATGGGCCGACCACGGTGGAAGGTCTAGGAAGCCCCATGATCAACCCCTTCATCTCCTCCATCTAAGAACATAACATCTATAAAGTCCCTTAAGGCCGTAAGGGTGCAGTACCACCTCCACCCTTAAGGCTCACATCTACCCGACATCCACATCAATCTTTCTCTTCTTGCCCTGAACCACAGTACCATGCCCCTTCATTTTCAGATGGTTAAAGCTAACGTCAGAATCGACCTACCTATATGTACCCCTCCATGGGATTTTCGCCTTCTTGCATAATGCAGTATTGAGGCAAGGAAATTTTAAGCTCAGACCTGGATCTGCCACAAACTCCGCCCACTTCCTAACAATGTGATAACCCATATTCACCAAAATGTCATCCAAAATGCAAACAATCATGAGAGATCGGGTGTAGGTGATATCGGTAATGTTGCTCGAGGGTGTACCCATCGAGTGATGACGTGCAACTACCTCCTGGCCTCCGCTTAGAAATAGGTACTTTTAATCCCTGAATTCTTATAGACCTAGTCAATGGAACTCATGTCCTTTTCAGTGACTAATTTTAACACTAGCCAAGCCCCGTTACCGCAATGATTTTTATTAACCATAGCACTCACCGGATGGTTCGGCAAGTGATAATGGGCATTGATCACCTTAGCCCCGATTTTCACCATCTTACCCTGAAGTATGATTTTTGGATAAGGGATACAAAAGTCCACCATCTCAAGGTTAGCATAGAACTCCCTAACCCAACCCTCATTTGTCTTGTCGGGATCATCAACAAAGCAAGTACATCCTATTCTATTTAGACGCTCAAAGAACTATGAAGCTTATTATTCTACCTTCCTCATATTGATTCCTCGTTCGAACAACAACCCCTTCCCATATACTTTAAATAACGGCGTTGACACTCCGGAGATAGGAAGCGAGCATAGTTGTGATTGCTTTCTCCTTGGTTCTGAGACATATTTCCAAAGAATTATACCTGTAAGGATCGCATAGGTTAGTTCCAACAATGTTGCTAAGTCCGGAAATTAGTTATATATCGTTCAAGCAAAAAAAAACCATGAAAATAATCCGGATGAACCAGTGCGAAGCTACTGGTTCACTGAATGTGCAGGTCCTACTACAGTTGAAGAAAAGCCGCTGGAGCGAGACTGCGGCTGCGGACAATTATCCGCTAGGGCAGATTTATCCCGCAACAGGGTGCTATAGCACTCTAAGCCCGTGCCACAAGACCTAAACCCCAAAAGAGTAAGGTCAAGTATATATTCTCTCACTGCAGTGGTGTCGCGCCTGCAGGATGGTTCTATAGGGATCGACCCATCTTCTTCATTGAACTAGTCCAAAATTTTCGAAACATTTCCTCTATTTTGACTCAAAATCAATGTATTTCTCATAGATCATTTAATATTCTATTATGCATGACCCCTAGACTCTAATAAACACATTTTGAGAAATAAGTACCCCAAAAACCTTAAGAAATCTAAACCCACCACCATTAACAACTAGCCACTACCCTATGCGTTTTCCACCCCAAATACGAGAGTTTCTAAGATATTACGTCGTGATAAATCTATTTTGACATGCAAGATACTATCCAATTTCAGATTTCTCCCCACCACCCACCAAGAACCCCCAAACTAAAATTTTCATATTTTACTAACAATTAGTCAAAATTTTGACATAGAAGTTTAGATTCCTAACCCTAAGATCATCTTAGAGTTGAGAGGAGCAACTACATACCTTGATCTAATGATTACAAGCAGATTGTGCGGTGCGAAGAAACCCTCTATGCCTTGATTTTCCCTCTTGCTGGGGAAGTTTGAGGGGGCAGTGTTAGTAGTGAGTTTGGCTTTGAAAGTGGTGGCGATGGTGATTTTATGAGTAGTAGAGGGAGTTATAAGGGATGTAGTTGATGAAGTGGGAGAGTTTTTCAAGTGGTGCGAATGTTGGAGTAGGGTGTGGAAGATGAATGAGTGCCCTTTATTTTTCTGATTTCTTGAATCTCCATTGCAGCGAAGAAGCCCGCACCAACATACCCGCTATAGTAAATAGAAGTACCATCCTGACGATCTTATTTTTCCTTTCCAACCCGCCGTAACGTCCCTATTCCATTCCTGCATTGCTCACCTCGGCGAATAGTGTTCCACAGAGGAAAATAGGTATAATACGTGTGCCCTTCGAAACTAATTGTTCCACCTTTGTGTAATTCAAGTCTATTTCATTTGTGATACTTTCCTAGTTAGCCTTTTAAGTCTTTAAAAAGTGGTATTGTATGTTTCTATTAAATTAAGTAAAATCCCCTTTGTCGATATCCTCGTGGAACATACTGTGAAATTGTATCAAAGATTAAACGGTCCCTCTCCTTCCCGCAACCAAGATGTGATTCGTAAATGATGGTTAGTGTTGCTAAATTTGAGTGGAAAGTGAGACGATGACCCTGGATGTCCTATGTTGTGAGTCGTATCAAACCTGTTATCTCTCTTCTGTTCCCCATTGTTTAAGGACGAATGATTGTTTAATTTTTATCTGATATGATGACCCATTTGGCCATCACCAAGTTTCCTCACCTCATGTCCAGATCATTATTGACCAGTTGTACCCGACCGTCGTATGTGGGGGAAATCTTAGTTAAGTAGACCCTTAGTCGAGATAATGAAGATTTAACAATTAAATTAATGCGAACAAAAATATGAGCCTCGCCCCAGTGGGGAGGGGCTGCACCTACAATTTTGCCCCAGTGAATCCTCCGTCCGCCAAGATGGAGGAATGAAATCTTTAAGAATCCACCACCGCAGACAGTCATGCGTCGCAACGGTGTCCGCCCCCAATGGATGAAGTGCGCCCCAGCAAGGAAGTGTTGGGAAAACCTAGTATTTAATGTCCATTTCGGGGTTTGGCCTCATCTTTCACCCAACACACTCTCTAAGGCCGACCATTAGGATAAAATTTTAGAAAAACCTCATATGGAATCTGGGGAAGATAAACTCGAAACCTCTACATCTTCATTTCCGTTAATTAATTACTTTATTTATTAGTGCTTGATTCTAGGGTTTCATAAATAGGAGTTCTTAACTTGCAAAATCATAGGTGGGTAATAGGTTAAGTCTTGAGTTTGGAGGTTGGGGGATGAATATTATTAATGACTTGTGTGATTAAAGAACCTTAAGCTTAGGATGTTCATCTATGGTGGAAACCTATAAGACTAGTTATAGGATGATGGATTTAAATGGTTAGTTCACTACTTGAATTTAATGGTTATAAATTATTATTATTATGGGTAGATTTGAATAAGGTAAGATTGGGATTTCTCTAGATGGTAACCTAAGGGATTGAGTCTTCTTTTCTAATTGGGGAATTGATCATTAAAAGCTAGGGTTTAAGCCTAAATTGGGGGTTTTACCTTGGATAGAGTATTTGGTCAATAACTTAGCTAAATTAGTAATTGAGAAGAAGATGTGATCTTTTAAAACTATGAATTTCATATTTTACTAATAAACTATTATTTTACCATTTTTCCATAGTGGGGTGGATTCAAGGGATATCTAATGGTATGAGTATTGTTAGTGTCTGTTTCTAACGTAGGTTTCAATGATTGGCTAGACTACGAGTAAAATCAAAATTCTCAGAATGGGAAGGATCTGGTATGATCATTCGTGGCTCCCACTCAGCATTCTAGATAGGTTACGGCTTACCTTCTGGTTAGACTTTGGTTAGCAAAGCGTATATATAGTTAGATACTGTTTGGAAAAAGCATGTACGCCTTCGGGTATGAAGTTAGGATGGATTACTTAGGTTGGACATTGTTGACTGAATGTTACTTGTTGCCTCTTTTTGATTCATGGACTTGTACTTAGTTGTTGTACTATACTTGTGATATAGTTGTCTCACACTTATCTTGGTATTATTGTGGATAGTGAAAATGACTTAATTTGATAGTCATATTGTGATATGTGTCCATGTGTGGCACGGTTGGAGATTTATATGATACACTGGATATTGTCATGCCATTGCATTCATCCTCATTTCCATGATATATTGATATTATCGGTGATTGGCGTGATGGTGATAATTGAGAAGGAAACAATAGTGATTCTTATGACATATTGATTGCGTAGCCATCTCCATGTTGCGTGATACGGAATAGCTAGTGAGGTGTTCGATAGAAGAGTCATATCTAGGTTGTGTGATACAGAGTGTACATAGATTTTACCGGTCCCCCATAGGTCATGACTGTCAGGGCGTAAAGATATTCCACTTGGAGTATGTGTGTACAGAGATTACATTTGGCTAGCGCATCGCATATGCATCCATTCTCATCTTTTCATTTTACTTCTGCTGATCGGATTTGTTGATTGTACTTGTGTTGTGATTATTCTGAAGAATTGTGGGAAACTTGGCGGACGTGGATTTAGGTGATTCACCATAGGCTATGATCCGGCTATTGATCTTTCTATACTTAGGTGGTTATTTTTGGACTGTGATATTAACTTGATTGTGAGCATGTCTATATTTCAGTTCTTTCTTGTTAGCTAACTGTTATCGGCCTATGATATCTACCGGTACATAGTGTTTGTACTGATACTACCTTGTTGTATTCTTTTGTGAAGAGTTTGTGATGGTGTTTACTTTCTCCTCTCGTGGTTGTTTCCCTCGGCTGCCTGTGAACCATCTACGGTGAGTTCGTGGATGAATGTGCAATCTGGGTGTTCCTTTAGTTACTTGTCTCACTTGTTCCCGAGACAGTATTGTACTTGCGTTTCTTGTTTTGATATTCAGATTTGTGTCTTGTAAAGTAGTGGCTCTTGTACTGCCTTAGACTAGACTCCTTTGGAATATCGTTGTATTTCCGTGCTTATGTTAATCATTAGTTAGACTTTTATTTATTTTAAATTATTACTTATGGTTGTTGAATTAAGGATTGAGAGGTGGGTTCACCTACTGATGTGGGGATGGTAGGTGTCCGCACGATTATGTGATTTGGATCGTGATTTTTTTCTGACCATGACAATAAATCAAGGAAATGAATAAGCATTTCAAATTGAAGAAAAACAAAATTGTGAAGAAGTCTCTAGCTCTCAAAAGGAAGAAATTGAGGAAATGTTAAGTAGCATAACTATGAGGAATGAAGCTTTTAGGCAACTCTTGACCAAATGGTGGAAAAATGTTCAATATGAAAATGATGCAATCGTACAAAATATGGATTTCACCTTGAATGGTTTATTGCAAGCCTTGAACGAACCCTGCCACAAAGAAGTACTTGATGAAGTGGAAATTGTGAGCCAGGATTGGCTATCGAATCAAGATCAACTTGTAGTCTATGGGGATCACCGTGAAGGCATTTCATGGATGACAGAAGTATTTCTAAAGATGAAAGTTGAGCAAAGTCAAGAATTGGAGCTACTTCGAATTGCTATTCAGGATTTGGAGGATGAATTGAATGTAAAGATTGAGACATGCAATGTTCAACAACAAATGGTCAAGAATAGTGTTCTTGAGTTGGATTTCATGAAAGATACGGTCAAGATTGATTTGAAAGAGTTAATGGAAGATTGCCAAACAACCAACCAACCCAAAAGTAGTGAATGACGTCGATGTTAAAGAAATGATATTAGAGTTGCAAAGAAAGGTTCATCAAATAATTTTGAGGACTCTAGTTCATTTGGAGTTTGAGGATGTAAAAAATAAAGAAAGTTTGAAAATGGAGCATCTTAGACCACATTCCAACTATTTTTCAATATTGTGCTTGGTTGATGATATGGAAGTTAAAATAATCGAGCCCACGAAAAATTATGAAGATGAAGAACAAGACGTGCACATTTTGGAGTTTGCCATGCCAAAATGAAATATGACATCCTTCACTTAAAGGCCAAAAAGTGTAAGGTGCGACACCCAAGAGTTGGCTTCTTTCTTTCTTACCACCGCCTCATGAGCATCATCAGAACTTTGATTTAAAGTTGGGGAAAAAATTCATATTCTCTAAGTGGAGAGAAAAGTGGTAAGATTAACACACGTCGTGTTGGGAGGCAACCCAAAATTTTACTCTTTTATTATTTTGTTTTTTATTTTATTCCATTGTATACTTTGATTGTTTGTCTAAGTGTGTAGGAACTGAAAAATATGATGCATGAAAGTTGGAGATAGAAGTGTTGAAGAAAAAAAAACTGAAAAGAAGGAGGACCATATGCGGCCTCTTCTGTGGACCGCAAATCCTCCAAGACGAACCGAAAAAAAGAAGTTAGAAAATTTCAAAAATGCGAACCATTCTGTGGTCCACGTTCCTGGTATGCGGACTGCACTTTGGATCATAAAATATGACAGACCACTTAGGAGTCTTGAGCACAAATTCCGAAGATAATGATCCATTATGCGGACTGCAGAGCAGTTTCGCGACCTGTTCTGCGATCACATTTTGGGTTCTAATTCAGCCGAGGAAAAATAGGTGTATCCCACTACTCCACTACCTGTGGGCACCACTTTACATGTCAGTGCTACTAGTCCTACACCACCAGAGCCCTAGAAGGGCAGCTCCCAGTTGCCAGCCCCTGTTTCACAGTCTGCGGGAACTGATGCCCAGACAAAGGTCGCCTCATCAAACCAAACTCAGGAGAGCTCTTAGTGCGCCACAGGGAGCCCCCCAAACTTTTGTCCTTACATTTTGATTTTTTACATTAAGGACACTGCATGCTTTTAAAGTTGGGGGTGGGGTAACATGTTTAGTTTTTCTTTGTAGTTTTTTCTTTGATCTCCCTTGGTTTTTCTTTACCTGGTTCTTTTTCAATGGTGTATGTTCAATAACCATGGCCTAATTATAAAGTAGTTTCACTTGGTTGGTACTTTTATGTAGTTTCTAGCATGTGTAGCTCTTTTAATTTTGATGACGCCCCTCGAAAATTTTGATTTTGAAAACAAGAGTAGCATTGTATTTTAATGATTGTTCTATGAAAGCATACATCATTTTGTGACTCTGTGACTACTTGTGTTTGAATCTCATGAAATGATAGCCTTGTGTTCGATAGAGAGTATAAAATATAGCGGTTCTTATAGTTTAGGTGCATAGCATCGTGAGAATGTAATTACTATCTTGTGTTTTCTTGTATTATCTAGAACTTGCCTCGTTGGCTTATCACCGCGAAACTAGAAATTGTTTGATTGAGGAAAGGATCTTAGGCCTTCATAGGAGAGTGAACCTTCTTGATAAATACTTCTTTAATCTACTCGTGAGTTGAGATAACTAGTTGTCCCCTTTTGAGCTTTTTAACTTTTTATTTGGCTATCACATTACAAACATAAACTTTTTTGGAATGAACCATCTTTTGAACCAAATCCCTCCTTCATGAACAATGAGAATTGAGGCCAAAAGCCTAAGTTGGGGTGTAACATGAGAGAAAAGAAGGGAAGAAGATTGTGATGGAATGATACAAATAAAATATGAGAAAATAAAATGCAAAAGAAATAGAAGAGAAAAGAGAAAATGAATCACAAAAATAATGAAATAAAATTGGGGATACTTGAGTAAAAAAGGGTGAAAAAGAAAGTTGAAAGACAAAAGAAGGAGTTGAGCAAACTGAATGTGTAGTGCAAAATGAGGGAAAAATTACTTGTACCTAAATGAATATCCTACCCGTCCCTAAGCCTATATTAAAAGTTTAAAAATTTCTTAGAGATCTGAAACTGAGCATTCCTTGAGTAGTGGTGACTTAAAACAAGGGCAAGTCTATGGCATGGTACTATTGACACTTGACAGTGTTTGTGAGTGTGCGTCATTTTGCATATGTCCCATGTTTTGAATTATTCTTAATGAGTGTTGGGACTTTCTTTGTTGTGAGGCACATGAATTACATGAACTTTGTGATGTGAGCTTCTCAAATTGTTATACTTGTGCACATCTAGTCACTAGTATCATTTAGTCATCAATTGAGACTTGATTTTCATGAAGTGATTGTTTTTAGCAATGCACTCTCGAGTTGTTTTTGAAAAAATAAAGAGTTGTTAACATTTTGAATTGCATGCTTATGAACTCATAGGTAGAACCAATCATAGTCATTCTTGATTTGTTGTAAGTCGTAACTTTTAATTTTATTTTAGTTCCTTGAGGACAAGCATAAGTTTATGTTGGGGGTGTTGATGTGCGGTGAAATTACGCATTTTTAATACATTTTTTTAAATTTTTATAGCCCTTTAAATAAGTTTTTTTTTCTTTAATCCCCTCTCGCCAGGAGCTTCCCCTTTTTGCTCCCTTAGTGACTCAAACTCGCAATCTTCGGGTTGAAAGTAGAGGGCGCTTACCATCTGAGCAACCCCCTCTTGTCTTTAAGTATGTTTTAATGTCATTTCTTATGTTTATTTTGTGTTTGTAGAATTTTTCCTCGGGACATAAAAATGAGGAAAAGTGCATAAATATAGACAAAAGTGCTGAAAAAGGTAAGAAGTGCAGCAAATGCCACTTTTGCGAACCGCGGACCGCGGATTGAAAATCTTAGTTGTAGTTTCTAATAGTGGACAAAGAATTTTGGAGCCCCGAAGTGCGACCCATTCTACGGTCCATACTTTATTTCTACGGACCATAGTTGGATCTGCGAACCATTGCTCCACAACGGTCTCAATTCAGAATGTGATGCTTCATAGTATTTATGCAGACCGCGGTTCTATTCTGCAAACCGCACTTTCTACTGCAGTTCCAAAAAGTCAAGATTAAAGAACACTCTATGAACCCTAGACTTGTTTTACGGACCGCAGATCTGTTCTGCGATCTTCTTTTGCAGTCGTAGAGTGGGCGTCAGTGGCATTTTTATAATTCTTTATTGTCTGAATTTTTGGATCCCTATATAAGTCTTGTCTAGGGTTTAGAGAAAATAAGAGAAACACACCAACTCATATCAAACTTCAGAATCATTCTCAACACATTTTGAGAGCTTAGAAGAGGGAGAACAAGTTTTGGAGGCTAGGATCTCATCACTCATCACCCTGTAAGTGAAGACTTGAAGTTATTAATGATAATTTCTTCATCTCTTTATTTCCTTATTTTGTATTGTTATATTTGGTGTGGGTGATGACTTTGGACAACAAAGTTATAAGACTTGTTGAGTAGTTATTTGTATCTAACTCTTGTTGCTTTTGTATGAATTATTTCTTGTTATTTATGAGATGGGTCTCTTGTTTATTAATTAATCTTGTTCTTGAATGTTTCCAAAGGGAGTTGCTCATTTATCCTTAATTAAATTAGAGAGAGGAAATTAGGAATTGAGTTAGATTGATTATCACGATTTGGGGTTAATGGGTTTAACCTAAAGATAGAAAAAATCCTAGTGTATTCTAAAATTGGAATGTGATTAATGCTTCTTAGTTTGATTCGAGAGAATAAGCTAAGATAAACCTGCTAAATAGTCGAGAGATATTAGTGGGTAGTTGAGATTCCAAAGCTAATTTGCTAGACCCATGATTAATTAGTGGTACATAATTACTTGCAATGGATCATTATTGAGTTTATATTAAATTACTATGCTTCAAAGCCCCTCCATAGTTTGTGTTCCCCATTAATTAATTAGTTTTATCTTTATTAGTTTTTAAGCAAAATCAAATATTTGAAAATCATTTGACTTAGCTTAATTGGTGATAATTTCATAATTAGTTTAATTGCCCTAGTGTATTGTTCCTTGTGGATTCGACCCTGATTCCTAATAGGGTAAATTATATTGCGACGACGGTTTACACTTTCTCTTTGAGGAGTGAATTTGGACGTCATCGGAAATTCACCTCCACATGTAGTAGTCGAGACAAAATCTTTATTATCGTGAAACTGTTTGCAGGCTGATTTGAACCCACCTTAAATCAGTCTTAAATCTCGCCGAACTATAAGCTCTGATACCATTTGTTGAGATCGAAATAACAGAGCGTAATGCGGAAGGTAATAGTTGTAAAAAATTGAACGACGATATCAAAGAAAATATACTAAAGACACATAATACTTTGATATGATTTGGTCAATTAACCTAATATAAAAGAAAGTATAAAATTTATACTCTATACGATTACAATGTGAATGTTATTGGATTGTGTTGTATGAGAGAGATTCTTCAATTTACAGAGGCCTAAAAACTTTTCCTCCAAAAAAGAGATTCCCCAAATATGAAATATTAAAATTCTCTTTTTGGGAAAAGTAAAACAAATATGGCAAACCCTTTACCTGTATTTAAAGGAAAGGTAAAATCCAAATATGATAAAAAAAAAATCAACACAAAACCCTAACACAAAGTTGGGAAAAGAGTTTGATTTTTAAAACAATCTTAGAGACTGTAAATAGCTTTCACTTACGGTAACGTCGCTTTAATATCTTTTTCTCATGGTTTCTCCTAATTAATTATGCCATGTGTCTCCTTTGGAAAATCATAGCCTGAACATATCTTCTCCAATAACTCCATCACTAAGTATTAATTCAACAAGTAGTAAACGCAGTACACCAAAATTTATTGCCCTAATTAACGTGACATCAAAATTTTGTAGTCAGCTTTTTACGTGTCGAACACGTGATGCAGTATGTGTGTTTCTTGAGTTAAATTCATTTAGCAGATTTTCACTCATGTTTTATGTATTTGTCTCGTTGTTGTAAAGATCACAAAATTAAGAGAGTGAGACAATATTAAGTATTAATGTACCGACCAAGACGTAATTGGAGACATGTTGCTTTCGTTTCACATTTTGCCTTATGGTCCCCATTAAGCAAGTGGAGCAAAAAAGGCGTATAATAAATCATATAAATTGTACGATGTTCGTTCTGCCATACAATGTTTTCAAGAATCCGGAGAATTATTGACATACTATATTTGAAATTAGGCTTTTACTAAGGGTCTGTTTGGTATGAAGAAAATATTTATCGCGAAAAATATTTTCGTAGAAAATGTAATTTTGAAAAATAAGTGATTTTCTTATTTATTTTTTGGTGTTAGATAAGTAGGTAAAAATAGTGTTCAAAAAAAATTTATATATAATCTAATCAAATATATGGAGCGCGACATAAGTTAATCTAACATTTGTAAAATATGGGTGTACTGAAAAAGAAAAAAAAAGTGCATTAAGTTGGAATTGATAAGTGTTCCTCTAGATTTATAATTAAGCTTTCAACCAAGTGCACTATAAAGACTTTTTGTTGCATGAGTGTCAACACATAATAATAAATTAATTTTAGAAAATATCTAATTTTGCGGAAAGATAATGGGTTCATATACACCATATGTAGCATACTAAATTCGCCCTAGGGATGTGACGTGTTGGAGGGTGGGTAGAAAGCACTCAAATGTAAAATGCAAATATAGAAATTATTTTTCGTACTTCCACAAAGAAGATCGTTAAACTTATTATCCTGTAATTATACTCCAAAACTTGCGACCAACCAGACATTGGGAAATGAAAATATTTTCCAGAATGTATTTTCTTCCCTACAAAATACACCCTGTGAATAAAAATTTTGTCCCTCTGACCGTCTAACGATAGTTACACAATTTTAAAACCTGTCACTATATATACTTGATACGACAATAGTTTTGTTCAAGATTATGATATCTATACATTATGATGAAAATTACTTGGGAAACTTTAGTGACATTGACTTTGCCTTTCGCCTTTTTCATCTATACTGTATTGATGGACTATTATCGATGGAAAAAGGCAAACTTTTTTTTTTGGTTATATATATCATTAATGTAAAACAAAACTTACACTATAGGTAGAAGCCGAACTACAATTTTATGAATTTTGGATCTTAAAATGATAATTTCAAACATTAATAACTGTGTTTTGAATTAATTGATAAATATTGTAATTGACCATTTATTGTGTACAGCTAGAATATCTCCTAAATTAGATAATTATATATTTGATAGCCTAGTATTATGCTAACAGATCATATTAGCAGCCTAGTATTATGCTAACAGATTAGATTAGCACATTGTATATATGGACGGTTGTACATTATCATCAATCAAGGAATTATCTTCCAACATGGTATCAAACTAGGTTTTTCAATTCTCCAACCAACCTAGCAGTCGTCTTCTGTCCTTCCCTGTTTCCTCTTCTGCTTTCTTCAATCCTCAATCTCCATTAATAACCAGTTGCAATTGTCTTCTGCTCCTTCCCTGTTTCCTCTTCTGCCTTCTTCAATCCTCAATCTCCATTAATCACCATAACCAGTTGCTCCGATGTCGGATAATACTACGAAGTATCATCCTGCCCTTTCTATTACCAACGTCAAATCTCTCATCCCTATCACGTTGGACAATGAAACTGGCTTATATCACTCTTGGGCTGCGCTATTCGAAGTACAGGTTCGTGTGCATAATCTTCTTCATCACATTGAGCCACATACGGATGCGACAGCAAAGGAGAAGATTGATTCGTTAAAAGCGGGTGATCTTGAACTTTATGATCGTCTTGATGCGGTGGTCTTACAATGGATTTATGGTACAATCTCTCCTGATCTACTTCAAGTTATCCTCTTCAAAGACGACTCCGCAGCAAAAGCATGGCATCAGTTGGAGGCCATATTCAAGACAACAAGGGGTCTAGGGCAACCCATCTCGAAGAGGAATTGGCTATTGTTTCCCTTGAGAATTTCTCAAGCGCGGATGCTTATTGCAACCACGTAAAATCTTTGGCGGATAGACTTGCGGATGTGGATGCTCCGGTATCAAATAGCCGTCTCGTATTACGGCTTATTAGTGGCCTACCGGAAGCCTATTCTGGGACTGTCGACTACGTCAAAACCAAGACCCCCTCCCTCTCTTTGAGAATGTGCGATCACGCAACAAATTGGATGAGCGAACTATGAAAAATTGAGCATCTAAAGAGGCTGGTGGTGGAACCGCGGCATTGCTCACAACGGCAGGAGGTAATATGGACGGTGGATCCTCTTCCCAATCCCATAATTATTCTTCATACAATAATAACAATGGCAGGACTAATTCCAAGAACAAAAAGAAGAAGAATAATAATGGAAGAGTGGAGGCCATCGCGGCAACAACCGTGGTGGTGGTGGCAATCAGAATTCTGGTTCAGGCGGGCATAACCAAAGCAACCCCAAAGAAGAAGAGTGGAAACCACGTCCAGTGTACATGCCACAGTACGTGTATCCACCATATGGGCAATGGACTGCTCCTCCATGTCCATATCCTACGGCCCAATGGCAGGAGGCCCGTCCAACAAGTAAGTCCAGTAGCATTCTTGGACCTAGACCACAACAACAACAAGCTTATCACACTTCAGTTGCACCATCAACAGTTGGGTACACTCCAACGGACATTGAAGCGGCAATGCACACTCTTGCACTCACTCCCTCGGATGGAAATTGGTATATGGATACCGGTGCTACATCTCATATGACCTCGGACAAAGGTAAACTCTTCTCTTATTTCAATTTGAGCAATAAAAATCATCACATTGTTGTTGGTAATGGGCATTTGATTCTAATTCACGGATACGGGAACACCACTTTTACCCCTCATCATCCCCCTTTAACCCTAAAAATGTGTTGCATGCACCCAAGCTCATTAAAAACCTTATCTCTGTCCGAAAGTTTACCATTGACAATTTAGTAACCATTGAATCCTAACACTTTGGTTGGAAGGATGTTTATCAGATACGTAGCCATGGAAAGGGCGTGATGCCAAAATGAAGGTGGCATTGAAGCATAGGCAAGTAAGGTCCAAATGATATTGTTTATAGATCGAATGTGACGCTCGGCTTTTTCATTTTGGGAGGAAGTATGAGGACAAGAAAGATGGAATTGCATTCCATTTTGTCGGGCAAACATTTGAAGAGGGCCATTGTCAAACTCTTTTCCATTATCACATTGCAAGTTTTTAATGGGCCTTTCAAATTGTTTATTAACAAAAGAATGGAATATAGTAAATAGAGAGTAAACTTGAGACTTTTTAGATATGGGAAAGGTCCACAAAAATTTACTAAAATCATCAAGAAATAGTACATAGTAATGATGCCCATTAGAACTAGCTACGGGCGACGTCCAAAGATCACTATGAACTATGTCAAAGGGAAAAGCAGTGAACGACATTGAATTATAAAAAGGTAAACGAATGTGTTTTCCCAAAGTACAAGAAGCACAAAACAATGGTTTAGACTTATTACATTCAATAAAATTCTTGCTACGAAGAGAGCATAAAACATTAGCTCCCGGATGTCCTAGACGGTTATGCCATAAATCAGAATAAACAGAATTAGAATTTGAAGAGGTGGCCCAATTTGTGGTAGAGAGTGGATATAGATCCCCTGTGCTATCACATCTCATTAGTTTGGTCCACGTCTATAAATTCTTCATACAAAAACCAAAATGATCAAATTCAATGGATACTAAATTGTCAATGGTAAACTTTCGGACAAAGATAAGGTTTTAATGTGCTTGGGTGCATGCAACACATTTTTTAGGGTTAAAGGGGGATGATGAGGGGTAAAAGTGGTGTTCCCGTATCCGTGAATTGGAATAAAATGCCCATTACCAACAATAATGTGATGATTCTTATTGCTCGAATTGAAATAAGAGGAGAGTTTACCTTGATCCGAGGTCATATGAGATGTAGCACCGGTATTCATATACCAATTTCCATCCGAGGGAGTGAGTGAAAGAGTGTGCATTGCCGCTTCAATGTCCGTTGGAGTGTACCCAACTGTTGATGGTGCAACTGAAGTGTGATAAGCTTGTTGTTGTTGTGGCCTAGGTCCAAACTGTAAGCCCAGCTCGGAGTCCAGGCCCCCAACCCAACCCTTCCCAGGAGCGATGTACTCCTACTTCCCCACTTAATGCAGCGCAGAATCTGGCCCAGCCCAGTTACCACTCTCCTCCCTCCTCCAACCCAGTCCGCCCAGGCCCATCTTCCTCACCCACGGCCCAATCACCTACTGGCAGACCCTCTCCCAATAATCCCATGCATCGTCGTATGACTACGCGGTCTCAACATGGCATTTTCAAGCCCAATCCAAAATAGTCTACCAACTCGAACACCGAGACCACCATACCCATTTCTCCTTTGCCCAAAAATCCCGTAAGTGCTCTCCGTGACTCATATTGGAAAAATGCGATGATGGATAAATTTAATGCTCTAATTGAAAATAAGACATGGGAGTTAGTTCCACGACCTACTGATGTTAATGTGATTCGATCAATGTGGATATTTCGTCATAAAAAGAAATCTAATGGTTTTTTTGAGAGGCATAAAGCCCGTCTTGTAGGTGATGGCAGGTCTCAACAGAAGGGAGTTGATTATGAGGAGACATTCAGTCCGGTGGTCAAACCGGCATCTATTCGCACTGTTCTCAGTATTGCATTATCTCATTCTTGTCCCATACACCAGCTCGATGTCAAGAATGCATTTATTCATGGCAACCTCACTGAAACTGTGTATATGCATCAACCATTGGGTTTTAGGGACCCGAATTTTCCTGATCATGTCTGTCTGTTAAAGAAGTCTCTATGGCCTGAAACAAGCCCCTCGAGCTTGGTACCAGCGATTTGCAGATTTTGTTGCCACCATTGATTTCTCACACAGCAAGTCTGATCACCCATTATTCATATATCGCAAGGGTTCTGATATTTCATATATACTCCTTTATGTCGACGACATCATTCTTACGGCTTCTTCTGACACTCTCCATCAGTCTATTATGGCACTTTTGAGTGCCGAGTTTTCTATGAAAGATCTTGGTCCTCTAAGTTATTTCTTGGGTATTGCTGTCACTCGTAATACCGATGGCTTATTTTTATCACAGAAACAGTATGCTGAAGAAATTCTAGAACGGGCAGGTATGTCACATTGTAGCCCATCTCCAACACCTGTTGATACGAAGCCAAAGCTAAGTGCTTCGAAGGATGCACCATTTGATGATTAGACCAAGTATCGTCAGCTTGTCGGGGCCTTACAGTATCTTACATTTCACTAGGCCGGATATATTAGATGCCGTCCAACAGGTGTGTCTCCACATGCATGACCCTCGTATTGGACATATGGCTGCTCTTAAGCGTATTTTACGCTACATTCAGGGGTCTATTGATTTTGGTCTGGATCTCTACAAGTCTAATGTCAGCAGCTTAGTCTCATATACAGATGCAGATTGGGGTGGTTTCCCGGATACTAGGCGTTCTACCTCTGGTTATTGTGTCTTTCTCGGAGACAACTTGATTTCATGGTCTTCAAAACGTTAGCCTACACTCTCCCGTTCTAGTGTCGAGGCCGAATATAGGGGAGTTGCTAATGTCGTCTCTAAATCCTACTGGATCGGAAATCTTCTTCTTGAGCTACATTGCCCGATCCAAAAAGCGACACTAGTTTATTGTGACAATGTGAGTGCGATATACTTATCAGGTAACCCCGTACAGCATCAGCGCACTAAACACATTGAGATGGACATTCACTTCGTTCGCGAAAAAGTTGTCTGTGACGAGGTTCGTGTCCTTCATGTTCTGTCCCGATATCAGATTGCAGACATTTTCACAAAAGGTCTTCCGCGCGTACTTTTTGATGATTTCCGGGACAGTCTAAGCGTACGACAACCTCCCGCTTCGACTGCGGGGGTGTGATAGGTATTGTAATTGACCATTTATTATGTACAGCTAGAATATCTCCTAAATTAGGTAATTATATATTTGATAGCCTAGTATTATGCTAACAGATCAGATTAGTAGCCTAGTATTATGCTAACTGATTAGATTAGCACATTGTATATATGGATTGTTGTACATTATCATCAATCAAGGGATTATCTTCCAACATTAATTATATGTATGTACGTACTTAATAAATTTCTTAACGTAAATATATTATTGAACAAAAATTATTGGGTTCGGAGGAATTTCTAGCCGGAACTCTACTCTGTCCCTGCTATGCTATCAGGTCATCTAAAAATTACCTACGTAAGGTAAACCTCTTTAAAATGTAAAATTTATAATTTTTAAGAAAAAAAGTTAATTGTAGTAACAAATAAATCTAATATAATAATATAAAAACTTTATATTTATATAACTTAAAATCTTTTATTTTTAGTTCAGGTCTAATCAGCGTTTCAAGTTTTATTAAATTTCATCGTAACCACGAGTTTGCACTATTGACTAATTGATTCTCATTCGTGGCTAGCTGGTCAGTCAAACAGTTTGACTCTTCAGAAAGAGTATTTTTCACTCTATGTATAACGTGTTGGAAACACAAATATTGAAGAAAATGTTACTAGAAAACAAAATATTTCATAAGAGAAGATCATATATGGCCGAAAAGTCATTGGATTAGAAACTCAGATCCTACAATTCCAGCCAGTTTTTTATTCAACACCAATTTACTTGTGAAAATAAGTGTAGGGTATCTCTATGTTGATCATGTTTCACACTAACACAAACCCTACAAGGTTTCATTTTCAGATATTATGTTTCACACTTTCAATTTAAACCATGAAATATAGTTACGTCATACATCAGGTTCTCTTTTAAATTTTATTAGTACGCTAAAAGAGTAAAAGGTTTCACATTTCTTAAAATGTCATTCCTTTCAAACCTGAGAATAGACAAACTCATTTTTTATATAAAAAACAAAAAGTACCAGTGAGAACGGGGTGAGTGAATTGAAAATAGCTAAAAAAACATTAATTCACTATAAATCAAAGTTTATTTTATTCATATCTCAAAATCTGCTCGAAGAATAGTGTTCTGTCCATTTGATATTCTTCACGACATAAAATTTGCTTAATATAAACTACTGAAAACAACGCATAAAAAAGTTTATGTTATATGTATTTTCTGTGTACGAAGTATTAATATAATTAAATAATTCAAAAAATATCTACAGGTAAGCTTTTTCTAAAATTAGTTCTTTGGTTCTTTAACCGTTTAACGACTGAGTTAGCCATTAATCCTGATATGACTCGTAAAGTAATTAGTGATTACTATCTTAAATGGAATTAATTATTACTCACAGTTTGAAGTAATGGTGTCCAGTGGGCCGGGACGGCCCGATCCAGGCCCGACCCGGCCCGCAACCCAACCCGCCCTGGGCCCCCAAAAAATCCAGATGTCCACCGTCGATATAGGGGATCGAACTCGGGACTAGGGCTTGTCCCGCCCGTTCCGATCCCGCCCATGCCGCCTCGTCCCCCCTCCCCTTGCAGAAATAGTCGTTGGCCATTGGCAACGGCTAATAACGGTCATTTTGCACCCCACCCCCCCTCTTAATATTTATTCCTCAGTTAGTATATTTACACTTTAACTCTATTTCTCAACTATAAATACCTCATTTTTCTCACAAAGATCCTTCGTGCGTTCTTTATCGTATTCTGATTCGATTTAGCTTTCTTTTAGTTTCTATTTTGAAGAAAGGTGGATCTATAGGGGAAAGGAGAAATATATAGTATCAATAAGAAGACGGTTTGATTTTCTTGTTTGCACATGTGTATTGTCTTGACATCC
The DNA here is from genome assembly GCA_034509755.1 of Anisodus tanguticus. Lineage (NCBI taxonomy): Eukaryota > Viridiplantae > Streptophyta > Magnoliopsida > Solanales > Solanaceae > Anisodus > Anisodus tanguticus. The sequence continues at coordinate 23,964,931 of CM067544.1, read as the reverse complement.
AATTGCTTCGATTTGAATTATCCGGAGAATGCAATGCCTGATATATATCAAAAAGATAGACAATCAAACCTATTTCTCGATTCACTCAAAGAGGTGAATAGAGTCCCAATACAAATATGTAAAAAGCAGGTCCGATTACACGATTCCTAATCGTAAATGGAATATAACGATGTAGGGATCCAACCATTACTATAAAAGCTATTGGACATCAATGGTATCGGAGTGCGCCTCTTCACGAGGATGATTAAAGTGCAACGAAATGCCTTAAAGTTGAATATGGTTTAAGAAGCATCTGGCTTACCGGTAATCACCCATTCCTATCGTCGACATCTATTCTCACGAAAGTCTTTCCATCCTATATCTGAAAGTTTTCAATATAAGTGGCCGCCCAGAAAACCCCCTTACTCTCTCTCTATAAAAAAGCCCTTTCCCATTTCTTTAATAATATAAGGTAAGCTTTGAAAAGTAACATGCTCCCGACAGGCAATTAATCCATAATATCATACATCGTTGGCATTATTGGAATTAAATCACCCAACTCTTATTCAAAGCCGATCTACACACTCCAGCGGCTTCCTTTTGAGCTAGTCAAGCAGGCGTTGAACACGGACTGAGACTCTCCCTCCTCTTTGACAGCAATTCATACACTTGACGTCGGATCTCCTCATTTTCAAATGGGGATAAGCGAGAAGTCGCTTTCATTTTATTTACTTTATTTACATGTAAAATAAAAGATGCTAAAAAAACTTTCTTTCATTAGACCAGTCAATAAAGGAATGGCAGAGTAGTTGATCCCAACCCTTGCCGGTAAAGAAGCTTCTTTAAGACACTGAGTTGCGTTAGGAAGAGTAGAGTCAGAATAAAAGCTAAAAGCTTGAGTTGAATCAGCTGAGTTCAAGCATGTTGGATAGTTACATGCTAGCCTCATTTTGCTTTAAGTTCTGGAAGGAGAAATACAAAAGTATGGACAGCATAACCAGCTTGATCAAGAATATTGGGTGGTTTGCCGTCGCTAGGTGTGTACCTGTTTATTATGGTGTGCCCTACTTTCGTACATCACAAGATTATATGAAGAGTGATGTCGTCAAAATCACGGTTTATAGCCCATTATAAACAGTAATCAGTTCTTAAGATGTTTAAAGATATTTTAGTCTAAAAATTTTCATTAATCTTAAGATGATCAGTTCAGCACAAACTTGATGAAAGAGGCTTTTGCCTTGTAAACTGAATTAAAAATAGCCCATTAGTGTGTTGGTAAAGTAACATCATTCGGCCCTCTTGATAATTCGCTAGAGTTTGGATTCTAAGCCCAAATATAAGCAACTTCGAAGGCCTGCCCTTTGCTAAAGCCCGTTGAAGACTTCAAAACAGAATTTATATCAAACTCATATCCCAATTTTAGGCTCTATAATTAAGATTTTATTATCATTTTATACTTCCTATATTTCAATTTAAGTATCTTATATTCCCTTTAAATCTATCTTAAAAAATACCTCTTTCTATAGTTAGCAATTGTGATTATAACATCCTACATAACATGTTTAAAGACAACAAGATTTGAAAGATATTTTGGTACATCAAACACATTTTTAATCTAAAATCGTAGAATTCAAAAAAAAGAAAATCTTAAAACTTCGTGTCTAATCAAATTAAAACATTTAAATTAGGACGAAGGTAGTAGTTGAGATAGTGTATCATGTTTTTCCCGTTTTTAAACTTCACCTTGAAGGATTGGGGTATGTTGTTGTATAGAAGGATTGGCCAAAAAAGACAAGTTATGCATCCGTAGAAGCGCATTATTTGATCTTTACTTAAATTAGCACAATTACACTGATATATTAACTTAAATCCAAATGAAATAATAGTGTAATAATAAAGTCCCAAACTGCCCAAACCTGCTGACTTCAACAGTGTCAAATAGTCACCAAACAAAAGTGAGCATATTTTTTTTAAAAAAAATCCTCTTCACGCACCTTTTCTTACTCCTTTTATGTCGCACACAACCTTAAACTGCCCCTTAAATAAACAAAAACTTGTCTGGAAATTCTATAACCATCGATATTAACCATGAAGAAAAAACTGTGCCTTTGTTATTGTCCTGCTGTTGTAGAAACAGACGATTATTCTGATCTTCTAATTTCTCCAAACACTGTTTCTTCGTCTAGTAAAATCATTGAAAAAGAACCAGATAAAAAAACACTTTCATCTTTGCCAAATAAACCATCATTTTTTAAGCATAATAATAAGAGCCTCCACAAATTTTCAAGTTATTCTCGTCGAAAAATATTTACATACAAGAACTTCCCTCGACTTTTCAAAGCCATTCTGTTTCAAGATCCCGTGGTAAGTCTTTCTCTCTTTAAGTGTTAATTATGTTTGATCATTTAATTCCTTAGGCTTGTCGAATCAGTATAAAAATATCGTGTCTCTCTTTATATTTATGTACTTTACTACTCACTCGTTTGTCTCAGTTTATGTGAAGTTGTTACTGTTCGGAGAGTAACAGTTTTTTCTTTGAATATAATTTTTCAAACTTTTTAAAAGTATTTTTGATTCATTAGCTATATTGACTTTGTAGTAAATTTTCAAATGTAGAAATTTTATGTTGAAAATTTGAAGAATATATACTCGAATCATAGTTAAAATTAAGTATTTTGACCCCGTACGGAACTCGTTGTATAAATTGGGATAGAGGAATTATCTATTAATCCTACTTTATACTATTTGTTAATTCCTAATCGATTTTAGTTGATTAAGATCACTCCCCTGTTCTGCTTTCTGATTCATGAGAATATTTTCTTTTTTGTTGCTTTTTTCATGTTATGGGGTGTACAGAGAAATATTCAGCAACTTGAGTTTGAATTGAAAAGTAACGTCGGTTGGAGTAAAGATGAAAAGTGCTTCAAGAAGTTGGAAAATCACGAATCGGTTAAACCAGAAATTGAAGTCAAGGAAGATAATCAAATCCAACAAGAGAAAGTGATCAGTTTTGTTTCACATGAATCTCAAAAGTCATTATCATCAAATTGGACAAAGCCAAACACTAGTACAACTTCAACATCATGTGACCAGAAGAAAAAGGAGTCTAATTGTTCCTTGTTATATTTAATTGTCATTGCTCTATTCATGACAATTTTTCTTGGTAAATATTGGGCCATAGTGCTAACACTATCATGGCAGTTTTTCCAGCAAAGGGATAATGCACTGAAGTAGAGAGCATTAAATTGTTGACCTGAAAAGAAAGTAAAGTTTTTGACGTGAACAATACTTCAAGGCTATAGCTTTTATTTTCTCATCTTTTGGAATATCAGACTAGTGGCAACAATTATTTTTTTGTATAGGCGTGATTAGTTTCCTTTTAGTATTTTCTATTTTATGTTTGTATATTTTTTAGGGAGAATAACGAAGATATTCTCCTTGTAGCTCTTGTATACAACGAATTAATTGGAAATTAACGTTTGTCGGAAATGTTTGCTAATTTTTACAGATAAGCTTGTTAGTTTTGTTTTACTACTATTGATAAGTGAGTTTTACTAATGTTTATCTCAAAAATGTTACAGTTGAATTTGTAAGTGGTTTTAAGGATACGTGGTTCAATTTGTGATATAAGATGATAAAGAATTAGCAATAAGTAAGCAAAAAGTAACAATAAGTAAGAAGATTAGCCTGGAATGTTGTGAACTTGATTGAATCTTCTCAGCAAGATTGGTCTGGGCCTTAGCTAAATTGCTTCGGTTACGAGCCAAAAATGAGAGCTAGTGAGTTATAATTCTTATAAGACTGATCGTACAAGTACAAGAATGAGAATTGGATGCTCTTCCAAAATGAAGGTTGAGCTCCTTTTATAGCTATGAAATAAGACATTAATACCCGAGATTCCCTCTCAAATTAAGTGCAATTAAAGCTGATAAAACCTCCTTAATGATAGAGGAGTAACGGCCATATCCGGAATGGATATACGTTGGACGACATCGGTTCTTCATCCGGTGTCAACTAACTCTGTCGCTATCTAGTATCGTCTCGACTTCTGATTTACCCCGATGTTACTCGTATCCGGTTTAGAACTCTACCGTTCACTTCGAACTCCAAACTCAAATTTTGCCACGTGTCATGCCAGTTTTCACCTTATACAGTTAGTCCCCACACTTTCCGGATCAAAGTTTACCGAAGTGACGGGAAGTGGAAATGATTTCTTCGTTGTCTTCTTTTGTAAGTTTTCTTTTCAAATTACTCTTTAATAGGAGGGAAAACGAAACGTTTTCTCTTCTCCAAACTTTGACTCACGTCCCATCTCCCTGCACATCCGGACACGTGTCACCTCTTGATTGAACTGTCTCTTCGGTTCGTATACCAAAACATCTTTCAGTGACACAATGAATCCCTCATCTTCTTCTTCATTCCAACCTTCTACGAAATCTCCTTCCAAAGCTTTTTCATTTGCTCATCTACTATACCCTTTTCCCAATCAAATATTCAAAACTTCAAATCTTCAAACATTTAAATCTTCAAATCTTTTTCCGTTCAATACAACCATCACACATTTCTTCAGTCTTCATCACTATGGGAAAAAACCAACGCCCGTTCTTTTTCAAGACGGTCCTCACCGTCACCTTCGTCTCTGCTGGCCACCGTCGAAGACACCGGCGTCGGTGATTCTCGTGAGGCTCAGGCTGGCTTCCCTTGAGCCTTCAATATGATCCCATCTACTTTCTGTTTCGACAACGAGTTCGCCGTTCGTGCCGTCACATCAAAATTTGACCGAGGTGAAATGGCTAAGAACTATCATAAACCTTTCATTCTTAACATAATTAAGAATGACTGTGGCTGAACTGGTCTCTCCGGGATTATTATACCCGACCCTGACAATGATGTCACTATCTATAAGTTTGAGTACTCCAACGTCTACACCTCCCCTTCACCTTCAAGCTTGACCCCCCGATCATCGACGTGATCCTCGAAATGTGCAGGACTTATAACTTGTGTCTTGCACAAATTGATCCGTCAGTCTGGAGAGCTATTACCTGCCTCCGATTTTTGGCCAATAAGGTCGATGAAATTTTTACCTTGGATCATTTGATCTGATTATATGTCCCGAGGTTTTTTCGTGGCGGGATCGTCCAGATCTCCAAACAAGAAAATTCTCCATCCTTTACAGCGTCGATGAAGATCGAGACCGAGGTTGGATGGAACGCTTCGTAGCGGTTCCTACCACTGAAATCATTCAGGAGAGGTTCATGCCTTTTCTGGAGGAATGGAATTTAAACCGTAAGTACCAAAAACTCTTCTCATTATCTTTGTATAATACCTTTAATTTATGATTTACACTAAATTTTATTTCGTCACTTTCTCAACTACTCGCTGGACTCTGTCCTTTATCGAGACCCTTCACGTAGGGGTAAAAAAAATCATAAGTGTTTGTCCGCAGAAAGACCGAACATGGAAAATACTTTCAAAAATTCTATGGAAAGCTCAAAACCATGGTTAGTACCTTCTAAACTCCCCCTTTACTATCATTTCTTCGCCTATACTTATTTTCACCATTTTTATTTGTTTAACTAGGTCTGCCAAATGGCACCTCACTCTCGAGGACAACTCATTTGGCTGCTCCGATTCTCCCCAATCCAGTACTCGATCCGGCTGCATCCGCTTGCCGCATCGCCTAAGTACCAAAGAAAAATAAGTCTTCAAAATTGTTGAAGTCTCCCTCGGCTTCTTAAAATAGGAAAACAAATCTGGAAGGCGGTGGCTCTTTTGGGGTAAAGAATACAACAATTACGGAAGAAGATGGTTCTTTCAGGGTCAAAGAATCTGCTGCTGCGGAAGCCACCGTACCTTCCTCTAGTACTGTTCCAACTTCTGCCATCATGCCGCCACCTGCCGAACAAATGCTTGTCATCATTAAAGATGACGATGATGCAACGGATGAAGAACCATTAGTGAAGAGGCAAAGGACTTCAACTCCTCCACCTGAATCATCATGAAACCCAGCTGCTAGCTTCAGGAAAGAGGACTTTGACCGCCTTTTTAGTGAGGCTGGAACCTTTGCATATCTGGCACCGCCAATGAATACCTCTGGATTTGCGCACTTGGTAATTCCCCAGCGGCTCAAAAAATCATCTCGCTCTCCAATGAACCATACTACCTCTTTATCCAAGCTTGTGGATATGTTCTCGGCTCCGAGCGTGGATTCGAGTAGGATAAGGACTGCAACCCTCTCCTTTCCCGAAGATACCAACTTATTTTCTTGGGTAGTCGGGGTCGCGAGCTACCTATGGCCCTTGATATCTGAGTCCGATAAGGACAAAATGAAAGAGGTCTCATGGAAATTCCTCATCAATGAAGGTATGCACGAATCCAATGAGGTAAGCTTTCAAACTTCCCTTAGTTAAATTAATATATTTCCCTTTTCCTTTCGGAATGCTCTAACTCAAAAATAAAATAACTTTCTTTTGCAGGCATCTATTCTGACTGGAGAAGGCTTCCTCCATTGCCTCAAGGAAAATGAAGATTTTAGGGGTCAACTGGATGCCCAAGATAGAGAGATTCGACACCTCAAGGAAATCCTCCGGCAAAAAGACGGACGATTGGCTGGTGATTTTTCCGTTGTTAAAATTATTGCGAGTAAATTTTCTAACAGAGATTAGGTTTTTAATGATGTTAGGGGTGTAAAGGACGTGATTTAGGGAGAAAGGCGGGTGAGGATGTTTGGTATATGTGTTACCGTAACCTTCAATTGGAATGCGATGACCATTGCCGATAGTAATAAATTGAGGACACTTTAATCAAAGTAGTTGAGATAAGTTACCTGACGACCGGGTGAGGTGAGATGTGGCTCCGGTGTGCATGTACCAATTTTCGTCGGGCTGTTGGAGGTTCACGGTGCTGAAGGCCTGGCCCAAATCAGTGGGGGCCAAGCTGCTGCCTTACGGGTGATGCTGGACCGAGGCCATGTGAGCCTATTGCTGCTGCGGGTGGGCCTGCCTATTGGCTGGGGCGGAGCCCAGAAGGTCGGGTGACCAAGGCTGCTGCGGGAACTGGGCCCCTGTTGTTGGGTAAGGGCAGGCAGGTGAGGCCCAGTTCCCGGTATTGGGCCAGGTTTGCGGTCCAGCCCACTGGAAGTAAGGTGCAGGGTTTGGGCCTATTTATTGGTTTTTGTGGCCCTTGCCGCGGCCCTTGCCTTTGTTATTATTGTCGCGGCCTCTTCCGCCTCACCCTCCGCCGTAGGACTGCTGGTGGTGGTGGTCTTGCGGTGGTGGCTGGGTGGTGTTGGTGGTGCCATCCCGTCAACGGCTAACGCCTTTTGATTATGCTCCTCTTGTTTAGCACGTCGGGTTTCTTCCAATAATAGTTGTGACCATGCCTTGGTGAAACTTGGTAGTGGGTCGGCCTGTTGAATCATCGTTGCAAGTGTATCGTATTTAGTTTTCAGTAAACCAACAACTAATTGAAGTACCATCTTGGTTTCAGAAATAGATGTCCCGACGTTGGAAAGTTGGTCAGCTATGAGTCTCAGTTGTTTGCAATATTCGGACTTGTTGTTAAAATTCTCGAGACGCGTATTGTTGAATTGCTCTTCCAAATACACGGCCCGAGTATTTTTATTATCCTGAAAGATGTCTTCCAACCGTACCCAAAGGTCATGTGTCGTAGCACATGTTTTCATGATAGTACACAACAAGTCTTTTGATATGGTGTCGTATATCCACTGTTTGATAATGACGTCAAGGCGACGCCATGTCGAATCGGCAATATCGGTGGGACGAGGAACATAGTCATCAATATGGTCGAGCACGTTATACGCACATGCATGAATATAGAATAGTTCTTTCCACATGGAATATTGACAGTCTTCTTGGTCAAGAATTATAGGGATAGAATTCTTGATGTTGGTAACGGCGGGGTGAAAAGAAGACGATGATCGGTGAGAAGGGTTGTCAAAAGTGCCAGTGGAGGAACCGGAATTTGTGGGGGAAGACATGGTGGCAACGTCATAGCCGCAGGCCGAGAGGAAGGGAAGGTGGTGGTTTCGGCCGAGAGAGAGAAATAGAGAGGGGAGGGATTAGGGTTTGACTCTTGATACCATGTAAGATTGAAATAATTTCCCTTAAGGATTCCTTTCATTATTCACAATATTTATAGTTGTACAGAGGTTGATTCCTAATACAATAAGAATCCTAACTTACTTTAAATGGTTGATTCCTAATACAATAAGAATTCTAAGTTACCTTAAATATATATCTATCATAATTACAAAATATACTGTGAATATTCGAAAAATATTCGCTAATAATAAGTAATGACAAGTACAGAGTAATTTAAGCTAAGCATTTGACAAGCTCGAGATATCTTAGCTGGACTCATAAGGAAAAGAATTATCAGATTAATTTTATTTATTGGTGTTGATTAATATGAAGTTTAAGATAAAAAAGGTTTTTGACATATAAGTTAATTATATATAGTATAGGTGACTCCCTAAAATTGTCAAATTAATTCATTTTGACATCTAATTTAAAGTTAGGGTCCGTTTGGACATGATTACAAATTATTTGAAATTAGTAATTTAAAATGAGGTTTGAAGTTGAATTTTTATTTGGACATCCAATTTATTACATATGGTATATCTTATCCATGTTCAAATTATGCCAATTGAACACGTTTTTTTGTAGTCACCTAAAGACGCTAACCAGTTTTTCCAAAACAACCAATCAGCCTTTATTAAATCGCTAAACACCCCACTATTCAGAACCACCTACACCATCCACCCTACCTCCACCATCCCCACCCAAAAATCATCATCGACCTCATGGGCGGCTCTCTATTTTCTGTCTTAAGTGATAATTTGTGTTTAAAAGTAATTTTTTTTGTTAGTGTACAAACTTTATAAAATAAATTTAAGGGTCTCTCAATATGTTTCTCCTTAGGCCGTGAGATTTGCTGAGCCGCTCCTGATCGACCTCACCAAAAATACTAAGTAGGCGTTTTTTTTTATAGATTTTAAATATTTTTCACTTTATTTGAAATTTATGAAGTTGAAGATGGAGTTATGTTTGGTTATATTTTTTGCAAAGAATATTTGAATAATGTTTGCACTTAAATTTACTTAAATATAACTACAAAGTAAAAAGCGAATTGAAAAATAAGTTATCAGTTGTTTTTCAAATTTGAAATTCAACTTTAAGTTGAATTTGAAACTTTCATGACCATCACTGATTTTTAAATAAAGTAAAAATTATTTCAAAAAATGACTAATTTTTACAGCCAAACGGGTCGCAAGACTCCGACTAATCGACCCGAAATATAGGCGCTGCAACCTATTTTGACAATAAGATGATAAATTGATGATTAAATGAATTCAAACGTATCTTCTTTCTAATTTGCAAATTTTCCTTAGTCATTTTAAAAAATCTTTTCGTTATTTGGTAAGTAATATTAATTCTTTTTGGGTATTTTTCTTTCCCCCAAATTATGTGGTCGTGTTTGATAGAACACAAAATATAAATAAAAAAAAGTTTTCTTGATATTTATAGTCTAAAATAAGTAAGTCGATTGCTCAAATGATCATGCAACTTTGAGTAGTTAATCATTAAAGTCATCTATCTTTATTTTCTTTTTCCAAAAATCACTTTACTTTAACTAGTTAGTTTCAATGTTCATCTTCACTAGACTACCATTAAAGCTAATTAAATAAAGTAAAGTAATCTTTGGAAGACAAACAATAATTGATCACTTTGATTGTCAATTACCCAACGCTGAGTGATTATACGAACAATCAATTCAAAACAAGTAACAAACATTTCTTTGCCTATAAACTATCTTTATCTTACTAAAGTAAATTAAAAAAAAAATGTTTCCTAAATAAAAAAGTATGACATTCAATATAGAATAAACTAAAAATAAAAGTATGTCAGTAAATTGGGATGCCGGGTGTATTTGAATCCTCAAACTGTATTTTTGTGGTAAAAATTTATTACGTGTGATAATCGTAATCTATGCCTGTGATCGGATTTGACATAAATATAAATAAGTTGGTTGTTTTCCATGTAAGAGAGAAATAATTAAAGGGAGACGCCGGCCTAAGCAGCCGAATAGCCACCTAACAAACAAGTTCACTTTTCTTGTTTTCAACTACACTCTCCCTTAATACTATAGTATAAATTCACTCTCTTCACAAACTCCTCTCTGTTTTCTTTTTTTTATCTCTAAATCAGTGAAATAATTCAATGAAGAGCAAAATTTTCCTTTGTTTTCGACCTATTGATGTTGTTGAGGACTCTGTTATTCACAAGCATCACTCTTCTTATAAAAAACATCACAAAGAAGATCCAACTGTAAGTCCTTTTTTTTTTTGGGATATACTCCATATCACTACTAAAAAAAGTACTGATCAGAAAAATTTGTAGCTATACATTAAAATTCGTCGTTAATTCTTTTTAATAAAAGATTAGGACAACTAATAAGCTATGCACAATGATATGTGATGCATGCTTTGACTTCTAAGGCTAGCTTCACAAGTTCTTTTGGTCGATTTCCGGTTTATTGCCTCAATCAAATAGATTGAGTGAGTTAGAGAAGACTATGACTCTAAGAGTTTTGCTTCTTATTTTTTTATTTTTTTTGTGTCTACTATTTATCAATTGCCTCAACCTATCGCGTTTTTTTTTTTTTTAGTATTAGCGATAGATTATAAAAAAAAAATTATGTGAGCTACAAACTATTTAGCGATAAATTAGGAGCAAAATTTATAGGTTTTTTTTTTGGTAGTGTAATGTCTTTTTATGGTTTAATCTTGACTATGGTACCTTCACTTTAATTTTGCAGTTGAAAAGAAAAAGTAAGAGGAGTACTAGAAGAGATAACTCATTAAGAAAAGCAGGGTTTTCATCATCTGAACTTTCTTATTCAACTTCATCTTCATCTTCATCTTGTTCTTCTACGGAAGATGAGTTATTATCAAGGTCAAATTCACCAAGCTCGTCAATCTCACACGATCAGAAAGGAGACAAAAATGGTTCGTCAGAGTGTAACAAAGTGATGAATTTTTCTTCTAGTTCATTTTGGGTATATTTGTTCATTTTCATCTTATTTATTCTTATCTATATTAGTAGAGTCTATGCAATAGTCATAACATCATTAGGCGTTATGCTTTTCACCTTAGTTGAACACAGGAATCTGGAAAATCTTATGTAGTTGCCGGAACTGAAATAAGAAAACAGAGGCAAAAGGGAAATCCCCATGTACTCATATGGTTACATCAATATTTATTTTCTGAGTCATTTTGTACGAGCTTCTTCTTGCCACAAAAATCTCAGGCATCATAAAAGAAGATAAAGCGATTGAAGACTTCACCTTAAATAAACATTAAACTTTTTATTTTTTTAATTTGTTTTAAAATATTTCTTATTTTTTTAAATTTACAATTTATTTTAAAAAGAATATATTATATTTTTATATTCAGTGAATTTTAATAATTATTTTATTTTATTCTTACGAGTGACACTTGTTTATCGTAATGATAATTGATATGATATGTTTGAAATTGCAAAATTTAAACGGGACTTTGATATATTATACTTTTTTTTTATAAACTGAATATTTATTTATAATAGTAACTTAATTGTTTGGAGTCATACAAACTTGAGGATTATTAGGATCCCCTTCAAAATATAGAATTGTGCAGTTTGGCTATTAACACTACAAGCCAATATTTCCTTATTAAATATAGTTCCTCCGATATCTGCCCAGAAAACATCATTTACAAACATCCGAGGAACTACCATTAGCTTGAGCTTTCCAAAAATCTTCCTTTTGCGAGCAGATTCACTATCCTATTTTTCTCCCTGTATGTATGGTGGATCCTTGGATAGCCCAGTTTCTGCATCAAGTACCTGCACTTATAAATAATAGGATCATAAATGGGTGCTCCTTCTTTTGGAATTCTAATTACCTCCAAAGAGTACATATGAAATTCAAGTGGGACAATTTTTGTTCCACAATTAATTTCAAGCCCTGCATTAAAGTTGTTAGTTCAGTAGTGTATTAGTAGCATGAGGAGTGCCTCCCATGAAGCCAGCAACACAATCTCCCCTACGCTTTCTAATTACTCCACCAACTCCTGAATGGCCAAGAACAGAGCCATAAGTGTTGAGGCTGAAAGTATTTCTGCTTGGAGGTTCCCGTTTTAGACCAACATTGACTTTGGGATTGTCATTTGTTTGGTTGTCAATGATGTGCAGAGCCATGACTTTAGCAATTGTGTTACTGGTCTAAGCAATATTCCCCGTCTCAATTTATAATATGTATTTTCATTTGTCACGCACTTTAAGAAATAAACAAGACTTTTGAATTTTATGGTCTAAAATAAGTCAAATATATTTGTGTGGTTATAGATCATCTCGTTTTGAGTAAAATATAAAGTTTAAAGTTAGATTGTTGCCAAATAAAAAATATGTCATTTTTATTTGAACAAATTAAAAAGGAAAATGAATTATTCTTTTTGGGATAGAGGAAGTATCATTATTATTGTTAAAAACATTATTGTTCTTGGCCAGCCAAATGTGCCAGGAACAAAAGGGCAGCCAAATTGTTACTCCCTCTTAGGTAGATAGTTCAAAAGGATAAGTCAAAAGTTAGAGTCCTATTAGAACTCTAAAACAGAGAGCTTCAGTTGTATATATAATAAAGGTCACAATCTTTTGCAGTTGAATGTGAAAAACTAATTCTCTATTCCAATCTTTAATCCTTTCATGATATCATAGCAGAGTGAAGACTCACGTCACCTGTCCACGGCTTCTCCATCCATAATCAACACAAAATGCTAACTCAAACACAACACCATTTTCAATCAGGGTCTCTCACTCAAATTTAGTTAAGCTGGACATGCACAATTTTATTCTCTGAAAATTCCAAGTACTTCCTGCTATTCGAGGCCATGATTTAGAGGGGTATATTGATGGCACACGCGAGTGCCTACCAAGTTTATACTGAAAAATTCAAGTGTCGAGAACTCTGTTGAGAACTCAACATAGACTGGAATTAATCCAGCCTATGTTCAATGGAAAAACCAAGATCAATTACTATTGAGTTCGCTCATCTCTTCTCCAACAGAAGTTGTTCTTGCTAAAGTGGTCGGTTGTTCGACATCCAGAAATGTTTGGGTGGCCCTAGAAGGCATGTTTGACTCTCAGTCACGCGCTAGACTCATGCAACTTCATCTACAATTGTAAACTACAAAGAAAGGCTCAATGACAATGGTGTATTGTTTACAAAAATGAAGAGTTTTGCTGATAATCTTGCAGCAGCCGCGCAATCTGTTACCACAAATGATCTCATTTTATATATTCTTAGAGGATCAGGGCCTAACTATGATGCATTGGTTGTGTCTGTGACCTCACGATCTAATATAATTTTCCTCACGATCTAATCTAATTTTCCTCACTGACCGTTAAGGATTGTTGTTAAGTCATGAATATAGACTTGAGCAAATGAATGATATTGAGCAAGTTACAGCACAAGCCAATTTGACCACGCGAAATAATGTCAAAACTGATGTGAATTTCAGGAAAAATACAAACTCCAACCAGCATTATGGTGAATGTTGTGGACGTGGAAGAGGAAGGAATGGCAAGCAGTACTCCCAAAATCAACAAAGTTCATGTTCATTCCAGTAGTCTTTAGTCGTTATTCAATGCCAATTCTGCAACAAGTATGGTCATTCATCCAAGTCGTGTTACCACCGTTTGATCATGAATATCAAGCATATTCCCAACAACAAATGGTTGCTTATATTGCTCAACCTTCCACGGTAGTGGATCCCTCTTGGTATCCAGATTCAAGAGCTACAAATCATCTACAAGCGATCTGAATAACATGACTATTCGTGCTGACTACAATGGAAACGATCAGATACATATTTGTAATGGCACAGATTTGGACATCATTGTTGGTGATTCTATTTTACCTACTACTTCTAGATCACTTCACTTGTGTTATATTTTACATGTTCCAGAAATCACAAAAAATTTGGTAAGTGTTTCTCAATTTACTTCTGATAATAATGTTTTCTTTGAGTTTCACCCTTATCTTTGCTATGTGAAGGATCGGACAACAGGAAAATTACTTCTTCAAGGGAACTTTGAGCATGGCCTGTACAAGCTAAATCCAAGAGCATCCTTGATTGGTCACTCTCCCTCTCAACCTCAAGGTTTCTCTGCATCCAAGTCAGCATTGGATCTTTTGCATAGTCGTCTAGGTCATGCGTCAATAAAAGCTGTTAGTAGAGTGGTTTAGACCCTCAATTTACCAGTTAGTAGGAAGTCTTTATCATTTATCTATTCGTTGTGTCAATATGGCAAGAGTCATAAATTGCCATTTTTGAATTTCATGTCTAGTTCTTCGCATCCTCTAAAGTTGATTCACTCTGATGTATGGGAACTCGCTTCTTTCTTGCAAATAATAAATTTAGGTATTATGTTCTATTCATTGATGATATTAGAAAATATACTTGTTGTATCCCATTGTTGCTAAAAGAGATGTCTTTCATGTTTTCTTGCGCTTTAAATCGCAAGTTGAGATTTTTTTTAACGTAAAATCAAAATCATGCAATCTGATTGGGGCGGGGAATATAGGAAATTTTCTAAGTACTTTAATGAGGTCGGTATCACTCATCAAGCGTCATTTCCTTACACTCATGAACAAAATGGGACTGTTGAACGAAAACACCGTCACATTGTTGAAATGGGTCTCTCTATGTTGGCTCACACTTCACTTCCCTTACATTTTTGGGATGATGCCTTCTTGACTGCTACTTACTTGATTAATCGACTTCCAACTCCCATCTTGCACAATAAATCACCTTATGAAAAATTATTTAACTAACTTTCTGATTATAATTTTTTGAAGGTGTTTGGTTATGCATGTTATTCATACTTACGCCCATATAACTCCAACAAGTTGGATTTTTGATCTTCATTGTTCATTTTCAGAGGATATAGCAGTTATCATAAAGGTTATAGGTGTTTTTAAGTGTCCACTAGCTGAGCTTTCATTGCTAGACATATGGTATTTGATGAGTTTCTTTTTCCCTATAATTCTTTGGTCAACCAGTCCACACCTAATGTCCGAAATACTTGGCAGACAACTTCAACGTTATATGTTGTAGCGCCATGCCATACTTCCAGCCCAGTAACACCTTCAAATATACCTTCAATCTCTCGAACTTCATCTCCAAATCAATTATGTCCAACTTTAGTTTCTTCCCCCTCAATGCCAACCATTAATTTGCCTATATATCCCTATTTTCCTTCCTTAAATGTCACTTCTCCGGTGGAAACAATCCCAACCGTTCCCAAACAAAAGCCGCATCCTAGTCCTCATCAGATTATCACTCGCTTGAAGTGAAAATCAACGTCCATGCAAGTTAATTCTGCTACTAAATATCTGCTTCCCCTTCCACATGTTTCACTCAGGCCAACGAGGATAGTAATAATAGGTAGGCTATGCAAGAGGAGTACAATTCCCATATACAAAATGGTACTTGGTCCCTTGTACCTTCTTCCATGGTTAAGAACCTTGTTGGGTGTAAACGGATCTTTAAGTTGAAGCTTAATCCTAATGGTTCAATTGAGCGCTACAAAGCCAGGCTTATAGCAAAAGGATTTAGTCAAGACGCAGGCATAGATTATCATGATACATTTAGCTCAGTTGTTAAGCTTACTACAATACATGTTCTTTCTATGGCAGTGTCTAAGGGGTGGTCCATTCATCAACTTGATGTTAAAATTTCCTTTATGCATAGGGAGCTACACAAAGAGGTTTACATGACGCAACCCACAAGTTTTGTTGCTCCTAAATATCCCACTCATGTGTGTCGCTTGCACAAAGCTTTATATGGCATTTGAAAGAAATAATCCCTTTGATTATTTTCATTAATTGAAAAGGTATATATACAAGTTACAAAATAGGAGAATCGTATTCCTATTCTATTCTAAAATCTTATTCTACCATAATTCTAACTCTACAATTATGGTAAGTGTATAATCCTAATTTAGGTAACAAATACACTACAATATACTACACATATACTTTCCTAATATACAATATTCTTACACTGCCTAGTAGCCATGTTACCGTCTTTGAGCACCGGGCCGCCGGTAAGCCCACTGCCGAAATACCACTGCATTGCCCGTGATATACACTGTTGTATATTGGGTGTATATCACGGGCATATTGCTTTGTTTAACACACCCCCGCAGTCATAGCGGGCGGTTTTTGAATACTGAGACTGTCCCTAAAATCTTCAAAGAGTACCGAGGGAAGACCCTTTATAAAGATGTCTGCAACTTGATATCTTGACGAGACATGACATACGCGTACCTGCCCCCGAGCAACTTTTTCACGGACAAAGTGAATGTCCATTTCGATAGGCTTAGTGCGTTGGTGCTGAACCGGATTACCTGAGAGGTAGATGGCACTAACATTATCACAATAAACTAAGGTTGCCTTCTGAATGGGGAAATGAAGCTCTAAAAGCAAGTTACGTAACCAACATGATTCTGAGACCACATTACCTACCCCTCGATATTTCGCCTCGGCACTTGAGCACGATAGAGTTGCCTGACGCTTTGCAGACCAGGAGACCAAGTTGTTGCTAAAGAACATACAATAGCCAGACGTAGACCGTCTGGTATCCGGACAACCACCCCAATCTGCATCTGTGTATGAGACAAGTGTGGATGTCGATGAAGGATACAAATGTAAACCATAGTCCAGTGTACCCTGAATATACCGAATGATACGTTTGAATGCATTCATGTGCTCAACTCTGGGATCATGCATAAATAAACACACCTGCTGAACAACATACGTAATATCCTAGTTTGGTAAAGGTAAGATACTGAAGAGCCCTTGCAAGACCGCGATAGCGGGTCAGATCCTCATAAGGGACGCCGACCGCGGCACCATGTTTGGGCTTAGTATCAACTGGAGTGGAAGTGGACTTATAGGATGACATCCCAGCCCTCTCGATGATCTCAGCCGCATACTTTCTTTGAGACAAAAACAAACCATCTGAATGACGCTTGACAGCAATCCCCAAAAAGTAACTCAATGGCCCTAAGTCTTTCATAGCAAACTCAGAACTGAGCATGTCCATGATAGACTGGAGTAAGGCATCAGAAGAAGCAGTCAAAATGATATCATCCACATACAACAGAATGTAGGCCAATGACGAACCACGACGGTAGATGAATAAGGAATTATCTGACTTGCTTTGAGTGAACCCAATAGTCGAAATAAAGTCAGCAAACCTCGTATACCAGGCCCATGGAGACTGCTTAAGCCCATATAATGACTTCTTCAACAAACAGACATGATGAGGACGGTTGGGATCCCTGAAACCCAACGGCTGATGCATATAGACTGTTTCCTTGAGATCACCATGTAGGAAAGCATTCTTGACATTCAACTGATGAATAGGCCAAGTCTTTGAAAGAGCCAAGATAAGCACAATGTGAATGGTAGCCGGCTTGACCACCGGACTAAATGTCTCCCCACAATCTATCCCAACCTGCTGAGTCTTACCATCCCCCACAAGCCGCGCCTTATGTCGAGCAAAGGACCCATCAGAATTCTCCTTATGAGCAAAAATCCACATAGACCTGATAACATTAATACCAGATGGACGGAGCACCAACTCCCACGTCTTATTATCAGTAAGAGCATTATATTCATCAGTCATAGTAGTTTTCCAATTTGGGTCGTTTAAGGCGGACACAGGATTACGGGGCAAGGGGGATTTAGAGACATTAGAATGTAAATTAAAATGTCTTTTAGGTGTAAAAATACCCCGCTGACTACGAGTGACCGGTCTATGACTCGAGGAAGAATTGAGTGAATTTTGGGAATTTGCTAGGCTCAGAACGGACTGGCCAGCAGGCAGTGGGCCTGCTGGCCCAACACTGGACGCAGGAGCTACTGGGCCGAGAATGGTAACATGGACTGGACCAGTTCCGGTGGTGGGCCGGGCGGCCCAATCATCGGCGGCCCGGTGAGAGAGGACTCGGGCGTGGCCGACCGAGACGTGCCAGTGGGACAAGCGGGCAGTGGGACAAGCGGGCAGTGGGCCCGCTGGAGAGTTTTGGGTGCGGGAGAAGTCCAAAAAATGCCGAATAATATACGGGGATATTTGGTCATCCAAAAAATTATACGAACTAGGCTCGGGAGTATGAACTTTCGTAAAAGGAAATTGGGTTTCATCAAAAATGACATGGCGATTAATTATGATTTTCTTGGAGGATAAATCAAAGCATTTGTAATCACGATGATTAGACGGATAACCCAAAAACACACACGGAGTAGACCGAGCCTGAAGTTTGTTAATTGTGGTGGATGAAAATAACGGATAACACAAGCACCCAAAGACCCGAAGATGAGAATAAGACAGGTTCTTATTATTTAAGATTTGAAGGGGGAAGAATATGTCAGACCTTTGGAAGGAATTATGTTAAGGAGATATGTCGTCATTTGTAGAGCATGATGCCAAAAATATGGGGGTATGGAAACATGAATTAAGAGAGTTCGGACAATATTATTTATGGAATGAATTTTGCGTTCGGCTTTCCCATTTTGTGAAGATGTATGAGGACACGAAAAATGAAAATTGATCCCATTATTAGCACAAAACTCCCGAAACTCCCTATTGTCATACTCTTTCCCATTATCACATTGAATATTTTTTATTTCTCTTTCGAATTGGGTACGAATGAACGCTCTAAATTTTATGAAGACTGAAAACACTTGTGATTTATTCGCAATTGGAAACGTCCACAAAAATTTAGAATAATCATCTAAAAAGAGAACATAATATCGATGACCCAAGGAACTAAGAACAAGAGACGTCCATAGGTCGCTATGAATAATATCAAATGGCATTGAAGTATGAGAATTTGAGTCTACAAATGGCAACTTAACAATTTTTTCTAACGAACAAGATTGACAAATTAGAGTACGACTCATACCCTTACACGAAATAAAACTATTTTTATCTAAAGCTGATAAAATAGAGGATCCCGGATGACCAAGGCGAGCATGCCACAAGGAAGGAGAAATGGCTGAAAAGGCTGATGGCCAAGCTTGACTTGATGGACTGAAATCGGGCATGATAGGATACAGATCCCCCCTACTATCACACCTCATGAGATGACTCCCCGTTTTGAAATCCTTCATAGAGAAACCAAACGGATCAAATTCAACAGAAATGGAATTGTCAGTGGTGAACTTTCGGACAGACACTAAGTGTTTAATCAATTTGGGGGCATGTAAAGTATTTTTCAAGATAAGGGGTGGATTGGGGGGAGACAACGTTTTCTGACCATAACCCTGAATTGGAATAGAGTTGCCATTACCAACAATTATACCCCGAGGGGTGCTCAAATTGGAATAAGATGAGAGAGTACCTGAATCGGAAGTCATGTGGGTAGTGGCACGGTGTCCATATACCAATTTGGGTCCGGTTGAGTCAACCCCAATATGTGCATCGTAGCCTCGATATCGGTCTGAGTGGGGCATCTCTGCGTGGTGGGCTTGCAGAGGTCGAGGCCCAAGTATTCCAGGACGGGACTGAATTGGGTCGTAGCTGCCGGGCCACTGGCCAGTGGGCCGCCACTGCTGATTGTTGGGCCTGAAAGGCTGGCCAACCCACTGGCTGCTGGGATTTGCTAGAAAGTAGGGGCTGTTGGCCCACGGCCCACTGCTGGGACCAGGGGGTGGTGGGCCACTGTTCACTGGACAGGGCCCACTGCCTGCTTGTTGACCACCGGAACCGCCGCGGTTGCCCTTGCGGTTTTTGTTATTATTCTTACGATTATTTTTCCCGCCACCATGAGCATGGTTTTGGTCTGAATTATCAACAAAACCCGAAGAACTTGGGGAGGATGCCATCATGACGACGGGGCTTGCTCCGGTAGCCGCCTTTTTAGCCAAACCGACTTCTTCCAAAGTAAGCATGGAGCGGGCTTGATAAAAGGCGGGAAGAGAGTTGCTTTGACGAAGGAGAGTTCCAACACCATTATAGGCCTTCGAAAGGCCGGCAACCAATTATAGAACTAGACGATTATTTGTTACAGGTGCGCCAACATTACGGAGTTGATCCGCCAACTCCTTGAGTTTCTTGCAATATGCAGAGACGTTTGGAAATTCGTCCATGCAAACTAGAGAGAATTCCTGCTCGAGTATGATGACACGTGAATGTTGGTTATCTTGAAATATGTCACGCAATCTATTCCAGGTGGCCATAGTCGTGGTATCCAGCTCAATAATCATCTGTAAAAGGTCAACCGAAATAGTAGAATAGATCCACTGGAGAACGGTAGCATCAAGAGTAATCCATAACTGAGGATTCTCCGCGGGAAGAGGTGTAGCGGGAGGAATGATGTGATGAATAACTTGATGAGAGATAGCGTGAATTTTAAACAATTCTGCCCACGTCGCATATTGGACGTTTTCCATCTCAAACACAATAGGGATACTGTTCTTGACGTTAGAAACCATGAGGGTAGGATGATAATTGTTCTTAGACATATTAAAAGAACAAAGAAAGAGGGGAAATTTGGGAATAGTAATAGAGATTTGGAGAGCGGAAGTCGACTTTTGGAAGAGAAAACCCGAGGGGGGGGGTTTCAGCCGAAGTGTACAAAATTTTGGGAGAGAAATTTTTTTAGACCTAGTCTCTCTGATACCATAAAAGAAATAATCCCCTTGATTATTTTCATTAATTGAAAAGGTATATATACAAGTTACAAAATAGGAGAATCCTATTCCTATTCCTAAAATCTTATTCTACCATAATTCTAACTCTACAATTATGGTAAGTGTATAATCCTAATTTAGTTAACAAATACACTACAATATACTACACATATACTTTCCTAATATACAATATTCTTACAATGCCTAGTAGCCACTGTTACCGTGCTGGGCCTGGGCTGTGGTAAGCCCATTGTCGAAATACCACTACATTGCCCGTGATATACAATGATGTTTATTAGGTGTATATCACGGGCATATTGCTTTGTTTAACACCTTAAACAAGCTTCTAGAGCTTAGTTTTAAGTGGGGCTCTCTTTGAGTTTGGTTTCCTTACTTATAAGTCTGATTCATATCTGTTTATTCGTATGCACGGAAATCACATTACACTAATTTTAGTGTATGTAGATGATCTTATTGTCACTGGAAGGTCCTCTCATTTCATCGATGATCTTATATCTAAGTCAGCTGCAACTTTTGCCCTAAAAGATTTGGGGTCTCTTCACTATTTTTTGGGCATTAAAGTCACTAAACCGTCCCAAGGTCTCTCATTATGTCAATCTAAATATATACAGGATTTTCTCACTCTAGCTTCTATGGACGGTGCCAAACCTATTTCTACTCCTATGGTTAGTGGTCTTTAGTTGTCTAAAATGGCAGCCCATCTTTTAACAATCTAGAGTTGTATAGAAGCATAGCTGGGGCTTTACAATATATCATCATAACAATGCCTGATATTTCTTTTGCGGTTACTAAGTTATGTCAATTTACGTATGATCCGAGGGAGGTTCATTTTATAGCTATGAAGAGACTTCTTCGGCACTATTCTATCTTGGTCTTTTTATCTGTCCATCCTCCTTATTTGGCATTAATGTATTTTCAGATGCTGATTGGACGAATTGCCTTGATGATCGTCGATCCACACATGGTTATTATATATTCCTTCATCATAATCTTGTCTCTTGGTGTTCCAAGAAGAAACAAATGACTGCTAGATTGAGCACTGAGTTTGAATATAGAGGACTAGCAGTAGAAACAATTGAGATAACATGGTTGCAAAGTCTTCTTAAGGAGCTTGGTATTATGCTACCTGTGACACCACGCTTATGGTGTGATAATTATATGCGACATAGCTTACTGCTAATCCCGTTTTCCATGCTCGTACAAAGCACATCGATCTTGATTTTCACTTTGTTCATGAAAAGGTCGCCTTAAAGGATTTGGAACTTCATTTCATAAACTCAATTGATCAAGTGTCTGATATCCTAACTAAGAGCCTTTCAACAAGACATTTCTAATTTCTCCGAGACAAGCTTATTGTGGCAGTTCCACAGCTGCACTTGCAGGGGTATGTTAGGATAGATATTCCAAAAGGATAAAATATTTATGTATATCAAAAGTACAGTGTTTGAATTTAAATGTATCCAAGTGTAGTTGTAATACTTGATAGGATATATCCTAGTCAAAAGTTAGAGTCCTGTTATAACTCTAAAACATATAGCTTCAGTTGTATATATAGAGGTCACAACCTTTTGCAGTTGAATGTGAAAAACTAATTCTCTATTCCAATCTTTAATACTTTCACTCCCTCCGTCCCATATTACTTGGCATAGAATAATTTCCATTAGGAATTCCTTTCATTATTCACAATATATATAGCTGTACAAAGGTTGATTCCTAATATGGTACGAATCCTAACTTACCTTACAAAGGTTGATTCCTAATATAATTAGAATCCTAAGTTACCTTAAATATACATCTATCATAATTACAAAATATACAGAGAATATTCGATGAATATTCGCTAATACTCCCCCTCAGACGGAGCGGGAGGAGGCCGAACGCTAAGGCTGGATCGGAAGTCGGTGAAGAAGAAGATCGTCGCGGTAGTCCCTTTGTGAAGATGTACGCATACCGATAAGAGGAAGGCACGTGTAATATTTTGACCTGACAACGGGCAACCTTCTCTCGCACAAAGTGGATATCCATCTCAATATGCTTAGTCCGCTGATGTTGGACCGGATTATGAGACATATAGATGGCAGATATGTTGTCACAATAGACTATAGACGCCTTGCAGAGTGGACACTGGAGTTCCAAAAGAAGATTTCGGAGCCAACATATATCAGCAACTACGTTAACAACACCGCGATATTCTGCTTCAGCACTCGAACGGGAAAGTGTGGCCTGCCGCTTGGCGGACCATGAAATAAGATTATCCCCAAGAAATACACAGTACCCTGAGGTGGAGCGACGTATGTCGGGGCATCCTTCCCAATCTGCATCCGTGTAGGCAAGTAGCTTGGTTGGGGCAGAGGGGTATAGATGTAATCCGAAGTCTAGTGTGCCCTTAACGTATCTGATAATACGTTTGAGTACGACAAAATGGGACTCTCGGGGGTCGTGAATGAACAGACACACCTGCTGAACGGCATATGCAATATCAGGCCTGGTGAATGTAAGATACTAATGAGCACCTGCTAGACTCCGGTATAGAGTGGGATCAGAAACTGGCGCACCGTCATTGGTACTAAGCTTGGATTTTGAGTCCACCGGAGTTGGCATAATTTTACAATTTGCCATCTTGGCCCTATACACTATCTCTTCTGTATACTTACGCTGACACATGAGCATAGTGGTTGCATATCTGGTCACCGATATACCCAAAAAATAACTTAGCTTGCCCAAGTCAGTCATAGCAAATTCAATTTTGAGTAGAGCAATGATTTCATTCTTCAACCCGTCAGATAAGGCAGTAAGAACAATGTTATCGACATATAATAGCAAATATGCAGTGCTGCTACCTCGATGAAAAGTGAAGAGAGAGGTATCACACCTGCTACATACAAAACCAATCTGCAGAAAATACCTGACGAACCGATCATACCAAACGCGGGGTGCCTGTTTCAATCCATACAATGACTACCTGAGACGACACACAAACTGCGGAGCTGCTGGATGAACAAAGCCAGGAGGCTGATGCATGTACACAGTCTCTTTCAAATCCCCATGAAGAAACGCATTCTTGACATCAAGCTGATGAATCGGCCAATGCATACCCATAGCAATACTGAGAATAGTCCGATTAGTGGCCGGTTTAACAACCAGACTGAATGTCTCACCACAATCAATACCCTCCTACTGATTAGTGCCATTGGCAACTAGTCTTGTCTTATACCTCTCTAAGCCACCACTGTCTCTGAACTTGTGACGAAATAGCCACATACACCGGATAACATTCACACCAGCTATTCTAGGTACCAAATCCCAAGTGTTCTGCTTGGTTAAAGCGTTAAATTCCTCACACATGGCCGTATTCTAATTTGGGTCCAGTTTTGCTAGTTTTGGATTTTTTGGAATGGGTGATAAGGTTTGTGTGGAGAGATTGAAGTGAACATTGGGTTTGAAGATTCCGTGTTATGCATGAGTCTCTATGCGATGAGAAGGCAGTGGTGGTGGGTCGGGACTGTGAGGTTGTTGGTCCACTGGTTCTGGACCAGTGGGCAGCAGTTCACTGGTTGCTAGACTATGGGACTGGGAGGCTGCGGGACTGGCTTCTGTTGGTGCAGGAGAAATTGCGAGGGGTGCAATAGGTTGATGGCATGGAAGTGGAGGCAGCAGTGGTGGGGACAGGGTAGTGTCCACTGCCAGAACAGATGGCAGCGGTATTGTCCTTTGCCGGAGACACATCGACTGGAGTAGAGGAGACATAGGAGACTCATCGAGAAAAGTGTAATCCATTGTTTGGAATTTTCGAAGGTTTGAAAAAGGAAAGGTTGTCTCGTTAAAGGTGAAGTGACGGGAGACGATGATTTTTCGAGTGGCAATGTCATAGCACAAGTAGCCCCGATGATTAGGAGACAAACCAAGGAAGACACATGGCAGAGTGCGAGGGGCAAGTTTGTGGGGTAGCATAAGCATCCAAAAATACGTAGGTGATCATATGATGGCTGCCTACGGTATAGGATTTCGGTATGGGTCTTGTTTTGGAGTGTGCTAGTTGGTAAAATATTTAGAAGGAATTCTATCATTTTGACAGCATATACCCAAAAAGGCGGTGGTAGGTAGGCATGAAACAGAAGTGTGCAGACCATGTTATTGATGGTATGTATAATTCTTTCAACCTTTCCGTTTTGTGAAGAAGTATAGGGACAAGAAAAACGGAAAACCATGCCTTGTTTAGAAAAGAAATTGTGAAATGTCGAGTTATTAAATTCACGTCAATTATCACATTGGAATGATTTAATAGGTTTTTCAAATTGTGTCTTAATGAATTTTTGAAACTCGATGAATTTTGCATAAACTTCAGATTTGAATTTCAGTGGGTAAATGCAGACAAAATGTGAAAAATCATCCAAGAATACAAGATAGAATTTATGACCCAAAGAGCTAACAATCGGAGATGTCCACAAATCAGCATGAACAATATCAAAGGGAGAAAAAGTAACACTGTTTGATGACATAAATGGAAGACGAGTATGTTTGCCTAGTGGACAAGAAAAACAGTGTTGGGCAATTTTCCCATTATTACATTGGATACGCTTAGAAGTCCTAAGAAAAGTAAAAACTGGGTCTCCGGGGTGTCTGAGTCTGTTGTGCCAAGTGGAGGGAGAGATTGCCGTAAGGGATATAGGTGCTTGCGGTCTGAAAGCGGAAGACTGAGTGAATGGGTAGAGGTCTCCCACACTATTGCAGTGTGTAAGAATTTTCCCCGTATTGAGTCCCTTCACAGAAAAACCAAAAGGGTTAAATTCGACAGACACAGAATTATTGCTAGTGAATTTTCTAACAGAGATTAAGTTTTTAATTATGTTAGGTGTGTATAGGACGTGGTTTAGGGAGAAAGGCGGGTGTGGATGTTTGATGTGTGTGTTACCGTAACCCTCAATTGGAATGCGATAACCATTGCCGAGAGTAATAAATTGAGGACACTTTAACCGACGTAGTTGAGATAGGTTACCTGACGACCGAGTGAGATGAGAAGTGGATCCGGTATCCATGTACCAATTGTCGTCGGGTTGTTGAAGGTTCACGGTGGTGTAGGCCTAGCCCAAATCAGTCGGGGCCAGCCGGGCCTTGGGCGCTGCATTGCGATTCTTTATTGCTTTGCGACCGCAACCAGAGTTGTTGCGATTCTTCGCTTCGCCGCTTTGGTGGGCTCGCACGGTGGGCTGGGGGGGGCCCAAGAGGCCGATCGACCAAGGGCTGCTAGAACCGGGCCCCCTGCGGTCGGGTACGGGCATGCGGGCGAGGCCCGATTCCGCCTGGTTGGACCACCACCGCCGCTTTGGTTGGACCACCTGCCGCTTTGGTTGGACCACTGCTGCTGCTGCTGCTGTAGTTGTTGTTGTCCAGTCCACTGGTTGCTTTGGCCTTTTCCACGGCCCTTGCCTTTGTTGTTGCGACCTCTGCCGCCACGACCTCCGCCACCGGCTTTCTCTTCGCTTTGGACATCTTTGTGATGGCCGGTTGCCTTCTTGGCCGCAGTGTTGCCATCCCGTGAACGGCTAACGCCTTTTGATTATGTTCCTCTTATTTAGCACGTCTAGTTTCTTCCAACAATAGTTGTGAACGTGCCTTGTTGAAACTTGGGAGAGGGTCGGCTTGTTGAATCATTGTTGCGAGTGTGTCATATTCACCTTTTGGTAAACCCGCAACAAGTTAAAGCACCATCTTGGTTTCTGAAATAAAAGTCCCGACGTTGGATAGTTGATCGGTTATGAGTTTCAGTTGCTTACAATATTCGGACATGTTGTTAAAATTCTCGAGGCGGGTATTATTGAATTACTCTTCCAATTATACGGCCCGAATATTTTTATTGTCCTGAAATATTTCTTCTAGCCGGACCCAAAGTTCACATGCCGTAGCACCTGTTTTCATGATAGTGCACAACAGGTCTTTGGAGATGGTGCCGTAGATCCATTGTTTGACGATGACGTCAAGACGACGCCAGATTGAGTCTGTAACATCGGTGGGATGAGGAACAAATTCGTCAATATGATTTATTTCCCTTAGGGATTCTTTTCATTATTCACAATATATATAGTTGTACAAAAGTTGATTCCTAATATGGTACGAATCCTAACTTACCTTACAAAGGTTGATTCCTAATATAATTAGAATTCTAAGTTACCTTAAATATACATCTATCATAATTATAAAATATACAGAGACTATTCGGAGAATATTCGCTAATATTCCCCCTCAGATGGAGTGGGAGGAGGCCGAACGCTAGGGCTGGATCGGAAGTCGGTGAAGAGCTATCGCGGTAGTCCCTTTGTGAAGATGTCTGCATAATGATAAGAGGAAGGCACGTGTAATATTTTGACCTGACCACGGGCAACCTTCTCTCGCATAAAGTGGATATCCATCTCAATATGCTTAGTCCGCTGATGTTGGACCGGATTATGAGACATATAGATGGCAGATATGTTGTCACAATAGACTATAGACGCCTTGCGGAGTGGACACTGGAGTTCCAAAAGAAGATTTCGGAGCCAACAGATCTCAGCAACTACGTTAGCAACACCGCGATATTCTGTTTCAGCACTCGAACGGGAAAGTGTGGCCTGCCTCTTGGCGGACCATGAGATAAGATTATCCCAAAACATCCACACCTGCCGCTATATGTCTCATAATTCGGTCCAACATCAGCGGACTAAGCATATTGAGATGGATATCCACTTTGTGCGAGAGAAGGTTGCCCGTGGTCAGGTCAAAATATTACACGTGCCTTCCTCTTATCAGTATGCAGACATCTTCACAAAGGGACTACCGCGACAGCTCTTCACCGACTTCCGATCCAGCCTTAGCGTCCGGCCTCCTCCCGCTCCGTCTGAGGGGGAGTATTAGCGAATATTCTCTGTATATTTTGTAATTATGATAGATGTATATTTAAGGTAACTTAGGATTCTAATTATATTAGGAATCAACCTTTGTAAGGTAAGTTAGAATTCGTACCATATTAGGAATTAACCTTTGTACAACTATATATATTGTGAATAATGAAAGGAATCCCTAAGAGAAATTATTCTATCTTTCAATACCATTGTTGGTTGCTCCCCAAATCATTTTGTCATCTCCGATAGTAATATGAGGAATGAAGATATTGAGGATTTCCATTATCTAATCAGGGATTAGGAAGGGAGATGGAAGAAGTGTCCAACCTTCCACCACAGAACAAGGAGCCAACTTCCATATTTGCATCATGTGGGTTAAGGACCCCTGAATCATACTTTTGATAGAGTTATGGTGAGGGATCCAGTTATCAGTTATGAAGTTAACTCTTTTTCCTTTATGGACAATTCATTTGGATGAAAGTTTTTCAATTTTGAAGAATGCATTTTCAGATATTGGATCTAGGCTTTCTGGGAACGTGGTTATAGTTGCAGTGCTTGGCTAAAGCATTTTAGCCCAAAGGTAGTCGGGTTTATGGAAGAGTCTCCAGACTAGATACAATGCAGAACTTTATTCTTAAGTTCAACCTTCTGAATACCTAGGCCCTTGACTTTTAGGTCTGGCCACAATTTCCAACCCAGTCATGTGTATTTCTTTTTTTTATTAGTAGTACTCTAGATAAACTTTCTTTGAATTCTATTAATGATATTCAGAGTTTTGCCAGTGAGCTTAGTGAATTACATAACATGGTTAGGAATGCTACTCTGGAAAGCCTTAGCAAGAACAATTTTAATTTTTAAATCTTTAAGCACATAAAATAAAGTGAGAGAGTAACTCGTGAAGTATGACATTTAAATGATATACCCTTTTTCTATTTTTTTTTAGGGAGGGAGGGGTAAGAGGAGAGCACTTGATGTATTGTATAGTTGTATCAAAATTATTTTTTTACACTACTAAGAAATGTGATGTGATAATTAGGATCTCTTCATCTTTAAATAAGGATAGCTCAGATTATAATACTGGGAATGATGAATCTTATGATAGTTTATTCTCTTCATTATAAAATATTTCAAATAAATTTTGTATAAGGCAAAATTTGTATAAGACAGCTGCATGAATTATGATGAGACACGTGGAGTATAATGCTGAATCAAACCCACGTCAGATTACAGCACTCCCGGTTTGATATGCATGGTACCGGGAGAGACATAAGCAAATTCGATACTGGTATTAAAGAAGGCTAAGAGTCATTTGCATCGTAACAGACGACCGTTACTAAAAACGATTGCACAACTTCCAATGACCTTTTAATGAGATTAATTGAGAGATTGATTGTCTAATTATTACAACATTCATTCTCCTGCATTTATGAGGGCATATTTCATGAGTTGTATACCTGTGTAGCTCATGTATAAATAGGGTATATTATTTTATTGTAACCCATCAGATTCTTGCTATTAAAAATACTTATATTCTCTTGATTTATGTGCTTTCATACAAGTTATCGTCACTTTTGCTCCGAAGCTATCTCAAGGCTCATGTTAATTGCTGCTCACTTTGTCTTATTATTATTATTATTATTTAACTTAAGCGTAATTCGTATCTAACGTGTCACTTGAGATCTCATGGATGAAACGATAACCCTATGTGAGAAAGCCATACGAGAATCTTCAAATGGCGCATGGATGAAACGCAGAAAGCCATGAGAATCGCAAATAAGTGCATAATTGGAGCATATGAAGCAATTTCAAGAGGAATTCAAGTCCAGAAATGCTAGTAGTACTCCGACAAGAGAACCGGACCCTCCACTAAATACACATGGAGAGATCGGTGGTGATCAAGGCAAAACCGATGATAACCAAGGCAGGTCTGCAAATGGTGGTTCAAAGAGCTAAGTCCCTAAAAACTCGTTCTAGGAGAAGGTCTTGAAATTTATGAAGGACATGACCAGCAAAGTTGATACCAATGTAGAGAATGCGGAGAAAAGTGCCTAGCTCTTCCGATACCAATTCAGTCAAATACCAGGGACTCCGCCCGTGGCTAACAGTTTGAATGTGAAGAAGTATATTCAATTGGTGTATAAGTTATAGGCTGCACCGAATTAATACCCAAAAGGTTCAAAATGCCTTTTGTGGCAAGTTATGATGGGACTACCGATCCCCAAGAGCATATCCTGGCCAATACTACGGTCGTGAAGAGGAACAATCTACGAGAACACGAGATAAAATCGATTCTGATTAAAAAGATTGATGAGACTCTTGCGAAGGGAGCTCTGACATGGTATTTATAATACCCCGAGCATTAGATCGTCTTATTCACCCAACTTGCAGACATGTTCATAAAGGCTTATGCAGGGGCCGGGAAGGTGAAAACACGTAAGGCGAATATCTTACGCATTGCGCAAGGAGAATCAGAACTCCTAAGGGACTTTGTTACATGGTTTCAGAAGGAGCGAATTCTGTTACCAGTAGTCTAGGACGAATGGGTTGCAGAGGCTTTCACGAAAGGGTTGAATTCGATAGGCTCGGATGCCTCCTGAAAGCTCAAAGAAAATCTATTAGCGTTCTAGGATACCACTTGAGAAGACGTGCACAACCGGTATGAGTCCAAAATCCGGATTGAGGATGATATGCTTGGAGCTAAGGCTGGTAGCATCTTTGCAAAGGCGGAGAAAGGGAATTCCTCAAAGAACCGATATCAACCTTATCCTCCTACCGGAAAGCAGTGAGGGGGACGGGGTTTCGCTCTTTTGTTAAATCAAATAACAATGGAGGTTTTGGACGAAACAATCAAGGATCTGGGAGTTCTGAGAAAAATAACTCATCCAAGGGTACCAGATATCTAAAATTATCCGAATACAACTTCAGTATCGATGAAGATCAGATGGTGGCGGTATTGATGACTCATCTAGTGTCTCGACCATCGAAACTATTGCAATCTGATTTGAGTAAAAAAGATCAGTCCGTCTGATGTGATTTGCATGGCACTCACGGACATTTGATTGTGAACTACAGACATCCGCGAGAAGAGGTGGTAGGAATGCTAAGAAGGGGCTATCTCTGAGAGTATCTGAGTGAAAGAGCTCAAAATAATTATGAGCGGGGACCACCCACAAAAGGAAAGTGTAATCTGGCTGCGCTGCAACATGGCATAAACATGATATATGGCGGATGAATGATTTCCGCTACATCTTTCATGATGGCTAAAAAGACGAAAATCTCTATGACCCGGGAAAAAGGTTCCAGGAGATACCTGACGAATATACTATAACGTTCACCAAAGAAGATGATGCCGATGTAATATTTCCTCATAACGATGCACTGATAATCACGATGCCTATTGATTGCTTCCAGGTCATAAGGATTCTAATTGATCCTGGAAGATCAGCTAACATAATTAGGCTGAATGTGGTGGAAGAAATGAATATGACAGATAAAATAGTTCGGCTGCCAGAACGTTTTCAAGTTTCAACATGTCAAGTGAAACCACAAAAGGGAAGTAGACTTACCGGTGGACGCGATGGGGTTATCAACATGAAAAGGTTTTACGTCCTTAGTAGGGATATAAGGTACAACGCAATATTTAGAAGACCGTGAATACATGATATGATGGCGATCCAACCTTTTTCTATTTTTTAGGGAGGGAGGGGTAAAAGGAGAGTACTTGACATATTGTGTAGTTTTATCAAAATTATTTTTACACTACTAAGAACTGTGATGTGATAATTAAGATCTCTTCATCTTTAAATAAGGATAGCTCATATTATAATACTGAGAATGATGAATCTTTTGATAGTTTATTCTCTTCATTATAAAATATTTCGAATAAATTTTGTATAGGACAAAATTCGTATAAGACAGTTGCACGAATTATAGTGAGGCACGTGGAGTGTAATGCTGAATCAAACCCACGTTAGATTACATCACTCCCGGTTTGATATGCATGGTACCGGGAGCGACATGAGCAAAGTCGGTACCGATATTAAAGAAGGCTAAAAGTTGTTTGCATCGTAATGGACGGTCGTTACTAAAACCGATCGCACGACTTCCAATAACCCTTTAATGACATTTATTGAGAGATTGATTGTTCAATTATTACAACATTCATTCTCTTGTATTTATGAGGGCATATTTCATGGGTTGTGTACCCGTGGAGCTCATGTATAAATATGGCATATTATTCTATTGTAACTCATCAGATTCTTGCTATTAAAAAATACTTACTGATATTCTCTTGATTTCTATGCTTTCATACAAGTTATCATCACTTTTGCTCAGAAGCTATCTCAAGGCTCATGCTAATTGCTGCTTACTTTGTCTTATTATTATTTAACTTAAGCGTAATCCTTATTTAACGTGTCACTTGAAATCCACGTGTCTTTGACCACATATACAAATTCAACTGTACCATTTTACGGGTAAACAAATTTAAATTAATCGATATAGTGAAGGTAAACTTTGCATAACTTGTTTTAAAAATGAAAAAGCTGAAGGAAGAAGTATATCGAAATTATTGCCACGTCAAACATCGTTTTCTACGTTGATACATTAAATAAAAGCAAAAAAGGTTAAGCTTATCATAACTTGTTTAAAAATAAAATTGAAGGAACTAGCTTATAAAAATTATTGCCTCGTGAAACAATTTATCGTCGCTATCCCTCAAGTTTGCTTTTGGGAGTTCAATGGAGAAGATCGTAGAATTAGTTATATGCACTCTCATCCTTTTCATTATCAACTTTGTGCCACGAGCATCACGCAAAGTGTCCAACCTTTTTCCATGGAATATTAATAAAAATTATTTAATTTTACTTAATACTGAAGTTAGTTTATAAAAAAAGAAACAAAAAAAAAAAAAAAAGAAATTATAGGATGAGATTTCATTTTGCTTCTTTCACCTTTATTTTGTGTTTTCGCCCAACTATCGTATCCGTGTTTGTTGGCTTTTTTCAAATCAATTGATTAAAGGATATTTACAAACTGACATATGATAATTTTTGTGATTAAACTTATTAGGATTTTACTTATAAGTGTTTATTCGACATGTTTATCAACCTAGTTTAAACTTATTAGGATTTTGCGTAATGTTTATTTTCCAGTATATTATCTAGAGTATATACTATCACACACACAACACACACACACATATATATTACATAAAAACGAATAAAGCAACCAGATATCAAATAAGAAGAAATTAGATCCCAATTATGAATATTACTATAGAAATGCATACACTGAGGAAACCAATATAGGTTACAAAAAATTATTTCAATTCTAATACAATAATAAAATAATTAAACAATTAAAGTATTGCACGTGGAGAGAAATAAATGTTCATAAAATTTTCTATTGTTGACCACCAAAGAATGTAGTGCAGCTAGGGGTGTCAAAACAATTTCAAAAATCGACCAAACCGAACTTAATCGAATCGATATTAAGATTTTTTAAAAATAAAATCGAGGTTCCTAATATTAACTTATAACCATACATAATAACTAGGTTGATTTTCTCTTTTATAAAAAAATATCAAAAAATACCGAACCAAATATATATATATATATATATATATATATATATATATATATATATATATATATATATATATATATATATATATATATATATATTCGGTGTTCTGTCTCCAACAAGAAGGTAAATTTTTACTCTTCTTCCTTTTCTTTCCTTTTATATTTTGTGATGTTTAGTCAAATCTAATCTTATACTCTCCCTTCAATATAATCATATTTGAACCATATTTTGTTTATAGTCACACTATTTAATTTTTCGTTAATTAATTTTATTATATAAAATAATGGAAACTTCATTTTTTTGTTCTTTACAGATGTAGAGTTATAGTGCAGTTTTCATAATTTCATGGCGTAAAGTATGATTATTGTTGATTTGTCATTTGATGTTGTGCTGCCTTGCTACCTTCTAGTTGCTAGTTACATTTGTATCCCATTAATTTATATAGCTTTTAATAACTTTATGCTAAGTATAATTTTTTGGAAGAAACAAAAAGGATTACATAGAGCTTAAGGACCGAGATCTGAAGCCAAAAAGTTAGATTACTCATTCTATTATATATGAATCAGTATTTTTTATAATATTGTAAAAGTTGACGTTTTGTAAATAAATTACCGAAAATTAACCAAATTGTACCGATACGGAAGAGAAACCGAAATGATTGGTATGGTTTTGAAAAGTTTAATTTTGATTATATTAGTAAATTAATCGAAATATTGATATGGTATAATTTTTTCAAAAATAAATGACCGAATCGTACCATTGACACCCCTAAGTGCAGCGGATGGGGCTGCTCCTCCCTTAATCAGAGGTCTCGGATTCGAGTCCTGATTATGGAAAAATTTGTTGGAAATTTGCCTTTGGAAGGGAGGTGCGTCCACCCATATTTAAAGAATTAAACACTAGTGTTTCGCATGTTGGAGGCTTTGTCTCTTCTCACATGCATGATCTACGAAGTGAGTAGATGACCGTAGGGCCAAGAATCGTAAAATTTCGTTGAGAAATGAAAGAGATATTGGTCCACGAAGTAAGGTGTTTGAGGCATGAAAATATGGTGTGGGACAAATCTACCACATCGGTGGGAATAGGAAGAATTGCTCTCTATATAAGTCTCTAATTTGGTAAAGGGTTTGGGACCCCAAGGGGTATCCCATGTGTTTAAAGGAGGGAGGACCTAGATGTGCTTGGGTTCAAGGCTAAGTCCACACGCGCGCCACCGCCGCCCTCCCGTCTGGTCCGGTCTCGGGCTCGGGTCGTGGGTGTGGGGACTTTCTGATATTATCTTTTTGGACCTCAAATTGCTTAATATTTACAGTTTGGTCCCTAGAGTTTCTGAAAAGTTGATTTTGGGAGTGACGGAAGGCAGATGGCTGTTAACTACTCCATTAACAACCCTCCTTCAATGACCTTAATCAGCCCTCCTTCAAGGCCATGAACATCCACACTAATGGCATTAAACCTGCTATTTACAGCCCTCCTAATGGCCATTAACAGCCATGTTTTGGGCAGTTGAACAACCCCTCCTCCATGCTATATATTGAGCCTCCTTTGGCTTAATTCGTGACTGGAAAACAGAAGAGACATACACAGAAATATAGCATATACAACACGTAAACATTGCACTTTCAGTGAACTAAAACACTACCAAACAGTGACGAAAAATAGTGAGGAAAGACACTCATATACATAACATATACACAACAGAGACACATTATATACACAGAGACAAAATAGAAGAGAAGATAGAAACTCTTCCTTTCTTTTCCATATCTTCAGCAAGTCTATTCATATTTGTTTTCTTCGTTAGGTTCAACCTATTGACTTTGTAGGGTTGAGATTAAAGTGTTGTTTTATCTTGGGAGACTATTGCCCGCTAACGTAAAAGCATATATACGGGGCAATCTTGTCTTAAGGACAGAGGGCAATCACTCGACTCAACACACAACGTTGTAACCATCCAGATTTAGTTATTTCTTAATTTCAGGTTATCAAGATTCAAGACACAACAAGCTTGCGACAGTTTTGAAGATTGGCCTATTTGTTCAACAAGATTCAATTTTTGAATATTGAATATTTGTTTATCCTTTCGAACACTTGTAATAGTTATTTACTTCCCGTACTGCTTTATAAAGTACAACAGAGTACCAACAATTTAAGACAAGATTGTATTCTATTAGTCTTCAAAATATGTCGGTCAAAAGTTGTGTGACCAAATCTGGATATGGCTGTGGTTTTCTGGTAGAAGGAAGTGATGATGATGTTGTTGATTGTCAACATGTTCATGGTGTCACCACTCCCAAGAGTGGTAGGAACAATCGCTCACGAGAAGCTGAGTATGTCAACTGGGACAAGAGAAGAAGGCTGAAGATGTGGTTCTATCTTGCAGTAGAAGGCCTATATCTGTCCCAGACAAAGGATCCGAATTATGGTAAGGAGGAAATGGACACTCAGTCCAATGAAGTGACTGAAGTGGGCCAGAATCTGAAATCAGGATGAGTAATTTTCCTTCATTATCAAAAATAAGATTAAATAATGTCTGATTAAAAATGAATTAAAGTAAGGAGGAATATGAAAATAATTTATATTCCTTACGCTTTAAAATCAGAAGTTTAATCTCATCTTCTTTCCCGTTTAAAGATTGGATTTTGTAAACGACTTAAAAAGATCCATTTTTTTAAGTGTAATTATTAAAAGTGTGTAAAGTATGTTCGCACATACGAGGGAGAAAGATCCACTGACTGTGCAAAAACTGTTACCACTCTTAAGTAAGCGCCAAGAATTATTTGGGCACCAATCATAACGGAAGAAGTCTAAAAGCTAAAGACGTTGAGCATGTCACACTATTTGGCAGAACATCCTTCATAGGATGATATTGGACACTCAGTCATACAAAGCCTCCGGGAGACTGGAGTGGGCCAAAATTCCTTTGATATGATGATAGTGGACACTCAGTCATACAAATCCTACGAGCGACTGGAGTAGGGCCAAAACTCATTTTATAGGAAAAGTAATGGACACCTAGTAAGGTGGGCCAGAGTTTTCAGGTCTTAAATGATCTGAAGGCCTAAAGAAAGGTAGAAAAGAAATTGGACACTCAGTCTGCCAAAGCAACTGGAGTGGGCCAGAGTATCCAGATCACATATGATCCGGTTACGCCCTAACCACGAGCAAGAGGTTGTTCATGTGAAGCAACGCCACTTCTAAAATCAAAGGGGTTGGAGAGGTTGTCCTCAATAGGACTTCAGGGAATGGGATCACTCTAAGAAGAGATGATACATGTCCCAAACTTGGTTTAAGGGACGCTGTTGGTCAAGTTGGTTTGAGACTAGTCCAATAGGTCTGTAATAACTAAGAATGGTACAGTATGTTTGTAGCCATATGAATGATATATTTGTAATCCGTGCATCTATGCCATCATAGATTAAGACACGTTAAATAGAAACTCATTCAAAATCTAACGATGTTGAGATTGTTGCCTACTGTCGACATAAACCCTCAAAATGAATGTGAGGTAGACGAAGAGGCAAAATCACCTTTCCAAATTCCGTCAAGGGAATAGCGAAAGAAGCACCGCTCCTCTAGAACTTAGTCACACCTACTTGGGTGATTTAAAGTTTATACAAAATATATGGGGGAGACAAGTACGTTGTGATCTTCATTGATGATGGTACAACGTATTCAATCCTTTGTTTGTTAAAAAAAAACAAAGATGAAGTTGTTGAAGTGGATAAGCGCTACAAAGCAGAAGTTGAAAATCAACTAAGCCTACGGATTGAGAAATTTTCTTAGTGATAGAGGGGGAGAATGTGAAGCATCATTTATTAAATGACTACTTATTACTCACCTTAGTCTAACGGTGTTAGCCAAGCACAAAGCTGTACGCCCAAATTATGTGGGGCAAGACGTTCCTTACCGCTAATGCGATTCTCAACAGAACTTCGCATAAGGATAAGGAGAACTCTCCGTGTGAGACATGGAAAGGATCTCACATACAAAGGTTGTGATGTGGGGTTTCTTGGTAGAAGTTGGACTACCGAAACAGGTCAAGTTCGACCTATGATTGTAGATTGCATATCCACTGGATCTGCAAATAACAGTAGTGTTTATCGCCTTTTGGCGTGAAAGAATGCTAAATTCTTTGGAGATAACTTTCCTTGGAAAGGAAAAAGGAGTAATTGCTCAAGGTTAACAAGAACCCGGTAGGGCCTGACTGTCCGGAACTAGACGTTCCGTATCTACAGGACTCGGAAGTTGCTGTCTATCCGGAACTTAATATTCCAGATCTACAGAACTCAGGGATTCTAGATGTTGAACCGAGACGGAGCAAAGAGGGGACAAAGACTTGTTCCAGGCCTTCTAGCTTGTATGGTTGAGAATGAACCATGGACAATTAACAAATAATTGTTATCTCCAAAAGCGCTGCTTTGGAAAGAAGCTAAAGAGAGAAATAGATTCCATCATATAGAACCATACTTGTGTAATGGTTGATCTTTCTCTGGGAAAAGAACCTTTGGGTTGTAAGATGTGCGCTCCTGTGAGTAGCTTAACATCCAGGGCCATTGCATTCTTGCATGGTATGTATGTTGAAATAGCCTTCCCAACCGGAGAGTTGGAAGAAGAGGATCAGAGTTGGTTTGCTGAACTGTTGGGCTTCTTCCTGAACTTTCATTTTGGTCCTGAAAGTTTCGGATAAAACAGAAACAATGAATCTGACCACAGAAACATTGACTCTGAAGTTAGAAAGCCAACAGTTGGAGAATCAACAGTGTGAAAGTAAAATTCATATTGAAACAAAGTCTCGATATGAAAGATATGGGTATCACAGATGACATCTTAGGAATTGGATTTCTAAGACATCTAACGGACTGGTCGATAGTTGACAGTCTCGTTGAAGCCACCAATGGATATGAATCATAGAACTGATTGGAATCATAGTGCACCCATAGACAAGGAGCGATATGCATAGGTCACATGTAGTTTAATGTATTGTACACACTACAACCGACCTGGTATCGGCTAACAAAGCAGATCAGTTGAACTAAGGTTTACCGATGATTCTAATACATGATCGGTAGAAGACGTTAAGTCGAATATGACGATATCTGAATTATTCGCTTATCTACGGATTATAGTATTCTGGATGTCCAGTAGTTCTGGGAGAACACAGTGATGCAAACTGGACATCGGATCTGAAGAACACCAAAGCCACAAGTAAATGTGTATGGTGGGTCTTGGAAAATCCTCTAAGCAAACTTGCATCGACCGATTCATGATGGGATCAGAGTTTATCACTTTATACAAAGCATGAAAGAAGTTGAGTAACTTCATGACTCCTTAGAGGACGTCCCTTATTGGGAGAAACTTGTGCCTTCAGCAGTTATACACTGTGGCTAGCCGGTTGGCTTCAAGAAGGACACGGATGACGTTGTCTGGACATATCTGTCAGGATCTGTAGGAGACATAAGACCGTATGGCAGTTGATCATCACGAGTGTCACTTCCTTATTTACTAACTAAGGGACTACCCGGAGATCAAGTGTTCTGCCTGTCTAGGGGAATGGGCTTAAAACCCAAACAATACGAACCTTTGCGGTGGTAACCCAACCACACTGATTGGAGATCCCAAGAATTTGGTTCAATGGGAAAACTAAGCGGAAAAAGGTTCAGTTGAGCGCTTCGGTGGAAGCAAGAAGCACTTCGGATGATGATTTATGTACGGAAACATGAATCCAAAGCTATTCCCGCGATAGACGTTAAAGTGCTACCTGCATGGTGGGTAAAGGTTAAGCTTCCAAACCTTTAAACGATCCTCAAACGGTTGAGGTTAAGGTTAGGGAAACTTTTAATGATTCCTAACACTTGTGAAGTGGGGTATAGCAGGATACTTTGTAGGAGATCACCTATTTAAGTGCGAGGATGGCCGCCTCAAATGAACGCACTTAAGAATCCAAGTGCGTCCACGGCCACAACGGACAAAAACGTAAGAATGAAAACGAATAAGGAGAGTTATTGTGTTGGTATCATTGTCTTGGCTTACACTAAACACTGACGGTTCAAGACATCACGTTCACCGCGCAGTAAGTCCGATGGTATTCAACTAGGGAAGGTTCAAAGCGGTAGCTACCTCTCCTGATGCAATATCTTTTCGCTGAAAGATTTTTGGAAGTAGGCACCTTGTGTGTGCGCCACAATCTCTCTTTCATAGAGGGGATTGTTGGAAATTTACCTTTGGCGGGGAGGTGCGTCCACCCATATTTAATAAATTAAATACTAGTGTTCCGCATGTTGGAGGCTGTCTCTTCTCACATACATGATCTACGAAGTGAGTAGATGACCGTAGGGCCAAGAATCGTCAAATTTCGTTGAGAAATGAAAGAGATATTGGTCCACGAAGTAAGGTGTTTGAGGCATGGAAATATGGCAACAAAATTTTAGTCACTACAAGAAAGTATAGAATTGGCAACAAAATTTTAGCAACAATAAATATATTACTGCTAAAAAACGTAAATGACAACAAAAATTTAATATATTGTTGCTAAAAAACATAAATGACAACAAAAAATAACAACTTCTAGTTGCGAAAACTTATCGCAACGGAGATTATTGCAACGGCGTGCAACAATTTTGTTTGTTGTGAAAAATACTTTTGACAACAACATCTAATATATGACAATAAAATTGTTGTTGCCAAATGTCTTTCTTCTTGCAGTGAATTTACAAAAGGAGGATCATATAAACTTGTTTAAGGCCTGTTTGTTTTTATTAAGATAATTTTAAGACGTTTGAATTTGAATATATATTTGGATATTAGGATGTGTATTAAGATTAAGATATTTGAATCTGACTGCACATATGGTGGTTGGTGTTGGCGTTGGCTGATGGTGGTGATTAAGGTAGTAGCTAGTGACATAAACTGTGTGTGTGAAACCGTGTGTGTATATTTGTGTATATTTAGGTTACTTACCATATTCTGTAGAAGTCTTGTACAAGAGTAATTAGGATATTAGTATTATAGTAGGAATAAAAAATTTCATATTTAGAGATTGTATATTGTATATATAGACCTCTTCATTAATGAAAATAATCAAGAGATTATTTCTTTCATGGTATCAGCAATTTAGGGCAAAGTTTTCATTCTCCAAAATTCCTCCTTCCGCTGCCCTACTTGCCATTGGCCGTCGGCCAACCTCTCCCTTCAACGTTTGTTTTTTTTTCCTTCCAAAAATCTCTAATTCTCCTCTTGTTCTTTCCTCATGTCTTCCTCAAAGAATACGTTTCATCCTGCCCTTACAGTCTCCAACATCAAGAACCACATCCCTATCGTTCTTGAGATGGAAAACGTCCTATACGCGACGTGGGCGGAATTATTTAAAGTTCACGCACGCTCGTATCAAGTCCTTCATCACATCATCCCCGCGGAAGCAGGCAAGGAGAAGGTGCCTACCGCCGATGATGACTCTATGTTATGGACAACTCTTGATGATACAATACTCAAGTGAATTTATTCCACTATCTCTACAGACCTATTGCAAATTATTATTAAACTCGACGCCACGACAATGGAAACTTGGAATCGGGTGCGTGCTATATTCCAAGATAATAAAAATTCTCGTGTCGTCACTCTTGAGCAGGAATTTTTCCATGTCAATATGGAGGATTTTCTGAATGTCTTAGCCTACTGTAAAGGGCTGAAGGAATTGGTGGATCAACTCAAGAACATTGGTGCGCTCGTTACTAATGATCATGTTGTTTTTCAGATGGTTGCAGGCCTATCCGAGGCTTATAATGTCATGGGGACGCTGCTTCGTCAAAGTAATCCTCTTCCACTGTTCTACCAGGCCCATTCCATTCTCAC
The DNA here is from genome assembly GCA_034509755.1 of Anisodus tanguticus. Classification (NCBI taxonomy): domain Eukaryota; kingdom Viridiplantae; phylum Streptophyta; class Magnoliopsida; order Solanales; family Solanaceae; genus Anisodus; species Anisodus tanguticus. Next base: position 23,923,856 of record CM067544.1, on the reverse strand, counting down.
ATTAGAAGAGGCCGGCTTAGCTAAAAAGACGGCTACCGAAGCTAATTACATCATGATGATGGCTATGTCCGTTGACCCTCACTCATTCTCGGCCAACTCTAGCCAAAACTGTTACAATGGTGGTGGCAAAGAGGGTCAAAATCGGAAAAATTATGGCAAGCACCGCGTCGGCGATCTCGGCAGTGGAGGTGGTTAGAGTAGTGGCGGCAGTGGTAGACGTGGTGGCAATGGGCAAGCTGGGCTGCAGCCTTGGGCCACTGCACAATGGCCGTGGGGCTGCTGGGCCAGTGGCCCAACATGGCCTTTCCTAGTTTCCCAAGCTTTCCAGTGAATTGGGCCAGCCAGAGGCCCAATTCCCAGTTCCAACAGTACCAGCCCAAGCAGCCGGCTGGGCCTTGGTAGCAGGATGGCTCTGCTTGGGCCTCGGCCGTAGCAGGCCTTTGATGCTGTGGGCCCAATTTCTGGTCCGACACCTACGGATATTGAGGCCGCGATGCATACACTTGGATTAAATCCCCCAAACGCAAATTGGTTTATGGACACCGGAGCCACTTCTCATATGACGTCCGCCCAAAGTAAGCTCTCATCTTATTTCAATTTGAGCTATAATCGTGGCATAATTATTGGTGATGGCAATTCAATTTCAATTCGTGGTTATGGTCACACAAATTTGTCCCCCCCACATCCACCTCTAGTCCTAAAAAATGTCTTTCATGCCCCTCACTTATTTAAAAATTTGGTGTCTGTTCGAAAATTCACAACTGATAATTGAGTTTCTGTTAACTTTGACCCTTTTGGTTTTTCTGTGAAGGATTTCATGACGGAGATACCTCTAATGAGGTGTAATAGTCGGGGAGAGCTTTATCCAATCACCACCACCACTATTTCCACAAATCAAGACACACCTTCTACATTTGTTGTACGTTTGGGTCATCCACGGTCGTCTATTATTTCTTCTCTTAAAAATAATAATTTTATTGATTGTAAGAGTATGCGTAGTACTCATATTTGTCCTTCTTGTCCTCTAGGGAAACATGTTAGATTACCATTTATAGCCTCTACTTCTAGTACGTCGATGCCTTTTGACATTATTTATAGTGATTTATGGACATCTCCCGTTTTGAGTTCTTTGGACCATCGTTATTATGTTTTATTTTTGGATGATTATTCTAATTTCTTGTGGAATTTTCCTTTTTCTAAAGAATCTCAAGTTTTTTCCACATTCTTAATATTTAGAGTTTTCATCTGTACCCAATTCGAACAGGAAATTAAAAACATTCAATGTGATAATGTTAGGGAATATGATAATGGGCCATTTCGGAAATTTTGTGACACTCATGGCATATCTTTTCGGTTTTCTTGTCCTCATACGTCCTCGCAAAATGGAAAGGCCGAAAGAAAAAATCGTACCATTAATAATATTGTCCGAACTTTACAAGTGTTTTGATTTATTCGCTAATAAAATCATAATTAATCGCCATGTTATTTTTTTATGAAATCCAATTTTCGTTTGCTAAATTGTATAATTATGTGTCTAATTCGTATAATTTTTTGGATGATGAGCTCTCACAGTATATTATCCACCATTTATCCGAGCTGTCCCGTGACCAAAATCAGCCAGCAGACCCACTGCCTGCTAGCTCAAATATTACTGATTCAGTCTCTACTTCTCGGCCAACAGGCCCAAATTTAGTCCACTCGAGTCCATTATTTCGGCCAGCAGGCCCACTGCCTGTTAGCCCAATTTACCATCACAACCTTCTGCCACTGGGCCAGTAGGCCCATTACCTGCTGATCCAGCTTACCTGACCAGACACCTACCAAAAACACGTCCCCTCCTATTTCAAGTCAAAGGTCTATTACTCCTAGTCAACGTGGTATTGTTAAACCTAAAAATCATTTTAATCTAAATTCTAATGTCAACAAATCACTCCTACCACGTAATACTGTGTCTTCCCTTCATGACCCGAATTGGAAAATGGCCATGGATGATGAATATAATGCTCTTATTGCAAATACGACGTGGGAGTTGGTGCCCCGTTCTTTTGTGAGGCATAAGGCACGTCTTGTAGGTGATGGTAAAATGCAATAGGTTGGCGTAGATTGTGGAGAGACGTTTAGTCCGGTGGTCAAACCGGCAACTATTCACATTGTTCTTAGTCTGGCTCCCTCGAAAGCATGGCCCATTTATCAACTGGATATGAAAAATGTTTTCTTACATGGTGATCGTAAGAAGACAGTATACATGCATCAACCCTTGGATTTTAAGGACCCCAATTATCCTCACCATGTCTGTTTACTGAAGAAGTCCTTATATGGGCTTAAGCAGACCCCACGGGCTTGGTATAAGAGGTTTGCAGATTATGTGTCCACTATTGGATTTTCTCACAGCAGGTCTGATCATTCTATGTTCATCTATCGTCGTAGTACTTCTCTAGCATACATTCTATTGTATGTGGATGATATTATTTTAACTGCCTCATCTGATAGTTTATGCAAATCTATCATGACCCTTCTTAGTTCAGAATTTGCTATGAAAGACTTGGGGCCCTCGAAGTTATTTTTTGGAAATAGCTGTCACTTATCATGGCAAGTATGCGGCTGAGAATATTGAGAGAGCTGGCATGTCATCTTGTAAGTTCTCTTCTACTCCGGTTGATACCAAACCAAAGCTGAGTACTACGTCTAGTACACTATATAAGGATCCAACCCACTATCGTAGTCTTACAGGGGCTCTTCAGTATCTTACTTTCACGAGACCAGATATTACTTATGCAGTTTAGCATGTGTGTTTATTTATACATGATTCGCGGATTAAGTACATGCATGCGATCAAACACATTAAACGATACATACAAGGCACACTTGATTATGGTTTGCATTTATATCCATCCTCAGTCTCTACTCTCGTGTCATATATAGATGCTGATTGGGGTGGATGTCCAGATACCAGACGTTCAACCTCTGGTTATTGTATGTTTCTTGGTGATAACTTGGTCTCTTGATCGGCAAAACACCAGGCTACTTTATCGCGATCCAGTGCGGAGGACGAGTATCGAGGAGTAGCCAATGTGGTGTCTGAGTCATGTTGGCTACGTAATCTTTTATTAGAGCTTCATTTTCCTATTCAGAAAGCTACCTTGGTCTACTGTGATAATGTTAATGTCATCTATCTCTCTAGGAATCCGGTCAAACATCAGCGCACTAAACATATCGTAATGGATATTCACTTTGTTCGCGAAAAGGTAGCTCGTGGACAAGTACGTGTCTTACATGTCCTTTCAAGGTACCAAATGGCTGATATCTTTACTAAGGGCCTTCCCTTGGTTCTATTTGAATATTTTAGGGACAGTCTCAGCGTACGACAACCGCCCGCTATGACTGCGGGGGTGTGATAGAAATCGTGTGTGAAATCGTGTGTGTATATTTGTGTATATTTAGGTTACTTACCATATTTTGTAGAAGTCTTGTACAAGAGTAATTATGATATTAGTATTATAGTAGGAATATGATTTTCCATAATTAGAGATTGTATATTGTATATATAGACCTCTTCATTAATGAAAATAATCAAGAGATTATTTCTTTCAGCTAGTAGTGATGATAGCTGGCAGAAGTGAGTTAACAATGGTTATTGATTGTGGTAGTTAGTTGTGGCGGTTGATAATTGTGGTGGATGATAGTGATAACTAATTTTGATAGTGATTAATAGCAGCACTTAGCAATATATAGCGGTGGTTGATCATGGTGATTTGTCAATTCTATTGTTGACGATTGTTGTGGTATTGGTGATTGGTGTTGATATTTGTAAATGATGGCTAGTAGTGGTGACGATTGATTGTGGTGGTTAATTGCAATAGTAGTTGTTGTTGAGGATGGGTGTTTGAAAGGTGATGGTTAATAATGGTCGACTGCGGTGGTAGTTGATAATTTTGATGATAATGATGATTAACGATGAAAGTGGATGTATTAGTGATATATTAAATACAATCTTTGCGGAAATTCTTAAATGAATAATACTTGAATGATATTAAGACTTTTTTATATGTGTTAATCATTCAGATCTATTCAGGTTTATTAAATAGTTACTCCTATAAAATTGAAAAACAATCGCACATAATGATTAGAATCTGAATCATTAAGATTTAAATCTAAAAAATAAATACACTTAATATCTGATATTAAAATATTAAGATTCAAACCTTCGTGAGGCACACATAAATCTGAATTTGTATTAGACAAAAAAAATCTGAATTTGTGAATTTACATACAAACATTCAAACATGCACCAAGTAATTTACGAAATGCTGATCAAATAAAGCAGATTAGGCTTACCCCAAATCTGAAATTGTGAATTACAAACACTAAATAGTGTGCATAAAAATAAAAGAATTACAAACACTAAATAGTGTGCCAAATGAGGATCATATTAAGTAGATTAATCTTACTCCAAATTCTAAATTTGGAAAATTTAAACAAACACTAAAGTAGTAGCTAGGATGCCCGATAAATGCACCCACGGAAAACTGTAAAATAGTATAAATTTCCTTCAGAGAGTTCTCTTATTAATGTAATATATATAGAGTATACAATTGTAGTCCTAATAGAATTAGAATCTCTATTTTACATTAATTACCTTAATTACACTAAATATTAATTACAAAATATATTGTGAATATATATGGAATATATTCACAATCACACCCCCTAGTCGGTGCGGGAGGAGGCCGGACGCTGAGACTGAATCTGAAGTCAATGAACAGTTGCCGAAGAAGCCCCTTTGTGAAGATATATGCGTACTGATACGAAGAAGGGACATGCAACACCCTAACGTGACCATTTCAACCTTCTCACGAACAAAGTGAATATTCATCTCAATATGCTTGGTTCGCTGATGCCGAACCGGGTTATGAGACAATTAGACAACAGATACATTATCACAGTAAACCAAAGATGTCTTACATAATAGATAATGAAGCTCAAGATGGAGATTTCGGAGCCAACATAGCTCGGCAACAACGTTCACAACGCCTCAATATTTTTCTTTTGCACTCGAACGGGAAAGTGTGGCTTGCCGCTTGTTAGACCATGAAATAATATTATCTCCTAAAAATACACAATAGTTGGACGTAGAGCGATGGGTGTCTGGACAACCTGCCCAATCGTCATCTGTGTAGGAGAGCAACTTATTCGGTGCAGAGGGATATAAATGTAGTCCATAATCAAGAGTGTCCTTAACATACCTAATGATACGCTTAAGAGCTATACAGTGAGGCTCCCTAAGAGCGTGTATGAACAAGCACACCTGTTGAACATCATATGCAATATCTGGCCGAGTGAAGGTGAGATACTGAAGAGCACCTGCGAGACTCTTATAGAGAGGGATCACTGACCGGATACCCATTATCCACAATGAGTTTGGACTTTGAGTCGACAAGAGTGGGCATGATCTTGCAGTTAGCCATTTTAGCCTTGTAGACAATCTTCTCTGCATACTTACGCTGACACAAGAACATGTCATGTGCGGATCTGATCACTGATATCCCCAAAAAATAACTCAACTTACCCAAATCTATCATAGCTAATTCAGACTTGAGCAGGGCAATGATCTCGTGTTTCAGAGTATCAGAAGAAGTTGTCAGAATAATATCATCCATATATAAAAGAAGATAAGCCGTGTCAGTACCTCGATGAAATATGAACAAGGAATGATCACTTTTGCTGCACACGAACCCTATCTGTATGATGTATGTAGCAAACCGCACATACCAAGTCCTAAGGGCTTGTTTCAAACCATAGAGTGACTTACGAAGACGGCAGACATAATGAGGAACCTTCGGATGTACAAAGCCAGGCGGTTGATACATATAAATGATTTCTTTCAAATACCCATGTAAGAAAATATTTTTTACATCAACCTGGTGAATAGGCCAATTTTACCCCATAGATATGCTCAACACTGTGCGAATGGTGGCTGGTTTGACCACCAGACTAAACGTCTCACCATAATCAACACCCTCATGCTGACCAATACCATTAGCCACAAGTCTTGCCTTATGGCGTTCAAGCTTTCCATTATCTCAGAATTTGTGATGATAAAGCCACATACAACGAATGACATTCACCCCTTCTGGTTTTAGAACAAGATCCCTAAGTGTGTTGATTTGTTAATGCATTAAACTCCTCACGCATGGCCGCATTCCAATTTGTGTCAAGTTTGGCTAATTTTAGATTTTTAAGAATGGGCGAGATGGTTTGAGTGGATAGGTTAAAGTGAACTTTTGGTTTAAAAATTCCATGTTGTGCACGGGTTTCTATGCGGTGTATGGGGATGGTCATGGATATGGCAGGGGGTGGGAGACGTTGGGCTGGACTGGGCAGTGGTGACGGGCAGTGGGGCTGGGCGATGGGACGGGCAGTGGGGCTGGGCGATGGGACGGGCAGTGGGGCTGGGCGATGGGACGGGCAGGGGCTGGGTGATAGGTAGGCAGATACGGTCACGGGTTGGGGTTGAGCAGTGGGATGGCAAGGGCTGGTTGCCGAGTGGGCATGGACTATTTGGGGCAGTGTGCTTGGAGTACTTTCGGGCAGGAACTGAGCAGGATTCGGGCAGTTGGGTAGGGTCGACAGGACGGTTGGCGGGATGGCCTAATGGTGCAGATTTTGTAGTATATTTTGGACTAGAGGTGAGGTGTCTGAGTCATCAAGGAATTTGTAATCAGTGACTAGAATTTTTTGGATGTTGTCAAATGGGAAAACGTACTCAATAAACGTGATATGACGTGAGATTATGATATTGTCAGTGGATAACTCATAGCACAAGTACCCTCTATGGTTCGACGGGAAACCTAGGAGGTGCTAATTTGTAAGGAACCGTTGAGGTAAGATTTGGGTAACACAGACAACCAAAAATTCAAAGGTGGTCATAGGAAGGAATCCGACGGAAGAGAATTTCAGTGTGTCCTATTTTGGATCGTACGGGTAGGTAAGATGTTATGAATGTGTTCTGCCATTTTTAATGCATATACCTAAAATAGAGGGGGGAGAGATGCATGAAAAAGAAGGGTACGAATCATATTATTAATGGTGCAGAGAATTCTTTCGGCTTTACCATTTTGAGGGGAAGTATGGGGGCATGAGAAATGAAAAACCATGTCATTAGCCGCACAAAAATTATGAATTTTTTTTATTGAACTCACGACCATTATCACATTGAAAATTTTTGATGTCTTTTTGAAATTGCATTTTCACAAGGTACGAAATTCAAGAAATTTGGAGTAAACTTGAGACTTAAGTTTAAGCGGATAGACCCAAAGGAAGTGAGAAAAGTCATTCAAAAATACCAAATAATATTTATGACCGGGGCTACTGGTTATAGGGGATGTCCATAAATCCGCATGAATGATATCAAAGGGAGAGAAAGTAATACTTAAAGAAGATGTAAATGAAAGTCTAACATGTTTCCCTAGATGACAAGAGGAGCAACTATGGAAAAGTTTCCCTTTATTACAGTGGATTAAATTGTGATTTCTAAGGGAATAAAAAACATGAGTTCCCGGATGGCCAAGTCTACTATGCCATGTTGATAGAGATATTGCAGCTAAAGCGATAGGTGGAGTGACATGGGCAGTGGACGTGGGTAGGAAAGGATAGAGGTCCCCCACACTATTGCATCTCGTAAGAAGTCTCCCCGTACGTAGGTCATTTACAGAAAAACCAAACGGGTCGAAATCAATGGATACAGAATTATTAGTGGCAATTTTAACAGAGATTAGGTTCTTGATAATGTTTGGGGCATATAGGACGTTTTTAAGGGAGAAGTGGGAATGCGGTGGTGGAGTTAGTATGTGGCCAAACCCTTGAATTGGAATGCGATGACCATTTCCGATCATAATAGATTGAGGAGAATTTAAATTATGCAGTTGAGGAAGATTATCAGAATTATTGGTGAGGTGAGATGTGGCGCCCATATCCATATACCACGTATCATCGTGCTGCTGCTGAGCCGCTGTGTAATGGGCCTAGTGGCTGGATAGTGGGTTGTTGGGTAGTGGGTTGTGGTAGTGTGCTGGGCCGTTGGGCAGTGGACCTCTGTGTAGTGTAGGCCTGGTGGCTGGACAGTGGCCAGGCGGTGCTACGCCGCGAGGCAGTGGGCCTCAGCAGTGCCCACTGTTGCTGCTGGGCCTGGACTGGAACAGAACTGGCTGATTGGGCCCAGTGCCCGAACGGTTGCCAAAGGACGTGGGTTGGCCCACTGAGCTAGGTACTGGGCCTGCGGCGGATAATTTGTGGCGTGGGGTGTTGAGGAATATGAAACGTGGGAAGCTACGTGGGCCGCGGGTGACGCTACGATGGTATCGGAAATTTAGGACAGAAAAATGGTGTATATTGCATGTATACTTGATGTATACAGGCTATAAAGAGGGTTGCTTACGTGATATGTGTCTCGAGTGGTGTATACTGGCTGTATACTTGATGTATACGAGCTATAAAATAGGGAATAGGGGTTGGGGGTTGGGTGTTGTGTATATCACGATATATCAGTGGTATACATGTTTATTTTGAAACAAAGGGGAGAGATGGGTGTTGTATATCATGATATGTCTGGAGTATACAGGTTTGTAGGTAGAGGAGATGCAGTATATCACTGAGAAGCAGAGTATATCGTGGTATATCAGTGGTATGCAGGCTTCTTTGGAAAAGAAGGGAAATATATCATGGTATATCTAGAGTATACCGGTTTGTAGGTAGAGGAAAGGCAGTATATCACTGAGGAGCAGGGTACACAGACTGTATATCATGAAGGAGCAATGGTATACAAAGGTGGTATACTGCTATTTTTCCGCCGGAAGAGGGAGGCGGATGGGAGGGGTACGACGGTGAAAATAAGGTTTAGGGTAGGGAGGTATTTTTGGCTCTTGATATCATGTAGAATAGTGTAAATCTCTTTCAGTGAGTTATCTTATTAATGTAATATATATATATATATATATATATATATATATAGTATACCATTGTAGTCCTAATAGAATTAGAATCTCTATTTTACATTAATTTCCTTAATTACACTAAATATTAATTATAAAATATATTATGAATATATATGGAATATATTCACTATGACAAACTATAAGAAGTAAAATATTATCTGCTCTATATGATTAGTGGTTGCATAAGCAGGAAAATATAGATAAATATTATTTCCTTCATACCCAAAAAAGGAAAATGAATGAGGGAATTTAGAGATGAAGGTCAGCGAGTATATTTTTCTGCTTAGATACGAATAAGTGCCAATTTTAATTTTTTAACTAAAATTTACATGTCTAAATACTATACAAAAAATATTAGAAATCATAATTCAGTGTTAAAATGTTTTTCTTTTTAGCTTTCCCAAATAGAAATTATAATATGGAAGAAAGATTAAGAAGAAAAAGCAAAAATACAAACAAGAAAGGAATTAGAAAAAGGCACATCTTTATCAATCATTAATCTTAACCGTCACTTACATAAAAAGGGAGTGTTCGTGTCACAAATGCATGTAAGTTTTAAAAGAATAGCTGCTATCATATAGTACTCCATATCTGCGGTCAATATTGGATTAGACTTTTATATAACGGGATTTTTTAACTTTACCTAAATATCAAGAAAGTTTATTTTAAGAAGTAATTGAACTTTGCCCAAATATTGTAGAAACTCACTGGAAGAAACAATGAGACATTTTCTATATTACTCGAGCAAAGTTGAGTGATTTCATTACAAATATTATTTAGTAATTGTTGTGATACTTAGGTAAAATTAAATGATTTTTATTTCATAAAATAATTTATCAATTTTAATGCAACAAGTAAAAGTTGAATGATTGAGTTGGGGATCTATCAAAAACAGTCTCTCTATCTCCCAAGAAAATGGTAAGGTATGCGTATACATTATCCTTCCCATGAAAGTATGTATGTCATAGAGACAATCTATATTAGGGATAAAACGTACTTGAACACATTCGTATTATTAATGAGATTAATATTTATCGCATTTGTAATTACTGAATTATTGTTTGATTGTTTGCAATTATTCATATATGTGCATCCCTTGAGCTTATGTTGTCATTAATAGAGTGAGATGTTAATGATAGAGCGTAACTCTCAAAATAGCCTCGACTAATGATCATCGAGAATGGGATATCGATTATATGCTATAAGTCGACATGTGGTCTGCATCACATTCTTGGAGAATGTAGTATTTATCACAGCTGCGAGTAATGGTTACTCGTGATGGACACATGGATACTTTGGAGAAGTATTGGTATACCCTACTGATAAACTATTTGTTATACATGTCTATAGTGTTATCGGTGTGTGAAATACAAAGGTCATTTGACTTTAGGTCAATACGCACCTTGTTTGAAAAATGATGTACTTTGACCAAGTTCTAAACTTAAACTCCTTCTCGATAAGATACGGCATGTGTTGGGTGCATCAGGATGTAAATCAAGGTGGTAGTTGAGCCAAGAATAGGATTCATTCCTCGATTGAAAATTCGAGAGAACACTCAGCTTCTCAATGTTATTAGGTTGACTAAAGTCACTGGCCAGTGCAAGAGACATATTTAGAATATGGTCTAGTTGTCAACTAATAAATGTGAAATAAAATGATTAAGCCATTTAGATAGACACTTGGCAAATCCTAAGCTTAATCGAGTGTGTCACGATGAAAGGAATTTATAGTTCTGCATGAAGGTTAAGTTTGCTGGATTCATGTAAACGTACTTCACATATTGAGTTCATCATACGACATAGTCTAGGAGTTTCGTATGGACCTTAATTAGATTAATGTCGATATGTGAAGTCCTATAGGGTCACACTATATGCGATTGTTTCTTCGATCTAAGAATGTATTGAGAAAATATTAAATATTCGATTGAGAATCGAGATATTTAATTTATAATAATTATGGAATATTCTATTTGATAGAAATTATTTAATTAAGTCCAATTGGATTTCGAAATTAATTAAATGTGTTGGATATATTATATGGGTACTCGAACAAATACAGGGAAACAATTAGGCCAGAAATTACTGGCCCAAAATTGGGACACTGGCCGTCCATTAGGACGTGTGAAGTGGACCAGCTGGGCTGGTCCACTGAACATTAACACGAGACAGGTTTTGCTATTTTGAATTTGCTTAGGTTTTACCCTGATCCTATATATACAACACATACCCCATAATTATGAAGTTACAAAAAATTACTTCTCAATTCCTGAAACAAGATTTCCTAGCTTTCTTGCAAAGAAAATACACTGGAGTTGGAACTTGCAGTCGAGGATTCAATTCGCGTGGATACCTTAGTATTGAATCCGGCGCTTGAAAACCTGTAAGTTTTTTTCTATTGTGTTTTGAACACTTTATATGATTATTGTATAAGCCATACCAAGATCGTTGTTGGATTAGTAAAATTTTTAAACTTCCGCTATGCTTACGAACCCAACAAATTCCTACAGAGATATTAGAGTACAGGCTGGTTTAAATGATTATACGATAATCATAATAACGATTGCTTGGAAAAATTAATTGTTTCAATTTATTAAATTAATTTTCAGAAGAAAAAAAATTGAATAGTGAACAGTAACTGGAACACTATTCCGGCGACATGAACAGTGGCGGCAATCACTGTTCCGGCGAGCGTGAACAGTGGCGACAGTCATTGTTCCGGCGGCGTGAACAGTTAAAAGAGTTTTTTTAAAATAAGCAGATTTGGTCCTTGGGGTAAATCTATACACTTCAGAAAAGCAGATTCAGTCCTTGAGTAAATCTGTAAATTTCAAAAAAGCAAATTTGGTCCCTGGACGAAATCTGTAATTATTTTAAGGTTCTGAAAATTGCAGAAAAAACCCTGAAAATTAAATTTTAATTTCTTAATTATTAAGGGACTGTTTGGATGAGCAGAAAATTCTGAAAATTGAAAATTCAAAATTGAATTTTAAATTTGGAATTTAAATATTTTCTTAGTTGAAACAAATTAATTAGCCCATGATTATTTATTTTAGCATGTTATTTGACAATGTGCGCTTGAATTAATTGTGTTCCCTAATTGTTTAATTGATTGTCATTTAAATAATTAGTATAGTGTCCGCATAATATATGTCTGGGCAGGCGGGGCCCAGTATTTGTTAGACCGCATTTTGCATGTCTGGGTAGGCGACACCCAGTATTTGTCGGACCGCATTAAATCATGTTTGTGCAGGCGGCGCCCAATAGGTGCTCTATTTGATCTAGCACACGTAATAAGGATGTTGATAAAACTCCGATTAAAATGTTCTCCAATTTAATATAAGTCTAATTTGGAATCCACACGTCGTTCGTTATAATTGAATGAGTGCAAAATCTTTTTCGGCTATAAGAGTATTTACACCCTAGTGTTTGCTCTAAGTCTACGAGGACTCAGACTCTTCATAGATGCATGTGTTTGCAATAGCAAGTAAGAAACCTTTGTGAGTATTTACGCCCTAGCATTTTCTCTACAAGGCCATACTTGCTTAGATGCACGATTGCATTTCGCGTAACGGGGTTGACTTACTTAGTTATGTCTTGATGCCCTAGCGTCAAAATAGTCTAAGGGCGCAGATCGATTGTTTAGAACAGTCGATCAAACCAAGAGTTGCAAATTGTTTGTAATTGATTTGGAGACCTACCAGGTTGTACTGTTGAAGTTATCAACCCTAGCAAACACGAAAAAAGTATGAACTTGGATCTTGGCCCATTATGATCATATTTGGTATGAGTCTGTATTCTTCCATGGGGTCGTAGAATATGTTAAAATAATGGGAGCGAATTTAAAATGTCGAATATGCCATTGAAATGTTTGGTTGAGACTAATCAGTTGACTGGAGCTAATTATCCGAACTGGTTGCGTAATTTGCATTTGGTACTAAGACAAGAGAAAATTGAGTATGTGTTAGACACAGACTTTCCAAAAGTTCCTGATGAAGAGTGTTGAGTATGCTTTGTTTGACAAGGCTGCTTATCAGAAGCATTTGGATGATGCTACCTCGGCACAATGTGTCATGTTTTTCTCCATGACTGTAGAGCTAAGAGGCAGCATGAGAACATGGCCCCCTATGAGATGCTAGAACATTTGGGGAGTCTTTATAATTCACAGTCTCAGACTATGGAGTATAAGCTGTTTAGAGACCTCTTCAAATTAAGTTGAATGACGGGGGCCAAGTGTCTGGTCATGTTCTGAAGATGATTGGGTTGATAGAAAGGTTCGCTTCGATTGGAACGAAGCTACCCCAGAATGTGTCTATTAACTTAATTTTGAATTCGCTTCATGTTCCTTTGAGAATTTCATTATTAACTTCAACATGAATGGAATCAAGGTGAATCTTCCAGAACTTCACAATATGCTAAAGACTTATGATTCATCTACTTCAAAGGGGAAGAATGTGCTCATGGTGGGCTTATCTACTAAGTTCAAACCTAAAGGTAAGAACAAAAAGAATAAGGGTAAGGCTGGTGCCAAACCCACAGTCTTGAAGCCTAAAGGAGGTGTTCAGAAGAAGTCTAGGTTGGCCATGGACGTATGCCTCAACTGCAAGAAGAAGGGGCATTGGAAGAAAGATTGCACCGCTCCAGGAGGAGTCAAGGCACTAGGTGCTTATGGACCTGCTGGACAAGGTATGTTTGTCATTGAGATTAATATGTCTGTAAGTAACTCTCATTTCTGGGTATTGGATACAGCCTGTGACTCACACATTTGTAATAATATGTAGGGCCTAATGTATAACAGAAAGGTTAGACCATGGGAGGTGGACCTACGCGTTGGGAATGGAGCACGAGTTGATGTTGAGCGTGTGGGGACTTATAGATTAGATTTACCTTTGGGTTTTACATTATAACTTAATAATTGTTATTCTATTCCCTCGATTACGAGGAATATTATTTCCATTCCAATGTTAGACATTGAGGGTTTTTTCTCATATGTTGCCAATAGCAGTTATATACTATCATTTAATGGTATTGTTTGTGGAAATGCTCCGCTTGTGAATGGTTTATATATTCTCAATTGTAATAGTGAAATTCTCAATGTACAAAACAAACGAGCTAAAATAAGTAATTCAAGAAACCCCACCTACTTATGGCACTGTAGACTTGGTCATATCAATGAATCAAGGATAGCAATATTAAGAAAGTTAGACTACCTGGAACCATTTGACTTGGAGTCCTATGGTGAATGTGAATCTTGCTTTAGAGGAAAGATGACCAACAAACCACTTTTCTGGGAAAGGTGTGCGAGCCAAAGAGGCACTTGAGTTGGTCCATACAGATGTATGTGAGCCGTTTTCCACTCAAGCTAAGGGAGGTTTTCCTTACTTTATAATTTTACAGATGATTTCACAAAGGTTTGGATATGTGTATCTTATGAAGCACAAGTCCAAAGCCTTTGAGAAATTCAAGGAGTATAATTTAGAAGTAGAGAAACAACTTTAAAAGACTATCAAGACTCTTCGATGAGATCGAGGAGGTGAATATTTGAGTAGAGAATTTCTAGATTATTTGAAACTTCATGGAATCCAATCAGAATGGACACCTCCTGAAACACCACAAATGAATAGCGTTGTTGAAAGGATAATCGAACCTTATTGGATATAGTCAGATCCATGATGAGTTTTTCAGCTCTTCCAACATACCTTTGGGGCTATGCTTTACAAAACTCAATCTATATTCTAAATATATCTCCTTCAAAGTCAGTAGAAAAAATGCCATATGAGATATGGCATGGCAAGAAGCCTGCTCTTACACATATGTGAGCTTGGGGCTGCCCTGTATATGTAAAGAAGATGCTTACTGACAAGTTGGAATCTAAAAGTGAGAAATATTACTTTGTGGGATATCCTAAGGAAATGAGAGGATACTATTTCTATCTTCCTGGAGAACATAAGGCCATTGTTTCCAGAAATACAACTTTCCTTGAGGAAGACTATGTCTACAAGGAACAAAGTTACAATAAGATAGAACTTGAAGAAATTCAAGAACCACAAAGCAACATAGAGGTTGAATCCTTGTCGAATGACCTAGACAAGAATTCAGTGGGAGTATTTGGTGAAGATGTGTTACTTAGAGTACAGCCTTCAGCCAATGGGAGTGATGTGAGGATTGATGCAAAAATGCAAGATTCTCATACACAACCAAGGGAAGATGATACAATGGTTGTACATCCTTCCATTCAGGAAACGCATGTACATGATATTCCTGAAAACTCTCATAGTGGTGGAAACACACAAGAACCTTCTCATGATCAAAATACAAGAACCACATAAACGCAGAATAACCAACTACGTAGGTCCACTAGGACTCATCGTCAGCCTGAAATACTTAATCTCCTTGTTAAAAGTCAAAATGAGATAGATATTCCTGATGATGATGAGCCTACAACCTACAACGAGGCTATGTTAGACATTGACTCGCAAAGATGGCAAGAAGCCATAAAATCTGAAATGGACTCAATGTATGTCAATCAAGTTTGAAATTTGGTTGATTTGCCAACAGGGGTTAGACCCATAGGATGCAAATGGGTCTTCAAGAAGAAGATTGATGCATTTGGCAAGGTGCAAACCTACAAGTCTAGGTTGGTAGCAAAAGGTTACAATCAGAGGCCTGGGGTCGATTATGATGAAACATTTTTGCCAATTGCAAAGATTAAGTCTATTCGGAATTTGCTTGCAATAGCTGCGTACTATGATTATGAGATTTGGCAGATGGATGTTAAGACCGCTTTCCTCAATGGAAATCTAATTGAGGAAGTGAATATAATACAACCTGAAGGTTTTACATCCAAGTCAAAACCCAAAGCAGTATGCAAACTATAAAAGTTCATTTATGGACTTAAGCAAGCCTCAAGGAGTTGGAATATTTGCTTTGACAAAGCTATCAAATCGTTTGACTTTATCATAAGCAAGGAGGATCCATGCGTTTATATTAAACGCAAGGAAGGGAGTATTGTTTTCATTATCATATATGAAGATGACATATTAATAATGGGAAACAATAAGTCCCTTATGCAATCAGTGAAGGAATGGTTGTCCAACACCTTCATGATGAATGACTTAGGTGAAGCCTGCTACATTCTTGGAATTAGGATCTACAGAGATAGACCTAATTGATTGTAAGGGCTATCACAATCTACATACATAGACAAAGTCCTAAGACGTTTCTCAATGGAAAACTCCAAGAGAGGAGGTCTTCCTATGGGTCAAGGCATCAAGTTATCTAAGAAGGATAGTCCTTCTACTGTTACAGAACTTAAACGCATGAAGAGGATCACATATGCTTCAGCTATAGGATCAATCATGTATGACATGACCTGTACTAGGCCAGATGTGGACTTTGCACTTAGAATGACTTGCAAATTCTAGCAAAATCCTGGGGAAGAACACTGGAAAGCAGTCAAGAATATTCTTAAGTATCTTAGACGAACTAAAAAATATTTCTTGGTCTATGGTGGGCAAGAGAAGCTAGTTGCTATTGGGTACACTAATGCTAGCTTCCAAACAGATCTTGATGACTTCAAGTCACAGTCTGGATATGCCTTCATTTTCAATGGTGGAGTAGTGAGTTGGAAAAGTTCCAAGCAAGAAACCACTGTTGATTCGATGACTGAAGCCGAGTACATTACTAGATCGGAAGCTTGTAAAGAAGTTATCTCGATATCTGAGTTCTTAAAAGAACTAAGGGTTGTTCCAAGTGCCAGTTATCCAATAATGATATATTGTGATAACACTAGTGCGATTGCGCAAGCTAAGGAACCAAGATCAACAAACAGAAATAAACATATACAGAGGAAATACCACATACTCAGAGAGATGGTGGAATCTAAAGAAATAGATCTAGACTATATTCCCACAGATGATAATCTAGCTGACCTATTTACTAAATCATTAAGCTTAGCTAAGCTTAATGGTCATTTCAAAAACATGGGTATTAGATACATTGGAGATTGACTCTAGGCCAAGTGGGAGATTAAAAGTATGTATGTCCTAGAGATAATCTATATTAGGGACAAAACATACTTGAACACATTCATATTATTAATGAGATTAATATTTATGACATTTGCAATTATTGAATTATTATTTGATTATTTGCAATTATTCATATATGTGCATCCCTTGAGCTTACGTTGTCATTAATAGAGTGAGATGTTAATGATAGAACGTAACTCTCAAAATAGCCTCAACTAATGATCATCGAGAATGGGATATCGATGATATGCTATTAGTCGACATGTGGTCTGCATCACATTCTTGGAGAATGTAGTATTTCTCACAGTTGCGAGTAATGGTTAATCGTGATGGACACATGGATACTTTGGAGAAGTATTGGTATACCCTGCCGATTAACTATTTGTTATACATGTCTATAGTGTTATCGGCGTGTGGAATATAAAGGTCCTTTGACTTGAGGTCAATACGCACCTTGTTTGCCGAATGATGTACTTTGACTAAGTTCTAAGCTTAAACTCCATCTGGATAAGATACGGCTTTTGTTGGGTGCATCAGGATATAAATCAATGTGGTAGTTGAGCCAAGAATAGTATTCATTCCTCGATTGAAAATTCGAGAGAGCACTCAGCTTCTCAATGTTATTAGGTTGACTAAAGTCACTGGCCAGTGCAAGAGACATATTTAGAATATGGTCTAGTTGTCAACTAATAAATGTGAGATAAAGTGATTAAGCCATTTGGATAGACACTTGGAAAATCCTAAGATTAATCGTGTGTGTCGCGAATGAAAGGAATTTATAGTTCTGCATGAAGGTTAAGTTTGCTGGATTTATGTAAACGTACTTCACATATTGAGTTCGTCATATGACGCAGTCTAGGAATTTCGTATGGACCTTAATTAGATTAATGTCGATATATGAAGGTCTATAGAGTCACACTATATGTGATTGTTACTTCGATCTAAGAGTTTATTGAGAAAGTATTAAATATTCGATTGAGAATCGAGATATTTAATTTATAATAATTATGGAATATTTCTATTTGATATGAATTATTTAATTAAGTCGAATTGGATTTTAAAATTAATTAAATGTGTTGGGTATATTATATGGGTACTCGGACAAATACAGGGAAACAATTGGGCCAGAAATTACTGTCCCAAAATTGGGACATTGGCCGTCCATTAGGACGTGTGAAGTGGACCAGCGGGGCTGGTCCACTGAACATTAACATGAGCCAGGTTTTTCTGTTTTGAATCTTCTTAGGTTTTACCCTGACTCCTATATATACAACACATACCCCATAATTATGAAGTTACAGAAAATTACTTCTCAATTCCTGAAGCAAGATTTCCTAGCTTTCTTACAAAGGAAATACATTGGAGTTGAAACTTGCATTCGAGGATTCAATTCGTGTGGATACCTTAGTATTGAATCCGGCGCTTGAAAACCTGTAAGTTTTTTTCTATAGTGTTTTGAACACTTTATATTATTATCGTATAAGTCATGCCAGGATCGTTGTTGGGTAAGTAAAATTTTTAAACTTCCTCTGTGCTTATGAACCCAACAAATTCCTACACCCGAGTCTCCACTTGCGAAATTACATTGAGTATGTTACTCTATTATTGTTATTGTAAGTAAAAGTTGAATGATTATTTATAAAATTATCACTTATTTTTTTAACTCAGTTGGTGTATATAATTTAAAGATTGGAGTTTCTGCTTTTGCTATAAAATTTTAGTAGCAAAAGCGTGCTAAAGTCCTTTACAATATCTTATTGAACAGAAGTGCTCAACAAAGATTAACTCCCACTTGAGTGTTTAGTTGATTGCTATAAAGTGTCTCTTTTCAGTTTCTCTATTTTATGTCATATATGATATTTTATCTACTTATATGTATTGTTTCTGGTGGGGCTTAAAACCTAACTTCATTCAGCTACAAATATAATGCGTTTAAAAGATATCCATCAATATTGGTCTCAATCATATGGCCTTTGCTTAGCCCTCATGCTTCTTCAAAAGTTTTTATTTCTTTTATTTTCTTCTTTTTTTCTACTTTGTTCGAAGAATATTCCTCCTCTTTTTGGTATGTATTAGATTAGGTGCTTGTGGGAGAAAGAAAGAGGAAAAGTCACTTCGATCACACAATGACATATAATAAGCCAATTGCATAAAGATGTTTCATCTCCGTAGAATTGTATTAATCTCCCTTGAATAACCTTTCTCATTAATACAATATATATATATATATACCATAAGTACATAACACTAAATATGGTAAATAATATACATAATGCACGTGCTAATACACCCCTACAATCTGAGCGAGAGGAGGCTGGACGCTAAGACTGGATCTGAAGTCAAGGAATAGTTGTCTAGGAAGGCCTTTTGTGAATATATCCGCATACTGATAAGAGGAAGGCACATGCAATACCTTGACATGACCGAGAGCAACCTTATCAAGCACAAAGTGGATGTCCATCTCAATATGCTTGGCTCGCTGATGCTGAACTAGATTATGAGATAGATATATGGCGGATATGTTATCACAATAAACCAAATACGATTTATGCAATAGACACTGAAGCTCCAAAAGAAGGTTTCGGAGCCAGCAGATCTCAACAACAACATTAACAATACTTTTGTACTCTGCTTCTACACTCGAAAGGGATAATGTGGCTTGTCTCTTGGCAGACCAAGAGATGAGGTTGTCCCCTAAGAACACACAATAGCCGGAGGTGGATTGTCGCATGTTCGAACATCCTGCCCAATCAGCATTCGTATATGACAACAACCTGGTCAGTGCTGAGGGGTATAGATGCAATTCATAATCAAGTGTTCCCTTAACGTATCGAATGATACGTTTAAGGGCAGTAAAATGTGGCTCATTGGGAGCATGTATGAATAAGCACACCTGCTGGACAACATAAGCAATGTTAGGCCTGGTGAAAGTGAGGTGATGTAGTGCACCTGCAAAACTCCTGTAGAGAGTGGGATCTGACACTGGATCACCATCCAAAGCACTAAGCTTTAATTTAGAGTCAACAAGAGTAGACATATCTTGTAATTTGCCATTTTAGCCTTGTACACAATCTCTTCTGCATACTTACGCTAATAAAGAAACATAGTGTCTGCAGATCTGGTTACTATAATCCCCAAAAAATAGCTCAGCTTCCCTAAGTCAGTCATAGCAAATTTTGTTTTGAGCAGTGTAATGATCTCATTTTTCAATAACTCAGATGAGATAGTAAGACCAATATCATCAACATACAATAATAAATATGCAATGCTACTATCTCTATGAAAAAAAAATAGAGAATTATCACACTTGCTGCATACAAATCCAATCTGCATGATATACTGTGCAAATCGATCATACCACGCTCTAAGGGCCTATTTCAAACCATAAAGTGACTTACGGAGATGACATACATACCGAGGGGCATCTGGATGGACAAAACTAGGCGGTTGATGCGTATGAATCATTTGTTTCAAATCCCCATGTATAAATGCATTTTTCATATCAAGTTGATGAATATGCCAGTTCTTTACCCATAGCAATACTCAGAACTATGCGAATGGTGGCCGGTTTAACAACCGGACTGAATGTCTCACCGCAATCTATACCCTCCTGCTGATTAGTGCCATTAGCCACAAGTCATGCCTTGTACCTCTCTAGATCACCATTGTCTCTGTATTTGTGACAAAACAACCACATGCTTCGGATCACATTCACCTCCACCGGTCTAGGAACCAAATTCCAAGTGTGTTGTTTTATTAAAGCATTAAATTCCTTACACATGGCCGCATTCCAATTGGGGTCTAGTTTGGCTAATTCTGAATTTTTCGGAATTGGTGATACGGTTAGAGTGGACAAATTAAAATGGACTTTGGGTTTAAAAATATTGTGTTAGGCACGGGTTTTCATACGGTGGGTTGGGGAAGGAGAATTTTTGGTATTTGGTAGCAGAGTCTGGTTCTGGGTGTTGGTCGATGGGATCTGAGGTGTGTCGAGACTGGGTGTGACGACAGGTTGGGGGGTTTGGATGACTGAATATGGGCATGACAGTAGTTGGGTTGTCGGCGTCAATCCGGGTAGGTCGACGGGGGTTGGGTGAAGAATTGTAGGGTATGATGTCAAAACTGATGGGGTTGGGGTTGCAGGGTGGTGTTGTGATGGTGACTGGATGGACTGTAGTTGATCGGGGACTCGAACGGTGACTGGATGTGGCGGCACAGTGGGTCGTGGTTGTGGTTGCCACATATGGGGAGATGGGCCAACCGATAAAGAAATGGGAAGTCGATTATTAGTGATAGTGGGGGCAATCGACGGTGACATGGGTTGACCTGTCAAACTGCCGACATCGATAGTGGTGAAATCTGGGTGAGGCAGAGAGGAGGTCGACCGATTAGCATCGGTGGGATGGACTATCGGCTGTGGACGTTGCATGGCAGAGGTAATGTTGGTATTGGTAGTGTCACATGGTGATGACAAGGACAGTAGGTGCGGTGGTTGTTGCCGGAACGGAGGCAGCATGACGGAATGCTTGTTGGACAAGCGGTTATGGGTCCGAATCTTCGAGGAATTAGTAATCAGTGACTTAAATTTTTTTGATGTTATCAAACGGGAAGACATATTCGACAAAGGTGATGCGGCGAGAAATTATAATTTTGTCGGTAGAGAGCTCATAACACAAGTACCCCCTATGGTTTGACGGAAACCTAGGAAGGCGCACGGAATAGACCGGGGTGCTAATTTGTGAGGTGTCGTGGATATCATATTTGGGTAACACAGACAACCGAAAATTCGAAGGTGGTCATAATTTGGGATCCGACGATCGAGAATTTTGGTGGGTGTCCTATTTTGAATCGCACGGGTAGGTAAAATATTGAGAATGTTTTCTGCCATTTTTAATGCATATACCAAAAATTAGGGGGGGAGACGCATGAAAAATGAGGGTATGAATCATATTATTAATGGTTAGAAATTCTTTCGGCTTTTCCATTTTTAGGGGAGGTATGGGGGCATGAAAATGAAAAATTATGTCGTTAGCTGCACAAAATTTATGAAAGAAGGAATTATTAAACTCACGACCATTATCACATTGAAACAGTTTTATGTCTTTCTCAAATTGTGTTTTAAGCAGTGTACAAAACTCAACAAATTTGGAGAACACTTGAGATTTGAGTTTTAGTGGATAGACCCAAGAAAGTGAGAGAAATTATCCAAAAATACCAAATAGTATTTGTGGCCTAAGTTGCTGGTTATGGGAGATGTCCAGACATCAGTGTGAATAACATCAAGGGAGAGAAAGTAGTACTCATAGAAGTCGTCAATGGTAGTCTAACGTGTTTTCCTAACTGACACGAGGAGCAACTATGAGAAAGATTTCCTTTGTTGCATTAGATTAAATTTTGATTTCTAAGAGAATTAAAAATGTGAGAACCCGGATGACCAAGTCTACTATGCCACGTAGAGGGAGATATGATTGTTAAAATGGTGGGAGGAGTGACACTAGCAGCGGATGTGGGTAGGAATGGATATAGGTCCCCCTCATTATTGCATCTCGTAAGGAATTTTCCAGTACGGAGGTCCATTGTAGAAAATCCAAACGGGTTAAAATTAATTGAGACAGAATTATCGATGGTAAATTTTCTGACAGAAATTAGATTTTTGATGATGTTTGGGGCACAAAGGACGTTTTAAGAGAGAAGTGTGAATGCGGTGGTGGGGTAAGGGTGTGGCCAAATCCTTGAATTCGAATGCGATGACCACTACCGACCATAATAGATTATGGAGTTGGTAACTGGCGCGGTTAAGGAAGATTACCTGAATTATTAGTGATATGAGACATGACGCCCATATCCATATACCATGCATTATCAGATTGTTGGCGGGTAAAGGAAGCCATTTATTTGTGTTCTCGGGTAAAGGACAAATTTTAATTATTTTCGGGTAAAGGGCTTGTGACTGGTTCTTGGTAAAAGGATAATTTGATGAAGACAAAACAAAGTCAAATCGTGGTGCTTTGGGGAGGAGAAAACAGTGGGGAAACAGAAGAGGAACAAAAGTTGGTGCAAAAAGCAAAAAAGAAAGCAGAGGCTGCAGAAAGTGGGCAGCTTTTCGTGTGAAGCAAAAGAGAAAAGAAACAAAATAGGGACAAGTTTGTTTCTAGATTAAAGCAACAATGAGGAAATAGGGGGCAGACACACGGGGGCTGTGGCAGACGCCTATGGGAAAAGCTGAAAAAGTTGTATGTGGCAACCGCCGGTTGTCACGAAAATTGAGGGAGGATGCGGGTCTATGATACCATGTAGAATTGTATTAATCTTCATTCCTCAATTTGTATTTTTCTTTTTTGTTATCCTTTTCTCAATTTGTATTTTTCTTTTTTGTTATCCTTTACCTTATAATTAGGGGTAGTCTGGTGTGCTATTAGAAAGATCAATCCCAGCATAAAGCCTCGTAGAGGATAATAAAATGGTGAGTGGTCGTATTGTGATAAAAAAAAAGTTTTGTGTAAACAATGTACTGATTTATGATATTAAGTCATATATATACCACTACAAGAAGAAATAATCAGGGTATCAGATATCTAAAATTATGTGAATACAACTCAGTATCGATAAAGATCAGATGGTGGCGGTATTGGGGACTCATCCAACATCTCGACCATCGAAACCATTATAGTCTGGTGCGATTTGAATGGTACTCACGGACATAAGACTGTGAACTACAGACATCTGCGAGAAGAGATAGCAGGAATGCTAAGCAGGGGCTATCACCGAGAGTATCTGAGTGAAAGAGCTCAAAATAATTATGAGCGGGGACCACCCACAGAAGGAAAGTGTAATTCGATTGTGCCACCTCATGTCATAAACATGATATATGGCTGATGAATGATTGCCGCTACATCTTTCACGGCGGCTAAAAAGACAAAATTCTTGTGACCCGGGAAAAGAGATTCCGAGAGATACTTGACGAATATACTATAACGTTCACCAAAGAAGATGATGCTAGTGTAATATTTCCTCATAACGATGTACTGGTAATCACAGTGCCTATTGATTGCTTCTAGGTCATAAGGGTTCTAATTGATCCTGGAAGCTCAGCTAGCATAATCAAGCTGAAGGTAGTGGAAGAAATGAATATTGCAGATAAAATAGTCTGGCTGCTAGTATGTTTTCAGGTTTCAACATGTTAAGTGAAATCACGAAATGAGAAGTAGACTTACCGACGGATGTAATACGGGTTATCAAGATGACAAGGTTTTACATCCTCGATGGGGATATAAGGTAAAACACAACATTTGAAAGATCGTGGATACATGATATGAAGGCGATCTCATCAACATTGCATCTATTGGTGAAATTTTTGACACTAGAAGGAATTCAACAAATTCAGGGTGAACAACCTTCTGCAAGGAAAATGTTTGCTATAGAGGAACCAGAGGTGGCAGCAGACCTCGAATAGAAATTACAGAAAGCGGAGCCGGTACCCGAAGAGGTTCACCAGGTCCCGCTAGTAGAGTCAGTAGCCACTTATCTGGAGGAAGAGTTTTCGGATCTGCATCAAGTACCCAGATATTTCAGGTACAGAATGAATTAGATACCACCAAGTCCACTGTAGAGGAGTTGGAGCATATTGCATTACATTCCGAAATTTCCCAATAGGAAGGTATACTTGGGCATCGGATTAACCCCGGAGCTCAGGGATTTAATTCTTAAATATATTATGTCTAACAGTGATTGCTTTGCATGGTCTCATGAAGATATGACAGGCATTCCTCCAGAAGTCACAACTCATAAGTTGGACGTGGATCTCAATTTCTCTAAGGTACGACAGATGAAGCTGCCAATAGCCAAACACTGTAACAAGTTTGTTAAGAAAGAGGTAACTAGACTACTCAATATAAGATCGATCCAGGAGGTAAAATACCCGGATTGGTTAGAAAACGTAGTAGTAGTACCTAAAAAGGGAAATAAATTTAGAATGTGTATTGATTACAAAATTTTAAATAAGGCATACCCTAAAGACTCATTTCTGCTATCGAACATTGATCAGATGATCGACGCTAGGTCCGGACATGAGATAATGAGTTTTCTCGATGCGTATTCCGGGTATAACCAAATAAGGATGCACCTGAAAGACCAAGAAAACATATCTTTTTAACTACTTTCGGTACTTATTGTTCTAACGTTATGCCTTTTGGATTAAAAAATGTCAGGGTCACGTATCAAAGGTTAGTAAATAAAATATTTGAAAAGCAAATAGGTAAAATAATGAAAGTTTATATAGACGATATGCTTGTTAAGAGTCTTCGTGCGGAAGACCATTTAAGTCATTTACAAGAAATCTTTAAGGTATTAAGGAAGTACAATATGAAGCTGAATCCTGAGAAGTGTGCCTTCGGGGTCGATTCCGGTAACGTTTTGGGTTTCTTGGTTTCTTAGAGGGGGATCGAGATAAACCCTGATAAAATAAAGGTTATTAAAGACATACCAAATGTACTAGAAGATGTCAAAGCAGTGCAGTGGTTTACCGGTCGTGTGGCGGCCTTAAGTAGATTTATATCCCGGTCATCAGAAAAATGTCATAGGTTTTCTCACTTCTAAAGAAGAAGAACGACTTTGTGTGGACACCCAAGTGCCAGCAGGCCCTAATGGACCTGAAGACTTATTTATCCAGTCCTCCGCTCAAGTCAAAGTCAAAGAATGAAGAACAACTATTCATCTACTTAGCAGTCTCAGTCCGGGAGTAACTCCACAAGCAGTAAAGGAGGCTATCTTGGTCTCAGAGATTGCCCCTGAGATATGGATACTTTATACAGATGGTGCCTCGAACATCAAGGAAACCCGCTTGGGTGTTGTAATGTGAACTCCCATTGGTGAAATTTTAAGGTAAGTAATACATAGTATTTTGTTGACTAATAATAAAGCGGAGTGTGAGGCTTTGATTACAAGTTTAGAACTAGCTCAAGGACTGGATTCACAAATCATTGAAGTCAAATGCGACTCGCTGCTGGTAGTAAACCAAGTCCACGGAGTGTTCGAGGCTAAAGAAGAGCGGATGTCAAGATATCTTGGGAAAGCATTGAAGTTGTTGTCCCGTTTCCAATAATGGATGGTGGTACATATACCTCATGAGGAAAACATAAAGGCAAGTGCACTTGTAAACTTAAGCTCCAACACGGAGTCTGAGGGCTCTAAAACTGAGTCGGTGGTCCAGTTGTTGCATTCGATGCTAGATCCCATTGGATATGATAAAGTAAATTCAACCAGCCTAACTTGGGACTGGAGAAATGAATTCTTAGATTATCTCATAAACAGAAATCATCCAGAGCTCTAAGGACCAAGGTTGTCTGGTACAGTATCGTAGACGGAAAACTTTAACGTAGGTGCTTTTATCGTTCCCTATCCTGGTGCATAGGCCCCGATAAAGTAGATTACATTATGAGAGAAGTCTATGAAGGCATTTGTGGGAATCATTCACCTAATGAGAAAACTCATGAGGGTCGGTTATTATTGGCTTCGGATCGAGGAAGATATGAAGGCATTCATGCGGAAATATGATAAGTGTCAACGCCATGCACAACTATTACACCTACCGAGAGAGGAGATGAATCTGGTAGTATCACCATGGCCGCTTATGAAGTATGGGATAGACATCGTTAGACCCTTGATAGCGGCTCCAGGATAGGTATCTCAAATTATTTTTATGACTGATTATTTTTCTAAATGAGTTGAACTTGCAGCTTACATAAAGATACGGGAGAAATAGGTAAAGGATTTTATTTGGCAACATATTATTTGTTGTTTTGGCATCCCTAAGGAGATAGCTTGTGACAATGGCCGAAATTTCAACGAAGTCAAGGTCACGAATTTTCTTGATAAGTTGAACATCAAACGGATCACCTCTACACCCTATCATCCAGTAGAAATGGAAAAGCAGAGTCAACAAACAAGACCATAATTCAAAATTTAAAGAAGAAATTGAAGACCGCAAAAGGAAACTGGCCGTTTAAAATGCTGGAGATTTTATGGGCGTATCGAAACATGGAAAAAACGAGTACCGAAAAAACTCTTTTTTCCCTAGTCTATGGTGCAGAAGCCTTGATCCCGGTGAAAATTGGAACTCCCAGCCTGAGATACCTCCAAGTTGAGGAGGATTCAAATGCAGAGTCAATGTCCTTACACCTCATTTGCTTGAGGAGTCGAGATTTGGCATACGTCCTAATGGTGGCCCAAAAGTAGAGAATTGAGTGTTATTACAATCGATGCACAAATCTTAGACACTTCAAACTCGAGGACTTGGTACTCCAAAGAGTCAACCAGAGTACCTGGGAGCATAATGTTGGAAAGCTAAGAGCAAATTGGGAAGAACCGTATATTGTAACTAGCATTGCCGATAAAGGAGCTTATCAGCTAGCAAACCAATAAGGGAATATACTTTCTAGAAATTGGAATGTGAGCCACTTGAAGAAGTAATATGTGTAGTAGGTCAAAGCATGCGCTGCACTCTTTTTTTCTTCAATCGATTTTTATCCCAATTGAATTTTTTCGGTAAGGTTTTTAATGAGTAGCACCATGATATAAGCATATTATTGATCTTACTACTAAAGAATTCTATCCAGTATCCAAGTCTTCATAGTATAAAGTCTCTAATACTAGAGGGCTACATACACCTGGAATGGAGTGGAAATACACCCGGAATGAAGTGGAAATACATCCGGAATTGAGTGGAAATTTAAAATGTTGAATGCTCTTAAGGAAAGCATCTATACTGGGGACTGTCCAAATATCAACATATATGTAACCGGACTGACCGCACTAGATGGCAGTCGGATTATTATTACAATTGTCTTCACATTTGTAATTCAAATGAATCAATGAAAATTTCCTTTTATGATTAACAAATCATTGCCATCACGAGCATAAAACATATGTTATTATATTAAACATATCAAAAAATTTGTGCCATAATGAATGGGAGACGTCCTATTCTACAACACCATTAAAAATAAGGGTCCTCTCTTATTAAAACCATAACAAAAAAAGTTAAGGCTCTAGATACAAGAAGTACCGAGGTGTTAAGTAGTTCAAAGATGAGATAAGTCCAGAGCTAATTTCGGAGGTTATTGGAAGCCCCGATCAAGGATGAAAAGAAAAAAATACATCTTTGTAGTCTAGTGAAGGTTACTTGAAAGTGTTTAAACTTCGAATCCTAACCTATGCAGATAAAGTAAACCTCAAAGATGAGTCTCGGTTCACAGAGCAAAGTGTTAAAGTTTAAAACTAATGTTTGCTTGTGAAAATAAATAAAGAATGAAAAACTTGGAGCAGAATTATGAAAAGAGAAATTCATTCATTCATATTCTTCCAGACTGAAACCAGTTCGAATCCAAAAGGTACTAAGCGGGCCCAAAAGTGACCTAGTGACAAAATAAAAAATTGAAATCAAAATACACGCGAAAGGTTACGGTCTGCCTGCTCCATAGTCCGTCGGGGGTGTTTTGGGTGTTGCTAACAAAAACAAGAGTTATAAAAAGATCAGTTTGGGAGTATTTATCTTCCTCCACATCTGAATCCTCTCTGTCTCCACGAATAGCCTCTAAGAACAACTCAACATCGGTTAGGTCGATTTCTACATCCATAATTTCATAAGCAATATCATAGCCCGATTTTCTTGCTTTCTCAAGAGCATCCACTCGACTCTTCAAAATGGCCAAGTCTTGTTGGACTTTCCACTTCTGACATTTGTTTTAGAGCTCAATGATGGTATGCTCTGAAGAATTGAGTTATCCCTGGGCACCGGCTAAGTCAGCTGCAAGTTGGGTTGTTCTTCCCTGAAGGGTTGTATAGGTGGTGGTCAGGACTTGGAGAGAATTATCCCGGTCCTTCAGAGAGTCGACTGCATCTTGCAAATGTAGCTAGAGTAAATCTTAGAGAGAGATAGAATACCTAAGATAAGCACGTAGGATGTCAACTTTAGCCCTGAGGTGTTGAATCTCATCCTTCAGCTTCTTTTCCTCGTCAGAAGGGCCGATCGCCTTTGCTAAATTCATAGTGGATAGAGCAGAGGTGTGACCCTGAATGAAGAGATTGTGATTGGTAAATAAGAGCAAGATTGCAGAAAATGAAAGGAAATTCTACCTGCAGGAAAAAATTGGCAAGATGAGCAATAGAGGCTTTGAGGATAGCATAAGGAGATTTTTGGGGTGAAAAAGTAGATATCCCGCCATCAGTTTCGGTCGTAAGGATTGAGATATGCTTCGAAAGGTCCTCAGGAATGAGACTCTCTACCTCCAGAACTTCCTACCGTGGACTGACCAGATCAGGGTTTTCTTCATCCGTCTTCTCTTCTTTATCAAGGGGGATGACGCTCGCTTTACCCTTCGCCTGTAACTCTTTTCAATACTCTGTGAGCTATCAACAACTTCTCACCATCGAGGCTCGATAACCTCATCTTGATTTTGCGTTTCCAGCTGCCCGAAGCAGACTTGATGTTCGACAAGGCAGTTGAGCGAGACGACACTTTTTGGGCCGAAGAGGTTCAAGCATGGAGTACTATAATAGATGAAAAATATTGAAAAGAGAGTTCTAAGCTAAAGTATGAATAGGAGGGAGAATTGAGGTTAAAAGTTTATCATGGTATTTATCCTTCCATCGGGATGAGGTGACACTCTTCTAAGTTCTGGTAATATTGGGGGAGGCATGAAGAAGACTTACTACCCATTCAAAATTCCCTTCGATCAACTGCGACTCGACCAGAATTGCTGAAAAGGTTATAAAACTTTGAGTAAGCAAAGAGTAATCCTTTATTTGGAAAACCACAATGGACCGATTTCACTAGCAGAGAACTTTATCCAATGTGCGCAAAGAGAGATGCCACTTTGAATGACGGACACCGGCCCTTGTGTTAAAGTAGCATCGAGTTTTGCTTGGAAACTGACAAGTTTGAGTTTCTGCAAATATGCCTGGCAGAAGAAAACAAACTAAATACTTACGGGAATGATTTCACTCTTTTGAAAAAAGATCCGAAGAAGGCTGGTGAATTTGGTCAATCCTGATCAGAATGTAACGAGATTTCCAGCCACAGTCGTGGGCATCCTCCACATATATGAGGTTGCGGCTTTCCCGGGGGTATAAGGCAATAATTTTGCCTCGTAAAACTCTATGGTAATATAGGAGGAGGAGATGGTAGATAGTAAACGAAACATCGGCAATATTGGCTAACATTTAGATACAGAAGACGAGTCTCCAAACCTGCGGAGCAACTTGACCTATGCAAACTCTATATCGGTGGCAAAGATCCTCAATGATATTTGGGATGGAGAGTTTGAAACCAATGGTGAATGGATAGGTGTATGCCATGGAAAATTCTTCAATATGGTGATGCACACAGTCAATAGGATCAACCGCTCTGACGATTATGTTAGAAGAGAATTCACAAATTTTCATAACAACAAGAAGAATTTAGGTTGTTATCTTTGACTTTAAATTCTCAATGTGTTCATAATTGGTTTGAACACGGAGGTCTCCAGAGAAATAAAAGCCTGGGGGGAGAATTTCTGCAATAGTTGATTGTAAATCCACTTTTTTGATTGTAGGAGAATCGGGTTCTTTCACATGTCGGCGGTTGGGAGGATTGTTGTTATTCTCATATGAATGAGAAGGAGAAGAGTTTGTACAAGACATTGTTGAAGGAGTTGGTTAAAGGGAAAGAAAGCAGAGTAATTGAAAGAACTTGCAGATGGTATGGTTGCCTTTTGTGAAAAGATTTGGCCTCCTATTTATGGTAAAATAATGTAACATTTTAGAGATAAAAAGATGCATATCATCATTATCACGGTTCACGACGTTTAGGCGATTGGATAGTGTTGCCGTTTCAGAAGCATTGAATGGACGAGACGCTTGAAATGACTTGCAAGTTGTTACTTTTCAAAGTTCCCGCCAAAATAAGAGGAACATGTAGGCCGGTGATTCAAATCCACTTCCCGGTTGCACAAAGAGTTGCAACCGGAAAGTACGAGGAAATCTGTATAGGGCAAAATTCGTATAAGACAACTGCACGAATTATGGTGAGACACATGGAGTATAATACTGAATTAAACCCATGTCAGATTATAGCACTCCCGGTTTGATATGCATGGTACCGGGAGCGACATGAGCAAAGTCGGTACTGGTATTAAAGAAGGCTAAGAGTCGTTTGCATCGTAACGGACGACCGTTACGATAACCGGTTGCACAACTTCCAACAGCCTTTTAATAACATTTATTGAGAGATTGATTGTTCAATTATTATAACATTCATTCTCCTGCAGTTATGAGCGCATATTTTGTGGGTTGTGTACCCGTGTAGCTCATGTATAAATAGGGCATATTATTCTATTGTAACCAATCAGATTCTTGCTATTACAAAATACTTACCGATATTCTCTTGATTTCTGTGCTTTCATACAAGTTATCGTTACATTTGCTCAGAAGCTATCTCAAGGCTCATGCTAATTGCTGCTTACTTTGTCTTATTATTATTTAACTTAAGCGTAATTCTTATCTAACGTGTCACTTGAGATCCGCGTGTCCTTGACTACATATACAAATTCAACTGTACCGTTTTACGGGTAAACAAATTTAAATTAATCGATTTAGTGAAGGTAAACTTTGCATAACTTGTTTTAAAAATGAAAAGTTGAAGGAAGAAGTATATCGAAATTATTGCCTCGTCAAACGTCGTTTTCTACGTTGAATCATTAAATAAAAGCAAAAAAAAAAAAAGCTTATCATAACTTGTTTTAAAATAAATGAAGGAACTAGATTATAAAAATTATTGCCTCGTGAAACAATCGTAGAATTAGTTATATGCACTCTCATCCTTTTCATTTTCAACTTTCTGCCACGAGCATCACGCAAAGTGTCCAACCTTTTTCCATGGAATATTTATAAAAATTATTTAATTTTTCTTAATACTGAAGTTAGGTTATAAAAAAAAACAAAAAAACAAAAAAAATTATAGGATGAGATTTCATTTTGCTTCTTTCACCTTTATTTTATGTTTTCACCCAACTATATCCGTGTTTGTTGGCTTTATTCAAATCAGTTGATTAAAGGATATTTACAAACTGACATATGATAATTTTTGTGATTAAACTTATTAGGATTTTACTTATAAGTGTTTATTCGACATGTTTATCAACCTAGTTTAAACGTATTAGGATTTTGCGTAATGTTTATTTGCCAGTATATTATCTAGAGTATATACTATCTCACACACACACACATATTACATAAAAACGAATAAAGCAACCAGATATCAAATAAGAAGAAATTAGATCCCAATTATGAATATTACTATACAAAAAATTATTTCAATTCTAATACAACAATAAAATAATTAAACAATTAAAGTATTGCACGTGGAGAGAAATAAATGTACATAAAGTTTTCTATTGTTGAACATCAAAGGATGTAGTCCAGCCAGGGGTGTCAAAACTATTTCAAAAATCGACTGAATCGAACCTAACCGAATCGATATTAAGATTTTTAAAAATAAAATTGAGGTTCCTAATATTAACTTATAACTGTACCGAATAATTAGGTTGGTCTTTTATTTTATAAAACAATATCGAAAAATATCGAACCGAACCATATATATATATATATATATATATAAAGTTTATAATTACAATTTACAAAGCATTAAATTTTTTACATTGGCCTTGAGCTTTTGTGTGGATTACAAGTAATATGAAAACCTACACTATCACTCTAAAGCAAAGAAATTACATGTTATTTGTATTTGCTTCTTAAAATTTGAGATTATGCATTTCTTCTTAAAAATTATATTTGTTTAGTTTTCTTTTCAACATACTTGTTCTGTGTCCAAAAAGAAGGTATATGTACGAAGGTAAATTTTTACTCTTCTTCCTTTTCTTTCCTTTTATATTTTGTGATATTTAGTCAAATCTAATCTTATACTCTCCCTCCAATATAATCATATTTCGAATCATATTTTATTTACAATCACACTATTTAATTTTTCATTAATTAATTTTATTTATATAAAATAATGGCAACTTCAATTTTTTTATTCTTTACAAATGTAGAATTATAGTGCAGTTTTCATAATTTTATGGCGTAAAGTATGATTATTGTTGATTTGTCATTTGTTGTTGTGCTCCCTTGCTACCTTCTAGATGCTAGTTACATTTGCATCCCATTAATTTATATAGCTTTTAATAACTTTATGCTAAGTATATTTTTTTTGGAAGAAACAATAAGGATTACATAGAGCTTAAGAACCGAGATCTGAAGTCAAAAAGTTAGATTACTCATTCTATTATATATGAATCGGTATTTTTTATAATATTGTAAAAGTTGACGTTTTGTAAATAAATTATCAAAAATTAACCGAATCGTACCGATACGGAAGAGAAACCGAAATGATTGGTATGGTTTTGAAAATTTTAATTTTGATTATATTAGTAAATTAACCGAAATATTGATATGGTATAATTTTTACAAAAAAAATGATTGAATTGTACCATTGACACCCCTAAGTGCAGCGGATGGGGCTGCTCCTCTCTTAATCAGAGGTTTAAGGTTCGAGTCTTGAATATGTAAAAATTCTTAGTAGGGAGCATTTTTTCCAAATTGACCGTACGTGGCGCGAATGAAAATATAGTCGGGCTCTAATACGGAAACCGGGAAACAAAAAGAAGTTTTCTATTGTTGAAGAGATTAAATGCACCTTGTCTGCTTATTGCTTTAGCAAAAGCTGGTAGGAATAACGGGTGATCCTTTTAGGAGAAAACTAAATCTGGATTAAGTTCTCTATATATAGGTACGTACAACTAAATATGAATTCAATTTAAATTTAGGCTCTATCTAAACCAAAATTGATTCGAAAAAATTAAGATTAACTTTTCAAATGAGGAACATATTAAGTAGATTTAGCTTACTCCCAAATCAGAATTTTGTGTGTCTACAAACAAACACTAAATAGTCACTACAAGAAAGTATAGAATTGGCAACAAAACTTTAGCAACAATAAATATATTACTGTTAAAAAACGTAAATGACAACAAAAATTTAATATATTGTTGCTAAAAAACATAAATGGCAACAAAAAACAACAACTTCTAGTTGCGAAAACTTATCGCATCGGAGGTTATTACAACAGCATGCAACAATTTTTGTTTGTTGCGAAAAGTACTTTTGACAACAACATCTAATATATGATAACAAAATTATTGTTGGCAAATGTCTTTCTTCTTGTAGTGAGTTTACAAAATGAGGATCATATAAACTTGTTTAAGGCCTGTTTGTTTTTATTAAGATAATATTAAGATGTTTGAATTTGAATATACATTTGGATATTAGGATGTGTATTAAGATTAAGATATTTGAAGTTAACTGCACATATGGTGGTTGGTGTTGGCGGATGGTGGTGATTATAGTTAGTAGCTAGTGGTGATGATAGCTGGCAGAAGTGAGTTAACAGTGGTTGTTTATTGTGGTAGTTAGTTGTGGCGGTTGATAATAGTGGTGGATGATAGTGATAACTAATTTTGATAGTGATTAATAGCGACAGTTAGCAATATATAGTGGTGGTTGATCATGGTGATTTGTCAATTCTGATTGTTGACGATTGTTGTGGTACTGGTGATTGGTGTTTATATTTGTAAATGATGGCTAGTAGTGGTGACGATTGATTGTGGTGGTTAATTGCAGTAGTAGTTGTTGTTGAATAATATGGGTGTTTGAAAGGTGATGGTTAATAATGGTCGACTGCGGTGGTAGTTGATAATTTTGGACGATAATGATGATTAACGATGAAAGTGGATGGATTAGTGATATATTAAATACAATCTTTGCGAAAATTCTTAAATGAATAATACTTTAATGATGTTAAGACTTTCTTATAGATGTTAATCATTCAGATCTATTCAGGTTTATTAAATAGTTACTCCTATAAAATTTAAAAACAATGGCAAGATTAGAATCTGAATCATTAAGATTTAAATTAAAAAATAAATACACATAATATCTGATACTAAAATATTAAGATTCAAACCTTCGTGAGGCACACATAAATCTGAATTTGTATTAGACCAAAAAATCTGAATTTGTGAATTTACATACAAACAGTCAAACATGCACCAAGTAATTTACGAAATTCTGATCAAATAAAGCAGTTTAGGCTTACCCCCAAATCTGAAATTCTGAATTACAAACACTAAATAGTGTGCCAAAAAAAAAAGAATTACAAACACTAAATAATGTGCCAAGTGAGGATCATATTAAGTAGATTAAGCTTACTCCCAATTCTAAATTTGGAAAATTTAAACAAACACTAAAGTAGTAGCTAGGATGCCCCATAAATGCACCCCACGGAAAACTATAATAAGAAGTAAAATATTATCTGCTCTATATGATTAGTGGTTGCATAAGCAGGAAAATATAGATAAATATTATTTCCTTCATACCCAAAAAAGGAAAATGAATGAGGGAATTTAGAGATGAAGGTCAGCGAGTATATTTTTCTGCTTAGATACGAATAAGTGCCAATTTTAATTTTTTAACTAAAATTTACATGTCTAAATACTATACAAAAAATATTAGAAATCATAATTCAGTGTTAAAATGTTTTTCTTTTTAGCTTTCCCAAATAGAAATTATAATATGGAAGAAAGATTAAGAAGAAAAAGCAAAAATACAAACAAGAAAGGAATTAGAAAAAGGCACATCTTTATCAATCATTAATCTTAACCGTCACTTACATAAAAAGGGAGTGTTCGTGTCACAAATGCATGTAAGTTTTAAAAGAATAGCTGCTATCATATAGTACTCCATATCTGCGGTCAATATTGGATTAGACTTTTATATAACGGGATTTTTTAACGAAAGTTTATTTTAAGTAATTGAACTTTGCCCGAATATTATAGGAACTCACTGGAAGAAACAATGAGACATTTTCTCTATTACTCAAGCAAAGTTGAGTGATTTCATTTCAAATATTATTTAGTAATTGTTGTGATACTTAGGTAAAATTAAATGATTTTTTTATTTCATAAAATAGTTTAGCGATTTTAATGCAACAAGTAAAAGTTGAATGATTGAGCCGAAGATCTATAAAAAAAACAGTCTATCTATCTCCCAAGGAAATGATAAGGTATGCGTATACACTATCCTCTTGAGTCCTCACTTGCGAAGTTACACTGAGTATGTTCTTATTATTGTAAGTAAAAGTTGAATGATTATTTATAAAATTATCCCTTATTATTTTTTAACTTTGTTGGTGTATATAATTTAAAGATTGGTGTTTCTGCTTTTGCTATAAAATTTTAGTAGCAAAAGTGTGCTAAAGTCCTTTACAATATCTTATTGAACAGAAGTGCTCAACAAAGATTAACTCTCACTTGAGTGTTTAGTTGATTGCTATAAAGTGTCTCTTTTCAGTTTCTCTATTTTATGTCATATATGATATTTTATCTACTTATATGTATTGTTTCTGGTGGGGCTTAAAACCTAACTTCATTCATCTGAAAATACAATGCGTTTAAAAGACATCCATCAATATTGGTCTCAATCATATCGCCTTTGCTTAGCCCTCGTGCTTCTTGAAAAGTTTTTCTTTATTCTTCTTTTTTTCTACTTTGTTGGAAGAATATCCTCTCCTCTTTTTGGTATGTATTAGATTAGGTGCCTGTGGGAGAAAGAAAGAGGAAACGTCACTTCGATCACACAATGACATATAATAAGCCAATTGCATAAAGATGTGTATCTCCATTCCTCAATTTGTATTTTTCTTTTTTGTCATCCTTTACCTTATACTTGGGGGTAGTTTGGTGTGCTATTAGAACAATCAATCACAGCATAAAGCCTCGTATAGGATAATAAAATGTTGAGTTGTCGTATAAGATAAAAAAAGTGTTCCGTAAATAATGTACTTTTCGCAACAACAAAAATTGTTGCATGTCATTTTTTTAAAATTGTTTTATTACATAGGGGGTAAGGGAAGGGGAAACGGGGAAGGGATTACAACGTGGGGATTCGAACTCTCACCTCCAACCAACTGAGCTACTAGATCCCTACTATTTTTTTATTTTTTTACCCCTCCCTCAGGAGCTCCCCTTTGCTTCCTTGGTGACTCGAACTCGCAGCCTTCGGGTTGAAAGTGGAGGGCGCTTACCATTTGAGCAACCCCTCTTGTCCATTGTATGGTGTTGCAATAACATTCGATGCGAAAAAATTTCGCATCAACAACAACATATTAAATTTGTTGTCATTTACATTTTTTAGCAACAAGATATGAAATTTTTGTTGCGATTTACGTTTTGCTAAAGTTTTATTTTCAATTCTATACTTTCTTGCAGTGTACTTATCAAGTTATGCAGAATTTACGTATTATATTTATGCAGAATATAGTTCAAAATAGGAGTACATGTATTAGTAAT
The DNA here is from genome assembly GCA_034509755.1 of Anisodus tanguticus. Taxonomy (NCBI): domain Eukaryota; kingdom Viridiplantae; phylum Streptophyta; class Magnoliopsida; order Solanales; family Solanaceae; genus Anisodus; species Anisodus tanguticus. The sequence continues at coordinate 23,886,402 of CM067544.1, read as the reverse complement.
TAAGAGTTAAGTTATTTAAAATAAAAAATCAATGCATAACAATCCTTACGTTATAATTCATGCATAATTAGTATGTAAACCAAATGGCCTACAAGAATTTTCGTCGATTGTCTGTTTTTGAGATAACGTTTTAGTTAAATGACCCTCTTTTTATTATCCTTTAATATGTGGACCTTTTAGATCATGGTTTGAAGATCCTCTTTGAACAAACTGAAATCTAATGAGAAAATGTTAGATTACAATCTAAAATTTTATAAGCTATTGTAAACTTACATGACAATCAAATATTTTTTTAAAGATTGAGCAATATATGTGCAAATAATAGATCCTAGTCTAACATTGTCCAGAATGATACTTTTCCCGGGACTATATTTGCACTAATTTTAAAAAGATAGTTATACCTAAATGGTGGCCTCGAAAAGAACTATTTGAGTAAATTAACCAATGCTCCATCCGGATAAAAAAGAGTGTCCACTTAGCCTTTTTTATTTGAGTAAAAAAGAGTGTCCACTTATCAAATCAAGAAAGAATTAACCTTCTTTTTTCATATTTTCCCCTATTAAGTGCTATGTGATCAAATTTCAATACCTATTTAATTAAGAATAGTTTAGTCAAATTATGTATTTTTTTCTAGGAGTTAATCTTTTTTTAAGTGATGTGCAAATAGCTAAATGGACACTTTTTTTTATCGGGAGGAGGTATTATGTATCTCCTTTCCCGCGAGGCGAGCAGGGCCCGCACGGTACCTAATTGAACTATAGAACTTAATTGGGCCCAAAAGTTAGCATGAACAAGTTGGGCATCTTGTTGGAGGCTTGGAGATCTTCAACTTCCACCCAGGTGGTCCATTTAACTAGTTAGATTGAGTTTATATTAGACGGGCCTCAAGTTATTACGGGGCATGAATTTTCTTTTCTTTTTTGGTTTTCATCTGATGTCTGGTATTTATATGGGAGCCCGACTATATTCGAATTCGCGCCGCGTAGGGCCCCATTCGGGGGGAAGCACTTCCTACCAAAGATTTTTTCATACCCAAAGCTCGGGCATGAATTTGGGAAAAGGTGTGGGAGAAAAGGGTTGTCACCTAAGGGTGTGTTTGGTATGAAAGAAAATGTTATTTATGGAAAATATTTTCCTATTTTCTTGGGAAATAAGTGTTACTTATTTTTAAGTGTTCGGTACGTAAGAAAAAAATATTATCCCAAGAGCATTTATATATAATATAGGAAAATACTATGGGGGTGTGATTGGGTGGGGATGAGAGTTTGGGGATGGTAGGGGGTGGATGGTCAAGGGTGGCAAGGTTGGGGGTCGTTGTGGTGTATGGAGGAGACAATGAGCTTGAAAGGCTACTTATGAAACTTGTTTTCCTTACTCCTATCAGGAAAGTCAATTTCCTCCTTTTTAAGGTATTTGTTTTTCTAGAGAAAATATTTTTCAAAATACTTTGACCCACTAAACATGAAATTGACATGGAAAAGACTTATGATTCATTAGAATGGATGCTCATATAGAGCGGAGAAATTTTATTTTGTGAATCGCATAACAAACATTACTTATGTAAGGTAGTTTATTACTTGACAAGTAGATTTATAGATCCTATAATCTTCTTTCAAAGTAGATTATGAAACAGGCTACATTAAAAGTTTATATTTTTTTCCTTATTAAGATGTTTAGCCGGAAGAAAATTTAAAAGTAAAAAAGATATGCAGAAGCAATGGAACGACTGTATTCCAATTTCTAATTGCTTGAGAGTAAAATCGTTGTTTTTGTTATTGTAACACCTCGTATCTTCGGGCTAACGTTTGACCCGTACAATGGAAACATAATGGAATCAAGATGAAGAGTTTAAGAAGTGTTTTGAAAACTAATCAAGTTATAAGAAGAGTTCAAGTGAGTATTCAAAAATATCTATAAGGAATTGGGAAAACTTCCTTCATGAAAGTTGTATCCCTTTGAAATAATTTTTCATCCATATATGGTGGAGCTCCAACGGAGCTCTGTGCTAGGCTTTATGATCATTTTACTGAGACACTGTCAGTATCATCGAAAAATGTGAAAATTCGTCTAAGTGTAAAATGGACAGAGTAGCTCGCTCGGCGAAGCCCAGAGGAGCTCGCTCGGCGAAGCCCAGAGGAGCTCGCTCGGCGAAGCCCAGAGGAGCTCGCTCGGCGAAGCCCAGAGCGAGACAACATTTCGCTATGGACTTCGCTCAGCAAGACAGGAGATCCAAAATCCCCATCCTTTAAATATAACACTTAGTCCGAAAAAATCATTCACCAACTCGTCCAACCTTATAGAAAACTCTCTCAAGAGCGTTTTTCTCTCCTCTCGACCTCCCACAACAAGGTAAGTTCACTCCTAATGATTCCTTAGTAATTATAACATTAAATCATGATTAGTAACATGTTTCTTCAATCAAAAATATAGGATTAACAACATAATCACTCACAAGTGATTCAAGCTAGGGTTTTTAACGTTCTTCGTCAGAAAGCTACTTAGTTCGTTAGATTGGAGGGACACCGGTATGTAGAGCTTTTATCCACGTGTGGAAACATTATTGTTCTTCCCCACACTATGTTTATCCATGAAACACGAAATTCCACAAGCTTAGGATTTTTATTCTAAGTTCGTGATAACCTTAAATACATGTATTATTATATGTCATGTCTATATTACCAATTCGTTAATTGTATTCATGAATATCATTATAATTGTCATGAACATGTCTGTAATCAATGTATGCTCATGTTATCTTTTTCATGAGATCTCAGATATCAACTATAAACTCAGATTGAATATCATTATGATTGTCATGACAAGTGAATTTATGTTACAGGTTTGATTGTTGTATAACCATACCAGAAAAGTTGTTGGAGTAAGTAAGAAACAAAATTTTAAACTTCCGCTATGCCTTACTTATGTGTTTTGAACCCAACAAAACTCTACAATTTATACATTTGTTTTTACTTTTAAATTATCTCCATTTTAATTTGTTTTAGCTATGGAGTATCTTACTAGAGTCCTGAAGACACTGAGACGTGTTAAACTACAGGTAGTGCAACTAAGCTTTGCAGATGATCTACTTTTATTTAGCAGGGGAGATGTAATTTATGTGCAGTTGCTGTATGTTGCTTCTATCAATTCTCACACGTTTCTGGTTTGACAGAATGGTGAGTAAGGTTACCTCTTGGACATCAAGATACTTATCTTATGTACGGAGGGTTCAGCTGATTCCGAGCATCTTAATTTCAATCCAAACTTTCTTTTCTAGTCATAAATTTCTGTGTTACCAAAGAAGGCTATTCAACTAATTGTTATGCAAATGGGACAAGTGCCAGAGCAGAAGTACACACATTGGCATTGGTCGCATGCATCTTTTATCTTTGGCAAAAAAGGAACCAGGGAATATTTCAAGGCAAAGAACTGAACTTCTGTTAAAATTAAAAGTCTTGTAGCACAAAACTAGCTGGACAGTTGAGAAAGATGAACTATAATGAGCATGTCGAAAGCTAGTTACTAAAGTTGGGGGCTTTTGTCCAACTTTTAGGGATTCTTATGTTTTGATTGTAAATACTTTTTCCCTCATAATAAAATCTCTAATCACTAAAAAAATAGTGAGTTAAGTTCAATCCACCAATTAAAATGGTTTAGTACCTATTCTTCTAAGATAATTCATGCAGGTAAACCTCATTCTTCTTTACCTTTTCCTTGTTTCTCTTACCATTGTAAACTATAAATTTGGAAACTTACCTGGCATAACCTTTTTTATCAATCAGTTTTAATACACACATGAGAAGATAAACAAGGGTACCTCTTTTGCTAACATTTCTATTATCCGAATTTAATAGATATATCAATTCAAAGAATAGGCAGAACCTTAACTCCATATTTTGAAATCTTTTCAAGTTTTCATTCACTCTGCACGCTAAAATTCACCACAAAATTACGAGAAGTATGAAATAAATTAGAACGAGTGAACTCAGCAAATTCAACAGATGATGCTAGGGCTAAGCTTTAAATGACTTTACAGAGATAAGCATAGGAAATTCGAATTAGTTACTAATGATATACATTGCAAGTAGTAGTTGAAAGTCATCTTCAAGACCTGTAATTCGTCGACTCTGTGGTGCTTTTGGATTGAGATGTTGCACTTGAAGTCTTGATCTGAGATTGTGAACTAGTCTGGCTCGAGGATGACTCGGTGAAGAAAACTATGTGTTCCTCATTGTCTGCATAAACTTGAAGAGAACGTGGGAGAGGAGGCAAATTCACGTCCAAAACTCCTTCAAGAATCTGAACAACCTGACCCATTGAGGGTCTTTGTAATTCATCATCTTGGATGCACCAAAATGCAACTTTACACATTCTTGACACCTCCTCAGCATCAGCAGCTCTGTCCAGCCTATAGTCCAATAGGCTAAGGATATCTCCTTCCTCAACTACTACACGTGCAGCCCAACTAGGAAAGAATTTTACTTTCCCATCTTGAGAGTGAGAGTGTTCCGAGTTTCGCCTCCCTGATACAATTTCCAAAAGCATCATGCCGTAGCTATAAACATCGGCTTTGGCTGTAATGGCCACCCCTGATATCCATTCAGGTGCAAGATAACCTCTTGTTCCTCTCATAGTAGTAAGCACTCTGCTAAAGTCGCGCCCAACGAGCTTTGCCAGGCCAAAATCTGCTACTTTGGGGCATAATTGTGCATCAAGAAGGATGTTTTCAGGCTTTATGTCACAATGTATGATGCAGTCCCTGCACTTCTCATGGAGATAAGTCAATCCTCTAGCTGTCCCCAGCGCCACCTGGTACCTCATTTTCCAATCCATAATATCTGACTGCTTTTCGATAAAAAGATGTGAATCCAAGGATCCATTTTCCATGTAATCATAAACCAGCAGTTTCTTGTTACCTTCAGAGCAAAATCCACGAAGGCGTACAAGATTAACATGTTGGATTGTTCCGATTGTGCTGACTTCTGATCGAAATTGCTTCTCTCCCTGGCTGATGCTATCAAGCCTCTTAACAGCAATAACAGATGAATCAGATAGTTTCCCTTTGAAAACAGAACCAAAGCCTCCACCCCCTAACTTCTCTGAGAAATCTTTAGTCGCATGTTGCAAATCTTTGTAACCAAATGCAACCAATGAACCCTCCACTGTTTTCCCACTACCAACAAATGCCTACGCCTTCTCCGGTATACAACAAAAAGAAGGCCCAAAACGATCACTACGGCAGCAGCAGACCCCAAAGAAACACCAATTGGAATTCCCTTTTTACTCTTGGATTTTGGGATGTCAGATGCAGCTAACCTTACATAGATCGACTTGCCCCTACCATCATTTTGTGAGAGTTGCTGCATATTCAAGAGTTCACCGTTCCAAATTGAGCACGATCTGTCATAAGCATAAGCAGTGCAATTGCAATTATTCATACAGATAGATTCACATTCTGCAGCACTCCCAGCCGCAACAGTTTGAGAATTATTAGGTACTTTCATCCCAGGATACATCAAAAATCCATCTTTCTTCCCATTAGCATCGCCACATTGCGACTTCGTTTTCCTCTCACATCCTCCAGAATAATCATATAGATTCCAATCAGTCTCTGAACTATTTTGGAAACCACCCAAACAACTACAAAAGGGCAAACTTTCCTGACAGGTAGCAAATGGCCCACAAAAAGCATAAACTTCACATTGTTTTCTTGGTTGAGACCAGAACAGATTCCACATATCTGAATTATCCAACCATGTGAGTTGCTTAATCTGTCCAGAGACATCCATAATGAATCTTGATATGATAGAATCATTATAAAGAGAATATGTAAAATAGCTTTCATTATGCTTCTCTTCATAGCTAAAATCGTAAATATAGTTGTTTCTCATCTCAGGCACCTCACTAAAAATACGGCCATTCCATGGTCCAGTATCCCAATATTTCTCAGTTCTATTGTACCTTATAATATACTGCTTCTCATTTGGGTCCAGCTCAAGAGAATACAACCCAGGTGTAGGATCATCTAAACTCTTCCATGAAGTAAGAAGCTGCTTTGTTTTGGTAACATTATTGTAAGAAAGTTTAGAACCAGGCAACCAAGTATTGCCAGGGTTATTAAAACTTTGCCAAAGTGGTGGTGTTGAATTAGACCTATCAGTCAAGATTAAATTACCATCATCTTGGAGAACTGCTACCACAGAATTCAAATTGCTGGTACTAACATTAGTTGACCAAACTGGAGTTTTAGAATCATTAACAAGTACTAGATTACCATCTAAGATTTTTAGCTCTGCAGTACTTTTATCAGAAACAGGTGTTTCCCTGTTTGCAACCCAAACTACAGTTTGTTTATTCACTTTATTGTACCACATGCCTATGTAGTAGTTGGAAGAGTTACCTGGTTTGAAGAATCCCAACTTGAACTTTCCACCTGAAGAGATAATTGTTTGGTCTCCAGAAAGAGATTGATTAGCAGAAATGGAGTCAGCTCCAAAGGAGAGATGGGTGTTGAGAGACAAACATAAGTACAACAAAGAAAGGAAGAGAAAAGGTCCTCCGGGGCATAGTCCAGTGGCAAAGCCGGGGCGGCGCTCTGGCATGGGACAGCATGGTCTCGATTTCCCGCAAGCACGAAGAAACTCTGCATGTTGGGTAATTTGACCTTGTCTCATTGATCAGTGGTACGCTCCCAGAAAAACTGATCACCGGAGCACATTCCGCGATTTACCTGGTAGTAGTGTTGAAGGACCGGTGCTATTACCTCCAGGACGTCTGGATAATACCAGTGAAGTATAATACCAGTGAAGTAGTCAGGGGCAAACCTCGAAAACTGCATTATCAAAAAAAAAAAAAAAAAAAAAATTTGTTTTTGATGTCCATAGTTTGTGCAGAGGACAAAGATATGATGAACATGGAAGATTTATACTATCATTAATCATTCATGGGATCAATCTTGAAGAATGGGTCAGTTTGAAAATGGGCAACAAACTTTCATGTGAGGGCTGGAAAACAGAACTTTAGGTCTGGCGTCAAGTCAACAGGGCAATCCTAAATTGACTTTTTCACCCTTAATCTCTCTGTCTGAAATACAAAATGAAATAAAGAAGTAATTAGAGAAATAATAATTGAATAAAAACAAGAAAAATGCTGTTTGAACAGGAACACTGACTAATTTTACCAAAAAATGACGAAAATGATTTTTCTACTAACAATAGTACCATGACTACATTCTTTTTTTTGTTTTTTTTTTCATCGGTGTTCGGTATCCGCATTAGAGTCCGACTAAAGTTGAATTCGCGCCGAGAAGTCTCACATGGAAGTAAAAAGCGCTGACTAACAAAGGTGACTCCTGCCCAACAAGACTCTCTGATTAAAGACGAAGAAGTAGTTACCACTCAACCATAACTCTAGTTAGCCCATGTCTGCATTCATCACTGTGACTAATTCCAATTAGTTATTAGTGGGTCAAAAATATTTAGACATGAGACTAACGAGAATTCTTGGTGCATGAGTAATTGCCAAATATATAGTCTATGGCAGACATGAAATATTTCATTATTTTGTTGCCGGTCGTGACGAGCTGATAGCATTATATTCCGGACAAATATTTAAATTTGTGGCACATCAAAGTTCATTTATGACGGTTAAGAGTTCGACAGCGAAAATGAAATGGAAACATAGACTTCTCATATGAACTTGGATCATCCTCACCCTACAAGCTAGCTTTTGGGGTTGAGTTAGACCCAAGATCCATTCTTTACGTGGTATCAGAGTCATGCACATTCAGAATTTATTCACCAATGTTGGGCCCCAAATTATATTGTTCACGCTCCAGTTAACGAGATCTGGGCGTGCGGAGAGTGTTAAAAGTCCCACATCAAAAATGAAATGGGAACATGGACTCCTTATATGGACTTGGACAATCCTCACCCTACAAGCTAACTTTTGGGATTGAGTTAGGCCCAAGATTCATTCTTTACATGGTACCGGAGTCAGGCTCATCCCAAATCTTTGTTCACCGATGTTGGGCCCCCAAATTATATTGTACACGCTCCAGTTAATGAGATTTGGGCGTGCGGGGACTGTTAAAAGTCCCACATCAAAAATGAAATGAGAACATGAACTTCTTATATGGACTTGGACAATCCTCACCCTACAAGCTAACTTGGGAACATGGACTCCTCATATGCACTTGGACAATACCCACCCTACAAGCTAGCTTTCGGGATTGAGTTAGACATAAGATCCATTCTTTACAAGGGTTGAGTTAGACCCAAAATCCATTCTTTACAATGACATACGATGAAAGCCTGAACATACCAAATATTTAATCTAGAATGGGTCAACTATTAAAATATGAATATGCATAAGGTAAGACTTTGTTGTTTCAATCGTCAGCAAGTCGTTGCATTTCACTCCAACAAATAAATAACAATAGAAGTAATTCTTTTTAAAATATGAATTATGAGCAACCCAGGGAGGGGCATAATAGTCATTTTATTAACAAATGGGAAAACAGAGCTGGAAGAAGAGTCCCCCCACATGCAATTTACAATAATAACATACCCAGTGAAATCCCACAACGTGGAATCTGGGGAGGGTATAGTGTACGCAGACCTTACCTCTATCTTGGTAGGTAGAGCGGTTGTTTCCGAGAGACCCTCGGCTCAAGACAGAGCATAAGCACAAGCAAAGCAACAACAAAAGCAAAGCAACAACAAAAGCAAAGCAAGAGCACAACAAGAGAAACGTTCAGGAAACATTTAAAGCAGTATGAACATGTTGGTATCCAAAACGAATACGTCATGATAGCACATTTCAAAAAAGTAAGCAGTAACTAGAGCAGGTAAATAAGCTATAAAAGTACACTAAATGACACATAGCAGCAGAAATTAAATTACATGAGCCAATAAAGCAATACTGCGTCTATTAGTATGATAGGCTAAGCGGGCCTACAATAATAACACTACAACTATCAATTTGGAAGCATAAGTAGGATTACGCTCGAATAACTACTACCCTTTTACCCTAATCCATGTCCTCCGCGTGATATGTATGAGAAAGAAAAGTCAAGGCTCTTGATTTTTCACTCACCCATTGTAGCACCCAACATATCAATGGAGATTGTTCAAAGTTACATATGACATTCACTTTGTTTAGCTAAATCCGAAAATTCTATTGGATTACTGCATCAATAGATATCAACAGCACTAAATTCTAACATTAGCATTAACTATGATTTGATAAGTCAATATCACTTTAAAAAAGTCTCAGCTACCCATATTAACTCTTAGTGGAGAACAATAAATGCTTATCCAACACCCTCTAAAGTGGATCCAAATGTCTAGTAGGTTTCTCTTACCAAATATCCGATACACCAAATTTTTTCTAAGAAAACGCGCAAGAAATTGAAATAATATGTATATTACTACTATTTACTACTCCTAAGTCCTATCATGTATTAGTTATGCAGAGTTTAAGTATTCATGTGTTAGTTATTCTATCTTTATACATAAAATAACACATAAATTGACTCATAACTCATGTACATGTTTTACTTTGTGGGATTGTAAAATAGTAACTAAACACCTAACTTGGAGTGTTGAATTTTATACAAAGCAATTAAAAGCTATGATATTAGCTATGCTAGTTTTAATACATAAATAGTTCCATTCTGAACCACCAATCAAACGTCCCCTAAGCAAATAAGGTAACACAAAATTTGCAATGGATCAGATGAGATTTTAAGTAAGATTTATAAATCTAACATTTTAATCTTAAAAATAATGAGGCAAATTCCTACAAGAAAGGTCAATTGTTTGATGGATATAATAAGGTTCAAGCTAAAGGATATGCCAAGTCAAAAGAAGGAAAACTCTGTAAGAAATAACTACATGTTTTCTTTAATACTGCTGAAAGGTAGTCTTACAGAAACTTACTAGTAATTTTTTCCACAAGTACGCTGTAACAGATGTTGACTACAAGAACTTTTTTTTTCCACAAGTACGCTGTAAATTTAAACAGCAAATTAATGGGACTACACCAGTCATGTCAATTCAGTAAGAATGAAAACAAACGCAACCTGGAAGTTAGAACCTTAAAATACTCTGATTATGAAGGACTAGAAGCCACAATCCCCTGCATAACCTGCGCGTTGGAATATTACAAGTACTAACTCTGAATTCATCCAGACGCCAAAGACTCAGTCAGACATCAAATAGCTGCATCGTGTTTTTTTCCTTTGACATATTTCTCATCCAAATTTGATACTTGCAGGTAACGACTATTTCGAAACAAAACTTCTCTAAAATATTCATAGTCAGCTGGTACATATTTAAAAAAGAACATATGTATTTAATGTTATGTAATTTTTTTTTATCACCAAATATCATCAAGAAACACTTGGCGCCACCTATGTATTAATGTAATTTATGCATGTTATTAATTTGTTAAACAACAGATTAGCTTACAGATATCTTGAACCAGATAGTTAAGTACATAAAAAGTATGCATTTTGTCAGGCCAAAAAGTGTACACTTCAACCAAACTTAAATTAAGTATTTAACTCTAGTGAAGAAAGTGTTGGGATATAATTGTTGTAGGGAACGGGAAGTAAGTAACTATTACAATAGTAGAAAGGATAAACAAACTATTACAATAAAACTAGAAATCAAAACCTTAACAAACTGCTTGTGTGATTTGTTGAATCGAGTGATGACACTCTGTCTTTAAGACAAGATTGCCCCGTATATCTCCTTTTACGGTATTGAGCAATAGTCTCCCAAGATACAACAGCAACTTTAACAAGTGAGCAAAGGAAACTCAAGTGTTACTCTTGAAGAACTTTGAGTATAGTGACTTTGCTAGAGAGGAAGAATATGAAATCAGAAAATCTGGAGAATTTTCTAAGTGTTGAGTGTAGTGTGTTTCAATTGAGTCAAAGGCCTCAATTTATAGTGTAAGTAGAAGACCCTTCAACTAGCCAACTAATGGTCTTCAATAGCCATGTAATTGCACTTGATTGAGGGGTTACATTCAGCCAAATAATGGCTGAATTCATGTGGCAAGTAATGGAGAATCAATGCTCCAAAACTAGCCCAAATGTCAAATTTTTCCAACTTTCCGTCGCAGCATTCTGCCTCCGAAGCGTCACAGCGTTGTGAATCAGCGTCGCGGCTCCAGTAGCTGACCAGCCAATTTGCGCCGCGGCGCAGCCTGGGAGGCGTCGCGGCTCTGACGGTGTGGCGCCGCGGACCTTCACGGCTCCGTGGCGATTACCGACTCGTTTCATTTTACACTTTGTACACTTCTTCCTTCATTTACCAACGTGGAATACTTTGTCATTTGTCCAATAACCGTCCATAATTCTATGTCTCAAACGTATTACATACGTACCAATATCTCTTTCACTAATGAAATTTGCTATACTTGGCACTACGTGTGCACGTGTGTGGAAACAACGTTTCCGACGTGCGGGCACAATAGTTCGAGTCAGAAATTAATGGGATATACTTATTTCCACATTTAGTAAATTTCCAACAATCCCCTCTTGAAAGAGATTTTGGCGCACACACATGGTGCTTTTTCTAGTAATCTTTCAGCGGACCGATGTTGCATCTGGATAGGTAGCATATGCTTTGAACCTTCCATAGTTGAATACCATCGGACTTACTTACAGCGCGGTGAATGTGATGTCTTGAACCTTCAGTGTTTAGTGTAAGCCAAGTCAACGGTACCAACACAACAACTTCCTCTACTCAGTTCTTCGTAATGTTTTGTCCGTTGTGGCCGTGGACACTTCTTGGTTTCTTAAGTGTGTTCATTTGAGGCAGCCGGTCCTCGCACTTAAATAGGTGGTCTCCTACAAGGTATCCTGCTATACCCCACTTTACAAGTGTTAGGAACCATTAAAAATTTCCCCAAACCTAACCTCAACTGGTGAGGATCATTAAAGGGGTTTGGAAACTTAACCTTTACCCATACTGCAGATAGAACTTATAGTCTATCGCGGGAATGGCTTGGGATTTGGTGTTTCTTTACAGAAATCACTATCCGAAGTGCTCATACTTCCACCAAAGCGATCAACTGAACCTTTACAGCTTAGTTTTCCCATTGAACCTAATTCCTGGGATCTCCAGTTAGTAAGGTTGGGTTACCACCATATTGGTCCTTATACCTTGGGTTTTAAGCCCATTCCCCTAGACAGGCAGAACATCTGATCCTTAGGTAAGCCCTTTGTCAGTGGGTCAGCTATGTTATCATTTGATTTTATGTAATCAATGGATATTATACCCATGGTGATCAGCTGCCTAGCGGTCTTATGTCTCCGTCGAATATGACGAGACATGCCGTTGTACATAGCATTCCGTTCCCTTCCTAGATCCGACTGGCTGTCGTAGTGGATCATTACAAAAGGTACGGTTTTGTTCCAACACGAAACATCCTCTAAGAAGTCATGAAGACACTCAGCTTCTACTCCTGCTTTGTCTAAAGCGATAAACTCTGATTCCATCGTGGATCGGGCGATGCAAGTTTGCTTAGAGGATTTCCAAGACAGAGCCCCACCACCAATTGTAAATATATACCCACTGGTAGACTTGGTGTTCTCTATATCAGATATCCAATTTGCATCATTGTACCCCTCTAGTACAGCTGGATATCTCGAATAATGCAACCCGTAAGTTAGCGTGTATTTCAGGTATTGAAGTACCCGATTCAACGCCTTCCAGAGATCATCACTCGGATTACGTGTAAACCTAGCCAACTTGTTGACTGTATAAGCAATATCAGGTCTGGTGCAGTTTGTTATGTACATCAAACTACCGATCACCTGTGCATATATCTCCTGGCATATGGGTGCACCACGATTTTTATCAAGTTTTTGATTTCTATCCATTGGTGACTTTATAGGCGAACTGTCTAACATCTCGAACTTTCTCAAAGCATCCTCGATGTAGTGAGACTGAGATATGGCTGGCCAGTGGGCCGGGTTGGCCTGGTCCTGACCACGTCCTGCCCTGACACCGCCCCGATCCCACCCCGAACCCGAGTATTTAAAAAAAAATTGCGGTATCAGAACTCAAACCGGGACGGGACAAGGTCTCGTCCCGACCCATCCCAGCCCGCCCCAGGCCCGCCAGGCCCGACCCAATCCCAATCCCGCCCCGGTCCCGACCCGATCCCGCCCGAAACCCCCCTTTTGCAAAAATAGGTGTTGCACCAACGGCCATTTTACATTTTGGCCGTTGTGCAATGGCCATTTTTGGCCTCCCACCCTCCCCCTACCCCCTTAATATTTATTTTTAACCCATAAGTTATTATATTTACACTTTAACCCAATTTTTCAACTATAAATACCTCATTTTCTCTTCATCTTTCTCACAAATCTTCCTACAATCTCTCTAATCTCTCAATCTATCTCTCTACAAGTCTACATTGTCTACTAAATATTCAATTTTATTTATTCATTTGGGAATTGGGAGTGAAGTTGGCAACTAGCTTGAGGATCTTCCATCGAGCAAAGTTTCAATTTTCAACCTCTCGATTACATGTCTATGTTACGTCGGCGTTTGGTACATTCGGTCCTTCATTAAATTATTATTGTATGTTTATTTTATTTAGCGCACTTAATTTCATTTACTTTAATTATTTATTAGTATAATTATAAATTTATAATGGAATGATTTAAATGTATGATTACGGGTAGGGATCATGTTTCTTCTAGTAGGGGCAACAAGGGCAAGGGTCCTATTTCTAGATAGAATCATATTCCTACACAAGATGATTTTGTTGATACTGAACATTTTCCTACAATACCATTAGATTTAGACGAGGAGCTATTTTCTGGAACTCAAGAAGACTTTAATTTAGACGATGATCTAGATGATACACCCACTAATGTAGATGACAACACACCCACTAGTGCACCTTCAACTTAAATGTCTCCTATTCCCCCTAGTATGAGACGAGGTCCTGCAAAATGACCATTAAAATCAGATGCATTGACATTTTTTGATAGGGACATAGAGAATCAAGTAGCTAGATGTAAAATTTGTAAAGATGTTTTAAAATTTAAAACTGGAAAAAGTCACGGTGGGACGGGAGGTTTAATGAGACACGTAGCAAGGGCTCATCCAGCTAGGTATGCCCAATACGAGGCTTCAAAACCGGGTGCGCAAACATCGGCTCCATCGGAACAAGGTTCACATACTGATACTATCCCAGACCAAGTACAGGGTCAAATTAACCCTATGACGGGGGAATTGTAGGCCCTAAATACAATAAACATAGATATAGGAAAGCAATAGCAAAATTAGTTGTTGTGGAGGGTTTTCCTTTTTCATTTCCTTCATCTCCCGGTTTTATTCATTACATTAGAGATATGTATAATCTTGTTTTTAACGATTTTTCTAGATCAATTGTTAAGAGAGAATTCGCACATGAATATCATCAGTATTTATGTTATTCATTATATCATTTTAATGGCAAAGTGGCTATCACTTCTAATATAGGCCGTAGTACTAACGGCCATTATTATTTAACGGTAACTTGTCATTGGATAGATTATAAATGGTCTATGCAAAAACATATCTTAGCGTATAGATATATAGATGATAGGCACACTGGTACTTTTATTGCAGAAAATATTTATCAAGTGTGCGATTATTACGGAATAACTGATAAAATTATGACTATTACATTAGATAACGCTTCTTCTAACAATTACGCTATTACAATTTTAAAAAATAGTTTAACTCCATCTTTTTCAGATCATTTTCATATAAAATGTGCATGCCATGTATATAACTTAATTGTAAAGGATGGTCTATCACTTTTTGAAGACATTTTTAGTAAAATATAATTTGCTATAAACTTTATTTTTTAAAATAATAGAATACAACGAAGAAAAGAATATAAAAAAACTTGTCACGATTGCCAACTACCTTATAGAAAAATTTCAGAAGAAGTACCCACTAGGTGAAATTCTTTATACGAGGAACTACTTGTTGCTTATGACTATAGAAAACCTATAACTTTATTTTTTAACTCTCATAATCAAAATCCAGCTGATATGGTTGTAGATAGCGATTGGGTAAAAATTTCCGAACTTATTGTATTTTTAGTGAAATTTTTTCAAGCAACAAAAGAATTTTCCAATATATATTATCCTACTATTTCAACTATGTTATTTTATATAGCTTTAATATTTTTATTACTTAGTGAATATGAAAAAATCAGCTTATATGGCAGCTATTAAAAAAATGTTTATCAAAATAAAAAAATATTTTATTCCTATTCCCACTATTTATATTATTGGTGTTGTATTAAATCCGACTATTAAAATAGACGGTACTAAATCACTTATTGAAACTATTTATGATTGTATAGAAGTACTACCACCTCCAAGTCCCAAAAATCCAAATCACCCACCACCTATTGAACAAACTAAAGAAGAAGTGTTGTCTAGCGTAGAAGGTCAATGCAAAAAAGTATATAGGTTTTACCAACAAGAAAGTGCTAGTAACCTACCGGCTTCCATACCATCTTCTTCTTCTTCAACACAACCTCACAAAAGACATGTTGTTTCTGCGGCTAGTATTGAAAGCCTCAGAAATAGAATGTGCGGCCGTACCGCTACTAACCAAATTAGCGAGTTTGATATTTTGTTTTGCAGGGTTCTGTACCGTACCAAGCAGTTCTCAATGAAGAAGGACATGAAGACTTGCTGAAATACTAGAGGGGGAACGAGAAGACCTTTCCGACACTTTTAATGATGGCCCGAGATGTTTTGAACATTCAAGCGTCATCAACTACGTCTGAAAGCACTTTTTCTGCCGGCAGATATCAAATAGGAGAGCACAGACACTCATTAGCCGGAGACAATTTGGAGATTGTAGTATTATTCAGAGATTGGATACGAGCGGAGCGGAGAAGGTGCGGTCAACCGGAGATCAACGAAGAAGAAGACGAAAACTACAACGAAATCTTATCTGAAGGTGGTGGAAGCGACGTGGATCAATTTGACCAACAAATACCAATTCCAACCGATAAACCACATAAAATTATCAAGAAACTAGAACAGGTTTTTTTCATAATGTAATTTCTTTAATTGCAATTTTACTATGTAATTTGCACCTTTTGAACAATACCACAAAGTTGCAATTTTGACAATTGTATTTGTATTATAAAAAAATCATATGTCTATTAAATATTATAAGAGGCACAAAAACAATCTTGGGATGTTTTTATTACGCTATCTTTTTTAATTATTGAGTTTTTTTATATATATGTTATTTTTTAAATTAAGTGCACAAAAAAAAACCACCCGGGATCGGGGCGGGACTTCGGCAAATCCCACCTATCCCGATCCCGCCTGACCCGACCCGCCCCCATCTCGCCCTTTTCCCCCATCCTGCCCCGACCCAATGCCGTCAAACCCTGCCCGCCGGTCCCGAGCCCGGCCCACTAACCACCCTTAGACTGAGATAAGACCAGTCCGTCAGACGTCTTAGACATTTTTATTCCTAAGATGACATCTGTGATTCCCATATCCTTCATGTCGAAGCATTGTTTCAACATGTTCTTAGTCTCTAGAATTATGCTAGTACTACTCCCTGTGATCAACATGTCGTCTACATACAGACATATCATAACAAACGAGTCAGGATTACCTTTCATGTAGACACATTTGTCACACTCATTAATGGCGAAACCCTTCGATAGTAGAGTACTACAAAAAATTTTGTGTCATTGCTTCAGGGCTTGTTTCAGCCCGTACAGAGATTTGACAAGCCGACAGACTTTCTTATCTTGCCCTTGAACCACATACCCCTCGGGTTGGTCCATATAAATTTCTTCTTCCAAATCACCATTTAGGAAGGTTGTCTTCACATCCATTTGATATATCTCAAGGTCACGCAAAGCTGCGATTGCAAATAATACCCGTATGGATGTCATTCGAGATACCGGGGAGTACGTGTCAAAGTAGTCAAGACCTTCTTTCTGCCGATAGCCCTTGACTACCAACCTGGCCTTGTACTTATCTATAGACTCATCTGCATTATACTTCTGTTTGAGTATCCACTTACAACCCAACGGTTTATTTTCCAGAGGAAGATCAACTAACTCCTAAGTATGGTTATGCAGAATGGAGCCTATTTCACTCTCAATAGCTTCTTTCCAGAGCGGTGCCTCTAGAGTTGACAATGCTTCAGCAATTGTCCTGGGTTCATCATCAACCATATAAGCTACAAAGTCAGGACCGAAGGATTTATCATTCCTGGCCCTTTTACTTCGCCTTAGTTCCATCTCTGGAGTTTCCAAGTTTTGAGAATCTGGAACACTAGATTCCAGCTATCAGGCACCTCGAGATCCACTAGATTTGAACCATCTAGATCAAGGCCGTCAACGACTTTCGATTCCTGAGAGCTTTGTTCATAATTTCATTTGCGAGAGGTTATGTCTTTTTCCTTTCTAGGAAAGGTACCTTCAAAGAATTGAGCATTCCTTGATTCCATGATTGTATCCCCGTAGATATCTGGAATATCTGACTTATGTACTAAGAAGCGATAAGCACTACTGTTATTTGCATATTCGATGAATATGCAATCTACAGTCTTAGGCCCAATCTTTACCTGCTTTGGCTTGGGTACTTCAACCTTTGCCAGACAACCCCACACCTTTAAATATTTATAGGTGGGTTTCTTTCCCTTCTATGATTCATATGGAGTTTTGTCCTTACCCTTATGTGGGACTCTGTTAAGAATCGTATTAGCGGTAAGGATAGTTTCTCCCCACATGTTTTGGGGAAGATCGGAATTGATGAGCAAGGCATTCATCATTTTCTTCAATGTGCGGTTCTTACGTTCCGCCACACCGTTCGATTGAGGTGAGTATGGAGCCGTCGTTTGATGAACAATGCCTTCTTGGGCACAATATTCCTCAAATGGCGCTACATATTCTCCCCCTCTATCACTACGAATGGATTTAATCTGCATGCTTAGTTGGTTCTCAACTTCTGCTTTGTAACGTCGAAACGCTTCAAAGGCTTCATCCTTACTTTTCAACAAGTAAAGGTAACAATACCTTGTGCTATCATCAATGAATGTTACAAAGTACTTGTTCCCCCCCCCCCCCAGTTTGTGCAAACTTCAAATCACATATATCTGTGTAAATAAGTTCTAGAGGAGTGGTATTCCTTTCGACGGATCGATAAGGAAGCTTTGTGAGTTTTGCCTCTATGCACACCTCACACTTATGTTGAGGGTTTACGTCGATAGACCGTAACAACTCTAACTTTACCAACCTTTGGATGGACTTGTATTTGACATGTCCTAATCTATGATGTCATAAATTAGAGGACTCAAGCAACTAAGATGAAGAGGCTTCAATATTATTTCTTCTACATAATACAGATATGGTGTTTACTTTGAAGAGGCCTTCACAGACGAATCCCCTTCCCACAAACGTTCCATTCTTAGTGACTACAAATTTATTGGACTCAAACACTAGCCTAAAACCAGCATTAACCAATAAAGGACCTGAAATTAATTTTATTCTAATCTCAGGAACATACATCACTTCCTTCAGAGTGAGCTCTTTTCCAGAAGTCATCTTCAGGACTACCTTTCCTACCCCCAGCACGTCAGAGGAAGCGTTGTTGCCCATGAACAGCTTCTTGTTTGTAACCGGTGTATAAGTGGAGAAGGCATATCTGTTGGAACAGATGTGTCTTGTAGCACCTGTGTCCATCCACCATTGTATAGGATTCTCAACCAGGTTTGCTTCTAGCACCACCGTTGAGAACTCCTCAATCATGTCGTCCAGAAACTGGTCCTTGACAATGTTAACCTAAGCCTTGCCCTTAGCCTTGGCCTTCTCTTGTTGCTCATTCTTGAGCTTGCGGCAGTCCTTGATCATATGACCAGGTTTCCCACAGTGGTGACAGTTTCCTTTGAACTTCTCCGCTGCTTGGGTCTTACCGTCTTTCTGGAACTTGCGCTTCTTGCTTAGGTTCCCTTTGGCCTCAACCAGATTTGCCTTTGACTTAGCGGGTTGTTTACCCTTAGGCAAGGCCTTCTTATTATTTTCCTGAATTTGGAGTTCGATAATAAGTTCTTCAAAGGTCATCTCCTTTGTCTTGAGCTTTAAGTAGCTCATAAACTCATTCCACGAAGGAGGTAACTTTTCAATCAGTGATGCAACCAAAAATTGCTCATTTGGCTTCATACCTTCCAAATCCATGTGATGTAAAATCATTTGGAATTCCTGGACTTGGGACATCACTGTCTTACTATCCACCATTTGAAATTTCAGAAATTTCCCAACGATGAATTTCTTAGTACCTACATCTTGTGTGTTGTACTTCTTTTGTAGCTTCTCCCATAACTCTTTGGCGGTGCCAACGGTGCAATACACCATGTAGAGAGGGTCTGACAAGCAATTCAATATGTAATTCTTACACATGAAATCACTATGACTCCATACATCAAGAACCATCTTCATGCCATTAATGACATGGATACCTAGGCCCCCTTCACCCATTTCAGAAGGCGAATGGTCCATTTCATCTCCAGCTTGTGGAGGATCTTCTGTTAGGAAACGTGTCATTCCCATAACAGTCAGATAGAAGAGCATCTTTTGTTGCCATCTTTTGAAGTTTGACCCCATAAAATTTTCAGGGCATTCATGGTGAAATCAAGATGATGGAGGAGCGGCAACATTCCCTTGAGCGGCAGCAAAGGCGTTGGATGAGCCTTGAGCAACCGGAAAGGCATTAGGAGTGCCTTGAGCAGTGGGGAAGGCAGAGAGATTGCCTTGAGCAGCATCAGAATCAGAAGCAGTTTGATTTATACCAGTCATCTTTCTAACTTACTTACAACAAAATCTTGTCTTAAAATTGTTGGGATACAATTGTTGTAGGGAACGGGAAGTAAGTAACTATTACAATAGTAGAAAGGATAAACAAACTATTACAATAAAACTAGAAATCAAAACCTTAACAAACTGCTTGTGTGATTTACTGAGTCGAGTGATGGCAGTCTGTCTTTAAGACAAGATTGCCCCGTATATCTCCTTTTACGGTATTGAGCAATAGTCTCCCAAGATACAACAGCAACTTTAACAAGTGAGCAAAGGAAACTCAAGTGTTACTCTTGAGAACTTTGAGTATAGTACTTTGATAGAGAGGAAGAATATGAAATCAAAAAATCTGGAGAATTTTCTAAGTGCTGAGTGTAGTGTGTTTCAATTGAGCCAAAGGCCTCAATTTATAGTGTAAGTAGAAGACCCCTCAACTAGCCAACTAATGGCCTTCAATAGCCATGTAATTGCACTTGATTGAGGGGTTACATTCAGCCAAATAATGGATGAATTCATGTGGCAAGTAATGGAGAATCAATGCTCCAAAACCAGCCCAAACGTCAGATTTATCCAACTTCTCGTCGCAGCATTCTGCCTCCGAAGCGTCACGGTGCTGTGAATCAGCGTCGTGGCTCCGCGGCTCCAGTAGCTGACCAGCCAATTTGTGTTGCGGCCCTTCATGGCTCCGTGGCGATTTCGGACTCATTTCATTTTACACTTTGTACACTTCTTCCTTCATTTACCAACGTGGAATATTTTGTCATTTGGCCAATAACCGTCCATAATTCTATGTCTCAAACGTATTACATACGTACCAATATCTCTTTCACTAATGAAATTTGCGATACTTGGCACTACGTGTGCACTTGTGTGAAAACGACGTTTCTGACGTGCGGGCACAATAGTTCGAGTCATAAATTAATGGGATATATTTATTTCCACATTTAGTAAATTTCCAACAGAAAGAACTGCAACTAAACTCCCTGAAAGAAATAATCATTTGATTATTTTCATTAATTGAAAAAGTATATATATATTTTACATCTTTCCATAATATGGTGATTTAGAATAGTAATACTATAATATTCTTAATAAATTCATATATTACTCTAAGGAATTACAATAGAAAGGAGATAAACTGAAGTTAGAGGTCAGTATGTTAATTTGATCATGGGCGAAGCCAGAGGACGTAAGGAATTCATCCAAACCTCTTTTTCCTTAAATTATATTGTATGTACAAAATCTTTTTTTATGTATATGTAATATTTGTTGAATCATTTAGCTTTTTTTGTATTTTTATAATACTCTCTTATATCCTAAATTCTATTCTACCATGATGTTTTATGGTCCCAACTCTCGATTTAGTCTCTCAAACTACTCAATATAGGTCGCTCATGTCCATCTCAATTAGGAGACAGGAATTGGAAATAGTGGGACATCTCACAATGTGAAGTCCTTTTCTATATACTCCTCCTTCAGCCAAAGCTGACAAGTGTATGTTCATAGTCATAATGCATCATATAAGATTCCAAAATATAGATTACAAATACTCTCTCCGTTTTATAATAAGTGTCACTTTAACAACAAAAAAAAAAATCACCAATGAATCTAAGGCCGCGGTGAGAACCGGGAGGAGCAGACAAAGAGAGTATAAAAAGACAAAAATAATTAACCGTTCATTCATGCTTTCATGGGAACAAGGAATTGAAAGTCTGATGTTACTAATTTTTTTCTTTCCTGGGTGTGAAGGAATCCCATAATAAGTGTCACATTATCAAAATAAAATTGTCCCAAAATAAGTGTCATCTTAGAAAATCAAAACATAAATTAGTTACTTTTTCCCTATTATACCCTTAGACAAAAACTGGCAAGTTTTCTATTCAAGAAACATTTATTGATAAGTTCTTTATTTAAGACATAAATAATTACTATTCATGCATGTTTTAATCGTGCACGTGTTATTTTTAAAAGATATTTATGACGATTATTGGTGATGATAAGGGGAGGCTCAACAAAGTTGATGGCCTAAAGCTAATCCTCAATGAGAGGCCTTCAACATATATTGTTTAAAAATATTTGAAATCTATTTTTTTAAAATTGAAATGCAAAGTTATTAATGTTTTGATTATCAATTTTTCTGATAATTTTTATCGAATTAGCTTGAAAACTTTTTTGAAAATGTCCCTGTTACAGAAATTGTTAACATATTCTATAAGTAATATCCGTATTTAAAAAAATATCAAGCCTATTTATCTCATTGAGTGTATCAATTGAAATATTTATCTTTTACTTGTACTTTTTTTTAAACACTTTTACTTCAAAAATTAGTCTAAATCAGTAATGTCTAGTGGCTATTATGTATTAAGGTTCTTTGGAGGCTAGGCGATATTTTTTTAATTTGAATTGTCCAAATATATTTCTCATCAAATAGTGATCTCAAATTATTATCACTAAATAAAAAATTAAAAATGTTTTCATACGCTTTAAATTATTTAACTTTATCTTAAATTTTCTTTTGTTTTCCTAAAATTTATATTTTTTTCTTTGAAATACTTTTTTTTTTTTTTTTAAATTAACTCATAAACTTTTAAAATGGCCCCAAAAAGAGTGGGGCCTAAAGCAACATATTTGGCTGCCTTACCCGAGAGCAGGCGTTGGTGATGATGGCTAGAAGTGTTTGTGCGTGACGACTGGGATTGTGTTCATTAATAATAGTGTTGTGTGTTATAGCTAGTGGTAATGGTGGCTAGCAGCAATGGTTGATGGTGGGAGACTGGTAATTGATGGTGGTGGTTGATAGTTGTGATGAGTGGTAGGTTGTAGCGATAAAATAGTTGGCTATATATTGTAAGAAATAATTATGGGACAAAAATCAATCAAGAATATTCTAGATCAATCAATTGTAAATTAGTATCATCAATTAGGATTAATTAGTATATTCTTATCGATAGCAAGACTTGATTATTGTAGTTGTATATATTGTAAACTTGGGATGAAATAAACTCAAGGAATCAATTTTCAATATGGTATCAAGAGCCTAAAATCCTTTTCCCTAAACCTTCTTTTTTCTCTCCTTCTCTCGGCTGCTTCTCCAAGCCAACACCAGAATTTTTTTCTTGTTCTCCATTTCTTTTGTTACTCGACCAAACCCTAACCATAAAACCACTTCATAAAGCCTAATCTCCTCTAATACCACCCTATCCGAAAAATAATACCCACCCCCCAACCTCGGCTACAACCTTCCTCTCTCCAAAAATTAAGGTTTTTTATTCTACTTCCATCAAACACAAAAAAATTCTCTCTTTTCTTGTTTGATTCTAGTAGAAATGGCGGGGAAAATAATTCATCCTGCTCTTGCCGTAAATAACGTCAAGAACTTTATCTCTCTCACACTTGAAATGGAGAAAGGGCAATACACTTCGTGGGCAGAATTGTTCAAAATTCATTGTCGCGCTTATGAGGTAATAAACCATATCATTACTTCTGAATCCTCGTCGGACACCACTACGGTGGACAAAAAGCTATGGTCCCGGTTAGAGTCACCAACTAGGCTAGGCCATGACTTTAACGAGTGTATGATATAGTCCTTCAGTGGATTTATGGCACAATCTCAAATGATCTTTTACATACCATATTAGAGCCAAACTCTACGTCTCAACAGGCATGGGAACGTTTACAAAACATATTTCAAGATAACAAACTTTCTATGGTTGTATATCTTGAACACCAATTTACTAATGTTAACTTGGATGACTTCTCCAACGTTTCCGCCTATTTTCAGGAATTGAAAGTGCTTGCAGACCAACTATCCAACGTTGGTTCGCCGGTCACAAACCAAAGGCTGGTCCTTCAATTAATTATCGGATTGAATGAACAATATGATGGAGTCGCTACGTTCATTCAACATAGCAATCCATTGCCTCCATTCTACGAGGCTCAATCGAAGTTGATTCTTGAATAAACACGGAAATCCAAACAGGCATCCTTCGGAGCAGTCAACACCTGAACCGCTCTCGTTTCCACCAATTCTTTTTCCACAGATTTTCAACAACATAATTCCGGTTCGGGTAGCGACGGAAACCGAAACAGTAATGGTAAAAAACGTGGCTCAAACCGTAATAATAACAAAGGAAACAATAATGGTGGAAAGGGGCTGGAGAAGGGTGGCGGGCAGCCAGCCTCCGGTACCAACCAAACCGGGTAGTGACAGCCCAACCAGTGGCAACCCACTGCCCAGTCCATCAGAAATTAGTGGGGGCAGTACCCACCGTGGGACTGGGGGCCACAGTGGACTGCCCCGCAATTACCGAACCTGACCTTAAATTGGGCCAGGCCCTCTTCTTCAAACCGCCAGTCCGGAGTTCTCGGGCCTCATCCACAACATGCATTTGCAGCCCAAGCATTATCCTCTATTGGCTATGCTCCCACGAATATCGAACAGGCCATGAACAATATGAATCTGAATGTTCCGGATGAGTCGTGGTATATGGACACAGGAGCTACGCCCCACATGATGGCATCTCAAGGTAATCTCTCGTCATATTTTAATATGAGCACTAATAAAAATATTGTTGTTGGCAGTGGGTAGAAAATTCCAATTCGTGGTATTGGTCAAGTAAATCTACCACTTCCACACCCACCATTAAAATTGAAAAACGTCGTACACGTACCAAAACTAATTAAAAATTTGATCTATGTTCGACGTTTTACAACTGACAATAATGTTTCTGTGAATTTTGATCATTTTGGTTTTTCTGTGAAGGATTTTCAGACGGGGATGCCACTAATGAGATGCAATAGCATGGGGGAGTTGTATCCCCTCACGACTATTTCCAATAATTGCATGACCAACCCATCTACTTTTGCAGTCATTTCTCCTACTTTGTGGCACAGCCGGTTGGGACACCCGGGAGCACCAATTTTTGATAATCTTAGGAAGAATAAATTTATTTCTCGTAACAAACTTTTGGACTCTTCTGTTTACCAACATGCGTGTTTGGTAAACATGTTAAACTTCCTTTTGCATCTTCTATTTCCAGTACTCTTATGACATTTGATATGTTGCATTGTGATTTGTGGACATCACCTGTTTTGAGCTCTGCATGTCATAAATATTATTTGGTTATTTTAGATGATTATTCTAATTTTTTGTGGACATTTCCATTGGGGAATAAATCGCAAACCTATACTATTTTGAAACAATTTAGTGTTTTTATCAAAACTCATTTTGAAAAATACATTAAATATTTTCAATGTGACAATGTGGGGGGAGGGGGAATTCATTAATGCCCAATATAATGATTTTTGTCACCAAAATGAGATGTCTTTGCGTGTTTCCTGTCCACATACATCTCCACAAAATGGAAAAGCCGAAAGAAAGATTCGAACAATTAACAATATGATTCGCACTCTTCTTGTGCATTCATCCACACCACCAAATTTTTGGCACCATTCTCTTCAAATGGCCACATATCTTTTAAATATTCTTCCTAGTAAACTACTCTCCAATGTGTCACCCACACAAATGTTGTACCACCGTCTCCCATCATTTACACACTTACGGGTTTTTAGGTGTTTATGTTATCATTTGTTTCCATCCACCACAATTAACAAACTTCAGGCCCGTTCCACTTCTTATGTGTTTTTCGAATACCCACAAAATCATAGGGGATATAAGTGTTATGATATGATAAATGGGAAAATCATTATTTATCACGTCATTTTTTATGAATCAACATTCCCATTTGCAACATCTCAAGTGGCATCCTCACTTTCATATGATTTTCTGGAAGACGGACTACATCCAATTTTGAGGTATCATCTAAACACTCAAAACAATGTAGGGCATAACCAAAAAACCCTGACCCAAACCCAAAATGAGAATGGGCCGATCCGAGGAGCAGAGGTCACTCTTCCCTCAGCCTCGGCCCAATCCATCATTGGAATCGGGCAGGCTCCGGAAAGGGAAAATTCTAGAACCCTACCCGTGACACAACTCGAGCCCACCATTTTTGCCCACAATCAGCCAACCACCCAGCTACCTCACATACCCGACAACCCAACTTTCCAACCTCGGACCATTGAAACTCGTGCAATGCACACAAATTTTTGACCTAAGTGCCATTTTAACCTAACCACCTCTGTCCAACATTCACCAATACCAAAAACTCCCAAAGTTGCCTTATCCGACCCGAATTGGAAAGCTGCCATGTTAGACGAATTTAATGCTCTTATTAAAAATAAGACATGGGAATTAGTACCTCGTCCATCTAATGTGAACATAATTCGGTCTATGTGGGTGTTTTGTCATAAAAATAATTCTGATTGTTCTTTTGCGAGATATAAAGCTCATCTTGTTGGTGATGGCAGGTCTCAGCAGGTTGAAGTGGATTGTGGTGAAACATTCAGTCCGGTAGCTAAGCCAGCAACTATCAGGACTGTTCTCAGCCTGGCACTTTCCAAATCGTGGTCCATTCATCAGTTTGATGTCAAAAATACATTCTTACATAGCCACTTACAGAAAACAGTGTACATGCATTAGCCATTGGGTTTTCGAGATTATACTCGTCCTGATCATGTTTGTCTGTTGAAAAAATCCTTATATGGTTTGAAACAAGCTCATCGGGCATGGTATAACAGGTTTGTGGGATTTGTTTCCAAATTGGGTTTCTTTCATAGCAAGTCCGGTCAGTCATTGTTCATTTATTAGAAGGGCACTAACATGGCATATATACTTCTGTATGTTGATGACAGTATTCTCACGGCATCATCGACTTCACTTTGCCAGTCTATTATGTCCCTTTTGCGGCTGAATTTGCAATGAAGGATTTGGGTCCGTTGAATTATTTTCTTGGCATTGATGTAATTACATATGCAGATGGTCTGTTTCTCAGTCAAAAGAAATATGCCGAAGAAATAATTGACAAAGCAGGGGTGTCTTCCTGCAAACCATCACATACTCTGGTTGATACAGGCAAACTTGAGTAACGCTGCAAGTACTCCATACAGCGATGCTACACATTACAGTTGCCTAGCAGGGGCCTTGCAGTATCTGACTTTTATGAGACCCGGTATGTTAAGGGTACTCTTCACTTCGGTTTGCTTCTATATAAGTAATCTAACTTGAGTCTCTCATCCTATACAGATGCGGATTGGGGTGGGTGCCCGGACACACGTCATTCCACTTCCGGTTATTGTGTGTTCTTGGGAGACAATCTCATTTCATGGTCGTCAAAACGACAATCCACACTGTCTCGGTCAAGTGCTGAGGCAGAATACCGAGGGGTAGCCAATGTGATTGCTAAGTCATGTTCGCTTCGTAATCTACTGTTAGAGTTACATTGTCCGATTGCAAAGGCAATTGTGATCTATTGTGACAATGTGAGTGCGATATACTTATCCGGAAATCCTGTTCAGCATCAGCGCACAAAATACGTTGAAATGGATATCTTATTTGTCCGTGAAAAGGTTGCCCATGGTCAAGTCCGTGCTCTCCATGTACCGTCCCATTATCATATTGCAGACATCTACATAAAAGGTCTTCCGCGCGTACTTTTTGATGATTTCAGGGACAGTCTCAGCATACGCGAACCTCCTGATAAGACTGCGGGAGACTGTAAGAATAATTATGGGTCAATCCCATAACTATCTCCAAAATCAATCAAGAATATTCTAGATCAATCAATTGTAAACTAGTACCATCAATTATGATTAATTAGATCAATTACATTAATTAATATATTCTTATAGATAACAAGACTTGATTATTGTAGTTGTATATATTGTAAACTTGGGAATGAAATAAACTCAAAGAATGAATTTCCAATATATATAACGGTGACTAATGGTGTTGAATGTATGTAATGATCGGTGATTGATGGTGGTTTTTGTAAGTGATTGATAGCAATGGTAGTTATGACTGAGGATGGTGCTAAGTGATAGTCATGGGTGACGATATTAGTAGTTGATACTAGTGTACAATAGATGAATGTAGATGAAATTGGTGAACTTCCATCTTTTTTATAAATATATTGAAGGGGGCTATGGAACAATAAAAACATAAACTTGAATGTCAATTCTGTTTTCGAATGTCAGAAATTATGTCGTCCGACACCAGTAACGACACTTTAGCTAAACAGAAAACTTTGAAGAGTAAATGCATCTGAAATTTAAAGCACACAAAGGCTTTAAATTTTCATAAGTTATATATATATATAACTTATGATGGTCAATGACCAAATGTATTGTATATATATTAATACAAATTCCTTTCTTTACAGATTTACTAGATAAGACGAAAATGAATTAAAAGTTGAAGTCGCAGATGACTTCTGCCTGAAAAATTTAACTAAGTAGACATAGAAAACCTCTAATTACAGTCGCTCCATACAAAACTAATCTAGAATCTAAACAGCAATTGTAATGTTGGACAGAATGTTGTCAACGCACTCAGGCAACACTGCTGATCACAAATGTAAAGTTGACTTAGGATGTTGTCACAAATATCATCCGAAATCTATGATCAACAATTTCAAGGTCATGCTCCCCCTTAACCTGTGATGGCATACAAGCAAACATGTGTATACCGATTCATAGGATTAGAAAAGAAAAAAATATGAGCACACATATCACATATCATCCAATATATACAAACCATAAATATAAATATTCATTGTCAACAAATATCAATATCAATCCACTAAATATTCTCATACAGCATCGACAACAATAACAGATCCCTCGTTGCTCATCATACAACAACAGCTTTCTACTCCTACATAACAGCTTCAACTTTCTCTGCACAGCAGCCTTTAGCTTCCTCTAGCCTTTAGCTTTATCCCCCTGCATCAGCATCATCTCCCCCTTTTTGTGAAGAACGTAGCATCATGAAATGGTCTCTAGCTTGTATCAGGGCATTTCTTGCAGCATCAACCTCAGAAATCTGTTGGTTGATTTTTCTAATTTGATCCACAAGTCATTCTGTAGACAGTGTAGACTGTCCTAGACCAGTGTTGCCCATAATGTTGGTGACATTTCTGGCAACATTTTCACTTTCAGCTTCTTGGAGGAAGAGAATGGTTGTTCTGTTTGCTGGGGATCATTGTGCTCGGAAGCCTCTGTATTCATTGGAGGGCTTGTGCTCATGGAGTGTTGGAGTGGATGTTGGATGATATTTGTTCTGACATTGGTGATGTTTCCATTGGTGAAAATTTGGGAGAGGGTTTTGAGAAGTTAGGGTTTCTGATAGAGATTGGAGTTTGGTTTGGTGATTCCATCAGTTAGGTAGGTAGATGTATACCCGATGTGATTTTCCCTCCCTTTTTTATGGAATAATTGGAAATGATAAAATAATAGCAAATGATTGGAATATTTATATACATGACAAACTTTTTCTTAGCAACAAAAATCCATTATTTTTAGGTGTTTCAATTTTACATAATAACTTACACCTAAAATAAACATCACGGTAGGAATAAAATTTAATCTTATCATTTTAAATTCTGAAATTCCATTAAACAAGGCATATAATAGGGAGTAAAATCTGATATTTCCAAAATCAGATAAGAACAACATCCTACAACATATCACATTCTGAAAATGTCAACAACAATTCAACAACATTTTGGACGACACAACAATTTTTAGATTTGGCAACAAACCAAGACACGTTTTATATGCACTTTATGAGTTTGACCACTTGACCAATGTAATATTTTCCCATCGTGTCTTTGGTCTAATCATATAACACATATAAAAGAATTTTTCGTGTCAAAAATAAGAATACTTTTATGGTATTCTCAAATCTCTTTTGAAGCACTCGATACTCCTATAGAATAGAAACGGTATCTTTTCACGGGCTTTACCTATTTTTCACAGTTGCCAAATATTTGTAAAGGCTTTACCTTATTTTGATACTCCCTTTTTATGATATATATATATATTTATATTATCGCATAGAACGGTATCACTTTGATAACATATTCTTATTGAAGGATCATGCTTGTGTAACCAAAAGTTATGCATCATATAGCAATAATAATCAGTTAGTGATATAACATAGGTAAATGTCACCTGAAATGTTGGACAACATTTCAGCCGACATTTACCAAAAATGACTTTTTAGAGATTACAAGGACCGAGAGATTTCTTCAAGCTAGAAAATCTCTCATGGTCCAAAGCTTTTGTAAAAATATCAGCTAGTTGATGAAGAGTGTCAATATATCTCTTTAAAATGATGTCTAATATCAATGTGTTTTGTACGTGAGTGCTGAACTGGATTTTTGCTAGTATTGCTAGTAAATCCATAGTCGTCTAACATGTGTCGTAGCCATATTAATTGAGAGCAACAACTTTCAGCTGCTACATATTCAGATTCAGCAGTTGAAAGAGAGAGACAGTTTTGTTTACGACTATACCATGAAACAAGGTTATTGCCAAGATAAAAATATCTTCCACTTGTACTTTTTTTATCATCTACATCTCCAGCCCAATCCGAGTCACTAAATCCTATTAAGTTAGGATTAGTATCTTTGGAATACCATATTCTCAACTCACATGTGCCAGTAACATATCGAATAATACGTTTCACGATATTTAAGTGGGACATTTTGGGACAGGCTTGAAAACGTGCACAAACACAATCACTAAACATAATATCTGGGCGACTAGTAGTAAGATAAAGAAGGCTACCTATCATAGTTCGATATAATATTGGATCGACATTTTCACCAACATTATTCTTACATACCTTCTGCGATGAACCCATTGACGTTTTCATCTGTTTA
Source organism: Anisodus tanguticus (assembly GCA_034509755.1). NCBI lineage: Eukaryota > Viridiplantae > Streptophyta > Magnoliopsida > Solanales > Solanaceae > Anisodus > Anisodus tanguticus. The sequence continues at coordinate 23,855,758 of CM067544.1, read as the reverse complement.
GCGTCTCCAAACCAAATCTTTTAACTAAATTCTTGGCATATTTAATCTGTAAGATGAAAATTCCATATTCACTTTGCTTTATCTACAAGCCTAAGAAAAAAGTTAATTCCCCAATCATGCTCATTTCAAATGCCGATGACATAGCTTCAATAAATGAATTTAGGTACGATTGTGAAGTCGATCCAAAGACTATGTCATCCATGTAGATTTGAGCAATTATTATCTACATTGTGTCATTTAATAAACAAAGTACGATCAGCTTCGCCATGGTTAAAACCAAATTCAAGAAAAATGTTAGTTAAACGATCATACCATGCACGAGGGGCTTGTTTCAACCCATACAAAGTCTTTTTAAGCTTGTACACATAGTGTGGATGGTAAGGATCTTCAAATCATTTTGGTTGTTCAACATATACCTCCTTGTCTAGATAACTATTTAAGAAGACACATGTTACATCCATTTGGTGTAAAGTAATTTTCAGACAACAAGCAATAGCAAGTAAAAGTCTAATCGAGTCGATTCTAGCTACAGGTGTGAAGGTTTCATCAAAATCAATTCCTTCAACCAGAGTATAACCTTATGCAACTAGATGTGCTTTGTTTCTAAATGTCCCCGATTCATCTGATTTATTTTTAAAAATCCACTTAGTTCCAATTACATTTGTATTTTTTAGACGTGGAACTAAGTCCCGAACTTCATTTCGAGTAAATTATTCAAGCTCTTCTTGCATTGCTTGTATCCAAAAATTATCTTTAAGTGCTTCTACAACATTCTTTGGTTCTAATGTACATATAAAACAAGAAAGACTAACCTCTTGGTATATGGTTGACATACACACATACCTTACCGTTTCTCTATAGTTGAGTGGTTCTTTGCCTCTTGTTCTAATTCCTTCAAAAACACCCCTTATCACTTGGCCCGTTGGATGATTCTTTCTAATCCTTGATGAGGGGTCCCTTTGAACTTGGACTAACAATTCAGCACTTGACTCATCATTTGTGGCTTCTGTGGTCTCTATTGCTGTTTCGGATGTTGCTTCAGGTGTGGCAAATTTTGTTGCAACATCCGATTCTTCTACAATCTGTGGACTTTCCACTGTATCTATAATGTTATTTTCAATAGTTTTTCCTGAAACATTAGAAATATCATCAAAGATAACATTTAGAGACTCTTGTACAGTTCTGGATCTCAGATTGTATACTCGATAAGCATGACTATTTTGTGAATAGCCAACAAAAATTCATTTATCACTCTTAGAGTCAATTTTTTCCAAATGATCCCTGTCATTTAAAATATAACAAATACACCCAAAAATATGAAAGTAACGCAAGTTTGGTTTCTTTTCATTTATAATCTCATAGGGTGTCATCTTTGTTCTTGGCCTTAAATAGAATCTATTAGCGATGTGATTAGCAGTATTTAAGGTTTTTGCCCATATTGGCTTTGTTGGCAAAAGTTAAGCTTAACGGTTGGATCGAGTAGCAGGTCTCAGTTAATTGAGAAGACGGAAACTACAGCTTGACTATAAGGAAGGAAAGAGGCAAATAAATATATGCTCCGGGGAAAGCTTTGAGCTTAGCCTAGTATGGTGAATCAACAAAGCATAGGGATTAATGTTTTGATAAATGTATAGAACTAAGCATCACTCTAGCCATTTCTTGCAATGTCCTATTCTTCCGTTCTGCAACCCCATTCTCTTGAGGAGTTTTGGGGGCAGAAAACTCATGGAAATTTCCCTTTTTCTCACAAAAATTTGTGAATGAACTATTTTCAAATTCTTTTTCATGGTCGGATCTAATCTAAAAAACTAGGAGAATAGTATAAATTTCTAATTCTAGAGTGCAAGATTTTAAATATGTCAAACGTTTGTGATTTTTCTTTCAAAAAATATATCCAAAAATATCTAGAAAAATCGTCTACTATCACAAAGGAATACCTCATGCCTCCTAGACTGTCTACTTCAATTGGACCAATTAAATCCATATGTATCAATTGAAAATAGTGAAATGTACCTGAATATTGTCCATTGTGTTGGACAACATTATGAGAGACACGGGTTTGCTTACCTTTCAAACAATCTTCACATACAGTTTTACCTTTATGGCTAAGTTTGGGTATGCCTCTAACCGCTTCATATGAGACCAATTTTTCTAAATTGCGGTTGTTGACATGCCCCAACTTTTGATGTCATAGTGTTGTATCATCGACCTTAGCATTATTGCATGTTTCTTGTCTTACAACAAGATAGAAATTGTCACTTGTTCTTATACTTGTCATGACACATATATTTGCTTCATTCGTAACTTTACAGGCATTCTTATTAAATTTTACCTCAAGATCATCATCACACAGTTGACTAATACTAATCAAATTAAGCATTAAGCCCTCAATGTGTAATACATTTCTTAAGGCTGGAAATTCAGGAACATCCAAGATCCCTTTTCCAATTATTTTTCTTTTAGTGTCACCTCCATAAGTCACGTTTCCTCCATTGAATGACTCATAGTACTTTAGAAAACCTTTTGTACATGTCATGTGGCGAGAACATCCACTATCAAAGTACCAAGAACCTGAAATGTTAGTTCTTAATGCAGTTATAGCAACATTACATGTTACATCCTTTTTAGGAACCCAAACTTTCTTAATACATCTTTTACCTATTGGCTTAGAAATGTTTCTTCGATTGTTATCCGGTATGTTGGACAACATTTTAGGCAACATTTTGCTCACAGAATTTTGATGTTTGAAACAGTATGGTTTTAAGTGTCCAGGGGAGTTACAGTGATGACACACAAACTTCATATTCTTTGACATATATGAGAACATATTATTCATCCTTTTTTCTTTTACAAAACATATTTTCTCATTTTTATCAAAGAGATTAGAGCATATGGTTTTAAAAGAGTTTCTGTACCCAATCCCTGCATGTGAAGGTAAGTTGAGTATCTCATTCAATTTCGAAGTCCCCGTGTTGAGCTTAGGGAGGTTGCTTCGGCTAAATCTAATTTTTCACGGATCTTACCAAATTCAATATCTTTTTTGGTAAGTGCAACCTCAAGTCGAGTTATTATGCCTTTTAATACTAAATTCTCATGAGTTAAAGATTTTGTCTTTTTGTCAAGTTGTTTGGATTATATGATTAAGGATTTATAAATACTTTATAATTCATTAATCATATCATTTTTGCATTCAACTTGATCCATACAATCAACCTCACTAACAAAAATAGAACCACTAAAGTAATTAACATCACAATAGTTAAAGAATTCATACCTTTCGAATGTCGCTGAGGATGTTGATGTCGTTGTTGATGTTTGAGCAAATGTAGTGGCATTTAAGACAATATTGTATATGACATCTTCATTATCCGATAGAGACTATTCGAAAACAGTAGCCAGCATTGCTTGTGTTTCAATTTCACGATCTCCTTCCTCTTCTCCTTCATCATCACTAAGAGAAACCCATAGGTTCTTATCAAATTTTCTAAGAGTGTTTGCACATTTGTTAGCATAGTGAATTCAACTCGAGCATGCATGACACTGCACGGACTCAAGTTGTTTGGGATCAAATTTGGTACGATCTGAGTTGGTTCTTCTTAGTTGATTTCCTTTTTTCACATTTGGAAGGAATCTAGTGGGCTTTTGATTGAAGACTTGGTTTTGGTGCTCTTTAGATTTAGATTGATTTCTCTCATTGTTGAACTTCCTCATCATCGAATTGTATTTTCGAGTGAGTAAGGCAACGTTTGCACCATCGCCAATTTCTTCAAGATTCTCATCATCTTCTTCGGTTTGACTCTCCGATGATTGAACTTGAAGTGCCACATTCTTGCTTTTATACAATTCCTTTTAATTCTCAATGTTCATCGCATAAGTTTTGAAAATGCTCATCAAGGTATGAAGGTCCATTGTGGCAAGATTGTGAGCTTCTTCAATAGCACAAATTTTTAAATTGAACTTTTCAGGAAGAGAACGGAGAGCCTTTTCAACAAGTTGAGTGTTGGTTAATGGTTCACCAAGCACTTGACATTCATTTGAGATGTGAATCAACTTTTCAAAATAAGATTTAATATCATCCGCTTCTTCCATCCTTAAATGTTCATATTTACTCATGAGCATGCGTAGCTTTGTTCGACGAACACTTGAGCTATCTTCACAGTGAATTTGTAAAGTATCACATGCATCCTTAGCCGTGGGGAAGTTTTGAATGAGTTTGAACATATACATATCAACCCATCTAAAAGTTGTGTTTAAGGCTTTTTCGTTAAAGCTAGCATTATTGGTTTCTTCTGTAATGTCCATTCGGATTCAGGTTTAACAAAAATGTCACATTCCTCATCCGGTGGCAACATTGGAACAACATACCCATTGGTTATAGATATTCATGCCCTAACATCAATTGATTTGATATGAGAACGTGGGCGAATCTTCTAATAGGCATAATTTGATCCATCTAAAATAGAAAGTCTACCAACAGTTGGATTTGCCTGATCCATAGCTTATGACAACAAGATCAAGCACTTATTGTATTAAGTGTCAGCTCTAATACCACTTGAAGGGGGCTATGGAACAATAAAAACAAAATGAAATAAACTCGAATGTCAATTTTGTTTCCGAATGTCAGAAATTATGTCGTCCGACACCAGTAACAACACTTTAGCAAAACATAAAAAATTGAAGAGTAAATGCAGTGGAAATTTAAAGAACACAAAGGTTTTAATATATATAACTTATGATGGTCAATAACTAAATGTATTGTATATATATTATATACAAATATACAAATTCCTTTCTTTACAGATTTACAAGATAAAACGGAAAGAAATTAAAAGTTGAAGTCCCAGATGACTTCTGCCTGAAAAATCTAACTAAGTAGACATAGACAACCTCTCATTACAATCGCTCCATACAAAACTAATCTAGAATCTAAACAGCAATTATAATGTTAGACAGAATGTTGTTAACACACTCAGGCAACACTAAGGGTGGCCAGTGGGTCGGGACGGCCCGACCCCAACCCGACCCCGTCCCGAGCCCGAGTAAAAAAAAACAGTAGCGGGACTCGAACTCGGGAAGGGACAATGTCTCGTCCCGCCAGACCCGAGCCCGCCCCAGGCCCGCCCGCTCCGACCCCGTCCCGAGCCCACCCCCGATCCCGCCAGAGAGCCCCCTTTGCAAATATAACCGTTGCACCAACGGCCATTTTAGATTTTGGCCGTTAGGCAACGGCCATTTTTTGCCTCCCCCCTCCCCCTTAATATTTATTTTTAACCCATAAGTTATTATATTTACACTTTAACCCAATTTTCCAACTATAAATAACTCATTTTCTCTTCATCTTTCTCACAAATCTTCCTACAATCTCTCTAATCTCTCAATATATCTCTCTACAAGTCTACATTGTTTACTAAATATTCAATTTTATTTATTCATTTGGGAATTGGGAGTGAAGTTGGCAACTAGCTTGAGGATCTTCCATCGAGCAAAGTTTCAATTTTCAACCTCTCAATTACACGTCGACGTTACGTCAGCGTTTGGTACATTCGTTCCTTCATTAAATTATTATTGTCTGTTTATTTTATTTAGCGCACTTAATTTTATTATTTTTAATTATTTATTATCATAATTAAAATGGAAGGATTAAGAGGTATGTTTAAGGGTAAGGGTAAGGGTGCTTCTTCTAGTAGGGGCAACGAGGGCAAGGGTACTTCTTCTAGTCATCTTATTCCTACACAGGATGATTTTGTTGATACTCAATATTTTCCTACAATACCATTAGATTTAGACGATGAGCTATTTTCTGGAACTCAAGAAGACTTTAATTTAGACGATGATCTAGATGATACACCCACTAATGTTGATGACAACACACCCACTAGTGCACCTTCAACTGAAATACCTCCTATTCCCCCTAGTATGAGACGAGGTCTAGCAAAACGACCATTAAAATCAGATGCATGGACATTTTTTGATAGGGACGTAGAGAATCAAGTAGCTATATGTAAAATTTGTAAAAATGTTTTAAAATTTAAAATTGGAAAAGGTCACGATGGAACGGGGGTTTAATTAGACACGTAGTAAGTGCTCATCCAGCTAGGTATGCCCAATACCAGGCTTCAAAACCGGGTGCGCAAACGCCCGCTCCATCGGGACAAGGTTCACATATCGATCTTGTCCGGACCAAGTACAGGGTCAAATTAACCCTATGACGGGGGGAATTGTAGGCCCTAAATACAATAAACATAGAGATAGGGAAGCAATATCAAAATTAGTTGTTGTGGAGGGTTTGCCTTTTTCATTTCCGTCATCTCCCATTTTTATTCATTACATTAGAGATATATATAATCCTGCTTTTAACTGTTTTCCTAGATCAACTGTTAAAAGAGATGTATTTAAATTCGCGCATGAATATCAACAATATTTACGTTATTTATTATATCATTTTAATGGCAAGTATCAATCACGTCTGATATAAGTCGTAGTACTAACGGTCATGATTATTTAACTGTAACTTGTCATTGGATAGATTATAAATGGTCTATGCAAAAACGTATCTTAGCGTATAGATATATAGATGATAGGCACACTGGTACTTTTATTGCAGAAAATATTTATCAAGTGTGCCATTATTACGGAATAACCGATAAAATTATGACTATTACATTAGATAACGCTTCTTCTAACAATTACGCAATTACAATTTTAAAAAATAGTTTAACTCCATCTTTTCCAGATCATTTTCATATAAAATGTGCGTGCCATATATATAACTTAATTGTAAAGGATGGTCTCTCACTTTTTGAAGACATTCTTAGTAAAATACAATTTGCTATAAACTTTATTTTTAAAAGTAATAAAGTACAACGAAGAAAAGAATATAAAAAAACTTGTCACGATTGTGGACTACTTTTTAGAAAAATTCCACAACAAGTATCCACTAGGTGAAATTCTTTATACGAGCAACTACTTGTTGCTTATGACTATAGAAAACCTATAACTTTATTTTTTAACTCTCATAATCAAAATCCAAGTTGATATTATTGTAGATAGTGATTGGGTAAAAATTTCGAACTTATTGTATTTTTAGAGAAATTTTTTCAAGCAACAAAAGAATTTTCCGGTATATATTATCCTACTATTTCAACTATGTTGTTTTATATAACTCTAATATTTTTATTACTTAGTGAATATATGAAAAAACTAGCTTATATGACAGCTATTAAAAAATGTTTATCAAAATAAAAAAATATTTTATTCTTATTCCCACTATTTATATTATTGGTTCTGTATTAAAACCGACTATTAAAATAGACGGTACTAAATCACTAATTGAAACTATTTACGATTGTATAGAAGTACTACCACCTCCAAGTCCCAAAAATCTAAATCACCCACCACCTATTGAACAAACTAAAGAAGAAGTGTTGTCTAGCGTAGAACACCAATGCAAAAAAATATATAGGTTTTATCAATAAGAAAATGCTAGTAACTTACCGGCTTCCATACCATCTTCAACACAACCTTACAAAAGACATGTTGTTTCTGCGGCTAGTATTGAAAGCCTCAGAAATAGAATGTGCGGTCGTACCTCTACTACTAACCAAATTAGCGAGTTGGATATTTTTGTTTTGCAGGGTTCTGTACCGTACCAAGAAGTTATCAATGAAGATGGACGTGAAGACTTGCTGAAATACTGGAGGGGGAATGAGAAGACCTTTCTGACACTTTCATTGATGGCCCGAGATGTTTTGAACATTCAACCGTCATCAACTGCGTCTGAAAGCGCTTTTCTGCCGGCAGATATCAAATAGGAGACCACAGACACTCATTAGCCGAAGACAACTTGGAAATTGCAGTATTATTCAGAGATTGGATACGAGCGGAGCGGAGAAGGTGCGGTAAACCGGAGATCAACGAAGAATAAGACGAAAACTACAACGAAATCTTATCCGAAGGTGGTGGAAGCGACGTGGATCAATTTGACCAACAAATACCAATTTCAACCGAAGAACCACAGGAAATTATCGAGCAATTAGAACTAAGAGTGGCCAGTGGGCCGGGCTCGGGTCTGGCGGGCCGGGTCTGGCGGGGTCGGGGCGGGACGGGAGAAGGGGCGGGGTCGGGTCTGGCGGGGTCGGGTCTGGCGGGACTGGAGCAAGTCCCGTCCCGATCCCGTCGGGCTCGGGTCGGGGCGGGCTCGGGGCGGGGTCGGGCTCGGGGCGGGATACGGCGGGTTTTCATTTTTTTATTTTTTTTTTAAATAACATATGTATAAAAAAAACTCAATAAACAAAATAAGATAGTGTAATAAAAACATCCCAAGGCTGTTTTTGTGCCTCTTATATTATTTAATAGACATGATTTTTTTGTAATACAAATACAATTGTCTAAAATCTAAATTGCAACTTTGTGGTGTTGTCCAAAAGTTACAAATTACATAATAAAATTACAATTAAAAAAATTACATTCTCAAAAAAACCTGTTCTAATTGCTTGATGATTTCATGTGGTTCTTCGGTTGGAATTGGTATTTGTTGGTCAAATTGATCCACGTCGCTTCCTCTACCTTCGGTTAAGATTTCGTTGTAGTTTTCATCATCTTCTTCGTTGATCTCCGGTTGACCGCACCTTCTCCGCTCCGCTCGTATCCAATCTCTCGAATAATCGCAATTTCCAAATTTGTCTCCGGCTAATGAGTGTTTGTGGTCTCCTATTTGATATCTCGCTCTGCAGAAAAAGCGCTTTCGACGCAGATTGACGATGCTTGAATGTTCAAAACATCTCGAGCCATCAATGAAAGTGTCGGAAAGGTCTTCTCATTCCCCTCCAAAGTATTTCGACAAGTCTTCATGTCCATCTTCATTGATAACTTCTTGATACGGTACAGAACCCCGTAAAACAAAAATATCCAACTCGCTAATTTGGTTAGTAGTAGAGGTACGACCGCACATTCTATTTCTGAGGCTTTCAATACTAGCCGCAGAAACAACATGTTTTTTGTGAGGTTGTATTGAAGATGAAGAAGATGGTATGGAAGCTGGTAAGTTACTAGCATTTTCTTGTTGATAAAATCTATATATATTTTTGCATTGGTGTTCTACGCTAGACAATACTTCTTCTTTAGTTTGTTCAATAGGTGGTGGGTGATTTAGATTTTTGGGACTTGGAGGTGGTAGTACTTCTAAACAATCGTAAATAGTTTCAATTAGTGATTTAGTACCGCCTATTTTAATAGTAGGATTTAATACAGAACCAATAATATAAATAGAGGGAATAGGAATAAAATATTTTTTTATTTTGAGAAACATTTTTTTAATAGCCGCCTTATAAGTTTGGTTTTTCCATATATCCACTAAGTAATAAAAATATTAGAGTTATATAAAATAACATAGTTGAAATAGTAGGATAATATATACCGGAAAATTCTTTTGTTGCTTGAAAAAATTTCTCTAAAAATACAATAAGTTCGGAGATTTTTTCCCAATCACTATCTAAAATCATATCAGCTAGCTTTTTATTATGAGAGTTAAAAAATAAAGTTATAGGTAATTTATAGTCATAAGCAACAAGTAGTTGCTCGTATAAAGAATTCCACCTAGTGGATACTTCTTGTGGAATTTTTCTAAAAGGTAGTCCACAATCATGACAAATTTTTTTATATTCTTTTCTACGTTGTACTTTATTACTTTTAAAAATAAAGTTTATAGCAAATTGTATTTTACTAAGAATGTCTTCAAAAAGTGATAGACCATCCTTTACAATTAAGTTATATATATGGCACGCACATTTTATATGAAAATGGTCCGGAAAAGAAGGAGTTAAACTATTTTTTAAAATTGTAATTGCGTAATTGTTATTAGAAGCGTTATCTAATGTAATAGTCATAATTTTATCGGTAATTCCGTAATAATCGCACACTTGATAAATATTTTCGCAATAAAAGTACCAAAGTGTGCCTATCATCTATATATCTATACGCTAAAATACGTTTTTGCATAGACCATTTATAATCTATCCAATGACAAGTTACGAGTTAAATAATCATGGTCGTTAGTACTACGACCTATATCGACGTGATGGATACTTTGCCATTAAAATGATATAATGAAAAACGTAAATATTGTTGATATTCATGCGCGAATTTAAATACATCTCTCTTAACAGTTGATCTAGGAAAACCGTTAAAAATAGGATTATATATATCTCTAATGTAATGAATAAAACCGGAGATGAAGGAAATGAAAAAGGCAAACCCTCCACAAAGAACTAATTTTGATATTGCTTCCCTATCTCTATGTTTATTGTATTTAGAGCCTACAATTCCCCCCGTCATAGGGTTAATTTGACCCGTACTTGGTCCGGGACAAGATCGTATGTGAACCTTGTCCCGATGGAGCGGCGTTTGCGCACCCGGTTTTGAAGCCTGGTATTGGGCTTACCTATTTGGATGAGCACTTACTACGTGTCTAAACCCCCCCCCCCCCCCCCGTCCCACCGTGACCTTTTCCGATTTTAAATTTTAAAACATTTTTACAAATTTTATATATGGCTACTTGATTCTCTACGTCCCTATCAAAAAATGTCCATGCATCGATTTTAATGGTCGTTTTTGGACCTCGTCTCATACTAGGGGGAATAGGAGGTATTTCAGTTGAAGGTGCACTAGTGGGTGTGTTGTCATCAACATTAGTGGGTATATCATCTAGATCATCGTCTAAATTAAAGTCTTCTTGAGTTCCGTAAAATAGCTCCTGGTCTAAATCTAATGGTATTGTAGGAAAATGTTGAGTATCAACAAAATCATCCTGTGTAGGAATAAGATGACTAGAAGAAGTACCCTTGCCCTGGTTGCCCCTACTAGAAGAAGCACATTTACCCTTACCCTTAAACATACCTTTTAATCCTTCCATTTTAATTATGATAATAAATAATTAAAGACAATAAAATTAAGTGATCTAAACTAAATAAACAGACAATAATAATTTAATGAAGGAACGAATGTACCAAACTCCGACGTAACGTCGACGTGTAATCGAGAGGTTGAAAATTGAAACTTTGCTCGATGGAAGATCCTCAAGCTAGTTGCCAACTTCACTACCAATTCCCAAATGAATAAATAAAATTGAATATTTAGCAAACAATGTAGACTTGTAGAGAGATATATTGAGAAATTAGAGAGATTGTAGGAAGATTTGTGAGAAAGATGAAGAGAAAATGAGTTATTTATAGTTGAAAATTGGGTTAAAGTGTAAATATAATAACTTATGGGTTAAAAATAAATATTAAGGGGTAGGGGGGGGGGGGGGGGGGGGGGGGGCTAAAATGGTCGTTGGTGCAACGGCCATTTTTGCAAAGGGGCGGGTCGGGGGTCGGGGGTCGGGGGCGGGGTCGGGTCTCGCGGGCTCGGGGCGGGCTCGGGTCTCGCGGGACGAGACATCGTCCCGTCCCGAGTTCGAGTCCCGCCCCGTAATTTTTTTTTTATTTTTTTTTTTGGCGGGGTCGGGGCGGGAGCGGGGCGGGCTCGGGACGGGCTCGGGTCGGGGTCGGGCTGTCCCGGCCCACTGGCCAGCCCTAATTAGAACAGGTTTTTTTGAGAATGTAATTTTTTTAATTGCAATTTTATTATGTAATTTGTAACTTTTGGACAACACCACAAAGTTGCAATTTCGAAAATTGTATTTGTATTACAAAAAAATCATGTCTATTAAATAATATAAGAGGCACAAAAACAGCCTTGGGATGTTTTTTATTACACTATCTTGTCTTGTTTATTGAAATTTTTTTTATACATATGTTATTTTAAAAAAAAAAAAAAAAAGGAAAACCCGCCGGAACCCGCCCCGATCCCGACCCTGACCTGACCCCGCACCGACCCAATTCCGACGGGATCGGGATCGGGACGGGACTGGAGCAAGTCCCGCCAGACCCGACCCCGCCAGACCCCACTAGACCCGACCCCGACCCCTTCGCCCGTCCCGCCCCGACCCCGCCAGACCCGAGCCCGGCCCATTGGCCACCACTAGGCAACACTGGTGATCCAGATTTCTGAGATGAAATCACGAGAGCTCTCTTGGTATTTTTACTTTCTGGTTCTGGATATCGATATTGTTTAGTAGCCTCTCTATTTATATTGGAAGGTCTTCCTTGAAAAGCTCATCGATCAGTTGTGGAAGTTGAGGGAAAGGTGGACTATTGGTGGGATTGGTTGGAGAAGATCAGGGAGTAATAATCTCAACAGCTTTGGCTTGATCCTCACGGCAAGCAATAGCTTTTGACTTAGTCCTCACTCGTTTTTTACCAGCTCCTTTTTACCTTGCCAAGTCGTTTTTACCTCATAGTAATATTTACATAAATATTACTGCATCGTGTGAAGTGAGGCAAAATCTGTTCAGAAAATGTTTGTCCGAATGTTGTGCAACATTTGTCCCAACATACTTACACATTCATATCAATACTTTAGGAGATATATTGGGTCAAATGTCACAATACCAAATCTAACATTAACATATATAAATAAATATTTTAATGATATTAGGACTTAATTACAAATTTTAAATCATTCAAATTTATTTAGTGTGATTAAGTGATTGTATCATAAAAAAATTGCCTTAACCGTTAAATTTGAATGATTAACATTAAGAATTAAAAAATAACCAAACTTCATATTGAAATATGAATAACTAATTAAAATTCAAACTTTCATTAAATTTCGATCTTAATCAAACACATTTACCTCAAAAGACACGAAGATAACTTAATAGGATTACATAAATATAAAAGTGATTGGCTCCCCCCTCTACTCAATCTTTGATAGCTTACCAAAACTCAACCTTAACAAACTCGAAAACTACCTACCCAATACTCTCACCATCCTCCATGACTCAACCACCACCAAAACTAACCAATTCTACCCCAATCACCCCACTTCACAACCTCTCATCCCTCCCCATTTCCCCACACTTTTCACTTTCCGACGCCTACCGTCGCGTCGCCATTGCCGTCGACCTTAGCGACGAGAGTGCCTTCACCGTTAAATGGGCGGTCCAAAACTACCTCCGCCCCGGCGACGCCGTCATCCTCCTCCACGTCCGACCAACTTCCGTCCTCTACGGTGCAGACTGGGGCAGTAGCAACACCTCACCAACCCACAACATCGAACAAGAATACGAAAACTTAACCAACAACAAAGCTGCTTTATTGGTCTTACCCTTGGTGGAAGCGAACGTGCCGTTCAAGATACACATAGTGAAAGACTGTGATATGAAAGAAAGGCTGTGTTTGGAAGTTGAGAGGTTGGGATTGAGTGCGATGATTATGGGAAGTAGAGGATTTGGAGCGACGAGTAAGGGAATAATTGGTAAAGGGAAACTAGGGAGTGTTAGTGATTATTGTGTGCATCATTGTATATGTCCTGTTGTGGTAGTTAGGTATCCTAAAGAAGATGAGAATGGTGATGGAGGAGTGGAGAAGAATGCGGTGGTTGAAGCTGAGCTGCCACCTGTACCGGAGGAGGATCAGGAATATCATGATGCTGATGATGAGCTAGAAGTAAAAGGTACGATCTTCATCCTAATTTACATGATATAATTTGATTATCCTAATTTATATAATTTGATTGTGCACGGAATTTAAGAAATAAACTATTCCCCCGTCTCATCTTTTTTTTTGTTTGTCCCAAAAAGAGTATTTATTTCTATATTTTAGTAAGTTTTTTTAATTTCAAGATAAGTTTAAGACCACAAGTTTTAGAAGACCTCATACATTTTAATTTAAGACTATAAAATTTAAAAAAATTCCTTTATTTCTTAAATTTTGTGTCAAGTCAAATTAAGATACTTAAATTGGGATGGAGGGAGTAAGACTTTTTAATCTTGTGGTGTAAAATAAGTCAAAGATATTTGTGTGGTTATAGATCATGTCGTTAAACGTAAAAGATAAAGTTTAATGTTAAATTACTATCAAATAAAAAATATGTCATTTTTTAAGATTGATTAAATGAAAAATATATCATATAAAATGGGATAAATAAAGTATTATTTCTTTGTAAGTTTTAAGTTCTGTGGACTTCCAACAAGAAGGAAATGTTCATAGTAAAGAGTTTTGAGGTTCTTAACATTATCCTACTAAATTATGGGTGATATACTACTTGCTGCAAATTTATTGGATTCGTACACATAAATTTATATTTCATGTTAAAATCTTAGGTTTAGATGAATTTGGTACCGCAACTACGTCTACCTTTTGCATAGTAAGCTTGATGTGGTAATCCAGAAAATGGAATAATAAGTGTTTTAGTTTGACTTGGCACGATATTTAAGAAATAAATGAAGATTTTTAATCTTGTGGTCTAAAATTAAAGATGCGTGGGGTCTTTTAAATCTTGTGGTCTTGAAATTAGAAATCTTACTAAATATAGAAAGAGACTCTTTTTGGGACTGACCAAAAAGAAAAGTAAGACACTTAAATTAAATTGGGACAAGGGAAATAGTAACTTGATAAATAGATTAAATTAAACTGATGATGTAAAAAGAAAAAATATTGTCGAAACCATCTTGTCAACCAACAGAAACAGAATATGAGAAATTGAGGTAATTAGCTTAACTGACGGAGGGTTCAAGCTATTAGGGAAAGTTGGAGACCGCATAAGCATCTTAATCTGAAACAGGAATCAATCAATTACTATGTCTCACTCCCAAATTAATTGATTAGCCGAATCTGCTTTAGTTAAGCTTTGACCTGACCTGACCTGACCTGCCCCGTTTAATCTTCGTCCTGCCCTATTGACATCCCTAACGCTCATTACACTAAAATGCTTGATAAAAATAACGTTTTTAAGTTTGAAAGCAAGGAATATTTGATGAAACATTTAAAAATCATTGGTTCCAATATTGCCACAATGCAAAATCCACATTCCAGTTAACATTCTTCCCCATTTTCTTCTTGCAGATTAATGATCCATTGCTGTAAAGTAGATGATTATCTTCAAGGCTGGAGTTTCTTGCTGCAAGATGTATTTATATATCAATTGCTTAAATTATAAAAGAAAAAAAGTTTTAACTTTTGATAATTGATATATCCTTGCAGTTTAATCCAACTATTAGTGAAAATTCTCATGGCCAAATTTTCCGTGGTTACTCTTCCAGCTTACTTTTAAACTCCAAAAGATTCCAGGCAAATGTAAGGGGCAAAAACTGGACAGCAAATGGGCCTAATTTCATTTTGCTTCTCGAAATAAATTAATGAAAGTGATACGAGAAGTATAAATTTCAGTTTAACCCCTCAAATTTTAGAGGAAGACTCTAGTGAGAGAATAAAATATTTCACTGGCAATTCAATAAACTGATCAAACAGTCCTCAAATTGGAATTGGAGGTTTATAATCTTTTAATTCGTAAAACTGAGAAAGATTGGGGATTGGGGATTGGTGGTGGTGCTGTGGTGGTCGATAACAAAATTGCCTGCAATTTATAACACTCACAATATGGGAAATACGACTTAAAAGAAAAACTAAAGTTTGTGTTGAAATTTTTTGGGGTTTATTAATTATGGTTATGCAAGATATATCTATCTCTAAAAATATATCATACAGCTATCAATTTCAAACGCTGAGATAGATTATTTCAGTTTGTCACTGTTAATTTTAAAGAAGTTTTCTTCATTTTAGAAAACTAATACTTGTAAAAAGTTCTCATCGTCAGCTGCATTTTGTTTGGGTTAAATTTCTTTTTTCTTTTTTTTGGTTTACTATCAACAAGACCAAACCTTTTTATAAATCTAATATCAATAACAAATTAAAGATCACATCACACGTTTGAGTCAACTGAGTTACGCTTGATCACTCCAATAACCAAAAAGATCATTACGTCCATCACTGCATTCCGTTAAGCATAAAGGATAACAAAAGATTTAAAACAACAAAACATAAGAGATGACCAAAAGTAAAACATAGGAACTCTTAAATCTCACGGTTAAGTTTATACTCTATTTAATCGAATGTATTAATTCTGAAATAAATTTATATCTTCTGCCAAACATAGTATAAAATGAAGCCCAAACTTAATTGTGAATATCCCACCTTATTCTATCAAACTTGAAATTATTTTATCCCACCTACCAAATGGGATAAATTACTCCCAAGACTATAATCCCAAGATTATAATCCCGGAATAATTTAGTCTGGGTACCAAACGACCTAAAAAGGCCTGATAGTCTTGCTACGAAATAGAAATAGAAATAGAAATAAAAATAAAAATAAATTAGCAAAATGACAGACGAACAAGACGCGCACCATTTTTGTGGAGGCTACTATGTACGCTCAAAATCTTGTATACTTGTTATGCTTTTTTAAAACTCCCTCCCTAGTACAAATCTAGGCTACCATCTAAGAATAATGATACAGAATGTACATCCCATTAGAATCTATACAGAAGTAACATATAAATCCTGTAAAAGATTTTGAGACCTCCACAGGCTTCTCTAATAAGGGCCATTATGAGGCTGTGTTTCCTCCGATTTCAATAAGGGGAAAATTGGCCATTTCAACACCAAAAAACACTCTTCTAACCTAGGAAAAACGACGCAACAGCTTCTGTAGACTTAGCAATCTTAGCTGCTTCAGCTATTTTAAGTGCCATCATCGCTTTGTAAGTTGCTAGATCAGCATTCCCCATCAGCTGCTGCGCCTTCTGTCTCATCCGTACTGCCAAATCCTCTGACTTGTCTGCAGCTGCTTTTGCTTCTTTCACCTTCAGTACCGCATTCTGTTGCTGTAAAGCATCTTTCTCAGCAACAATAGCTGTCATTAGAATATCATGTTAGTCTTCAATCAAGCTACAAATAACAGATGTTGTATAGAGCAACCTATCGTAGATAATTTATCAAGAAATTACAAAACCTAATAATTATTGGAAGTTCAACTGCTTACATGCAAATATTAAAACAAACAAAATATACCAACTGCTTGGCAACATATAACATTGTTCAACAGGCGTAGGTCCAGCCCGAAAAACCTTGGTTGATAGTTCACACACACCAAGCACTACTAAATCTTCGTCGACAGTGAACACAAATCAAGTTCACTTCCCCTATCAGACGCACCAAGGGGACATCTAGAAAAGGGCTTTACCAATCAAAAAGAATTTGAAAAGTGCGCAGCGCTTGAAGACAAAACCCCAGAACTTTAAGAACAAATGAACCAAAGCAGACACACTATCCTGGTTAAGCTACAATCATTGCACCACTCTACTGTAGAATTTTAACTTATTAGCAAGCATTTTCTTCAACTTCCATACGCAGTTTCTTGCAAGAGTCCAGGAGTAAACATGCAGTACAGATCTCAGACTAGGACAACAAGACTTGTGATACAAACCAAATGGAATACGCACCTTGTAGAAAAGGCCGCTGTTTGCCTCTTCCAGCTTGGCTTCCTTGCCTTTTGAAAGACCTCTTCTTCCGGAGAATAGATTTTGGGATCACTTGACTTCTCCTTGGCTGGTAACACTGTCAGCAAAAATCATTGTGACCTTCAGATAGCCATAATTTGATGTAGAAAACCATGGACCGACCATTGTAGGATATTATATATGATCAGAATAATGAAAAGGATAATATGTAGAAAGAAAAATCCACATTTTTTAATTTTTTGTTTAATGAAAGGAGGAAATGTCAGGACTAAATTTAGTTCTTTCTTCTTTCTTATTTTCTTTTTTTCATTGAAAAATAAAGTTTTAATTCCCCTGAAATTACTGTCGTAATATTGCAGCTGAAAATCTCTTGTATAGAATTCAGACTTGATTAGGGTTGTAACAGCAATCAATATGGCATCTTTTATATTCTTTTGCTTGCTCGTAAACCAGTCACATCCGGTCAGCACCAGTTGATTATGTTCTCTCTTTCATCGAAAATGATGCGAAATAATGGGGAAAAAAACGGTCATCCACAACACCACCACACTAGAGAAAAAAAACAAGCTTTTGTGACTTCTCTGCAAATTGCTTTACCTAGGAGAGATGAGGGTGTATATCAACTTCTTTCAGGAGAACTAAACAGAAAATTATCCTCCAAGCAGAAAGAAAGTTGACAGTAGTCAGAAGACATGTGTTTAAACAATTTTATTATGACTTTATGGAAGTAAAATCCAAAATCTAGAATACAATTGCTTCCAAAGATATTGTCGGTAAGAAAAATGCTTCTATTGAGGCATATCACTTTTACCTGGAAAATTTTTATGAGAGAAGACCGGTTTTGCTTCCTCTTTTTAAACCAGCAACTATACACAGCCTCAACGATTTCTTTCTTTTCCTTATCCAGGCAACTACTAATAGCAGCTTTCTCATCAGAGTAATCATCTGGATTACAATAGAAGCCTTTCTCAAAGGTATCAATCAATAACTCAAATCTCTCAGCTGAAAGACGCTCATTTTCATCATTAAAATTTCTCAGCCACTCCTCGTCATCACAATCCATGTCATAGTTAGCTGTACTCCTTGCTAATGCCCTTGCTAGTTCGTCATCTTTAACGGTGATGTATGACACTGGTCGGGCAAAATCAGGAGGATTGCTCTCTGCATAGCCTGATACTTCACGTACACCAGGAACAGGAATGATGCTAACTGCAGGGGCCTGTACAACATTGCGATCAGAACACTCCTTGTAAAGTTCCTTGAAAATCATCCAGTCTTGCCTATCTGGAAATTCTAGCTTCCAACCACTATCCCCAACCCATATTATGTCATGAGTTACACGGTTGGAGCTACATGGCCTCATAACTTTTTCAGTAGTAAGATTATATCTCTTTACACCACCTATCTTCACCGCTAGAATCCACTGTTTTGCAGCAGAAAGTTCCATAGCAATAACGGCGCCTTCCTCTCTGTAACACTTGTCTGGTTCAATAACCAATATGTTTGCCGAACAGCTCGTTGAATCTATAATATCCTTTGTCAAACCCAACAAAACAGATTTTAGCTCCTTGATGCTTGGTTTGGAAGTCTTCTGGGCTGAACTCCTAAGCTCATAGTGAGATGTCCGAGAGGAAAATCGGAGGCCATCACGTCTGAACTTTAACCTGTCAGAAGCCAAAACACCATTGACATTCTGTGTGCCAAAGGAAGAATGTCTGCCATTTCTTGACCTCAATGAACTTCTCCTCTTCTGGATATTACGACTGTTCCTTAGCTGCAATTGCCGGGCACCTAATTTAGGAAGACCAACAGTTGGATTCACCACTTCAATCTTCTTGGAATCCAATTCAGACTGATTATTCACAGGGGTCAGGCAAGATACAATCTCCTCGTCATTAGTCAACTTAACTTCATCAAGGGCAACTGTATGATACATGACAAATGCATAGGACATTGGAACGAATCTGAGAAGCAAACTTGTGTGCAGGTATATAAAGCAACACGGGACTGTAGAAAAATCTAGAGCAAAAACAGGAACCGAACACCTGACATTAGAGATAACACAAGCTCCAGTTTTGATCTTCCCTGGAGTCTGATCCTGAAGTTGCAGAAACAGGAAAACAACAAGGTCAGTAACAAACTCCCTAAAATTACGACATTGAACAAACAAAAAAATGGGAAAAATTAAAGGTTAAGGCCTAATAGCTACAAAAATGGACTGAATGAACTTCTGATAAAGTGCTAGCAATAAAATATTACCTGAAGGAGGAGGATTCCATGCAACGAATAAACATCCCTCAAGGGCTTTGAGTTAATGAATCCAACGATTTGCTGCAGACTAACAGTTGATCTACTCAAGTACCTTAAAATACTACTCAAAAGACAGGAAACCCAATAACTGCTTCCATATGATGTATTTACAATAACAATATCAGTTGAAACCAAACCCTTAGCATAAGCTGATTTAACTTTTTTCTTCCTTACAAAGTGCTTGCCAAACCTCTTACCCTCTGTTAACACATCACCTTCCACGGAATCATGCTTTTTAGAGTCCACCCTTTTCCTCTTCCTCGTATATACAGCTCCCCACCTCCGAAGCATATTGTTATTAGAACCAATGGTCTCCGGCACAGGTGCCTCCGGCTCAGGTTCATCCATTGCCTTCCTATCTACTACATCAATATCCATTTGCTCAACTTCTTGTTTCGGAGCACTGTCCTTCTTATGCCACCCGTTTTTCTTATACTTAGAGGCATCAACACCACCACCACCACCACCATCACCTACATTGTCAAGAAGCCCAATCCACTCATCCCCATGTTTCACCCTCTTAACACACTCACTTGGAGGAGGCGACAACAACCGCCTTCCTGACCTCAAAACCCTTGCCCCAAAAACCCTTGTAGTCCTTCTCATCCCACCAACCGAAGGCATCAGTGCACGTACCTCGAAAGGCAGTACCCCTGCCCTCGAACCAATTTCCCCCCCTATTGCACTGTTGTTACAACCAAAACTTAACTATTATAGAATCTTAACCCAAAACTCTCACACATGCAAGTGCAAAATTACTTTCTTTAAAATTTATCTCTTCTTAATCTCATGTTTCACCAAATACCAAGAATATACCTCCTTCTGAGAACCCCAATTTAAAGTTCAACTTTTTTTCTTCAATTCTTGTTATTTCCCAAATAACCTTCAAGAATTGCTAAGTAACACACCAACACGAAAAAATGAAAACCCACTTCAGTCCTAATTAGCTTCAAATGCCTTCACTTCCATCAGCCCCATAAAGCGGTTAAACTTGCAAACTGCATAACAGTTTCAATGAAAAACAGAAAAATCATTAAATAAAAGTACAAATAACAAAAACATTTCTAATAAGAGAAAGGGGTACCCTTTAAACCCTTTTCTTTAACAAAAAGAAGTGATCTTTAAGATTAAAAAAAAAGTAGTTAAACTTGCAAACTGCACATAAGTTCCAATGAAAAAACAAAAATTATTAAAGAAATTTAAAAAAAAAACATATATATCAAATAAAAGTAAAGGGTACCCATTAAACCATTTTCTTTAACAAAAAGAATTGATCTTTGAGATTTAAAAAAAGTGGTTAAACTTGCAAACTGCACATAAGTTTCAATGAAAAACCAAAAATCATTAAAGAAATGTTAAAAAAACAATAACCCATTTCTAATAAAAGTAAAGGGTACCCATTAAACCCTTTTCTTTAACAAAAAGATTTGATCTTTGAAATTAAAAAAAAAAGAGAGAGATTAAAGATACCTGTAACGGCAGAGATAACCGATCATCTGAGTGAAAGAATACTAAGAGAGTGAAAGTATATATAGAGAGAGAAAGAGTAGCGGTGGTATAAAGGGGCAGTTAAAGGGTCGGCGTTCATATACAGAGAGAAGCATATAGAGGAGAGAGTGGAGTTCACGAACTCAAGATTAGGGTTCTTGAAACAATTCACTTCTCTTTTTCTTACTACTTGTTACAAGTTTGTCAATTCTCAATTTGAGCCCGTAATGTTTTCAAAATGTTGTTTATACCCCTATTTTGTTGTTTGAAATATTATTATGTGACCTCGAATGTCTTTGTAAATTGCAAGTGTGGGAAGCGAGATATTTTATTTAATTTGGCTGGAACCACACGAAAATGCAGAGACTACTGACACACCATATATACTACAGTATCAAAAGTCCTTTTTCTTTTACTTTTTCCTTTTTCATTTTCAACTTTCCCTCTTCTTTTTTTCATCACATCGATTTTGGCGGGTTCGAGCTTGAAGACTAGACCTAAAATTGGGAAATTAGCCTAGTTACTAGTTATCATCGGATGGCAAGGGTGTTTTTTCACAAATACCACTTTTATTAGGATGTTAATTGGAATATAATTAGTTGCTAATAAAGTAATTAAATAATGATTACAACTAAGACAAGACATAGGATTCTTTTTTTTGTTGTTGAATACTCCATCAATAGCGCCTTAAACTTATAAGAATTCATTTAGACATTCGAACTATGATTTGTTCCAATAGAACACCTAAACATATTATAAAATGTTTCTATTAGATATTTTCACGTGAAAATCGAAAAAAGTTTTGTGTGTGTTGTCTAGCATCTATTACATAGTCATACAAAATATAGGCTTAGGTTTTACAGCTTATTGAGACTAATGTTTATAATTAAAGAAGATGACACATTTTAAGTATTCAACTTATTTATATATTGGGCGCTTAAAAATACGCATAAAAATTTTGAAAATGTTAGTCGAAAATGTTTTGTAAAAATATGTTATCATGTGTTGAGGTATTCAATCGAAATCGATCATAATTCAAGTATTTAACTAAATTTTATCGATAATTAAAGGGGTTGTCAATGTTTTTCATTTAAATAATACTTTAAAGTTAAAGGGCTGTCAATATATTCGGCCTTCTTTTTTCTTCTATGCTTGTTCTATTTCTTCTTCTTCTTTGCGCACATAAAAAGCATAATACAACTTAGAAACACATAAAAGTAAAGAATTTTGCAGAAAATTCACACGTGTTACTTTCAAGATATTGTGAGAAGACAAAGTAGAGCCACCAAGAGTCGGCAAGTGACATGACACAAGAATCTGATTGTTCAATGGTATTAACTATTAAGTAGGTGTTTGGCCATAGATTGAGGAAAATTTTCCCTCATAGATTTCTACTAATATTTTATATTTTATTTAAAATTTATGAAGTTAGAATTGTAAATAAAGTTGTATTTGTTGGTACTCTATTGTACTTTATAGAGCAATACGGGAAGTAATAACTATTACAAATGTTCGAAAGGATAAATAAATGGTCAATCTTCAAAACTGCCGCATGTGTGTTGTGTCTTGAATCTTGATCACCTTGCAAAGCCAATGTTGAGAAGCTCGCCGCAAGTTTGTTGTGTCTTGAATGTTGATATCCTGAAATCAAGAAATAACTAAATCTGGATGGTTACAACGTTGTGTGTTGAGTCGAGGATAGCCCTCTATCCTTAAGACAAGATTGCCCCGTATGTATGCTTTTACGTTAGCGGGCAATAGTCTTCCAAGATAAAACAACACTTTAATCTCAACACTACAAAGCCAATAGGTTGAGCCTGCCGAATAAAACAAATATGAATCGACTTGCTGAAGATATGGAATAGGAAGGAAGAGTTTCTCAATACTCTTCTCTTTTATCTCTCGTGTATATAGTGTGTCTCTCGTAGTGTATATCTTGTGTATATGTGTGGGTTTGCTCACCGATTTTCGTCACGATTTTGCTCTTGTTTTCTATCGTTTTTCGCTCGTTTTTCATTCGCTTTTTTCGCCTGTTTTTCATTCGGTTTTCGGCTGTTTTCTCCCCTGTTTGCGCCCACGAATTGAGCCAAAAGAGGCTCAATATATAGCATGGAGGAGGGGCTGATCAACTGCCCAAACATGGATGTTAATGGCCATTAGGAGGGCTGTAAATGGCATATTAAATGTCATTAGTGAGGCTGATTTAAGGTCCTGAAGGAGGCTGCTCAATTGCCTAAGTAATGGGCTGTTAATGGAGAGTTAATCAGCCAAGTAATTGTTGTTTAATGCTCCAAAACGCAGTCCAACGATAGGCAAAAAGTTTTCTGCCTTCCGTCACCTTCTTAGAAACTCTGGGACCAAACTGTAAAATATTAAACTTCAGGGACCAAACTGTACATAAGAAACTTCTGGGATCAAACTGTATATCTGGAAAAGTCCTCTCGGTCCAAAAAGATAATATCGAAAGTCCCCACAACCCACAACCCACGACCCACGTGACCCACGACCCACGGCCGTGACCCGAGCCCGAGACCGGACCGGACTGGACGGGCGGGCGGCGGCGGCGCGCGTGTGGGCTTAGCCTTGAACCTAAGCACATCTAGGTCTTCCCTCCTTTAAACACATGTGATACCCCTTGGGGATCCAAACCCTTTACCACATTAGAGACTTATATAGAGAGCAATTCTTCCTATTCTCACCGATGTGGTAGATTTGCCCCACACCACATTTCCATACCTCAAACACCTTACTTCGTGGACCAATATCTCTTTCATTTCTCAATGAAATTTGACGATTCTTGGTCCTACGGTCATCTACTCACTTCGTAGATCATGCATATACGAAGAGACAAGGTCTCCAACATGCAGAACGCTAGTGTTTAATTCATCAAAGATGGGTGGACGCATCTTCCCGCCAAAGGCAAATTTTCAACAATCCCCTCTATGAAAGAGAGATTGTGGCGCACGCACAAGGTGCCTACATTTCAGCAATCTTTCAATGAAAAGATATTGCATCAGGAGTGGTAGCTTTCGCTTTGAACCTTCCCTAGTTGAAACCATCGGACTTACTTACTGCGCGGTGAACGTGATGTCTTGAATCGTCAGTGTTTAGTGTAAGCCAAGACAATGATATCAACACAATAACTCTTCTTATTCGTTTTCATTCTTACATTTTTGTCCGTTGTGGCCTTGGACACATTTGGATTCTTAAGTGCGTTCATTTGAGACGGCCATCCTCGCACTTAAATAGGTGATCTCCTACAAGGTATCCTGCTATACCCCACTTCACAAGTGTTAGGAATCATTAAAAGTTTCCCCAACCTTAACCTCAACCATTTGAGGATCGTTAAAGGTTTGGAAGCTTAACCTTTACCCACCATGCAGGTAGCACTTTAATGTCTATCGCGGGAACAGCTTTGGATTCATGTTTCCGTACAGAAATCATCGTCCGAAGTGCTTCTTGCTTCCATCGAAGCGCTCAACTGAACCTTTTTCCGCTTAGTTTTCCCATTGAACCAAATTCTTGGGATCTCCAATCAGTATGGTTGGGTTTCCACCGCAAAGGTTCGTATTGTTTGGGTTTTCAGCCCATTCCCCTAGACAGGCAGAACACTTGATCTTCGGATAATCCCTTAGTTAGTAAATAAGGTAGTGACACCCGTGATGATCAACTGCCATACGGTCTTATGTCTCCGACAGATCCTGACAGATATGTCCAGACGCCGTCATCCGTGTCCTTCCTGAAGCCGACCGGCTAGCCACAGTGTATAACTGTTGAAGCACGGGTTTCTCCCAATAAGGGACATCCTCTAATGAGTCGTGAAGTTACTCAACTTCTTTCATGCTTTGTATAAAGCGATAAACTTCGATACCATCATGAATCGGTCGATGCAAGTTTGCTTAGAGGATTTTCCAAGACCCATCATACACATTTACTTGTGGCTTTGGTGTTCTTCAGATCTGATGTCCAGTTTGCATCACTGTGTTCTCCCGTAACCGCTGGACATCCGAATACTATAATCCGTAGATAAGCGAATAATTCAGATATCGTCATATCCGACTTAACGCCTTCTATTGATCATGTATTAAGATCATCAGTGAACCTGAGTTCAACTAATCTGTTTGTAGGCTGATACCAGGTCCGTTGTAGTGTGTAAAATACATTGAACTACACATGACCTGTGCATATCGCTTATTGTCTATGGGTGTACCATGATTCCAATCAGTTCTATGATTCATATCCATTGGTGGCTTCAACGAGACTGTCAACTATCGACCAGTCCGTTAGATGTCTTAGAAATCCAATTCCTAAGATGTCATCTGTGATACCCATATCTTTCATATCGAGACTTTGTGTCAATATGACTTTTACTTTCAGACTGTTGATTCTCCAACTGTTGGCTTTCTAACTTCAGAGTCAATGTTTCTGTGGTCAGATTCATTATTTCTGTTTTATCTGAAACTTTCAAGACCAAAATGTAAACATTTCAGGGACCAAAATGAAAGTTCAGGAAGAAGCCCAACAGTCCGACAAACCAAGTCTGATTCTCTTCTTCCAACTCTCCGGTTGGGAAGGCTGTTTCAACATCCATGCCACGCAAGACTGCAATGGCCCAGGATGTTAAGCTACTCGCAGGGGAGCACTTGTACAAGTAGCCGAGGCTTTGAACTCGTCTGTAGATCCATCTACTTTGTACTCACTTTTGAGTATCCTTTTTCATAACCCAAGGTTCTTTTCCTGGAGGAAGATCAACCATTACGCAAGTATGGTTCTATATGAGGAAATCTATTTCTCTCTTTGTAACTTCTTTCCAAAGCAGCGCTTTTGGAGATGACAATTATTTGTTAGTTGTCCATGGTTCATTCTCAACCATACACGCTAGAAGGACTGGAACAAGTCTTTGTCCCCTTCTTTGCTCCGTCTCGGTTCAACATCTAGAATCCCTGAGTTCTGCAGATCTGGAATATTAAGTTCCGGATAGCCAGCAACTTTCGAGTCCTGTAGATACGGAACGTCTAGTTCCGGATAGTCAGGCCCTCGCGGGTTCTTGTTAACCTTAAGCAATTACTATTTTTTCCTATTTCAAGGAAAGTTATCTTCAAAGAATTCAGCATTCTTTTACGCCAAGAGGCGATCAGCACTACTGTTATTTGCATATCTAGTGGATATGCAATCTACAGTCTTAGGTACAACTTGACCTGTTTCGGTATTCCAACTTTTACCAAGCCACCCCATATAATTTGGGCGTACGAATTTGCGCTTGGCTAACACCGTTGGACCGAGGTGAGAAATGAACAGTCGTTTAATAAACGATGCTTCACATTCTCCCCCTCTATCACTACGAATTTTGCAATCCATAGGCTTAGTTGATTTGCAACTTCTGTTTTGTAGCGCTTATCCGCTTCAACAACTTCATCTTTGCTTTTCAACAAACAAAGGATTCCATACGTTGTACCATCATCAATGAAGATCACAACGTACTTGTCTCCCCCCTCTATTTTGTATAAACTTCAAATCACCCAAGTAGGTGTGACTAAGTTCTAGAGGAGTAGTGCGTCTTTCGCTATTCCTTTGACGGAATTTGGAAAAGTGATTTTGCCTCTTCGCCTACCCACATTCATTTTGAGGGTTTATGTCGACAGAAGGCAATAATCTCAACATCGTTAGCTTTTGAATGACTTGCTATTTAACGTGTATTAATCTGTGATGGCATATATGCACAGATTATAAATATATCATTCATTTGGCTATAGACATATTGTACCATTCTTAGTTATTACAGACCTGTTGGAGTAGCCTCAAACCAGCTTGACCAACAGCGTCCCTTAAACCAAGTTAGGAACATGTATCACCTCTTTTAAAGTGATCTCATTCCTTGAAGTCCTATTGAGGACAACCTCTCCAGCCCCTTTGATTTTAGAGGTGGCGTTGCTTCACATGAACAACCTCTTGCCCGTAGTTAGGGCGTAACTGGATCATATGTGATCTCGATACTCTGGCCCACTCCAGTTGCTTTGGCAGATTGAGTGTTCAATTTCTTCACTGCCTTTCTTTAGGCCACTCCAGTTGCTTTGGCAGATTGAGTGTTCAATTTCTTCACTGCCTTTCTTTAGGCCTTCAAATCATTTAAGACCTGGAAACTCTGGCCCACCATACTAGGTGTCCATTACTTTTCCTATGAAATGAATTCTGGCCCCACTCCAGTCGCCCGGAGGCTTTGTATGACTAAGTGTCCAATACCATCATATCAAAGGAATTTTGGCCCACACCAGTCGCCTGGAGGCTTTGTATGACTGAGTGTCCAATATCATCCTATGAAGGATCTTCTGCCAAATAGTATGACAGGTTCTACGTCTTTAACCTTTAGACTCCTTCCGTTAAGATTGGTGCCCAGATATTTCTTGGCGCTTACTTAAGAGTGGTAGCAGTTTTCGCACAGTTAGTTGATCTTTCTCCATCGTATGTGCGAACATACTTTACACACTTTAACAATTACACTTAAAAGAACGGATATTTTTAAGTCATTTACAAATCCAATCTTTAAACGGGAAAGACAATGAGATTAAACTTCTGATTTTAAAGCGTAAGGAATATAAATTATTTTCATATTCCTCCTTACTTTAATCTATTTTAATCAGACATCATTTAATCTTTATTCTTGACAAGTAAGAAAAACTATTTATCCCAATTTCGGATTCTGGCTCACTTCAGTCACTTCAACAAACTGAGTGTCCAGTTCCTTCTTACCGTTATTCGAATCTTTTGTCTGGGATAGATATAGGCCTTCTGCTGCAAGATAGAATAACATCTTCAGTCTTCTCCTCTTGTCCCAGTTGACATCCTCAGGCTCTCGTGAGCGCTTGTTCCCACCAGTCTTGGTAGCGGTGACACCATGAACGTTCATCATCATCACTCTCTTCCACCATAAAACCATTGCCATATCCAGATTTGGTCACACAACCTTTGACCGACATCTTTCGAACACTAATAGTAATACAATACAATCTTGTCTTAAATTTTTGATACTCTATTGTACTTTATAGAGCAATACGGGAAGTAATAACTATTACAAATGTTCGAAAGGATAAATAAATGGTCAATCTTCAAAACTGCCGCATGTGTGTTGTGTCTTGAATCTTGATCACCTTGCAAAGCCAATGTTGAGAACTACCGCAAGTTTGTTGTGTCTTGAATGTTGATATCCTGAAATCAAGAAACAACTAAATCTGGATGGTTACAACGTTGTGTGTTGAGTCGAGGATAGCCCTCTATCCTTAAGACAAGATTGCCCCGTATGTATGCTTTTACGTTAGCGGGCAATAGTCTTCCAAGATAAAACAACACTTTAATCTCAACACTACAAAGCTAATATGTTGAGCCTGCCGAATAAAACAAATATGAATCGACTTGCTGAAGATATGGAATAGGAAGGAAGAGTTTCTCAATACTCTTGTCTTTTGTCTCTGTGTATATAGTGTGTCTCTCGTAGTGTATATCTTGTGTATATGTGTGGGTTTGCTCATTTTCGATTTTCGTCACGGTTTGCTCTTCGTTTTCGGTCGTTTTCCGCTTTGTTTTTCGTTCGTTTTCTAGCTATTTTCTCCCTGTTTGCAGCCCACAAATTGAGCCAAAAGAGGCTCAGTATATAGCATGGAGGAGGGGCTGATCAACTGCCCAAACATGGCTGTTAATGGCCATTAGGAGGGCTGTAAATGGCATGTTAAATGCCATTAGTGAGGCTGATTTAAGGTCTTGAGGGAGGCTGCTCAATTGCCCAAGTAATGGGTTGTTAATGGAGAGTTAATCAGCCAAGTAATGGCTGTTTAATGCTTCAAAACGCAGTCCAAAGTTTTCTGCTTACCGTCACCTTCCCAGAAACTCTGGGGACCAAACTGTAAAATATTAAACTTTAGGGACCAAACTGTACATAAGAAACTTCTGGGATCAAACTGTATATCTGGAAAAGTCCTCTGGTCCAAAAAGATAATATTAGAAAGTCCCCACAGCCCGTGACCCGTGACCCGTGACCCGTGACCCGTGACCCGTGACCCGTGACCCGAGACCGAACAGGACGGGACGGGCGGCGGCGGCGCGCGTGTGGGCTTAGCCTTGAACCTAAGTACATCTAGGTCTTCCCTCCTTTAAACACATGGGATACCCCTTGGGGATCCAAACCCTTTACCACATTAGAGACTTATATAGAGAGCAATTCTTCCTATTCCCACCGATGTGGTAGATTTGTCCCACACCACATTTTCATGCCTCAAACACCTTACTTCGTGGACCAATATCTCTTTCATTTCTCAATGAAATTTGATGATTCTTGGCCCTACGGTCATCTACTCACTTCGTAGATCATGCATATGCGAAGAGACAAGGTCTCCAACATGCGGAACACTAGTGTTTAATTCATCAAAGATGGGTGGACGCATCTCCCCGCCAAAGGCAAATTTCCAACAATAAGATACTCTTCCTTCCTATTCCATATCTTTAGCAAGTCGATTCATATTTGTTTTATTCGGCAGGCTCAACCTATTGGCTTTGTAGTGTTGAGATTAAAGTGTTGTTTTATCTTGGGAGACTATTGCCCGCTAACGTAAAAGCATACATACGGGGCAATCTTGTCTTAAGGATAGAGGGATATCCCCGACTCAACACACAACGTTGTAACCATCCAGATTTAGTTGTTTCTTGATTTCAGGATATCAACATTCAAGACACAACAAACTTATAAGTAGATTCTCAACATTGGCTTTGCAAGGTGATCAAGATTCAAGACACAACACATATGCGACAGTTTTGAAGATTGACCATTTATTTAACCTTTCGAACATTTGTAATAGTTATTACTTCTCGTACTGCTCTATAAAGTATAATAGAGTACCAACAGTATTTAGCTATACTTTTGAAAAAATTATTTGAGATAGTGTTCACGATTGAACGTAGTTAAATACAACTTCAAAAATTAATTATGTTATTTTTCAAATATTAAAATACAACTTCAAAAAGCTAACGTGTACCCTATTCAATGTTACGTCGAAAAAGGCCAGTCCCTCCGGCGGCGAATACCCCTCTAGCTCAGGATGATGAAGTGCGACAAGTAACACCAGCTGATGGTGTACTGAAAACCCTCGAACCTATCCAATTGATTCATTGGATGCCGGGAAGGGGAAGTGTTCCCACTGTCATGCAAGGTATCCCATCGGGTTTCCACTGACCTTTCTTTCCAACAGAGGTCGAAACTCCACCGGATCTGAAAGCTGAAACTATAACTGCAGCGAGAAAGCTCACTTTCTCAGCAAATTCAAGTGCAACAAAACCATTAATGGCGGATGTAGTGAGTGAAAATCGATCGCAACAACAAGGTATGCAACTCAACTATTATCCCATGTGGTTAAACATGGAGTGAAAATTGTTAAACTAAACCCTAAGGAAGTGGCTGAGTAGACGAACAAGTGGAAGAAAGCACTCATAGGGTATGTAATTGGTGCCCCCCCCCCCCCCCCCCCCCCCCCCCATTTAAGGAAATGCTACGATTTTTTTAGGGGGTTTGGAATTTTGTTTCAACACCTCAAATCTATCTACATGATGAGATGTACTATATATTTCGATTTGAATACGATGAGGACAGGGACAAGGTTCTTAGGCAGGGTCCGTATACTTTCAAGAACAGACCACTGGTATTGAAGCATTGGGGGCCAAATTTCAAGATGAGTGCAGAACCAATCCGAACAATTCCAGTTTAGGTAATGTTTCCTCACCTTCCAATTGAGTTTTGGGCACCAAAAAACTTAGATCGAATAGCTAGCTGTATAGGCAAACCAATATGCACTGATAAACTAATTGCTCAAGGAGATAGGATTTCTTATGGAAGAATGCTTATCGAGATGGATGTCTCACAACCACTCCCTGAATCCTTGCTTATTGAGGATAGTAAAGGTGCTCAAATAAGCCAGTTGCTAGACTATAAATGGAGACCTCTTTATTATCATGATTGCTGCACAATTGGGCATAAGAGCTGTAAAAGACCAGAGAAAGCACCTGCACCAAAACACAATCATAACAGAAGAAGAAAACATAGAGATAAATGGCAATCCAAACCTGGAGAGCAACAACAGAGGGTGGCTCCAATTTCTTAGAGTTTAAAAGCTACTACTTCTAATCCAGTGGATGTTGAGCCTGTTAATTCAGCTATTGCATCAGTGACTGATCCCAAAAACAGTGTTGAACCAGTAGCTGCAACACTGTTTAATGCTAACCAAATGGATCCTATAGAGATTGCTAAAGCTCAAGCTAAAAGCAAGGCGGCTATGACAGAGCAACCAGGAAAGGGAGATTATCATTAAGCACTGACCAAAGATATAAAGGTGGTGGAAAGACTACTCAGACAGAATATGAAGGGTGCTTTGAAGATTCAATCACAAAGGGTGTCGGGCAGGCTGTGAGAAACCTCCTATGATTTTTAGCTCATGAAACATAAGAGGGTTCAACAAGTCCTATAAACAGAAGGAGTTTCAATCATTCTTAATAAAGAATAAAATTGACCTGGTAAGATGTCTAGAAACTAAAGTGAAGGTCAGAAAAGCTGACAAAGTGAAGAGAAAGTTAGGGGGTTCTTGGGAAGTTGCCATAGACTACTCAGTGAATCCTAATGGTAGAATTTGAATATATTAAAAACATGATATGGTTAATGTCACTGTGCTACACTCTACTCCTCCAATGGTGCATTGTTTTGTAGAAGACAGAAATACTCAGTTCAAAAGTTATATATCCTTTGTTTATGGTTTCAACACTGGTGGTGAGAGGCAGGACATATGGGCAACACTAAGACACCTACAAGGTTCAATGAATGGACCTTGGATTGTACTAGGTGATTTTAATACAATTCTCTCAACTGAAGACAGGATAAATGAAGCCCAGTACACTCTAATGAAATGATAGACTTCAAGACTGTATAGATGATACTGGATTGGGGCAAATCAATAGGAAGGGTTGCAAGTACTCATGGTGCAATAAAAGAGATGCTGAGGTTAGAATATATGGCCTCATAGACTGGGCATTTGGAAATCCTCAATGGTTCATGAAATATGGGGATTTGGAAGCATATTATGCAGATCCACTATGGTCAAACCATTCTACTATTATTGTTCAAACAAAAACAGCTAGACAAAACCTGCCCAGACCATTTAGACTGATAAATACCTTGTTACAACAGGGGCCCTTCAAGAAAGCGGTACAAGATGTTCGGGTACAACAAGTCAATGGTCATATTATGTATACCATCTGCAGAAAGCTAAAATTGATTGAACAAACTACAAAGTCAATGCACAAGGAAGCTTCTTCATTAGACAAAAGGATCACTAAATTACATGAGAACTGCAAGATGTACAGGGGGAATTACAAAATAACGTATTTAACTCTCAGCTGGTCATGGAGAAAAGGACTACTTTGGTCGGATTAGAGAAATGGAAACCTATATATGAGCAAGTACTCTGGAAGAAGTCAAGGGCAACATGGCTAACATATAAAGATTCTAATTCTAAGTTTTTTCATGCTTCTATTAAAGTCAGGCAGGCAACAAATCGAATTATCTCAATATGTAATGAACGTCTCAGGCTCACAGATCCAATATAAATTCAGCAAGAATTTATGAGATTCTTCAAGGCTTTACAAGGGACAAGGGCATCTAAATTACCTGTATTGGATACTACTACAACAAAGGATGGACCATATTTGTATAGGGATCAACAACAGATGCTAAATCAACCAGTCACTAAGGAGGATGTCCTACAAGCCTTGAAGGAAATACCCAGTGACAAAGCACCAGGTGTAGATAAATTTAGTGTTGAACTTTCAAATAATATTGGAATGTGGTGGGTCCAGATGTAACTAAACCAGTCCTACAATTCTTCACAACAAAAAAGTTACTATGGGAGGTGAACTGTACAGCTGTGACATTGATTTCAAAAGTTGATAATCCTACTTATGTCAAGGATATAGACCTATGGCTTGTTGTAGCACACTTTACAAACTTATTGGTAAGACTATCACCTTAAGACTCAAGCAAGTTGTGGATTACTTGGTAGGTCCTTCTTATTCTGCTTTCATAGCTGGAAGGAATATCATTGACAATGTAATAGTTGCCCATAAACTAGTCAAAGAATTTTCCCAGAAAAATTTCTCTTCAAGGTGTTTGATTAAAGTTGATATTAGGAAGGCCTATGATTCAGTTGAATGGGCCTTCCTAAAGACGGTGTTGCTGGAATATGGATTGCCTACTAAATTTGTGGACATTATTATGGAGTGTATCTCTACAATTAGCTATTCATTACTATTGAATGGTGGACTTACACTAAGGTTTATGGCTTAGAAATGATTAAGACAAGGCGATTCAATGTCTCCATACTTGTTTGTATTAGTCATGAAATATTTGAATAGAACTCTAAAGCAGTTGAGACATAATCTTGAATTCAAATATCATCCAAGATGTGGTAAATTGAAGCTGGTACACATCTGCTTTGCAGATGATCTGATTATGTGTTGCAAAGCAGACAAAGCCTCCATAAAGTTAATGATCTAGGCTTTCAATCATTTCTCAGATGTATCAGGCTTGCAAGCTAACATGGAAAAGAGCTTTTTGTATATGGCTGGAACAGTCCAGGAATTCAAGGAACATATATTAGGAAAGATGAAGTTTGCTTCTGGTGAGATGCCTTTCAAATATCTGGGAGCTCCACTATCCTCCAGGAAAATTACAGGACAACAATGTATGCCTCTGGTCGAAAGAATGGTGGCCAGAATCAGATGTTGGTCAAACAAATTTCTGTCTTGTAGTGGAAGAGTTCAATGGATTAAAAGTGTCTTATTTTTTAGATGCAAACTTACTGGGGACAAATTTTTCTACTTCCAAAGAAAGTGATTAAAATGGCTACTACTGTCTGTAGAACTTTTCTATGGACATGAAGTACTGACAGTTCCAGGAAGGCACTCGTTGCATGGGAAACCATGTATAAATCAAGGAGTGCAGGTGGATTGAACTTAATTGATTTTTATGTGTGGAATAAGGATGCAATTTGCAAAATGCTATGGGCAGTGGCACTCAAGAAAAACACTATGTGGATATAATGGCTTTACAGCTTCTCCATCAAAAGCCAAGACCTTGCAACAATGAAGACTCATGCACAAGCTTGTTGGCTTGCCAGGAAGATATTTGATGCTAGATCCTGGTTTTCTAATAACTGCATCCCTGCCCTATAAAAAATGATCACAAGAGGAAAGTTCAACATCAATGGTGCTTATTAGTTTTTTACACCCCGGTACTAAAAGGTACCATGGAAGAGTTTGAGCATGACCCAGGGGATTATTCCGAAGCACCAATTCATCCATTGGTTGGCAATTCAGATGAGACTTGCTACAGTGAATAGACTAGAGAAATGTGACATCCATGTGCTCCAAGACTGTGATATGCAATACAGGAGAGGTTGATACATTCTCCCATTTGTTCTTCAATTGTGACTATACTAAGAACATATGGAAGACACTGTTGCATTAGATGGGGACAACAGACAAGTTGGAAGCTGGGAACATGAAATACACCGGCTCTCTATGATAGTGAAAAAGAACAAGCCTGGAACACAAATTCTAGGGTGGTTGTTTGCTGCTTGCATTTATCATGTTTGGATAGAAAGAAATACACGGCGGTTCCAACAACATCTACAGGAAGGGAGGTATTGGTGTAGAGAGATTATACTTCAACTGCACATCAAGGGACAACAACAACTTAAATGGAGGAGTGCTCTTCAACAGTTAGACAATTTTCCTAGTTAAATTGTATAGTTCATAGGGTTGTGTGGCCAAATCTTAATGAATCGCGTGGCTACAGAACCTGTTGATCCGTGAGGCTCTGTGACAAGGTAATTATTTAACCATCAACTTGAAATGTTGATGAATTCGTCGGGATTTTACTATCTAATGTTGGCAGGCATTTATTTTTGCACAACTTTTAAAAATGGGGTAAAAATTTAAATGTGACTGAAAAATTATATTTGTGCAAATCACTCCTTTTGAACAGAAACCTTAAAAGTGACCACCTAATATCATTTTTATGATGGAAACACAAATACCCCTAAAATGCAAAGTATTTGCCCGCCCTATGCTTCTCCTAAATTAATTTCGCTTCTTACCCAACTGGTCGAAAATATTTATTCGAGTAGTCGTCGCCCAAAACTCTTTCTACATGATACCATCGCAGTATATTTATATATCATGATGGTTTCATAGAGGACTAAGAAAAGGACTGAAGCGGTCCTCTATGATATCATCTCAATATATTTATATACCAAGATAGTACCATGGAGAATTGAGAAGTGTCTCATTGAAGGACTAAAGCAATCCTTCATGATATCATCACAATATATGTATATAAGATGATGATATAATAGAGTTTTTTTTTAATAAATGAACATGATCCTTCATGATACCATCTCATTATATTTATATAACATCATGATGGTATCATGGAGGACTAAGAGAATGACTGAAGCAGTCTCCCATGATACCATCTCAGTATATTTGTATACCATGTTGGTATCATAATTTTGGGGGCATTTCGAGTAAATAATTTAAATATTTTCTAGGGGTACGAAAATAATGGGGACAGGAGCGGGTAAATATTTTTCTTCTAACGGGCATGCGTGATCTTTCCTCATAAGTACATAGAGGCCCTTCAATTTATTATTTTGTCTTGAATTTTCTTTAAGGAAAATAATATTCACCAAATAGGTTTTGTCATGCATGGGTGTAGGGACTGAGCTAGCTTGAAGTAAGAGGTTTAATTGCAGTACAAATAGCGCAAAATTTGAATTTCTTGACATCAAGAAAATTTTAGCAAGTGCAAGGGGTTCAAAAATTATTTTAAATTATAGGTTCAAATCTAGGTATGGCATTTTTGAATCCTTTTATATATTCCTGACCCGCCGCTATAGAAGTGTAGGCAATCTTCCTCTACAGTTATTTAACTCTACAGCCTTAAATACTCAACAGTAACAAGAGAACACTACAGTACCATACCATCTCTACATTCTACCATTAGTATAACTTTTTTATCTAGTCACCGATCAAACATTGAAAATATTCTAGAAAGTAGTGTTTAAGGTAAAACATATTCCACGTGTACATGCCTAAAACTTGTATTTTTGTCACTATTCGCAATGGCGTATCTAGCTCAATTGAACCCCTAATTTTTTACACGGAGCATAAATTTATGTGTAAAAACTTATTAAAATTGTAATAAATAGTAGATATAAATTCATAATTTTAAAAATATAATGAGTTCAATACTAAAAATTTTAATATTGAACCCCTAAAATTTAAATTCTAAATTCGTCTCTGATTATTCGAATTATAAAACGTGTCAGTTCAGGCCAGCAAGTAATCGTCACAAACATGTTTCTCAGCTTCTCAACTAATGGTCAACATTAATAAAGATCAAGGTCTCCATTTGTGGATTTGTTGCTTTT
The DNA here is from genome assembly GCA_034509755.1 of Anisodus tanguticus. Lineage (NCBI taxonomy): Eukaryota > Viridiplantae > Streptophyta > Magnoliopsida > Solanales > Solanaceae > Anisodus > Anisodus tanguticus. The sequence continues at coordinate 23,819,042 of CM067544.1, read as the reverse complement.
TTCCCTTAACTGGACAGTTAAAAGTAGTACTCCTTAATCACTTTTACTTGTCCACGAACTTTGCATTTAAAAAAATATATTTTATTATAATACTTATATTAATTTGATAAATAATTTTAATGGACTTGAAAAATAATTTAGAGAATAAATAGTTAATGTTAATAATAAAATAGGAGGAAACAATAGGTAAAACAAGAGAGAGAAAATATTTTTCTCTTGATATGATAAAATAGATAAATAAATGTGAAAAATTATTTTTCATAGTGGACAAGTAAAAGCGAATGGAAAGACTATTTACCTACTTGCTACACTAGTGTATCTGAGTGTATAATGGCTACTACTCCCTCCATTTCATTTTAAGTGTGTTAGTTTGACTTGGTACGAAATTTAAAAAATAAATGAATATTTTTAGATTTTGTGGTCTTAAATAAAAAATGTGTGGGGTCCTTTAAATCTTTTGATCTCAAACTTGCCTTGAGATTGAAAAATTTAGTAAATATAGAAAGAAACACTCTTTTGAGGACAAATCAAAAAGAAAATTAAGACATTTAAATTGGGACGGAGGAAATATTAATTTATTATCTTCTTTTTCCCTTTGTTAGCAATATGGCTATTATACTTTCGTAGCGTATGTTGAATTTCATTTAGGTTATATAGAGCATTGCGTTGCCTTAGTACTACTTGAAATGCTTAAAGATTTGAATAAAATTTGAAAAATATTAATTTGGGTGAAGTTTTTCAAATTTTGAAAATATGTTTCTCAAAACATGTTTCATTTTTTTTAAAAAAAAAAAAAACATGAATGATTGGCCCAATGGCTTTCTTCCTTAAATTAGAAAAAGGGGCTAATGGAAACTCACATGACTTATATCCATAAGTTCTCAAAAATATCAAGAATATCCAAATAAATATATTTGCTAATCCCAAATTATTCCTATGTGTTTTAATTTTATTGTTGAATTTGGTTTTAGTATTCTTATTTTACTATCTTTGTAATTTTCTTGTTGAATGTATCTCAATTCATGTAACTTTGTTGTTGAATCGTACTGTATACATTTCAATTTGTGCAAATATGAGAAGTCTTTGGATATGGAGAGTTGATAATTAGTTATTGAACATTACAAGCATGTATACAATTTGTGTAAATGTGAGAAGTCTTTGGATATGGAGACTTAATAATTAGTTATTGAACATTACAAGCAGTGACAATTTTTGAAATTAAAATAATAGTGACTGCTTAAGAGATAGCTCCAAGCCTTCAAATAGTTCTTACGTTTCAAAGTATTCTTGATTAATGGGGAAACATAGTAGATACAGATTAATCAGATCATAAATAGATGGAGCTTTTTACAAAATACAGAAGTTTGGAATAATTTTTTAAAATTTTATAAGGGCCAATTAATATATCTTAGCCCAAAAATAAGTTTGAGCCAAAAATTCATATTTGAAGATTTGTTTTCAAAATCTGTCAAAAATTTATCGCCAGACAAATGTTTTAAAAAATATTTTGAAAATATGCTTTCAAAATCTATGGCCAAACGGAGCTTAGACGTGTTTCTTTTGAAAAAAAATAGTACATTTAAAGATTTGCTCCTTTAAACCACGTTTTCAACTTTTTTAACTAAGAATACTCCAAGAACAGCTAAAGCATAGAAATACCTTCATTTTGCATTTCCAAACACAATATCTTCGTAACCACAGCTACACATTCTGGAGCCTTTAACAATAAAAAAAAATGCACGAGGATCAAAAACCAAATGACAGAACCACACTTCAACATCCAATTTGAGAAACAATGAACTTAATTGTATCCAAAAAGAAAATTCAAGAAATTTGAAACTGTTATGGTACATCGCCCGCACACGAGGATAGCAACTACCATACAATTATATTGTCCTAACGAATACTCCAATAACAGCTAAAGCTTAGAACTGAAATCTGGATACCAAAAGGCCCAGAGGCCCGAGTCTGGCTGAAGTTCACAAGTGCAGGTTGCCTCAAATAAGGGACAAATATGCATTACCACACTAGTTTAAACACTAAATCAGGAAGATCGCGTTCAATACTGTGAACAGTCCTCTCTGATACACCCTGATCCTCAAATCACACCAAGAGTTCCCTCACTTCGGCTCCTGCGCATAGACAGGTCAGGTCTCAAGCTAAGAAGCTTGTTGCTGAAGTCATAGATTTGTTGCCGTGAACTAGTTTTAGTTCCACTAATAGGGGGCAAGCGGGTGGTGGGTCTACTCTTGGATGGTTTTGTTGAGGTCATTGTTTGACTTTTACGACCATGGGTTGATGAAGATGATGCTTTGTGTGTGACACCGCCATGGCTTGCCTTCCGCATAGGCTTGAGACCTCGATCTATCTGATGAGCACCAACGGATAATCTAGTAGATCTGTCTGCTGTGTCCTTCACCTTAACGGGTTTCCTGTTGAAGTAAATGAGATTCGGAAGAAGGCCTAGGAGATTCTTTTTCAGTTGTTCATCACCAACATTCTTCTGGGCAGGGTTCCCTTCCAGGCTGATTGCTTGTAAAGAACCATAATTAGCTGCAAGTTGGCCCAGAGATTTGGCTGTAGATATTTTGTTGAATCTCAAATCAAGGACATTCAATTTTAGGAGGCGGTGAAGACCCTCGACCTCGCTGATTTTATTCCCTGCTAGGTACAGCTCTTTCAAGGAAGAACAGGAAGCAAGACCTACAGGCAAAATTGTCCATATTAGGAGTAATTTAGCTCAATCACAACCTGTTTAGCTTAGCTTATAAGGGATGAAGAACATAAAGGGAAAAATACTGATAAACGAAGAAAGGTAAATTAAAGCTGAACATATGGAGAAATCATATGGACTTGCAGCACCGACTTGAATGGATATATTTGACTCAGCACACTTGATACGAAAAGAGATAACCAAGAAATTATTATTTGTACTTAGGTGATAATGTACCACAGAGAAGAGGCCATAAATTAGAGAATCTATACCAACTTGAAAGTAAATTGAACTGTTCAGTCTGAGCTGGGTGATACATGAGTTATGAGGGTCCTATAGTTTAAAAAAAAAGGGTTAATGACTGTCACTTATTGATGGTATCGATATAAAAATGAGGAGACCAAAACAGCATAGAAAAGTAAAAAACTAAGTCATATGTGGCTTGTTCTGTTGTATAATATGTGCTGTTCTCTTCACTAGCAAAGTGGCCAATACTTGACCTGAAAACGGATGGTTTCCACTATTTGAGATGGAAGCAGTACTTAGCTAGTCAGTAAGATATTAATTTAGCTTTATTAAGTTGAACTAGTAAATTTGTCCGCGCTTCGCGCGGTTATAAAATACTTTATTTAATTTACAGAAGAATTATTTTCTAATACTCGTAATGTTAAAAATATTCTACAGATTTTTTAAGTGCTCAAGTCCAAATTTAAAATTTAATACATTTTATTAATAATGCTTGATTAATTATTTTTTGTAATATGAATCGCCTAAAGAGTTTTTTCTCTTCTAAAAATGCTAATTTACATAGTTGAAACGAATTGTTTATTTTTTAAAAGAAAGGAAAGAATTTTAATAAAAGAAAAATGAATTTTATATGTAAAAATGTGACTTTTCCTTTGTATAAGAAATCTATTTTTTTCATTTAAGTAGAGAGTTAAAGTTTTTCTGTTTCATAATTTTCTAACAATAAAAAAAAAAGTAGTAGAGTAAAACGAATAAGCTAGCATAACTGATCCATAGGCTCCAAATTCATGGAATCAAATTGCAGGGATCTCTTCTCTAATTTTGCATTCATTTCCCCTTTCTTTCAATGATCATATAGGGTCTTCAAAGCCCGGTCTCTTCAGAAGGGGTTAAAAATTGGATTTGATCTTTTCCTCTTGTTCTGTCCTTTTTTTTAATTTTCTAAAAAATAATCTAAATTTAATTAAACTAAAAGGAAAAAGGCAAAAAATGACAAATAATATATATATATATAGTCCACTTATTAAGTAGATCTAAGTGTTAGGTATATCATATTCCTCTTTTTTACTGTTTTTAATACTATTCTAACTCTCTTCTCTTTGTAAAAACTCTCTAAAATAAAACCTTAAGGTTTGCTTTACATACTCCTGCATTGAGCACAATCTCTTCATCATAGGTAATTTAAATTTTTGTATTTTAATTTTAATTATGTACTATATATTTTGGATTAGCCTATGATCAGCTAATTCCCTTGTGTTGAACTCATGTTGCACTAGACTAATTGGAATCATGGTACTAATGTTATAATATAGCTAATGATTCATGTGAGAAGGTACTAAGGTTGGGCAGAGGACAACCCGAGCGAAATGTCTGAAACTCAGGCTGATAATCCTGTTTTATCCTGCTGAAGTCATGGTGGCGTTAGGGTGTTTTGGATCTGTTCTGAGTCAAAGACGGCCCTGTCAGGCCCTGTCGACCCGTAAATAATACCTCTTACTGTACCTCTCTGTGATCACTTTCGCTTGTTTTGGTATCAGTCATGTGTACAAGTAGTAATAGATAACAAGCTCACCACACTTTCTAAAATGATGAATATCATCAAAAACAAGAATACTGTTAAAAACAGTAAAAAAGAGGAATATGATATACCTCAACACTTAGATCTATTTAATAAGTGGACTATTCCGAAAATCTAACCCAAGTTGATATATCAGATGGGTACTTTTGAAAAATTAGGATTTAAACAAGTAGCCAAAACTACTGAAGAAACAATCATTGTAGATAGCGATCATGCTACTTTTAAATTAGTAAATGACAATGATATTGCCCCTTGTACGGAAACCCAGCGATTTATGCATATTGGGTTAGTACAGGTTGCTTTCAAGCCACTTACTTTAAAAGGGCTTACCAGAGAGCTTTATAGCAGCTCTAAGGGATGGTAGAAATCCCTTATAGGGACAGTACAGACTAGTTTGGCATATGGCCCTGTTTATTTTAATGCTTCTCCTAACTTGCAGGTGTCTTTGCAAGATGAAAATTCATTGAATGCTTTGATATTAAGCATTAAGTTGCATGGTTATGATTATATGCCTGGAACTGAAGTTATATGTATTTGCTATAGAATCTATTTCAAACCTTTATACACTATGAATCCTATATGCAAAATTGTGGATTTTAAACGAATTTTGGTAAATAAAAAATTACCACCAGAAGACCTATTAAATGGGATGAAATTGATTTTCCCACAAAATGGGTCATAGAGGGAGCGGCACCTCCCAAGAGTAATTGTAATACTGATATTACTCATATTGAACAAACCCCTGATGGGACGGTCAAGCTAAAGTTTTCTAAACCAAACTACTTGACAAATGATTTTGGTTCTAGATCTACTAGATCTAATGTTTCAAATCGTTCTTATATTTCACCAGCTGATTATACTGTTAAATCTCCTTCACGAGCTTCTACTTCTCGTATTCAAGATTTCATACATCCACTTGTGCCTGATAATACTGATAGTAATAGAGTCGATAGGATTATAATTGGTAATGATAATATTGCCAGAGGTGTTAATGAAGACCCAGAAATAACTGAGTCAGATATGGGTTATCCAAGTATTTAATGGATCAAAGTCCAAAAATTGATTTTAGCCGGGGATCACCCGCACGAGAAGAAATCAATAAAGACTTTTATAAACCCAGATGGGAACCTTTTAAAAAATGGTTTTTTTAATACTTTTGATAACAATGAACGTATAGTGCTACAAGAGAATTTTTATAAAGATATCTCTCGAGCTAACAAAATTATATCTTTTGTTCCCTGGTTTATGATCAAATATATGGGAGATTATATCTCTGTTCTAGAAAAAGAGTACAAACTTTCTAGCGGGGAAGTTGCTCATACTGTTTTTCCTCCTCAACAACCTTTCCATATTGAAAAGGATAATAAAGCTCTTGATTTTGATGCCTTTTCAAATTTCATTGAAAATAATACTGCTTTAGTTACAACTTCGCATATTAATACTATGCTCAAACAGAATAACTACACCAATGTTTATATGAACGTATTGGGTGAGCAAATTGTTCTTTTACATAATAGAGTAGAGAAGTTGACTTCGAAAATCATGAGGTCAGACCCTTCTTCTATTCATCATACTTCTGCAGCTACTCCTAGTGTGCAGCCTCCACCTGAGATTAAAGATTTCAAGTTAAGAGCATACTCAGAACTTGAGGAGTTACTAGATGATAAGTTTAAAGGTTTGCAGATCAACCCTTTAACAAAAGATTATGAGTTGGACCTATCTGGAGATGATTATAAGCAGAAGATGTCTGATGAGATTAATAACCTAGAAAAGTATGCTAGAAAACCAGTACAAAGGATGTACTACTATCCTAGCCCCACTCCTCAGGATGTTTTGTTTGAGGAGCAAGAGATTGTAGATAATAATAGCTATAGTGGAAAGGGTATCTATGAATGAAACATAGATGGTTATACTGAAAGACAGATTTATACAACAGTTCATAGACTGCTCATGTATAGCACAATCTGCAAAGCTAACAGTAACACGGACAAAACTGTTGCAGAAATGATTATATCAGGATTCACTGGCCAATTGAAAGGCTGGTGGGATCATTATCTAACCCAAGAACAATGTAATAGTATTATTGTGGCAGTTAAAACCGAAACAGGTGTAGAACCTGCGCAGAATGCGGTTTATACCTTAGGGATTAATATTATAGAGCACTTTACTGGAAGATGGCCAGATGATTCTGAAAATATCAGAACCTTACTCCAGAACTTAAGATGCAAAACCCTCACCTCATTTAGGTGGTATAAGGATGTTTTCCTTAGCAGATTCATGGAATTACCTGAGTGTAATAGTCCTCACTGGAAGTCCAAATTTATAGATGGATTATCAACCCTATTTGCGGAAAGAGTTAGAAAGTCTCTTAGAAAAGGGGAAATTACTATCAATTATGATATTTATACCTATGGTAGCCTAATAGACACTTGTATACAAGAAGGGTTAGCCTTGTATAATGAGATCAAGCTGAATAAACAGATAAAAAGTCAGAACCTCAATGAAAGACAACAACTGGGAGAGTTCTGTGGTCAATTTGGAATGGATATACCCAAAGCCAAGGTGTCTCATAGACGAAAAGCAAAAAACCAGGAAAGTTTCCAAAATTGAAAAACAAAATGCTTGGATAAAAAGGTGAGAAGAAAGAAAGAGTTTAAAACTCGCAAATTTTTTATAAAATCTAAGAACCCCAAGGCATGTTGGAAATGTGGCAGGACATGCCACTATTATAAGGATTGTAGAGTTGAGGAAAAATTTAAAGCCCTTAACATTGGAGATGATTTAAAAGATTCATTATCCAAGCTATTGCTTAACTCGGAACCAGAAGACTCAGGTTTCGAAACAGATGAAGCAAAGGATTCCTCCTCAGATGAGGAAATTCAAGTTCTTAATAAGGAAGATTATATCCCTTCAGAAGAAGAATGTCTACCCTATCAAATCGGACAACCTTGTTCTAGCAAACAGAATAAGGAGGATGATGTGTTCTATAATATATTTTGCTCAATTTCAGGATATGAACATTAATGTTCTCAAAAGTGATAGCCTTATGGAATTGTTAAAGTTGATTATAGCAAACAGAATAAGGAGGATGATGAGTTCTATAATATATTTTGCTCAATTTCAGGATATGAACATTAATGTTCTCAAAAGTGATAGCCTTATGGAATTGTTAAAGTTGATTAAGGATCCAGGTATGAGATCACAGATTATAGATAAACTCCAGGATACTCCAGAACCTTCACAAGGAAGAAAAACTCTGGAACAATCAAGTGTTTATACCATGTCAGAATTAAAGAAACAAATGAGGGAGAAACAAGGTATTACTAGTACTCCCAGAGATTTGGAAAAAGAGATTAATAATCTCAAACAAGAGATCTTGGCATTAAAAAGGAGTAATGATATGCTCGATGCACGAATTACCAATATTGAAGGTAAAAGAATAAAGAAGACTATAGATTCAGCAACGGTAGATGATATCTCTGATTTAGATAATCTTTTAATAACAAGTGCTAGTGATGAAACATGGAACTTTTTACAAACCCTGGAATTAATCACTTCACAAAAGTTTTATATAAAAATAAGTCTTTTAATTGATTATAACTTCAAACAAGATTTCACTGTTCTTGTTGATAGCAGGATAGATGTAAATTGTATACAGGAAGGTCTAATTCCTTCTACTTATTTTCATAAGATCACTCATAGTGTTAGATCTGCTAATGGGCAGAAATTACAAATCACTTTCAAATTACCAAAAGCTTATATTTGCAATAATAAAACTTGTATAGCAGAAAGTTTTATTTTGGTAAAAGATATTTCCAGCCAAATTATTTTGGGCACACCTTTTATACAAAAATTATTTCCAATTACTAATATTGATAAAAAGGGTATCATAGGAACCTTCAAAGGAAAACCCATTACTTTTCAGTTTATAACTGAACCTTTTTCAAGGGTGTTAAATGAGCTCAAAGATAGATTGATTCATAAACACCAGCAAATCAATTTCCTAAAGCAAGAAATTTATATTTCTACTATTGAAGAACTGTTGGGAAATCCCAAGCTACGACAAAAATTTGATTTTATACAGGTTTGTAGTGACCTTCCTTATGCTTTTTTGGGATAGGAAAAAACATATTGTTTCTCTCCCTTATGAGGATGATTTTAAGGAGGGTAATATCCCTACAAAAGCTAGGCCATGCCAGATGAATTGTACTTGGAATTATGCAAAAAAGAGATTACTTTTTTATTACAAAAAGGTTTGATAAAACCCTCAAAATCCCCATGGTCTTGTACGGCTTTTTATGTTAATAAACATGCAGAGCAGGAAAGGGGAGTCCCCCGACTCGTTATTAATTATAATCCGCTTAATAAAGCTCTGAAGTGGATTAGGTATCATATTCCTAACAAAAAGATTTACTTGATAGACTTAATAACGTTATTATATTTTCTAAATTTGATTTAAAATCTAAATACTAGCAGATTCAGATTGCAGAAGCAGATAGATACAAAACTGCTTTTAATGTTCCTATTAGGCAATTTGAGTGGAATGTAATGTCATTCGGATTAAAAAATGCCCCTTATGAATTTCAATATTATGAATGATATATTTATGCCTCATAGTAATTTCATCATTTTTTATATAGATGATATCTTAGTATTTTCTAATAATATTGAAACTCATTTCAAACATCTTGATTTATTTAAGAAGATCATCATACAAAATGGTCTAGTCATATCAAAATAAAAAATGGCCCTTTTTCAAACAAAAGTAAGATTTTTGGGACATAACATTGAAAAGGGAAAAATCATTCCAATTAATAGAAGCATTGAATTTGCATCAAAATTTCCGGATGTTATAACCGAAAAAACCCAACTCCAAAGATTGTTTTGGGTAGTCTAAATTATATCAGTCCTTTTATAAAGGATTTGGAAAAAGATACAGGCCATCTTATATGAACGGCTGAAAAAAATTCCTACGCCTTGGACAGATAATCATACTCAAGCTGTCAAAAGAATTAAGGTTAAGGTTCATAACCTTCCTTGTCTCATCTTAGCCAATCCTACTTGGCCAAAAATTATAGAGACAGATGCCTCAGATATCGGATATGGAGGTATACTGAAGCAACACTCTTCAGTTGATAAAGAGGAGTATTTAATACAATTCTATTCTGGCAAATGGAATCCTAGCCAGAAAAATTATTCCACAGTTGAAAAAGAAATTTAGCAATTGTAAAAAGTGTTTTAAAATTTCAAGGAGATTTATACACAATAAGAAGTTTATTATAAATACTGATTGTCAATCGGCTAAATTTATGTTTAATAAAGACTGCAAACATTTGTTTAGAAACATCATGTTTGCAAGATGGCAAGCTTTATTGGCACCATTTGATTTTGAGATTCATTATAAAAAAGGGACATATAATAGTCTGCCTGATTTCTTGACTAGAGAATATTTGAGTTCATAATTTAATGATTTTGTCATACAGGATGATAAGGCCTAATTGGCAAGGCAGCGACCCAAATTATAGAGGTCGTAGCGGAAGAGGCCGAGTTCTGGACAAGGTAATACTATTGTCCAGCAGGAAAACAAAAAGCTTATAGCACAAGGGCAGACAGGGACTTCAAACATTGATAAAGAAAGTCTGTTATACCAACAATTCATGAATTTTATAAAATCCAAAGGAAATAATGATAGCCCACAACCTTCATATGCAGAGGTTGCTAATGAAGAGCAAGATGATAATGAGGGTTATGAAAAACATGAGAAGAAAGATGTTATACTTCTTCTCGATTATAAAGATCTTCAATGGAAGGATGAGTCATGGAAAGGTATTTAGAAACTGGGTCATATCCCATCTTGACTTATAAGTCAAGAATGCATTATGAGACCATACTCTCAACCACGGGATCAGCTGAAATTCAGCACTTTTTTCCTATGCATACTAAAAAGGTTTATAACTTCTCTAAGATCATTATAAAGAAGATCTTTACTCCAGAAGACTAGGGGTTTAGCACTTTAAAAGAACGAGAATATTTTCATCCTGAGCAAATAATTCAGGTAAAATTTAATTATTGGGATTATAGATAGTTTTTATAAAACTTTTTTATATGAAAACCCTAACAAAAAACATTCATGGTTTATAAAAATATGTTCTCATGTTTATAAACAGAACATACCCACTTGGTTTTGGCATTGGTGGATAAATTATGGTCCATCTGTTAATATCTTGCCACAAACATTTCAAGGTTTATATACCGAATGGATTGATGTTTCTCCTAGAATCATAGAATTAGAGAATCATAATACCATCATAAATGGAATTGCTAATATGCATTTCTTCATCGAATTTTCCATTCCATGGATCGTGCGATGGTCAGTAGAAGTGGGTCATACCCCAGAACAAATTTCTTGTTTACAACAAACCTATTATAAAAGGTTCTGGAAGAAATTATTACAAAAGACCAAAAAAGGTGTTTTGAATGGACAAAACTTATAGACCAGATAACCTCAACAATTGAAGGTTATACAAAATTAAAAGAAGATCAACCACAGTCAGAGGTTAATAGTCCATTTCAGCATATTGCCAGAAAGCTCCAACTTAAAAAGGGAGTAATTTCAAAAGCAAAAATTATAGCATCTTATATGGCAGAAGCAAAAAAGGATTTGATAAAAAATCTGGATGAGGAATTCCCTTCAGATACTTTTATGGCATCCATTCATACAGAGGAGGAAGATATTCATAACTCCCAAGACCCCTATGATGCAAACTTCGACATTCAAGAATACGTTGCGAAGTTTCAAGATAAGTTGGAGGCATCCTCCAACACAGGAAAAGACAAAAGAAAAGAAAAAGTGTGATACACAGAAAAGCAGCCGGTAGACCCATCATAAAAGCCACCGAACAGATGGAATCTACTTTAATAAAGTAGAAGAATTATTGTACTTTAGTAGGGCCATAAATTTTGGTCAATTCTATTTTATTACTTTTTATCTTTTAAGTTTGTCGGCCACATGTTAGGCCACTTTATTTGTCGGTATTATCACAAGATTCATTATAAAAGAATCCATAGTTGTATGTAGAAGGCAGGCTTTCGCCTACTCTCTTCTCTTTGTAAAAACTCACATTTACATCCTCCTGCACTGAGCACAATCTCTTCATCTAAGGTAATTTAATTTTTTGTATTTTAATTTTAATTATTTATTATATATTTTGTATTAGCCTATGATCGGCTAATTCCCTTGTGTTGAACTCATGTTGCACTCGACTACTTGAAATCATGATACTAATGTTATAATATAGTTAATGATTCATGTGAGAAGGTACTAAGGTTGGGCAGATGACAGCCCAGGCGGAATGTCTGAAACTCAAGCTGATGATCATGTTTTAGCCCGCTGAAGCCATGGGGGCGTTAGGGTGTTTTGGATCTATTCTGAGTCAAGACGACCCTGCCAGGCCCTATCGACCCGTAAATAATATCTCTTATTGTACCTCTCTGTGATCACTTCCGTTTGTTTTGTATATATATACATAATGAAATCCATAAGACAAAATATTCTGAATAATAATAATGCATATCTGCTCTACCTGTCAAGGTAGAGGTAAGTTCTGCGTACACTCTACCCTCCCCAGACCCACGTTGTGGGATTTCACTGGGTATGTTGTTGTTGTTGGTAATAATAATGCATATGCCACAATAATATCTAATATTTCAATTTTACTTATTAGACGATTTATGTAATTGAGGTTTTGTTGTTGTAGTAATAACTCATAAGTTAAGATGAGACGGAAATTCTATGACAAATAATTTAAGGGATTATTTTTACTAATGAACTTCCCAGCTTTACACTTTTTTCCTTAATTGTTTCTTTATCCTTTTGGTTATATATTATGGCTATTGTTTATTTGTTTTCTGTTCCTGAGTAAGAAGATTTTGCATGTACACGAAAGCATGTGGAATCTAACTGTGCTAATCATGAAATTAGTATTCCTACAACTTAAATACATGACTTTATCATGGCTTAGTTGTTTCCCATTTTCATATTGTTTTGAATTTCTTGCCCTTATCTGACCTCTTTCTATTGAGCTGAAGGTCTTATGGAAACAAATGTCCTACATTGGTAGGGGTAAGGTCTGCATACACTCTAACCTCTCCAGACCCACGTTGTGGGATTTCACTGGTATGTTGTTGTTTAAATACATGGTGAAGTCTAGGGCTTAAGATAAGATAAAAAATTCCCTCCCCAATCCGATGTCCCTCTAATATTAAGAAAAGAAGTCAAGGACAATCTTCTCCAAAAAAATAGAGGAACAAAAATTTAAAAATACATAAAAAAAATTAAGTAACTCACAACAGGATTTTGGTAAAACAATGTAATAAAGATGAATATGCATGTAAAAAGAAACTAAAAATTAGTCTTCTATGAATAAGATGATATACCTTTTGAAGATCTGCTTTGACATATATAAGACACTATTTTTGCAGTGTCAATTTGAATTTCCTGAACACCATCTAAATCCAAATTGATTTCACTACCCAGGTTCGACAATTGCTAACAAAATCATAGCACACTTGGGAGTGTCTAACAATGTTCATTCGAAACACTATGTCCTTTATAAAAAGGATGGAGGAGAATAGGAAACATTACAGTAATAAACGTAGAGACAGTAATAAACGTAGAGACTATTAAGCTTTCCACAATGAAGAAAGAATGGAGTAATTAAAATTAAACCCAACTTACGTTTGTTTTCCTTAAATGATTGTCTCTTGGGTTTCAAATAGCACGTAAGAGGTGGTATGTGTTTTGTTCTAATAAAGATGACAATTATAGTGGGAGGTGAAAAGTTGAATTTAAAGACCTTTAGGGCTATCAAAAATAAAATAAAGGGAAAATGGTCAAATATACCCCTCTATTTTAATTTATTAGTCAACTTAGACATCCGAGCGAAAGTAGTCAAATATATCCCTCCAGTTACAAGTTGGGGCCAAATATACCCCTACCGTTAGCAAAGTATTCAAAAATATCTTCTTTTTTAAAAAATATTCTGGTAAATTGATTTTTTTAATTCAAAAATCTGGAAAATAATTTTTTTAATCTAGAACTGTAAAGTATCTAAAAAAAATAAAGCACCCAAAAAATCTTTTTTTTTAAATCTGAATTAATTTTAAAAAATAAATCTGAAAAAGTGATTTTAAAAAAAATCATATTTTTAATAAAAGTCATTTTTTCCAGATTTTTTTAATTAGAAAAATCAATTTTTCAGATTATTTTTAAAATAATTGTCAGACAAACACCACATAGAATAAGTTAAATGTTATATAGAATAAGTTAAATACCTATATAATATGTTAAAAATGAGGCGTATTAGTGTGTATTTCCCTCTATAATATGTGTATAATTTGGGTGACATAGTATTTAACTTATTTTATGCGGTGCCTACGTTACAATTTGTTCAAAACCAATATGGAAAATTAATTTTTCTAATTAAAACAAATCTGGAAAAATGGCTTCTATTAAAAATATGGAATTTTCTTGATTTTATAAAACTCATTTTTTAGAAAAAAAATATTCTCTAAAATTGTATTTTTTTATAAAAAATCAGGAAAATATTTTTTTAAATCAGTTTTTTCAGATTTCTTTTTAAAATTAATCCACATTTAAAAATAAATTAGGACACTTCTTTTTAAAAAAATACTTTACAGATTTTTAACTAAAAATCCAAATTTTCAGATTTATTTTTTTTTAAAAAAAGTATTTTTGAATACTTTGGTATATGGAGGGGTATATTTGACTACTTTCGCTAACAGAGGGCAAAATTGACTAATAAACTAAAGTAGAGACCCATATTTGACCCTTTTCCCTAAAATAAATAGATAAATTAAGGTAAAAAAGCCAAAAAAAATGAGAAAAAAGATAAATAGAGAGGTGACACATAGGATTTTCTATTCATGGCTTTATATTATATATAGATTGCCAACTTTGTTTACCTGAGAGAATAAAGAAGATTTTAGTAAGTGGATGAAAGCAGCATTTCTATTTTCTTTCTTTCTGAGAAAGGTATATTAATGGCAAGAACACAAGAAAAAAAATGTAAAAGACTTGTGAAAATCCACAACTAGGACAGTCCGTTGAACAAAGCATTCCGCGTTAGCAGGGTCCGTGGAAGGGTCGCACCTAAGGGGTGTGATGTAGACAGTCTAACCTAATGCAAGCATTAGTGGCTGCTTCCACCGCTCAAACCCGTGACCTATAGTTACACGGAGACAACTTTAACGTTACTCCAAGCAAAGAACAGCTAACTCACGCTATATGTGTGGCTAAACTTGTAAGGCATTTTGCAATTTATTAACATACAAATAAAGCTGCTGGTGCACCAGATCTAGGATATTATGCAAAACTTACGGCAAACTAGACATGTCAAGTTCATATATGTTTCCCCATGCATCATGACATTAGCAATTATTCCTTGAAGATCCTCACACTGCAAAGCATCCTTTCAAGTTGCAAATTTCTAAAAAAGTTGCACGTTCATTCACATAGATGAATAAAGAACTTTCTCTATCAACTTAATGACCAGTTATTAGGACTTCAAGAGATAACTGGGGTCTACATCAAGGAAGTCTACCAACGATTTCATAGTGCTTCTTGAAAAAAAAAACATACCATGTCCAATCCTTACTAGTCGATTGTAGCTCAGGTCAAGAACACGAAGTCGTGTAAGTTCACGCGATCCTTCAATAACTGAGATACTGTTCCTGGACAGATTCAGAACATGAAGCCCACGAGGGAGAGCACCAGCAGTAATCCTCACTGGGGGGAAATAGAAGTGAGATAATAAACTGTCAGACTCTAATTATATGAAGACTTGGGGCGGAGGGAAACGGTGAACTCTAGCCACAGGAATAGAATGGATGAGATACAAACCTATGGAATTCCCAGATAAGTTAAGTGCTCTCAAACTCACAAAAGCACTGAGAAATGGAATCACAACCAACCCATGATTTATCATCTGAGCTGACGTGGCATTCGCACTCAATGAAGAGATATATTTCTTAATACTTTCTGCACCAGGTTTGACCTTACCATCCAACTTTGCAACAGGAGAAGCATCCATGACAGCTTTACCTTTTTGCACTTCAGGACCATTCTCAGGAACAGAAAAGTCATCTGTTTCTTCAAATCTGCCACAATGCTGAAGGTCTGTAACCCACTCCTCAATTCGATTTGTCGTAAAATCCTTGCCTGTAAATTCATTCCACCGGCAAAATGTAGATTCTCCATTAACATGCTTCTTCATGTTAACCTCATCCGTCCCAGGTAGTATCCAATCTTTTGCTGAGCCAACATAGTTATATGCATCAAAATTGTCATCCGGTGGGGTTTCATCATTAACTTTTTCATTATTCTGTAAACTATCTTCTTTTTCATGTTTCATCATCTTGTTTGCTATCTCATCCACAAAATTTTCTTTCCGTCTTGCATCTAAAATGTTCAAGTCCTCAGCAGATCTGGAATGATGGAAGTTGCGGCTAAATTGTCGACCTGGGGAATGAATGTTAGGCAATGAACTTGATTTTACAATACAAGGAGAAGAACGTGGTGAACGGCCACCAGACTCATTTGCATTAGACAACTGAACCTCATAATTAGCTTGTCCGTCTTTTTCTGACTCTTTTGCATCTCCAATGGAAAATATCGACTCATTGTTAGCCAAATTAGAGTTTACTTGAACAGAATCAGAGGGTCCAGCTTCGTGAAATAAATCAAGCAAGCTGGTATTAAATTCCTTCCCACCATCTGCAGTTGCTGATCCACAGTGATCATCTGATTCATCACAAGAATATCTACCACTCTCATGCTCTGAGCCACTGACAACTCTTCCTTCCAAATGCATGCCACTACCCAAAGATAAACTCTTCCTCATCTGAGCACTGTTCTGTATTTTGACTTCATATTCAGTATTAGATTTGCTATTGAATTCCTCGGAGTTATAATCACGCTCTAAGCGAGAAGAATCAGAAACATGATCCGCATAGTTCTCGAGAGCATCTCCATCCGCTGCACATGATGCACTAGTTGTGGACAAGTAAGCAAACCCCTTCATGGTGTGATCCTGAGAACAATCTTCAAGTGTTTTGTGCATTGCTTCAGCAGATAAATGAACTGCCTTCTGATATAGGAATATAGAATTAGCAACAGTTTTAAATTATGCAAGCAAGTAAAAGTAATTATGTTCATAACATCCAAAATGTTTATTTTCTAACCTTTTGCTTGTGGGAATGGATGTGAGCTGGGAAGCATGAAAACCTAAACATCTTTGTAAAAGAAAAAAATCGGGTTCACACGAGATCTAATCACCTTTTGAGATATTGACAAGCTCTAATAGTCTAATATTTTTCTAAACCAGTAATCACTAGAATTTCAGTAAAATAAGGTCACATGACTGCAAGACTTAGCACAGGACAATCTTAGCCATAATCAAGTGTGAGCCCTGCTGAGACACGGCATAATCTCCAGATATGTGATGATCTTGATCTCCTCAAGACAGATAGTAATATCACCCCCTCGTTCTTGCCCCACACCCACTTAGAGGTGCGAGAAAAGCAGGAAGTTTTTACAGCGGCCAGACTGGAAGAAGATAATCAAAATGTAAAAGAACCCAATGATTGCTACACCTCAAAGATACCGACCTGTTAAAAGAAGAAAAATGAAGCTGAAACTGTGATGAACAAATGATAAAAACCAAGAGATGAGCAATATATCATGTACAAAGTTTGAAAACAATGTTGTACAATGAAATTCAATATTTGATTCTGTATACTAGTTACAGCTTTTCTATTCCCTTGCCCTTTAGTTCTCTAAATACATTTACTAGACGCTAGGTCATACACCCTCAAATCATTTTCATGCCAGCCCAAAAAGAAAAAAAGGAACAGGAAATCGAGATGTATAGATCCTGTTCATGGATTAACGAAAATGTGCAAAAGCTCTATTTGCCTCTGCCATTCTATGAGTCTCTTCCTTTTTGCGTATGGCATCGCCACTTCACCAAGGCACATATAAATCTAACCACGCTCAGATCCATAGAACATTGAATATAGTTCACTAACGCAGCCATATCTTGCCAGTATAATTAAAGATATGAATCAAAACAACAACAACAACAACATACCCAGTGTAATCACACAAGTGGGGTCTGGGGAGGGTGGTGTGTACGCCGCCTTAACCCTACCTTGTGAAGGTAGAGAGGTTGTTTCCGATAGACTCTCAGCTCAAGTAAAGCATATCAAAATCAAGTACGGAATTGGAATCAAACCAGAGTTCAGCAAAAGGGATTGCCACATAAATAACCAAACAAGAGAGATTCTACATGTATTTTCTTCCTCACGACAACATTTATCAAACAACAACCACATCATATGTATTCTTTTAACATCTCCATTTCTAGTAAAAACAAAAGTTTGAATTGTATACCATGGTTTTCCAGATTAAAGTAGATAACAGCACCAAGCCCAGGAACATATCAACACAAAATCAATAACAACTGCAACTACTATGCCTAAATCCCAAACTAGTTGGGCTCCGCTATATGAATCCTCAAAATCCATTCTACTCAATTTGATCAATTTCAATCACACTAAAAAGTCATATGAACCCTCAAAATCCATTCTACTCAATTTCAATCACACTAAAAAGTTATATAAAAAAGGGCAACCCGGTGCACTAAGCTCCCGCTATGCGAGGGTCCAGGAAAGGCCGGACAATTCTATTGTAAGCGATGCAGCCTTATCATGCATTTCTGACTCTAAAAAGTTATATGAATCCTCAAAATCTATTCTACCCCATTTTGACCAATTTCAATCACATATAAAGCTAGATGATGGTGATATTAACATCTACAACAAAATCCACACCTTCAAAAGCATAAACAAACAAACCCCAATACATAACATCCATTAATCAAACTCACACACATAAACATATTTATCCAACCAAAAGAAAAACAAAAAACAAGGATTCAGAGATCTAACCTTCTACTAGCCAGTTTTACCTTTATTT
Organism: Anisodus tanguticus; assembly: GCA_034509755.1. Lineage (NCBI taxonomy): Eukaryota > Viridiplantae > Streptophyta > Magnoliopsida > Solanales > Solanaceae > Anisodus > Anisodus tanguticus. Next base: position 23,800,448 of record CM067544.1, on the reverse strand, counting down.
ATCTGAACTAAAAATTAACAAAAAGAACAATTTTTTAAGGCTTTTTTGTGGCTTTCAATTGTGGAGAACAAGTAAAAAAGGAAAGAAGGAAAAAAAAAATGGCAACCAACAACAACAACCCTAAAGCTAGAATTGTGAAAATAGTGTTTGGCTTAGAATTTATAGCTCCATTGAGCGGCACCTGGTTTTTTTTCAACTACTTTTATTTTATTTTATTTTATTTTTTCGTTGATTAACAAATAAGCTTTGAATATATTCTATTCTACTAGCTCATCTCAAATTGTTGTTTATCAATAAAAATAGTTAATTTAAATTATTTATGATTTTAGAAGCTTTAAGACTTTTTATCATTTTATCAGAATTTGGTCATTAATATATAAATAAGGTTAAAGTAAGTTAAATATTTTAATTAATGAGTGTTTTCCCATTTAAAAAGATTATCTTATTTTCTTTATTAGTTTATCACAAAAAATTAATGTAGTACATTTTTATATTTAGAAATAATTTAATTTACAGCTATATAAATATTTAAGACTTATTTTGAACTTCATATTTCAATAATTTTTTTATTTCTTAAGACAATCTTTTTGGGGTGAAGGAATTATTACTTAAGGAGTATGTAAAATAAAAAAGCAATAAATAATCTTCTTTTGTTTTTTTATTTGTGTTTAGCAGAGATTAGGAAGAGATTGGTGACCACTAAAAATAGAATTTTGAGATAGAGTTTTTTTGACCACTTAAAAATGGTGAGGAGTATTCCCTTGAGGGGGACGGCTAATTGTACATGCTGTGATTTATATAAACGTGACAGATAAATTTTAACCGTTGGATTTGTTTGGGATAGGTCAGGTTTTGAGTTTGGTGATTTGTAGCGACTTTTTACCTAATTAAAAGAACGCATTTGAAGCTAATTTTTGTTGATACTGGACAAATTAATTTCATTTTTGGTTGTTGATTTCAGATTTTGATGATCTTATCTGATTATGTCTGATTAATTACTTCTTGTCTTCTTTGTTCTGTACAATGAACTTCTTTTGTCCTGTGAAAGGGCGATGTAAAATGTTGTCATGTTGTGTCCATCAAAATTATTATTAATAATAATAATAATAATGTTACTCTATATTGTTTTCAATTGGTCAAAAGGGGAAGGACATGATGGATTACTCTGATTATATGTAGTATTAGTATTACTATTGCTTTTGAAGGGGAAAATGTATAGTTGTATCTCTATCTCAAACATAATTGTGAATGGTCATATTAATTGATTTCAGTTTGCTCTAAAATTAAGTCAAATATTAATAAATGTATCTTTACGGCAAATTATACATAATATAAAATTAGATTCTCTATAAATCTTATATTATTATAAATACAATGTGTTATGGATCTATTCAAATATATAGTCATCTGGATAAGCATACAATCAAACAGATAGTTTGCAGGTAGCTAAAGCAGATAGATTGCAAGTTACTCAATCAAGCAGCTTCCTTAAAATCATTGTAACAACTTCCTCAGGCTTGCAATCATGCAGACAGCTTGCAAATAGCTCAAGCAGAACTTGCAAGCAGCATCTGAAAAGCCTTGCAGATGTTTTTTCCCCTCTATAAATAGGAAGTCAATTCAGTTCATTTTTATCAAAGTTGACTAATATATCAGCCTTTCTCTATTTTCTCTCTGATATATATACTTTATAGTCTTTATTTTATAACACGTTATCAACATAAGACTCTGACATCTTGAGAAAAATACTTTGAAAGTCTCGAAGGTATGACTTTCTTTTTCTTATTTAGTAACAAATAATTTTAATTTTGAATTTGTTGTCCTTGATATATCATGCAAAAGCTACCTATCTTAAGTGCTGGTTACCGAAATGCATCTTGATGCTATGGTTTTAGCAGACACCATGAAAATAAAAATCTCCATCAAATCAAGACCGTGTCAAAATAATAATAACTCTTTCACGCTTAATGAGGGTTTGAAATTGGAATATCTCACTTTTAATGATCATCTTATATTATGGAATAATTTTAAAGATAGATATGACCACTTGAAGATGGTAGTTCTCCCACAAACACGTTTGATTGGATATGAGGGAACCTAATTGATTATTGATCATTTATGCCTCAAATTTGTTCCTAAAGAATAATATTGTTAAGATGGATTGTGATGTTAATTACATATCCCTTAATGGTTAAATGAGAGTTTGTAAGAAATACATATTTCACTATGCTTCATATTAGCTCTTAAAGTAATAATTGCTTTGAAGCCAGATATACTCTGAAAGATATGTTAGAGAAAAATTCTCTACATCATATTTATGTCTCGATTTGCTCCTATAGTAGAAATATCTTAAAAGAGATTCAAAACTATCACAATTTGATATGCTTAAGGCACGTTCAGATGATTGTGTATCATTCCTGAAGAATGAGAATTTTTTATAAATGTTATAAAAGCATATACATCTCCTGAAGTGAATGTGATAATATATAGTAAAACTTAATTATAAAAATGGACACGCGTTTAGTTTTGAAGTTATCACGACTCATCTGCAGAAAAATAGAATAATTGAGATAAAATATTATTAATAGTCTATACTCCTGAAGTAGTAAACTCAGAAATTTGCTCTCGAAGTAGCAAAATATAACTCTACTTCCGAAGTAGTAGAACTTTGAGCTCTACTCCCAAAGCAGTAAACTTTGAGTTCTACTCTTGAAGTAGTAAGACTCTAAATTTTATTAAAGTATGAGAATATGGGTTGTTGCTAAAAAAAAAAAGACTATGAATTTTACTATGAAGTAGTAGGACTCTGGATTGTACTCCGAAGTAGTAAAATTCTGAAATTTACTCCTAAAATAGTAAATATTTTAAAATTTACTCCTGAAATAGTAAAACTTTTAAAATTTACTCATAAAGTGGTAAATCTTTAATTTTTACTCCCAAAGTGAAATTCTTTAAACTTTACTCTCAGTGATAAATTTTTATCAATAACAATGGAAATATTTTTTTAAAATTGCGGTGAATGGGTTTTTTGGCCCCATTGACTATTTTATTATAATTTTCGTTTCTTTCTTTTGCGTCATCTCCCTGAGCTGATTTATGTTGCTTCACATATTTGGGTCTTTACTGAGCTAGCTTGAGCTGAAGAAATTTCTTTCAATGTAGAGTCTGCATGTGTGCTGAGCTTCTATATCGGCTATTGCAGCTATAGATCTTGATTCACTTTTGTGTCGCCAAGAAATTTGGTATCGCATCCACTGCTCTAGATGTTTTCTTATTATTATTGTTGTGCGAATGATGTATCTTCAATTCGTATGAATCCTTCTGTATCTTTCGTGTCTTGGTGTTCCTGGATTCGATTTGTTCTGTATCTTCCTGCGTATATGCCAATTTGGTAATTTGTTGTCCTCTTAACTGGCGTTGAGCTTCATTTTGGCTGAATGTTCTTCTTCTCTCGTGTGTTGTCCTATGTGTTATACCACATGTTACCTGCAACCTAATTTGTGTATCCAATCCTTGTTCGATGGAATGATCTCCCAAAGGCATTGATACCACATATTGAACAATTATCAGATACAAAAGTAATTTGCACGTCTAAGACATAGGCATGTTATGACCCTTGCTCGGTGAGGTAGGAGGACGAAAAGTGAAGTCAAGAAATATGTCTAAGTAAAAAAGGAACAACCCACCTTGCTGAGCACAAGCCAAAGCGAGGCACAATCGTGCCATGGACCTCACTTAGCGAGGTAGGGTGACCATACATGCACGTTGCCAAATTTGGGACCCGCTTTTGATGGGCCTTGGAGGTTTATTTCCCAATACTATAAAAAGACCATTTATATGATTTTTACACAATTTTGACCTAGGGAGAACTAGGAGCCACCGTGGAGGCCGGAGATTATTATGTTCTATATTTTCTTCTCCTTACTACTAGTTTTTTTGTATTTTCTTTGGATAATTCGTTGTTTTTCCTCCATGTCTATGTGGAGCTAAACTTCTCATTCTACGGTTGTGGTAAACCATGAATATTGATGTTTGATAATTATTTCTTATCTTAATAAGAGTTATTGATTTTGATTGTTTCTTTAATTCTGTGCATAATTGTTTGATTGTTTGTCCAGCAGTTAAGTTCTATCGACTATCTAATATACATGCTTAGGAAAGATGTTGTTAGACTAGAGAAGAAGTGATGACGGCGTGATCTGAGTGTCCCTATAGTTGGGCTAGGATTTGTGGATAGGATAGGAATATACCTAAACACTGTGTTTAATTAAATATTGTGGATGAATTGCGTTCTTAACAGGTCCATTCCATTGGAATATAGGTGGCGAACTATTTTGAATAGGCGAGTAGTAGTTCGGAAGAATACTACGAGAGTTAATAATCTTGTTAACTAGCAATCGTCAATAATTCAAATTAAGGGTAAATAGTTTGAGAACTCAATAGGATTGGTGAACCAACCGCAACTCTGAAAAATTCATCTCATTGATAATATAAAAATCCGTTCTTTCTTAGTTGGTTCATTATTTATTTTCTTTTTATTTTAGTTAGTTTATAATTATAACCTTCAGATTTCATCGCTTGTATAGATAATTAGGATTGTTTAATTTAATGAATATTTAATCACAAGTCCCTGTGGGTTCTACATCCAATTTCTAAAATCACTATATTACTTGTACGATAACGTACGTTTGCGTGTGCGTTTGGGAGCAACAAGTTTTTGGCGCTGTTGTCGTGGACTTATAAATTAACTATTTATTTAGATTAGACTTTTCTTTTTGTCCATTCAAGTTTTTATCTTATTTTTTAAAATATATTTTGAGTATTCTTCTTGACATGACATCCTTGAATGCAAATTGGTTGAATGGTGGTTGTTCTTATTTTGGTGATCCTTGTCTGATCTGTGGAGGATCCCACTTGTGGCCACACTGTGATAATATTTTTGAGAATGAGTTGTGTGTACCTCCCTAATCCTTTGCGTGGAATATTTGTAGTATATGTGGTGGCCAAGATGGACATTGGAATGGTTGTCCAAATTCTTATTCTTCATCCCCGAACCCTTATTATGACTCTCCTGTTGTTTGTGATGTTGACAGGAACACTGAAGTATAGGATGCAAAACTTCTTGCTCGATTCAAAAATCTTACAAAACAGGTGCTTGAGATGAGTGTAATAATAAGTGAGCGGAATGAAAAAATGATAGAGCAATGCGGAACAAGATGAAGCCATAAAGTGGATTCATGCCAAACTCATAGAGATCCAAGCCGGGACTAAAACTTGTAATGATCTGCAAGTTACAGGCTTATCCAATACTCAAAACGAACCTCAAACAGAAGAAGAGAGTGAGTTCTTGTAAAGAGATAACTTTGAAGAAGCAGAGATAGTGAGTCAATCTTGGCTAATGGAACAAACCCAACAAATAAAACTTCATGGGCTTCTCCGTGATGGTCTTAGGAATATTGCGACATAACTAATAGAAGGTAGAACTGAGCTAAGATAAGAGAGAGACCAATTTGGCTAAGATATCTATGATCTGCAGGCTCAATTGAATAAAAAGGTTAAGACATCTGATGCCCAACTGCACATTATCAGAGATAGTGGTCATCATGTGGAGCAGAAAGAGGAATACCAACCATTCGACCAGAGCTTTGTTAATGTTGTTGATGTTGAGGAGGTGTACAAAAGTGAAGGTTTCAAAAATAATGTGGTTTTAGAGTTTTGTCATGTTAGACCTCATTCTAATCATTTTTCTACATTATATTTGGTTGGTGACATGAAAATCGAGCCTTCCAAGTCTTTTGAGAGGTGTATAGATGAAGAACAAGACCCTTACATTCTAAAATTCGCCATACCAAAAGTACAAAATGACATACCTCACTTAAGGGCCAAGAAGTGCAAAATGCGACATATTGCTTGGATTCTTTATTTTCACATCACCGCCCCAGGAGCGGAGCACAAAATTTGATGCAAAATTTGGGGCACAATTCATATCGTCAAAGTGGAAGGAAAAGTGATAAAAGTGATGGCGTCGTGTCACGACATTAAATCAAACGCTTGTTAGGAGGCAACCCAGCTTGTATTGTTTATAGTGTTATATTTTATTTTGTTTTACAGATTAGAGGAGGTCTGAGTACCCGAAATTGAAATTTAGAAACTTATTTGGGTTTAAGTAGGGTCGTACCGACCCTTGATGTTGAGGATCATGTTGCTTGCTAGACCCCAGAGGATCTCAAGGAGTGTTTCTCACCCTTGTTTTACTTTTTTCTCTGTTATTCATGCATTGATGACAACACATAGTTTAAAGTGTGGGGTGGGGGTACTTCCGATACTTTTGAGGTCGAGGATGATTATGCCAAAGGATTTTTTAGTTATATATATATATATATATATATATATATATATATATATATATAAAAAGAAAAAAATCAAAAAGATTTTACTTTGTTCCTTCTTTTATTTTTTCTTTTATAACTTCTTTGTCCCGCATTAGCGGTATAGATCATCTGCCCCTTGGTTTTTCTTATGGCCACAGTTCTTTTTCAAAGCGAGGCCTTTGAACCGGGTATTTTTTAAAATTTATTTTTAGGAGTAACATAGGAAGAATGTGGAAGATGAGAGCCCGTAAAACCAATTGAATGTTAGGTGCTCAGAATTAGGTACACTATTGACAACATGAGTAGATCTCGAATTTTTAAAAATAAAATAGGGCTTCGAAATAATAACTTGTGTCGAAACGCCTAAGCTCTACAACTTGACTATTGGATTGAATTCATGTCATTGTTTGCTAAGTAGAGAGTCAATTTTGGATCCATATTGAACCATGAGTGTGCCATGTGTGGTGAGTATTTGTGTATATATTTCATGTCTCATATTGATGTCTAGAACTTTCTCGATATATCTACGAAGTGAAACTAGGCGTGTTAAGTTAGGAGATGATATAGACATTTCTTTGTTAGTCATGAATTTTGAAAATGTAACATTTGTATAGTCCTTGGTTTGACTATTTTTCTTCATGGTGGCTTAAAAGAAGAGATTTATATGGAATAACCTGAGGGCTTTAAAGTAAAAGGTAAAGAAAATTATGTGTACAAACTTAAGAAGGGTCTCTACGGATTGAAGCAAGCTCCCAGACAGTGGTACAAGAAGTTTGAATTTGCTATGATGGAGCAAGGCTATAAGAAGATCTCTTCAGATCACTGTGTGTTTGCACATAGATTTTCTGATGATGATTTTATCATCCTCTTGCTATATGTGGATGATATGTTGATTGTAGGCAGGAATGCTTCCAAGATTGACGAATTGACAAAACAGTTGAGTAAGTCTTTTGCTATGACAGACTTGGGTCATGCTAAGCAGATTTTGGGCATGAGGATTACTCGTTTCAAAGATGAAAGATAGCTTTATTTGTCACAAGAGAAGTATATTGAACGTGTACTAGAGCTCCTCAACATGAAGAGTGCTAAGCCTGTTAGCACACCTCTTGCTGGTCATCAGAAATTGAGCAAGAAAATGTGTCCTACAACAACAGAAGAGAAAGAGAGCATGGCCAAAATACTATATTCCTCTGTCGTCAAAAGTTTGATGTATGCAATGGTATGCACTAGACCAGATATTGCTCATACAGTCGGTGTTGTTAGCAAGTTTATTAAAAATCCTGGAAAATACCATTGGGAAGCTGTGAAGTGAATACTCATGTATCTAAGAGTAAGCTCAAATGAATGCTTGTGTTTTGGAGGATCAGATCCAATCTTGAAGGGCTATACATAATCTGATATGACAGGTGACCTTGATAACAGAAAATCCACTACTAGATATCTGTTTACTTTTTCAGGGGTAGCTATATCATGGCAGTCGAAGTTGCAGAAGTATGTCGCACTATCTACAACTGAAGCAGAGTATATTGCGGCTACTAAAGCTAGCAAAGAGATGATATGGCTCAAAGGATTCCTTCAAGAACTTGGATTGCAGCAAATGGAGTATGTTGTCTATTGTGATAGTCATGGTGCAATAGACCTGAGCAAGAATTCCATGTACTATGCAAGGAAAAAATACATCGATGTGAGATATCATTGGATCCGCGAACAAGTGAAGAATGAGTTTTTCCAGGTCAAGAAGATTCACACGAGTGAAAATCCTGCAGATATGTTGATCAAAGTGGTACCAGGGGACAAGTTCAAATTGTGTAAAGAACTTGTCGGCATGCATTCAAGCTAGAAGTCTGATATCACCTCCCTCAGGTGTTTGGGTCCGAAGGGAGAGATTTGTGGGACCCATCCCTAATTCAATAAAAGAAAAAGGCAAATAAAGAAGAGAATGGATGTCATAATTTGTTTTGAGTGGCAAAACAAGTTGCCAATTAGCATCACATGTTATGGCTGCAATTTGCATAGCAAATGGTAAATAAACCATTTCTATAGGTTGAAGGATCGGTGGCGTTGCCTATAAAAGAAAAGGCTTCATCTTCTCATTTATCACACCAATAAAGGGAGAAGAAAACATAGAGAGTAGTGAGTCCATAGACTATGTAAGAAAATAGTCCGTGAAGAAAAAATAGAGTGTGAGCGATATTGTAGTAAGATGGGAAAATTAAAAGAGGATTATTTCTTTTGAGTGTTGACGAGCGCAAAAAACAGTGTAATTTAGGCGCTTCACTAGTCAAAGATAGTATAGTATTTAGATTGTCTCCACAGGGATTGCTACAAATAATTACTCAAAGAGAAAACTTGCTTAGCATTATTCAGGTGATCAAAACTTAAATTGTTGTGGTTCTAACCTACGAATAACGAGTAAAAAAGTAGTTAAAGACTATTGATAACGAAAAATAATGGTTACTATCAATAGGAGAAGCAAGGGTAATAGACAAGACATGTGCCAGAGAATTATCGGGACCTAACTCTCACCACAAAAAAATATGGCTTTTAGTGGCGACAGAAGTCGATACAAAAAGCCTGAAAGTCACCACTACGTATATTTTGCGGTGACTCCGTAGTTGCTCGAACAACCTCTGTTGGTGAAAGTCATTTGTGGCGATAAAAGCATGTCGCCACTAATGAAACATATAGTGGCGACATTAATCGCCCCTAAAATTGAAGCATATCGCTACAATAGGATTCCTCCATATGTGATGTCTCACAAGGTCGCCACTACAGAACAATGTTTAGTAGCGATATTTGTCGCTGCTAAAAGTTATAATTCTTTAGTAGCAACTACAGTCTCCTCTAAAAGTATGAATTTTTCAGTAGCAACTATAAATGCCGCAAATACTAATTCTTTTTGTGACAGCATATAGTTGCCCCTGAACCTTTTTTTTCAATAATTCTACAAAATCTTGCCCTGTTTGATTTTAAATGGCAACCTAATTTTCTGAAATGAATATACATGTATTTCTATCAATTTCAGTCTAATATTAAAAGAACATAATTCAACAAACACAAGAATTTCTTAAGTAGAATATTATAAACAAATACTTTCATTACAAAATAGTCAATTAACCATATACTACCCAATACTTTATCATCATTGTCATTGTAGGCATTTACATATGACCAAAAGAAACAAAACATGAAGCGTATTCACTCTTCAAACTCCTCGTTGGACGTCCTTGACCAAAAAACAAAACATTAGGTGTCTTCATGAAACTCCTCCTTGATTGTCCTCATTTGTGAGTGTTTAAGAACCTTGTGCCTGCTATTTAGAGAAACAAGAAAATACGAGATCACAATATAGTCATTTGAGCCGGCCATGCTTACACTCACCAGCAAAGGGTGGCCAAATATTTGTAGATAGTATAATATATTACTATTATTAACAAATACATACAACATCAAGACTTCTTAACCAAAAGAAGGATGAGATTCTAAAATCAAGCTGGATAACACCAAGTTTGTGTTTTAGTTTCATATGAAGATAACTAAATTGATAAAGGTAACCAGAAAAAGTACAAGTATACATGTAAGTTCTATGGGGAATTGTTCTTCAATATCTTCTGAGAGTAAATCTAATTTTTTCAGGACTGCAACTATCTGGCAGAAAATGAGAGAAATAATGCCTTATAGTTAACTTGTTGAAATGTGTTCTGAATAAGGGAAAAATCATTGACCGAGAGAAGCAGGAATTTTACATTGTGTAGTCACAAATATAAATACTTAAAATATCACTACACACTCAAAAGAAATAACCCTCTTTTGATTTTTTCACCTCACTACAATATCGCTCACACTTTCTAATTTTTTCTTCACAAACTATTTCTTGTCTGTGATGCCTCACTCTTCTTTCTGCTCTTTATTTTTTGTGTGTTTTGGAATGAAAAATTCTACTCTATTTATAGCAGAGAATTACATATGGTGAGGTAAGCACTTACATCATGAAAATGTAAATAAAGGAATTTGTTGGTTGCCATTTTCTTTGTTGCAACATTCTTTGACAAATTTTGCTTCATTGATTTATGGGATTTGCCCTTCATAAATGGTATGAACCCTACAAATCTCCCCCTCCAGTGCCATACACCTGAAGGAGGTATCTCCATATTTTCAGGTATAATTCATCCCAGCGAGCTTCACACGAAGCTCAAGCTTCTCTTTGGGAACAACCTTGGTCATCATATTAGCCGCATTCTTATCCATATGAATCTTCTTCAGCTATATCATTTTTTCTTCTACCACATTGTGTAGCCAGTGATTTCTCACGTCGATATGTTCCATTCGAGAATGATAAGTGAAATTATTGCTCAGGTCAATAGCACTTTGACTATCACAGAATACTACCGACTGATTCTGCTTTAAATGAGTTCCTGAATGAACCTCTTCATTCCTTCCCTGCTTCCATAACTACTATATACTCTGTTTTTTCCGTAGATAAAGCGACACACTTCTGCAGTTTGGACTGCCAAGAAATAGCTCCCCCCCGCAAAAAAAATAGGTATCCCATGTAGATTTTATGTCATCAAGATCTCCTGCCATATCTGTATCCACGTAACTTTTAAGAATCGATTCTGATCCTCCGAAACATAAGCCAAGTTTGGATCTTCCTTGCAAGTAACTGAAGATCCACTTTATGGATTCCCAGTGGTCCTTTCCAAAGTTCGAAAGAAACCTGCTAACCACTCCAACATCATGCGTGATGTCTGGCCGAGTACATACCATCGCATACATCAAACTCCTGACTGCATAGGAGTATGGAATAACCTTCATAGCTATCTTGTCATTTTCTATTGTTGGACACATTCTTTTACTCAACTTAAAATGATTCACGATAAGAGTACTGACTGGTTTGCATGCTCCATGTTGAAACGTGTTAGCACCCTTTTAATGTACTTTTCTTGCTACAACCACAACTTATTCGTTTTTCTGTCACGAGAAATCTGCATGCCGAGAATCTGTTGGGTTGCACCTAAGTCTTTCATGTCAAAGAACTTAGCCAACTCCTTCTTTAAGTCTCCAATGAGCTTGGCATCTTGTCCAACAATCAACATATTGTCCACATAAAATGATAAAATGATGAAGTTACCTTTAGGAAATTTTCTAACGTAGACACAGTGATCTGCTTCTGTTCTGCCATAGCCATGATACACCATCAATGAATCAAACTTCTTGTACCATTGGTGATACGATCCAACTTGGGAACGTATGAAATAACAACACAAAGTAAGATAAGTTTGATAGAAGAAATATATTTGAGAATAGAAGAAAGAAGGAATTGAAATCAAGTAATTGATCACAAATCAAGGGAGAAGAGACTTGAACTCATGCTTGAATTACCAACTTGGAAACATTCAAAGAGAGGTTCAATTGAAGAGATTAAGACTAACCCCACACTCGCTAGGAGCACTACACTACACTACAATCTAGAACCTAGTTACTAGAGAATCACTCTCAATCAATATTCATCCAAAAACTAAGTAATGAAATCACAAATGTAGTATTTATACTACTTAGGCTAAAAAGACTACTAAACTATTATAATTATGCCCTTAATGAAGTAAAGGCCTTATTTGGTGGTCTTTTCAAGGAATGATGGCCTTGTCTTTAAAGATTGGCCTTTTTGCATAAATAAACATCTCCCGATCTTGACATCTTTATCCAATCCCATGCTTCTCTTCTTCAACCAAGTTGAGTCCCTCAAGGATCTCCAAGGTCGTTCCTTGCATGAACATGACTCATATGGCTTGGAGCTCCTCGGCATAGTCTCGGGTAAAGGAACTTGAGTGAGTTGTGTCTTGTTCCTTCCATGCTATTTCCCATAACTTGATCATCTTCACACATAGGTCTTCAAAGGCTTATCCTCCATCATCAAGGGGTGTGAGGTGTGAAGATACATGTTTGAGACCCCTTGAAGCTCCTCAAATGTGGTGAATATGCTCCATGAATCATCATGGGTTTGAAGCCGAGTTCCACCACGAAACCTAGCTCTCATAATCACCCTTGTGACATCTCGTATCGTATCATCCTCCCATTTTTGAAAAGGATTCGTCCTCGAATCCGAACCTTGCAAAAACCAAGGAAAGATATACGAAAATATGGTCCTCAAATCATGAGGGTTAGCACAAAAGGAAATAATCATACGTTCACTCCAAGTACGGATGAACTTGTGGTACAACCACACATCAATGGTTATCATGAATAAACTCCGCACATATGAGGTTTCAAGAAGTTGATTCCTCAAATCATGAAATGAGGATAAAGCAAAGAAACCAATGGATTCAAAATACAAAGCATGCAATGCTACATTGGTTCTAGACGACATGAAACACATTTGATCCTCATCTCTCAAACAAAAACATTCCCAATGTAGTATAATGACCAAGTCACATAAAGCCTCCCCGAGGTCAAAAGGAAGAGATATCCACACATCTTGGTAAAGATCACAACTATTTACCCCATAAGAACCCTCTTCAACATAAGATGCACCCAAAATACAAACACGAGTGTCATCATATGCAAATAGATAGTAAAGAAATGTGTCACTCAAAACAACTTCTTCATCTATAGTGTCCTCAAATGTAGCTTCACTATTAGGTTCAAGAACAAGATCAAGCATGCTACTACAATTTTGGTCACATAAAGAAGAATTAGCAATTTGTAATAAGTTTCACCTATCCTTTTCAAATACTCATTCCCCGCAAGTGTATTATCATTTCCTAAAGGAGATCTTCATCATAGGGAAGAACGTCATCATTCCACATTGGATTCCTATAGACTTTGTAACCCCCAAATATGGCGACACCTACGACACCACAAAATAAGCGAGCATGCACATCGTCATCAACAATCATGACATCATCAAATAAGACATTATTCTTAAGGAGGTAGTAATCATTTAAAGTTGGTGAGTGGAGGTGTGTAATGTCACTCCAAAAAAGATCAATGTCATGACTCTCTACTTGGCACACAACACTATCATAACCTTGAGTTTCATCAAAAGTCAACAAGGTAAGATCAAAGGAATCATCTTCAAATGTGTCAAATATGGGCGGTGTGTCATACTCATTCAAAGGATCAACTTTATCAATATCATCACTAATCAGAGGTTCATTAAGAACATGACAAGGTTCCTCGAATAGTGGATTAACATTACAATCAAGTCGATCAACGCAAATATAAACACTAGATTGCAGCATGTAAAGCTCACAAGATTTACTCACATGAATACCACAAGTAAAATCATCTAGTGTAGAATTACAAGTGTGCACACTAGGTGGATACAAATCAATCTTGCAAGAATAATCAATTCAGTCATCAAAAAGATCAACTAGTGTGTGGACACTTCCAACAAGGACATCATCATTGTTTAGCAAAAAGCCACTATGCTCCACATAAGACAAAACTTCATCCTTTCTCAACTGGCTATTAGTCTCAACATGTTCCTCCAAGTTCAATAGCGTATAAAGATTAGCTTTGTTACCTTGTAGCTCATGTACATAGCACTCGTTACCTCGATCAAGTACCTTGCATTGGATTTTCTCTTTTGAAAAGGTTTGGGTTACTTTACATCCCAAAGAAACTTGGGATTCTTTCAAGTGTTCATCCTCACGAGTACCTACAAAAGAACCAAGACAACTAGAAGAAGTAGAAATGTTAGAATGGTTAGAATTAAGTTGTGACAACTCCCTCACGTCACTCCACACAACCTCTTCTTTTTCCACTCTAGAGTTGTCACATGGATCTCCCTTACTCCACTCAATTTTGTATCTCTCATGTTCATTAGAAGAGGGATGAGCTCCCAATATTCGTTTTGAAGGGTTAGGATGGCCCTGAACTTCAATCTTCCATTTGGATTCATTTGGGATAGCCTTCTCATCTTGTGTTGGTTGCTCCTTGGCAAAGCGTTGAGCAACTATTTGTTGGAGAGCATTTCTTAACCTATCTAAATATGAAAGATCAAAACCACTCACTCTAGGAAGCGGTTCACTTGCACTTGCTTCTTCTTTAAGGGGTATGGGTGGAAAAAAAAAGCTTCACTTATTGTCCACTACATAGTTGTACCATTCTTGCTCATATGGAATCCTATGTTCTTGGAACCAAGGATATCCTAAACATATGTGACAAGTATCCATGGGAAGCACATCACACCAAATCTTCTCTTGGTACTCACCATGTGTAATGAATACCTTCACTTTTCTATCAACCCAATACAAATATCTTTGGATCAATCCCCTCTTGATACATTGGTTTCCCTCTACTCTCAATGCCTATCGATGTTTCCCTTCTACCTTCAACATCATATCCATATTGAGAACATAACACATTTGTATTAGGATAAGGAACATAAGACATTATACTTCTTGAAGTAGGAAATGTACACTGTCTTTTCCTTCTAGGATGACTTTTACCTCCTCCAACCTACACACTTATACCATCTTGCTTAGTATAGGAAGTATCACGAGGGGATGCACATGAATATCCTCTAAAAAATTCTTCACAAGGTTCACACTCAAGTCCACTACCCTTACGGTCATATTCACCATAAAGTGCATAACTACTCGACTCATGTTCATCACAACTCCCTATTTCATGCGACTCTTCATCATTGATTCATGAGGTATGTGTGAGAAATAACTATACCTCAAGTCGCCTCCATATCCGTGGTGTGTAATATGATGATCTTCATAACCATCGTCTTCACCATATGACTCTTCATTAGGCTCTTCTACTCCCTCATCTTATTCATAAGATCCATTACCTCATATTCGCCTCCAGAGTAGTGCTCTTTACCATTATATGGTTCATGATCATAGTGACCACCATCATCTCCATAATCTCCATCATCTCCATCATCATCATGGTCATAACCTCCGTCACTAGAGTCATAGCCTCCCATATCATCATCACAAGATCCTGAAGCGATAAACGACATGTTTCTTATAACTCCTCTTTATGTACCTACAAAACAAGCAAACAAGGTTAATAATAAGAGTTCCTCACCAATGATTATATGGCACTCGTTTGTGCTTGGCTAGCACCACTATATTATTCTTACCACTATTGCCTTTTTACCCTCAATATATTATCCTTAAGCTCGCCAAGAACCTTCAATTTCAAATTATTTCCTAGTAGTATCCAAGCATCGGTTTGGAGTGTAAGTTATGTGACACCAAGAACGGACAATCAAAGTAAATGGACAAGAGCCAATGAAATTACAACGAAGTTTAAAAGATAAAAGCTTGAAAGAATTGGCATGAAATGAAAATTCGGACTCAAGAACTAGTTAAAAATCAAGTAAGAACAATTACTAATTGTTAATTAGCTTAGAAAATTAAAGAAATGAGAAGGAAAGAAGAAAAAATGAATTTCAACACTTGGAACATTGTTTGAGAATTTAGGATGAAAAGTGATGAAATTTATGAATTAATTAGCAAACAAGTAGGATTAATTACTTGTTTTTAATTAATTAGAAGTATTAAATATTAGGAAGACTATAAGAAATCAAATCGGAAGAAATTTGGGTGAAAATCGGATTAAAATGCCCAAAACAGGGGTTGAACATGCCTTAAAACAGAGCAATTTGCTCTTTGAAGTTGCACTACACTGCCCTGCAGGCGCGACTGGGCTTCCCCTGCAGGCGCGTGGCTGACGTGGCAGCCTACTCGCTGTTTGCGTGGTTGTTGACGAAGCGTCTGCTGCTGACATATTTTTTAAAAAAAATCAGAAATTTTGGACTGATTTATCTTTCTTTCTTTTTTCTTTCTTTTTTTATCTTTGGGCCAACAAACACTTTTCAAACCTTTGACTTGAAGATATTTGGATCAAACACCCTTTATTGCCTTCTTCTTCAGGATAAAGGTATGAAGATGCTCAAGAACATGCCGAACACCCAAAATTTCAATCCACCTCAAACCAACTCCAAATTGCATCAAGTTTTGAATCTAAGCTCTTATTGATGTAGAGAACAAAACCCAATAGGTTTCAAGTTCCAATTTCACCTTCGTTAACAAGATCCACTTTCAAGTTCTTGAAGGTTTAAAGGTTCTTCAATGGTGGATTCTTCAATACTTGTCCAAATGACCTCCAATTTCCACCAAATTTAATATCCAAGCTCCCCTTGATGAGTAGAACAAAACCCACAAACTTTTGAAGCCAATATCACATTCCTTCGCCAAAACCCACTTTCAAGTTTCAAACCTTGAAGCTCCAACAATGGTAGAATGCTCAAAACACCTCCAAATTGAACGAAACTTGAAATTTAGGTTCAACTAACACTAGGGAACAAGAATCTAGTGTCAAAACAATAAAATTAACATAATTATGTTTTTGGGGATTTTTGAAATTTCAATTTTTTTTTGAATTTTCAAAATAGAAGAACTTAGGATTAAAAATTGTAGATACAATCTTTTAGCCTAAGCTCTGATATCAAATGATACGATCCAACTTGGTAATGTATGAAAACAACACTAAAATAAGTGGAATTAAACAACACAAAGTAAGATAGGTTTGATAGAAGAAATATAGATGAGAATAGAAGAAAGAAGGGAATGAAACCAAGTAATTGATCATAAACCAAGGGAGAAGAGAACCAAATAATTGATCATAAACCAAAGGAGAAGAGAACCAAGTAATTGATCATAAACCAAGGGAGAAGAGACTTGAACCCATGCTTGAATTAACAACTTGAATACATTCAAAGAGAGGTTCAATTGAAGAGATTAAGACTAACACCACACTCGCTAGGAGCACTACACTACACTACTATCTAGAACCTAGATACTAGAGAATCACTCTCAATCAATATTCATCCAAAAACTAAGTAATGAAATCACAAATGTAGTATTTATACTACTTAGGCTAAGAAGACTACAAAACTATTACAATTATTGTTTGGTGGTCTTTTCAAGGAATGATGGCTTTGTCTTTAAAGATTGGCCTTTTTGCATAAATAACCACCTCTCGATCTTGACATATTTATCCAATCCCATGTTTCTCTTCTTCAACCAAGTTGAGTCCTCAAGGATCGCGAAGGCCGCTCCTTGCATGAACATGACTCATATGGCTTGGAGCTCCTCGGCATAATCTCAGGTGAAGGAATTTGAGTGAGTTGTATCTTGTTCCTTCCATGCTATTTCCCATAGCTTGATCATCTTCACACATAGGTCTTCAATGGCCTTCAAAGGCTTATCCTTCATCATCAAGGGGTGTGAGGTGTGAAGATACCTGTTTGAGACCCCTTGAAGCTCCTCAGCTGTGGTGAATATGCTCCATGGATCATCATTGATTTGAAGCCGAGTTCCACCAATAAACCTAGCTCTCATAATCACCCTTGTGTCATCCCATATCGTATCAATTGGCGTGAAGCTTGCTTCAGTCTATACAAGCTCTTCTTCAATCTGTAGACATATATCTGACACATTCTATAATGGTACGGTTCATCCGTTCATCTATACCATTATGATGTGGTGTTCCAGGCACTGTCTTTTCATGTCAAATCTCATGTTTGGTATAGTAGGATTTGAAGAGATGGGATGTGTATTCTCCGCCATTGTCGGTGCGGAGACACTTCAATTTCATTCCCTCTCTCTTTCCACCATAGCATAAAATTGCTGGAAATGTTCAAAACTTGATCATTGATTTTCAACATGTAGACCCGTAACTTTCTTGAAGCATCATCGATAAAAGTAACAAAATATGTGCTACCCCCAGGGACTCCACCTCGAGTGGACCGTAAACATCCGAATAAACTAAATTTACTTTAATCATCTTTTTCGTACTTTTCTTCGAAAATGTAATTCTATGTTTCTTTCCAAACAAACAGTGATCACAAGGTCTATTGGAGTACCTTTGGCCGAAGGAATAAGGGATTTCCTTGCCACCTGTTGCAATCATTTCTCGCTGATATGAGCCAACCTCTGATGTGTTACACCCCGTAGTTTCGCGTTCCATCGCATCGTTAACTGATTCTTAAAGTTCTGAGAAGAGGTATGACCTTACGAAAAGGATAACCAAGATTTATAACTTATTTACGGAAGTTCTGGAGTATATAGAAGATAAACAGATAAAAAATATATGTTTCGATGAAATCATAAACTTAGGCAGTTGAACGGCAGAGGTGACTGACCATCAAAGTGCCAACCCAGACCGTCAAAATCTCTACAGATTTAAGATTCTCAGGAGGCAGATTAATGGTCAGTATCAATGTACCATCGATCATTCGACGGACCGTCAATCACATCGTCAAAGTACGGCAGTGGAAAGAATTTGACGAGTTAAATACTTGTTGAACGATTTGAGAATTCATTTTCCTCCATAACCAGACCTAAAACATCCCATAAATCCTCTCTAAATTTCCTAATCATCCCACGATCAATGCCAAGGCCAATCATGTAAGATTAATGTGATAATCCCCGCGGAAATCATAGAAACTATCTTCTTCGAATTGATTCGGTTTTGGAAACCTTTGATATTAGAATAACTTGTTGTTTTGAGAGGGTTTTGATGCGTTGAGGTAATATTCACCCTACTCTAACTATATTTGTGATCAATTGATAATTCAGAGTAAGTTGTAAAAGGATTTTTGTAACTGAAACCCATAAACTTAAAAAATCATAGTATCACAATTTGGGGGCTGGTTGTTTGAGATATGAATTGGAATTTGATAAGTATATTGATGGTTGGTGTTGAAATTCTAAGAAAGTATGTTTCGGAGGGTCGTGGGATTAAATTACCTAGGTACCCTTTGTTAAGGAATCCAAGAATCATTTGTGTTAAGATTGTCGATAAGTTACCTAAATGATGTTCCTTTATGAAATATGTATTTTCTATTGATATCGAACCTTTGTTTGCTATAGATAACTATCCATAAGGAGTACGAGAACTTGTAAAACAATTGTAACTTCAAGGACGAGGTATGTAATGGCTATCCATTCTTTCAATTGGCATGACTCAATAGAAAACGTATTTGTCTAGAAGAGTTAGGAAGCATAATTTTCATAGGTATTCTACTCTTTTAGTTGAAGTTAGTTTTACTATTGGTTGTATGGTATATAGTTGGATTGAGTATGCGAGTTATTTTTAAGTTTCGTAACCTTCTATTTGATCCATTGCGCAAGTGTATACTTATAGTTGAAGTAGATGACTCAGCTCGTTGCTAGGTGTGTCATTGGGCGGAATCTACTCTAAGCCATTAGATTTGTACTAGACGTTGTAGCATACGAGGTGACCATAAGACATTTGGAATCGTTTGTGTTTTTCTTAAAATAAGAATCAAATTTTATACTTGTTCGTTGCTATGTTAGTTGCATTATTAGAAAGATCGTCCTAATTGTACACCTAGGTACTTGGTTGGAGATTCGAGGGGCAAGCTAACCATAGTTGCATCAATTGTAGTTAATCGTGTGTGCTGTAAAATATTCTTGGAAAAGAGTAGGTGAAGCGACTTGTAAGGAATGATGTTACTTGTGTCTTGAAATCTCAATAGTAAGCAATAGTTGTTGGTAGTGAAAAGAGTCGAGAACTCGTAAGAGTCCAATCTAAATGCTAGTTGATAGTTTCCCTCGTTTGTTACACTTGTAGCCCAATCGAATACATATGCCTTCATATAGTTGTCTGCAGTGATGGCAGTAGTAGTTGCTACCCCTCTAGTTGGATGCTCGTGTATTTGGTTGAACTTAGAAGGTAAATGAGTCCTTAGTTGCATAATTGAAAGGTAATTGTCGGTAATAATTCAATATAGATATTTGTTGATAGTTTGACGTGTTGAATTGGACCCATTCTAGTTTAGTAAATGTTCATTAAAGTTTGTGCCACTTTATGTGCCCATATACAATAGTTAGAGTTATTAGTTGTTTTCCTGAAATGAAAATCCTCAGCGGTCGGGTGTAGTAGGCATCGGGTTGCGTACTTGCTAGTTGTATAGTTGCCCCCTGTCAGTTGCACTAGTTGCTTGACTTCCCTAGTTGAAGATCTATGCATTTGTGTAGTTGTCAACGTTGGTTGCCTTAGTAGTTGTTACTCCTTCGGTTGGAAGCTTGTGTACTTGGTTAAACTCCGAGGATAAACGAGTCTTTAATTGCATTTCTCAAAAGTAATTATGGATAAAAGGTTGTGTCGCTTCAGAAGGGAAACTGTAGTTGAATGAGTTGATGTATAAAAAACTTAGTTGAGTTATGTGATATGATTTGTTGGCCCTCGCGGCCTATGTGCCAGCTTGAGCTTATTTGCTAGCCATCAAGGCTTATTTGACGGCCACCGAGGCCTATTTGACGGTCTACATGACCTATTTGTCACCCTAAGCAGAATATATTTGCAAGACAAAGATCGACTAAATAAATAGACAACACTTAGGCATGTTGTGATATGTTCACCGGTATAATTGACAAACGTTTCTAGTAAGATGTCACCTATAGGTAAGTGACACTCCTCCTATACTTGTTGTTACTTTTTTTACTTATTTTACTTGAAGTTTCAGTACTTATCATTTGTCTTATCCGCCTTAGATACTCGATGCATTATTCATATTGACGTCCCTTTTGCTGGTGGCGCTGCATGCCATGTTGCAGGTCCAGGTTCGCAAGTGGCAGATTTGTGGTAGAATGCTCCAGTTGATCATCAGAGTTTTGGTGAGCTCCACTTCCTCCTGGAGTAGCCGAGTCGAGTCACTTGGGATAAGTTGTACATGCTATTTGGAGGGTCCCGACCAAATTATTTTATCAAACACTCTTAGAGGCTTTTGTAAACAGATGGGCACCTGTGGTCAGTAGTGTTATGTGAAATTGGGTTATATAGTTGAGGTCTTATATGCCCACATATCTATATATTTGTTTTGGGCTATTCTGTTGGCAGGTAATTGAACATAGTAAATATTACTTGTACTACTAAGTATATTACTCGTATAGATGTGGCACTAAGTGCCCCGTCCACCCCACCAAGGTTGGGGTGTGACACGATGCCACAAGTTTGGTGAAGTATCATCAACAACAATCGCTAAGCCACCACAGACCTTCACACATGTCTTGTATAGAGTGCAACACACACTTTCTCAAGCAACAACCAATGGACCCTTGCTCAACTTCCATTTTTCGTTTCTGAAAAATCGACTATAACCCTCCTTATCCAAGGCATGAATGGATATCAAATTTAATCGTAAATCAGGAACATGGCGTACATCCTTCAATGTTAGTGTGCACCCTAGATCCGTCTTTAGAAACACATCTCGAATTCCAACGATCACCGCTCGAGTGGAATTGCCCATCCTTACATTGCCGAAGTCACCTACCTTGTAGATCGTGAAGAGTTCCTTCTGAGGAACACAATTATAGAAGGTTGTTGAATCTATCATCCATTCAGCATCCGAGTCACTAACATGGTTGCATTTACCCGTTGTTAGTACCACATCTTCAACCACCATCACCACAACTTTAGTATTTTGATCTGCGGTGTTTTGATTATTCCGTTCTTGCTTCAAGAGCTTACAGAACCTTTTTATGTGTCTAGGCTTGCCACAATGGTAGCACTTCCTTCTGTCTCTTGATTTTGATCGCCCTCTTAATTTTCCACGATCACTTGATCCTTGAGTTCTACTCCGACCTTGATTTTCGGTGAGAAATGTTTGTCCATCATGATGACCAAACTCTTTTCTCATTGTCTCTTCATTTTGAATGTAATCCATCACGATAGCTAAGGATAACGTTCCTTCTGGGGCAGAATTGCTCAGGAATACTACAAGAGTCTCCCAGCTATCAGGTAATGAGCCTAATAGCATTAGCGCATGCACCTCGTCACTAAAATTTATCTTCATTGTTGTGAGCCTATTCACGATGTCTTGCACCTCACGAAAATGTTCAGAAATGGGACACCATTCTTTGTACTTCAAATTCACAAGCTTTCTGAATAAGAAAGCTTTGTTCTATGCCGACTTCCTCTCGTAGAGATTTTCCAGCTTAGTTCAAATTTTGTAGGCATGAGTCTCTTTGGCTATGTTGCTGAAAACAGTGTCGCCCACCTATTGCCGAATCGTGGCAAGAGCTTTCCGATTTACCTTCGGCCACTCCTTGTCTTCTTTGCTATTTTTGTCGAACGGACAAACTCTTTTGGCCTCGATCGACTCGAACAGATCCTTGCACACAAGCAAGTCTTCTATCTTTGGTCTCCACAGTGTGTAGTTCGCGTTGTGAGTTTTATCATGGTGCCGGTAAATTTAAAGGTGTCCTCCATTTACTAAAGATAAAATTTACTGTTAACTTAACCAAGCTCTAATGCCACTTGTTGAGAATTGGTCAGTAAATTTTACTTATATGTAAATGATCAGCGGAAATAAATATTGAACACTTTAATTACCGCACCCGCCCTAAAAATAATATCCACACTCTGAAATAATATTCACATTGTATATTAACAAGAATAATAGAAAAGCAATAATGACACCGAGAATTTTACGTGGAAACCCTTCTGAATAAAAAAAATAACTGGCCGAGAGAAGCAACTGATATCACTATAATGAGGAATTTTACATTGTGTAGTCACGAGTATAAATAATCAAAATACCACAACACACTCAAAAGAAATAACCCTCTTTTGATTTTTCCACCTCACTATAATATCGCTCACTCTCTAGTTTTTTTTCTTCACATACTATTTCTTGTCTATGATGCCTCACTCTTCTTTCCTCTCTTTGTTTTTTGTGTGCTTTGGAATGACAAATTCTGCTCTATTTATAGCAGAGAATTACATATGGTGAGATAAGCACTTACATCATGAAAATGTGAATAAAGGAATTGACCGGTTGCCATTTTCTTTGTTGCAGCATTCTTTGACAATTTTTTCTTCCTTAATTTATGGGATTTGCCTTTCTCATATGGGATGGACCTTACACATAGAAGGGGGAAATTGGAATTGGAGGTATAAGACCTCCATCATACTCATTGTTTTAGAGCTCCGTTTCAGTAGATCGGAATTTGGATTAACAATGTGTTTTTGGACTACGCCGATGAACCAGATCTAGGGTTTCGATAAAATATTTATAAACATGTTTATACACATTTATATGGTGTAGAAGTGTGTATAAACACCTCTTATACATTATGTATAAACCCCTCTTATGTATACACACCTCTTGTATAAGTTCGTATAGTATTGTATACTAGTCTTATACATATTTATACAAGGTTGATACATTGTCTACTCCAAACATATAAAGTTGTATATTATTGTATAATGTTGTATACCATGAAAAAGTGGCTATGCATGTGTAATTTAAAAATATGGCTACATGAATGTAATTTTGTATGATGTATTATACATTATTGAAATTTTCCAGAAAATCTTCTCCCTCCATAATATCCCCACCCACCCAACAACCCAACACTCTCCTCCTTTTAATATTATACATGTTAAAAAAAATGTTGACTAAGATAAATTTATACCTCAAAGAAGACAGGAAATTAAAATTGAATGACAATTTGCATAATCTTTTCGCCTACCTGAAAAGAACAAAAGCAACCACTTCATTACTACCTACTTTTACATTTTTATCTATTTTCGACTTTCTCCTTGTGCCTAGCTAATTATATCATTGTCCATTTAATTTTCAAGAATTAACGTAACAAATGCGACATGGTTCTTCTTTTTGTCTAATTTGAGGAATAGGTGAACGTCTTTTTAAAGGGAGAGACATTTGAACAAGACGTTTTGTCTGTTATGAAACTGGATTGAACAAATACCGTCATGATTCTTTTTTTATTTTTGATATTATTCAAAACTTGATTATCAACTATCTAGGCTTAATCATACATGCATAGAATAATAAACTGCCATACGCTTAATTATTATAACTGTTAAACAGAGTCCAGCAGCAGCAGGCCCAACTGGGCCTCTCGGCAGCCCAGCAGGCAGCAGCCCAGCACGTCTGGTAGCCAAAAACAGTTGCCAAATCTTTAGTATTAAGGAAAGTATATTGTGTGTATATTGTAGTATATTTTGTTACCTAGATTAGGTTATACACTTACCATAATTAGGATATACACTTACCATATTGTATAGTTAGAATTATGGTAGGAGAAGGTTTGTAACTTGTATATATATCTATTAAATCAATGAAAATAATCAAGGGGATTATTTCTTTCATGGTATCAAGAGACTAGGTCTAAACAAAAGTTTTCTTCTCTCAAACTTTTTGTATCCTTGGCCGAGAACCCCCCCCCCTCCCTCGGGTTTTTCTCTCCAAATATCTCGTCTTCCGCTCTCAAAAACCTCTCTTAAATTTATCCTCCTTCTTTGTTCTTTCAAATATGTCTAAGAACAATTTTCACCTGCCCTCACAGTTTCCAATATCAAGCTCGGTGTCCCTATTGTTCTTGAGATGGAAAACGTTCAATATGCAACGTGGGCGGAGTTGTTTAAAATTCACGCTATCTCGTATCAAGTTCTTCATCACATAATTCCTCCCGCTAGACCCCTTCCTGCGGAGGATCCTGAGGTGTGGATTACACTCGATGCTACCGTTCTTCGGTGGATATACGCCACTATTTCAGTGGACCTTCTACAGACGATTATGGAGCCCGATACCACGGCGATGGCTGCATGGAATAGATTGCGTGACATATTCCAAGACAACCAAAGCATTCCCGTATCGTCACACTCGAGCAGAATTCTCTCTCGTTCGAATGGACGTATTTCCGAACGTTTCGCATATTGCAAGAAACTAAAGGAATTGGCGGATCAACTCCGTAACGTTGGCGCACCAGTAACAAATAATCGTCTAGTTCTACAGTTGGTTGCCGGTCTTTCGGAGGCCTATAATGGTGTTGGCACTCTCCTTCGCCAAAGCAACCCTCTTCCCGACTTCCATCAAGCCCGCTCCATGCTTACGTTGGAAGAAGCCGGTTTGGCTAAAAAGGCGGCTACGGAGCAAGTCCGGTTGTCATGATGGCATCCTCTCCTAATCCTTCGGGTTTTGTTAATAATTCGGGCCAAAACCATAATCATGGTGGCGGCAAGAATAATCGCAAGAATAATAACAAAAACCGCGGGGGCAAACGCGGTGGTAATGGTGGAGGTTCGGTAGTCGAAAAACGTCGGTGGGTCCCATCCGGTGAACGGTGGCCCACCGCCCCCATGGGCCCGGCGGTGGGGCCCATGGCGATGGAGCGATGGCGGTGGACCGTGGGCCGGCAGCCCATACCGGCGGCGACGGGACAGAAATTCCCGGCGGCCGGTGGGGCGGCCAACGATCCGAGCCCAATGCCCGGCAGCGGTGGCGCCCGGCGGCCGGTGGCCCGGCGGCGGCGGTGGTAGCGATTACGGGACCAGACCCGGCTCGGCAAGGAGTTCTTGGACCCCGACCTCCGCAAGCCCATCATGCAAGCAGCCCTACTCGGACCGATATCGAGGCCGCGATGCACACGTTGGGATTGACTCAACCGGACCAAAATTGGTACATGGACACCGGGGCCACTACTCACATGACTTCCGACTCGGGTACTCTCTCATCTTATTCCAATTTGAGCACCCCTCGGGGTATAATTATTGGTAATGGCGTTCTATTCCA
This sequence comes from Anisodus tanguticus, assembly GCA_034509755.1. Classification (NCBI taxonomy): domain Eukaryota; kingdom Viridiplantae; phylum Streptophyta; class Magnoliopsida; order Solanales; family Solanaceae; genus Anisodus; species Anisodus tanguticus. Next base: position 23,774,483 of record CM067544.1, on the reverse strand, counting down.
ATTCTAGGGTACGGTCGAAAACGTTGTCTCCCCCAATCCACCACTCCTCTTGAAAAATACTTTACATGCTCCTAAATTGATTAAAAATTTAGTGTCCGTCCGAAAGTTCACAAATGACAATTGTTTTCGTTGAATTTGATCCTTTCGGTTTTCTCGTGAAGGATTTCAAGACGGGGAGTCGTCTCATGAGGTGTGATAGTAGGGGGATCTATATCCTATCATGCCCGGTTTTCGTCCATCGAGTCCACCTTGCCATCGCCTTTTGCAGCCATCTCTCCTTCCATGTGGCATGCTCGTCTCGGGTCATCCGGGATCTTCTATTTTATCGTTTTAGATAAAAATAGCTTTATTTCTTGTAAGGGTACGAGTCGTACTCCAATTTGTCATCATGTTCCTTAGGAAAAATTGTTAAGTTGCCATTTGTAGACTCCAATTCTCATACTTCTATGCCATTTGACATTATTCATAGCGACTTATGGACATCTCCTGTTCTTAGTTCAATGGGTCATCGATATTATGTTCTCTTTTTAGATGATTATTCTAGATTTTTGTGGACGTTTCCAATTGCGAATAAATCACAAGTGTTTTCCGTCTTCATAAAATTTAGAGCGTTCATTCGTACTCAATTCGAAAGAGAAATAAAAAATATTCAATGTGATAATGGGAAAGAGTATGACAATAGGGAGTTTCGAGAATTTTGTGCTACTCATGGGATAAATTTTCGGTTTTCATGTCCTCATACATCTTCACAAAATGGGAAAGCCGAACGCAAAATTCGTTCCATAAATAACATTGTCCGAACTCTCCTAATCCATGCCTCCATGCCTCCATACCTCCGTATTTTTGGCATCATGCTCTACAAATGGCCACTTACCTTCTTAACATAATTCCGTCTAAAGGTCTGACATATTCTTCCCCTCTCAAAATCTTATATAATAAGAACCCTTCTTATTCTCACCTTCGGATTTTTGGGTGCTTGTGTTATCCACTATTCCCATCCACAACAATTAACAAACTCCAGGCTCGGTCTACCCCGTGTGTGTTTTTGGGTTATCCGTCAAATCATCGTGGTTATAAGTGTTTTGATTTATCCTCCAAGAAAATCATAATCAATCGCCATGTCATTTTTGATGAAACTCAATTCCCGTTTACGAAAGTTCATACTCCCGAACCTAAGTTGTATAATTTTTTGGATGACCAAATATCCCCGTATATTATTCAGAATTTTTCGGACAACTCCCGTACCCAAAATTCCCCGGCGGGCCCATTGCCCGCCGGCCCCACAAGCATCGTCGCCCCCCTCGTCGCTCCCCACCGGAACAGTTCCAAAGAATCGGGCTCGCCCACCCATTCTCGGGAACCGCTCCGAATCCGAGTCCACCCTTTACCGATTTGGGCCGGCGGAGCCCACCGCCCGCCGGCCGTCCGTCCCGAGCCCGAGAAAATTCCCAAAATTCCATCCCTTCTTCCTCGAGTCATAGACCGGTCACTCGTAGTCGGCGGGGTATTTTTACACCTAAAAGACATTTTAATTTACATTCGATGTCTCTAAATCCCCCCCTTGCCCCGCAATCCCGTGTCCGCATTAAATGACCCTAATTGGAAAATTGCTATGACCGATGAATATAATGCTCTTATTGAGAATAAGACGTGGGAGTTGGTGCCCCGTCCATATGGTATTAATGTTATCGGTCTATGTGGATTTTTGCTCATAAGGAGAATTCGGATGGGTCCTTTGCTCGGCATAAGGCGCGACTTGTTGGTGATGGTAAGACAAGACGAGTTGGTATTGATTGTGGTGAGACGTTTAGTCCGGTGGTCAAACCGGCTACCATTCGCTTTGTACTTAGCTTGGCTCTTTCAAAGACTTGGCCGATTCATCGGTTAGATGTCAAGAATGCTTTTTACATGGAGATCTCAAGGAAACAGTCTATATGCATCAGCCGTTGGGTTTCGGGGATCCCAACCGCCCCCATCATGTCTCGTTTGTTGAAGAAGTCATTATATGGGCTTAAGCGGTCTCCACGTGCCCGGTATACACGATTTGCCGATTTTGTTTCGACTATTGGGTTCACACACAAGCGGGTCGAGATAATTCTTTGTTCATCTACCGCCGTGGTTCGTCATTGGCCTATATTTCGTTATATGTGGATGATATCATCTTGATCGCCTCTCTCGATGCTTTGCGTCGGTCTATCATGGCCATGCTCGATTCGAATTTGCTATGAAGGACTTAGGGCCGTTGAGTTACTTTTTGGGAATTCTTTGTCAAACGTCATTCGGGTGGGTTGTTTGTCTCAACGGAAGTATCTTTCTTGAGATCATCGAGAGGGCGGGATGTCATCCCGTAAGTCCACTTCCACGCCGATTGATGCAAACCCAAAGCTAAGTGCCGCGAGCAGTGCACCATACGAGGACCCGACCCGATATCGCAGTCTTGCGGGGGCTCTCCAATATCTTACCTTTACCGGACCGGATATTACATATGCGGTTCGGCGGTGTGTTTATTCATGCATGATCCCGGGGTTGAGCACATGAATGCAATCAAACGCATCATTCGGTATATTCGGGGGACACTGGACTATGGGTTACACTTGTATCCTTCGCCTACATCCACACTTGTCTCTTACACGGATGCGATTGGGGTGGTTGTCCCGACACCGACGGTCGACTTCGGCTATTGTATGTTCCTCGGCAACAACTTGGTCTCATGGTCGGCAAAGCGTCAGCAACTCTATCACGCTCAAGTGCGGAGGCGAATATCGAGGGGTAGCGAATGTGGTCTCGAATCATGTTGGCTACGTAATTTACTTTTGGAGCTTCATTGTCCCATTCGAAGGCAACCTTGGTATATTGCGATAACATTAGTGCCATCTACCTTTCGGGTAACCGAGTTCAACACCGGCGCACCAAGCATATCGAAATGGACATTCACTTTGTCCGTGAAAAGGTTGCAAAGGGTCAAGTTCGCGTATGCCATGTCCCGTCTCGTTATCAAATTGCGGACATTTTTACAAAGGGTCTACCGGCGGTTCTCTTTGAAGATTTTAGGGACGAGTCTCGGCGTTCGAAGACCGCCCGCTATGACTCGGGGGTGTGTTAAACGAGAGTCCAAAGAAGAAGCAGCCCAATCGGGCCTCTCGGCAGCCCAAAGAAAGCGGCCAAATTTCAAAGACGTACGGTAGCCAAAAACAGTTGCCAAATCTTTAGTATTAAGGAAAGTATATTGTGTGTATATTGTAGTATATTTTGTTACCTAGATTAGGTTATACACTTACCATAATTAGGATATACACTTACCATATTGTATAGTTAGAATTATGGTAGGAGAAGGTTTGTAACTTGTATATATATCTATTAAATCAATGAAAATAATCAAGGGGATTATTTCTTTCAATAACAATAGAATATAATATATATAATTCCTATTCAAATGATTAAAAGAAAATTTAGGTAAACCACGAATAGTCAAGCGTAAATATATAGGTCAATCTTGGGACAGACAAGTGATGAACAATCCTAGGCCAAAACATGCATGAAACAAACTCTCTATCGAAGTGTCCATTCTATAAAACTGTAACTTCCTGCCCGTAATTGTTTAGACTTCTTTCCCCCGCCCCCGCTTGGGATGCTTTGTGCATCAGATTATCATTTTTTTTATCCTATAAAATTATAAGAATTGGTTTTAGCTACTAAGTTCGTCATGTATTTGTAGGTAAATAATTGTAGCTAACAAATTTTTTTGATAATTAATCGCTAAATAGAATTAACAATGAATTTATTATTTGGCTACAAAAATTATCCGTAGCTAAATGCAATTTCTTTTTGTAGTGGAGATTTAGAGATTGCCTCGTTGAGGAAAAATAATTTTGTATTTTACAAATTATAAATGAATGATAATTGATTATATCGGTGATAAGGTAAAGGTAGCAGCAAATCCTTTAAGCAAAATGAACCTAACGATTTGATAGAACGACATGACTCAAATAATTAAAGCTTGTATTTACGTTAGTACTGAGGATGAGAGGCTAAGTAGAATTAAATCAGAAAATCGTGGAAGATGAACATAACAATTGGTTGAACCAAGTTTTTTTTTTGTCTTTTTAAAGAAAATAAAGTTATAAGAACAATGTCTGAAAAATTGCTTTTGGTGTTTTTTTAACATTTCATTGATTACTCTTAACAATACAACCTCATCAAGTTTTAACAATCTCGCACTACCATGCCACTTGTCTAACTGCGAAAGGGAACATTCTTTTATAATTACACATACCACAATTTGTTCTACATGTCAATTTCAACTTCAGTACTTTATTTAATTTGATTCAGAAAAGGACACACAAGCATTTGAAAAATAAACAATAACAACACAATGTAATTTCAAGTGGGTCTTGAGAGGATAAGATGCACACAAACCTCATCTCTACCTTTGTGGGGTAGAAAAATATTTTCGAAAGATCTTTGACTCAAAAGAAACGCATTTGAAAAATAAGTTATAATTATTTTAAAAAAATAGAAAAATACATGAGTGAAAATTTATCAAACAATTTAAAATGACAAAGGTTTGCTTTAGTTTACTTCTAATCAGTATTCAGCTGAGGTGACGTAATTACTTATGAATGTATTATAGACTAACTTGAGGAACATATTCATTTCTACAGCTAATTACTAGTGACGAACTTCTATCTACAGGCTAATTAATGGTCAAACCAAAAGTTAAAAATAACCTTTGGGAAGGATTTAAGTTATAGATATTGATAACATGAGACCTTTTTTTTATACTATCAATAAATTTAAAGTTGTAATGATATGTTAGTTATATTTTTAGTAAATTATCAATTAATATTAATTTACGACTTTATTATATTACTGTTAGTTTTGTAACTACTGCATGCAACAATTACATGTTGCTCTATACAAGACTATAATGCAGAATGTGAAGTTTGGAAGATTGAAAAGAGAGAGGAGTTTGTGGAAGATTTTCTGTATCTCTACAAACACAATAACTAACTCTAAACAGAAATCAGTTGTAACCAACTTAATTATCCTAACAAATTGAGTGCACCATTCTCCTGTGTGCAGCTGCATGTTGAAGCTGTGATCTGCATTTCTAGAAGGCTGAATCTTGTCTGCTGCTCAAGTTGTGTAATTGTGATGGTCGATAAAACAGTTGGGTGGGCTCAGATATAGTTTCAGGTGTGGGCTTAGTGATGGGCTCAAATATGGGCTCCTTAATAAGTAATTCAATTGTGGAAAAATAAAATACACGTTTAGTGTAGAATTTGATGATAATCAAAAGGAATCGATGACGAGAACCAAGAAATATCGTGTTTTATTCACTTAAAAATTATTAGGAAGCTTCGTTCTTATTAAGATCAAGCCGTGAAACCTTGACTTATATGTCAGTTGTCGGGTTCGGGACCGGTCCAAAGGCGTCGAATAGAGACCCATCTTAATGGAGCAAACTAAAATATCTCTATAATTCACTTGTATATTTTTGGCAAGTCGATCATAGTCAGAGCGGGGAGGTTTTTGTTTTTGATTTTAGTGTTCGATCTTTAATTTGGGGCATTAGTTAATTCGGATTCATACCGAATAAGATCTATTAAAGAAAATACTTCCTATTAAAATTTATTTAATTTCAAAACTTAAAATCGAAACATCTAGTTAAGAATAAAAAAAATCTTATATTTCTCTCTAGCGTACCCACGTCCCCACTACAATAATGGGTGAAAATTCATTTGTAGGGTTCATGTTACTCCAAAAGTTATTTACTGAGTACTAATATTCCTCCTAGCTTGAAGGAAACTTCCGCTGATGTTGAGGACCTTCATCTAGCATAACATACCAAACAACAAACAAAAACATATTCATCGTGATCCCACAAATGGAGTATGAGAAATATAGGATGTACGTATACCTTATCCTTATCTTTGTGGGGCAGAGAGACTATTTTCGAAAGACCCTCGATTATCCATGCATAACATACCCGTGCAAGAAAAATAGTAGGAAACTTGAGAAATTTAAAGTCTTGGACCTATTTATGTTAGAAAATAACATTTCTGCTTCTTTTCTTTCTTTTTATCGTGATATAACTTATTTCCATTTACTATAGAGGAAAATGTGCATCATGGAACAAGAAGGGGGAAGACATATTAGACAAAGCGAGGAACGAACATGAACTAATGAATTCAATTATAACTCTTGTTATAAGCGTTCTTTAAACTATTGAATTAATTTCAACAATAATATTATAAACTGTATGATAACTATTCTAGTTTATATGTTTCAAAATTTGACAAGAAGAAAATAACTATACAGAAATAGGCGTGGCCAGTGGGCCGGGCTCGGGACCGTCGGGTCGGGTTTGGCGGGATCGGGTTGAGGCGGGACGGGGGGAGGGGCGGGACGGGATTCGCCGTCGTCCCGTCCCGTTTCCGATCCCATCGGAGTCGGGTCGGGATCAGTTTTTTTGTTTGTTTTGTACTTAATTTAAAAAATAACATATATATATAACTCAATAATTAAACAAGATAGTGTAATAAAAACATCCCAATGCTATTTTTGTGCCTCTTATATTATTTAATAGACATATGATTTTTTTTGTAATACAAATACAATTTTCAAAATTGCAACTTTGTGGTGTTGTTCAAAAGTTGCAAATTACATAGTAAAATTGCAATTAAAAAAATTACATTTTGAAAAAAACCTGTTCTAGTTTCTTGATAATTTCCTCTGGTTCTTCGGTTGGAATTGGTATTTGTTGGTCAAATTTCTCCACGTCACTTCCACCACCTTTGGATAAAATTTCGTTGTAGTTTTCGTCTTCTTCTTCGTTGATCTCCGGTTGATCGCACATTCTCCGCTTCGCTCGTATCCAATCTCTGAATAATACTACAATCTTCAAGCTGTCTCCGGCTAATGAGTGTATGTGCTCTCCTATTTGATATATGCCGTCAGAAAAAACGCTTTCAGACGCCGTTGATGATGCTTGAATGTTCAAAATATCTCGGGTCATCATTGAAAGTGTTGGAAAGGTCTCCTCATTCCCCCTCCAGTATTTCAGCAAGTCTTCACGTCCTTCTTCATTGAGAACTGGTTGGTACGGTACATAACCCTGCAAAACAAAAATATCAAACTCGCTAATTTGGTTAGTAACGGTACGGCCGCACATTCTATTTCTGAGGATTTCAATACTAGCCGCATAAACAACATGTCTTTTGTGAGGTTGTGTTGAAGAAGAAGAAGATGGTATGGAAGCCGGTAGGTTGCTAACACTTTCTTGTTGGTAAAACCTATATACTTTTTTGCATTCGTCTTCTACGCTAGACAACACTTCTTCTTTAGTTTGTTCAATAGGTGGTGGGTGATTTGAATTTTTGGGACTTGGAGGTCGTAGTACTGCTACACAATCGTAAATAGTTTCAGTAAGTGATTTAGTACCGTCTATTTTAATAGTCGGATTTGAAACAACACCAATATATAAATAGTGGGAATAGAAATAAAATATTTTTTTATTTTGATAAACATTTTTTTAATAGTTATCTTATAAGCTGGTTTATCCATATATTCATTAAGCAGTAAAAGTATTAGAGCTATATAAAAAAACATAGTTGAAATAGTATGATAATATATACCGAAAAAATCTTTTGTTGCTTGAAATTTTTTCTCTAAAAATACAATAAGTTCGGAAATTTTTATCCAAATCGCTATCTACAACCATATCAGCTGGATTTTGATTATGAGAGTTAAAAAATAAAGTTATAGGTTTTCTATAGTCATGAGCAACAAGTAGTTGCTCGTATAAAGAATTCCACCTAGTGGGTACTTCTTCTGGAATTTTTCTATAAGGTAGTTGGCAATCGTGACAAGTTTTTTTATATTCTTTTCTTCGTTGTATTATATTATTTTTAAAAATAAAGTTTATAACAAATTGTATTTTTCTAAGAATGTCTTCAAAAAGTGATAGACTATCCTTTACAATTAAGTTATATATATGACACACATTTTATATGAAAATGATCTGAAAAAATAGAGTTATACTATTTTTTAAAATTGTAATAGCGTAATTGTTAGAAGAAGAGTTATCTAATGTAATAGTCATAATTTTATCAGTTATTTCGTAATAATCGCACACGTGATAAATATTTTCTGCAATAAAAGTACCAGTGTGCCTATCATCTATATATCTATACGCTAAGATACGTTTTTGCATAGACCATTTATAATCTATCCAATGACAGGTTACCGTTAAATAATCATGACTGTTAGTACTACGGCCTATATCAGAAGTGATAGCCACTTTGCCATTAAAATGATATAATGAATAACGTAAATACTGTTGATATTCATGTGCGAATTTAAATACATCTATCTTAACAGTTGATCTAGGAAAATCGTTAAAAGCATGATTATACATATCTCTAATGTAATGAATAAAACCGGGAGATGAAGGAAATGAAAAAGGCAAACCCTCCACAACAACTAATTTTGCTATTGCTTCCCTATCTCTATGTTTATCGTATTTAGGGCCTACAATTCCACCCGTCATAAGGTTAATTTGACCATGTACTTGGTCCGGGACAGTATGTGAACCTTGTCCCGATGGAGCGGACATTTGCGCACCTGGTTTTGAAGCCTCATATTGGGCATATCTAGATGGACGAGCCCTTGCTACGTGTCTCATTAACCCCCCCCCCCCCCATCCCACCGTGACCTTTTTCAATTTTAATTTTAGAACGTCTTTACAAATTTTACATCTAGCTACTTGATTCTCTATGTCCCTATCAAAAAATATCCATGCATCTGATTTTAATATTTGTTTTGCTGGACCTCGTCTCATACTAGGGGCAATAGGAAGCATTTCAGTTGAAGGTGCACTAGTGGGTGTGTTGTCATCTACATTAGTGGGTGTATCATCTAGATCATCGTTTAAATTAAAGTATTCTTGAGTTCCAAAAAATAGCTCCTCGTCTAAATCTAATGGTATTGTAGGAAAATGTTCAGTATCAACAAAATCATCCTGTGTAGGAATATGATTCTGTCTAGAGATAGGACCCTTGCCCTTGTTGCCCCTACTAGAAGAAGCCTGACCCCTACCCGTAAGCATACGTTTAAATCCTTCCATTATAAATTTATAATTATACTAATAAATAATTAAAGTAAATGAAATTAAGTGCGCTAAATAAAATAAACAGACAATAATAATTTAATGAAGGAACGAATGTACCAAACGCCGACGTAACGTCGACGTGTAATCGAGAGGTTAAAAATTGAAACTTTACTCGATGGAAGATCCTCAAGCTAGTTGCCAACTTCACTCTCAATTCCCAAATGAATAAATAAAATTGAATATTTAGTAGACAATGTAGACTTGTAGAGAGATAGATTGAGAGATTAGAGAGATTGTAGGAAGATTTGTGAGAAAGATGAAGAGAAAATGAGGTGTTTATAGTTAGAAAATTGGGTTAAAGTGTAAATATAATAACTTATGTGTTAAAAATAAATATTAAGGGGGTAGGGGGGTTAGGGGGAGGCAAAAAATGGTTGTTGCACAACGGCCAAAATGTAAAATGGTCATTGGTGCAACGGTTATTTTTGCAAAAGGGAGTTTCGGGCAGGATCGGGGCGGGACCGGAATCGGGTCGGAACTAGTGGACCTGAGGCTGGCCGGGTCGGGATGAGACCATGTCCCGTCCCGGTTCGGATCCCGATACCACATTTTTTTTAAATGTCGGGTTCGGGGCGGGACCAGGCTGGGACCGGGCCGACCCGACCCACTAGCCAGCCTTATACAGAAATGAGCATAGAACATCAAGTGGAGCTCTTAAATAACCTCTTATAAATGCATAATTAGTATTATATCCTGTAGTATTTTAGATAATATAATTTCACACCATGCAATGTACGTATTTGACCTATTTGTCCTTGTCTTTATAGGATACTGAACTAAATTAAACGCACAAATCAAATTCGTACTGGAAATCAGAATCCAACGAGTTTTTACCCTTCTATTCCACACGAGATTTCGATTCTCTCGTTGAGCTCATCTTAGGACATGAATTAAATAAGCCCAATAAATGACATGAATCACATAGCACCAAGTTTGCCTATTTGAGTAATGAGTGTCATTTGTCCTAACATACTTAAGAGTCATTTAGATGAGTTTATGGCTTTTGACTTATAAGCCAAAATTCATAAGTGGGCTTTTGACTTATAAGCCAAAATTCATAAGTTAGAAATTCTAGCTTATGACTTTTGGCTTACTTTGTTATTTTGGTTTTAAAATAAGTGTTTAAAAATAATTTTTTATTTTACTCAAACACTATAAAAATGCTTAAAATCTATTTTGGCTTTAAAGCACTTAAAATAAGCCAACCCAAACAAGCTCTAAGCATTTTGTGTTTCTCATAATTCAAATAATTAAGGGAACATTTACATATATTTTTCTTGCATTTAATGACCAAATTTACAATTTATAGTTTTCGTGTAGTCCTAATATCTACGAGGTTAAATTTATTAGTTTTAAAAAGGTTAAAATTAATGTCATTTACATATATTCTTCTTGCATTTTAATGACAAAAAATTACAATTTATAGATGTCGTGTAATTGTATATCTAAATCTATATCTATATCTATATCTATATCTATATCTATATATTATTAAAAGCAAAAGAAAAAAACATCATATTAAGCCAAGTGGCAATATCACAAAAAGTCATGTGGCACTATTAAGACAAAATAATCTACTTTTCTAACAAAAAAAAATTCTGAATTTTAAAAGGTAATTAGTGTTGGAGTTATTAGTCATTTCTATTGTTCTTTTATTCCAAATAATGCATAGTCAAAGAATTCTTCTCTCTTTCTTGACTCTAGTGAAAAACACTTTGTACCACGTTGGTGTGAAAAACTTTTTTTTTTTATATTGAAATGTGTTTTATTGGATTGTAAATGGACTAGAACAAGAGATGAATCTCACGCACATGATAGTTGGACTTCGTAGGCAAATAGGTCTATTCCCCTCACCCCCACCCCCTCCTGAGGTACACGTGAGGGCTAATTCAATTTTGGTTTTGCAAAATATTATTTTGCTATTTTTTAGATTACCCAAAATTGTCTAAATTCATGCTTCCGGATTAAAGTTCGGGCGTAGCTCTCCCACTCTGGAGTCAGTTGTTATTTGTCAAGACTTATTCTTCCGGAACCGTAATTGTCCCGGTATCGGTCAAAGCTCATTACTTCATAATTAATTATTGCAACGGTCGACTTATTGACCGTTTTAATTTCTTGAACGTTATGAGATGTTACAAATATCTTTCATTATTCTCTGAACGTTAGAGACGTTTTAGATTTCAATATTCACTACCGAGATCTTGACATCTACCTATATATAGAGGTAGAAATCTCAATTGTTGTGACATAGAAAAATATATCTTCTTCTTCAGAGATCTTTTTCCTCCTTCAGTTTCTGGGCAAAATACTTTGTGCAAACTCCAAACTTTCAGGCACTAGTGCAAGTGTCCGAAAGTGTTGTGGAACCTTGGGGAGCAACCGGGCTAAACGATTTGCATCGGAATTGGTCCAAAATCGCTCTCAAGGCAGTGGCTTGCCACGACACAGCTGTGAATCGATAAGTTGTTCTTTACTGTTTTATTTGTTATTTATCAATATTGTCCCATATTTTACTAACAATTTGAAAGCTATTTTATACAGTATTGATAAGATGGTTGTTTCTTTGAACAAACCTCTTCCAGATTTATCAAAATTTGAGCCTTTGGACAAAAATAATTTTAAACATTGGTCTCAAAAACTTTTAATTTTCTTAGAACAATTAGAAGTTGATTATGTTCTATTTGACGAATCAACTATTGTTAATAATGTTTCTAACAATACTGGTAGTTCTGTTGCTACTGGTAGAACAACTGCTAGTTGCAATAGTACTACTGCTACCAATAGTACTACTGCTACAATGATTGTTGATGATAACGTTAAAAGGAAATTTGAAAAGGATACAAAACTATTAGAGATCATTTGCTTAACCATATGACTAACCCTTTGTTTGATTTATTTGTTACTAATAAATTTGCTAAGGAAATTTGAGACAGTATGAAAAAGAAATATGGTGTTGATGATGCAGGAAAAAATAAGTTCGTTGTTGGCCAATGAATTAAGTTCCAAATGATTGACGTCATAAGCCAATCATGGAACATGTTCACGAGTATGAGAACTTGACTGTTGATGTTCTCACCGAAGGCATAAAAATGTGTGAGATTTTTCAGGTCAATGTTCTACTTGAAAATCTTCCACCGTCTTGGAGTGATTACCGAAACCAACTGAAGCATAAGAAGAAAAACTTGACTTTTCAGGAACTGATCAGTCATATAAGGACCGAAGAGACAAACTGTCTCAAAGATAAGATGGAAGTTCTTTCTCTTAATTCTACTAAAGCTAACCTTATGAAAACTTTTGATATTGTTGTAAAAGACAGGTTTAAAGGCAAATAGAAGAAAGTCCAAAAAAAGAAAATGGAAAGAAGAAGAATCACGTCAACAAGCCGGAGAGCCAAATTCATAAGTTAAAGGGACCTTGTTTCGTTTGTGGGAAAATTGGACACAGGGTTGCCCAGTGCTATCAAAGACAAGGGCAAAACTTAAAGCCGAGAGGACAAGGTGCTGCCTAAGCTAATATTGCTACCAGAAATGAAGTAATTGATACGGTAGTTGTAGAGGCAAATCTGGTGGCTAACAATGCAGATTGGGTGCTGGACACATGCGCTTCAAAGCATCTTTGCGCAAATAAGGAGTTGTTTCATACCTTTGAGGAGTTCACTGATGGCGAGTATGGCTACATGGATAACTCCACTACTGTTGAAGTTATGGGTATAGGAAAAGTTCTCCTTAAGTTAACTTCTAAAAAAACTTTAGCATTGAACAATGGTTTGTATGTACCTTCCCTTAGTAGAAACTTAATTTTCGGAGCACTTCTTAACAAAGTCGGTCTTAAACTTATTTTTGAAGCTGATAAAATAATTATTTCTCGTGGAGGAGACTTTGTTGGGAAGGAATATCTTAGTAGAGGTCTATTTGTACTGAACATTATTCAAGAGACTATCAATAACAATGTTTTCAATTCTGCTTATATTGTTGAGTCTGTTGATTTATGACATGATAGACTAGGTCATGTTAATATTGCTTCTACTAATAGACTTAGAAAAATGGAATTAATTCTTGCGATAAAAATTGATGAATTTTCGAAGTGTCCTGTGTGTGTAGAAGTAAAGCATGCTAAGAAACCATTTAAATATGTTACTAGTAGAAAAACAGAATTGCTTGAACTAGTACATTCAGACTTAGCTGATTTCGAGAACACTGTTAGTAAAGGTGGAAACAAGTATTATATTACTGTTGTTGATGACTTCTCTAGATACACTAAGATATATCTCCTTAAGTCTAAAGATGAGGTTGAAGGCATATTTTTGAAATTCAAAGCTGAAGTAGAAAATCAGTTAGACAGAAAAATCAAGAGACTTAGATCTGATAGGGGTGGTGAATATAGTACTAATACTCTAGAGGCCTTTTGTGAGCAAAATGGTATAATACATGAGGTTATTGCTCCTTATATTCCCCAACAAAATGGTGTAGCTGGACGTAAAAATAGAACCCTTAAGAAAATGGTGAACTCTATGCTTTTGTGTTTGGATTTATTTGACAATATGTGGGGAGAAGCTATTTTGACTGCATGTTATATCCTTAATAGGGTCCCTCAAAAGAAGTTAGACAAGACTCCATATGAATTATGAAAAGGGTTCTCCCCTAACTTGAAATTTCTGAAAGTGCGGGGGTGTTTGGCTAAGGTTGATTTATCTGACTTTAAAAGGGTAAATGTAGGATCTAAGACTTTTGACATTATTTTTATTGGTTATGCTCAAAATAGTGTTGCTTATAGATTTATGTGTTTGAATGATTATTCTATTTGTGAATCTAGAGATGTAGAATTTTTTGAGCATGTTTTTCCTTTAAAAATTAATGTGTCTAGTTATATGCAAAATAATGCTTCTACATTTGTGTCTGTTAATTCTCATGTTGTGCCTTCTTCTAATGTTGTTAATAATGAACATGAAGTTGAACTTAGAAAGAATAAAAGAGGTAAAATTGAGACTAGCTTTGGTCCTGATTTTATTACTGCGTTTTTTTATTGAGAATTGTGATATTAATGTTTTAAATGATGAATTAGTGTTTATTTGTTTAATGGAAGAAGACCCTAAGACTTATGATGAAGCAATGAAGTCAATAGATGCTATGTTTTGAAAATAAGCCATTAAAAGTGAATTAGATTCTATAATTTCTAATCATACTTGAGACATGTATGATTTACCTAAAAGTTCTAAATCCATAAGTGGCAAGTGGATATTTAAGAAGAAATTGAGACCTGGTGGTACAATTGATAAATATAAGGATATACTTGTGATTAGGGATTTTAACCAATAGAAAGGTGTTGATTACTTTGATTCTTATTCTCCTGTAAACTATTATTGCCTTAGCCGCTATTCCTAGTTTAGTGGTACACCAAATGGATGTTAAAATAATTTTTTAAATGATAATTTAGAAGAAGAGATCTATATGACTCAACCTGAGGGTTTTGTGGTCCCAGAACAGGAAGATAAAATATGTAAGTTGAGAAAGTCCTTATATGTTTTAATACATGCACCTAAGCAGGGGTATGAAAAATTTAACAACACATTAGTGGATGATGGTTTTGTTGTTAATGCTTCAGATACCTGTGTTTATTCCAAAATGATATGATCAAGTCGTGTGATTATATATTTATATGTAGATGACATGTTAATCTTTGGTCCTAATGTGAATGTTGTAAATGAGACTTTTTGTCTTCTAAATTTGAAATGAAAGACCTTGGAGAAGCAGATGTGATTTTAGGAGTTAAAATCAAAATAATTGTTAATGGTTTTTCTTTGTGTCAGTCTCATTACATTGAGAAGATGTTGAAAAAGACTGATTGTTTTGATGTTGCTCCAGTGAGAAATCCTTATGATCCTAACATACACTTGAGAAAGAATAAAGAAGATAGTATTTCACAAACTAAATATGCTAAAATAATTGGGAGTGTAATATTTCTCGTGAACTATACTCGACATGATATTTCTTATGTTGTTAGTAGATTGAGTAGATATACACATAGTCCTAGTAGCGAACATTGGACTGCTCTTCATCACCTGTTAAGGTATTTGAGAGGTACTATAGATTGGTGTTTGCATTATAATAAATTTCCTCATGTTTTGGAAGATTTTTGTAATGCAAACTGGATAAATGACAATGATGAAGTTAGCTCCACCAGTGGTTATGTATTTACTTTGGGTGCAGGTTCTATTTCGTGAAAGTCTTCCAAATAGACTTGTATTGCATGTTCTACCATGAAATCAGAGTTTATTGCTCTTGAGTTGGCAGGGCAAAAAACTGAGTGGTTGAGAAACATTTTGGTAGATGTGCCATTGTGGGGAATACGAGCTTCTCCAGTATCCTTACACTATGATTCACAGGCAACAATTGTTATTGCAAAGAACATTGTATACAATGGAAAAATAAGACATATTTGCATCAGACATTGTGTGGTTAAACAATTGTTGAAGTATGGTGTTATTTCCCTTGAATATATAAGGTCTGAAAGAAATTTAGCGGATTCTTTAACCAAGTGTTTAGTAAGGAGGATGATCCTTGAAACGTCGAGAAGGATGGGGCTAAAGCCTATAGATTAAGGTAATACGATGGATACCCATTTGTGATCAAACGAAGCCATATAGGCCATCAATATACACTACATTTTCTATCTCTATGATGTGTGATAGTGTTTCGTAAGATTTAGTTTTACTCTTAATACATAGACCGTAGTGGGGGTGCGTTTGAGATGCACTTGATGAATTTACTTGAGTTTTACTCTTAATGATTCTATAACCTTAAGGTGGTCTATGAGATAGACTTGATGAAATTACCTATGTGAGTGTAAAGGTGTGATCGCCTTTTATGAAAGACTTAGGCCATCTTTCTATAACGCTCATTAGACCCAAGGTGTGTGTGCATGATCATAAAACACATTCGTTAGTATCACGGAGTTTGCATAATTTAAAGGATATAGTATGTGTTGTGGGGGTCTCAACGTATTTCCAATTAATTCAAGAGTACTTTAGTTTTTAGATATTTGTTGTTGCCTCATTTCACTACGTGTTAATTCAATCAAAATATATCAACACTTAGGTACAATTTCCTTCCTTTTGCCCACAATTCATTCATATTCTTCACCTTTACGTTAGTGGGGGATTATTGGAGTTATTATTCATTTTTATTGTTCTTTTATTTCAAATAATTCAAAGCCAAAGAATCATTCTCTCTTTCTTGACTCTAGTGAAAAGAACTTTGTACCACATTGGTGGTGGAAATACATTTCTTCTTTCTTATATTGAAATGTACTTTATTGGGTTGTAAATGGACTAGAGCAAGAGAGGGCCCTGAAATTTTCAAATTGTGTTTTGATAAAGTTATGAAACTCAAGAAACTTGGTATGGACTTCAGACTTGAACTTTAGAGGGTAAATCCATATAAAGTGCGAAAAGTCATCTAACAACACAAGATAAAATTTATGACCCATTGAACTAATAACAGGAGATGTCCACAAATCTGCATGAACAATATCAAACGGAGAAAACGTAACACTTAAAGAAGACTGAAAAGGAAGGCGAACGTGTTTTCCTAGAGGGCAAGACAAATATTGTTGGGCAGGTTTCCCACTAGAACAATGATATAAATTATTGTTCCGAAAAAAATTAAAAATAGGGGCTCCGGGATGTCCAAGTCTATTGTGTCAAGTAGACGGAGAGATTGTTGCTAAGGCTGTGGGAGAAGTGACACTGGCAGCGGACATTGATAGGAAAGGATAGAGGTCACATTCACTATTGCATCATGTAAGGAGTTTCCTGGTACGTAGGTTCATTACATAAAACCCAAACGGGTCAAAGTTAATTGAGATGGAATTATCTATAGCAAATTTCCGAGCGGAAATTAGGTTCTTGATAATGTGTGGAGGCATAGGGAACGTTATTTAGGGTGAAGTGGGGATGCGGTGGTGGGGTGAGAGTGTGGCCAAAACCTTGAATTGAAATGCAGTGGTGTTTCCAACCAGAATGGATTGTGGAGTATTTAAAGTACGCAGTTGATAAAAATTACCAGAATTGCTGGTGAGGTGAGACGCGGCGCCCGTATCCATATATCAAGCATTATCGAACTTCCGAGGAGTCAACGTGCTGAAAGACTGACCCAAACTGGATTGTGGAAGGCCTGGAGCGGACTGCTGGGCTCCGGGATAGTGGGCCGAAAGGTTGTACCTATTGTTGGTGCGCCCAGACTGTTGGGCCACTGATAAGCTGCGTGCATTAGGGCCTGATGGCTGAGGCCAGCGGTGTTGAGCCCAGGCTGCTGGGCCGATTAAGTAACCAATTGGACATGTGGGCTGCAGGCTCTGAGGAGCTGCTGGAGGCCCAGGCCCGTTGTGTGTGCCCATTGCTGCCAGAAAATCCACCATGAGTGGTGTCCGCCATAGGTTCTGCCGAAAAAAAAAACTTTGGGGGGGGGGGGGGGTCGCGCTGTGGCCGACGTGGATGGGAGGCAGAATTGGCCATATATGAGGTGTATATCGGCTTTAGGGAGGGTATATATGCGGCGTTTCAGAAAGTATATGAAGTGTATATCGGCTTCAAGAAGCTGTATACCAGTAGTATACAGCCTGTTGGAGATTTATTAGAGGGAAGAGGACCGTATATTGGTGATACACCAGAGGTATACTAGGCCGTGGAGGTCTAGTTTGCTATATACGAGGTGTATATCGGTGGTATACCAGTGGTATTTAGCGCCGAAAAAATAGAAGGGGAAAGGCGGCCGATTTAAGGGTTTAGGGTAGAATTTTGGCCCCCTGGGGAGCCTTTTTCATTAATACAAAATATATATAGGTGTACAATGTGGAATCCTTATACAACAAGGGATCCTAATTCTACCATAATTATATAACACTAAATATGGTAAATATAAACATGATACACTTGCTAATAGTAACGCTACTCCAATAACAAGTATATCCGTTCTATTCTGGGAAGAAGTAGTCCAAAACCTTAAATATAATGAGAGTATTAAATTCCTTAAGAATGCATTAAATTATGTGGACCCGAATGTTTAATTAATATTTCTGGTTTTCTCATTTAATTAGTTATTTTCAAATTATTCCGTATATTATGATTTATTATTTTGTACACATATTACTAATAGAGAATCAATCAAATGAAATTAAGCTACCATCTTTAATGATCAAAGAAGAATATTATCCGACTGCTCATAATTATGATATACTAACAGAAAGGCCCATTCTATGAAGCTGTTTGGACATGATTTGAAATTATGATTTGAAGTTAAAGTTTTGTTTGAACATGCAATTTAAATATCTTAAGTTGTATTTTTTCTCATTGACATAAAAACCCACAAGTTGTGAAAATCATCAAAACTTTCCTAATTCTTATGCAATTTTAACAAATGAGCAAGTCATAGTTCATAACAAAATTAATACGCAGCTAGAAGGCCTTTCTAAAAAATACAACATTAATTGATCGAACTTTAGTTCAATTAAAAGGAAAATTGAACATGAATAGTAGTGTAACTACTCTTTAATATAATCATCCCACATGATATGGACAATCTTTTCACATCGAGCATGCATTTCCTGATCAGATGACTGAGAAGACGAAGCTACGTTGTTACTTTGAGCCAGTTGTTGGTCAATATCATTAGCAACCGTATCATCATGTCCATATTTCGTGATTATTTCATCACTCCTTTGATATTTTTGCAAAATATTTTGTAAATGGTTGGTAACAGTAGTTTGTTCTATTAGTCTTTGGTGTGGACTATTATTTACTCGTTGCTTAAGGAGTTGAGTCCCAACATTTTTTTTTTTACTATTTACTTTGGAATTTTAAGTGGTGCTGGGAAGGAATTGAGTCCCAATGAAAAAAAAAAAATCATCTTGAACAATTATGCCCACTACGATTTAAAATTGATCAATTGATATATATCTACTAACTTTTATATTTTTTTACAAAATATAAACTTATGGGTTAAGTTTTATATTTAAAAAAAATTGAAATCATGATTTAAAATTCCAAATAACACCTTTTTTTGGATAATTTGAAATTTCAAATCATGAAGTTGAAGTTAAAAATATATCTAAATTGCATGAACAAATGATAATTTAAAACTAAATTATGAAATTATTATTTGAAATCGCATGGCCAAACTCCTACTATATATGCTTTTCCTCCCGCAAGTTTTAATTGCATGATATTTTTATTCTCAAATGTGTCACCTATTACAACATCATTTTGTCAGTCAGAGGTCATGCCAGGACCATTTTGGCCCTACTGAAATTTGAAATATATGCACAAAATTTATATAACAATATCTTTAGACAAATAAAATTTCTAAAAGGTAGTTTGCATATTGTCGCTTTGGTTCATTTCTGATTCCGCCCTGAATTACTTGGTTTTGGTAAATCTTCTTCTCCTGTATTTCTACCAAAAATAAAAAATTAAATAGTACTACTCCGGTTCATAATAAGAGTCCAGTACACTTAGCTCCGTTAATGTTCAACGGAGTAATGACTTCAAGCCAAGTGTATAAGAGAAGTATTAATGGTTTGGATTATTCTGTTTGATATTCATTCAATTTTTAATTATATTTTAAATAAAAATAAGTTTTAAAATCCTATATAAAATAAAATACTCCTTCAATTTTATTTTAATTGTTTCATACACTAAATTATGTTATAAGAAATGAAAAAAGTGACTGAATACACATAATTTATATATTTACATCAATATTTGCAGAAGGGAAAAAATTATATAAAGGAATTTATGTAAGAGAACAAGATTAAATCCACATGATTTGGAGAAAAAATATATTGTTAAATCATCGAAAATTCAGATGGAGACATTACAAGAGAGCAAACAAACACTTGTGGAGACAAAATCAGAAGCTCGAAGATTATGAACAAAATGAAAGTAAGAAGTAAGCTTAAATGCATATTTTGTATATAAAAAATCAAATTTTCTTGTTCCTTTTTGCGAACATTGATGTGAATATATAAATTTTTTATATCCACCATTTCTTTTAAATCTCTTAAAATATTATTTAGTGTGTCAAAAACAAGTAAAGATAATACTTAAGGAGTATTTATACATAAATGCCTTGGTTCTTAGAAGTTATTTTTCTTAAAAATAAAATAAATTTGAATGAATACCTGACTAAATGATCAAAGCCATTAATACTTCTCTTATACACGTAGCTTGAATCCACTACTTCATTGAACATTAATGGAGTAGATCCTTTCCCCACTTACATAATCAAGAAGAAATTAATTATTTTTTTCACATTTATTCTTATTTAGATAAGTGAGATTTTGTATAATCAAGAACTATAGTATATAAGTAGTATTTAATTAAGAGTATTTTATTATAATTTTTTAGAAGTTAGTATTTTTTCTTAAGAAATATGCTAAGCTAGCGTTTAATAATAGATTCCCAGAAAAAAATTGATTTGAGTGAATTTTTCAAAGTTTGAAAATGTGTTTGGCCATAGTTTTTCAAAACATATTTTATACCCATAAATTCTAAATACTATCAAGAATACCCAATCATACCAAACATATATACATATATATTTGCTAATTTAAAATTATTTTTTATATTTAAATTTGTTTTTGAATTTGATTTCAGTACTCTTATTTTACTAATTTTGTAAATTTCTTGTTGAATGCATCTCAATTTGTGTCGTACTATTTTCTGCATTTCAATTTGTTCAAATGGAAGACGTCTTTGGATATGGAGACTCCATAAGTAGTTATTGGACATTACATGCCATGACGTAAATTTTGGAATTAATCAATAATGATTGCTTAGAAGATATCTTCAAGCTTTCAAATAATTTTTACGTTTTGAAGTATTCTTGCTAAATGGGGAAAATATGGTAGATACAGATTTGTTGGGTCATAATAAATGGAGGTTTTTTGTTTGTTTGTAAAACACAAAAAATTGAGGTAATTTTTAAAAGGTACTGGATAGATCTTGGCCTCAAAACAGGTTTTAGCAAGAATTGTGATTTGAAGATTTGTTTTCAAAATCTGTCAGTTTTTTATGGCCAAACAAAAAACTGAAAAATATATCAAAACTATGCTACCCACGGATAAAAAAGAGTGTTTACTTAGCCTTTTACACACCCCTTAAGAAAATATTAACTTTTAGACAAAAATAAATAATTTGATTAAAATGCCCCTAATTGAATAAGTATTGAAATTTAGTTACCTAACACTTAATAAGGGTAAATATATAAAAGTAAAGTTAATTATTTTTTAATTTAATAAATAGACACTCTTTTTAATTCTAAAAATAAAGACTAATTAAACACTCTTTTCGAAAGAATTATAAAATCCATAGCCAAACGAGAGCTAAAGCTGAAGTGAACACTCAATTTGAATTAGAGGGAGTAATATTATCAGTACTATTCAGAAATCATGAGATTCCTGTCTTGGTTCTGTTGTACGATGCTTTAATACCTTAATTAAACATCATAGGAGTACTAATGACTAATGAGAATTGTTTATTAACATTACCCAATCATGGCACGTGAAATTTTATGAAATCCACCGTGTCAAAAAAATTAAAAAATCGTAACTCCGCACTCCACCATAACACCGCGTTTGTGTGTTTCCTTCGGTCCTACATCTGACGGACTGCATTTTACCACTCATTTTCTCTCTTCCTCTTTCCTTCCTCTTCCTCCCATCCAAAAAAAGAAAAAATTCCACCAAACAACTCTTCCCCGCAAAAACCTTAATCCCAATTTCTGCAATTTAGCTAGTAGTAATAATAACACAATGGATGCAACATAAACATGCTTAACTTAACTTCAATGTGATCCGATACGTTAGTGCTCGTCGCATCAGTAACAC
This sequence comes from Anisodus tanguticus, assembly GCA_034509755.1. Classification (NCBI taxonomy): domain Eukaryota; kingdom Viridiplantae; phylum Streptophyta; class Magnoliopsida; order Solanales; family Solanaceae; genus Anisodus; species Anisodus tanguticus. The sequence continues at coordinate 23,752,429 of CM067544.1, read as the reverse complement.
TCCAACAACAACAGTAATAACAATATATCTGGTGTGTTAGTAGTCCACAAGGGATGCAATATCTATTCGTTTGAATTCGGCGTGTTAATGCTGGTATGATCGCATTCTAACGAGTAATACTCTCCAATTTCTGCTAATACATGGATCGCGCTGAAAGTGGCAATGCATCGATTGCCAGGAATTTTTGCTCATAAGAAGCGCGTGGACTCTACGCAAAAGCGTGCCGGTTCCGGTTCCGGTTCCTCCGTTAAGTCCAAGCCGAGGCTCGAACGCTTGAACGCACGGAAGAACTTCGACTACGAACCTTCTATGATCGAGTTTAACGGTGATAAGAGCTTTCGAATCGAAGGTAAAGATGGTGAGTTTGATGAATTTTTCGAGAAGTTAGGGTTTTCTGGTCCTGATGATTTTGCTATCCCTGCTGATGAATGGGATGCTATGATTGTTCGTTCCTCCTTGGATAATAATAATAATAATAATAATCATGTAATTGATGATGTTACTAGTAATAACAAAAGTAAGGATAATATTTTTGGATATTCTGATAGTAGTAAAGCTAGTAGTGATGTAATTAAGCTGCAAATTCAGTCGGTTAAGTTAAATGACGTGATTACTGATGTGTCTGCAATCAATAGTAAAGCAAACGGAGTTGTTTCGAATGGATATGAACCTGTAAGCTTACTTGGATGTGGTGGTGGTGGTGGAGGGATTAGGGGTTTAAGGCCGTCTTTTTTGGCTCCTCCACCGGTTATGTCGCTGCCAATAGTTGATGATTCATGCTCTATGTGGGATATATTTAGGGCATTTGGCCCGGAGGATCATAGGGAGTCGGGAATCGTGGGTCTTTGTGGATCTGAGGTTGTTAATGGTGACGAAGAATGTGTTAAGAATGGGAGAATAGGAGAGAGTAGCTTACTCTCAGTCTCCAGTTCGTTCACCAATACTTCAAATGACGACGACTCTTCCAGCAGCACGACAGAGCGTACGTCAATCATCTCACCGAATGGGAGATTCACACGCTTCATTACGCGATGGGACAAGGGTGGTCTCCTAGGACGTGGATCATTTGGATCCGTATATGAAGGAATTTCAAAGTAAGCCCCATGCTTTTATGACTCATTTTCATTTTCTTTTTTGCTTTCCAATTTTGAGCATGATGGGTTCTTTATATGGTGGATCAAATTATTTATTTCAGCTAGTTTTCTTGGCTGTGATTTTGGTGCAAAAATATTTATTACCTCGAAATTAATAGACCAGGAGACAGATTTGGTAGACTCCATTTATATTGAAGGAAAGCACATCCGTCTGTTTGAAAGCGGGAATACTAAATATAGCTTCAAGGAATGAAGGTTTATGTAGTATTTGATGTATTGTATACCACAAGATGTTATTTGTGATTCTAATTCGTAAGGAAATTTGGTAATTGAGGCTCTTAGCTATTTAACATAAACCAATGTGGGGTGGGGTATAAGAAACTTTATCTTTCAAAAAAATAATCAATTATTAAGAAAATAGCTACTTGACATTTAGTGTTGAATAGGTATTGTATGAAGATACATCGTAATTTAAGGTTGCCTACAGTTAAGAGCACACTCTTAAACAAAGGTAAGTATATTTGTGACTACTTGACTAGACTCGAGATATAATATGTTGGTTAACCCGACTATAGTAGAAAATTTAATGGCTAATAGGAAAATTTGTCTTTTCCTCTGCTGCAATAATGATTTATTGATGAGTCCAACTTGTTGGATTTTTTGATAGATAAGTGTAAGCGTTTATTGATAGGAAGTAAGCACTATGAAATACTACAGAAGCATTACAGATTGTGCAAAGCACTGAGCATGTCTAGAATGACATTTACATCATTTACAACAGTCAGGCTGCGCTAAAATGATATTGGAATATTCACCCAGAACAAAAAGGAAACGAAAGATTGATATGTACTTCATAAAATCATAGTTTTTGGGCGTACTCAATTTGGACCTTTTCTCTAATTTCTACCAGTTTTAAGGTCTTTCTAATGTTTATATCTTTTAGAATTTTAGATTTGCTAATCCTTTCCTGCTTTCACAGTTTTTTATTGGAAAGTAACCTTCTGTGTTCACATTGCTGCAGCGATGGTTTCTTTTTTGCTGTGAAGGAAGTGTCATTACTTGATCAAGGCGATGGGGGAAGGCAAAGTCTACACCAACTTGAACAGGTGGGTACAATATTTTTGATGGGGTTGGAACTTATCAAAAACTATTTATTTGTGCTGGAATTTGGAGACACTTCCAGTAAAAAATAATAGAAGTGGGAACAAAGAAGAGGTATTTCGATTAGAAATGGACATTCCTTTTATAAGATCTATGAAATAAGTTTGAATGATGAACAAAGCTACTATTATGTGCATATGAAATTGTCATTGTTTGGAAAATTGTCGTTATATTCCTAGATTCTCATGCTTCTTTCATTGTGTTTCTTGGTGGCCTATGTTCTACTTTTAGTGGCATATTCACTGATTTGCATTTGTTTCTTTTTCATCTGTCTTGTTCTTGTTTAGGAGATTGAACTTCTAAGTCAGTTTGAACACGAGAACATAGTCCGATATTATGGAACCGACAAGGTAATGCCTTCTCGATTTTGTTCTTCTGCTTGCTTCCATAAATGGCTCCTCAGAGAGGAACTGTTTTCTAATTCTTTCCCTGTGAATGATTACTTTTTCTTTTTTCACATAAAAGCCTTTGGTCTGAAGAGTGCAATTATTCACATATGTTGATCCTATATGCAGAAATGCTTTTACCTAGCCAACCTTTTTCCCTCTTTAATCTGTATGTCTCACTTTCCACTTTTGGCAGCTTAAATGTAAACACTGTCTTAGTTTTTTTCCCCACCTTTTAAATTTGTTTATTTACTGTCTCGTGTCTTTCCTTTCAAAATTCACTTCAGCTGTCACGTTTTTCGATACCATGACTAAATTGGATAAGCCAACTGTCTTAATACTTCAATCTCTTTTGCTTTTGTCTAGCAATCTTTTCTCTGGAACTCTTGGTTAAATTTTTTGCAGAATGAGTAAACCTTACCTTATCATTTTTTTTTTCCTTTTTGGCAGAATGATTCAAAATTGTACATCTTTCTTGAGCTAGTTACACAAGGATCTCTGTTGAATCTTTATCAGAAATATCATCTTCGAGATTCGCAAGTATCCGCCTACACAAGGCAGATTTTACATGGTTTGAAGTATTTGCATGACCAAAATGTGGTTCACAGGTGACAAATCAGAGCAACAAATGTCTGCTATCTATACTGCTTTTTTTTATACGTATTAGATCTCTTTTACCAATTTTGGTTGGTTTTGTTCATGTCTTGTGTTTATTATCGTGATACACTGGAGACGAATTCAGGAGTTGAGCCTATGTCCGTTTTGAATAAGGTTATAAGTTGTTTGCAGATTGTTGCAAGTTAATGACACTTAAATGAATCATTTGGATTCAGTAAATGTTTCATTTATTGATCAATAAATTAAACATTTGAATTCAGTAATGGCAATTTATTTTATTGACCGTGGTTGATCACTGTTCTCATCTGTTTTCATAGACTCTAGAATATCTTTATGAACTGTTTCTCGTCTGTTTTGCTTTCAAAGTTTAGGAAGATGAGGAATTATAAGGTCAAATGATCTAGGAACTCGAGCATACTCATGCTAGCGTGTGATTAATTTGTACTTATAAAGAAAAGGCATCTGAATTGTGAATTGTGAAAGATGGTTGAGAAGGTGGTCCTTTAAACAAAATTTACGTGTCAAGGATCTATATGAAAATTTATTTATTAAAAGAAGGATTTACATGAAAATTTGTCTTCCATTATAGCCTTAAGTTCGTACGTTTTTATTTTCTTGTTTGAAGTTGAAAGTGGCGGCCCCCAAATCTTTGAAAATGTCTGCACAATAACATAAGTTAATTCTTGTAGGTTTCTGATATTTTTTTTTTATAGAGATATTAAATGCGCTAATATATTGGTGGATTCTAACGGATCAGTCAAGCTTGCTGATTTTGGCCTTGCAAAGGTTGTAATTTCATCTCGTACTTGTCCTTTATTTTGTCTTTCTCAGTCTGGTGCTTTTATTGTCTTGCACACTTCCAGGAGTTTTAATCCTTTTTTTATGTGACAATTTCTGATAAGCGGATTCATACAACATGCAGGCTACTAAGTTGAATGATGCCAAGTCTTTCAAGGGTACTGCACTCTGGATGGCTCCTGAGGTAAGCTTGATCTGTCTTTTGACGATTAACAGGAAGTTGGCTAATCTAAATATATTTGTAATATTGAAAATCACTTGAGGGGCTTTTTTTGGAGTTATTATGAAAACATCAATTTTGGTGCATTTTCACAACTTATTTAACGGGAAATCAAATCTTTTAAGTGTTCTAAAATATAGTTGCCGAGTGCATTAAAGTGTTTGGGGGTTCTTGCATACTTGCTTCTTAGCAATTATCAATCAGCATGAAGAAATAGATACTAATTCTATTTTGTGAAAACATGTACTTGCGATGCACAACAAGAGTCTCGTGTTCTCATGCTTGCTTCTTAGCAATCACCAATCAGCTTTGAGAAATGGAATTTAGTACTCTTTGAAAGAACCTGCATTTGGCGTACACACTAAGAGTTTGTGGTCTTTTAAATGGCTTATAGTGTTAACTTTTTCACATGGTGGACTGTTAAAATATGAATTTTTGTGGTACCTCTAGATATTATCATCCTTAGGCAGATACGGAAAATGGCTAATTGACATGGTTGCTCAGTCAGCCAATATGTAAATGATCTGTGTGTCAAGCTGCTAGCCAGAGATACTTGTTTGGTTTGTTTCTTGCAGTTTCAAAAGTGTAAAACCAAGTTATTGTATAGCAGCTGCTAGCCTATGCCTCATGCTCCACACCTATGATCTCATATCTAGTGTGGGAAATTTTGTCTCCTCCATTGTTAAAGATTGAACATCTTTGGTAAGTTCAATCTGAACGTAGGCGATGCAATTTCTTAGTGGGGTGTGGATGTAGGTGCTAGAGATGGTTCACATTGCACATGTAGATCTTAGGTTTGCATGACTGTTAATTTTTACTGTCAGCTACTCAGCTTGCTTATTTTACCTTCATATCAATTTGATTGGCCTATATCTAAATACTAGATGTAACAGTTCGTTGGTCTTGTCCTCCAGAATCCAAGAATTTAAGCCCAAATAGCTTTCTAGCAGCTTGAATTCTCAATTCTTTACTTCTACAAGCAAATTGAAATAACTTGTCTATTTATTCTTTGAGTTTGAGGTTGCAGAATGAATTCATCACTAATCGCTGTTCTTTTTTGGTTCATGTGTATCCAAATAAGGAAGTCATAGGAGTATTTCTGGGTGAAGCTATTGCACTTATATTACCAATATGTCATATATATGGTAGGCATTCAAATCTCTAGATAGTTGTGCAAGTTTTTTTAAGTGCACTGTTGCAGAATCTTGTTTACCACATATATTTGTAGTTATGGGTTGTTACACATCCACTAATTTTACCTAGGACATGACCTTAGATGGGAGGTTATGGAGGATACATATTAGGGTAGTAGGTAGTTGTGCGTTGTCCTACTTAGTTGTTCATACTAGTAGTCATAGTAGTACTCTTATAGCTTCTTGTCCTTCGAGTTTTGCTACTTTCTGTTGTTTCTTGTACTTCGATTATCGTATTAATCTGTGGTAGTCATTGTTTCTTTTTTTCATACTGCTTTATCGTGCTTTTATAGTATTTTTCCATGATTGTTTGTACTGCTTTGAGTTGCTTGTCCTTGTGCCGAGGGTCTACCGGAAACAACCTCTCTACCTCCCAAGGTAGGGGTGAGGTCTGCGTACACTCTACCCTCCCGGACCCCACTTTGTGGGATTTCACTGGGTATGTTGTTTTATTTGAAAGTCAAGATTCTTCATGCAATCTATACTATTTTCACAGTAGAGTATCAAAAAGAAAGTACATTCTTTTCTTTCCACTCCATGAGTTTCAATTGGCAGTGGTTTCAGGTGCTCATTATTATGACCCATCTTTTATGTAGGTTGTGAACAGGAAGAACCAAGGTTATGGACCTGCAGCTGATATATGGAGCCTTGGATGCACCGTCCTAGAGATGCTTACTCGCAAGTTTCCTTACTCCCACTTAGATAATGTACGCACAGATGAACTTCATATTTTTTTCTTCATTAAATATTGATTGGTCAGACGTGCTCGTCAATGGTTTTGATTTCGTAACCTCCTAATCCTCCTAGAAGTAGCTTGTATGGTATTTGTGGTAAAATCTAGACAAGTATGAACTGTTATTGCTGAAATGGTACTGTTTCTGCCACATGAGGGTCTAGTACGCTATTCCTTAATCTGGTAGATCTAATTCATGCTAATATTAATTGCTTATAACTTTTTGAAATTTGATATCTAGTTATTCACTTTGATTGAACAATGTGCACAAGGTCTATTCTAGAAAGGATGATTGGAATGCTCTGTTGTTGAAACATCTAGGGTATAATTCAATACTCTATTAAGCTATCTAAACCAAATTATATTTGTACCTAAATGAAATGGCTATTGAAATGTGGAATTATCCATGCCTTTGACCTCTTGTATACTTTGGTCTTCTCTTTTCCCAGTTATTCTAAGGAGGAGAATTTTTGGAAGTGCGCACCATTAGTTGTAGATGTTTGGGATCTATATTCTCACACTAAATGTGTTTGTTTAGGCTAATGTGCTATGTTAAATGATCTTTCGCTAGTTATATTTGATTAATGGAAGAACACTGATTCAGATTTGAAACAGACACACACATATGTAAAATATATGTTATCAAAAGCATATATATTGATTGATGGAATTTCTTCTCTAAATTGATATAAAATGCTGATTGTTTTTTCGGACAAGAAATAAGATTCTAAGTCTTCAAGTTGGAAGTTACGTCATTATACATGAGAAATAGCTGTTTTCCTGTCAAATGCTATAAGTTTATGAAGATCACTTTTGTTATAATTCTTAATTCTTATTATGGTCAACTTAGAAAATGTTATCCTTGTGCAATTGGCTTTAACTTGTTTATAAAAAAGAAATAGAGGGTGGAGTTTTTTTTTTTTTTTTTTTTTTTTTTTTTTGGGGGGGGGGGGGGGGTTAAGATTTCTTTGATTTTACACCTTCTATGTGGAGATGCTGATGCGTGGAAGTTCACTATTTTTTGGAGAGTGACCATATATATTTTCTGTGGAACAGCAATGGCAGGTACTGTATAGGATTGGAAAGGGGGAACCTCCAGATGTCCCTAATACCCTTTCGATCGATGCACGAGATTTTATTAACCACTGTCTGCAAGTGGATCCAAGTGCTCGTCCAACTGCTTCTCAGCTCTTGGAGCACCCGTTTGTGAAACGAACACTTCCCTCTTCCTCAGGCTCAGCCTCTCCTCTCAATCTAGGCAAGAGGCTTTGAAACCTTGTTGTAAGTTCCAAATGTCACTTGGTCATCTATTTTTACTAAAATGATAGTCACTTGCTCAACTGTAGTGTTCAGAATTTCTAAATGCTACCATGTGCACCTTGATTCCTGCCATTGGTTCAGTTGAGTTAGCAAAAATTTCTGCCATCTAATTATAGAAATCTGTTTTAGTTAATTGACACAAATCATTTTAAGAGACATTACTTATTGTGTCACTTGAATCATTACAACAAGAAGTCAACAACTACACCTCAATCCTGAACAAGTTGGGATCTTGGTCAAAGCCGTCACCATCTTTAGGATAGCCTTTTCTTCATCAATCCTAGTACGATAACCATATCCCCCATGTACTTGGTCAAAGCAGTCACTATCTTTACCCACATAGAAATAAAACATCCCTCTGTGTCAAAATTTATAGTTTCTTTGTGGGTTATAAGGCATAAAATCAACTAGTTTTCAGATTATAGAGATTATTAAAACTTATAGAATTGATAAGCACTAAAAATTATGAACTAGTTCAAAGTGGAGAATTGAAATGTTTAAATTTATTTGAGGGAATCACAGTATACTGCTACTTAAGGTGAAACATTTTGGCTTTTTAGGGAGAAGCTAAAAAGATACCTCATTAATAATACATTTACTTATCAAAAAACTAGCTCATTAATGAAAATGCTGCTTTGAAAAAGAAAAGAAAAATCTAAAATTACTGATATTATCACAATCCCCTGAGATTTAGACAGGCCTTCCTACGAGGGCCTGAGTCTGGTGGGTGCATTAATTGATAGAACATTGGGCGAATCCAGATGGTAGGGCTTTGATTGTCAGATTTTGGTTCGCCCTGTCCAAGCATTGACTTGGGCCCTGTGGCCTGTGCAATAAGACCGGTTTGTGGGCTTTAGATAGGAGGATAATGTGTCAAGCTGGTTTTCCGATCCTCTGGGATTTAGCCCCTTTATTGGAAAGAACCTTTGATATTTAGTCTTTCATTGTGCTCCTCCTCCATTCCTAGTAATTTCCTTTCATAGCACATTCTGCATAGAGGTTTTGTGGTTAAACTTGCTACTTTCTCAAGTACGCTGACTCACGTGAAAGGGCACTTCAACTGACAAACATGATAACAATCCAATGGTATGGCTTCATGAGCAGTGAAGCGGGTGCAAACTTTGGAGACGGGGGTCCAAATCCGACCAAAACTAATTTCTTTTCATCTGTCTAAGTCTTGATGGACACCTGGCACAAGGTATCAAGTATTCAGTGGAATAGACGAGGGACATGTAAGCTGGCCCAAGCAAGACCAATATGAAGAAATAATAAAGAAAAACTGACGAACATGATAATGATGCTGCATTGAAAGTATATAGAACTCCTTGCCCTCTTGTCTTATCACGGCCACGATCTTGTCATACAGTCGTTTAAGAAACAGTCACCTTTCTACTATTTACATTTGGATGGACTTTGATGTTTACAATCTACTGTTCTCGCTAGACTTTATTAGTAGATCTAAGATATATTTTATATAATTTTTCCTGCAGCTCTTTCTTCCATTGGATCCTCAATTTTGGTGGGAAGTTATCTGGATGCGTCTCCCAGAATCCGTATTTGAACACTGAGTTCGGGTATTTGATTTTTTTGAAACCACATCGAGAGCTGTTTGCAGTCGTGGTCGATGCCTTTGCTGCAGTGTAATTTTGATCCCCCATCCCCTCGTTCTTTCCATCTTCCATACGTCTCTCTCCCACCCCACCATGCTAAGAAGAGGTCAGGTATTGTGGTGTATATGTAGTTCAATTCATAGTTGAGTGCTTGAGCCGGTATGGGATGTAAAGATAGATAACCCATTTGAAATGTATATATCACGAGAAGAGGCTCGGTTGTTGCTTTCTTCCTCTCTTTTCTTGTTTCTTTTCTTTTTAGTTATTTGTTCTGTTGTGTAGTAAAATCTAATGTATAACTTTGCATTTCAATTTTCTCGTATCAAGCTCTGGGCTAGCAGTAAAAGAAGCTGTGGACGACAGTCTTATAATTAGGTGGAAGATGGTAAGAATCTGCGAGTAAAATGTGCTTCTGTCTAAGTCAATCTCAAAAGCTAATCGATAGAAGTGAACTTGTCCAAGACCATCTAAGTAGGTAACAACACATTTCAACTGATATGGAACAATAAAATTCCTGCATGTCTAGAGTTGGATATATGGAGGGCGACTAAATAACATGGGTGACCAATATCAGGTAAATAAGAAACAAGAGCAAGCTTGGTTGATGTGAAGAAGATTAATAGACATCTGGACCATGGATAATATAATATAGGGGATAAAGGATCATCATCGGATAAATCAAGGACGGAGAAGAGTGACTCTGATATCAAGTGAACAAAATTAACAATGGGAGTTAAAAGTTGTTCAAGGCAATGTAAAGAGACGATAACACATTCTCTCAACTAGTATTTATATAGGTGTTTGGAGAAAGAATATGGGCGGGTTTCTAAGAAATGAATATAGTTCTAAATGATTTAGTAGAAGAATATAGTTCTAAATAATTTAACCAGTTATTGATGTAGCCGTCAAGGAGGAAGATGTCCAAAAGAACTGTGTGAGTGATTTCTTCGGATAATTGGCTCAGAAGCATCAAATTCCTTTGCACTTTTTAGACTTTTTGGAGAATTTGTTGTTTATCTGGGATGATGCACGTAACAAAAGTAAATTCATCGGAAAGCACCCGAACTTTGAAAATTCGAAGAAGAATTGTATCTGTGTTCGGTACTGCTATTATTTTAGATATATAATGAAAACAATTTATTTTTTATTTTAGGTTTATCAGTATGAACTATTTTTAAAATATTGTTATTTGGGAAGCAGTGATCAGGAAATTACTAAAATTTGAACTAGTTAACAGTAATATTGGGTTTGAATTGTGAGTGCTATTGGTTTCAAAATCTGACAGTTTAAGGCTGAATACATCGATAATTCATTAAAATTGTCCATTAAATTTAATTTAGACACTCAAGCTATGATCTATTTTAGTTAAACACCTGAATACATGATAGCACTGTTTCTATTGAACACTTCCGGCTCATATTTTAGAAAAGCATTTTTACATGTTCTTAAGCCATATTACATAGTAGCTAAGTTAATCACTTAAAATATTACTTTCTTTAATTATACACATTATTAGCCTCAATAAGCCGGAAAATTTTAAGCATATTTCAATTGAGGTGAAGTGCATAATTAAATGAGATGATATATTTTGTATGAGCAACTTATTTACATAATAGAGATTTAAGAATATGTGTAAAGGAATTTCACCATTTGAGCTAAAAATGTCTAATATGAATAAATTATTATGTATGTATTTAGGTGATCAATTAACAAACAGGTCTTAATTCGAGTGTTTAAAATAAATTTACTGTATTTAATCCGTTCTCAATTTATTCATCCGACATTTTAAGGATGGTTATACATCTATGAGATCATTTTTTATAAAAAAAATATGCTTTAATTAGACTCCCTAATTTTTTCAAATTATGGATGGATAAATATAGAGGTATGTACTTAACATATTGGTTGGTGAAAAATTCACCACGATATAATAATGGCGTCACATACCACAATTTATTGATAGTAATACTGAGGACCCGGAATACTATCCCCAAGAATAGTTTAACGTAAACCGGAAAACTGAATATTAAAAAAAAAATAATGGCGTCACAATGTGGTAAATATGGCTCCACTATGTTGGAATACGAAGCAACCCGACCCGTATAATGAAATCACTGTAAAATTACACAGATATAGTGGTAAGCCCACCGTAGAAGCCATCGAAACCAATTGTTGGACGCAAACCCTCAAAAGATTAGAGGGCACACAACAAACAAACAAACAAACAATACATTTTGAAATCCGTTACATATATACCTAACCCTCTCATCAATTAATCAGGTAACATTTGTTGAACATCTCTCTATTTCTGATCCATTTTCCAGATTTCGATTTGTATTTTAATGAAGCACGTGTTTGTGAATTTCGAGCTAATTGATTAGGATTTATTTGTGGCCTGACTAGATTTCATTTCTATTAGTATTGATTAGGTTTTGGTAGTGTTTTAATAGGTTAGGTTATTTTGCTACGGTTCTATTAGTTGAAAAATGATAGCTTGCTTACTCATTGGACCGTGAACGGTTGTTAACTTCTATACACGTTTTTTATCCATATTCATAGGAAAAGTACGCCATGCATTCATTTTGAAACGACACACCATTTGCTAAGGTGTCGTTTGGTAGCTAATTAGGAGTCAAGTTATCCATGTATTAAATTTCATGTTTGTTAGCGGGTTAGGAGGTAAGTGATTCAGGTATAAAGTTAATATAGTGTTTGGTTTGTAATTTAGAAATTCGCATAACTAACACAGGTATAAGTTATGAGGAAATCTATGTATTATTTTATATCGGATAAAAACGCCCTACATAACTAATTCCTATATAAAATAATATACTATATTTTCTCATAACTAATCTCTGCATTGGTAATAGTGGCATAACTCTAACCAGCTACCAAACGAACCCTTAATAGTTCCATAACATATTCTAAATCTTTCAAGACAATGTAAAGTTAGCAAAAAGACTTGTTATGGATAACATTACCTAAAAGTTTCAGTTAATAGTTGGAATCGGAAAATGGGTCTCTTTTCGTGTTTGGATGTTTTTTCGAAAGGGCCTTTTGGCTTGATTTTCTATGTATCACAATGGTTAATCTGTTTGAAAATACCTTATTTAACTCCCTCTACTGAAAAGAGGCAAAATGGAGATCCTGTTCAAAAGGGCGAGTTTAGGAAGTAACTACTTGTTTGAAGTGATGAAGAAATGAGCGGGATTTAGGTTTGCGCCTTGGTATTTAGGGTGGTCAATGCTGATGCAATTAACTTTTACAATTGAGATATTATATTCTATTGTTCTGTTCAGTTGGTTGAGGATGTCTTGTATAAATTTAGTTAGAAGATAAAGAGCCCCAACACAAATTGGAAGATCATTATTCTCCTAGTTTGAATGACCTTTCTGGTCATATTTGAATTCTGATCATGCACAATTACTGTTGGTCTCATATTTTCTGGTTGCAAAGTGCCAAAGTTGGGATATTGAGAGAGATTTCGATCCTAAGTGTTCTTTTACAAGCTAAACAAACTAGGCTATTTGATTGGTTGGTTTGCCCATCTTTAATACATAAGTAATAGTTTATACTTAGTTTTCCCAGATGGAGGAGGGTTCGGGGAAGAGCCGGACCACAAGGGTCTATTGTACACAACCTTAGAGGCTGTTTACACGGTTTGAACCCATGACGTATTGGTCACAAGGCAACAACTTTACCCGTTACTCCAAGGCTCCTCCTTTTTAAAAAACTATATATTAAAACCTTTAATTTGCTTACAATTTGCATTCACATATGTTTATTAATATAGGGTGAAAACAATTTCCTCTACCAATTTTGTGTAAAAGGGGACTTTTCTTATCTGACACCTAAGTGTGTGGTCTAGTGATTAATAAAGTGGGTGAAATTTTTGGAGATCATGGTTTAATGCCCAACAAAGAAAGCTTTGTTAGGTAGAGTCGTCCAGTACTTATGCTGGTGGGAGGTAGACAGTTTTTTTTTTTGATAAAGCAAGGTGTTTCATAGAAAGGCATCATGTAGATGCAGAATTACAAGAGAAACAAAAGGGCTCACAGAGAGCATAAGCAAAAGTTGTTAGCTTCTTTACAATATATCAAAACTAGCACTAGGGAGCTAACAAAGTCCAAAAATTGTTCAGTGCTAAAAACATGGGTTAAATTAATCCAACTGAACAGAAGAAATAGACAACTGGCTTTAAGAGAGTGGGTTGAAGTTGAAATCCCATCAAAACATCTATGGTTCCTTTCAATCCATAAACTCCAAAAAATAACTCCAGGGATCATCACCAGACTTTCTTGATGGACTTGTCAACTCTCAATGAATTCCAGCTTGCAAAGGCCTCTTTCACATTTTGTGGCATGACCCATTGTAAGACAAAAATACAGCAGAACATATTCCATAGGTCCTTTACCACTGCACAGTGAAGGAGCAAGTGATTGGTAGACATTTTTGTCTTCCAAATAAGTTTCCAGGGCCAAAGCTCAGTGATCTGGTTCTGGCAGCATATATGATGATAACAATCTTTCATAGTGGAAGAGTTATTTCTTCCCCATACCAATGTGTCATCACACGTGTTATTCATGTTATATTTCTCCACATTAGCAAGTAGTTCAAGCAGGCTCCCCATCTCCCAATCCTGCACATTTCTCTTGAGCATTACGCTCCAGCTATTGCCACATCTATTCTGTGCAATTGTGGAGTTTTTGTCTTGAGCAATCTGAAACAGGCCTGGGTTAACTTCCATGAGTGGAATGTTACTTAGCCATATGTCCGTCCAGAATTTAATATGTAAGCCATCCCCTGCTTTGAACTTGACCTTCATAAAAAAACCGCTCCACAACTTGCTAATGTATTTTCAGGGACCAACACCATAGGGTAAATTGGAAATATTAGTGCTCTATTTGTCCCTTCTTCCATGCTTAGCAACAACTTTCTAGAGGCTAGAGTCATTTGTACTAAACCTCCATAACTATTTCATGAGCATGCTTTTGTTGTGAGAGGCTAAATCTCTAATGCCCAAACCTCCCTTGTTCTTTGGTTGGATAACTTTGTCCCATTTGACGAGATGGAATCTGTGAGAGTTGCTATTTCCTTTCCATAGAAAATCCCTCATAATCTTGTCCAGTTGACCAAGGATCTTGCTAGGAATGGGGAAAAGTGACATGTAGTATGCTGGTATGCTAACAAGCACACTGTTGATAAGAACTAGTCTTCCACCCATTGATATATATTGCATCTGTCAGGAGGCCAGTCTTTTTTCGAACTTCTCTATGATCCCATTCCAGATTTCAGCATTCTTGAATTTGCTACCCAGAGGTAAACCTAGGTATGTGGTTGGTAGTGTTCCAATAGTACACCCCATGATACTTGCCAACTCTTCAATGTTTGGGACATCGTTGACCGGATACATTATGCTTTTCAGCACATTAACATGCAAACCTGATAAGGCTGTAAAGAGGAGGAGAGTAAGGTTCGGGTATAACATTTGTGTTAAGTCAGCCTCACAGAAAATGATTGGATCGTCGGCATATAGCAGATGTGAAACTGTGATTGAGGCCCTAGGATTGGAACCCACACTGAAACCCTGAATCCACTGCATTTGGCTGGCCTTGTCCAACATTTTGCTCAGACCCTCCATTGCTATAATAAACAGAGAGGGTCCCCTTGTCTGATTCCTTTTTGAGGAGAGAAAAACCCCCACTGGTCCTCTATTCACTATGACTGAGTATTTCACAGTTGAAATACTAAATCTGATCCATCTAATCCACCTATGTCCAAATCCCATCTTTCTTAGAATAAAAATAAGGTAAGACCAGTTGAGCTGGTCAAAAGACTTCTCAATGTCAAGTTTGCATATCACACCATGTTCACCACTGTTAACCCTCCAATCTAGCACTTCATTTGCTATCAATGCTGCATCTGTGATTTGCCTGTGCTTTATGAAAGCATTCTGATGAGTTGAAACAAGCTTGCCAATAATCCTCTTAAGCCTTTCTCCCAAAAGCTTAGACACAATCTTTTATATACTACTAATGAGGCTTATTGGCCTGTAGTCTTTTAATTCCACAGCTCCTTTCCTTTCGGTATCAGTGCAATGAAAGAAGCATTACACGATTTAACCATATGACAGTTCTGATGGAAATGGTTGAGAGCTCCATCACTTCTGGTTTGATAAAATTCCATGTTTTTTGAAAGAAAGCCATAGTGAAACCATCAGGACCTGGTGACAAACTGGTGCTTTGTCAGGAGCACAAGACTGAATGATGGTGAACTTCGTCCTCATCAAAAGTTTTTTCAACCATATCTCTATCATCTCCTGATAAGCTGTGCACATCTCCAAAATTGGTAATAGGCCTCCAAGTCTCATTTTCCGTGTACAGGCTCTGGTGATATCTTAGTAATCCTCCTTAATTTGCACTTTGTCTTCAATTATTTCACCATCCACCTTGAGTTTATCTATGTTGTTATATCTTCTGTGAGAGTTGGCCATTGCTTGAAAATGTTGTGTTCTTGTCTCCATCTTTAAGCCACAAACATCTGGACTTTTGCCTCCAAGAAATTGCTTCAGCTTTGGCCAAGTTCTGAACTTTCAACTTCAGATTAATAAGCCTTTGCTTTTCCATTTGAGTGGGAATTCTGTTCTCAACAGCTTGTTGTAAAGCTGGTATTTCTGCCAGAGCTCTGTCTCTTCTTTCTTCAATCCTACCATAAACTTCCTTATTCCAGATGGTAATATCTTTTTTCAGATTCCTCAATTTTTGAGTAAGGATGAAATCTGGGGAACCACCTACTATATAGCTTTGTCACCACCCCTTTAACATGTCAATGAAACCCTCTTGATGCAGCCACATGTTTGCAAATTTAAAATAGGAACTTGTTGTTTCCCAGTCTCCATTTTCAAGCATTATAGGGGTTTATGATCAGAGATAACCCTTGGAAGTACTAACTGTTTGATGGATTGGAAACTATCATTCCATTCTGCCGAGAAGAGGAACCTGTCAATTCTGGAAGCTTGGAGGGTGTCTTCCCCCCTTGACCAGGTATATTGAGCCCCTTGAAGAGGTGGGTCAATCAATTGAAGGTCTGAAATTGTATCTGAGAAACTCGCCATGGCCCTGGATCTTCTAGTGCAATTGAATTTTTCATTTTCAAACCTGTACACATTGAAATCACCACCTATCACCCATTGATCACCTCGGAGCCCCCTTATTGCTCCTAGTCCTCCCAAAAATTTTCCCTTTCTGTATTAGAGTGGGGTCCATAAACCCCTGTGAAACACCATCTAAAACTTTCATGAA
The DNA here is from genome assembly GCA_034509755.1 of Anisodus tanguticus. Lineage (NCBI taxonomy): Eukaryota > Viridiplantae > Streptophyta > Magnoliopsida > Solanales > Solanaceae > Anisodus > Anisodus tanguticus. Next base: position 23,735,995 of record CM067544.1, on the reverse strand, counting down.
GACTTTCAAGGAAACAAGTAATAGAACAGCTGCTTGGATAAGAGTCGGAACATTTCCAGTATTTCTTATCCCAAATAATGATAATACCACCCCTAGTACCACTTGCCTTCAATTCAACCCAATCAGCTCACCTATTCTCTCATAATTGATGTACCATACCATTTGGCCAATCTTCTATTTTGGTTTCTTGAAGGCACAGAATGTCCGGCCTCCATTTATGGGCCAAGGAACTGATGGTGTTCCTTTTATTGTTGTCATTGCCCCCCCCTTATGTTCCAGCTAAGAATTTTGATCTTCTTGATGGAGGCTTCTTGCCATGCCTGCCCCCATCCTTCTTATTGCTCCCATCATAGTTAATACCACAAACCAGGTTAAGTACTTCAGCTTCCCCTTTCCATTTACCGTTTGACTTGGCAGAACCCGAGGGTTTCCCTTTTAATAGCTGAATTTGTCTTTTCTGTTCCATTCTCATAATTAAATCCAGCAATTCATGTTCGAAACCAGCAATATTTACCCCAAACGCCTTGCAAGCTTTCCCCATAGTTAACTTTTTCCACGTTGAAGTCTCAATTATAGATGAGGGTTGTATTGCTAATGGAGCAGGAAGATCATCTTCGTACCAAGGGAGAGATAAAGAATCACTAACTGAAGGAGTAGAAAAATCAGAGTTTGTGCATGCAACGGTTTGGGAGATAGTGTCTGGCCATTTCAGATGCAAAGAGAGACCTCTGAGAATTTTTCTGAAAATTTCACCTTCATCGTCTGCTTTCTTTCCTGCCTCAGATTGAAAACTCACTATAATCGCAAGACTTGTCATAATAATTTGTGATGGCTTGCTGCTGGAAAGGCGGTGTATTACCCATTGATAAAACTGAAGGCCTCCTAAAGGGCCTTTTTCTTATTGGGTCTTTTAGTCTTAGGCTTTGAAACCCTTCTTGGGCCTTTTGAGTAATAAGACGTAACAGAGCCCTAGCCCAAATCAACTTGGCCCATAATTTGTTTATTTGGTATCATAGCAGAGGCTTGATTAATAAGAGGCTGAGATGGCTTGGGACCCACGTGGTCATCCACAGTCTGACCACCCACGTGCGTAGATGCAGCTTTTCCTTGTACTCCCGATCCCAGTTGGTTTGCCACTGCTCTGCTTGTCATACCTCCCTTCTTTTCCTAGCTGACATCAAATCTTTCTTCTGTTGGCTGGGGCATGGCGGCGATTTCTTTAACAATGGAGACTTCGAACTTCCAGTTGTCTACTGCTAGATCAATGATAGTAGGAAGCCTGAAAGTTGAATTACTGACACAAATACTTGCCCAAAGAAAGTGACACCTGTGTTTTGTGTCTTCATCAACGCCAACAAAACCCCCACACAAATCACCGATGAATCCGAATTTTTCCATGGTCCAAGCGTGAAGTGGGATCCCATAAACTTTGATCTAGATGTGACCAGAGGTTTGATTAGCTGACTCTGTACCCGTCTTCGGAGACCACCAATCTAGGGTTAGCCTCCGGCCATTCCAAAACCATTCACCGGCCTTAACCCTAGCCGCCTCTTGTCTCGAGGGTAATTCAAACAGAAACTGATTGTGAGACAAAGAGCTCACTTTCATGCCAGCGCATATCCTCCATCTGTTCAAAAACCATTTCTGAATTACCTCCAAGTTGGCTGTGATTAAAGGGATCATTGAAGGTGCCTACCAAGCATCTTTTGAGGAACTGGAAGTTGTCGGCTTTCATGTCTCAGCTGGCCGTGGTTGGGGCTTCTGTAGTTTTCCTCGACAAAGGCCGTTGGGGGATCGAAGTTGTATTCGCATAAGACTTTGATTTATTGTTGTTGTCTCTTCGGCGACTGACCGTCGTAAACGACTTGTCCAAAAATCACAAAATTTTTCCCGCTATCTCGCTCCAACCCATGTCTCGGCTGGCCATGGTTGGGGCGGGCTTCTGTAGTTTTCCTCGACAAAGGCCGTTGGGGGATCGAAGTTGTATTCGCATAAGACTTTGATTTATTGTTGTTGTCTCTTCGGCGACTGACTGTCGTAAACGACTTGTCCAAAAAGTGCAAAATTTTTCCCGCTATCTCGCTCCAACCCTGGTTATCTATGGTCTCCGGAATGATTATGGCACTTTTCGTATCTCCCAGCCTAGTTTCAATACGAGTGAAGCGACCATAAGAGTTGTAATTTTGGTACACCCTGTAAATGTATTCTTGAATCTTCCTTCCCAGCGTCTGTGTACCTTTCCTGTCCCCTTAGATGCTTGAATGAGAGCATTGCAAACCCACTGGAGATTCTCCTCATCGATCTTGATTCTGCTTGTGAATCTTCTGCTTCTTTCGATGAGAACATTCCACCCATCCCCTGTGTCGATTACTTCAAAGGATTTATCTCCTGAAATGAAGATCTTGTCCTCCATTTAAACTGAAAAGAGCTATCACTGTGAAAAAAACTTGCCGGAGCATGATTTGAAGAGAGAGAAAATGTATGGGCACTTTTCCCAAGTCAGAGAGAGAAAAGTAGGGGGGCGGGGGCGGGGACAGGGACGGAAGGGTTATATCGTCGTTTTAGTATAACTGTTATATAATGAACCCCCTTGACACAATTCAATTGTTTAGCTTAGTGGTTTAGGGGGTTCAGTTTCGCCTAGTAGTCGCAGGTTGGAGTCTAGGCACAATGCAATTATTGTTGTTTTTTCTACCGCTTTAAATGATACTTCAAGTATTAAATTCCCATCTGAACAATTCGAGTACCCATCCCACGCCAATATCAACCCCTCGTGTTTACATATAGCTGCATAAACACAAAGAGTTCCAACAATATTCATTATAAAATGGTGAAAACCCCAAAACTAACCCAGGCCTATGAAGACCATGTTAATTTTTCTTTCCTTTTCATCTCCTCAAATAAGATATCCTCAAGAGTAATAGAAATATCTGTTACCTTGTAAAAAAAAGAGTGTAATAGAAATAGGGCACGGGTAAACGGGGCAAACCTTAATGATGTGTTTTGATTAGTCCTTTTCTTTGATTTGATTGAAAATTCGTATCGGTACATCCTCCAGAACAAGTATATTGTTTTTATACTTCTATAGGGTTATTCTTTAGTAGTTATTAGCTATTTTTGCAATCATCTGTAGTTTACTTTTTCATTTTTTGTAATATGATTTTTTTGCCTTTACTTCCTTTAAATACCTTCTGCACTTGCTTTTTTTTTCTTTTGCAAAAAAAAAAAGAAAGATACTTCAAAACAACATAACACCATATTAGTTTTGATCTAACATATTGTTAGTGTGAGTTTTAACAATAGTTTAATTTACATTTAGGTTATTTTTTGATAAACCTCTTTGACGATTTTTTTACTGTTCACTTCTTTAAAATGTTGAACCCCCTTGCTCAAAATCCTACTTCGCCACTGCGAAGGTACTTGGTGGAATAATGAGGTGTGCACAAGCTTGCCGAGACACAACCTTTATAAGAAAATAACTTTTTCTGTTTGCAATTTTGTGTAATTAAACTCCCTATGATGTTAGCCTATAGACATTCTCTCAATCCTATTTCAAAACCATGACATTGGAAGGTAATTTTATAAAGACAATTTCTATTTTGCTCTCTTAATTAGAAAGACACTTTCATCTCGCCAATTTTGTGTTAAAAGAACCTTTTTGATCGGGCATCCAAGGGTGTGACCTAGTGATTAATAAAAGTGGGTGCAAATCTGGGAGATCAAGGGTTCATTTTCCATATGCTTGAGCGTTATTAGACAGAGTTACCCGATACTTGTGCTGGTGGGAGGTAGTAGTTATTTGGTGGAATAATTGAGGTATGCGCAAGCTGGCCCAAACACAACATTTATTAAGGGACTTTTTCATTCAGTAATTTTTTGTGTAATTAAACTCCCTCTAACGTAAGCCTATAGGCATTGCCTCAATCCTATTTCAAAATCATGGCATTGACCGGTGATTTTGGAAAGACAATGCCTATTTCGCTCTCTAAATTAGCTACCCACAATTCTTTTCCTTTTTTTTTTTTGGGTCAAAACTTCCCCTCTTGTTTTCGTGTCTTTTCCCCCCCCTCTGTTTGTGTTATTGTTCCCATTCTTTTCACGTTAAATGTTTGACCTATGATTAAGTGTTGTATATTATTTTAAGTTTATTGATGATATAAAGAGAAGCTCTTTTAGAATTTGCCACAAATATTGTCATGCACAATTGTTATGTAATTTTAAGTGCACTAGATAATAACAATTAAAAAAACTGTGAACCAGATATTTGAGTCCTATCTCTTCTATTTTCAATTTTGTAGGTCGAAGTTTGAGGTTTCATTGGCATTTAACAAATACCTGTACTTAATTAGGAGCAATGTTCTGTTTTTTCATTTTTTTTTGTAAAAATCTTCCTCTTCAATGTTTTCAATAAATGTGTTTATAACTATTTAGTTAATTGTTTGACTTTTTAGATAACCTTTTATCTGTTACGTAGGTGAGTCAAATATCATAAATGAGAAAGGGAACCACAAATTATATTATAATAAAGAAAAATTAAAAGACGGTTGATAATTGGAGGAAAAGAAGATATTGTATTTATAAAAGTGCCTGTCTATGGTCAGATATTGTATTTATAAAAGTGCCCGTCTATGGTCAGATATTGAGATAGGAGCTGGAGAATATCTATGGTCTAAAGTCGGATAAGGAGAGTGATTTTTAACGAAAAGTCGGAGGATAAACAAATTCACCTATGAAAGACATAAACTCAGATTTACTTGCTCTACTTCCTAAAATTGGTTAGAAAGATGAAACAGATTTAGGATGTTAATAATTCAGTTCTCATGTTATGTGGATCAGCATTGTTTGCAATTGTGCATTAAACAGTTTTTGGTGATTTAAGAAATATTTTTATCCTCCCAACTTTTTTTCATCAAAGGCAGCAACTTTCTCCGTTTTAAGAACAACATAAACGAATGCGCCCTAGGTGTTGAAACATTGAAACCCTTTATCTTTTTCCTTCTTTCCGGTTATTGTTTTAATAGTTTATGCTTGCTCGTTTAGCAAAAATCTGGTTTACTAACCTCTTCCCCTCCCCACCCTTTCCGATTGGTTTCTTTGTTCCCTTTATTTTGCGGATGGGGACTGTATCTTCTTTACCAGAAAATGACAAAACCAGGCAAGGTGCGACGGATAACTGACTTGCATCACCATGATTTGCTATCTTGCCGCTCAAAGATGTGCAAAAAGAGTCACCGAAAGGAGAAACGACAAAAATCATCAGAGAAGAAAGAATGGGAAGGGGCAACTTGCTCAGTTTGCATGGAGCACCCTCACAATGCAGTGCTACTGCTGTGCTCTTCTTATGACAAGGGATGTCGTCCTTATATGTGTGCCACTAGCTATCGTTTCTCAAATTGTCTTGAGCAATACAAGAAAGCGTATACTAAAGTTACTTCAATTGAGGGCTTTGAACCAGGGTTTCTGTCAACTGATGATCCTAATTGCTCGTCAGGAGCAGGTTCTTTTGCTGGGGATTTGGTAGCTGAACTTCTATGTCCACTCTGTCGTGGGCAGGTAAAGGGTTGGACGGTTGTGGAACCTGCACGCAAGCATCTGAATGCAAAGAAGAGAACATGCATGCATGAAAATTGCTCATTTGTTGGAACATACAAAAAGTTAAGGAAACATGTAAGACGGGAGCATCCTTCAGCACACCCCCTCGAAGTAGACCCTTTACTTGCAGAGAAATGGAAGAAGCTTGAGCACGAGAGAGAGTTGAACGACGTGTTTAGCACAATCAGATCTGCCATGCCTGGGGCAATTGTAATGGGAGATTATGTAATAGAGGGTAATTTTGGAGGCCTCAATAGGAATTTTGGATTGGATGACCATCTCGATGAGACTGTTTTTAGGTCAGAATCTTTTGGCAGTAGCTGGAATGATAATGTCAACTCAGACGATCTTTTCGATGATGGCTATCATTCATTTGATGAGGATGACTTTTTCGTCCATCATTCTGGTACTGGGGCTGCATCTAATGTTTTCAACAGAATCTCCCGACTTCGTAGTCGGCTCTTATTGGGAAGATCAAGGAGGCGGCAACGTCATCGAGCCAGTAGCAGAATTCGGTAATTTATCTGGAAAAAAGGGTTTTCAAGAGTGGTTGGGATAATGGCACGTGCTTGTTTGACTATGTCTTTTTGTGTCACAACACAAGAAAAATGTGTGAGGCGCGGATCCTAACCATTGTTCCTGCAGGTTTTGAGAGGATTGATTGACACTGTTTACAGCAATTTGGAGTTCCTTTAGTTGCCTGTAAATAGGAACCAGATTGCATAGTAAAGTAAATTCATCTCTCCTCCCTACTCCTAGGTGCTTTAATTTCATGAATTAGGCGATAGTTTCATAAAATCAGGTGACCTAAAAGATATTTTTCTCATTGGATATATCCATCCTTAAGGAAAGAAGGGTGCGACATTTGTGCATGGGGTTAATTATGAACTAGTAGTATTTTGCTGGTATTGTCTTTGTTCTGTGCTTTCGATGATTTTTGTAAGAAGCTTATTTGAGAGTCATACTGGTCCTTATGTTTTTACCGGCTTGCAATGCCTATGTGATTCATGATCATATGTTTGATAGGATTGTCCCTTCTTCATGGGGGCTTGTGTTTTCCCTCTTCCCTTATTACATCGTTTTTACTTTCTTTTAAATTATAGATGTTATATGCGTATATCTCATAGTCTCATTATACAATGAACTTAGTTAATAGCCTGTGAATAGTTGAAGTTATACCCAATGGAAAAAAGAGTTGCTCTTCTAGTTTACAAATACATATATACTTTTCTTTTTATGGTCAGGGCAAAAAAGGTCTTGTGTTTTAGAACATGGAATTCAATTATACAATGAACTTAGTTAATAGCCTGTGAATAGTTGAAGTTATACCCAATGGAAAAAAGAGTTGCTCTTCTAGTTTACAAATACATATAATCCAGATAAAAGTGCCTCATCGATAAAGTGATCATCAAGCAAGCAAATGATAAACATGGAAAAATGTATTGTAGCATTGATCTCTTTTTAGCGATTCTTTATAGTAAGGAAAACGATAGTACAGTTCCCTGTAGAGAAAAACTAACGAACCCTTCGGCTGCCAGTGCCGAGAGTAAGGCTGGCTAGTGGGCTGGGTCAGCCCGGTCCCGCCCGACCCTGACATTATTTTTTTTTTTACGGTACCGGGAGTCGAACCGGGACGGGACATGGTCTCGTCCCGACCCGTCCCGGCCTGCCCCAGTCCCGCCAGGCTCGACTCGGTCCCGTCCAAAACACGCCTTTTCACAAATAACCGTTGCACCAACGATCATTTTACATTTTGGCCGTTGTGCAACGATCATTTTTGGCCTCCCCCAACCCCCCTCCTACCCCCTTAATATTTATTTTTAGTCCATAAGTTATTATTACGGAATAGCTGATAAAATTATAACTATTACATTAGATAACACTTCTTCTAACAATTATGCTATTACAATTTTAAAAAATAGTTTAACTCAATATTTTTCAGATCATTTTCATATAAAATGCGCGTGCCATATATATAACTTAGTTGTAAAGGATGATCTATCACTTTTTGAAGACATTCTTAGTAAAATACAATTTGCTATAAACTTTATTTTTAAAAATAATATAATACAACGAAGAAAAGAATATAAAAAAACTTGTCACGATTGCCAACTACCTTATAGAAAAATTCCAGAAGAAGTACCCACTAGGTGGAATTCTTTATACGAGCAGCTACTTGTTGCTTATGACTATAGAAAACCTATAACTTTATTTTTAACTCTCATAATAAAAATTCAGCTGATATGGTTGTAGATATTGATTGGGGAAAATTTTCGAACTTATTGTATTTTTAGAGAAATTATTTCAAGCAACAAAAGAATTTTTCGGTATATATTATCCTACTATTTCAACTATGTTATTTTATATAGCTCTAATATTTTTATTACTTAGTGAATATATGGAAAAACCAGCTTATATGGCAGCTATTAAAAAAATGTTTATCAAAATAAAAAAATATTTTATTTCTATTCCCACTATTTATGTTATTGGTGCTGTATTAAATCCGACTATTAAAATAGACGGTACTAAATCACTTATTGAAATTATTTACGAGTGTATAGAAGTACTACCACCTCCAAGTCCCAAAAATCCAAATCATCCACCATCTATTGAACAAATTAAAGAAGAAGTGTTGTCTAGCGTAGAAGACGAATGCAAAAAAGTATATAGGTTTTACCAACAAGAAAGCGCTAGCAACCTATCGGCTTCCATACCATCTTCTCCTTCTTCAACACAACCTCACAATAGACATGCTGTTTCTGCGGCTAGTATTGAAAGCCTCAGAAATAGAATGTGCGGCCGTACCACTACTAACCAAATTAGCGAGTTTGATATTTTTGTTTTGCAGGGTTCTGTACCGTACCAAGCAGTTCTCAATGAAGAAGGACGTGGAGACTTGCTGAAATACTGGAGGGGGAATGAGAAGATCTTTCTGACACTTTCAATGATGGTTCGAGATGTTTTGAAAATTCAAGCGTTATCAATGGCGTCTGAAAGCGCTTTTTCTGCCGGCAGATATCAAATACAATAACACAAACACTCATTAGCAGGAGACAATTTGGAGATTGCAGTATTATTCAGAGATTGGATACGAGCGGAGCGGAGAAAGTGCGGTCAACCGGAGATCAACGAAGAAGAAGACGAAAACTACAACGACATCTTATCCGAAGGTGGTGGAAGCGACGTGGAGCAATTTGACCAACAAATACCAATTTCAACCGAAAAACCACAGGATTATCAAGAAACTAGAATAGGTTTTTTTCAAAATGTAATTTTTTTAATTGGAATTTTACTATGTCATTTGCAACTTTTGAACAACACCACAAAGTTGCATTTGACAATTGTATTTGTATTACAAAAAAAATCATATGTCTATTAAATAATATAAGAGTCACAAAAACAGTCTTGAGATGTTTTTATTACACTATCTTGTTCAATTATTGAGTTGTTATAAATATGTTATTTTTTAAACTAAGTGCAAAAAAAAAAAATCCCGCCCCAACCCCATCCCGTCCCGCCCCGCCCCTTTTTCGATGGGACCGGAACCGGGACGGGACTTCGGCGAATCCCGCCCAGACCCCGCCCCTCCCTCTATCCCACCCTGACCCGATCCCGCCAAACCCTCCCGACTCGTCTCGGCTTGGCCCGTTGGCCACCTCTAGCCGAGAGTAACTCTATCGTGCATATTTTTCAATACAAAAACAGAAAATCTATATCTGAATCTCTTAATGAGAAGAAAATCAAGGAAGAAGAGCACAGAAAAAGCCGTTTTTTTTACTTTTTGACACCTTTTATTTTGTTTATAATTATTTACGTAAGAAGTTCCTATCAGAGCAATTTCAAGTTGATGTTCTTTTTTTTGGCATGCATGCCCCCGTCTCAAATGCATATTCAAGAAAATTTGTCGTGGTACTACTAGAAAAAACTGTTATCTGATTGACGCATCCCCTAATTTTTGGATTTTCATAATCAGAGTTGTTTGAGTAATTAACTCTTTTTCAATTAATTATTGATGACAAGAGGACTAATTTAAGTAAATGTACTGTTAAATATACACAATATACATTGAGTCTCGGATGACTCTCGGTTTCCAGTCCCCTTTGTACCGTGTATATGGGTAAATATTTAGTATCCTAGTTTAGGTAATATTGTAATGTAATTAGTATTGTACATTTACCATAATAATTGTATTACCATAAATGTATAGTTAATATCCAAGTAGAATAAGGTTTTAGGAATAGAATAAGAATGAGATTTTCCTATTATGGAAATATGTAACTTGTATAAATAGTCTTTTAATCAATATTTTCATGTACATCTACTATTCATTTAGGAGCATTTTCCGAATCTGATAACTAAACCATCCATGCCACATTTTGTGGATCACAATTTTCAAATGGTAAAATTTACTAGCATCTGGTATTTTTATCAAGCCAATACAAGCATGTCATGTGTTTGAATATAGAGTTCTCTTATTTAACCATTGATTGATTAACATGTATTTTTACTTCATAACCATGATAGGTTGTATTGGTTTGATGTAAACACTTAGTGGGCGGATAAGTTTTTACCATTCACAAACATTTAGCTATCTTCTGTTTTCAACTCCATTTTTAAGTTTATCCAACTTCGCAGGGGCTGTATGTACCAACAAACTGTAGCTGAAAATGAATTTGAAATTCTTGCACAACAGGAAAATCAAATTTACTTCTATAAGAAACTTCAAAAGTTCAATTAAGCGGAAGAACCACAGGAAGCTTCAATGCTTATCCGTTTAATAATTTGATCATCCCAGTAAGTGATGTCAAATAGATGGATTGGATCAAATTTGAGCAGATCATTAACCCGTTTAAATTTGGACGGCTTGAACGATTCATGCTTTTATGGACTAATTTTGTCACCCTCAATCACTGTTTTTTCTGAATTGCCACACCTAAGATGTCCTTGAAGAAGCACTTCAATCTATTCTGCATGCATGACACACCAGAAATATCACATATTAGTTAGAGTTTAAATTCATTACACTACTGACAATATATAAGTTATTTTACACTATCAGCTAAAATTGACATACAACAAGTAATTTTCCATATCAAGTTTGATATGGTAATCAAGAAAATAAATTAGGAACTTACTGTAAGATTGTATTAATCTCTTTTTGGGGAGTCTTTCTCATTAATACAAATATATATAGTGTGTACAATGTGGAATCCTAATACCATAAGGATCCTATATCTACCATAATTATACAACAATAAATATTACAAAATATATAGATTATATTTTTGGAATATACGTTAATACACCCCCTCGGTCGGAGCGGGAGGAGGCCGGATGCTAAGATTGAATCTAAAGTCGAGGAAAAATTGTCTTGGAAGACCTTTCGTGAAGATATACGCATACTGATACGAGGAAGGCACATGCAACACCTTAACATGACTGAGAGCAACATTTTTGCGAACAAAGTGTATATCCATCTCAATGTGCTTGGTTCGCTGATGCTGAACCGGATTTTGAGATAAATATATAGCGGATATGTTATCATAGTAGACTATAGACACCTTACGTAAGGGACACTGGAGCTCCAAAAGAAGATTCCGGAGCCAACAAATCTCAGCAACAACATTGGCAACGCCTCTGTACTCTACTTCTGCACTTGAACGGGATAGTGTGGCTTGACTCTTGGCAGACCATGAAATGAGATTATCACCTAAGAATACACAATAGCCAGAGGTAGAGCGTCGCATGTCCGGACAGCCTACCCAATCTGCATCCGTATATGATAGTAACCTGGTCGGTGCAGAGGGGTATAAATGCAATCCATAATCAAGTGTGCCCTTAATGTATCGAATGATACGCTTAAGAGCAGTAAAATGAGGCTCCCCGGGGGCATGCATAAACAAACATACCTGCTGAACAACATAAGCAATATCAGGCCTGGTGAATGTAAGATACTGAAGTGCACCTGCCAGGCTCCTATAGAGAGTAGGATCGAAGACTAGATCGCCATCAATAACACTGAGCTTTGATTTAGAATCTACCGGAGTGGGCATGATTTTCCAGTTTATCATTTTAGCCCTGTACACAATCTCCTCTGCATACTTACGCTGACTTAAGAACATAGTATCTGCAGATCTAGTTACGGATATTCCCAAGAAGTAACTCAACTTCCCCAAGTCAGTCATAGCAAATTCATACTTAAGCAATGCAATAATCTCATTTTTCAACACATCAGATGAGGCAGTGAGAACAATATCATCCACATAAAGCAATAAATAAACAATGTTACTACCTCGATGAAAAATAAAGAGAGAATTATCACACTTGTTGCATACAAATTCAATCTGCATAATATACTTGGCAAAACGTTCATACCACGCCCTGGGAGCATGTTTCAAACCATAGAGTGACTTGCGAAGACGGCATACATAATGTGGGGCCTGCGGATGCACAAATCCTGGCGGCTAGTGCATGTAAACAGTTTCTTTTAAGTCCTCATGTAAAAAAACATTCTTCACATCAAGCTGATGAATCGACTAATGCTTACCCATAGTAATGCTCAAAACTGTGCGAATAGTGGCTGATTTAACAATCGAACAAAACGTCTCACCACAATCAATACCCTTCTGCTAATTAGTTCCACTAGCCACAAGTCTAGACATATACCTCTCCAGGTCACCACTATCTCTGAATTTGTGATGAAATAGCCACATGCATCGGATCACATTCAACCCATCCGATCTAGGAACCAAATCCCAAGTGTGCTAGTTCGTTAAAGCATTAAATTCCTCACACATGACCACATTTCAATTAGGGTCCAGTTTGGCTAATTTTGGGTTGTTGGGAATTGGGAATATGGTTTGTGTAGATAGGTTAAATTAAACTTTGGGTTTGAAAATCTCATGTTGGGAACGGGTCTCCATACGGTGGGTGGGTATAGGGGTTGTTTGGGCCAATGCATTTGGTACATGTGTAGTTGCGGGTACGGGCAGGGGCTGGGGTTCCTGATTCTCGGGTTCTTGGGTGGACTTTGTCGGTGTCAGACACTGGGAGAGGTGGAGAAACAATAATTGACCGTGATTGAATAGTACTGTCACGTCGGAGGAGAGAGCTGATGATGGGAGAGAGGTCTGACTCATCGAGAAACGTGTAATCCGTGTTTTGGAATTTTCGGATATTCAAAAATGGGAAGATCATCTCGTCAAAAGTGACGTGACGAGAAACATGGATTTTGCGAGTAGAAAGTCGTAGCACAAATATCCCCTGTGATTGGGCAAAAAACCTAAGAACACATAAGGGGTGGTGCGGGGTGCAAGTTTATATGGGGTTGTGAAGGTAAGGTTCGGGTAGCATAGGCAACCGAAAATTCATAAGTGCTCATAAGTTGAGATCCTACGAAATAGAAATTTCGGCGGGTGTTCTATTTTGGAGAGTCTGGGTGGGCAAAATATTTATATATTCGGGCAATTTTCACAGCATAGACCTAAAAGAGAGGGGAGAAGGAGGCATGAAATAGGATCGTACGAACCATGGTATTGATAGTGCGAATAATTCGTTTGACCTTGCCATTTTGGGAGAAGGTGTGGGGACACGGGAATCAGAAAACCATGCCATTAGTAGAGCAAAAATTGTGAAAGGCAGAATTATTGAACTCACGACCGTTATCACATTGAAGAGATTTTATATCTTTTTCAGATTGTGTTTTGACATAAATACGGAATGCAAGAAACTTGACAAACACTTCAGACTTGAATTTAAGCGGATAAACCCAGACAAAGTGAGAAAAGTCATCTAATAAGATGAGATGAAATTTATGCCCCAGTGAGCTAGTAATGGGAGATGTTCATAAATCTGCATGAACAATGTCAAAGGGAGAATACGTAACACTTGAAGAAGACTGATACGAAAGACATATGTTTGCCTAAAGGAAAAGAAAGACAATGCTGGGCAAATTTTCCATTATGACAACGAATTCAATTATTGTTTCTAAGAAAATTTAAAACAGGAGCTCCTTGGTGTCCAAGTCTATTGTGCCAGGTTGACGGAGAAATTGTTGCTAAAGCGGTGAGAGGCTAGACCCTAGCAGCGGACGTGGATATGAAAGGATAGAGATCACCATCACTATTTGCATCTCGTAAGGAGTTTTCCGATACAGAGGTCCGTTATGGAAAATCCAAATGGGTCAAAATCAATTGATACAAAATTATAGGTGGAAAATTTTCTAACAGAGATTAGGTTTTTGATAATGTTAGGAGCATATAAGACGTTATTCAAGGAGATGGGGATGTGGTGGTAGGGTTAGTGTGTGGCCAAATCCTTGAATTTGCGATGACCATTTCCGACCATAATAGATTGTGGAGTATTTAAATTCTGCAATTAAGGAAGATTACCAATTTATTGGTGAGGTGAGACGTGGCGCCTGTATCCATATACGACGCATGATCAAGCTGCCGAGGAGTCAAAGTGCCGAAAGCCTGGCCCAAAATGGATTGGGGATGGACAGGAACGGACTGTTGGGCTCCAGGAAATTGGGCCTGATTAAAGTGGCCCGTTGGCTGTGCTGGAGCAGTCTGTTTGGAGACCAGAAATTAGGCGTGAGATTAAATGCTCGAGATTGGGCTGGTCGGTTTGCAGAGACTGGGCCGCGACAGTAGATGGGCCGCAACTGCGGGAGAATTATCCATGGCTGTTGGGCTCTTGCTGAAGGCCTAGTTCGCGTCCAGCCAGCCAGGACAGTGGCTGTTTGTTGCTTCCATACGGACTTCCTGAGGGTGGGTGTGAAAACAAAAATATGGGGGGTTTGGGACGTATAAGAGGTGTATGTGAGGCCGTATACGAGGTGTATAACGGCGTAGAGAGGTTGTATAAGTGTAGTATATAGTGGCTGGAGAGGTATATCAGCCATAAACATGTATATATCGGTGTGTATGGGCTGTATAGTGGATTAATATAGGCGAAAGAAGAAGCAGACAACAAAAAAGGCTGCTTTCGGTTTTAAGGAGAAACAAACAATAATCAGGTTGCTTTCAGATTTGAGAGGCAGTGAAGGAAGAAAGAAGAAGAAAGAAATATTTTGTTGCTGTTGGATACCGATAGGCAGCCGACGGTTTGATTAAACCGAGGGGTGGTGGGCTGCGGGTAGGAAAAAATAGGGTTTAGGTTTTGGCTCTTGATACCATGTAAGATTATATTAATCTCCCCTTGGGGAGTCATTCTCATTAATACAAATATATACAGTGTGTACAATGTGAAATCCTAATACCATAAGGATCCTATATCTATCATAATTATACAACACTAAATATTACAAAATATATGGATTATATTTTTGGAATATACGTTAATATATATAATAAGTTACGTTGCACTGTGTATACATAACTTAAATCCTAGCTAACAAGGAAGGTCGTATTATATCAAAATACACATAATTATTAGTATAGGGAATAATAGCAAGACTCACACAGAAATGAGTTGTCTTCCTTTTCTCTCCTCTGCAGCCTTGTGTTCCAATGTGCTCATACCTCCATTCCTTATCTTTTCTCCGAAACAAACGGGAAAATGACAATCTAATCCTTCTTGTCCATTTCCATTTCTGTATAAAGTTGTAACTCCTATTAACAAGAAAACACAATATATACCAACGAAAAGAAATAAAGAATTTCACTAGATCCCAGTGCTTTAAGTCAGTGATAAGAGTGCAACACATGATGCTTGAATTAACAGTAAATAATAAATTTAAATGCCTATTAGTGTTGAAGCCACCCTTCACCGAAGAACGCGAAAAAGAACACTGTGTAGTTATGTAATTTCTTTTGTATGTATACTATATGTTGAATTTTCTTGGCGTTTTGTGTATTTAATTCTTTATGGTTTAACTTTCCTTTGTGAAAATTCTTGCTTTGACATTGAATCCTATATGAACAAAATGTCTGAGAGTATTTAAGTAGAGAAAGGTAGAGAGACAGATTCATTATCTGTCAAATTTCTGCGCCAACGAGCGCTCAGAAATTTGTTGTTATAAGAAAAATTAATATAAAGAAAAAAGCATTTCATGACCATTTTGATTGAATGCTATAATTACCTTGTGTTTTCGGTTTGACGAAATGTGAGACTTCCATGATAGTTGTTGATAATTGCCATGCCTCAACTCATTTGCATAGGCTAGGAGTTGTGCTCGACGATCATAGCCTCTCTTTCTTGCAATGTTAGGCCTTATTGTAAATTGATTTGGATGAGTTATTTTCTTGAATGGATTAGATCTATGTTGTGAATCTTTGGTTGATGAAGATTCAACATAGACACTGATTATAACTCCTCCCCTTTTCATTTTCATGTTAAAAAAAGACAACTTTTTCTATCACTTGGCCTTTGTAATGGTAATTTACTAATTTATCATTTTATCAACTTGTCTATATTGTTACATGCCATTGTGTTTGCAAGGTGAATTGGTAGTAGCTTGATGTTCTGATTAAAGAAACTAACTTTGCGAGGTTTCAGTTACTTTTTGGGGGTGTTTGGCCGATGAAAACTGAGAATTAGTTTGGGAACTAATCTAATGTGACAATTTGATCCTTATATGTGACCTTCTAACAAATCCTGTCCAATTGATTATTTTTCACTAATCTATTCAGTATGGACAAAAAAGAAAACGAAATTTATGTTCCATTTCTCACGTACTATTTTATTAGTATATGTCTCTAAAGAGATGTTAAAAAACACCCGACCAGCAGATCTAAAAACATTATAGTGCATTTGTTATGGTAACACGAAAATTCTTTTGCTAAATAATACTTTTAAAAAAAATATATCTTATTCAGTCTGGCAAGAATTCCAAAAATATTCTACTTTTGAAGTTAATAAATTTTAAAGAACTAAAATAGTCGCAATCTTATTTTTTCAGAAGTAAGAAACTACGTTGCAAACAGATTGGTAATGAAGTCTTGAACTTTACCAAGTCAACGTGTGGCTGATTTAAGGGAATATTTCTTTTTACGTCACTATTTCGTTTTTGTTCCTATTTAAAAAATTGTATAAATATAGCCTTGAGATGATAGAATATTAAAAAACCGTCTAACGTCTATAAAATTTTAGATCGCTAACTGTTAAATATACTCAATATACATAAGATATACACGTTATATATTGGGATGCTCTCGGTTAGGATGATGTCCTCGGTTTTGGTCTCCTTATTGTACATGGTTTGTATAGTTGTAGTGTACATTAATTAGCCTTGTACTCTTACCATAATTGTATAGTTAGTCTCCAAATAGAATAAGGATTTAGGAGTAGAATAAGAATATGATTCTCCTATTATGAAAATATGTAAATTGTATATATAGTCTTTCAATTAATGAAAATAATCAAGGGATTATTTCTTTCATGGTATCAGAAGTCTAGGTCTTAAAATCCTCTCCAAAATTTCTTCCTCCTTCTCGTCCTAAGCCTCGAAATCCGAGCTCTCCATCTCGGTTTTTGTGCCGACGATTCATCTTTCTCCCAATTTTTTCTTTCAAATCCCTCAATCACATATTGTTCTATCAATATGTCTACATCCCGGAACGCGTTTCATCCTGCCCTTACAGTTTCTAACATCAAGAATAACATCCCTCTTATTCTTGAAATAGAAAATGTCAAATATGCGACGTGGGCCGAACTGTTCAAAATTCACTCACGATCGCATCAAGTCATCCATCACATAATCCCCGCGGCTCCTGAGGATACGGAGGTACCACGATGTGAGGATGATCCTAAGTTATGGACGACTCTTGATACCACCGTCCTTCAGTGGATACATTCCACAATTTTTACCGAGCTTTTGCAAACAATTATTGAACCTAACACTACGGTGCAGGCGACTTGGGATAGACTACGTGATATATTCCAAGATAATCAAAATTCTAGAGTTGTTACTTTTGAGCAGGATTTCTCCCACGTCAATATGGAAGATTTTCCTAACGTTTCGGCTTATTGCAAAAGATTGAAGAAATTGGCAGACCAACTCCGCAACGTTGGCGCGCCGGTTTCGAATGATCGTTTGGTCCTCCAAATGGTTTCAGGCCTCTCTGAGGCCTATAGTGGCGTTGGCACGCTTCTTCGTCAAAGCAATCCTCTTCTGCAATTTTATCAAGCACGTTCTATGCTTACACTCGAAGAAACGGGCATGGCTAAAAAGGCAGCTACCGGGACTAGTCCTGTAGTCATGATGACCGAGTCCACTTTTCATCCTACCGGTTCCAACAACTCCGGCAAAAACCGCAACAACGGTGGCGGCAAAAAGGGATAAAATAAGAAAACTAATGGCAAAAATGTCGGCGGCAACAATGGCGGCAACCGAAACAATGGTGGTAGAAGCAGTGGCCCTCGAGGCGGTCAGCATCAACAGTAGTTTTGGGCCCCACAGTGGGCCCATATGCAGTGGCAGTGGGCCCCGCAGTCTGGGCCAAACAGTGGCAGCCCAATGTTTTCACCTCAATGGCAGTGGGCTGGCCAGCCACAGTCACGACCCAACATGCAATAGCCCAGTTTCAGTCAGCCTTCTGGGCCGAGGCAGCAAGCAGGGGTGCTTGGGCCTCGGCCCCCGCAGGCCCATCACGCAGTGGCCCCCACTTCTACCGACATCGAAGTCGCAATGCACACGCTTGGTTTAAATCCTCCGGACCCAAATTGGTATATGGACACTGGTGCCACTACCCACATGACATCCGATTCAGGTACGCTATCGTCTTATTCCAATTTGAGCAACCCTCGTGGCATAATTGTTGGTAATGGTAATTCTATTCCAATTCGTGGTTATGGTCATAAAACCTTGTCTCCCCCCAATCCACCCCTTATCTTGAAAAATACCTTACATGCCCCCAAATTTATTAAAAACTTAGTGTATGTCCGTAAATTCACCATTGACAATTCCGTTTCTATTGAATTTGATCCATTTGGTTTCTCTGTGAAGGATTTCAAGACAGAGAGTGATCTCATGAGGTGTGATAGTAGGGGAGATTTTTATCCTATCACGCCAAGTTCCGGTCTATCGAGTGAAGTCTTGCCGTCATCATTTGCATCCCTTGCTCCTTCCTTGTGGCATGCTCGTCTTGGTCATCCGAGGTCATCTATTTTGTCTTCCTTAGTTAAAAATAATTTTATTTCATGTAAGGGTACGCGTAGTACTCCGAATTGTCATTCTTGTTCTTTAGGAAAAATTGTTAGGTTGCCGTTTGTAGACTCTACTTCTCATACTTTAAAGCCATTTGATATTGTTCATAGCGACTTATGGACATCTCATGTTCTTAGTTCTGTGGGTCATCGATATTATGTTCTCTTTTTGGATGATTACTCTAAATTTTTATGGACTTTTCCGATAGCGAAAAAATCTCAAGTTTTTTCCATCTTCTTAAAATTTAGAGCTTTCATTAGAACCCAATTCGAACGATAAATAAAAAATATTCAATGTGATAATGACAAAGAATATGACAACGGGGTATTCCGGGAATTTTGTGCAACTAATGGGATTAATTTTCATTTTTCTTACCCTCATACGTCTTCACAAAATGGGAAAGCCGAATGCAAAATTCGTACCATTAATAACATTGTCCGCACTTTATTGATTCATGCTTCCGTACCCCCGTCTTTTTGGCATCATGCTATACAAATTGCTACATATCTCCTAAACGTTCTTCCTTCCAAAGGTTTGACATATTCCTCTCCCCTTCTTATTTTATATAGTAAGATTCTTTCGTATTCACATCTTAGGGTCTTTGAGTGTTTATGTTATCCGTTATTTCCATCCACCACAATTAACAAACTTCAGGCCCGGTCTACTCCGTGTGTGCTTTTGGGGTTTTCGTCTAATCATCGTGGTTACAAATGTTTTGATTTGTTATCTAATAAAATTATCATTAATCGCCATGTAATTTTTGATGAAACTCAATTCCCATTTGCTAAGGTTAGTAATCTCGTGCCTAGTTCGTATAATTTTTTGGATGATGACATAACCCCGTATCTTATTCACCATTTTTCGGACGTATCCCACACCCTAATTCCACCAACGGGCCCACTGCCCGTTGGTTCTCCAGTAACATCACGGTTCAACAACGTAGGTCTAGCAACTGGGCCGCCTCCCGCCCCGATTCGGCCCGGTTCTTCCTTCCGCCCGTAATCCGGTCCCGGCGTACGCCATCGTTTCCAAGCCGATTACCGAATTGGGCCGGCGGCCCACCGCTCCGCCGGCCGTCCGTCCCACGTCCAGAAAATTCCCAAAATCCGTCCCCTTCTTCCCCGAGTCATCGACCGGTCACTCGTAGTCAACGGGGTATTTTTAAACCGAAAAGACATTTTAACTTAAATTCTAATATTCTTAAATCACCCTTACCCCGTAATCCTGTGTCTGCATTGAATGACTCGAATTGGAAAATTGCCATGATCGATGAATATAATGCTCTTATTGTTAATAAGACGTGGGAGTTGGGGCCCCGTCATTCTGGTATTAATATTATTAGGTCTATATGAATTTTTGCTCATAAGGACAATTCAGACGGTTCATTTGCATGACATAAGGCTCAGCTTGTGGGTGATGGTAAGACTCAACAGGTTGGTGTGGATTGTGGGGAGACGTTTAATCCAATGGTCAAACCGGCTACCATTCGCACTGTACTCATCTTGGCTCTTTCGGAAGCATGGCCCATCCATCAGTTAGATGTGAAGAATGCTTTCTTACATGGTAATCTCAAGGAGACAGTGTATATGCATCAGCCTTTGGGGTTTAGGGACTCCAAGTATCCTCATCATGTCTGTTTGTTGAAGAAGTCCTTATATGAGCTTAAGCAGTCTCCACGGGCCTGGTATATGAGGTTTGCCGACTATGCTTCGACTATTGGCTTCACTCACAGCAGGTCGGATAATTCCTTGTTCATATATCATCGTGGGTTGTCCTTGGCTTATATACTTTTATATGTGGATGATATTATCTTGACTGCCTCTTCCGATGCATTACGACGGTCTATCATGACAATGCTCGGTTACGAGTTTGCTATGAAAGACTTGGGGCCTTTGAGTTATTTTTTGGGGATTACTGTCACTCGTCATGCAAGTGAGTTATTCTTATTTCAACAGAAGTATGCAGCTGAGATCATTAAGAGGGCTGGGATGCCATCCTGTAAGTCCACTTCCACTCCAGTTGATACTAAGCCCAAGCTTAGTGTTGTGGCCGGCGCACCATACGAGGATCCTACCCGATATCGCAGTCTTGCAGGGGCCCTTCAGTATCTTACATTCACAAGACCTGATATTACGTATACTGTACATCATGTGTGTTTGCTTATGCATGATCCCAGAGTTTAGCACATGAATGCGCTTAAACACATCATTTAGTATATTCAGGGTACACTTGACTATGGCTTACAGTTATATCCTTCGTCGACGTCTACACTTGTCTCGTATACAGATGCCGATTGGGGGGCTGTCCAGATACCAGACGGTCTACATCTGGCTATTGTATGTTTCTTGGCAACAACTTGGTATCCTAGTCTACGAAACGTCAGTCAACTCTGTCCCGCTCAAGTGCCGAGGCTGAGTATCGAGGGGTATCTAATATGGTTTCTGAATCATGATGGTTACGTAATTTGCTGTTAGAGCTTCATTGTCCTATTCAGAAAGCGACCTTGATTTATTGTGATAATATTAGTGTCATCTATCTGTCGGGTAATCCGGTTCAGCACCAACACACTTAACATATCGAGATGGACATTCATTTTGTTCGCGAAAAGGTTGCTCGTGGTCAAGTACGCGTCTGCCATGTCCCTTCTAGGTATCAAATTGCAGACATCTTTACAAAGGGTCTTCCCTCGGTCCTTTTTGAAGATTTTCAAGACAGTCTCAGCGTCCGAAGAACGCCCGCTATAACTGCGGGGGTGTGTTAAATATACTCAATATACATAAGATATACACGTTATACACGTGTATATCCTATGTATATTGGGATGCTCTCGGTTAGGATGATGTCCTCGGTTTTGGTCTCCTTATTGTACATGGTTTTGTATAGTTGTAGTGTACCTTATTTAGTCTTGTACTCTTACCATAATTGTATAGTTAGTCTCCAAATAGAATAGGGATTTAGGAGTAGAATAGGAATATGATTCTTCTATTATGAAAATATGTAAATTGTATATATAGTCTTTCAATTAATGAAAATAATCAAGGGTTATTTCTTTCACTAACGTTTTTTCATAAGATTTTTAATTTAATCAAAAGAGATATTTAGATCGTGGTACAAAAAGTCCATAAAATACTAATAAAAATAAAAAAATCATTTACTAAACAATTATCGTAAAAAGACAATCCCCAAAAAATTATGATCAAGGTGGTGATACTATGACCAAGAGATCTCAGATTCCATTTACATCCTAAAGTGGTTTATGTCCAGCTTTTTTATGCGCATAAAATGCACAAATAACCACTTTTCATATTATATAATTGAAAAATAGCCATTATCATAGAGTTTCAAGTTTTACATGTGAATTTTTGGATTACTGTTATAGAGCTTAATGTGAAATTTGAAATTTCATGATTGACTACTTTCTAATTCTCGATCTAAAAAGTGGCTAAATCGGAATTTAAATGACCCAAAGAAGGAGGAAGACAACAAAAATACACCACAAAAACAATTTATGGCAAAAGTACCTTTTGCGTAGGAATTTCCTGCGCAATAGGGTGTATTATTAACTAGGACAGATCGTGTCTTTTAAAAGGTCCATTTTAGTCCAATCACGCAATAAATTGTTGCGTTTTACAATCAATTATTCATCTACCAATTTGTACTTGATTTGGCATGATACACTGACAATTATTGCAAGAACCCATCCGTTTTCTATTTAACATGAATTTTGGATGAGGGAAAGACTCATCCATTTTCAAAGTTTAAGTCATAAAAATTTCAAGTTCTTGAAAAAATCATCCAACTCCCAAGTTCTTAAAAAATGGCTCTCCTCCTCCAACTGTTAAGGTGTCATTATTTTGGGAATGAGAGATTCTTCATGATTCTACTATTGTTCGTTATAGTATTCCACTTAGTAGGCATGATTTTGCATTATATGTAATAGGCAGATATACCAGTATCATTTTCACCGCAAGGTTTAGTTCTTTATGGCGAGTGAAATATCATTGATGATGAGTCGTTAATGAATATTTGAGGACACCGGAAGAATATAAGGACCTAATCATGAAGAATCTGGATATCTGCCTATTTGACATGATACACTGACAATTATTGCAAGAATCCTTCCGTTTTCTATTTAACATGAATTTTGGATGCGGGAAAGACTCGTCCATTTTTAAAGTTTAAGTCATCAAAATTTCAAGTTCTTGAAAAAATCATCCAACTCCCAAGTTCTTAAAAAATGGCTCTCCTCTTCCAACTGTTAAGATGTCATATTTTGGGAAGGAGAGATTCTTCATGATTCTAATATTGCTCGCTATAGTATTCCACTTAGTAGGCATGATTTTGCATTATATGTAATAGGCAGATATCCAGTATCATTTTCACCACAAGGTTTAGTTCTTTATGGCGAGTGAAATATCATTGATGATGAGTCATTGAGTGAATATTTGAGGACACCGGAAGAATATAAGGACCTCACCCTGAATGTGCTTGAAGTGTATGTTGAAAATATACCTATCTATCGTCGTGAAGTCTTGGCTAGGACTCGTCAGGAAGTCGCAAAAGTGCCGACTGCGCTTCGCCCTCAAATCCCTGAAGTTCAGCCTACTCATTGTAATATTTATCTGTACATGAGTTCTTATGGAGATATTTTGACTGGTCAAATGTCGTTGAAAATTTTAAGTCAGCAATTTAATCAAACATAAAGAGAAAATTGGTAAATATCCATTATTTTCATTATTATTTTGTATAGTAGCACATGTTTTTTATACGTATGGTAATAGTAATATTTTTTATATCTTTTTAGGGGTTATACACCTAATATGAGTAATATTGGGCAATCCTCTCAGTCTGGATGGAGGAATCATGTCGGAACATCCCCAACATCAAGTTTCGGTGCAATTGATTATTATTAATAGTTATACTTTTAATAATTAAATAATATAAATGATTTGATGTTTAGTATTTACAATGCTTGACTTTCCTATGTAGTGAAAATTATTCACAAAATGTGTCGGTGGTATCAAATGTTGATTTTGGTGCAGTTGATACTTCTTTAAACACATGTAATATTGATTATTATTGGTAGGTTCATCATATTGATATTAACTAATTCATATATTATGATGTTGGTATTTAAAATATGTTAGCTATTTTTGGTGTAGAAAAAAGCCTTACTAGATGGTGATGATTATCCAAATCATATAGAAACATCATCGAATGATAGCGATGATATACCTAATGCAGAGGTATCCGACGAATAAATAAATTTCTTGGATGTTGAGGTTGATATTCATCATCATAGGCAGGAACAACAATTACTAGAGATGATGCAAAGTCGGCCATACCAGCAAGAGCCAATGGTAGAAAGCCCAATTCACCAACAAGAAACGGTTTCACAAGCATCCACAATTCGATGACATTCTGACGTGATTTTATATCTTGGTAATCTTCAAGATCGTCCTGATGCCTTTGTCTTTACTAGGAATGATGATCATATTCACTAAGCAATGTGGAAATAACCGGGCGATCTTATAAACGGCTTGCAAAAGGCATAATTTTTACCTCCAAAAAGGCACTGCAAATGGCCGTTAAAATTTATTACATCAAAGAAATGAGGGAGTTTAAAGTTGATGATTCTACCAGAAAGCTGTGGCAATTGATTTGTAGACGTGATTATCAAGGTTGTCGATGGATGTTTTGGGGTAAGGAGACTCCTGATAATATGTGGGCTATCTCAAAACACCACTCACATCACACTTGTGATATAGATGACTATCGAGCAGATAATTTTAATTTAGATACTAATATGATTGCTCACGTGATAGTTGGCGACATTGCCGAAACTCCCAGGTACCCTATTCGCCCAGGTTTATTTTAGTTTTGACAAAAATATAATTTATCATTGCTAAATGTTATTGTTTAAACTTGTCCAGGTTCTCCATTAAGGAATGTATAAGAGCAATTTTGAGAGTATATCACAAAACGGTAAGCTGGAGAAAAGGATATCTCGGGCATAGACACGCTTTTGAGATGGTTTATGATAATTGGGAAGAGGCTCTTTTCAGAAGTTGCTGAGGTATATGGCAGCTCTATAACACTTCAATCCTGGTACTGTTGTAGAATGAAAGCTCAACACCCAACCTGGTGTTTCAGGTAATATTTTCAATTTTGTGTTTTGAACATTCAAACCATGCATTAATAGTTTTGCTCATTGAAGACCAATAATATCTATAGATGGTACACATGTGTATGAGATATATGACATTAAGCTACTGATTGTAGTAGGAATGGATGACAATGAGTTGATATTTTCTCTGGCTTTCGTCATTGTAGCTAATGAGAGCAACGCGACATGTGGAATGTTTTTGACATATTTGATGCAACACGTTATTAACGATTGAATGGGCATATGTGTGCTATTTGATCGAAATCACGATATATTGAGCAATATGTTTCATTTGGAAGGGTGGAAGCCTCCCTTTGCTTACCATCACTATTATTTAAAATAAGGCATATAAACGCAAATTTTTAAAAGACCTTTAAAAACAGCACACTAAACAAATGAATGTGAGCGGCTGCAACAAAGCGTCAAGAATTTTTTTATGCGGATGGAGCTGATCAAGACAACAAAGGTGGAAGCCTATGAATGGTTGAAGATAATCCATGTTTACAAATGAACATTACATGCAGACAAAGGAAGAAGATGGGGGATGCTGACAACAAATAGCTCAGAGTCATTCAATGGTTTGCTAAAATCTGCATGGGGCCTTCCCGTTATTGCAAAGGTGAGAATGATTTTCAAGCAAGTTGTGGAGCGGTTCGTCCTTAGATCAAAAGAGACCAAAGGAATATTAGCATATGGTGACAAATAGATGCCAAAACCTGTAAAATTATTCGAGCATCATGGAAACAAATGTGAGCAACACTCAATGATCGAGTATAATACATGTATTTGAAATCAAGACAAGTGTTTACCAAGGTAGGAGAGGCAACATTCATAGTATTTATGAGAATATCAGAACGTGCACTTGTGGTAAGTGGAAATCATACCACATGTCATATTCTCATACCTTCAAGTGTTTCGAGGCAATTGAAAAAAGGGACATCACAATATGTTGCATTGGAATACAACGTGCAATGTTATGATAAGCGTAAGTGTCGCCTATGGAAAAGTGGTGGATATACCTCTCGTGGTGCAGGTACCTCCGTGTAGTGAAAGTACCTTTCGTGGTGGAAGAACCTCTCGTAGTGGCGGTAAAACTTCTAGCGGTCGTCATGATTTTATGGATGTATTTTAATTCTTCTTGATATTTTCGAATTGCTAAAAGTGATGCATCTTAAGTACTTTTCTATTTGTTATGAATGATATATTTTATCTTTTTTTTTTAATGAAGAGTCTTGAATTATGCATTTTAAGTATTTTAAGATTGTTTCAAATGAAGTAATTCATAAATAAAATTATCATAAATTTTTTCATAAAATACAATAATTAGAAAAGTAATCTAATCTTTATCGCTTTCTAGCACCACCTCGTCATCGTCATCATTTTCATCTTCCCCCTTACTTTCATTCTCTTCTTCATCTTCTTCCCTTTCATCTCTTTCTCCATCTTCCTCATTGTAGTCTAGATCCCAACTATCATCATTAGGAGCACTTGCTTAGTTGATACTACAATATGGCACTCCACAATTTAATGTTTGTGGTAAATATTTTGGAAGACCTATCCATTTATAAATTATTGAATAAACTGGATAAGAAGAGTCTTAGTGAAGATTTTTATTTTCTAACAGGTTCCTATGATCTTCTTCATCCGCTCCACAAAAATTAAGATCGTCCAAAGCATGATACATGTCTAGTGCTTTATGCATTTCTAAAATTTCTTTCATTAAGTGTTGGATAGCCAGTGGTTCATCCTTGAATTTAGAGGTCTGAAATGTAGTAGACAAAGCTTGTGGCACAACTAAATTATGCCACCGACATAATACCTCATAATCACACCTTTTTGAATATAATTGAACCCATTAAAGCTTTTCACCTCAAATTATAGCTCCTTCGAATTTTGAAGAGTATGTGTCATCCAAAATTTTGTGTCCTTCAACTTTTAAATCAACATTGATACAAATTGGTTGATTTTCAAAGGGACGAATACCACCATACCATTTTCATCAGATAAATCCGTGTAACATCCTAAGTAATATCTCTTTTTTAAAATATGATTCAATTGTGTTTGTTTCTATCATACCATGAGACCTTCTTGAGCTACCCTCGGCTTTTTGTCTATTTTTGAACCAACTATTGAATGTAATATTTTTAGGCATTCTGAAAATGAGTTTTTTAATCGAATGCGTTATATAAAAGTTGCGTAATATAGGTGTGTCGTATAAAGTGGTCACAAACGTGCATTGTGTTGTCAAATCAAGGATGTCATTCAGAAATATCATATTTTATGCATATAAAAGTTGTGTAATATAGGTGTGTCATATAAAGCGGTCACAAGCATGCATTGTGTTGTCAAATCAAGGATGTCATTCAGAAACATCATATTTTACACATGTAAAAGTTACGTAATATAGGTGTGTCATATAAAGCGGTCAAAAGCGGGCATTGTGTTATCAAATCAAGGATATCATTCAGAAACATCATATCTTATACATATAAAAATTTAGTAATATAGGTGTATCATATAAAGTGGTCAAAAGTGGACATTGTGTTATCAAATCAAGGATGCAATTTAGAAACATCATATTTTACGCATATAAAAGTTGCGTAATATGAGTGTGTCATATAAAACGATCAAAATCGGGCATTATGTTGTCAAGTCAAGGAGTAGTATATAACATGAATGAAGAACAACTAGCATTCACAATAAAACGAATTATTATGTCATTTTTGAACCAATTTTCTGATATTAGTTCTATTACATCTTTTAGCCAATCAGACATATTCGAAACAATGGGTATGACATGAAAATTGGATGATGATTTTAGATACTCAAATACCCCAAACCAGAGATACAATCAACAATACAATAATACAATGACAGCTGAGTAGAATTGGCGTGTTAGGGAGGTTGAAAGGCTGGAACAAAACTTGAGGGAACTCGGACTTAAACGTCTAAAAAGTCATGCTACGTCAATGCCTCGTGGTACACTACAAGAGTTGAATTTTGCTCTTAACCGTTTTCACGAAGAGAACAATCGGATGAAAATACATTGTCTTAGGGCAGAATATAGCCAACGTGATTACGTCATATCCAAGTGGGATTCGGACTGTGAAATGTCCGATGAAGATTATTACCCATGATCTTATTAAATATTTGTTTTAAATAAAGTAGGTGGGGCCATAATGACGACTCCAAGGGTATTTGGGGTTTGTAACTATATGAGTTCATTTGTTATTAAACTACAACATATTCAATGTTGAGTAGTCCCTAGACCCCACATTGTTCTTTTCAAAGGATTCGAATATCAATGGTGATGATAACTCAAATCATAGCAGCTATTCTAGTGATTCGTCAAGCGATAACAATGAATTCAAGATAGACGATTTGAAACCCTACCTTCTTATAGAGCACAATGATGATTTTCGCGATATGAAATATTTAGATCCACGAGAATATTATTATGATTCACGCCGGAAATGGCATATCGGTATGCCAAATCAGAACGTCTTGTTCGTGAATTGGAAAATCTCTACGCTCCAATTCCAATAAGATTCTCAACGACCATGCCTCGAACTGATCAACATTCTTGCGAGGTTGCGTTACAGAGGATTAGAAAAGAAAATAACAAAATGCTAGCAAGACGTTGTAGATTTTACATGCTAAAGTTGGCCGAAGAACAAACATCATCAACAAGTAGAGAACTAACATCTACATAAAGAAGATATGTCTTAATAAACCCAAAATATTATTCTGAGAAAGATATTGAGGACTTCTATTCTGATGATGATTAAGGATACTATGATTTTATTTGTATTTTTAATTTATGATGAAGTCAATAATTTGAAAAAAATAGTATGTTTAATTTTTCTTTGATTGTTATAGTCTATTATTAATTTATTTAAGCGTCTTAGAGTTAATAATACATACAAAGTTCAACAATTCATAATTTTTAATGAAAACACAAATAAATTAGCACATAAAATGTGCCGATTACATAATACATTAAAAAGCGATAGAAAATACATAAAGCATGCAACTAGTAAAAATAAAATACATAGAAATAATAAAATTAACCGACAATGCAACATTTCAAGATTAGAAACAACAACAGGAGAGCATAAACATCTTCCAAAATTTCAATTTCTCTTTCAAAACATTTTTCTCGTGTTGAGTGAACTAAGGTTATCCTTGAAAAAACTTTATTTTTCTTCGGATTCTTTTAGCAAGACCTCAAGAAGATTAACTTTTTCTTGAGCTTTCATAAGTTTAAACTGAAAGTCAAAATTCACGGTATCTCTAGTAATACGTGAAGTCTTCACCGCCACCGTTTATCCACGAGAATTTCATCTTCCCATCAAAAATATTTGAAACCATCCATATCCTATAAATATTACAAAAAAAAAAAATTTTGAAAGTAAAATATGTAGATAATGTGAAGAAAAAGGTCTATAAAAACTTGTAAAAACACTTACGTCGGACACTTTACAATGCCAAAAACGACGATCCGGATTATCTTGGGTCTTTGATGTTCTGAGATGACAATAATAACCGCAACAACAAACGTGAGGTTCTATAGCAAACTTTAACGTTTCGGAGCTTTGAGACATGATTTTTTGGGGGCTAAAGTATGGTAATATAATAAAAATGGAAAATGTGAAGAATGAAGATGAAAATGAAGAAGTCTGCCCTAATTTATAATACACTCTATTGCACATGAAATTACTGTGCA
Organism: Anisodus tanguticus; assembly: GCA_034509755.1. Taxonomy (NCBI): domain Eukaryota; kingdom Viridiplantae; phylum Streptophyta; class Magnoliopsida; order Solanales; family Solanaceae; genus Anisodus; species Anisodus tanguticus. The sequence goes on along the minus strand of CM067544.1, from coordinate 23,706,361 downwards.
ATAGGACTTAACCGCACCATTCACAATATTTTTTTTGGGTATTTTTATTTTCTTCCTCCTCCTTTAGGTCATTTAAGTTTCGGACTCTTTTATGTTATATCCAAAACATTGGAAGCCCAAACGAGTAAAATGCTTGGGCTTAAAGCATGAATTTGGGCCTGTTGGCAAATAACTAGAATGGCGAAGTCGAAAAAGTGGCCTAATGTGCAAAAATGGCTTCTTATTGTTCAAGGAAGTTGCTTCTACTTCGAATACCGCTATGCAGAGCTCTCAAACTTAATTCCTCTTCAATCATACAAAGATCATTTCTTTCTACTTTTACTCATAAAAGTGTTCTAGAACCTTCGGGTTCGCACACGTCACCTCTCAAAGAAGGTCCTGCTGCTATCGATTACCGGTAGGTTTCATGTACTAACAAATTTTACTTAAAAAAAATAAATCAATTTTTAGTTCAGTTAGTTGCTTCTAACACCCAATTTTTGGATTTTTTTGTTAATTTTGCTGAGTAATTGTAGTGATTATAGAATTTGCTTGAATAATTGGAGCGAAAATGAGTATTTATAACTAGGATTTCTTAATCTTCAATTTGTTTGAAACTAGTTCATCATAATTAGAAGTGTCAAATGGGCGGGTTGGATTGAATTTGGCAGAGTTAATTGACCCGCTCAAAAGTTACTTAGGCTGAAATGGGCTAAAATGCATCTCATAACCCAACCTGCCCAAATCATACTAAGTTTTAATTATTTTATTTCAACTTTTGTAATTTCTAGTACCTTATAAAATTATTTTTCGATATATATAACATATCAAATAAAAAAAAATTGAAAATATTTTGACAAGATTTCTCATGAGTCAATTTGTGCTACATATCAACCCAAGTGTTGATGGGCTGAGTTAATAAATGACCCGACCAAACTTGGACGGGTTGGGTGGATTATGTTTTCATGGGCTCATTTTGCCACCTCTAATCATAATGTTTTTTGTTGCAAAATTGCTAATCATCACAATAAAGGGTGGAAAATGTAATTGTTCAAAGAAATCTATTTTATTTTGATTATGCAGCTTAGTGTCCTCATTTTATACTGTTTCTCATAGAATCTGAGACTTTTCCAATGTGTTTTGACTTCCAATGTAAGTGAGGGGAGAAGGAAGGTAATACAATTAATCTGAAAGAGTTCTGCAGGTTAATATACTGATTTTTTACAGTTACCAGTTTTAAAAAACAAATATATACTGGTTTTTAAGCTGTGGTTCAGCATTTGAAGTGGCTGTGGTAATAGATGAGTTTTAGTGTTGATTTAGACTTTTCTGTGATAAAGGAATATTATCTATTTGGGTTTGTTTCTACTGAAAGTGCATTGCATGGTTGATGTTCAATTATTCAATAGTTGAAGTGAGGAAAAACTTAGGTGGATGTAAAATAAAATCTGATATGAAAAGTAGTAGAAGCCATTAGAAGCTTCAAATAACTGCACATAAGTCTGAAACTGTTTTGCCTGCCTCGTATAGATCTTATATGGGGGAAACTAAGTTATCCGAAAAGGTCATACTGAATTTCTTGAGTAATATAAGCATGACTTACATTGAAATTTTGATGGTACACCTTTTCTCTAAGTGTTAAAAGGAAGAGCAGCATAAAACATTTGCACTAGGGATTATTGTCCGATGGATTCATAATTTATTGCTAGAGCTCCCATCTTGTTTCATGTCAATTAGTTCCAAATAATCGGTGCTTGATGCTTCTTAGAATTGCGTCTTATGTACAGTACTCTAGATTCTTGCTTTAGAAACTAACTTTGTCTTCCCCCCCCTGTGTGTATGGTTCTCCCCGTAAAATCTACAGAGGAGGTTGTTTTCTGTATGCCATTCTTGTAATGTCCTTCAATATTTGAATTTTATTGATGTAGAGGAAATTGTGTCTGTATCTTCATAATAAATTTATAAATCTACAGATCTCTGCTGCAGGAAGATGAGTATCACAGACTGGCTAATGCCACTATTCATGACTTGCTAGATAAGTTGGAGGTATCTTGATGTACTTAATTTAAATTTATTTGTATCTAAATTTTAGTTAGACCTTCTCGTATATGTACCTATATCCTAGCGGTTGCACTGTGATATTCAATGTGGTTGCTAATGTTTATTAGTCAGTCTAAATTTTTTGTATTTGTTTGTCATATTGGATCTTCTTTTTTGTTTCCAAAAGTTTAGACAGTATCAGGAACTTCTCTTAAACAAAAGTTTGGTACTTAAGTGGAGAAAGGTAGAGGGGAGGGCCCATTATTCATCGAGTTTTGAACCTTGTGCTACTATGCCCTGTGGAATTTATCGGTTATAAAAAATTATATGGACTTATAAAACAAGATTGATTTTTGTGAATGATAGGCGTACATTTGAAAGCTTTATCCGGTTAATTAGGCCATCAACTGACATTCTGAAACATCTACGTGCAAATGTACGTTTAAGAGAGTCTTAGGAAACATTTCTGATTCGGGGCCTGAGCCAGTATTTCAAACCTACTATTTTCTGGTGGTTGTAGTTTTGCCTCAAATTTGGGTTTTAATACATTTTAGATCATTATGTACTGTGATTTGACATTATATCTTCTGTTTTTATTTCCCAAGTTTAGATAGTATCAGGAATTAATTCTTTTTAAGTACATGCGTTCACCAGACTTTAAAAAAAGATGAACTTTTAGCTGTCACGGGTGAGGCCATAAGTTTATGTTCTGGGGCCACCATATTAAAGGTAACATTTGGTTTGCTTTAACCGGTACCAACTTCAAAAAATATTTTGCTGGTATCACATCCGGAAATTCAAAGCTTGAGTTTGGAACTTTGGATTCCTCTTTACCTTCAGTATGAAAAGATACCACGGAGAGCTTATCTCTTGTGCCAGGACTATTTATCAATTGTCAATGCCTAAATTGACCTTGAGAAGCCTAAATAAAGGAAAACTGAGGATATATTTTGATAAGATGCTTCTAACATTGAAATCTATCTTCATTAAGTTGACGATGTGAACCTCAGCCTTTGAGTGTAAAGAGTGGACTCCACTAATATGTGAACTCTTCATATATGTCATTTGGTTCGAATTTCCCAAGTAACTGCTTGAATATGCTTTACTTTTTGTCGGGGAGTTGAAGAACTTGTTACTCCAAACATGGGTTATGCATGAAATATTCATATCCATGGAGAGACTATGGCCCCATTCAGCCCTGCTTCCTTCCTTCTCTTTTAAAAAAATTGTTTATCAGTCTTCTAATATCAAATTGGGTTTGGTTGTATTGTACATATGATTAGCATTCTGCATGATTTGATTGTTTATAACAGTTATATCTTTGTCTACATGACAGGAATATGGGGACTCAGTTGATATTGATAGTTTCGATGTGGATTATGGGGTGAGAAGGATAGTATTCTCTAAAATGCATTCTTTCCATGTCCTGCATTTGTCTTGATATTCTGGATTTTGTTCTCAGAATGAGGTTTTAACGCTGAAGCTTGGGAGCTTGGGAACCTATGTGATAAACAAACAGACACCCAATAGGCAGATTTGGATGTCTTCACCAGTGAGGTATCAATGCCCCCCCCCCCCCTCCCTCTGTAATTGCATTTCAAAGTGTCTTGGTTTGTCTTTTTATTTCTATATATGCTTGGTGAGACGATATCAAAAATCAACCTGCCTCCACAATGTAGTCTGCAAATACATCCCCTGTGCCACCTCCATCTATAATTATTTACACTCTTTTCGTCAACTTGGAAACTACTTCCTGTAGTGTATTATATTAGACTGTGACATGCTTAGGAAAAAGAATCTTTGATGCACAGTCCATATTAAAGAAACAACTATGAGGAGTCTAATATTTATACAGATTATTTAGAGCAGCAAGCAATTGTTATAGTACTAGTGTATGTGTCTTAGGAGTATGTGTAGGCTCATGTTGAAAGAGTTTGTGGATCATGGATGGGCTTTCCTGTACTCTTCTCTATACATGATCAAAACAAAATCTGATTTCCAGTGTTCCACAATTCCTCACTAAATAATGCATATGGCCGTAGTATGCTGCAGTTGTGAAACTAATACTTGGTTGCCAGGAAAATATGATAGAATTACGTAAACATGACTTACCAAATTTGAAAATTGCCTAAATTTTTTGCAAAAACTAGCTTACGGTATGAATGCTCAAACAGTATGTTGATTGCATCCAACTATTATGCTCTCTTAGCAAAACAGTTCTAGAACTGGATTCTCAAGAAGAAATACAAATTCTTTTATCTTATTTTTAGACAGTTCTAGAACTGGATTCTTAAGGATAAATACAAATTCTTTTATCTTATTTTTAGACACTGAACTAAAATCTTGACTGGGTTTGCTATTTTCACCAATCGAGCAGCTTGTCCATTGCGAGTTCCTTCATTGGTACTTAATCTTATATCCAACTAAACCCAGTGTGCTCATTTGAATCTGATCCCAGCTTAGCATTTCCAACAGCATCTAGGCTTCAGATAACCCCCTTTAAAGTTTTTTGATCTTAGTATTATCGTTTTTCCTATAATTTTCCAGTATCTACTTGTGCCAAAAGCACCAATTGATTGCAAGCAGTTGTCTCCTTGGTGTAGAGCTTGACATCTTCCACATTATTTAATTGATGACATTTGAAGTAGGATCGAACTGCTTTTCTTTTGATGAGGCCATTGTTCACTACCACATCCCCTAGTTTGGTTAACCAAAAATAGAACCAGGCAGTGGGTCTAGCAGATGGAAGAAGAGTGAAGGGTTCATTTGGTACTCCTTTTTGTAAAAAGTCTATTAAATAAATTTTTACTAATTCTATGTTTTCATTCTAATTTAGAAGTATAAAGTTAAACAAAAGTCCTTGTTGAAAAGTTAAATGTACCATCAAAATTTCTGTTGCTTCCTTGAAAGAGCAAGTTCAGTTGCAACTGGATTCAAAAGATTTATTTTTCTAGTTTCTCCATCTTTCTAGCAGTATTACTTCAATGTATTGTGATTTTCAATTTCGCTGAGTTTTTGTCATATCATTGTATGACTATTTGATCTTTCTGTTTTCTGTTGAATTTGAATTTTCGGATATCCACTCATCTCTTTACGATTGTGTTCTTCACGAAACATTTTTGTTGCAGTGGTCCATCAAGGTTTGACTGGGATCAGAACTCTCAAGGTTGGGTTTATAGGCGAACCAAGGCAAACCTGGTAAAGGTTTTGGAAGACGAATTAGAAAAACTCTGCGGTAGTGCCATTGATCTTTCTTGAGTTATAGTGGATCTTTGATGTTTAATGTACCATTTCTACTAGGATTTACATGTCTGTAATAATGAGCTCTTTTTCCTATACTGTTAGCTCCTCCAATCATTCATTTTGTAAGTTGAAAATCTTTACTACTTTTTAAGTATTATAGGCGACTGAAAAGCTTTTAGTTCGGTCGAAGACTTAATATAGTTTCATTGTCTAGATGTACCAAAATGATATAGAATTAGAATACCCGTTTTAATTTCATCAGATGTGAAACGATATTCACCCCTTTATATTGGAGCCTTCTGGTAACCTAACGCTGCACAGTCAATGTAGTTGGGAAATTTTGGTGTAGATATGTTGTTTTATTGGTGATAGGTTGCACTGTTTTTGTAAGCATACTCGTAGAAGGGTTTAAGCATTCTCATAGACAAGAGAAGGTATGATTGTGGTCGGCTTGTTGGTATTTGAAGCTCAATGGTTAACATGCTCTTAGGAAAATAGGATTAGGAGTGTTTAAATGAGATCGAAAAATCGATCCGAATTGATAAATCGAAAACCGCCTTGGTTTGACTTGATTTGGTTTTACATTTTAATTTTTTTTATCATATTTGGTTTCGTTTGGTGTTAAATAAAAAAAAATTGAACTAAACCGTTAAATATATACATATTTAAAATATTATACAAAACAAATAGATGGTTATATTCACCAAATGCCTAAGTTAAACGAGTTTTTTTGGACCCATAAATATTGGATACTATTTGGATGTTGAAGGCTAAATGAAAAGTGATCCTTTGGTTTCTTGATGGAGGGAACTGTTATTTCAAAAAAAAAATTACTCACTTCATGACCTACACATATTCCAATAAGAAACACTAAGAATCAGTACATTTAGTTACCCTAAAAAGAGAGTTGCTATTCTGAAACATTTCAGAAGCAGTGATTTTCTTCAGGACTAAACTTTTTCAGAAGCCCTAAAAGTTTTATCAACAAAAAATGCCTAAGTTATACGAGTTACCTAATTTTTTTTATACATTTAGTTACCTTTTGATTCAAGGATTCTTATGTATTATAAAATACATCCCTTAAACCCGTAAACACCACAAAAATTGAATCAAACCGATAAAATCGAAACCAATAGAATTTATACTATAATGGTTTGATTTGGTTTGAATACTAAAAAAAATCGATTTAATTGATTTGATTTGATTTTAATAAAAAATAGAGTCAAACCGGACCATAAAGACCCCTAAATAGGATTATTATTTTAAATTGGACATCATGTAGCTAAATTGGAAAGCGGGTATAATTCTGAAAAATTATCTCATCAAATAAGTTCGGGAAATGAGAAATGTTGTAAATTGGTCGGACTGTCTTTCTCAAAATATTTTTTTTTCAATAAATCAATGAAAAAATGTAATTTGAAGTTTAATAAAGACCGAATTGCTTAATAGAGCTCGTACTTGTTTTATTATATTTTGATATCCCACCCCTTCAACTCTAGGGGACTTCATTTAGATATTTAAATTCGGTTAAAATTAATATTTTAAACGCCTCCAATTCTCACTCACCTGGTCTGTTGTAGAAAATATCAGAGAAATATATTTGTCCCTCATCGATTATGTACCAGTTTATATAAGAATTTAAAACATCTTAGGCAATTTTGGTTGGACGGACATATGTTTTTCATATTGTATCATAGCCAAATTTTGATGAATCCAATTCCACAAGAAATTTATCTCTTCAAATTCTATTACTCTGTCTGAGCTTCCCCTCTCAATTCAGTCTGAAATTGCTCAATGTCCTCTCATTAGTCTGTTGAACCTAATTTATCAGCGTCGAACCACTAGCCTGCTATAGGTCCTCTCACTAACTTGTTTAGCTTAATCTATCTCTCTTAACGGGAAAAGATAAAAAGAAAATTACATGTAAAAAGAAGGCATACCAAGAGGGTGTAAAAGAAATATACTTGTTAGTTGTTACTCATTAATTGTATACGAATACGAATTTCCAAAGAATTTTATAATATTCTGACTTCTGAGCCACTCTACACATTGCCTTAAAAAGTTTTTTGGATGCTAATATGCTTTGTACGGAAAATTGCTATATTTAACAAGGAGCTCTTCTTTTTTTGGCATAACATGTGCCGACTTTATTCAACATATATGTAGAGATTAAATGATTTAATAAAATTTGAAACAAATTAAATAATTCATAGCAATCACTATACAATGTGTCTACTTCACCAAAGAACTGATAGAATATTACAAGAATATTTCCGTATCATTATATATCTTTTATATTTTGTTAGTTAATATTTCGATTGTAATTAGAAAGACTAGTTACTTAATTTGTAGCTTTTTAAATAATCATGAAACACTATATATTGTACACAATAATCAATGAAAAGGCAGGGAACATATTCTTTTATGGTATCAGAAGCCAAATCCTAAACCACAATTTGCCCTAGCCGTCGGCCTCCCCCCTGCCGCCGACCTCTCTCTCTCTCTCTCTCTCTCTCTCTCCCTTTTCTCCCCAATTTTCCATGGCTGAACAATCCAAATTCCATCTTGCTCTTGCTGTTAACAACATCAAGAATTTCATTCTCATTACTCTTGAGATGGAAAAAGTTCAGCATTCCTACTGGGAGGAATTGTTTAAGATCCATTGTCGTGTGTACAAAGTCATCGATCATATCATTCCTCCTAAATCAAAGCCCACTGTCGAGCCCCTAGAGAAACCTGATGGTTCTGATGATAAACTTTGGTCTCGTTTAGATGCGGTTGTCCTATAATGGATCTACGTCATGATCTCGGACGATCTGTTACATACAATCATTGAAACCGACGCTACTGCACGACAAATGTGGGAGCGTTTGATTTTTTTTTATGATAACAAGACATAACGTGCATTGTATTTGGAAAATCAATTTAAGGACATTCATCAGGACGATTTTCCTAATACGTCGTCCTATTGTAATGAACTTAAGATGATTGTCGATCAACTCTCCAACGTCGGTGCATCGGTTACAAATCAACGATTGGTGATGCAACTTATTGCAGGTTTGAATGAAAATTATGACGGCGTAGCTACCACCCTCCAACAAAGTACGACATTACATTCGTTCTATGAGGCTCGTTCGAGACTTATTCTTGAAGAAACCCAAAACCCAAGCGGGCAGCGGCTAACGTGAGCACCGTCGATGCCGCCCTCATAACCATCGGTGGCCCACCAGCCGACACAAGGGGATCAGTTTTTGGCCCATATCATCGGCAAACCAATGACCCGAAACGTGTCTCACATCCCCGGAATAATAACAAAGGATGAAATTCCGAAAAAAGTCATGGTGGCCGAGGCGGAAGCAGTAGCAGCGGCGGTAGAGGGCAGCGGCAACCACCTACATCAGCATCATCAGTGGAAGCAGCCTCCGTCATGGGCTGCGTACCCACCGTGGGCAGCGTGGGGCCAACTCGCGTGGGCTGCTCTACCTTGCCCCTACCCGACGACATCTTGGACCTAACTTCTGGTCCGATAGCCCCAGTTCGGCATTCTCGGCACACGTCCACAACAAGCATACAGTGCACAACTCTATCTTCCTTCAACCTACGCACCGACAGATATTGAGGCGATAATGAACACAATGTCTCTCAACGTTCTAGACGATAATTGGTACATGGATACTGGTGCCACTTCTCATATGATGGCATCCCAAGGTACTCTCTCGTCTTATTTCAATTCGAGCAATTTAAACAGAAATATTATTGTTAGTAGTGGACAAGGCATTCCCATTTGAGGTTATGGACAATCATCCCTCTCCCCACCATACCCCTCATTATCTTTAAAAAAATGTCATCCATGCCCCAAAACTTATCAAAAATCTAATCTTTGTGTGTCGTTTCACAACCAATAATAATGTTTCCCTTGAATTTGATCCTTTTGGTTTTTCTGTGAAGGACCTTCTGATAGGGATGCGAATAATGAGATGTGATAGTATATGTTATCTCAAAAATCAAGTTGCCGTTTTAATCTTCATCCACATGTACTTTAATGCCATTTGATATCATACACAGTGATTTATGGACTTCTCCTATTTTAAGCACGGTCGGGCATTAATACTATATGTTATTTTTAGATGATTATTTCAACTTCCTGTGAACTTTTCCCATTGGCAATAAGTCCCAAGTCTATTCTATTTTTTTCTTCCTTTAGTGTTTTAATAAAGACATAATTTAAAAAGAATATCAAATATTTTCAATATGACAATGGGAGGGAATATGATAATAAATAATTCCAACTTTTCTGCGCCAAACACGACCTCATTTTTCATTTTTCCTATCCCCACACTTCTCCACAAAATGGGAAAGCCGAATGAAAAATTAAAACTATAAACAAGTTAGTTCGTGCCCTCCTTGCTCACGCGTCTATCCCCCTATTTTTGGAATCACGCTGACAACCTATCTCTTGAACATTCTCCCAAACAAGTCTCTCAAACAGAAGTCTCTCACTCAAGTTCTCTATCTTCGGGATCCTTCCTATAAGCATTTACGAACCTTCGGATGTCTATGATACCCCATTCACCCCTCCACTTAAATTAACAAGATACAACCACGGTCCAACACGTGTATCTTTCTTGGTTACCCACCTAATCATCAAGGTTTCAACTGTTACGACTTGTCCAATTGAAAAATAATCATTTCTAGGCGTGTAATATTTGATGAATCTCAATTCCTCTTTGCCAAACTACATTATCCATCTCTGAATTCATATGAATTCTAAAATGATGGCCTTAATCCCTATCTAATTCATCACTTGCAAAATCAGTCGCTACCGTCACCGGTTACAGACCTAATTCCCGTCGTCTTGAGCCAGATAGCCCACCAAGCATCGCCACAGGAACCTCGGAACAACCACTCTCGGCTGTACGGTACCGCTGCCGCCTCTCGGTCAGCATCCCCGCCCCCTCTTCCCGATCCCGTTGCCTCATCTCGGCCTACGCTTTCGCCCCGCCTTCCTGATCCCAATCCACAACCTGCCCAACCACGTTTTATCCATCCCCCCGCGGCACCCGTACGGATGATAGAAACTCTTGTTATGCACTACATTTCCAAATCCAAACTGCGATTTAATTTGTCAATTTTGATTGCCCCTTCACCTTTTCCTTGCAACCCCAAAAATGTCTTATCCGATCCTAATTAGAAAACTGTCATGATTGACGAATATAATGCTCTTATTGAAAATATGACATGGAATCTAGTGCCCCGTCATCCTGATGCTAATGTTATTCATTCTATGTGGATTTTTCGGCATAAAAAGAAATCTGATGGTTCTTTTGATAGGCACAAGACTCGTCTTGTAGGTGATGGTAGGTCTCAACAGGTGGAAGTGGATTGTGATGAAACTTTCAGCCCGATGGTGAAATCGGTAACTATTCGGACCGTTCTCAGTATTGCTTTATCCAAATCATGGCCTATTCATCAGCTTAATGTCAAAATGTCTTCTTGTATGAGGACCTTCATGAAACCATTTATATGCATCAGTCTATGGGATTCAGGAATTCGATTCATCCATATTATGTGTGTCATTTAAAGAAATCCCTCTATGGACTGAAACAAGCTCCTCATGCATGGTACCAAGGTTCGCTGACTTTGTATCCTCTATTGATTTTTCACACAACAAATCTGATCATTCAATTTTCATCTTACATGGAATACTTTCTGTTATATATTGATTATATCATCCTGACTATATCTTCTGATGCACTTTGCCGATCCATTATGTCACTCCTTGCATCTGAGTTTGCTATGAAGAATTTGGACCCCTTAAGCTATTTTTTGGGCATTGCTGTTACGAGACATGCTAGTGGATTATTTCTTTGTCAATGGAAGTACGCTGAAGAGATTATTGACCGATCAAGCATGCCGTCTTGTAAACCATCCCACACACCGGTGGATACTAAGTCCAAACTCAGTGCCTCTTCGGGTCTTTGTATGCCGACCCAACTCACTATTGCAGTTTAGCAGGAGCATTGCAGTATCTCACTTTCACGAGACCAGATATATCCTATGTCGTGCAACAAATATGCTTACATATGCACAGCCCGACAGATGAACATATGAATGCACTCAAACGTATTTTGTGATATGTCTAAGGTACTCTTCACTTCGGCTTACACATGTACAAGTCCTCACTCTTTGGTCTCACCTCTTATTCTGATGCTGACTAGAGTGGATGTCCGGACACTCGCCGATCCATGTCAGGTTATTGTGTCTTCCTCGAAGATAACTTTCTTTCTTGGTCTTCTAAAAGACAACCCACTCTGTCTCGATCCAATGCCGAAACCGAGTACAGAGGAGTAGCGAATGTTGTTTCTGAGTCTTGTTGGATACGCAACCTTCTGCTGGAACTTCACTGCCCAATCCACAAGGCTATATTGGTCTATTGTAATAATGTAAGTGAGATATATCTTTCCGGCAACCCTGTTCAATATCAGCACACTAAACACATTGAAATGGATAGTCATTTTGTACGTGAAAAAGTTACTCGTGGACAAGTTCGTGTCCTTCATGTTCCTTCCCGGTATCAGATTGATGACATATTTACTAAAGGACTTCCGCGCACACTCTTTGATGATTTTCTAGCCAGTCTCAGCGTACGAAAACCTCCCGCTTCAACTGCGATGGTTTGATAGAATATTACAAGAATATTCCCGTATCATTGTTTATCTTTTATATTTGATTAGTTAATATTTCGATTGTAATTATGAAGATTAGTTATCTAGTTTGTAGCTTTAGAAATAATCATGTAACACTATATATTATACACAATAATCCATGAAAAGAGAAGTACCATATTTCTTTAATAACATCCCTTTGAGAGCCGACTCTGTAAGAGAAGAATCTTGTGGTTTTGTCCTCCTCCCAGGGCTATAGCATAAATGCTTTAAGCTTTACAATCAATTCCTTTGTACAGATCATTGCATGGAGAGAACTCTTATGTGTTCTTCAACTTTTCCACAATTTCATGGATGAAAATGATGGAGTAGGTTAGATAAGTTATATTGTCAAGAGCAATAATTTGCTCTCCTGACTATTGTTGTTTATAATTGAGTCTTCTGTGTTCTTTTTAATTAGCTATGTGAAAAAATGATAGGAAAGATTTATAGAATACAAGGACATGAACTAGTCATTAATGAAGTGGATAAAAATTATAGAAGTTAAATTTTCACGCAGATAAAAAACTCAAGATCAAGAACCTTTACCCTTCCGTTCCGACACAAGAAAAAGAGATCTTTTTTTACATGCCTTTCTTGTGTCTAAGATTGGGAATATAAATAATCTCTCCCAGAATTTTTTGTTCCCCACATTTATTCCCAGCTTTCTTATATCTAGTATTTAGATAAATTTGATTCTCTTTTTATTTAGAATATAAAACTATTGATACACCTTATGACATTGCAATCCATCAATAATAACATAGTCACACTATTATTAGGTTGTTACTTTTTATTTATCTAAGTTTTAGTGGATATAGTTATAAATATTTGTATTGATTGAAGACAGTAAGTGTCGAGTAAAATAGTGGAGGTGCGGTTAAGGGCCTGTATAATCCTATATAGCTCAATTCAATAATGTGAAACTGTTCCCAATTGAAAAAGACCAAATATTAAGTTATGGCGTTCAATCAAACTTTAGAAAAAAATTGGAAGCAGGAGGTTTAAGAGTATTAATAATAGACAAGTTGTAAAAATTAAAGGCATTAATAATACATCATCATACATACATACATACATGATACAGGGACTGGACTTAAACCTAGTGGTGTTATTGTGAACGTCAAAAGGAAAAACAAATACAAATAATTAAAGAGGAGGTGTGGGTCCAAACACTAAAGTGGATTCTTGGATGAGTCATAATCACACATTATAAAATAAAAATAATGGTCAAAATTTAAAGATGGATTTTACAAGGCAACCTCATTCTCATAATATCTTGCACAGTGGTAAAAAACTATAGCCACAAGATGTAAAAAAAACCATTTCAAATCAACTCCTGTATATGTCTGACGCATTCTACACCACAAAATAGAAATAAATGTGTACCTGGTTCTCCTTTAATTCTTGTGGTTTAGTCAAATTATTTTACTATATCCCCACAAGTGGCCTTTATTTATTCTCCAATAGACTCTAGTGCGACAACCAACTCTTGTTGTAGGACACACAACACAAAGAGACTCCTTTTTTTTTTCTTTTTTTTTTATATTCAGTTTTTCGGCTTACGCCATACTATTTTCGAAGACAGGAATCTCAATTCTTCAGCACTATTATCAGTAAATCGCGGGATGTGACTGAATGATCAGGATTTGAGAACAGAGCAATTGATATCACCTATAGGTCTTACCCCAAAAGAGAACAAATTGCTCCCACCAGGGTTCGAACCCACGCTGCAGATCTCTAACTGAATTTTAAATTCTCCTCCTTCACCGTCCAGCTATGCCCGGAGACACAAGAGACTCCTTACAACCCCTAACTCCGCGGTGATTTTCGGTCTACTTTTTGTTATTTTTCAGTTCAATTGGTTTGATATTTGCTTTACTTTTGACTGCTTTGTCTCGTATTTGAATTGCATGCAATTAATTTTTAACTAATATTAACCTAAATATCATATAGGTAGGCAAGGGATCAAAAATTGCTGGGGAAGCTATTGGGATCGACGTCGACGGTGAACTGTTTGAGAGGTATCAAATCTGTGTTCACCAGGAATACATTTACAAAATGCTTATTTGTTGAGTTTAAGTTTTACGATTTGTTTTTTAGTAGACTTTTATACTAAGAAAATTGTACTATGCTTGAATATTGAAGACCAAATGTTGGATCTCTAAGCTACGCTTTTTGTTTCTCTTTTGCTTGAAGAAATCAGGTTGATTTACTATAGGTTCACTAATTGTTGTGTTGATTTAAATGTTGCTCGTTTCTGGTTTCTGTAGATTTTGAATGGCATTAATGAAATAATATATATAAAATTTACAATTTTCATAATAGAAAAATTATATTCCTATTATATTTCTAAAACCTTATTCTATTTGAACAATAATTACATAATTAAGGTACTTTACAATTCTAATTTAACTACAACAAAACCTTACCTAAACTAGACCATTAAACCGTGATATACACGGTATGTATACGCCGTGTATATCACAGGTTCAACAGTCCATATTTGCTTAAGTCGGCCCGTGATATACATGGCAAGTACACCATGTATATCACAGGTGTTTATCACACCCCGCAATCATAGCGAATGGTCTTCGTACGCTGAGACTGTCCCTAAAATTTTCAAATAAAACGGAGGGAAGACCCTTCGTAAAGATGTCTGCAATTTGATACCTGGAAGGGACATGTTAGATGCGTACTTGTCCACGAGCTACCTTTTTGCGAACAAAATGAATATTCATCTCAATATGTTTAGTGCGTTGATGTTGGACCGGATTTCCAGAAAGATATACTGCATTAATATTATCACAATAAACCAAGGTAGCTTTTTGAATTGGAAAGTGAAGTTCTAAAAGAAGATTACGTAATCAACATGATTCAGAAATCACATTGGACACCCTTGATACTCGGCTTCGGCACTGGAGTGGGATAAGGTAGCTTGACGTTTTGCAGACCATGAGACAAAGTTATCACCGAGAACATACAATAACCAGAGGTAGAGCGTCTGGTGTCTGGACAGCCACCCCAATCAGCATCCGTATAAGAGACAAGTGTCGAGATCGACGACGGATATAGATGCAACCCGTAATCAAGTGTGCCCTGTAAATACCGAATAATGCGTTTGAGTGCATTCATATGCTCAATTCGAGGATCATGCATAAAAACACACACTTGTTGTACAACCGCATCACCCAACTTGGGCTTAGTATCAATTGGAGTGGAAGTAGACTTGCACGAGAACATACCAACTCGCTCAATTATCTTAGCAACATACTTCCTTTGCAATAAGAACAACCCCCTGTATGACGAGTGACAACTATCCCCAAGAAGTAACTCAAGAGCCCTAAGTCCTTCATAGCAAACTCAGAAGTGAGTAGTGTCATGATAGACTTGCGTAAATCATCAGAAGAAGTTGTCAAAATAATTTCATCCACATACAAGAGAATATATGCCAAGGAAGTACCACGACAATATATGAACAATGAATTATTAGACTTGCTGTGTGAAAACCCACTAGATGAAACATAGTCTGCAAACCGCGTATACCAAGCCCGTGGGACTTTCTTAAGCCCATACAAGGACTTTTTCAATAAACAGACATGATGAGGATATTTGGGGTCATGAAAACCCAAGGGCTGATGTATGTAAATGGTCTCCTTAAGATCACCATGTAAGAAAACATTCTTTACATCTAACTGATGAATAGGCCAAACTTTCGAAAGAGCTAGTCTGAGAACAGTGCGAATGGTAGCCGGTTTAACCACCGGACTAAATGTCTCACCACAATCCACGTCAACCTGCCGAGTCTTATAATCACCCACAATACGAGCCTTATGCCTCGCAAAAGATCCATCAGAATTATCCTTATGAGTAAATATCCACATAGACCGAATAATATTAACACCAAAGGGGCGGGGTACCAACTCCCACATCTTATTTGCAATAAGAGCATCATATTCGTCGTTCATGGCCAATTTCTAATTCGGATCATTTAGGGCAGACACTGAATTACGGGGTAAGGGGGATTTAAGAATATTAGAATGTAGATTAAAATGTCTCTTTGGTTTAAAAATACCCCGTTGACTACGAGTGACTGATCTTTGACTCGAGGGAGAATTGTGTGGATTTTGGGAAAAAGACGGGAGGATAACGGATTAGACAGCAGGCAGTGGGCCTGTTGGCCCAACACTGGAAGCCAAAACAGAAGCTGGACCGATAGCACAAGCAGAGGTAGAACTGGGCTAAATATTTGGCCCAGTTGCTGGACCCGAGATGGTAGAACTGGGCAGAGGACCCGAAATAGTGGCAGGAGGTCCAACTAGCAGATTTTGGGTGCGGGATAAGTTCGAAAAATGATGGATAATATACGGATAGACGACGTCGTCTAAAAAATTATACGAACTAGGCACAGAACTACTCACGTTAGCAAACGGAAATTAAGGTTCATAAAAAATAACATGGCGACTAATGATGATTTTATTAGATGATAAATCAAAATATTTATAACCACGATGATTAGATGGATAACTCAAAAACACACAAGGGGTAAAACGGGTCTGAAGTTTGTTAATTGTGGTGGACGAAAATAGTGGATAACATAAGCACTCAAAGACCCTAAGATATGCATACGAATGAGTCTTATTATATAAGATTTGAAGAGGGGATGAATGTACCAAACCTTTAGTAGGAATAATGGTAAGAAGATATGTAGTCATTTGTAGAGCATGATGCCAAAAGGAAGGGGGAACGGAAGCATGAACCAATAAAGTTCGAACAATATTATTAATGGTACGAAATTTGCGTTCGGCTTTTCCATTTTATGAGGACGTATGAGGACAAGAGAAACGAAAATTTATTCAATTAGTACCACAAAAATTCCAAAACAACCCATTATCATATTCTTTGCCATTATCACATTGAATATTTTTTATTTTCCGTTGGAACTGGGTACAGATGAATGCTCTAAATTTTTAAAAAGTGGAAAACACTTGAGATTTTTTCGCTAACGGAAAAGTCCATAAAGAATTAGAATAATCATAAAAAATAGAACATAATAACGATGGCCCAAAGAACTGAGAATAGGAGATGTCCATAAATCGCTATGAATAATATCAAATGGCATTAAAGTATGAGAATTAGAGTCTACAAACGGTAATCTAACAAGTTTTCCTAGAGGACAAGATTGACAAATTGTAGTACTACGCGTACCCTTACAAGAAATAAAATTATTTTCATGGAAGAAAGAAATAATAGACGACCTAGAGTGACCCAAACGTGCATGCCATAAGGAAGGAGCGAGAGCTGCAAAGGTAGATGGCAAGGCTTGACTCGAGAGACCGGATGTGGGCGTGATAAGATAAAGATCTCCACTACTATCACATATCATGAGAGGAATCCCTGTCTTGAAATTCTTCACAGAAAACCCAAAAGGATCAAAATCAACAGAGACCTAATTATCAGTGGTGCATTTAGGAACATACACCAAATTTTTAATTAAGTTAGGGGCATTTTTCAAGACAAGAGGTGGATGGGGGGGGGGGGGGGGGGAGGGACAAAGTTTTATGATTGTAATCATAAATTGGAATTGAATTGTCATTACCAACAATTATGCCACGATTGTTGCTCAAATTGGAATAAAATGAGAGAGTACCTTGGTCGGACGTTATGTGAGTAGTGGCTCCGGTGTCCATTTACCAATTTACGTCCGGGGGATTTAATCCAAGTGTGTGCATCGCGGCTTCAATGTCGGTAGGGGTGGGGCCCACTGCATGGTGGGCCTGCGGAGGCCTAGGCCCAAGCACACCCACTTGCTACCCCGGCCCAGAACTGCCTCTCGGGTACCACTACTGACCCGAATAACTGGCATGTTGTTAGGATTTTGGGCCCAATGTCCCGGGAAAGCAATCGGCGTGAAATAGGGGTTGTTGGGCCCATGCCCACTAGCCCAATTCCACGGCCATGGCCCCCAGGGCTGTGGCAAGTTGGCTTGCGGACCACTGCCCCGAGGCCCATTGCCACCCCCATTATTTCCACCTCTGTTTCCACCACGATTTTTACCATTATTTTTGTAATTCCTACCCTTTTTGCAGCCACTGTTGTTGCGGTTTTTGCCAGAATTATTGGAGATTGAGGGAGAAAAGTTGGACTATGTCACCATGACGATAGAAGGGGCCCCATTGGCCGTTTTCTTAGCCATGCCTACTTCTTCATGCGTGAGCATGGAACGGGCTTGATAAAACTGCAGAAGATGACTGCTCTGACGAAGAAGCGTACCGACGCCACTATAGGCCTGCAACCATTTGAAGGACAAGATGATCGTTGGTAACAGGCGCACCAACGTTGCAGAGTTGGTCCGGCAATTCTTTCAACCTTTTGCAGTATGCTGAAATGTTAGAGAAGTTTTCCATATTGACGTGGGAGAATTCCTTCTCAAGGGTAACAACATGAGAATTTTGATTATCTTGGAATATATCACGCACTCTATTCCAAGCATCTATTGTCGTAGCGTCTGGTTCGATAATCATTTGCAACAGATCGGTAGAGATAGTGGAGTAAATCCACTGAAGAATAGTAGCATCAAGGGTCGTCTACAATTTAGGATCATCCTCGGGTTTAGGCACCGCCGTATCAGCAGGTGCCGAGGGAATTATGTGATGGAGGACTTGATGCGAGCGTGCGTGAACTTTGAAAAGTTCGGTCCACGTCGCGTATTAGACGTTTTCTATTTTAAGAATGACAGGGATGTGGTTCTTGATGTTAGAAACATTAAGGGCAGGGTGAAACGTGTTCTTAGCCATCACAATCAACGCAAGACGTGACGTAGGAATTTGGAAGAAAAATTGGAAAGAGAGAAAGGAGCAAAGTGCACGGAAATCGAGGGGAATGTCTCGGAAATTGTGTCACGATAGAAGAGAGGTTGGGAGAGGAAATATTTGACATAGACTTCTGATACATTGAAAAAATATAATCCCTTGATTATTTTCATTAATGAAAGAGTATTATATACAATTTACAATTTTCATAATAGGAAAGCTCTATTCTTATTCTACTCCTAAAACCTTATTCTATTTGTACAATAATTACATAATTAAGGTAAGTGTACAATTCTAATTTAACTACAACAAAACCTTACCTAAACTAGACCATTAAACCGTGATATACATGGCAAGTATACCGTGTATATCACGGGTGTTTATCAGCATATATGTATGGAGAGTTGAGACTTGACAGTGAATTGTGTTAGCTCTCAAGTCTCATCTATTACTAATAATTATACTTTTTAGTCACTCCCTTTATGTATTATACTATTTGATATTGAGTAAGTGAGTAATTTTTGTAGGATTTTGTTGGGTTCAGAACATATAAGTAGGCACAACGAAAGTTTAAAATTTTGTTCTACTTACCCCAACAATTTCTTCTGGTCTGGTTATATGACAATTGAAACATGTAACATAAAACATGAACACTTACATGTTAATAAATCTGGAGTCTTTACTTAGGGATTACACGCGACTGTCCATTCGACTGCAAACACTATGCTATGGTGTATTCCTCGGTCAAGAAAGCTAGGAAATCTTGACAGAGGTTTGAGAGAGTTTTATCCTAGACTCTAAGTCTAGAATTGTTTATGAGAATTAGTGTGTTGATTAACAATGGGGAGTGCTGTATTTATAGTTGAAATTAGGGCAAAATTTTGATTAGGGTTGGCTCCAAGCCTGGCCCAAAACCAAGGTGCAGTGGGCCAGTCTGACTGGGCCCACTGCTGGGTCGGCGCCTTACGTAAAATTCCGTTTCCCATTTTCATTTTAATTTAGGGTTTTTAACCAAGATCAACTCTAGTATGCTATATCAAATATAACATCTTAATAAACTTTGCATTAAGATGTTATATTTGATATAGCATACTAGAGTTGATCTTGGTTAAAACCCTAAATTAAAATGAAAACGGGAAATAGAATTTTACGTATGGCGCCGCGGCGCCGACCAAGCAGTGGGCCCAGTCAAACTAGCCCACTGCACCTTGGTTTTGGGCCAGGATTGGAGCCCAACCATAATAAGATTTTTGCCTTAATTTCAACTATAAATACAACACTCCCCATTGTTAATCAACACACTAATTCTCATAAACAATTCTAGAATTAGAGTCTAGGATAAAACTCTCTCAAACCTCTGCCGAGATTTCCTAGCTTTCTTGACAGAGGAATACATACGCACCTAATTTACATCATAATGCACCAAACACAAGCCGTATCTTATCCTATAAGGAGTTTAAGCTTAGGACAGGGTCAAAGTACATTACTCTGTAAATAAGGTGAGTATTGACCTTAAGTCAAAGGACCTTCATCTCCCACACGCTGATAACACTTTAGGCATGTATAACAAACAGTTTATCAGCAGGGTATGCCAATACTTTCCAAAAGTATCCATGTGTCTATTACTAATAACCATTACTAGTAGTAGGTGAGACATACTATATTCTCCAAGAATGTGACGCACACTACATGTCGACTTATAACATATCATCAATATCTCATTCTCGATGATCATTAGTCGATGCTATTTTAGAGTTACACTCTATCATCAATATCTCACTCTATTAATGACAACGTAAGCTCAAGAGATGCATATTAATAAATAATTACAAACAGTCAAATAATAATTCAATAATTTCAAATGCCATAAATATTAATCTTAGTAATAATACGAATGTGTTCAAGTACATTTGTCCCTAATAATGATTATCTTTAGGACATACATACTTTCAATCTCCCACTTAGCCTAGAGCCAATCTCTGATGTATCTAATACCCATGTTTTTAAAATAATCATTATTCTTAACTAAGCTTAATAGTTTAGTAAATGGGTCAACTAGATTATCATCTGTGAGAACATATTCTAATCTTATTTCTTCAGTTTCCACCTTCTCCCTGAGTATGTGGTATTTCCTCGGTACATGCTTATTTCTGTTTGTTGATCTTGGTTCCTTAGCTTGCGCGATCGCACCAGTGTTGTCACAATAAATCGTTATTGGACATGTGGTACTTGGAACAACCCCTAGTTCCTTCAGGAACTCAAATATCGTGACATCTTCTTTACCAGCCTCCGATCCAGCAATGTACTCAACTTCAGTTGTCGAATCAACAGTTGTAGCTTGCTTGGAACTTTTCCAACTCACTATTCCGCTATTGAAAATGAAGGCATATTGAGATTGATATTTAAAGTCATCAATATATGTCTGAAATCTAGCATCAGTGTACCTAGTACACACTAGCTTCTCTTGTCCACCATAGACTAAGAAATATTCTTTAGTTCGTCTAAGATACTTAAGAATACTCTTGACTTCTTTCCAGTGTTCTTCTCCAAGATTCTGCTGGAATTTGCAAGTTATACTAAGTACATAGGCCACATCTGGCCTCGTACATGTCATGGAATACATGATAGATCCTATAGTTGAAGCATATGAGATTCTTTTCATGCGTTCAAGTGCTACAACAGTAGAAGGACTATCATTCTTTGATAACTTGATACCTTGACCCATAAGAAGACTTCCCTTCTTGGAGATTTTCATAGAGAATCGTCTTAGCACTTTGTCTATGTATATAGACTGTGACAGCCCCAATAATTTATTAGGTCTATCTCTATAGATTCTAATTCCAAGAATGTAGCAAGCTTCACCCAAGTCCTTCATCATGAAGGTGCTGGATAACCATTCATTGACTGATTGCATGAGAGTCTTATTATCTCCCATTATTAATATGTCATCTACATATATAACAATGATGACAATACTCCCTTCCTTGCGCTTACTATAAATGCAAGGATCTTCTTTGCTTATAATAAAGTCAAACGATTTGACTTCTTTATCAAAGCAAATATTCCAACTCCTTGAGGCTTATTTAAGTCCATAAATGGACTTCTATAGATTGCATATTGCTTTGGGCTTAGTCTTAGATGTAAAACCCTCAGGTTGTATCATATACACCTCCTCAACTAGGTTACCATTGAGGAAAGCAGTTTTAACATCCATTTGCCAAATGTCATAATCATAGTATGCGGCTATTGCAAGCAAAATCTGAATGAACTTAATTTTCGCAACAGGTGAAAAGGTTTCATCATAATCGACCCCAGGCCGTTGATTATAACATTTAGCCACCAATCTTGCCTTATAAGTCTGTACCTTGCCATATGCATCAATCTTCTTCTTGAAGATCCATTTGCATTATATAGGTCTAACCTCTATTGGCAAATCAACCAAGTTCTAAACTTGATTGATGTACATCGAGTCCATCTCAGATTTCATAGCTTCTTGCCATCTCTGCGAATCAGTATCTAACATAGCTTCGTTGTAGGTTGTAGGTTCATCGTCATCAGGAATATCTATCTCATTGTGTGTTTAAACAAGGAGATTAAGTCTTTCAGGCGGACGATGAGTCCTAGTGGTCCTACGGAGTTGATTATTATGCATTTCAGCATTTGTTGCATTCTGATTGTGAGAAGGTCTTGTGTGCTGGACAATTCATCACCTTGAGAGCTTTCAGGAATGTCATTTTCATGTATTTCCTGAATGGAATGATGTACAACCATTGTATCATCTTCTAGTGGTTGTGTATGAGTGCCTTGCATTTCTGCACTATCTCTCACAGCAATGATGTACAACCATTGTATCATCTTCTAGTGGTTGTGTATGAGAGCCTTGCATTTCTGCACTATCTCTCACAGCACTCCCACTGGCTGAAGGGTGTACTATAAGTACCCAATCTTCACCAAATACTCCCACTAAATCCTTATCTAGGTCTTTGACAAGGGTTCAACTTTTGTGTTATCTTGAATTTCTTCAAGTTCTATCTTATTGCAGCTTCGTTCCTTGTAGACATAGTCTTCTTCAAGGAAAGTTGCATTTATGGAAACAGTGACCTTCTGTTCTCTAGGAAGATAGAAATAGTATCACTTAGTTTTCTTTGGATACCCCACAAAATAATATTTCTCACTTTTATATTCCAACTTGTCAGTGAGCATCTTCTTTACATATGCAGGGCACCCCCAGGGTCGCATGTGTTTAAGTGCTGGCTTCTTGCCATTCCATATCTCATATGGAGTTTTCTCTACTGACTTTGAATGAACCCTGTTCAGAATATAAATTGAGCTTTGCAATGCATAGCTCCAAAGGTATGTTGGTAGAGCTGAGAAACTCATCATGGATCTAACCATATCTAATAGGATTCGATTTCTCCTTTCAGCAACACCATTTATCTGTGGTGTTTCAGGAGGTGTCCATTGTGATTGGACTCCATAAAGCTTCAAGTAATCCAGAAATTTTTTACTTAAGTATTCACCTCCTCGATCTGATCGAAGGGTCTTGATACTTGTTTTAAGTTGCTTCTCTACTTCTGACTTGTACTCCTTGAATTTCTCAAAGGCTTCAGACTTGTGTTTCATAAGATACACATGCTCAAACCTTGTAAGATCGTCTGTAAAAGTGATGAAGTAAGGGAAGCCTCCCTTAGCTTGAGTTGAAAATGGCCCACATACATCAGTATGGACCAACTCAAGTACCTCTTTGGCTCGCACCTCTTTCCCAGAAAGTGGTTTATTGGTCATCTTTCCTCTCAAGCAAGATTCACAGTTACCATAGGACTCCAAGTCAAATGGTTTCAGGTAGTCTAACTTTTTTAATCTTGATATCCTTGATTCATTGATGTGACCAAATCTACAGTGCCATAAGTAGGTGGGGTTTCTTGGATTACTTATCTTAGCTCATTTGTTTTGCACATTGAAAATTTCACGACTACAGTTTAGAACATACAAACCATCCACAAGCGGAGCATTTCCACAAACAAAACCATTAAAAGACAGTACATAATTGCCATTGGCAATAAATGAGGAAAACCCCTCGATGTCTAACACTGGGATAGAAATAATATTCCTCGTCAATGAGGGAACAAAATAACAATTATTTAGTTCTAAACAAAAGCCGGAAGGTAAATCTAGTCTATAAGTTCCCACGCGTTCAACATCCACTCGTGCTCCATTTCCAACGCGCAGGTCTACCTCCCAAGGTCTAACCTTTCTGCTGTCAATCAGACCCTGTACATTATTAAAAATGTGTGAGCCACATGTGGTATCCAATACCCAGCAGTGAGAGCTATTTATAGTCATATTTATCTCAATGACAAACATACCTTGTCCAGTAGAGCCAGGAGCACCTAGTGGTTTGCCTCCTCCTGGAGCTGTGCAATCCTTCTTCCAGTGCCCCTTCTTCTTGCAGTTGAGGCACGCATCCGAAACTACCTTTGCCTTCTTCTGAACACCTCCTCTAGGTTTCATAACTGTAGGTGCAGCAACTGACTTCCCGTTCTTCTTCTGCATGTTCTTACCCTTGGGTTTGAACTTGCTAGAAGAGCCCACTATGAGCACGGCTTTACCTTTAGAAGTAGATGATTCAAAAGTCTTCAACATGTTGTGAAGCTCTGGAAGACTTGCCTTGGTCCCATTTATATTGAAGTTCATAATGAAATTCTCAAATGAACCAGAGAGTGAATTCAGGATCAGCTTGACAGAGACATTTATAGGCAGCTTCGTTCCAATCGAAGTCAACCTCTCTATCAGCCCAATCATCTTTAGAACATGTGCTGACACTTGACCCCCATCGTTCGGCTTACACTTGAAAAGGTCCCTTTACATTTCATACTCCATTGTTTGAGACTATGAGTCATAGAGACTCTTCCAGTGTTCTAGCATTTCATTGGGGCCCATGTTTTCATGTTGCCTCTATAACTCCAAGGCCATGGAGGACAACATTACACATTGTGCCGAGGTAGCATCGTCTAGATGTTTCTGATAAGACACATTGTCAAACAGGGCATACTCAGCAGAATCTTCAGCAGGGACTGTGGGGAACACTGTGTCTAACACATACTTAATTCTTTCTAATCTTAACACCAATCGCAGATTTCTTAACTAGTCAGGGTAATTTGATCCAGTCAACTTGTTTGTCTCGACCAACATTTTCAGTAACAGATACGACATTTTGTATAAACTGAAGATATAGATAGACTTGAAATTAAACTCTAATATAATTTCTATTGAACACATTCGTTAACTAATTAACATGGCCTTTAGTTTAATTAGATCCCATTATTTTAACATACTTTTCAACCCCATGAAAGAATACAGACTGATATCAAATATGGTCATAATGGGGCATGATCCAGGTTCATGCTATCTCCGCGTTTGCTATGGCTGATAACTTCAACAGCACAACCCGGTAGGTCTCTAAACCAATTTCAAACAATTTGTAACTCATGTTTGACCAAATGTTCTAAACAATTGATCTACGTCCCTCGGTTTGTCCGACTCTGTGGCGCCAAGACAGCCTAGCAAGTCAATCCCGTTATGCAACTGCAATTATGTATCTAAGTGAGTTTTGCCTTATAGAGCAAACATTGTGGTGTAAATACTCATGAAGGTTTGTCACCCACTTCTACATTTAACATGCATCTATGAAAGAGTCTGAGTCCTCGTATACTTAGAGCATAAATACTCATCTAGCTGAAAGGATTTTGCACTACAATCAATTATAACGGACGACACATTCATTTTAAATGAGACTTGTATTAAATTTTGGGGAGCATTTTAATTTAGGGTTTTAACCAATATCAACTCTAGCATGCTATGTCCAACAAAGCATCTTAATTATTATGCAAATGAGTATGCACATATTGGGTACCGCCTACCCAAGCATGATATTAAGCGGTTTAACAAACACTGGGCGCCGCTTACCCAGACACGTATAATACGGACACTATACTAGTAATCTAAATGACAAATATTTAGCACATAAATAGCACACTTATCAAATAATATACTATATAATAATAATCATGGATTAAACATTTTGAACAATTTTTTTCTTTCTTTTTTGGACTGATGGGGCCCCGGCACCGCTGGCAAGGCAGAAACCTTTCGGTTTCTGTAGTTAAAATGAAGCATTAAGGCCACGACGCTCCACCATGGAGCCGCGGCGTCGCCTTGAAACCTTAGCAAGCACCGCGACGCCGAAGTCCTGACAAAACATTTCTGTGTTGATTTTTTTTTTAAATCGTTCGAGCCCTAAATCCAATTTAGGGATCAAATCATAGATCCTTCATCATCCACCATTATCAATAACACACATATCGACCATCATCCATTCTTACCCGTTCTTTGCCGTGCACCGTACAATGAGCCGGATATCCGCACTTTTGGCTTAGTTCGAGTTAGAACGAAATGACTTCCTCGAGTTAGCGTAGGAAATAATTTAGGGTGACATAAAAAAGGTCTACTTTGTTCAGCCAAGATTTGTAGGATTTCAAGAAGCCTTGTTTTAATCCAATTTTATGTTTAACTCATATTATTATGCTATTCAATTGTTATATAACCATTGAACCAACCTAGGCTCTGATACCACTGTAGGGTTTTATTGGGTTCAAAACATATAAGTAGGCACATCGGAAGTTTAATTTTTTTTTTTTACTTACCCCAACAATTTCTTCTGGTATGGTTATATGACAATTGAAACCTGTAACATAAAATATGAACACTTACAGGTTAATAAATCTGGAGTCTTTACTTAGGGATTACACGTGACTGTCCCTTCGACTGCAAGCACTATACTATGGTATATTCCTCTGTCAAGAAAGCCAGAAAATCTCGGCAGAGGTTTGAGAGAGTTTTATCCTAGATTCTAAGTCTAGAATTGTTTATGGGAATTAGTGTGTTGATTAACAATGAGGAGTGCTGTATTTATAGTTGAAATTAGGGGGAAAATCTTATTAGGGTTAGGCTCCAAGCCTGACCCAAAACTACGGTGTAGTGGGCCAGTCTGACTGGGCCCACTGCTGGGTCGGCGTCGTGGCGCCTTACGTAAAATTTTGTTTCCCGTTTTCATTTAATATATATATTCAACACATTAAATTCAAAATCTAATTTTGATTTAATTAAATAATTTCCATCTAATAGAAATTATCCCATAGTTATTATCAATTTAAATATCTCGATTTCAAATCCAATATTTAATACTTTCTCAATACACCCTTAGATCGAATAGACAATCGACATAATGTGACCCTATAGGCCTTCATATATCGACACTAATACAATTAAGGTCCATACGGAACTTCTAGACAGCGTTGTACGACGAACTCAATATATGAAGTACGTTTACGTGAATCCAGCAGACATAACCTTTATGTGAGATGATAAATTCCTTTCATTCGCGACACACTCGATCAAGCTTAGGATTTGCCATGTGTCTATCCAAATGGCTTGATCACTTTATCTCATCTATATTAGTCGACAACTAGACCATATTCTGAATATGTCTCTTGCATTGGCTAATGACTTGGTCGACCTAATATCACTGAGAAGTTGAGTGCTCTCTTGAATATCCAATCGAGGAATGAATTCTATTCTTGGCTCAACAACCACCTTAATTTACATCATAATGCACCCAACACAAGCCGTATCTTATCCTATAAGGATTTTAAGCTTAGGATAAGGTCAAAATACATTACTCTGTAAACAAGGTGCGTATTGACCTCAAGTCAAAGGACCTTCATCTCCCACACGCTGATAATACTTTAGACATGTATAACAAATAGTTTATCAGCACGGTATATCAATACTTTCCAAAAGTATCCATGTGTCCATCACTAGTAATCATTACTAGTAGCATGTGAGACATATTATATTCTCTAAGAATATGACGCAGATCACATGTCGACTTATAACATATCATCGATATCTCATTCTCGATGATCATTAGTTGAGGTTATTTTAGAGTTACGCTCTATCATTAATATCTCACTCTATTAATGACAACGTAAGCTCAAGGAATACATATTAATGAATAATTACAAACAATCAAATAATAATTCAATAATTGCAAATGCCATAAATATTAATCTTATTAATAATACGAATATGTTCAATTACATTTGTCCCTAATAATGATTGTCTCTAGGACCTACATACTATCAATTTTGTGCTGCAATAATCTTGTTTTCTATGTGGTGTTGTTTGATAATGGTTACCCAAATTAATATTGTATATGAATAGTGGCCTATACTTCCAACCTGTAAGTTCATTTACTCAATATCTTTGTCTCGCTAAGATTCATTTATGTTAAGAGTTTGTTTGATTTCTTTCGATCTGATTTTTGCTTAATATTTTATGTAGAGATGCCGAAGCAAAATCGGGTTAAGAATTTATTCAGAGGGAGCTCATCACAGGCTCAATCTCAGGCTTCCCTATAAATTATTTGCGTTTCTCTTGTATACATATTTTTTTCATATCTACTGCTCCTTGTTTTAATTTATAGGCGCTTTGCAAGAAGAATCAACAGAGTCGACGACAACAAAAGATCCCTCATACTAGTGGGGCTAAGAGTTTGGCAAGAATAAGAGAGCTGAGATGGTACTTTGATATAATGTGCTTACTGATATTTTTTTACATGAAATATGTTTTTAAGTAATTACAACTATTTACTTTTTGGAAATTTCAGAAGAACATGAGAAAAGAAATTGATCAAGGCAAATTGTGGATTGAGACTAAGGGTGTCCAACGGGGCGGGCCCCGGCGAGACGGAGAGGGTCGGGACTTGGGTTCCGGCGGGCCTGACGGGCCGGGATAGGCGGGACGGTGGGAGGTCCCGTCCCGTCCCACATCCCGCTGAAACGGAGTCTGGTTGGGGTGGGGCGGGGCGGGTCGGGACTCGGGATTTTTTTTTCCACTTAATTTTTTAAAAAATAATATATAGTTATATACAAATACTCCAATAATTGAACAAGATAGTATAATAAAAACATCTCAAAACTGTTTTTGTGCCTCTTATATTATTTAATAGAAATATGACATAGTAATACAATTTCAAAATTACAACTTTGTGGTGTTGTTCAAAAGTTGCAAATGACATAGTAAAATACTAAAATTATAATTAAAAAAATTACATATTCAACCATACTCTTTCGAATTTTCTCACAATGTCTTGAGGATCTTCTGTTGGAATTGGAATTTGTTTGTCAAATTCTTCAATGTCGTTTCCTGCTCCCTCGGACAATATTTTGTTGTAGTTGTAGTCTTCTTCTTCGTTGGTCTCCGGTTGGCCGCACCTCCTACGCTCCGCATGAATCCAGTCTCTGAATAGAACTGCAATCTCCAATGTGTCTCCCGCCAATGAATGTCTGTGCTCTCCAATTTGAAATCTTTCCGCAGAAAAGGCGCTTTCAGATGTTGTTGATGACGCTTGAATGTTTAACACATCTCGAGTCATCTTTGTTAGCGTCGGAAATGTCTTCTCGTTTTTCCTCAGTATTTAAGCAAATCTTCATGTCCTTCTTCATTGAGAACTATTTGGTACGGTAGAACACCCTGCAAAACAAAAACATCAAACTCGTTAACTTGATTAGCAGTGGAACCACTAAACATTCTATTTCTAAGGCTTTCAATACTAGCCGCAGAAACAACATGTCTTTTATAAGGTTGTATTGAAGAAGAAAAAGAAGATGGTATTGAAGCCGGTTGGTTGCTAGCACTTTTTTGTTGGTAATGCGTATATACTTTTTTGCATTCATCGTGTATGATAGATAAAACTTCTTCTTTAGTTGGTTCCTTAGGTGGTTGTTCATTTGGATTTTTTGGAGTTGGAGGTGGGAGTACTGTTATACAATCATAAATAGTTTCAGTAAGTGTTTTACAACCGTCTATTTTAATAGTCGGATTTAATACAACACCAATAATATAAATAGTGGGAATAGAAAAAAAATATTTTTAAAATTTGATAAATATTTTTTAATAGGTGCCTTATAAGATGAGTTTTCCATATATTCATTAAGTAACAAAAATATTAAAGCTATATAAAATAACATAGCTGAAGAAGTTGAACCACTATACATTTTGTCCTTCAGCATTGATAATTAATTCGTACGGTACAGTACCCTGCAAAACATAAACATCAAATTCGCTAACTTGTGAAGAAGTTGAACCACTACACATTTTATTTCTAAGGCCTTGAATACTAGCAGCAAAACCCACATGTTTTAATAAGGTTGCAGCGAAGTAGTAGAAGATGGTACAAAAGTTGGTTGATTATTTGCACTTTGTTGTTCGTAATACGTATATATTTTTTTGCATTCGGTTTGTATGTTTGACGTAACTGCTTCTTTAGTTGGTGTGTCAGTTGGTTCTTCAGTTAGGTCTGTTGGAAGTACTTCTACACAATCATAAATCGTTTCTACAAGTGTTTTACAATCGTCTACTTTAATAGTTGAATTTAATACAGTGCCAACAATATAAATAGTAGGGATAGGAAAAAAATATTTTTAAAATTTGTTAAACATTTTTTCAATAGCTGCCTTATAAGTTGGTTTTTGCATATATTAATTAAGTAACAAAAATATTAGAGCTATATAAAATAACATATTTAAAATAGTATGATAATAAATACCGGAAAATTCTTTAGTAGCTTGATAAAATTTCTCTAAAATCCATTAAGTTCTAAAATTTTATGCCAATCACTATCTACAAGCATATCCCTTGGATTTTTATTATGGGGGTTAAATAATAAAGTAATAGGTTGTCTATAATCGTAAGCAACAAGTAGTTGCTCATATAGAGAATTTCACTTAGTCGAAACTTTTTCTGGAATTTTTCTATATGATAATCCACAATCATGACATATTTTTTTATACTCTTTGCGTCTATGTATTTTTTTTACCTTTAAAAATAAAATTTATAGCAAATTGTATTTTATCAAGAATGCTTTCAAAAAAGTTTTAGGTTATTCTTTACAACTAAGTTATAAATATGACACACACATCTTATATGAAAATGATTAGGAAAAAATGGAGCTAATCTAAGTTTTAAAAGTCTTATAGCATAATGATTAGAAGAAGCATCATCTAATGTAATAGTCATAATTTTGTCATTTATTCCATAGTATTCACAAATTTCATTAATATTATCTGCAATAAAACTTCCAGTGTGCCTATCATCTATATACCTATATGCTACAATACGTTTTTGCATATACCAATTTTGATCTATCCAATGACATGTTACCGTTAAATAATTACTACCGTTAGTACTATGGCCTATGTCAGAAGTGATAGTCACTTTGCCATTAAAATGATATAGTGCATAACGTAAATACTGTTGATATTCACTTGTAAATTTAAAAACATCCCTTCTAACAGTTGATCTAGGAAAACCATTAAAAACAGGATTATATGTTTCTCGAATGTAATGAATAAAATCAGGAGAGGAAGGAAATGAAAAAGGCAAACCCTCCACCACAATTAATTTTGCCATATTTTTCCTATATTTGTTTTTATCATATTTAGGATCAAAAATTCCCCCGTCGTCGGGTTAATTTGACCATGTACTAGGTCGGGGACACTATGTGAACCTTGTCCCGACTCAGATAGCATTGGCACACCCGATTTTTTAGCCATGTATTTATTCCACCTAGTTGTGTGCTCGTCTTGTACATGTCTCAATAAACCTCATGTCCCACATTGACCTTTTCCGATTTTAAATTTATAAATATTTTTATAAATTTTACATCCAGCTAGTTGATTCTCTTGGTCCCTCAAAAAAATATCATGCATCTGATTTTAATTTTCATTTTGTGGGGCCTCGATTCATACTAGAGGCAATAGGAGGCATTCCAGTTGCAGTTTCAGGCTGAGTCTCAGTCTGAGCCTGAGGTTGATGTGTACTAGTGGGTGTGTCATCTATATTATCGTCTAAATTAAATGTTGATTCATCTACTTCATCATCTACTGGTATATCATTAAAAAAATTATTTTCATCAATATTACTGAAATCAATCAAATCATCGGGACTAGGAATAGGATTACTAGAAGTATCCTTACCCCAACTTGAAGAAGCACCCTTACCCTTACCCGTAATCAAACGTTTAAATCATTCCATTTTAATTATACAAGTAAATAAGTAAATAGATGAAATTAAGTGTGATAATTCAAATTAAGTAACAATAATAATTTAAAGAAGGAACGAATGTACCAAACGTCGACGTGTAATCGAGGTTGAAAATTGAAACTTTGCTCAATGGATGATCCTCAAGCTACTTGCCAACTTCACTCTCAATTTTTTAACTTTGATATAATATTTAATAGTAGGAAGATTTGTAGAATTGTAGAGAGATAAATTGAGAGATTAGAGAGATGGTATGAAGATTTGTGAGAAAGATGAAGAGGAAAATGAGTTATTTATAGTTGGAAAACAGGGTTAAAGTGTAAATATATTAACTTCGGGATTAAAAATAAATATTAAGGGGGTAGGGGGTGTTTATGGGATGGGGGGCCAAAACTGGCAATTATAACCGTTGCACAACGGCCAAAATTAAAATTTGGCCATTGTTGCAACAATTATTTTTGCAAAGGGGGAGGGGGACGGGACGGGATGGGGAGGGTCGGGTCGAGATCGGGACGGGCGGGACAAACCCAGGCCCCGTCCCGAGTTCAAACCCCGACTCCGATCGGGCCGACCCTGCCCACTGAACAGCCTTAATTGAGACTCATAAAAGAAAAGACGGGAGTTATGTGAATGATGAAGCTAAGGAGTTAACTGACTGAATACATGTGAATTCCTAAAGATAGTTCCCTAGAAACGCTCTGCATACTGCATACTTATTTCATATTTTTCATTGAATTATATTGCTTCATTTCTGTATTTTATTTATTGATTTCTCTTTCACTACTTTACTACATTGGACTATTTAAATATTTTTCTACAACACCTTGCTACTCATGTTTAGTGTAAACTGTAAATCACTGACATTTTAAATGGATTTACCTAAATTGAGGGATGATTTTGGGGAAATTAATGAAACATTTGATGTTTTCACAAGATAAAAAAGATTTAAGTAAAACTAACTAGAAAAAGAGATGCTTGTTTGTCTCCTGGCCATACAGACAGTTCAATAAATTCGTGTAAATAAGATGTAAGATGTTTGTACGTGCGTGAAAGAAATAATCCCCTGATTATTTTCATTAATTGAAAGAGTATATATACAATTTACTTATTTCCATAATAGGAAAATCTTATTCTCATTCTAATCCCAAAACCCTATTCTAGTAATATAAGAATCCTATAATTATGGTAAGTGTACAATACAAATTATTACAATTATATTACACTAATTAATAAGGCCAAACCCGTGACATACACTTATTTATGAAAGTGTATATCACGAGAATATATGTATATTTAACACACCCCAGCAGTCATAGCGGGCGGTCTTCGTACGTTGAGACTGTCCCTAAAATCTTCAAAGAGTACTGACGGAAGACCTTTGGTAAAGATGTCTACAATCTGATACCTGGAAGGGACATGACAGACGCGTACTTGTCCACGAGCTACCTTTTCGCGAACAAAGTGAATGTTCATCTCGATGTGTTTAGTGCGCTGGTGCTGAACCGGATTACCAGAAAGGTAGATGGCAGTAACATTATCACAATAAACCAAGGTAGCTTTCTGATAGGACAATGAAGCTTTAATAGAAGATTACCTAACCAACAGGATTCAGAGATCACATTGTCTACCCCTCGATACTCGGCCTCTGCACTAGAGCGTGATAAAATCGACTGATGCTTTGCAGACCAGTAGACCAAGTTATTACCAAGAAACATACAATATCCAGACGTAGACCGTCTTGTGTCTGGACAGTCACCCCAATCAGCATTTATATACGAGACGAGTGTAGACGTCGACGAAGGATATATATGTAAGCCATAGTCTAGTGTCCCCTGGATGTACCGAATAATGCATTTGAGTGCATTCATGTGCTCAACCTTGGGATCATGTATAAACAAACACACCTGTTGTACGGCATACATAATATCTAGTCTCATGAACGTAAGATACTGAAGGGCCCCTGCAAGACTGCAATAGCGAGTCAGATCCTCATAAGGTGAGCCAGTCGCAGCACCCAACTTGGGTTTAGTATCAACCGGAGTGGAAGTTGACTTACAGGATGACATCCCAGCCCTCTCAATGATCTCAGCTGCATACTTCCTCTGGGATAAGAACAACCCACCTGCAAGACGAGTGACAACATTCCCATAAAAGAAACTCAAGGGCCCGAAGTCTTTCATAGCAAACTCAGAACTGGGCATTGTCATGATAGACTAGCGTAATGCATCATAAGAGGCAATCAAGATAATATCATCCACATATAATAGTATATAAGCCAAGAAAGAACTACGACGATATATGAACAATGAATTATCAGACCTGTTGTGAGAGAACCCAAAAGTCGAAACATAGTCTGCAAACTGCTTATACCAAGCCCGTGGAGACTGCTTAAGCCCATACAAGGACTTCTTCAACAAACAGACATGATGAGGATATTGAGGATCCCTAAACCCCAAGGGCTGATGCATATAGACTGTCTCCTTGAGATCACCATGTAAGAAAGCATTATTCACATCTAACTGATGAATGTGCCATGCTTTCGAAAGATCCAAGCTGAGTATAGTGCAAATGGTAGTCGGTTTGACCACCAGACTAAATGTCTCACCACAATCCACACCAACCTGCTAAGTCTTACCATCACCGACAAGACGAGCCTTATGTCTCGCAAATGAACCGTCAGAATTATCCTTATGAGCAAAATTCCACATAGATTGAATAATATTAACACCAGATGGACGAGGCACTAACTCCCACATCTTATTATCAATAAGAGCATTATATTCGTCGGTCATAGCAATTTTCCAATTCGGGTCATTTAAAGCAGACACAGGATTACTGGGTAAGGGTGATTTAAGAACATTAGAATTTAAATTAAAATATCTTTTCGGTTTAAAAATACGTCGTTGACTACGAGTGACTGGTATTTGACTCGGGGGAGAATTAGGCGAATTTTGGGAAATGTGACGGACTGGCCAGCATGCAGTGGTTTCCGTCGCTGAAACTGGAACAAGAACTGGGTCGGGGAGGTGGCCCAGTTTCTGGACCAACGACGGGATGCAGGGACTGGATTGTAGAACCAACGGGCAGTGGGCCCGCTGGCGGATTTGGGGTGCGGGATACGTCCGACAAATGGTGAATAATATACGGGGATATACCATCATCCAAAAAATACGAACTAGGCACGAGATTACTAACCTTAGCAAATAGAAATTGGGATTCATCAAAAATTACATGACGACTAATGATGATTTTATTAGATGATAAATCAAAACATTTGTAACCACGATGATTTGGTGGATAACCCAAAAAACACACAAGGGGTAGACCGAGCTTGGAGTTTGTTAATTGTGGTGGACGGAGAGAGTGGATAACACAAGCACCCAAAGACTCTAAGATGTGAATACGAAGGAGTCTAATTAAATAAAATTTGAACGGGGGACGAATATGTCAAACCTTTGGAAGGAAGCATGTTAAGAAGATATGTAACTATTTGTAGAGCATGATGCCAAAAAGAAGGGGCTACGGAAGCATGAATCAATAAAGTTCAGACAATGTTATTAATGGTACAAATTTTGCGTTCGGCTTTCCCATTTTGTGAAGACGTATGAGGGCAAGAAAAATGAAAATTAATCCCATTATTAGCACAAAACTCCCGAAATACCCCATTATCATATTCTTTTCCATTATCACATTGAATATTTTTAATTTCCCGTTCGAATTGGGTTCTAATGAATGCTCTAAATTTTAAGAAGGTGGAAAAAACTTGAGATTTTTTCACTAGCGGAAAAGTCCATAAAAATAGAATACTCATCCAAAAATAGAACATAATAACGATGACCCAAAGAACTGAGAACAGGAGATGTCCATAAATCGCTATGAATAATATCAAATGGCATTAAAGTATGAGAATTAGAGTCTACAAATGACAACCTAACAATCTTCCTAAAGAACAAGATTGACAATTCAGAGTACTACGCGTGCCCTTACACGAAATAAAATTATTGTTATCTAAGGAAGACAAAATAGATGACCCCGGATGACCAAGACGAGCATGTCATAAGGAAGGAGCAAGGGTTGCAAAGGTTGATGGCAAGGATTGACTCGAGAGATCGGAACATAGCGTGATAGGATAAAGATCTCCCCTGCTATCACACCTCATGAGAGGACTCCCTGTCTTGAAATCCTTCACAGAAAACCCAAACGGATCAAATTCAACAGAAATGGAATTATCAGTGGTGAATTTACGGACATACACCAATTTTTTAATCAATTCAGGGGCATGAATAGTATTTTTCAAAATAAGGGATGGATGGGGGTGATAACGTTTTATGACCATAACCACGAATTAGAATTGAATTACCATTACCAATAATTATGCCACGATGGCTGCTCAAATTGAAATAAGACGAGAGAGTACCTTGATCGGATGTCATGTGGGTAGTGGCTCTGGTGTCCATGTCTGGCAGAATTAATCCAAGTGTGTGCGACTTCAATGTCGGTTTGTGTGGGGCCCGCTGTATGGTGGGCCTACGGAGGCTCAAGCACCCCGGTTTGCTGCCCTGGCCCATCACTGCTTTCGAAAAATACTGGGCTGCTGCGAATTGGGCCTGAAAGGTTGGCCAACCCACTACCCCTGATGTGGCGGTCCAGAAAAATAAGGGTTGTTAGGCCATTGCCCACTGGCCCAGGCCCACGGCCAGAGGGCCCAAGGCTGGGACTAGTTGGGCTCTGGCCCACTGTTGTTGGGGTGGGACCCATTGCCGCCGTTACCACCGCATTTGCCCTCGCAATTTTTGCCATTATTTTTCTGACTATTTTTGCCGCCCCCTTGAGACCGGTTTTGGTTCAAATGGTCACCAAAATTCGGAGAATTAGTGGAGGACGCATCATGACCACAAGACTAGCACTCGTAGCCGCCTTTTTAGTCAGGCCGACTTCTTCCAAAGTAAGCATGAAGCGGGCTTGATAGAACTTCAGGAGATGATTACTTTGACGAATGAGAGTTCCAACGCCACTATAGGCCTCGGATAGGCCAGCAACCATCTGTAGAACAAGTCGATCATCACTAACGGGCGCACCAACATTGCGGAGTTGGTCCGCCAAATCTTTCAACCTTTTGAAATATGTTGAAACGACCGAAAAAATTTCCATATTGACATGGGGAAATTTCTGCTCAAGGGTAACAACACGAGAATTATGATTATCTTGGAATATATCACGTACTCTATTCCATGCCGCCATCGCCGTAGCGTCTGTTTCGATAATCGTTTGTAAGAGGTCGGTAGAAATAGTAGAGTAAATCCACTGAAGAACCGTAGCATCAAGGGTTGTCCATAACTTAGGATCATCCTCGGGTTTGGGCGCCAGGATAATATGATGGAGGTCTTGATGTGAGCGTGCGTAAACTTTGAACAGTTCTGCCCACGTAGTGTATTGGACATTTTCTATTTCAAGAATGATAGGATGTGATTCTTAATGTTAGAAACAGTGAGGGCAGGGTGAAATATGTTCTTAGCCGTAATAGCAACGTAAGACGTGAGTTAGGGATTGGGAAGAAAAAATCTGGAAGAGATGAGGGACCGTCGGGCATAAATTCCGAGAAAAAGAGGGTTGGATTTGAGACTTAATCGACAGAAAATTGGAAGCAATTTTGAGAGAGGATTTTAAGATCTAGAGCTCTGATACCATGAAAGAAATAATCACCTGATTATTTTCATTAATTGAAAGAGTATATATAATATTTACATATTTTCATAATAGGAAAAACATATTACAATTCTAATCTCAAAACATTATTCTAGTAATA
Organism: Anisodus tanguticus; assembly: GCA_034509755.1. NCBI lineage: Eukaryota > Viridiplantae > Streptophyta > Magnoliopsida > Solanales > Solanaceae > Anisodus > Anisodus tanguticus. The sequence continues at coordinate 23,668,616 of CM067544.1, read as the reverse complement.
CAAGAATCATATAATTATGATAAGTATACAATACAAATTATTACATTTATATTACACTAATTAATAAGGCCAAACCCGTGACATACACTTATTTATGGAAGTGTATATCACCGGAATATATGTATATTTAACAGTGCAAGTGTTGCGTGTACCTGTACCAACTAGCGATTAGTGATCCATCACACCTTTCCACTGAAAACTTGTTGTGCCGATGAATGATTGCTCCTCAATCTGCGCTTTAAGTAGATTTGATGCGCTACCCAGTCCATGTTTAACAGTGTCAGCAATTTTAGGACACTTCAGAAGAACAAATTCTTCTAAGGAATGTAGATCCATTATGAAAGCCTCTGTACAAAGCCGTTCCACATTTTCAGATTTTGTAATTCTCAGGCCTTTCAACTCAGGCAGCAAGATCGTTTCATCTTGTTCCTTTACCCTTCCTCTTTCTTTATTGCTTATGGTTTCTACCAGATTTGGCATTTCATTTACTTTTAATTCTTCTAGTTTGCCAAGACTTCGAGCTGTCATAACCGAAAACAGATTTCTGAGTTTGCAGCAGTTTTCTATATGAACAGCTCTGTATTGAAGCATTGTATTTGAGAGTTGAGAGAAGCTTCTGTTCTTCGTCAAAAGCCGCCTCATGAAGAAAAAATATTGAGGATAACATGTTACACGCATACATATGAACTTCTTCTATACTTCAACCTATATTGCATGTCACTTTTAATATTCAACCTATATTTGATTAGATTCACCCACAGTAAAGATTCATTTAGGAGTGACTTTAAGTTTGAGAATTGTGATCATTTTACTGCTGTGATAAGTAAAAATGCTATCTTTTAAGGGCCATAGCAAATTAATACAGTTTTAGTATGAATACTTAATATCAGAAAAGTTATTCTCATTGTGATTATTATTTTTTCTTTCGTGAATCGAAGAAATCCGAAATCAAAGTTTATAGAAGGTCTTCCAACTGTGGCATTCAATCAAACATCAAGGCGAGGTGTTCATCTAGTGATAGCGCTCCACCTCCACAATGGCAACAAGAGATCTCAATTAAATGCGCTAACAAACTTATATCCCCGAGGAGTTTAATCACTTATTTCCGACTCCTCTACAGGTACAACTACTTAACTTATCCACTTTTTTTTTTCTTTTTTGAATTTTGAGTAATGTTGTTTTCTTCCTTTCAAGGTTGTTCTGTAGACCAGAATTACAGATTTCCCCCTTTTAGGTTAATAACCTCTTTCACAATTTGTATTCAAGTTTTAATAGCTGCTAAGTGTCTGTTTTGGTTGATTTATTATTTGCTGCTAGTTTAAGTTACAACATTTAGGATTAATGATGCCTTTAAAGGCCTGTGGTGTTCAAAGTATGAAGTCCTGCTGTCTGGACTATGTTAAAATTCAACTCTAATCATTTTCCTTTTTTTAAAGTAAATTCTTCAAAGATTGAGAAAGTACATTAATTATTAGAATTGAAAAGGCGCACTCACAAGGAGCACAGTTTACGATCTTTTTAACTTTCAAGTACTAAATGAAGATATGATTAACTCTTTTCGGTGAAGTATGATGATAATTTTATCGCTAATAGAGTTCGTACTCTTCGCGTGTTAAATTATCGTTAATTACATTAACAATAGGGTGAATATAATACTAATTACTATTGTCTTTATATTAGCAAGATACCCATGGATTTCTTGTTATTTGTAACACAATACTTTTTTTTTTCATTTCAAGTTACATAATTCACAAGCTATACATCTCTACTGGTTCTAATCCAAGTTCGGAGTATTGTCTTTGATATTGTTTTTACCATGAATACATAGTATATATATATATATTTAAAATACATAGTATATTGTTGTGCAATCAATAGTCTATTTTATTATCCAATTAACTATGTTCAGTTATTGTCAAATTTTCTAGTAAGTTATGCATATTCAATCGGCTTGTCAATTTGTCGTATGAAAAAGGTGTAGGGATTTGTTGGGTTGTTGTACGCCGCGGATATTGAAAATTTGCTTCAAATCCAATAAACGTAGAACTGTTTGATTATAGGGTAATTTAAAAACGTAAACATAAGACTTGAATAGTACTTACATGTTTACAATGTCTGGAATCTTTATCAACTGTGGGTGCGCACGCGAATGCCCTTTCGATTGCAAGCTTCAATGTATTCCTCATTTGGAAAGCTAGGAAATCTGGCAGAGGTTTGAGAGAGTGTTTTGATTCTGAGTCTCTAAGACTTGGAATAATGATATGAAAATCAAGTGTGATGAATAATTAAGTGTAGGTCTGTATTTATAGATGAAAAATTAGGTCAAATCGCAAATCGGATTACGATTTGACCTTGGGCCTGACCCAAAATTCGAGACAGATTAGGTCATAGCGCCGCGGCCCTATGGTGTGGGCGTCGCGGCGCTGACGTGTCCCTACACTGTCTCGTTAAATTTTCCGCACATTCTTAATTAAATCCAAAATTCAATTTTGACTTAATTAAAACAATCATTATTCATTTAAATATCTCGATTCTAAATCGAATATTTAATACTCTCAATACATCCTTAAATCAAAAAGACAATCGACATAGAGTGACCCTACAGACCTTCACATATCAACATTAATCAAATAAAGGTCTACATGGAACTCTTAGACGGCGCCGCAAGACGAACTCAATATGTGAAGTACGTTTACACGAATCCAGTAAACTTAACCTCTATGTGGTAAGATAAAATGCTTTCATTCGCGACACACCCGATCAAGCTTAGAATTTGTCAAGTGTCTATCCAAATGGCTTAATCATTGTATCTCATCTATATTAGTTGACAACTAGACCATATTCTAAATATGTCTATTGCGTTGGCCAATGACTTAGTCAACCTAATATCATTGAGAAGCTGAGTGTCACGACCCGACCCGACGGGTCGCGACTAACCGCCCTAGTGACGTCATTATACTAACCTGTCACACATAATCCAACTAACCCTTAATGAGTCTGAAATTCGGCAGCATAACGTCGCAATAACAACATACGCCAGGGTAGGCAAGCCGACAAGGCTGCCTTTACCCCCGAATGCACCTGTCTCCTGAGGAGTCACAACTAGCCAACACAACATAACAAGCAAGCCGACAAGGCTGCCACCAGATAGTAACGTATATACATGGGAACACCCCAGCACAGAATACAATAACATGACTGACCCAAACAGAGTCATAACCCTTACATACGTACAACCCACCACTGTCTACAGACCTCTATAGGAAGAAGAATGACATATGACGGGACAGGGCCCCGTCGTGCCCCTAAATACAAACAGAAGCTCTAAAGAGATTCGGTACCAACATGACAAAGCTCTGGATCAAAGGAGCTTTCCAACCTGCTGAGTAGGAACCTAGGCTTGAGGTCCACCAAACTAAAAACATGTACCTACGGGCATGAAACGCAGCCCCCCCGAGGAAAGGGGGTCAGTACGAAATAATGTACTGAGTATGTAAAACATGAAGCTGTAAAAGAGATCATAAGTAGCCAACAGAAACATGAGATCAGTATAAAAATTAGGATCCAAATCCATCTATGCCATAAACCATAAAAGTCAGTTGTGCCTTATAAACATGAGAGGCAAGTCAAGAAAACATGTATGCCTGTCCATATACATATATATACCTGTAACGTAACCCGGCCCACTAATGCGGGACTCGGTGAATCATATCATAACCCGGCCCATGCTGGGACTCGGTAAATCATCTCTCATCTATGGATCCATCCTACGTAACCCGGCCCCCTAGTGAGGGTCTCGGTGAACAATGCAAGGTGGTGCACGAATCGTAACCCGGCCCGGGACTCGGTGAGGTGAAGTAGTAACACTTAGCACGAGTAGATATCGTGAGTAACCATATGCAAGTAAAAATTGTCATCTGACTCTCAATGAAATCATTGTAATAATGTCAAAATAAACTCTTTGCTGAAAAATCATAGGCACTTCTCATAACAATCCTCTTTAGGAATTAAACTATATAAGAATTAAGTACGTCCGCCGTACTATCATTAAATCATGCCAAAAAGAAAGAAGTAAGGGTTTCACATACCTTTTAGACGAACCAATCCACCCAATATTATAATATGCCTCGTTAGAGAACTTCAACCTATAATAATGGTAATACGTTCGTTAATTCTATGGTTACTAGCATACTTTATATCGAATAACGACTTCTTATTCTATAAAAATTTAAGTAAAAGCACTTCCCCCGTTTATACATGTTTCCACAACTTCCAAACGAGGCTAATAACATCAATAACCAAGTACCAATTAAGGGCACAACCAAAACAACAATAAAGGGAATTTACACACCCACTTCTCATGTAAATTTTGCCTCTTAATCCACCTTAAAAACAACCCCTAAAACAGTCCATATACATCACCACATGTCCAACAATTTCATGCAAGTTCTTGGCCACAACATGTCATAATTCCATAACTCTTATCTTAACTCCTAAAATCCAATTTCGTATTTCAATACTTCCATATAACTAATTCCAACTAAATATCAATGTTTCCTTTCAATTTCATCATGCAATTAGTGATAATAATAACCACAATAACCAATGAATCCAACAACACCAAAATCTGTTCCAAATTGGCAACTAGCCAAAAATGGTCACATGCAATGCTTAAATTTCAATTCTTCCTTAACACAAATTCATTACCTTAATTCTAACAACATGCATTCCAATTATATCATAGAAAGAAGAATTTTTATACCTCAAATTCGTCAAAACAGTCCGCAAAATTTCTGCCACTGTTTGTCCGAAAATTCCCCATTTTTTTGTAATTTTTCTCCTCCTTTTTGTTCACTTCTTCAACTCCAATTGACATGCAAGTGTTCTACCATGTTAAGCCATCATCCCTACACGTTTTTCTTCCAAAATTTCATCCCAAAAATCCCATTTTAAGGGCAGTTTTCGGTCCAAGCAAGTGGCTGTTTTGCCATTGCTTTCGCCACTGATTTTGGTGTTGTTTTGCTTCTAATTTTTGGTGAAAGATGTAGTCTAGGAAGAGAAGATAACAACCTTAATTTTGGTTATGGGTGGAGGGTGATTTTCGGATTAGTGTAGAGGAGAGAATGAGAGGATAGTATTTTTTTTGGTTAAGTTTGGAAGAAGATGAAGAGGTAAGTGTAGGTTATATAAAAAAAAAATCTGATTTTTTCCCCTTTTTTTTACACTTTGGTCCCCAAGTTCTTTAATTAGTAAAATTCAAACCCACTTCTTTTAATTCCCGAGAATTCCATAAGCCTCGTATCCTCAATGTCATAATTTTTTTTTTTATACAAAACTATTCCATAACTCCATTAGAATAAATTCAACTTCTAGGATTAATTCTCGTCGTCACGTGTATAGCGCTAAAGAAAAATTATTCCGGGATAGCATCCGCTTATACACTAATTTCCCGTATTAACATATGTAAGCGTTCCTTATATTCAATATCCGAATCTTGCTTTCTTAATGACGTTCTTAATTATCGTCTTAATCTTACGAGGTGTAACACTGAGTGCTCTCTCGAATATACATTCGAGGAATGAATCATAATCTTGGCTCAACTACCACCTTTAATCCAAATTGTAATGTACCCAATACAAGTCATATCTCAACCTATAAGACATTTGAGCTTAGGACAGGATCAAAGTATATTACTTTGTAGACAAAGTGTGCATTGACCTTAAGTCTAAGGACTTCTATCTCTCGCATGCTGATCATACTTTAGACGAGTATAATAAACAGTATATCAGCAAGGTATACCAATACTTTCAAAGTATCTATGTGTCCATCATGAGTAGCCATTACTCGTAGCAGGTGAGACATACTACATCCTCTAAGGATGTGATACAAACCACATGTCGACTTATCACATATCATCGATATCCCATTCTCGATGATCATTAGTCGAGGCTATTTTAAGAGTTACGTTATAATATTAATAACTCACATTATTAATAACAATGTAACCTCTAGGGATGCATATTATAGAATATTATAAACAATCAACTGATAATTTTAAATGCCAAAATATTAATCTCTATTAATAATAATACGAATGTGTATAAAGTACATTTGTCCTAATACATATTGTCTCTAGGACATACATATACTTTCAATCTCCCACTTGGCCTAGAGCCAATCTCCAACATATCTTATGCTCATATTCTCAAAATAACCATTATGCTTGACTAAGTTTAATGGTTTAGTGAATGGGTCAGCTAGATTATCGTATGTGGGAACATAGTCTAATCTAATCTCTTCAGTCTCCACCATCTCCCTGAGTATGTGGTACTTTCTTGGTACATGTTTGTTTCTGTTTGTTGATCTTGGTTCCTTAGATTGTGCAATCGCACCAGTGTTGTCACAATAAATAGTTATTGGACAATTGGCACTCGGAACTACCCTTAGTTCCTTCAGGAACTCAGAAATCGCGACAGCTTCTTTACCATCTTCCGATCCAGCAATGTACTCAGCTTCTGTTGTCGAATCAGCAGTTGTAGCTTGTTTGGAACTTTTCCAGCTCACTGCTCCACCATTGAAAATGAACGTGTACCCAGACTGAGATTTGAAGTCATCAAGATCCGTCTGGAAGATAGCATCAGTGTACCCAGTAGCAGCTAGCTTTTCTTCCCCACCATAGACTAAGAATTAATCTTTAGTTCGTCTAAGATACTTAAGAATACTCTTGACTGTTTTCCATTATTCTTCCCTAGGATTCTGCTGGAATTTGCAAATCATACTAAGTGCAAATGCCACATCTGGCCTAGTACATGCCATGGCATACATGATCGATCCTATAGCCGAAGCATATGAGATCCTCTTCATGCGTTCAAGTTCTATAACATTAAAAAGACTGTCCTTCTTAGATAAATTGATGCCTTGTCCTATAGGTAGACCGCCTTTCTTTGAATTTTCTATAGAAAAGCGTCTAAACACTTTGTCTATGTAGATTGACTGTGACAACCCTAAAAATCTATTAGGTTTATCTCTATAGATCCTAATTTCCAGAATCTAGCAGGCTTCACCTAAATCCTTCATCATGAAGGTACTGGACAACCACTCCTTGATTGAGTGCAAGATAGTCTTATTCTCTCCCATTATCAATATGCCATCTACATATATAATAATCAATGCAATACTCCTATCCTTACGTCTACTATAAACACAAGGATCCTCTTTGCTTCTGACGAAATCTGATAGCCTTGTCAAAGCAAATATTCCAACTCCTCGAGGCTTGCTTAAGACCATAAATGGACTTTTGTAGCCTGCATACAACATTTGGTTTGGACTCAAGCGAAAAACCCTCAGGTTGTTTCATATACACCTCCTCAACTAGATTACCATTGAGAAAAGCGGTTTTGACGTCCATCTGCCAAGTGTCATAGTCATAATATGAAACTATTGCAAGCAAAATCTGAATGGACTTAATCTTAGCCACATGTGAAAAGGTTTCATCATAATCGACCCCATGCCGTTGATTATAACCTTTAGCCACCAACCTTGCTATATAAGTCTGTACGTTTCCAAATGCATCAATCTTCTTCTTGAAGACCCATTTGCATCCTATGGGTTTAACCACAGCTGGCAAATCAACCAAGTTCCACACTTGATTGATGTACATAGATTCCATCTTGGATTTCATGGTTCTTGTCATCTCTTCGAATCAATGTCCAACATTGCTTCGCTATAGGTTGTAGGCTCATAGTTATCGGGAATATCTATCTCACTATGTGATTCCACAAGTAAATTTAGTTTTCAGGAAGACGGTGAGTCCTAGTGGACCTACGGAGTTGATTGTTTTACAGTTCAGTGCTTGGTATATTCTGACTGTGAGGGTTCTTGTGTGTTGGATAATCCACTAACTTGAGAGCTTTCAAGAATATCATTTTCATGTATTTCATGAGTAGGATGAGGTGCAACCATTGCATCTACTCCCAAAGGTTGTGTAGGAGGATCTTGCATTTCTGCATTGTTCCTCATAACACTCCCACTGGCCGAAGGGCGTACTTGAAGTACCCAATCTTTGTCAAATACTCCCACTGAATTCTTGCCTTGGTCATTCGGCAAGGATTCAACATCTATGTTATATTGCGGTTCTTGAATTTCTTCAAGTTCTATCTCTGTGCAACTATGTTCTTTGTAGATATATTCTTCTTCAACGAAAGTTGTGTTCTTGGAAACAATGACCTTACGTTCTCCAGGAAGATAAAAGTAGTATCCCTTAGTTTCCTTTGGATACCCCACGAAGTAATATTTCTCACTTTTTGATTCCAACTTGTCAGTGAGCATCTTCTTAACATATGCAGGGAACCCCCAGGGTCTCATATGTTTAAGAGTTGGCTTTTTGCCACACCATATCTCATAGGGTGTCTATTCTACTGACTTGGAAGGAACCCTATTCAGAACATATATTGAGGTTTGTATAGCATGTCCCCAAAGGTATGTCGGTAAAGCTGAGAAGCTCATCATGGATCGAATCATATCCAATAAGGTTCGATTTCTCCTTTCGGCAACACCATTCGTCTGTGGTGTTCCAGGAGGTGTCCACTCTGATTGGACTCCATGTAGCTTTAAGTAATCTAGAAAATCCTTGATCAAGTATTCACTTCCTCGATCCGATCGAAGGGTCTTGATACTTGTTGCAAGTTGCTTCTCTACTTCCGACTTGTACTCTTTGAACTTCTCAAAAGCCTCGGATTTATATCTCATAAGATACACATATCCATACCTTGTGAAGTCGTTAGTAAAAGTGTTGAAGTATGGGAAACCTCATTTAGCTTGAGTCGAAAATGGCCCACATACATTAGTATGGACCAACTCAAGCATTTCCTTGGCTCGCACACCTTTCCCAGAAAGTGGTTTATTGGTCATCTTTCCTCTCAAGCAAGATTCGCAGTTACCATAAGACTCCAAGTCAAATGGTTCGAGGTAATCTAACTTCCTCAACCTTGCTATCCTTGATTCGTTGATATGACCAAGTCTGCAATGCCATAGGTAGGTAGAGTTTCTATTACTTATCTTAGCTCGTTTATTTTGTACATTGAATATTTCTCGACTACAGTTTAGTGTATATAATCCATCCACAAGAGGAGCAGTTCCATATATAACATTATCAAAAGACAGTACTTGACTGTCATTATAAATATATGAGGAAAACCCTACATGTCCAAAATAGGGATAGAAATGATATTCCTCGTTAACGAGGGTACATAGTAACAATCATTTAAAACTAGACAATAACCAGAAGGCAAATTTAATCTATAAGTTCCTACGCGCTCAGCATCCACTCGTGCTCCATTTCCAACGCGTAGGTCCACCTCTCTTGGTCCAACCTTCCTGCTATCAGTTAGCCCCTGCACATTGCTACAAATGTGTGAACCACAAACGGTATCCAATACCCAGGAATGAGAGTTATTTATAGACATATTTATTTTAATGACGTACATACCTTGTCCACCAGAGGTAGAAACACATGTTGCTTTTCCTCTTCCTGGTGCAGTGCAGTCCTTCTTCCAATGCCCCTTTTTGTTGCAGTTGGGGTATACATCCTTCGCCGGATTCACCTTATTTTCCTTCACACCTTCCTTACGACTGTTTTTCCCTTCTTCTTCTGCCATTCCTTACCTTTCGGCTTGGGTCGGCTAGTAGAGCTCACCGTGAGCACATCTTTGCCTTTGGAAGTGGAAGACTCAAAGGTCTTGAGCATGTTGTGCAGCTTCGACAGACTCGCCTTCGTTCCATTCATATTGTAATTCACTATGAAGTTTTCAAAGGAACGAGGGAGAGAGTTCAGGATGAGGGTGGTAGCGACATTATTTTGCAGCTTCGTTTCAATTGGATCAAGTCTCTCTATCAACCCTATCATCTTCAACACATGTTGCGAGACCTGACCCCCTTCATTGAGCTTACACTTAAAAAAGTTCTATCAGTAACTCATATTCCATACTCTAGGATTGTGAGTCATAGAGACACTTCAAGTGTTCGAGCATCTCATTGGGACCCATGTTCTCATGTTGTCTCTGAAGTTCCATAGACATGGAAGACAATATCACGCACTGTGCTGAAATTACATCATCTAGGTGTTTTTGGTAAGCATTTTTATCAAAAGAGGAATATTCAGCAGAGTCTGTCGCATGGACTGTTGGGAACACCGTGTCCAACACGTATTCTAATTTCTCTTGTCTCAGCACTATTCACAAATTTCTTAGCCAGTCAAGGTAGTTAGGTCCAGTAAGTTTGTTCATTTCAATCAACATTTTCAATGATAAGCTCGACATCTTTGATAATCTGAAGAATTAGATAGACAGAAAATCAAACTCAAAATTTATTTCTTATTATACACATTCGTTTAGGCTAATCAACATGGTCTTTTGTTTAATTAGCTCCCACTATTTTAACATACTTCGACGACCCTATGGTAGAATACGGACCTATATTAATTAAGGTCATAATGGGCCAAGATCCAAGCCTATGCTATCTCCGTGTTTGCTTTGGCTGATAACTTTAATAACATATCTTGGTAGGTTCTAAACCAATTGCAAAACTTATTTGTAACTCTTGGTTGATCAAATATTATATTTAATCTTGCGTCCTTAGATTAGTCCGACACTTTGGCGCCAAGATTTGTGTAAGCAAGTCAACCCCATTACACGACTGTGTTTATGTATCTAAGTAAATTTGACCTTTGTGAGCAAACACTTTGGTGTAAATACCCTCAAAAGTTTATCGTTTACCTTTACATTTAAAACACATCTATGAAAGAGTCTGGGTCCTCGTAGACTTAGAGTAAATGCTTTGACATAAATACTCGTATCGCCGAAAAGGATTTTTCACTCGTAACAATTATAATGGACGACGCGTTTTAATTTAGACTTGTATTTAGAATTTTGGGGAACATTTTAATTTAGGGTTTTAACCAAGATCAACTCTTTTACGCCATATCCAATATGACATCTTAATATCATGCAAAACTAATGACACATATAGTTGAGAACCGTCAACCCATTAGTCATGATATAAGATGGTTTAATCAAATATTGGGCGCCACCTGCCCAGACAGTTATAGCGGACACTATGCTAATTATTAAATGAAAGCATTTAAACACTTAGCATATAGTTCGTATATTATTGAATAATATACAATTAATAATAATTATGGGTTAACTTGTCTAAACTCTAAAATTTAAGTCTAATCCAAACAGTCCCTTAAACATTTTCTGATTTTAAAAACTGATTTTCAGGATATTTATGTAAGTTCCAGATTTTCTAAATTTACAATTTAGTCCCTCAAGAATTTAAAATTTTTATTTTGAACCCTTTTAAATTCAGAAAATTCAATTTTAATTTTCAGAAAATATTTTCAGATTTCAGGGACCTGTCTGTAATTTTTAGAATTTTAAATTAATTACAGATTTGGCCCAAGGGACCAAATCTGCTTTTCTAAAATTTATGGACCAAATCTAATGATTTTAAAAACTTTTTCAAGGACCAAATTGCAATTCTAGAAACTTTTAAATTTTCAGATTTTTCCAAGGGCTAAATTGCAATTTCGAAAAGCTGCCAACGCCTGTACGGAAACGTTGATTCTTCGCCATCTTGTTCACGTTGGAACAGTGTTCGGTACTGTTCACTGTTCCAGATTTTTTTTTTTTTTAAAATGGAGCTTGCCGGAACAGTGTTTGGTTACTGTTCACTGTTCCATTTTTTTAAAAAATTGGAGCCTCGGTGCCGCGGCACTCCATCGTGTAGTTACGACGCCTCCGTCTCAGAAGCACAAAGTCCGCATTTCCAAAACCCTAAAACTGGTTCAAGGTCAGATTTGCAGATTCATCTTCGTTACCCTTCACTATCAAGCAACACGTTCATCGACCATTATCCAATCCCTTCTCGTTCTTCGCTTCAGTGCACCTTGTTCGCAATGAACCGGTTACGCACATTGACTTAGAAGAGTTAGATCGGAATGACTTCCTCGATTACATCATTGTTTAATAGTTTGGGAGACAATGATGATGTGCTTTTAAGATATTACTTTGTAGACAAGGTGCGCATTGACCTCAAGTCTAAGGACTTCTATCTCCATACACTGATCATACTTTAGACAAGTATAACAAATAGTATATCAGTAAGGTATAACAATACTTCCAAAGTATTCATGTGTCCATCACAGTAGCCATTACTCGTAGCAGGTGAGACATACTACATCCTCTAAGGATGTGATGCAAACCACATGTCGACTTATCACATATCATCGATATTCCATTCTCGATGATCATTAGTTGAGGCTATTTTAAGAGTTACGTCATAATATTAATATATCACATTATTAATAACAACGTAACCTCTAGGGATGCATATTATAGAATATTATAAACAATCAACTAATAATTCAATAGTTGCAAATGTCAAAATATTAATTCCTATTAATAATAATACGAATGTATATAAAGTACATTTTGTCCTAATACAGATTGTCTTTAGGACATACATATATTTTGAAAAGCAACGATGTTGTAAGTAGGAAGACACTAGTAAAAAACATAGAATTTTATGTCTGCCTGAAACAATTTGGTTAGTTCTTATTTCTAACATGATATGGTTGAAGCCTGAAGGTGAGGTAGATCATGTCATGCTTTTTGGTTGATATCTTTTGAAGTTTTATCAACAGAATTCACCTAGGTGGCTTTCGAAAGAAACAAAAGAAAATGTAAGTTCAAATTGAAGTGATAATTCAAATTACAATTAACACTAATAAACCTCGAAGACAATATCGTCTGAAATCATATACTCCATCTGTACTAATTTACACTTTATTTTTTAATCCGTCCTAAAAAAGAGTAACTAATCTCTTTGACAGAAGTATATCACGGGTCATGGGATCCGAGCCTTACCTTGTTGAAATCAAATTTGTTTTACAAAATGACCATAATTATAGAATTAGAATATTAGTAGTATAGTAGAAATATGATTTTTCATATTTAGAGATTGTAAATTGTATATATACCTCTCTCTTTATTAATGATAATAATCAATGAATTATTTCTTTCATGGTATCAGAGCCTTTATATCCGTCCTCCGTCTCTACTCTTGTGTCATATACAGATGCTGATTGGGGTGACTGTCTAGTTACCAGACGTTCGACATTTGGTTATTGTATATTCCTTGGGGATAACTTGGTCTCTTGGTCGGCTAAACGACAGCTACTTTATCACGATCCAGTGCAGAAGCCGAGTATCGAGTGATAGCCAATGTGTTGTTTAAGTCATGTTGGCTACGTAATCTTCTACTAGAGCTGCATTTTCCTATTCAGAAAGATACATTGATCTACTGTGATAATGTGAGTGCAGTCTATCTTTCTGAAAATTCAATCCAACATCAGCACACTAAACATATCGAGATGGATATACACTTTGTTCGAGAAAAGGTAGCTCGTGGACAAGTACGCGTCCTCCATTGTCCCTTCGAGATAGCATATTGCAGAGATATTTACTAAGGGTCTTCCCTTGGTTCTATTTGAAGATTTTATGGACAGGCTCAGCGTCCGACAACCGCCTGCTATGACTGCGGAGGTGTGACAGAAGTATATCACGGGTCACGGGATCCGAGCCTTATCTTGTTGAAATCAAATTTGTTTTACAAATTTATCATAATTATAGAATTCTTGTATAAATATAATTAGGATATTAGTAGTATAATAAAAATATAATTTTTCATATTTGGAAATCATAAATTGTATATATATATATATCTCTTTATTAATGACTTAATTTTGGATATAAACGCACACTGTATCAGAAGATTCGGACTTGTGACTTCTCACCAACTGGAGACTAACTATAAGCAAGTCATCACTAGGCCACAAGTTAATGGACAGGTTCTCTTATTTCTTTTGAAATCGTATACAAAAAAAAGAAATTGATTTTTAACATATATATATAATACTATATACTCTTAGAATAAAATACTGTTTTCACTTTAGTATAATTAAACTTGTTGTAAAAGATGATGTTCCTTATTTTTAAGTTACTAATCTCTCCTTAAATAAATGGCTATGTAATTATACTTTAGATAATATGTAATATAAATATAGTAATATTTTTACATTATGATTAAATAAAAGCTAAACTCAAAGCAAATATGCGTTAAGAACATAAACGTGATGAGTTGGAAAAGTCTTATAGGATAGAAATATATAAGTATTTGTAAAAGTACTATATTACTCCTTCCGTCTCCCGTCTCAATTTATGTGATATATTTTTATTTGACACATATTTTTAAAAATAAAAAAAGAGTTTTGAATTTTATGATCTAAAATAAAATTAAAAAAATCTTTTTTTTAACGAACTAAAAAAAGATGAATAATTCTTTTTAAAATAGAGTGGGTATAAATTAGGAAAAACCGTGGGCTTTGTTCTATAATCTCCTCTCCCTTGGTAGTTTTCTCCAAATTTTGATGCCACGATGCCTACTGAAAAGCTGTCCGAGTTGATGTGATTGCCGGCCACAAATAGGTTGCTTAATATTTCCTTCGGCTTAATCTAAGTGTTACTTTTTTTTTATTTGTCTTAATTTTTTTTTTATATTTAGTAAGTTCTTTTAATTTTAAAATAAATTTAAAATCACAAGATTTAAAGATCTTATATATCTTTAATTTAATATTTTAAATAAAAATATATCTTTAAATTTCGTGTAAAATCAAATGAAGATATTTAAATTAAAATAGAGGAAGTAATTCAAAATAGGATGAGAGAGGGGGACACCTATCCTCAAATTATGACCACTATCAAAGTCTTATCAATCTCCAGATATTTTGCAAACTATATTAATAAAATAAACCCCGAAAATATCTGCTGAACAGATGCCTCAATTTAAAATACTATAGGTACCAACTATGGGCCCAAAACGAAAATATCTGCTGAACAGATGGCTCAATTTAAATTTTAAAATACTATAGGTACCAACTATGGGCCCAAAAAAAGGGAGAACAAATTAGGTTCACTAATCTCATGAAAACGAGTCATCAGTGTGTGTGATTTATAATAAAAGCAAAAGAAATGAGAAAAAATATGTGGTGTTTGGCAAACGCAGACAATATTGAATACTGTACCCTATAATTACTGTATACCGAGCAATTGCTAAAGTTTTCAGCCATTCATATGAGCTTGTTGAATTTGAACCACTCTCCATACAATTTCTTATTGCGGAAAAGGTGCGGATTCCCACACTTAAAATGACCTCAAAATTGTTATGGACTAGCAGCTTTGTGTACCATTTCTTAAATTAGAGGTGATAAAAATGAGTGGTGCAACCAATATCTCTAACAAACCACTCATGGAGTATATATATATATATATATATATAATTAGATTGTATTTAAAATTATATATCTCTTATATTATGTATAATTAAGTTTTTCTAGTAATTAGGATTGATTAGTTACCTAGTTTGTAACAATGTAAATATTTTTGTACAATTATATATAGTGTAAATCATTAATGAAATAATTAAGAAAGTATTTCTTACATGATATTATTAGTTTAGGGAAAGTTCTTGAAACCCTACCCCTGCTTCCTTGTGTCCTACCCCCCCCCCCCCTCCCTTCTTATTTTTGCCGCCGACCACCCTTCTCCCCATCAGCCATGTCTGACTCAAAATCTTCTTTTCATCCAGCCCTCACAGTTTTCAACATCAAATCCCATGTTTCCATCACTCTTGAGATGGAAAACGTCCATTATGCAATGTGGGTGGGAGTTCTTCAAGATTCACTATCGCTTCCACCTGGTCATTCATCACATGATTCCGCCGAAAACCGACGACGAAAGAAAATTATGGTTAACCCTTGATGCGGCAGTTCTTCAGGGGATTTATGCCACTATTTCTAGCGATTTGTTGCATACAATTATTGAGCATGACTCCACGGTGATGGAAGCTTGGGATCGCTTACGCGACATATTCCAAGACAACAAAAATTCCCGGGACGTTACTCTTGAACAAGAATTCTCCACCACCGACATGGCGGACTTTCCCAATACTTCTGCATATTGTCAACGACTCAAGGTATTATCGGACCAACTCAAGAACGTCGGCGCGCCGATCACTAACAATCGGCTTGTTTTACAACTAGTGGACGGCTTCACCGACGCGTATAGTGGAGTGTGTATGCTCATCCGCCAAAGCAATCCTCTTCCACCGTTTTACCAAGCCCGCTCTATGCTCATTCTCGAAGAAGCGGTTTTGCCAAGAAGACAGCCAATGTGTCAAATTTCGCCTTTGTTGTCGCTCCGTCCGATGAGAGTTTGTCACAATTTGAAAATTTACCGCCAAATCAGTAATGGGAAAAAAAATCGCGATGGCGGCCGCAGTGGTGGTAAAAGCAGCGATAACCGCTGCTGAGGAGGTGGCAGCGACCAGCAGCAACCGCCAGCCCAGTGGCAGTCGAGGGCACCCTGGGGTAGTGGGCCGGCCATAGGCCTGGCAGTGGCCTTGGGTCATGCCGCCCTGGCCCCTATCCAGCTGGCAGTAATTGGGCCAAGCCCAGGTCACATCCAGCAACCCATCAGGCTGGTCCATCAAGGCCGCGATAGACACTCTTGGGCTTACTCCGCCCGACGCAAATTGGTACATGGACATTGGTACAACGTCTCATATGACGTCCTTACATGGTAATCTCTCGTCCTATTTTAATTTGAGCAATAATCGTGGTATAATTGTCGAAAATAGTCATTCAATTTCAATTCGTGGTTATGGTACTACAAACTTATCTCCCCCGAACCCATCGTTAATTTTGAAAAATGTCCTTCACATACCTAAATTAATTAAAAACTTGATTTCAGTTTGTAAATTTACCACTGATAATTGGATTTCTGTTGAATTTGATCCTTTTGGGTTTTCGTGAAGGATTTTCAGACGGGGATGCGTCTAATGAGTGTGATAGTCGGGGCGAGCTTTATCCAATCACCACAACCACACATCAAGACAAATTATCATCCATTTTTGCGGCATTAGCTCCTTTTTTATGGCATGAATGTTTAGGTCATTCGGGAGAACCTGTTTTTGCTTCCCTTAAACAAAATAAATTTATTGGGTATACTAGACCTCGTAGTTCTCATGTTTGTCACTCTTGTTCTCTTGGAAAACATGTTAAGTTGTCTTTTGTTTTTTTTGAAATCTCGTACTGTTATGCCATTTGATATTATTCATAGTGATATTTGGACATCTCTCATTTTGAGCTCTTCGGGCCACCGATATTATCTTATGTTGTTGGATGATTACTCTAATGTTTTGTGGACGTTTCCGTTGTCTAAATAGTCACAAGTTTTTTCCACATTTCTATTCTTTAGAGCATACATCCGCACTCAATTTGAATGGGACATTAAAAATATTTAGTGTAATAATGGTAGAGAATTTGATAATGGGCCTTTTGGGGATTTTTGCAAAACCAATGGTTTGTCGTTTCGTCTCTCGTGTCCACATACATCATCTCAAAATAGAAAAGCAGAAAGAAAAATTCAAACCATTAACAATATTGTTAGAACCTTACTTACCCATGCCTCTCTACCACCATCTTTTTGGCATCATGTGTTACAAATGACAACCTATCTGTTAAACATACTTTTGAACAAACAAGTAGTCTACCAATGCCCACTCAAAAATTTATACCTAAGGACCCTTCATATTCTCATTTATGGATTTTTCAGTGTTTATGCTATCCTCTCTTTTCTTCTTCTACCATTAATAAACTTCAACCCCGGTCAACTCCATGTATTTTTTTGGTATATCCGTCAAATCACCGTGGTTACAAATGTTTCGACTTATCCTCTAATAAAATCATCGTAAGTCATCACGTAATTTTTGATGAAACAAATTCCCCTATTTCCAAATTATATTATTCCGGACCTTGTACCTATGAATTTCTTGATAATAGCATACCCCCGTATTTGATCCATAAATTAGCCTCCCAAACAGGTCCAATGTGTCCCGGTGTCTCGGTCGAATCACTGAGCCTAGCGCCTGCTGGCCTAGATGTGTCTCTCGCCGGCAGCCTACTGCCGCGGGCCTAGTGGCTGGCAGTCCGCTGGATCTCGACCCACTGCCCGCAAACATACCGCTCAGCAGTCCAGTCACTGTCGTGCAGTCCGTCCTTACCGCTTGGCCCAACTCCAATCCCGGCCCAACGACCTGTCACTCGTAGTCAACCCATGATTTTTAAGCCAAATAAAAAATACGGTCTTCACACCCATGTTTCCAAGTCACCGTTGCATCATAATCATGTGTCTGCCCTTAATCACCCGAATTAGAAAATGGCTATGGATGATGAACTTAATGCTCTTATTAATAATAGGACGTCGGATTTGGTGCCTCATCCCCCTGATGTTAATGTGATTTGGTCTATGTGAAATTTTAGTCAGAAAGAAAAATCTGATGGTACATTTAAGAGGCACAAAGTCCGTCTTGTATGTGATGGGAAGACTCAACATGTTAGTGTGGATTGTGTGAAACTTTCAGTTCGATGGTCGAACCGACAATTATCAGGATGGTCCTCAGTCTGGCTCTTTCAAAGGCATGGCCACTTCATCAGCTTGATGTAAAAAATGCATTTCTGCATGGAGACCTTAATGAAAACAGTATACATGTATCAGCCCATGAGGTACAGAGACCCTACTTATCTTAATCATGTGTGTCTGTTGAAGAAATCATTATATGGGCTCAAACAAGCTCCTAGGGCCTGGTACAAGAGGTTTGTAAATTACATTTCACATATTGGATTTTCTAACAACAGGTCTGATCATTCTCTATTCATCTTCCGTCAGGGTAATGATGTTCCTTACATTCTTTTGTATGTGGATGATATTATCTTAAGTACCTCATCTGATGCTATTCGCAAGTCTATCATGTCACTGCTTGGCTCTAAGTTTGCAATGAAAGATCTAGGGCCACTGAGTTACTTCTTGGGGATAGCTATGACACGTTATGCAGGTGGTTTGTTTTTATCACAAAAGAAGTATGCAGCAAAAATTGTTGAACGAGCTGGCATGTCATTGTGTAGGCCGTCTGCCACTCCGATTGACACAAAACCGAAGTTGAGCGCTTCCATTAGAAAGCCATATCCCCATCCATCACATTACCGCAATCTTGTAGGGGCTCTACAATATCTCACCTTCACGAGGCCCGACATCTCTTATAATGTACAACATATTTTTTTATTCATGCATAACCCGATGGAGGATCACATGTATGCTCTCAAACGCATTATGCGTTATATTTAGGGTACTCTCGATCATGGCTTTCATTTATATCCGTCTTCGACAAGCACTCGTATTTCATATACAGATGCCGATTGAGGTGGTTGTCCGGATATCAGACGCTCTACGTCTAGTTATTGTGTATTTCTTGATGATAAGTTGGTCTCTTGTTCCTCAAAATGGCAAGCAACCTTGTCCAGATCTAGTGCCGAAGCAGAATACCGAGGAGTTGTCAATGTAGTGTCTGAATCTTGTTGGCTACATAACCTTCTTTTAGAGCTCCACTGTCCGGTTCTGAAGGCAACATTGGTTTATTGTGATAATGTTAGTGCTATTTATCTCTCAGAGAATTCGGTTCACCACCAACACACTAAAGATATTGAGCTGAATATTCACTTTGTTCACGAAGGTCTTACATGTCCCTTCACGTTATCAGATTGCTGACATCTTTACAAAATGTCTTCCGCTGATTTTATTTGAAGACTTTCGGGACAGTCTCAGCATACGCCGACCTACCGCTTCGACTGCGAGGGTGTAATAGAATTAGATTGCATTTAAAATTGTACATCTCTTATATTATGTAGAATTATTTTTCTCTTATAATTATAATTGATTAGCTACCTAGTTTGTAGCAAGATAAATATTTTTGAACAACTATATATAGTGTAAATCCTTAATGAAATAATCAAGAAATAATATTTGCTTCTTCGTCATGTCGATGAGGAAAAGAAGCGTGAGATATAGTTCCTTGTGAATGACAAGTCTGTATGCTTTGCCTTGAATGAGTTTTGTTTCATCACCACTTAAATTATGGATCCTATCCCAGTGCTTCTAAAGAGGACAGAGTTATTATGAAAGGGGCAACATTCTACACATGGTTACTCGCAACAGGAAGATAACAACAGATAGGCTGTTGGGGCTGGTTAGACGGAATAGGCTAAACAAAGAAGACAAAAAAAGTTTTTGTCTTGTGTGGTTTGTGCATGTAGTCTTGCTTGCCAAAGACGTGTTCAGGGGTGTAGATCATGATACGATTAACATGACTTATGATTTGGAATTCTTTTAGAGCTATCCTTGGGGAAAAGAATCATTTGACCTCACTTTAGAATACATGAAACTCAAGGTAGACATTCCCAAGCTCCTACAATCCCACGTTGATAAGAAGATTCCATCATATGCTATCTATGGCGGCTGAGTTGGTTGAGTAGGCGATCTCTCAAATGGGGGGTTGCAGGTTCAAGAACCCAACATGCCGTTTGGTTGAGCTCGTCGCACGGGGCTTTATTCGCAGTGCGATTTGTTGGAAATTTGCCTTTGGCGGGAGTTGCGTCCAACCATCTTTAATGACTTAAACACTAGTGTTCCGCATGTTGGAAACTTCGGTTCTTCACACGTGCATAATCTACTAAGTAAGTAGATGACCATAGGGCCAAGGATCGTCAAATTTCGTTGAGAAATGAAAGAGATATTGATCCACGAAGTGAGGTGTTTGAAGCATGGAAAAGTGTGGTATTTAGACCAATCCTCCCTCATCGGTGGGGGAAGAAAGACTTGTTTAGTTTATAAGTCTCAACATTGGCTTGGGGTTTAGGACCCCAAGGGGTATCCCATGTGCTTAAAGGAGGGAGGACCTAGATGTGCTTCAGTTCGAGGATAAGCCCACACGCGCGCCGTCGCCGCCCGCCCGACCCATCTTATCCGGGCTCGGGTCACGGGGCGTGGGCTTCTTCTGGTATTATCTTTTTGGGTCCCTGAAGTTTCTGGTAAGTTAAATTGGGCAGAGAACTTGTGTTTTTGCTGTTGGGTTTTGGAACGTTAACCAACATAAATATGCACTCAATTCAGTCATTTATTTTGGCTGAATAACTCTCCCTAAAAGCTAATCCGTTGCACATCATTTCACCATTTATTTTGGCTGAATTACTACCTCCATAATTGTCATTACTTGGCCAGTAACAACAATTATCTGGGCAGTTAGTAAGTCCTCTCCTTACAACTATATAATGAAGCCTTTGCCAATTGTTGAGACTACACAGAACATACAAACGAAATCAGATTCTTCCTACTACTTTCTAGCATCATTTCATTACTCAAAATTCTTCAAAGTAACACTTGAGTTTCCTTTGCTCATTTGTTGAGTTGCCGTTTTATCTTGGGAGACTATTGTCCAGAACGTAGAAATGATATATACGGGGCAATCTTGTCTTAAAGACAGAGTGTCATCACCCGACTCAGCATATCAAAACTGTTCCAGTTCTTGTTCTAGTTTATTGTAATTTCAGTTTGTTGTAATTTCATTGTGTTGTAATATTTAGCAGTTACTTATTTTCGTTTCCTGTACCATTGTAATCAACACGATTCACCTCTTTTGTGTGATTTGCAAGCATGCACTATAGCAACTTCCCATATTAATTTTAAAAAAAAAACTTGAAAACAAAATAGGTACTAACTTATTACAATATAATATGTAAACACAGCGTCGATATAAATCACAGATTGATAACAAGGCAGGGCAACATAATTATGTAAACAGTGTCAATATAAATCGCAAATTAATAAAAAAGACACGGCAATCCATTGGTCAATGCAAAGTGAACTTAAACATTACAATGTTTTTTGATGGACTCCTTAATTTTCTTTCATCCCCATGATGGAAATAAGGCTCGTTTACTTGGTAGACTAAGTTACTTTTAGGATTATAATTTTGAGAATATAATTTTTAAACTAATTTATCCCCCTTTAGAGGTGAGATAAAATAACATCAAATTTGATGTTGGATAAGAAGAGATAGGATATAACCAAAATTAAGTTATCTTCAACCAAACACAATGTAAATTTAATTTTAAAAATATCTTACCTTATCTCATGAATCAAACGAGTAGGTGATATATCATATGCATAGGTATTTTAGATCTGAGTTTATTTCAGTGCAGTTGTGAAGTAGTAGGCAGGTATAGTTATTGATTTAAAATCTTGATTTCTCTCTACAAGTAGAATGGTGGTAAGTCCGGGAATGAAAATGAGACCGCTGGGATATGATGCCTGGTCAAAGGGGTAATTTATGTGCATATGGTATTTCCCCTCTCCTCAATATTATATCCTAAACATATTACACGAGTAATAAATAAAATTGCATATAGCAAATGGTCCTATCCCTAAGAAGATTAGTACTAGTAGAACAAATCAACAACTCTTATCCTAAAACATCTCATACGAAAATCAACTGACTACAAGATTTGGGGTGGTAAAGGGTAAGTAATAAAAAGTAGAAATGACGTAGTAGTGTAAGTGTCAATCAACGGTTACGAGGTCTCCAAACTTTCCAGATCTACGGTCCTTGAATCATCCTTGGCCGATTATTTCTCCTTATAAACTCTATAGCCGCCGTGCATCCAGGAGCCGTGAGCCGATCCGTTTCCGTTCTCTGAATCTTAACCGGACTTCTCATTCTTGTTGAAAATGAGTCAATAACAGCTGTTGACTCGTCTCCGCCGTCCGCCTCCACCGACGGCGTTGTTTGGACTTTCCGGCAACATGAAGTTTCGGTGTCATCCTATAACCACAAAAATATGAAAATTAGCAAAATAAATGGCATAAATTATATACTAAAGCTAGTATTTGAACATATATTTGATTAAAACTTGAAAATAAAGATCTGTTCAAAATTTAGATGAAAAATAAAATTTTAAAGTTGAAATTACGTTTTGACATACATTTTACACGAAAAAAGTTGGAAGTTTCGTGAATAAAAAGTTTCAAAAACTAGTCTAAATCACTTTTTAAAACTTGAAAAATTCATCTACAAAAACTATCCAACAAAAAAAACTGATCACTTTATATAATCGAAAAATGTTAAAAAGGATTTTTGGAAAAAGTGAAATTAAGTTATGGCCAAAGGGAAGCTAAGGTTAAGAATAACGAAAGCTAGAAAAAGTTCATACATCTGAATGAAGATCCGCATCAATTTCAAGCATTCGTTTTAAAGAGACATTTCTATTTGATGAATGTTCGCTGCTAGATGAACTAGCCGGCGGTGGAGGCGGCGTAGATGGCCACGGAACAACCTGTAAATCTTCCTCATCTTCGTAATCAGTTTCCTCGTCTTCTGTGCCAGTACTTCCTTCATCGTTAACACTTTGACTCTCCTCCAGTACTTCATCCCTATGGTAGTTGTATCCATCCACACACCGACACCTGTCACATACGGATACCGTCTTCCCAAGCTTCGCACCAGCTGCAGACCAAGCCGTCGGCGATTGACACACCTGGCATAGCAAAGACCTAGAATGCCTCGCTGCTAGAAAGTTCGCTGAGTGAACCTTCGCATCACAGTCCCAACACAAACTCGCGTTGTCTGATTCACAGTACATCCTTGCCAATCCCTTACACAGCTCACACAATTTCATCGTCTCTCTATGATAATCTCCAGAAAAAAAACTGCACGATAAAATTAATACGCAACAAATCCGGAAAGAGAAAACAAATCACAGCAACAACAGAGAGATAGAAACAAAAATCACCAATTCTTCCTTGGGAACTAAGGCGAGGAATATAAAATGTAATGGGAATTATGACCTAGGGATGCGTGAGTGGTATATAACGACAACGTATTGGAGAGGTGAATGGTGAGAAGGAGTGACAGGTGGTAGGTACGTTAGGGAACAAAAGAGGGCTCCTTTTTTTCCCACTCCGGTCTCATTTTATATTACACACAATCTTGTTTAATACGTCCCAAAAAAATAACACATTTTTTTATTCAACGAAAGATTAATTCTAAATTTTACTCTTGCTGTTAAATTTTATTTATTCACTATATTAAAAATAGTTATTTAATTTTATATTTTTATACTTTAGAAAATTAAGAGATAATTTAATATTTTATATCTATTTTTATCCTTATTATTTATTATTATGTTGATAAGTTCAAGAAAATTTTAGTGGTTGCAATAACTTTTAAAGTATATTTTTTTTATTTATTTAATCATTAGATTAGTTAGTAATAATTATGAGTGATATAGTAAATTATCATTTTATTTTTAACTTCTTAATAGGAGTGTCAAGTTAAAATAAACGGAGGAATATCTTTTACATTTGATTATCTATAATTATACAAATATTTTAAATTTATTTTAAATCATAAAATTTAACTTTTTTAATTATTAAACTTTGTGTCCAATTAAATTTGGCACGGTGAAATATCTCTTGTGGTTCGGGAAGAGATGTTTCCTTGGGTTCGTACAGGATATTTTACGTATGGGGGAGGCTGACGTGTCGATATAGAGTTGGAGGAAGATTCTGACTTGTCCGACGTGTCGATATAGAGTTGGAGGAAGATTCTGTTTGTCCGACGTGTCGACTGGTTGGCGACTCTTCTTTCGTTCAGATTCTCAGAATTTAATATATGACAGCAATGAGGTGTGGTGCTTAGAGTAATTTTATAGAGGTGTGGCAATTCAATAGTAATAAAATGGTGCTTAAAATATTAGTTTTGATTGAAGAACAAAAAAAAAATTCAGTTTGATCCTATAAGTAAGTCTAGAGAAAGTAAGGTATACACATACCTTTTTTATTCCTTTGTGCGGTAAAGTGACTATTTTTATTTGTAAAGTAGGAAAATTGGAATGATAAAATAAGAGCGGAACGATCAGAAAAAGAAATTAAGTTAGAAAGACATATGATAGGTGGTAACTATCTTGTACGGTTCGGGTGTAATCAGCGTTGATAGGTAGAGTTGTCAATTGGACTATTCGGCCAATAATTTTGAAGATAATTTTTAATGGAACAAATATTTTTTTATGATTGTTGATTTTTCTCCTTTAGTTGTGCGAGTATATTGGCGTTTGGACATGATTTGGTTGAAACAAGAAAAAAGAAAAGTAGAATTTAGAGTTAAGCTGAAAATCATATCTGAAAGTTAAAGTTTTGTTAAACATAAAATTAAAATTGAAACTTTATGGGTGAAAACTTGAAACTTTTCTAAAACTCATTTTTCTTTTCAAATTATATACTTACCCCGTCTCAATTTATGTGACATTATTTGATTTGACACGGAATTTAAAAAAGAAATAAGGACTTTGGAATGTGTGATTCAAAACAAGTCTTATATAAATGTGTGACCGTAAATGATCACATAAAATTCTATTATTTCTAAATATAGAAAAGTGATATTCTTTTTGACACATACCAAAAGGAAATTATGTCATATAAATTAGAATAGAGAGAGTATTCAAGTTTAAAAATGAATTAATTAACTAATCTGATAATCAAAAATTTATTTAAAATAATCTCCAAATATCAACTCTTAGAAGTTAGAACAATAGTATTTCATTTAAACCAAATGCTGCAAATTTCTAAAAAGAAGTTGAACTGAAAAAGTTCTTTTGAAAATCTTTACAAACTTTCTGAACACAGATGTGGTACGCTTTTTCAATTGGATGTTGCTATTGTAATTGTTTTTTCAAAAAATAATGGTTTAATGCATGAGCAGCCCTTTAGATTTGTAGAATTTTTTTATTTTGACATCTTAACTAAGCTTTGTTTCTATTGAACTCCTGACCCGTCCTCAAGTATGTTTATTAAATACAATCCGACTGACATGACATAAATAGAGAGTTTTTATTAATTTCAGGTTAGCGTAAACTCTATTTTGGCTATTTTCTAGTTTTGGTTTTTGATTTTTTGATTTTTGATTTTTCTGTTTTGTTTTCATATTTTCAGTTTTAGTTTTCAGTTATGGTTTCTTATTTTCCAGTTTTGCTTGCTTATTTTCAGTTTTTTTCAATTTTAATTTGCAGTCTAGATTTTTCAGTTTTGATTTTTAGTTTTGGTTTATTCTTTTTCACTTTTTGATTCTCTAGTTTTGGTTTCTTTATTTTTCAGTTTTACATTTCATTTTTGGTTTCTTATGTATGACACCTTTGCTAATTATTGAAGTTTGTTATTTGAAGTTTTTCATTTCGTCAGTCAGATTGTATTTAATAGACATACTTGAGGGCGAGTTCAGGTGTTCAATAGAAACAAGATTTAGTTGAGGTGTTAAAATGAAAAAATAGGACAAGTTTAAGATATTCAATTAATTATTTTGTTTTCAGTCTAACAAGTATACGTACCCGCACGATGCGCAGATCATTTCAAAGAAAAAAACGAACGATGAGAGTTAATAGATACATATGTATATGAACCATGTGTGACATATTGCAGATTTTGTTTTTCATTTTTTGGATTTGTCTTATTACAAACTAACATTTTCAATGGTATATATTGTTTTATTACTGACCATTTCTTCAAACAGTATACAGTCATACTTCAGGGCTCATATTAGCCATAGAATGATCTTGTACACTTATATATAAATTGTATGCTTGAGAATAAAATAGACAATGGGATAAATTCTCTTCATGATATCAGAGCTAGACCCATTCCAATTCTTTGTTCACCGATGTTGGGCCCCCAAATTATATTATCCCCGCTCCAGTTAATAAGATCTGGGCGTGCGGGGGAGTGTTAAGAGTCCCACATCGGATATGAAATGGGAACATGGACTCCTTATATGGACTTGGACAATCCGCACCCTACAAGCTAGCTTTTGGAGTTGAGTTAGGCCCCAAGATCCATTCTTTACATGGTATCAAGAGCCACAAAATAACTCCCAAGTTTTGCCATACCCTATTTCGGCCTCCTCCCCTCTCTAAAACCAAATAATTTTTTTTTGAAAACTAAACCTAACCCCCCCCCCCCCCCTCTTTTTAAAACCTAATTAGGGTTCCTTAAATCCTAACCCTAGCCGCCCCTTTTTTCTCCTACTCTCCTTCTCGGGTTTCCCTCCAAACTGAAACCCTAATTATGGTTCTACCATTCGGCCACCATCTAGCCGAAACCCTAGGGGTGTTCATCTTCCAAAATCCTACTTTTCTTACTTTCTTTCTATTTTCTGGGGAAACAATGGCCGACAAACAAAAATTCAATCATGCTCTTGCCGTAAACAACGTCAAGAACTTTATTCCTATTACAGTTGAGATGGAAAAAGGGAAATACTCTTCTTGGGCGGAGTTTTTTAAAATTCATTGTCGAGTATACGAGGTCATAGATCATATTATTCCTCCTAAGTCTTCATTGGAGACCACTGTTGTTGACTCGAATTTATGGTCTCGTTTAGATGCTATAGTCCTTCAATGGATTTACGACACAATCTCCAATGACCTTTTGCACACCATTTTAGAACCGGACTCTAAGGCTCTACAGGCTTGGGAACGTCTACAAAATATTTTTCAGGATAATAAAATTTCTCGGGCAATATATCTTGAAAACCAATTTACCAATATAAAATTGGATGATTTTTCAAACGTTTCCGCATATTGCCAAGAATTGAAAATGCTTGCCGATCAACTTTCAAATGTTGGTGCTCTAGTCCAAATCAAAGGTTGGTTCCCTAATTAATTGCGGGATTGAATGAACAATTTGATGGTGTTGCTACGTTCATTCAACAAAGCAATCCCTTACCACCATTTTATGAGGCTCGGTTGAGATTGATCCTAGAAGAAACCCGAAAGCAAAAACAGGCAACGGGGGCGGCTATGACTGCCGGCATTGCTCTTATTTCTACCGACCCGTCTAATGATGATTTTGGCACTCAAAATTTTGGTTCCGGTAATGGGTCAAAATAATAACAATAATAAAGGGAAAATAATGGTGGAAAGGGGTGGGGTCAGGGAGGAGGACAGGCCGTCGGCGGTGGAAACAACTGCAGCTAGCAGGGTCAAAACAGACCCCACTGGTAGCAGCCCAACCAGCCGACCGACGGGAAGTGGGGACAGTACCTACCGTGGGCCTGGCAGCCGCAACTGTGGGCTGTGCCACCCTGCCCGTATCCCACGGCTCAGTGAGCCCGACCTGCTCCCGCCTCTACTTAACTGGGGTTCTCAGTTTCCGTAACAATCTTTTGCAGCCCATGGACCATCTTCCACAAGTTATGCTCCCACAGATATTGAACATGTCATGAACAACATGAATCTAAGTGTTCGCGGCGATTCATAGTACATGGACACTGGGGCAACATCGCACATGCCGACATCTCAAGGTAATCTCTCTTCTTATTTTAATATGAGCAGTAATAAAAATATTGTTGTTGACAGTGGGAAGGAAATTCCAATTCGTGGTATTGGCCAATTAAATCTTCCCACCCCTCACCCATCTTTACGTTTGAAAAATGTCCTACATGCACCCAAACTGATTAAAAACTTGGTATATGTACGTCGGTTTACTAGTGACAATAATGTTTCTGTTAATTTTGATCCGTTTGGGTTTTCTGTAAAGAATTTTCAGACAGGGATGTCACTAATGAGATGTAATAGCACTGGGGACTTGTATCACATCTCCATCACTACCAACAATCAAGTCACCAGTCCATCAACCTTTGCAGCTATTTCCCCTATTTTATGACATAACTGGTTGGGACACCCGGAAGCACCAGTGTTCAATGTTCGTAGAAATAAATAATTTTAAATATATGGACTCTTCTGATTGTCAGGCTTGTGTGTTTGGGAAGCATGTTATACTTCCTTTTTCATTATCTACTTCAAATACACTTGTGCAATTTGATCTTATACATTGTGATTTGTGGACATCATCGATTTTAACTTCAGCATGTCATACATATTATATGCTTATTTTGGATGATTATTTGAATTTTCTGTGGACATTTCCCTTAGGACATAAATCACAGGTCTTTCCCATTTTAAACAGTTTAGTGACTTTATCAAAACTCAATTTGAGAAATCCATTAAATGTTTTCAATGTGACAATGGGAGAGAATTCATAAATACCCAATTTAAAGAATTTTATCACCAAAATGGAATGTCCTTGCGTCTTTCGTGTCCACATACTTGTCCTTAAAATGGAAAAACCAAAAGAAATATTCGAACAATCAACAATTTTATCCGCACACTTCTTGTGCATTCGTCCATACCACCATTTTTTGGCATCATGCACTTCAAATGGCCACATATCTTTTAAACATTCTTCCTAGAAAGCTACTTTCAAACATATCACCCACAAAAATGTTGTACCATAGTCTTCCTTCTTATACACATTTGAGGGGTTTTGGGTGTTTGTGTTATCCCTTGTTTCAGTCAACAACTATTAACAAACTTCAAGCCCTTTCTACTCCTTGTATCTTTTTGGGATACCCACAAAATTATAGGGGGTATAAGTGTTATGATATGACGAGTGAGAAAATTATCATCTCCCGTCACGTTGTTTTCGATGAGTCCCATTTGCTAAATCTCACGTGGCATCCCCACCTTCATACGAATTTTTGGACGACGGAATACATCCAATCTTAAATCACCATCTGAATACCCAAAACTCATAATGGACAAGGCCCAAAATACACCACCAATTATGACGGCCCAACAATGAAATAGGACTAGGACAGTCTGAATTGAGGAACCCACTACCTCCTCCTCTTCGGCCTCGACCCAGTCCACTGTTCATGACGGGCAGGCCCACATGAGGGAGCCCACTGCTCCCTCATCCGTGTCCCCAACCAAGCCCAACTCTTTTGGCCCAAAATCTTACCCATCTCGGCCCAATTCTCAAACTACACTGTCCCAACATTCGTTTTTGGCCCAATCTCAAACCTCCCCTCGGCCCAATTCACAAATTGAGAACCCACTGCCCCAGTCTTCGATCCTAGCCCAACATCGGACCATTGAAACCCGTGCCATGCACGGGATTTTCCGGCCCAAGCATCAGTTTAACCTAACATCTTCGGTCCAACTATCTTCACTTCTAAAAAACCCAAAATCAGCCCTATCTGATCCGAATTGGAAAGATGTCATGTTAGACGAAATTGATGCTCTTATTAAAAATAAGATTTGGGAATTAGTGCCCCGTCATTCTAATGTAAACATAATACGTTCTATGTGGATTTTCTGTCATAAAAAGAATTCTGATAGTTCTTTTGCGAGACACAAAGCTCATCTTGTTGGTAATGGCAGGTCTCAGCAGATTGGCGTGGATTGCGGTGAGACGTTCAGCCCGGTGGTTAAACCAGTGACTATCAAGACTGTTATCAGTCTTGCATTGTCGAAATCATGGTACAGTCATCGGCTAGACGTAAAGAATGCATTTCTATATGGTCACCTGTAGGAAACAATTTACATGTACCAACCATTGGGATTCCGAGATCCGGGCATGGTATAACAGATTTGCGGGGTTCGTAACCACATTGGGATTTTCACACAGCAAGTCCGACCAGTCTTTGTTCATTTACAAAAAAGGTAATGACATGGCATATATTCTTCTCTATGTGGATGACATTATGCTAGA
Source organism: Anisodus tanguticus (assembly GCA_034509755.1). Taxonomy (NCBI): domain Eukaryota; kingdom Viridiplantae; phylum Streptophyta; class Magnoliopsida; order Solanales; family Solanaceae; genus Anisodus; species Anisodus tanguticus. The sequence goes on along the minus strand of CM067544.1, from coordinate 23,638,011 downwards.
GAAGTACCACGACGATTGATGAACAGTGAATGATAAGACATGCAGTGAGAAAATTTAATAGTAGACACATAATCTGCAAACCTCTTATACCAAGCCCGTGGGGCCTGCTTAAGCTCATATAAGGACTTTTTCAGCAAATAGGCATGATAAGGATAAGTGGGGTCCCTAAATCCCAAGGGCTGATGCATGTAAACTGTCTCCTTAAGATCATCGTGTAAGAAAGCATTTTTCACATCCAGCTGATGAATGAGCCATGTTTTCGAGAGAGCCAGACTTAGAACCGTGCAAATGGTAGCCGGTTTCACCACATGACTAAATATCTCACCACAATCCACGCCAACCTATTGAGTTTTACCATCACCTACAAGACGGGCGTTATACCACTCAAAAGAACCGTCAAAATTTTTCTTATGAGAAAAAAATCACATAGAACGAATAATATTAACACCAGGCAGATGGGGCACCAACTCCCACACCTTATTTTCAATAAGAGTATTATATTCATCATCCATGGCCATTTTCCAATTCGGGTCATGAAGGGCAGACACTAGGTTACGTGGTAGGGGTGATTTAGTGATATTAGAATTTAAATTAAAATGTCGTTTAGGTTTAAAAATACCATTTTTTCTACTAGTAACGGGCCCTTTGACTCATAATAGAAACGGACTGAACTGGGGATATCGGGGGACTGCCGTGGGATTGACCAGCAGGCAGTGGGCCAGCTGGCCTAGAAATTTCTACGGATCCGGCGGGGTTGAAATATTGGGCCAGCAGGCAAGGGGCCTGCTGGCCAGGGAACAGGGGCAAAATCTGGACCAGGGTCACGGGATGGGTCGGTAGTGGTATTATTTGGGCCAGCATGCAGTGGGCCTCCTGGCAGATGTGATTCACAGATAGGGTGGGCCCATCGTTGGAGAATATACGGGGAGAGAGCATCGTCCAAAAAATTATAATTACTCGACACGAAATTACACACTTTAGCCAACGGAAATTGAGTTTCATAAAAAATAGCATGGCGACTAATGATGATTTTATTGAAAGATAAATCTAAACATTTATAACCACGATGATTAGACGAAAAAGCTAAAAATACACAAGTGGTAGACCGAGCTTGAAGTTTATTAATTGCAGTGGACGAAAAAAGTAGATTGCACAAGCACTCAAACACCCTAAGATGAGAATACAGGGGATCTTTATTGTAAAGAATTCTAAGTGGGGATTGATAAGCTAAACCTTTGTTAGGGAGAATGTTAAGGAGGTAAGTAGCCATTTGTAACGCATGCCGCCAAAAAGAAGGGGGTACGAAAGCATATGCCAATAATGTTCGGACAATATTATTGATGGAACGAATTTTTCTTTCGGCCTTCCCATTTTGCGAGGATGTATAAGGACAAGAAAACCGAAAAGATATACAATTAGTGTCACAAAACTCTCGAAACGGCCCATTATCATATTCCCTCCCATTATCACATTGAATATTTTTAATTTCCCGTTCAAATTGGGTACGGATGAAAGATCTAAATTTTAAGAAAGTTGAAAAAACTTGAGACTTTTTCGACAAAGGAAATGTCCATAAAAATTAGAATAATCATCCAAGAATAACACAAAATAACGATGGTCCAAATAACTTAAAATGGGAGATTGAATAATATCAAAAGGCATCAACGTACGAGAAGAAGATGATATGAAAGGTAAGCTAACATGTTTCCTTAAAGGACAAGACGGACAAATTTGAGTACTACGCGTACTTTTACGATCAATAATAAAATTTATTTTGAAGGGTGTAAACCTGTGAAAATTTTCCTTTTAGCAGGGGGTAAACCAACGCATAAAACAATGAAGACATGCATGGAAAAAGAAAACTAAGTTGTATCCATCTAATTCAGTTTTCAAAAATGTTGATTTGCAGATAAGATTTGCCATGGTACTAATTCTAATTCAACTTTTAAAAACAGTTACATATGCACACCCACATTTTCACTCCCTCACACGTAACACACACATTTATATATGCACACACCCACGTTCCACTACCTCTCACACAACACACACAGTCACATAGATTCAGATTTTAAAACACTGTCGTTTAGTTAATATTTAAAATTTAAATCTAAAATATATTTAAAATGTTTAAATTAACTAATTTTTTCCCTAAAATTAGCATATGAAATTCTCCTACGCTGCCACTTGTCATAATTCTAGGGCAAACTATCCTCTTTTAATAATATCGCGCTATGCACGAATCGTGTCAAAAAATATTAAGTTGTGATTGGGTTGAACATATTAAATTGTGTTGCTTCAATAAATTTCCATGGTCAATTATCAATAATCAATAATATTTTTTGTGTTATTTACTTCATCTTATTATAAAATTAAACTATAAACATTGTCATTATTTCTATCTCCTGGTTTGTGCATTCTTCCTATTTATTTTATCGACAATTACTTTTTTCCAATTAGTTACCTATAATTTAAATAATACGATATTTAAAATTTAATTGAGACTTTGAATTCGCCAATAATGAGATAAGCATCCTAGTTCTATTGACAAAACCCTCAATATCGGATATGTAAGCCATGTATCTGGGAGGAAGAACAACAAAAGAAGGGCTTTCGATTTTTTGCACTTGGTCTTACAACTATTTTCAAAATATATTAAATACGAAATTGAATTGATCCATGCTTAATGTTGAAAATTTTGGTAACCAACTCCTTGAAGAAATCATAAAGTGAAAGCTAATCACTTGTGGTAAAGAGTATAATTAAACTAATTCATGCACTGACAATGACTTTTTGTTTGGTGTAAGTATCACAAATTTTCTTGAGAAGATTTGGCAAAAGGGAATTAAGTCTTAATTCGGAGAAAAGCCTCTTAATTTCTTTTTGATTTATTTTTCTAGGTTAGGGTAAAGAGGAGTGGGTATGGGGTAAAATTCATTATTTCTGAAACTTTGGAGGTTTTAAAATAATATACTTAAGTCCCTTTCTTTTGTGTTAAAATATACAAAAAAATCCCCTCTCTCCCATCCTTTTCACTTTCTCGATTTCAATTCTCTCAAGCTCCCAACCGACGTTTCCTCTCCCTCAAGCTCCCATAATCATGAAACGTGGATCCCATATATTTTTTTTAACTTTGAAATTATGTCGGAGCATTTTAAGCTTCATTTTGCCCTGAAATTTTTGAATTTTTTAGCTCCATATGTTATGAATAATTTTGAATTTTTTGATACCCTAGTGTTCATAAAGTTCTATTTTTTTTTCAAAACGTTTGATGTTTAGCCTGTTTTTTAGTCGAAATATGTGTTATTTTTTTTTATTATTTTGCTTGCTTCGATCTTTACTTTTATGTTTTTACATAATGGTCTATTAATAAACTTTTGGTCGATTACTGTTATATTCAACGCCAGTCTATTATTTTTATATATATTGTAAAAAATACCTAGGTGTAGAGAAAGAGGAGGAAAAATCATTTCCCGTTTAGGTAAAATGGTTCAAACCCGTTCTAACGAGAGAAACAGAAGTGGGGAAGAAGTTAGACTAGATGGTAAAAGAAAAACGGTAGCAGATGATAGTGAGGCCTACTCCCATTGAGCAGAATGATGAGTGTAGCATGAATGGCAATAACTATGATGATGGTTCAAAGGAGTCCGGTGTTAAAGATGTTGATCCCTTGTCCTTGCCATATTGTGCAAAGACAATTAATGTGGATAAGTATGGTATGATAACTTTGCTGAATGATTATGAAGCTTTTTCAGCAAAGGTTTCTGTTAGGAGCAGGAAAAATATGCTTGCGGAATTTTAAAAAGTGTTGAAAGACCAAAAATGTTCAAGCGTTCCTATTTTGGTCACTTTAGAAAATTACTAGATCAATTCAACAAATTCAATGGATTGATGGTCCACCATTTGCTTCTTCATCATGTCGATGAGGAAAAGAAGCGTGAGATATAGTTCCTTGTGAATGACAAGTCTGTATGCTTTGCCTTGAAGGAGTTTTGTTTCATCACGACTTAAATTGTGGATCCTATCCCAGTGCTTCTAAAGAGGACAGAGTTATTATGAAAGGGGCAACATTCTACACACGGTTACTCGCAACAGGAAGATAACAACAGATAGGTTGTTGGGGCTGGTTAGACGGAATAGGCTAGACAAAGAAGACACGTATAAATGTTGTCTTGTCTAGTTTGTGCATGTAATCTTGCTTGCCAAAGACACGTTTAGGGGTGTGGATCATGATACGATTAAAATGGCTCATGATTTGGAATTCTTTTAGAGCTATCCTTGGGGAAAAGAATCATTTGACCTCACTTTAGAATACATGAAACTCAAGGTAGACATTCCCAAGCTCCTACAATCCCACGTTGATAAGAAGATTCCATCATATGCTCTCTATGGCGGCTGAGTTGGTTGAGTAGGCTATCTCTCAAATGGGGGGGTTGCAGGTTCAAGAACCCAACATGCTTTTTGGTCGAGCTCGTCGCACGGGACTTTATTCACAGTGCGATTCACCCCTTTTGTGTGGTTTGCAAGCAATTGCACTATAGCAACTTCCCATATTAATTTTAAAAAAAAAACTTGAAAACAAAATGGGTACTAACTTATTACAATATAATATGTAAACACAGCGTCGATATAAATCACAGATTGATAACAAGGCAGGGCAACATAATTATGTAAACAGTGTCAATATAAATCGCAAATTAATAAAAAAGACACGGCAATCCATTGGTCAATGCAAAGTGAACTTAAACATTACAATGTTTTTTGATGGACTCCTTAATTTTCTTTCATCCCCATGATGGAAATAAGGCTCGTTTACTTGGTAGACTAAGTTACTTTTAGGATTATAATTTTGAGAATATAATTTTTAAACTAATTTATCCCCCTTTAGAGGTGAGATAAAATAACATCAAATTTGATGTTGGATAAGAAGAGATAGGATATAAAACCAAAATTAAGTTATCTTCAACCAAACACAATGTAAATTTAATTTTAAAAATATCTTACCTTATCTCATGAATCAAACGAGTAGGTGATATATCATATGCATAGGTATTTTAGATCTGAGTTTATTTCAGTGCAGTTGTGAAGTAGTAGGCAGGTATAGTTATTGATTTAAAATCTTGATTTCTCTCTACAAGTAGAATGGTGGTAAGTCCGGGAATGAAAATGAGACCGCTGGGATATGATGCCTGGTCAAAGGGGTAATTTATGTGCATATGGTATTTCCCCTCTCCTCAATATTATATCCTAAACATATTACACGAGTAATAAATAAAATTGCATATAGCAAATGGTCCTATCCCTAAGAAGATTAGTACTAGTAGAACAAATCAACAACTCTTATCCTAAAACATCTCATACGAAAATCAACTGACTACAAGATTTGGGGTGGTAAAGGGTAAGTAATAAAAAGTAGAAATGACGTAGTAGTGTAAGTGTCAATCAACGGTTACGAGGTCTCCAAACTTTCCAGATCTACGGTCCTTGAATCATCCTTGGCCGATTATTTCTCCTTATAAACTCTATAGCCGCCGTGCATCCAGGAGCCGTGAGCCGATCCGTTTCCGTTCTCTGAATCTTAACCGGACTTCTCATTCTTGTTGAAAATGAGTCAATAACAGCTGTTGACTCGTCTCCGCCGTCCGCCTCCACCGACGGCGTTGTTTGGACTTTCCGGCAACATGAAGTTTCGGTGTCATCCTATAACCACAAAAATATGAAAATTAGCAAAATAAATGGCATAAATTATATACTAAAGCTAGTATTTGAACATATATTTGATTAAAACTTGAAAATAAAGATCTGTTCAAAATTTAGATGAAAAATAAAATTTTAAAGTTGAAATTACGTTTTGACATACATTTTACACGAAAAAAGTTGGAAGTTTCGTGAATAAAAAGTTTCAAAAACTAGTCTAAATCACTTTTTAAAACTTGAAAAATTCATCTACAAAAACTATCCAACAAAAAAAACTGATCACTTTATATAATCGAAAAATGTTAAAAAGGATTTTTGGAAAAAGTGAAATTAAGTTATGGCCAAAGGGAAGCTAAGGTTAAGAATAACGAAAGCTAGAAAAAGTTCATACATCTGAATGAAGATCCGCATCAATTTCAAGCATTCGTTTTAAAGAGACATTTCTATTTGATGAATGTTCGCTGCTAGATGAACTAGCCGGCGGTGGAGGCGGCGTAGATGGCCACGGAACAACCTGTAAATCTTCCTCATCTTCGTAATCAGTTTCCTCGTCTTCTGTGCCAGTACTTCCTTCATCGTTAACACTTTGACTCTCCTCCAGTACTTCATCCCTATGGTAGTTGTATCCATCCACACACCGACACCTGTCACATACGGATACCGTCTTCCCAAGCTTCGCACCAGCTGCAGACCAAGCCGTCGGCGATTGACACACCTGGCATAGCAAAGACCTAGAATGCCTCGCTGCTAGAAAGTTCGCTGAGTGAACCTTCGCATCACAGTCCCAACACAAACTCGCGTTGTCTGATTCACAGTACATCCTTGCCAATCCCTTACACAGCTCACACAATTTCATCGTCTCTCTATGATAATCTCCAGAAAAAAAACTGCACGATAAAATTAATACGCAACAAATCCGGAAAGAGAAAACAAATCACAGCAACAACAGAGAGATAGAAACAAAAATCACCAATTCTTCCTTGGGAACTAAGGCGAGGAATATAAAATGTAATGGGAATTATGACCTAGGGATGCGTGAGTGGTATATAACGACAACGTATTGGAGAGGTGAATGGTGAGAAGGAGTGACAGGTGGTAGGTACGTTAGGGAACAAAAGAGGGCTCCTTTTTTTTCCCACTCCGGTCTCATTTTATATTACACACAATCTTGTTTAATACGTCCCAAAAAAATAACACATTTTTTTATTCAACGAAAGATTAATTCTAAATTTTACTCTTGCTGTTAAATTTTATTTATTCACTATATTAAAAATAGTTATTTAATTTTATATTTTTATACTTTAGAAAATTAAGAGATAATTTAATATTTTATATCTATTTTTATCCTTATTATTTATTATTATGTTGATAAGTTCAAGAAAATTTTAGTGGTTGCAATAACTTTTAAAGTATATTTTTTTTATTTATTTAATCATTAGATTAGTTAGTAATAATTATGAGTGATATAGTAAATTATCATTTTATTTTTAACTTCTTAATAGGAGTGTCAAGTTAAAATAAACGGAGGAATATCTTTTACATTTGATTATCTATAATTATACAAATATTTTAAATTTATTTTAAATCATAAAATTTAACTTTTTTAATTATTAAACTTTGTGTCCAATTAAATTTGGCACGGTGAAATATCTCTTGTGGTTCGGGAAGAGATGTTTCCTTGGGTTCGTACAGGATATTTTACGTATGTGTGAGGCTGACGTGTCGATATAGAGTTGGAGGAAGATTCTGACTTGTCCGACGTGTCGATATAGAGTTGGAGGAAGATTCTGTTTGTCCGACGTGGAATGATGGGGCCACGTGAAGTGCTCCTGAAGAGAGGAATTTGAATTGGTGTGGGGCCCCCGCTCGAAATCACATCATTGGGTAGCGTAGCATTGCTTTGGATTAATTATGTGCCTCCAAATGAAATCGTTTACTAGGTATATATTTTCCCACGTGTCGACTGGTTGGCGACTCTTCTTTCGTCCACATTCTCAGAATTTAATATATGACACCAAGAAGGTGGGGTGCTTAGAGTAATTTTATAGAGGTGTCAATTTGGCTATACAATTGTAGAAGTGTCGGACGGGGTGGGTCCCTGAGGGATAGGACCCCGACGGGACTGAGGGAGGTCGGGACTGGCAACGTACCGTCCCTCATCCCGTCGAAATATGAGGCCGATTTTGGTGGGGTGGGGCGAGGCGGGGCAGGGTCGGGTCGGGATTTAAATTTCTTTTTTTTTTTACACTTAATTTAAAAATATATATTTATATAAACACTTCAATAATTGAACAAGATTGTGTAATAAAAATATTACAATGCTGTTTTTGTGTCTCTTATATTATTTAATAGAAATATAATATTTGTAATACAAATAATTTCAAAATTACAACTTTATGGTGTTGAAAATTACAAATCACATAGTAAAATTGTAATTAAAAGAATTACATAATTATAAACACATTTTCTAATTTCTTCACATATTCTTGTGGTTCTTCTGTTGGAATTGGAATTTGTTGGTCAAATTGGTCGACGTCGCTTCCAGCTCCGTTGGACAAGATTTCATCGTAGTTTAAATCATCTTCTTCGTTGATCTCTGGTTGACTGCACCTTCTACGCTCCACTTGTATACAATCTCAAAATAAAACTGCAATCTTCAACTTGTCTCCTGCCAATGAATGTCTATGCTCTCCTATTTGAAATCTTCCGGCAGAAAAAGTGATTTCAGACGCTGTTGATAACGCTTGAATGTTCAACACATCTCGGGCCATCTTTGATAGTGTCGAAAATGTCTTCTCATTTTCCCTCCAGTATTTAAGCAAGTCTTCACGTCCTTTTTTCATTGAGAACTGTTTGGTACGGTAGAACACCTTGCAAAACAAAAATATCAAACTCGCTAACTTGATTAGCAGTGGAACCACTAAACATTCTATTTCTAAGGCTTTCAATATTAGCCGCAGAAACAAAATGTCTTTTATAAGGTTGTATTGAAGAAGAAAAAGAAGATGGTATAAAAGTCGGTTGGTTGCTAGCACTTTCTTGTTGGTAATGCGTATACATTTTTTTGCATTCATCGTGTATGCTCGACAAAACTTCTTCTTTAGTTGGTTCCTTAGGTGGTTGTTCATTTGGATTTTTTGGAGTTGGAGGTGGATGTAATGCTATACAATCATAAATAGTTCAATAAGTGATTTACAACCGTCTATTTTAATAGTCGAATTTAATACTGCACCAATAATATAAACAGTGGGAATAGGAAAAAGATATTTTTTTAATTTGATAAATATTTTTAATAGGTGCCTTATAAGATGGGTTTTTCATATATTCATTAAGTAACAAAAATATTAAAGCTATATAAAATAACATAGTTGAAATAGTAGGATAATATATATCAAAAAATTATTTAGTTGCTTGAAAAAATTTCTCTAAAAATACAATAAGTTCTAAAAAAAAAAATCAATCGTTATCTACAAGCATCTCAGTTGGATCTCGATTATGGGCTTTAAAAAACAAAGTTATAGGTCTTCTATAATCATAAGCAATAAGTAATTGTTCATATAGAGAATTTCACATAGTCGCTACTTTGAATTTTTCTATAAGGTAGTCCATAACAGTCATTATTTTTAGTTATACCATAATAATCGCAAACTTAAAGAATATTTTCTGTAATAAAATTTACGGTGTGCCTATATCACAAGTGATAGATACTTTGCCAGGAAAATGATATAATGCATAACGTAAGTATTGTTGATATTCATTTGCAAATTTAAAAACATCTCTCCTAACTGTTGATCTAGGAAAACCGTTAAAAGCAAGATTATACATATCTCTTATGTATGAATAAAACCAGGAGAGGAAGAAAATGAAAAAGGCAAACCCTCCACCGTAACTAATTTTGCTATTGCTTCCCTATCTCTATGTTTATCGTATTTAGGACCTACAATTCCCCCCGTCATCGGGTTAATTTGACCATATACTTGGTTCGGAACACTATGTGAACCTTGTCCCGACTGAGAACGCATTGGCGCACCCGACTTTGTAGCCTCGTATTCATCCCACCTAGGTTTGTACATTTCTCAATAAACCTCCCGTCTCACCCTGACCTTTTCCCATTTTAAATTTATATATATTTTTACAAATTTTGCATCTAACTACTTGATTCTCTTGGTCCTTATAAAAAATATCTCATACAACTGATTATGTGGGGCCTCATCTCATACTAGGGGGAATATGAGGCGTTCCAGTTTCAGTTTGAGGTGCACTAGCGAGTGTGTCATTTAGATTAGTGAGTTTGTCATCTAGATTATCTTCTAAATTAAAGTCTGGTATAGTTGCATAATACATCTCATCGTCTAATAGTATATCATTAAAAAAATAAGTTTTATCTATATGAGTGTAATCAATCAAATCATCATGTCTAGGAATAGGATGACTAGAAGAAGTACCCCTGCCCTTGTTACCCCTACTAGAAGAAACACCCTTACCCTTACGCTTAAACATACCTCTTAATACTTTTATTTTAATTATGTAAATAAATAATTAAATATTGAAATTAAGTGCGATAATTAAAATAAAGTAACAATAATAATTTAAAGAAGGAACGAATGTACAAAACGCCGACGAAACATCGACTATTAATCGAGGTTGAAAATTGAAACTTTGCTCGATGGATGATCCTCAAGCTAGTTGCCAACTTCAGTCCCAATTTATGATTTTTGATACAATTATAGGAATGAGCAAATAAAATAAAATATTTAGTAGGCAATGTAATTGTAGACTTGTAGAGAGATAGATTGAGAGATTGTAGGAAGATTTGTGAGATAAAATGAAGAGAAAATGAGGTATTTATAGTTGGAAAATTGGGTTGAAGTGTAATTATAGTAACTTAGGAGTTAAAAATAAATATTAAGGGGCTAGAGGGGTTTATGGGGTGGGTAGGGGCATAAAAATGGCTGTTGTACAATGGTCAAAATATAAATTGGTCGTTGTGCAATTGTCATTTTTTAAAGGGCGGGGGGGGGGGGGGTTGGGAAGGGTCGTGTTAGGGCAGGTTTGGGGCGGGATGAGCCTAGGTCCCGTCCCGATTTCGAGTCTGGGCACCATTTATCCACTCTCGACTTAAACAAGATATGGGCGTGCGAGGGAGTGTTAAGAGTCCCACATCGGATATGAAATGGGAACATGGACTCCTTATATGGACTTGGACAATCCGCACCCTACAAGCTAGATTTTGGGGTTGAGTTAGGCAAAAGATTTATTCTTTACATGGTATCAAGAGCCACAAAATAACTCCCAAATTTTTCCTTACCCTATTTTAGCCTCTTCCCCTCTCTAAAACCAAATAAAGTTTTTTTAAACCTAAACCTAACCGACGCCCCGCTCTTTCTAAAACCTAATTAGGGTTTCTTAAACCCTAACCCTAGCCGCCTCTCTTTTCTCTTACTCTCCTTCTTGGTTTTCCCTTCAAACCAAAACCCTAATTAGGGTTCTGCTATTCGGCCACCATCTAGCCAAAACCCTAGGGGTGTTCATCTTCCAAAATTCTACTTTTCTTACGTTCTTTCTATTTTCTTAGGCAACAATGGCCGACAAACAAAAGTTTCATCATGCTCTTGCTGTAAACAACGTCAATAACTTTATTCCTATTACACTTAATATGGAAAAAGGGAAATACTTTTCTTGGGCGGAGTTGTTTAAAATCCATTGCCGAGCATACGAGGTCATAGATCATATTATTCCCCCTAAGTCTTCATTGGAGACCACCGTTGTTGACTTGAATTTATGGTCTCGTTTAGATGTTATAGTCCTTCAATGGATTTATGACACAATCTCCAACAACCTTTTGCACACCATTTTAGAATCGGACTCTACGACTCAGCAGGCTTGGGAACGTCTACAAAATATTTTTCAAGATAATAAAATTTCTCGGCCATTGAAAACCAATTTACCAATATAAAATTGGATGATTTTTCAAACGTTTCCACATATTGCCAAGAATTGAAAATGCTTGCCGATCAACTTTCAAATATTAGTGCGCCGGTCACAAATCAACGGTTGGTTCTCCAATTAATTGCGGGATTGAATGAACAATTTGATGGTGTTGTTACGTTAATTCAACAAAGCAATCCCTTACCACCATTTTATGAGGCTCGGTTGAGATTTATACTGGAAGAAACCCGAAAGTAAAAACAGGCGACTGGGGCGGCAACGACAGCCTACACTGCTCTTATTTCTACCAACCCATCTAATGATGATTTTGGCACTCAAAATTTTGGTTATGATAATGGGTCAAACTGACTAAATAATGGTTAAAAATGGGTCAAAATCGTAACAATAATAGAGGGAAAAATAATGGTGGAAAGGGGTGGGGTCGGGGAGGAGGACAGGCCGTTGGTGGCGGCAACAACCGCGGCCAGCAGGATCAAAACAGACCCCACTGGCAGCAGCCTAACCAGCCGGTCGGCGGGCAGTGAGACTGTTGGCAGACGTGACTCATATCTCATCAGACGGGGATGCCACTAATGAGATGTAATAGCATTTGGGACTTGTATCTCATCACTATCGCTACCAACAACCAAGTCACCAGTCCATCAACCTTTGCAGCTATTTCTCCTATTTTATGGCATAACCGGTTGGGACACCCGGGAGCACCAGTGTTCAATGTTCTTAGAAATAATAATTTTATTGATTGTAACAAACATATGGACTCTTCTGTTTGTCAGGATTGTGTGTTTGGGAAGCATGTTATACTTTCTTTTTCATTACCTACTTCAAATACATTTGTGTCATTTGATCTTATGCATTGTGATTTGTGGACATCATCGATTTTAAGTTCAACATGTCATACATATTATATGCTTATGTTGGATGATTATTTGAATTTTCTGTGGACATTTCCCTTTGGACATAAATCACATGTCTTTCCCTTTTTAAACAGTTTAGTGTCTTTATCAAAACCCAGTTTGAGAAATCCATTAAATGTTTTCAATGTGATAATGAGAGGGAAATCATAAATACCCAATTTAAAGAATTTTATCACCAAACTGAAATGTCCTTGCGTCTTTCGTGTCCACATACTGTTCCTTAAAATGGGAAAACCTAAAGAAATATTCGAACAATCAATAATTTTATCTGCACACTTCTTGTGCATTCGTCCATACCATCGTTTTTTGGCATCATGCACTTCAAATGACCACATATCTTTTTAAAATTCTTCCTAGAAAGCTACTTTCAAACATATCACCCACAAAAATGTTGTACTATCGTCTTCCTTCTTATACACATTTGAGGGGTTTTGAGTGTTTGTGTTATCCCTTGTTTCAGTCAACAACTATTAACAAACTTCAAGCCCGTTCTACTCCTTGTATCTTTTTGGGATACCCACAAAATCATAGGGGATATAAATGTTATGATATGACGAGTGAGAAAATTATCATCTCACATCACGTTGTTTTCGATGAGTCCACATTCCCATTTGCTAAATCTCACATGGTATTCCCACCTTCATACGAATTTTTGGACGACTGAATACATCCAATCTTAAATCACCATCTCAATACCCAAACTCATAATGGACCAGCCTAAAATACACCACCAATTACGACGGCCCAACAATGAAATGTGACTAGGCCAGTCCAAATTGAGGAGCACATTGCCTTCTCCTCTTCCGTCTCGGCCTAGTCCATTGTTCGTGACGGGCAGGCCCACAGAAGGGAGCCCACTGCTCTCTCATCTGTGTCCCCAACCAAGACAATATGCCCAAAATCTTATGCCCCCTCGGCTCAATTCTGAAATTGCACTGTCCTAACAATCGATTTTGGCTCAATCTCGAACCTCCCCTCGGCCTAATTCACAAATTGAGAGCCCATTGCCCCAGTCTTCGGTCCTAGCCCAACATCGGACCATTGAAACCTGTGCTATGCACGCAATTTTCCAGCCCAAGCATTAGTTTAACCTAACATCTTCGGTCCAACCATCTCCACTTCTAAAAAGTCCAAAAGCAGTCCTACCAGATCGGAATTGGAAAGCTGCCATGCTAGACAAAATTGATGCTCTTATTAAAAATAAGATGTGAGAATTAGTGCCTCGTCATTCTAATGTAAACATCATACGATCTTTTTGGGTTTTGTGTCATAAAACGAATTCTGATGGTTCTTTTGCAAGACACAAAGCTTGTCTTGTTGGTGATGACATGTCTCACCAGGTTGACGTGGATTGTAGTGAGACATTCAGCCCAGTGATTAAACTAGTGACTATCAGGACTGTTCTTAATCTGGCATTGTCGAAATCATGGTCCATTCATCAGCTGGACGTAAAAAATGCATTTCTACATGGTCACCTGCAGAAAATAGTTTACATGCAACAACCATTGGGATTCCGATATCCGGGCATGGTATAAAAGATTTGCAGGGTTCGTAAACACATAGGGATTCTCACACAGCAAGTCCGACCAGTCCTTGTTCATTTACAAGAAGGGTAATGACATGGCATATATTCTTCTCTACGTGGATGATATTATGCTAGAGAAGTACCATGGCGATAGATGAACAGAGAATGATCAGACATGCTGTGAGAAAACCCAATAGTAGACACATAATCTGCAAACTTCTTATACCAAGCCCGTGGGGCCTGCTTAAGCCCATATAAGGATTTTTCAGCAAAGAGACACGATAAGGATAATTGAGGTCCATAAATCCCAAGGGCTGATGCATGTAAACTGTCTCCTTAAGATCATCGTGTAAGAAAGCAGTTTTCACATCCAGCTGATGAATGGGCCATGGTTTCGAGAGAGCCAGACTGAGAACCGTGCAAATGGTAGCCGGTTTCACCACCTGACTAAATAACTCACCACAATCCATGCCAACCTGTTGAGTTTTACCATCACCTACAAGATGGGCGTTATACAGTTCAAACGAATTGTCAAAAATTTTCCTTATAAGAAAAAATTCACATAGAACGAATAATATTAACACCAGGCAGATGGGACACCAACTCCCACATCTTATTTTCAATAAGAGCATTATATTCATCATCTATGACCATTTTCCAATTCGGGTCATGAAGGGCAGACACTAGGTTACGTGGTAGTGGTGATTTAGTGACAGTAGAATTTAAATTAAAATGTCGTTTAGATTTAAAAATACCTTTTTTCTACTAGTAATAGTCCCTTTGACTCGAAATAGAAACGTACCGAACCTGGGATATCGGGGGACTGCCGCGGGATGGGCCAGCAGGCAGTGGGCCTGCTGGCCGTGAAACTGGGTCTGGTTGGGTATTTACGGGGCTAGCAGGCAATGGGTCTGCTAGCCTGGAAAATTTGACGGATCCGGGGGTTGAAATATTGGGCCAGCAGGCAGTGGGCCTGATGGCCAGAGAACATGGGAAGAATCTGGACCTCGGTCACGGGATGGGTCGTAGTGGTATTATTTGGGCTAGCAGGTAGTGGGTTTGTTGGCAGATATGACTCATGGGTAGGGTGGGCCCATTATTGGAGAATATACGGGGAGAGAGCATCATCCAAAAAATTATAATTACTCGACACAAAATTACACACTTTAGTAAAATTCTAAGTGGGGATTGATAAGTTAAATCTTTTGGGAGAATGTTAAGGAGGTAAGTAGTCATTTGTAAGGCATGATGTCAAAAGAAGGGGGTACATAAGCATAGGCCAATAATGTTCGGACAATATTATTGATGAAACAAATTTTTCTTTCGGCCTTCCCATTTTGTGAGGATGTATAAGGATCAGAAAATCGAAAAGATATACCATTAGTGTCACAAAACTCTCGTAACGGCTCATTATCATATTCCCTTCCATTATAACATTGAATATTTTTAATTTTCCATTCAAATTGGGTACAAATGAAAGATCTAAATTTTAAGAAAGTAGAAAAAACTTGAGAATTTTTTGACAAAGGAAAGATCCATAAGAAATTAGAATAATCATCCAAGAATAACACATAATAACGATGGCCCAAAAAATTTAAAACGGGAGATGTCCACAAATCACTATGAATAATGTCAAAAGGCATCGACGTATGAGAAAAAGAGAATACAAAATGTAAGCTAACATGTTTACCTAAAGGACAAGACAGACAAATTTGAGTACTACACATACTCTTACAATCAATAAAATTTCTATTTTGAAGAGAAGAAATAATAGATGACCCGGGATGACCCAAACGCGCATGCCACAAAGAAGGAGCAAGGGCGACAAACGTTAACAAAGTGGCTTGACTCGTGAAAATGGTGGTGGTGGTGATTGGATACAGCTCACGCCGACTATTACATCTCATTAGAGGTATCTCCGTCGTGAAATCCTTCACAGAAAAACCAAAGGGGTCAAAGCTAACAGAAACCCAATTATCAGTGGTAAATTTTTGGACCGACACCAAATTTTTAATTAAGTGGGGGGGCATGAAGGATATTTTTTAGGACTAGAGGTGGATGTGGGGGGGGGGGGGACAAATTTTATGTGACCATAACCACGAATTGAAATTGACTTGCCATTATCAACCATTACGCCACGATTATTGCTCAAATTGAAATAAGACGAGAGGTTACCTTATGCGGAAGTCATATGAGAAGTGGCGCCGGTGTCCATATAATAATTTGCGTTCTGAGATTTAACCCAAGTGTGTGCATCGCGACCTCAATATCCGTAGGTGTTGGACATAAAACTGGGCCCGTAACAGCGAAGGCTTGCTGAGGCCGAAGTCCATGTAGGCTTGCCTGTTGCCTGGGCTTGGATGACAGGAACTTGAAATTGGGCTACTGGCCAACCCAATTCGCTGGAAATGCTGGGAACGTGGGATAAGCCGTGTTGGGCCACTGGCCCAGCAGTCCACGACCATTAAGCATTGGGCTAAGGCTGCAGCCAGTGGTACTATGGTCCAGCTGGCCCACTGCCACCACGTACGCCACTGTCGCCACTGGTCCGACCACTGCCATTGCCACCGCGATTCTTGCCATTATTTCTTCGATTTTGATCTTTTTCCCACCACCGTTGTTACGATTTTGGCTAGAATTATCCGTGAACGAGTGAGGGTCATCGGATGTGGCCATAATCATGACGGAATTAGCTCCGGTAGCTGCCTTTTTGGCCAAATCGACCTCTTCCAACGTGACCATAGAACGAGCCTGGTAGAATGACAGAAAAGGATTACTTTGACGAAGAAGTGTCCCACCACCATTATAAGCCTCAGACATGCCTGCAACCATCTGAAGAACAAGATGATAATTTGTGACGGGCGCACCAACGTTCATGAGTTGATCCACCAATTCCTTCAGCGTTTTACAATAGGTTGAGACATTCGGAAAATCCTCCATATTGACATGGAAAAATTTATGTTCAGGAGTGATGGCACGGGAATTTTTGTTATCTTGGAAGAGAAAAGAAAAGAAAAAATTATTTGGCCATCGGTCTGTCTCGGTATCCGAGAAGGAAGGGGGGGGGGGGGGGCAGCGGAAGGGTTTTGGGAGAAGATATTTTTGCCATAGACTTCTGATACCATGAAAGAGAATAATCCATTGATTATTTTAATTAATGAAGATGTCTATATATACAATACACAATCTCTAAATATGAAAAAATTATATTCCTACTATAATACTAATATCCTAATTATACTTGTAAAAGAATTCTACAAAAGAATCTAGGGATGCGTGAGTGGTATATAACGACAACGTATTGGAGAGGTGAATGGTAAGAAGGAGTGACAGGTGGTAGGTACGAACGAAATCCAATAGTCAATCGCTCCACCACGGACATAGACTAGGTTGGGAACAAAAGAGGGCATTTTTTCCCTTTTTTACTTCGGTCTCAGTTTAATGACACACAATCTTGTTTAATCCGTCCCCAAAAAAACAATACATTTCTTTATTTAGCAATAGATCAATTTTAAATTTTATTCATTCCATTCAATTTTATTTATCCACTATATTATAAATAGTTGTTCAATTTTACTTGTCCACTTTAAAAGATCAAGAGATAATTTACTACTTCATACCTGTTTTTACCCTTATCATTTATTATTATGTTGACAAATTCAAGAAAATTTTAGTGGTTGCATAACTTTTAAAGTATGTTTTATTTATTTCAATAATTTGGTTAGTTAGTAATAATTATGAGTGATGTAGTAAAATTATCATTTTATTTGTGTGATTATCTATAACTACACAAATATCTTTAATTTATTTTAGATCATAATTTTTTTTTTTTTTTTTTAAAAACTTTGTGTCCAATTAAATTTGGTACCGTGAAATATCTCTTGTGGTTCGGGAAGAGATGTTTCCTTGGGTTCGTACAGGATATTTTACGTATGGGGGAAGCTGACGTGTCGATATAGAGTTGGAGGAAGATCTGATTTGTCCGACGTGTCGATATAGAGTTGGAGGAAGATTCTGATTTGTCCGACGTGGAATGATGGGGCCACGTGAAGTGCACCTGTAGAGAGGAATTTGAATTTGTGTGGGCCCCACTCTCGAAATCACATCATTGGGTAGCGTAGCGTTGCTTTGGATTGGATTAATTATGTGCCTCCAACTGAAATCGTTTACTAGGTATATATTGTCCCACGTGTCGACAGGTTGGCGACTCTTCTTTCGTCCAGATTCTCAGAATTTAGTATATGACAATGACACCAATAAGGTGTGGTGCTTAGAGTAATTTTATAGAGGTGTGGCTATTCAATAGTAATAAAATGGTGCTTAAAATATTAATTTTGATTGAAGAACTGTTTGGATGAAATTTAGTAAAGTAGGGAAATTATAACAACAACAAAAAAAAAAAAATCAGTGTCATCCTATAAGTAGAGTTTAGAGAAGATAAGAGGTACACAGTTTTTTTTCATACTTTTGTGCGGTAGAGTGGTTATTTTTGTATGTAAAGTATGGAAATTGGAATGATAAAATGAAAGCGAAACGATCAGAAAATTGGTGGTAAATATCTTGTACGGTTCGGGGGTAGTCGGCGTTGATTGGTAGAGTTGTCAATTGGACTATACGGCCAATAATTTTGAAGATAATTTTTAATGGAACAATTTTTTTTTGATGATTGTTGATTTTTCTCCTTTAGTTGTGCGAGTATATTAGCATTTGGACATGATTTGGTTGAAATAAGAAAAAAGAAAAGTAGAATTTAGGGTTAAGTTGAAAATCATATCTGAAAGTTAAAGTTCTGTTAAACATAAAAATAAAATTGAAACTTTATGGGTGAAAACTTGAAACTTTTCTAAATTGAAAATTTATGTGACATTATTTGACTTGGCACGGAGCTTAAGAAAGAATTAAGACTTTTGAAATGTGTGGTTCAAAACAAATTTTATATAAATGTGTGACTGTAAAATCACATAAAATTCAATTATTTCTAAATATAAAAAAAATGATATTCTTTTTTGGCACATATCAAAAAAGAAATGATGTCACATAAATTAGAACATGAGTATTCAAGTTTAAAATTGAAATGATTAACTAATCTGATAAACAAAACTTTATTTAAAATAATCTCCAAATATCAACTCTTATTTATCTCCATGTATCAACTCTTAGAAGTTAGAACAATAGTATTTCATTAAAACCAAATACTGCAAATTTCTAAATAGAAGTTGAACTGAAAAAGTTCTTTTGAAAATCTTTTCAAAATTCAAACTGTCTAAAACAGATGTGGTACGGGTTTTCAATTGGATGTTGCATATGTTGCTATTGTAATTGTTTTTTCAAAAAATAATGGTTTAATGATGAGCAGCCCTTTAGATTTGTCATATCTTTTTTTATTTTGACATCTTAACTAAGTTTTGTTTATATGAAACTCATAAACCTGTCCTCAAGTGTGTTTATTAAAAATAATTCGATTGACATGACATAAATAAAGAGTTTTTTTTATTAATTTTAGGTTAGTGTAGACTCTATTTTGGCTATTTTCTAGTTCTTATTTTCTAGTTTTGGGTTTTGATTTTTCTGTTTTGTTTTCATATTTTCAGTTTTAGTTTTCAGTTATGGTTTCTTATTTTCCAGTTTTGCTTGCTTATTTTCAGTTTTTTTTTCAATTTTAATTTGCAGTCTACATTTTTCAGTTTTGGTTTATTCTTTTTTTACTTTTTGATTTTCTAGTTTTGGTTTCTTTATTTTTCAGTTTTACATTTCATTTTTGGTTTCTTATGTATGACACCTTTGCTAATTATTGAAGTTTTTCATTTCGTCAGTCAGATTGTGTTTAATAGACATACTCGAGGACGAGTTCAGGTGTTCAATAGAAACACGATTAAGTTGAGGTATTAAAATGAAAAATTCGGGCAAGTTTAAGATATTCAATTAATTAATTTATTTTAAGTTTAACTAGTATATGTATTTGCGCGATGCGCAGATCGTTTCAAAGAAAAAACGAACGGAGAGAGTTAATAGATACATATGTATATGAACCATGTATGACATATTGCACCATTTCTTCAAACGGTATACAATCATACTTCAGGGGCCATCACAATAAGAGGATGCAGCATAAATCTAATGATTATTGTGGACATACTGTGAAAATGAAGAAATCTTTTGAAAGCGATTACTGTGGATGTACGCCAAAACATGTCTTTAATATTTTTTTCCTTTTTCTTCTTTCGCACTTTGTTTTATTTTTTAATGCAAACTATTGTGAACGTGCTATACAATACCTAATGAGACAGAAACCAAAACAAAGTGCAAAAGAAGAAAAAAGAAACAGAAAAAGAAGCTAATCAGTGAAGCATCTCAGAGGTGATATGCACTATAACAAATACTTAGTATACATCTATTATTATTTTAATGAGTATAAATGAGAAGAATATTGTCCCTACATTTGATGCCCATAATTACAGCAATCACTCAAAACATACAAATATCCCGTGAGTTTAAGAATTATTTATGTAAAGTGTAAAAAAAAGATTATACCATCAAGTCGTCGTTACGTGCTATGATAAAGTAGGTTGCTTTAATTTTTAAAATATTCTTTGGATAACATGATATTGGGAAAATTCTTTAAACTAACTCTGCATCAAAACTAATAAATAAGCATGACATTTCCCCCAAACATAATCATCATTTATTTACATATATTTTGTGTTTTTTCTCATAACAACATTTACTATTGATGCACGAGCAAAAATATATAGATTTAATATGTTGGACTTTTAGTTCACAAACTGTTCCATCTAATTAAGGATTTATCTCATATAGACAAATATAATGTAATAAATTTTAACTATGTCAACATAATTTAACGTGTTATAAAAAAATATTTTATTTATTTTTTGTTACTCCATCTTTTAGTGACCAATTCTGTTTAATTTTTTTTTATAGTATCAATGTACAAAAGGAAGCAAAATAATATAGACAGTTACAACTCGTGTGAATCGCATTGGCTTGTATTTGTTGTAATTAACTGGATCCTTAAAAAAATCTCTAATTGCCATGTGCTTCTTTTTGTAGAATTACAAATCTAGGTTATAAATTAAGAAGGATCCAAACAGCAATGCAGATAATTATATGCGCTCTGATTTTGAGATGATCATGAAGATATTTGACAACCATCATAGAAATAGTGGAAACAGTTTCATATCCAGAGTAATAATTTATCTACTTGCTTCTTCATTCATCAGGTAATCAAGCATATCATGTTGAATTTGCTTGGAACGCTTCTCTCTTTTATGAGTATCTTCAGTAAGTTGACAATAATTTTCCTTGCCTGAAAGAAATTTTCTAATTAGATACTCTTTGAGCTTCTCACAATCACACTAAACGTAAACATTCAAGCTAACAACTAATTTTCCAGCTTTACTCGATCCCTGTAAATCTTAAAAAAGCAATACCAAATAGATAGGAAATAAGTGCAAACTGGAAGACAAATTGCACATCACATCTACATTGGACTTGTAGGCAATTTGTAGAAAGATTGTAATTGATTCAGGCAATTTATTCACATACAAACATAAAGCACCCTTCAATCACAAAATGGGTACGAGCCTAAAAGGCACATAAGACTAAAATCATGCAAAAACCAAATAGATGACACCGCCTAGATAGATTAATACCAATCCAATCAAAATTCTACGTTTAACTGACTGTTATCTTTGTTGGAAATTTACTAATGTGGAATTAAGTATATCCCATTATTTATGACTCAAACAATTGGGGCTTCGCACGTCGAAAACGTCGTTTCCACACATGTGCACACGTAGTGCCAAGTATCGCAAATTTCATTAGTGAAAGAGATATTGGTACGTATGTAATATGTTTGAGACATAGAATGATGGACGGTTATTGGCCAAATGACAAAGTATTCCACGTTGGTAAACTAAGGAAGAAGTGTACGAAGTGTAGATGAAGCGAGTCGAAAATCGCCGCAGAGCCGTGAAGGGCCGCGGCGCAACACTGTCGGAGCCGCGATGCTAATTGGGTGGCCAGTCACTGGAGCCGCGGCGTCGCGATGCTAATTCACAGAGCCGCAGTGCTTCAGAGGTAGAATGTTGCGACGGGAAGTTGGAAAGTTCTGACCTTTGGGCTGGTTTTGAAGCATTGAATCTCCATTACTTGGCACATGAATTCAACCATTATTTGGCTGAATGTAACCCCTCAATAAGTGTCATTACATTGGCTATTGAAGGCCATTAGTTGGCTAGTTGAGGGGTCATCTCCTTACATTATAAATTGAGGCCTTCGGCTCAATTGTTGAACACTACACTTAGAAAATACTAGAGAATTTCTGAATTCATCTTCTTCCTCTCTAGTAAGTTTACTATACTCAAAGTTCTTCAAGAGTAACAGTTGAGTTTCCTTTGCTCAATTGTTAAGTTGCTGTTGTATCTTGAGAGACTATTGCCCGACAACGTAAAAGGAGGTATACGGGGCAATCTTGTCTTAAAGATAGAGTGTCATCACTCGACACAGCAAATCACAAAAGGAGTTTGTTTCATTCTTGATTTCCAGTTTTGTTGTAATCTTTAGTTTATCCTTTCTAGCAATTGTAATATTTACTTACTTCCCGTTCCCTGCAATTGTTGTATCCCACAATTTTAAGACAAGATTTGTTGTAAGTGCTTAGAAAGATGACTGGAAGAGAATAACTTGCTTCTGATTCTGCTGCTGCTGCTACTCAAGGAAACCCCTCTGTCTTCCCCACTACTCAAGGCACACCCAATGCCTTTCCGGTTGCTCAAGGCTCATCAAACGCCTTTTCTGCTGCTCAAGGGAACGTTGTCGTTCCTCCACCTGCTGGATTCCACCATAAACGCCTTGAAAAGTTCATAGGCTCCAACTTCAAGAGATCGCAATAAAAGATGTTATATGAGAATGACTCGTTTCCTAACAGAATATCCTCTACAAGCTAGAGATGAAGTGGACCCTTCACCTACTGAAATGGCTGAAGGAGGCCAAGGTATCCATGTCATTAATGACATGAAGATGGTTCTTGATGCATGGAGTCATAGTGATTTAATGTGTAAGAACTATATTTTGAACTGCCTGTCAGACCCACTCTATATGGTGTATTACACCGTTGGCACCGACAAAGAGTTATGGGAGAAGCTGCAGAAGAAGTACAACGTACAAGATGTTGGTACAAAGAAATTCATCATTGGAAAATTTCAAATGGTGGATAGTAAAACAGTGATGTCCCAAGTCCAGGAATTCCAAATGATTCTACATCCCCTGGATTTGGAAGGTATGAAACCAAATGAGCAGTTTTTGGTTACATCACTGATTGAAAAGTTACCTCCCTCGTGGAATGAGTTTATGAGTTACTTAAAACTCAAAACTCAAAACTCAAAACAAAGAAAATGACCTTTGAAGAAATTATTATCAAACTCTAGATTCAAGAAGATAATAAGAAGGCATTTCCTAAGGGAAAATAACCCGCTGAGGCAAAGGCAAATCTGGCTGAGGCCAAAGGGAACCCAAGCAAGAAGCGTAAGTTCCAGAAAGACGGCAAGACCCAAGCTACGGAGAAGTTCAAAGGAAACTGTCACCACTGTGGGAAACCTGATCACATGATCAAGGAATGCCGCAAGCTCAATACTAAGCAACAAGAGAAGGCCAAGGCTAAGGGCAAGACACAGGTTAATGTCGTCAAAGACAGGTTTCTGGACGACATGATTGAGGTGTTCTCAGCAGTGGTGCTTGAAGCAAACCTTGTTGAGAATCCTATGCAATGGTGGATGGACACAGGTGCTATGAGACACATCTGTTCCAATAGAGATGCCTTCTGCACTTATACACCAGTTACTAACAAGAAGCTGTTCATGGGTAACAACGCTTCTTCTGACGTGCTGGGGGTAGGAACGGTAGTCCTGAAGATGACTTCAGGAAAGGAGCTCACTCTGAAGGAGGTGATGCATGTCCCTGAATTTAGAAGAAATTTAATTTCAGGTCATTTATTGGTTAATGCTGGTTTTAGGCTAGTGTTTGAGTCCAATAAATTTGTAATCACCAAGAATGGAACGTTTGTGGGAAGGGGCTTCGTCTGTGAAGGCCTCTTCAAAGTTAACGCCATATCTGTATTACGTGCAAGCAATAATATTGAAGCTTCTTCTTACTTGCTTGAGTCCTCTAATTTATGGCATCACAAATTAGGACATGTTAACTACAAATCCATCCAAAGATTGGTAAAGTTGGAGTTGTTGCCGTCTATCGACGTAAACTCTCAACATAAGTGTGAGGTGTGCGTAGAGGCAAAACTCACAAAGATTTCTTTTAGACCTGTCGAAAGGAATACCGCTCCTCTAGAAGTTATTCACACAGATATATGTGATTTGAAGTTTGCACAAACTAGAGGGGGGAACAAGTACTTTGTGACATTCATTGATGATAGCACAAGGTATTGTTATATTTACTTATTGAAAAGTAAAGATTAAGCCTTTGACGCGCTCCGACGTTACAAAACAGAAGTTGAGAACCAACTAAGCATGCAGATTAAATCCATTCGTAGCGATAGAGGGGGAGAATACGTATCTCCATTTGAGGAATATTGTGCCCAATCAGGTATTGTTCATCAAACGACGGCTCCATACTCACCTCAGTCGAATGGTGTGGCGGAACGTAAGAACCGCACATTGAAGGAAAGGATGAATGCCTTGCTCATCAATTCCGGTCTTCTCCAAACATGTGGGGAGAAGCCGTCCATACTGCTAATACGATTCTTAATAGAGTCTCACATAAGGGTAAGGACAAAACTCCATATGAATCATGGAAGGGAAAGAAACCCATCTATAAATATTTAAAGGTGTGAGGTTGTTTGGCAAAGGTCGAAGTACCCAAGCCAAAACAGGTCAAGATTGGGCTTAAGACTGTAGATTGCATTTTCATCGGATATGTAAATAACAGTAGTGCTTATCGCTTCTTAGTGCATAAGTCAGATATTCCAGATATCTATGGGGGTACAATCATGGAATCAAGGAATGCTCAATTCTTTAAAGATACTTTTTCTAGAAAGCAAAAAGACATAACCTCTCACAAATGAAGTTATGAACAAAACTCTCAGGAACTGGGAGTCGTTGACTGCCCGGATCTAGATGGTTCAGATTTAGTGGACTTTAAAGTGGCTGAATATCCGGAATCTAGTGTTCCAGATTCTCAGAACTTGGAGACTCCAGAGATGGAACCAAGGCGAAGTAAAAGGGCAAGGAAAGATAAATCCTTCGGTCCTGACTTTGTAGCTTATATGGTTGATGACGAACCAAGAACAATTGCTGAAGCGTTGTCAACTCCAGAGGCATCGCTCTGGAAAGAAGCTATTGAAAGTGAAATAGACTCCATCCTGCATAACCATACTTGGGAGTTGGTTGATCTTCCTCCGGGAAATAAATCGTTGGGTTGTAAATGGATACTCAAACGGAAGTATAAAGCAGATGGGTCTATAGATAAGTACAAGGCCAGGTTGGTAGTCAAGGGCTATCAGCAGAAGGAAGGCCTTGACTATTTTGACACGTACTCCGGAGTATCTAGGATGACGTACATACGAGTATTCATTGCAATCGCAGCATTGCGTGACCTTGAGATACATCAAATGGATGTCAAGACAACCTTCCTAAATGGTGATCTGGAAAAAGAAATTTATATAGAACAACCCGAGGGGTATGTGGTTCCAGGGCAAGAGAAGAAAGTCTGTCCGCTTGTCAAATCTCTGTAAGGGCTGAAACAAGCCCCGAAGCAATGACACAAAAAATTTGATAGTACTCTACTATCGAAGGGTTTCACCATTAATGAGTGTGACAAATATGTCTACATGAAAAGTAACTCTGACTCGTTCGTCATGATATACCTGTAAGTAGATGACATATTGATCACATGGAGCAGTCCTAGCTTGATTCTAGAGACTAAGAACATGTTGAAATAATGCTTCAACATGAAGGATATGGGTTTCACATATGTCATCTTAGGGAAAAAAAATCTCTAAGACGTCTGATGGACTGGTCTTATCTCAGTCTCACTACATCGAGGATGTTTTGAGAAAGTTTGAGATGTTTGACAGTTCGCCTATGAAGTCAGCACTGGATAGAAATTAAAAGCTTGATAAAAATCGTAGTGCACCCATATGCCAGGAGCAATATGCCTAGGTGATAGGTAGTTTGATGTACATAACAAACTGCACCCGACCTGATATTGCTTATGCAATCAACAAGTTGGCTGGGTTTACCCGTAATCTGAGTAATGATCATTGGAAGGTGTTGAATAGGGTACTACGATACCTGAAATACACGCTAACTTACGGGTTGCATTATTAGAGATATCCAGCTATACTAGAGGGGTACAGTCATGCAAACTGGATATCTGATATAGAGAACACCAAGTCCACCAGTGGGTATGTATTTACAATTGGTGGTGGGGCTGTGTCTTGGAAATCCTCTAAGCAAACTTGCATCGCCCGATCCACGATGGAATCAGAGTTTATCGGTTTAGACAAAGTAGGAGAAGAAGCTGAGTGGCTTCACGACTTCTTAGAGGATGTCCCTTATTGGGACAAACCCGTACCTTCTGTAATGATCCACTGCGACAATTAGTCGGCTCTAGGAAGGGCACAAAGTTCTATGTACAACGGCAAGTCTCATCATATTCGACGGAGACATAAGACCGTTAGGCAGCTGATCACCACGGGTATCATATCCATTGATTACATAAATTCAAAGGATAACATAGAGGACCCACTGACAAAAGGCTTACCTAAAGATCAGATGTTCTGCCTGTCTAGGGGAATGAGCTTAAAACCCAAAGTATAAGGACCAATACGGTGGTAACCCAACCTTACTGACTGGAGATCCCAGGAATTAGGTTCAATGGGAAAACTAAGCTGTAAAGATTCAGTTAAGCGCTTCGGTGGAAGCATGAGCACTTCGGATGGTGATTTCTTTAAAGGAACATCAATCCAAAGCCGTTCCCGCGATAGACGTTAAGTGCTATCTGCTGTGTGGGTAAAGGTTAAGTTTCCAAAACCTTTAATGATCCTCACCGATTGAGGTTAGGTTGGGGAAACTTTTAATGGTTCCTAACACTTGTAAAATAGGGTATAGCAGGATACCTTGTAGGAGACCACCTATTTAAGTGCGAGGACAGGCCGCCTCAAATGAACGCACTTAAGAATCCAAGAAGTGTCCACGACCACAACAGACAAAACATTACGAAGAACAGAGTAAGAGAAGTTGTTGTGTTGGTACCGTTGACTTGGATTACACTAAACACCGACGGTTCAAGACATCACGTTCACCGCGCAGTAAGTAAGTCCTATGGTATTCAACTATGGAAGGTTCAAAGCGGAATCTACGTATCCAGATGCAACATCGGTCCGCTGAAAGATTGCTGGAAAAAGGCACCATGTGCGTGTGCCAAAATCTTTTTCAAAAAGGTATTGTTGAAAATTTACTAATGTGGAATTAAGTATATCCCATTATTTATGACTCAAACAATTGGGGCTCCGCACGTCGGAAACATCGTTTCCACACACGTGCACACGTAGTGCCAAGTATCGCAAATTTTATTAGTGAAAGAGATATTGGTACATATGTAATACGTTTGAGACATAGAATTATGGACGGTTATTGACCAAATGATAAAGTATTCCATGTTGGTAAACGAAGGAAGAAGTGTAAGATGAAGCGAGTCAGAAATCGCCGCGGAGCCGTGAAGGGCCGCGGCGCAACACAGTTGGAGCCGTGGTGCCTCCCAGGCAGCGCCGCAACGCTAATTGGGTGGCCAGTCAATGGAGCCGCAACGCTAATTGGGTGGCCAGTCACTGGAGCCGCGACGCTAATTCCCAGAGCCGCGGCTCTTTAGAGGCAGAATGCTGAGATGGGAAGTTGGAAAGTTCTGACCTTTGGGCTAGTTTTGGAGCAATGAATCTCCATTACTTGGCACATGAATTCAGCCATTATTTGGCTGAATGTAATCCCTCAATAAGTGTCATTACATTGGCTATTGAAGGCCATTAGTTGGATAGTTGAGGAGTCATCTCATTACACCATAAATTGAGGCATTTGGCTCAATTGTTTAACTATACACTTAGAAAATACTACAAAATTTCTGAATTCATCTTCTTCCTCTCTAGCAAGTTTACTATACTCGAAGTTCTTCAAGAGTAACATTTGAGTTTCCTTTGCTCAATTGTAAAGTTGCTGTTGTATCTTGGAAGACTATTGCCCGACAACGTAAAAGGAGGTATACGGGGCAATATTGTCTTAAAGACAGAGTGCCATCACTCGACTCAACAAATCACACAAGGAGTTTGTTTCATTCTTTATTTCCAGTTTTGTTGTAATATTTAGTTTATCCTTTCTAGCAATTGTAATATTTACTTACTTCCCGTTTCCTGCAATTGTTGTATCGCACAATCTTTGGACAATGTAATTCAAGTACATGTTTCCCAATCACTCTTGAGATTATTAGCTTTGTGCAAGAATCACTGTCCTTTATACAAAAAAATAAAAGATATCATCAGCTTACACTTTCCAAATTGATTAATCTTCTGATCTTTCACCGTCGTAGACAACTTTTAACATTGTTTTGAAGGGTTTGATCATCAATGATTGAGAAATGCACAAGTGTTTAAAATAATCACTTATGTATTAACTCTGTATTGCATCCTCATGTATGCTTGAAATCTGGAGCGTTTCCTACAGCAGGCTCGTTTATTGATGCCTCCACTTGTGAGTGCTTCAATTCCTCCAACTACAACTACAGTAGGAAAAAAAGGTCGATGCACAAAGTCATTACTATCTGTTAAATATACATACGATATACATTGTATACACATGTATATCGTATGTATATTGTCTATGGTTGGTGTCTCGGGTTTGTACAATAAGTCAGCCCACGGTTTGGGCTATAATTTAGGTAGTATTTGGTTGTAATTATTATTGTACACTTACCATAATTGTATTGTTAGTGTCCAAATAGAATAGAGTTTTAGGAGTAGAATATGAATAGGATTTTCCTATTATGGAAATATGTAAATTGTATATATACTCTTTCAATTAATGAAAAATAATCAAGGAATTATTTCTTTCACTATCTTAATAAGAAAAATAATAAACATTATAATTTCTTGATACCTATTTGAGACCTACATAATGTTCCTTCACCTCCTAGTTGAGTCCTCAACGAATGCGCTTGATTATCTCCGGTAAAGCATTACCTCGATATGTGATTGCTTGTTTGCGTCTTAAAACCATGGTAAATGAGAACCTTAACAACATAAGCCCTCAAAGAGTGCATTTCAGTTCTAAATGAGAACCTTGACATGCTTTAGACAAATCTGCATGTTGCAATTTACACAGTATATATATGGAGTACACATAATGCTGCCACATAAAGTAGCATAACATGTGTTCATTTTCAGATTTAAAAAGCCCTTTTTCAGAAGTTTAAAGGTTGCAATGGTGCAGACACAAAGATTGATCCGAAGTCCTAAGTTGCAATCTCTATCCTTCTCGTTGTCATAGCACTCTTCCACCTGTGTTTGGAAAGCACATGCATCATATCAACACTGGAAAAAAATACCGGTAAATAATTGACTTGAACTCAAGAAATATTGTAAATATGAGTTTTGTAAGATTGTATTATATTCTCTTGGGGAATCTTTCTCATTAATACAAATATATATAGTGTGTACACTGTAAAATCCTAATACAATAGGGATCCTATTTCTACCATACTTATACATCACTAATAAGTACACGAGATATGGTGAATATTTAAATAATATTCACTAATACATCTCCTCAGTCGGAGCAGAAGGAGGCCGGACGCTTACACTGGATCTGAAGTCGAGGAATAGTTGTCTTGGTAGTCCTTTAGTGAAGTTTTCCGGTACGGAGGTCCGTTATAGAAACCCAAACGGGTCAAAATTAATTGATACAAAATTATCTGTGACAAATTTTCTAATGGAGATTAGGTTCTTGATAATATGTGGGGCATAGAGGACGTTATTTAGGGAGAAGTGGGGATGCGGTGGTGGGTTAGAGTGTAGCCAAAACTTTGAATTGGAATGCGATGACCGTTTCCAACCAGAATAGATTGTGGCCAACACTCTCAAGATCCCAACCGACGTTTCCTCTCCCCAAGCTCCCATAATCATAAAACATGGATCCCATGTATTATCTTTAACTGCGCAATTCTGTCGGAGCATTTAAGCTTCATTTTGCCCTGAATTGTTTTAGCTCCATATGTCTTGAAAATTTTGAATTTTTTGATACCCTAGTGTTAATAAAGTTCTATTTTTTTCCAAAAATGTTTAGCCTGTTTTTTAGTCGAAATATGTGTTATTTTTTTTATTATTTTGCTTGTTTCGATATTCTATTAATAAACTTTTGGTCGATTACTATTATATTCAACGTCAGTCTATAATTTTTATATAGATTTTAAAAAATACCTAGGTGTAGAGAAAGAGGAGGAAAATCATTTCCCGTTTAGGTAAAATAGTTCAAACCCGTTCTAAAGAGAAAAAAAGAAGTGGGGAATAAGTTAAACTAGATGGTAAAAGAAGAAGCACGGTAGAAGATGATAGTGAGGCCTACTCAGACCCCATTGAGCGAAATGATGAGTGTAGCATGGATGACAATAATTCTGATGTTAGTTCAAAGGGGTCCGGTGTTAAAGATGTTGATCCCTTGTCATTTCCATATTGCGCAAAGACAATTAATGTGGATAAGTATGGTATGATAACTTTGTTGGATGATTATGAGGCTTTTCTAGCAAAGGTTTCTGTTAGGAGCAGGATAAATATGTTTGCGGAATTTAAAAAAAGTGTTGAAAGACTAAAAACTCCAAAAAATGTTCAAATGTTCTTGTTTTGGTCACTTTAGAAAATTACTAGATCACTTCAACAAATTCAATGGACTGATGGTCTACTATTTGCTTCGTCGTCATGTCGATGAGAAAAAGAAGCGTGAGATATAGTTCTTTGTGAATGACAAGCATGTATACTTTGGCTTGAAGGAGTTTTGTTTCATCACCAACTTAAATTATGGATCCTATCCCAGCGCTTCTAAAGAGGACATGGTTATTAGGAAATGGGTAACATTCTATACATGATTACTCACAACATGAAGATAAGAACAGATAGGTTGTTGGGGCTGGTTAGACGGAATAGGCTAGACAAAGAAAGACACGTTTAGATGTTGTCTTGTGTGGGTTGTGCATGTAATCTTACTTGCCAAAGACGTGTCCAGGAATGTGGATTATGATACGATTAAAATGGCTCATGATTTGAAATTCTTTTAGAGCTATCCTTGGGGAAAAGAATCATTTGACCTCACTTTGGAATACTTGAAGCTCAAGGTAAACATTCCCAAGCTCCTACAATCTCATATTGATCAGAAGATTCCATCATATGCTCTCTATGGCTTCTCATGGACAATCATGGTAAATATTATAAACTATTATTGTAGTAAAGTAAGGTCTGTGTACACTCTACCCTCTCCAGACCCCACGTTGTGGGATTTCACTAGGTATGTTGTTGTTGTTATTATATTGTTGTAGTAGAGTATAGACTGTGGTGTTTTTTACACTCAGTTATTATTAGTGTCATTACATGTCTGGGCATATGAAGCTTTCCCTGCACTTGAATTGAATGCTGGCAAATTAGATGAGGTTCCCTTGCTTATTCCCAGGATACTTAGGTGGCACACCACAAAAAATGGAGCGATTTGTTAAAGGTGATCCATTTAGGACTCGAGAGAGAGTTATAGAGGTATAAAATTGGAGTCTATTAAATATTTGGAGTCTATTATCAAAGAATTTACAAAATATAAAATAAATGTTAATGTTTTACTTATTTATAGGTTGTACACCCTTACCTCATCCCCACAGTGCGTGAGTTGGAGTAGGACTACATGAAGTTCTTTTTGAAATATAATGATGAGACCAAAGATCCTGTAATACTTAAGTTGAAGAGTGAGTTGAAAGGTGTGATTGTATTAGTGACAGAGAAGAATACCTCGAAGGCAAATGATCTTTCTAATGAGGAGGACACTCAATATTCCTCGAAGGCTCCTAGTAAATTGGAGGAGGAGGATACTCAATCAGAAGATATTGGTGGCATTGAGACCTTTAGGAGTGGTAAATCAGTGTATGTGGAGCATAAGGGACTGTAGCAGCGTGTGGAGAAGATGGAGGAGTCCGTGATGGCTCTTGTCTCTTATGTGGAGGGTGAACAACTAAGGAGGAGCAAGAAGGCCAAGAAAAAGCAGGAGACTCTCAAAGAGAAAGGTGAACATTTTGAATTTCTTATTTCTTTTTGTTGTGATAAATTAGGAAACTTCAAGGTCCCTACACCACTTGCTAAATTTGAATTTCTTTTTATTGTGCTAAATTTGGCATCATAAAAAACTCTCAAGCACCTGTGCAAAAATTTGGCATCATCTAGGCCCCTACACTAGCTGCTAGACCAACTACACAAGTTGAGAAGCCAAGAAATGTCGTCTCTATTGTAACTGCGGAAGTTGAGGTCAAAGGTGTCCATGCTCAAGTTGATAAGAATGTTGTGCCAACTGGTGAAGCTGAGAAGTCCAAAGATGAGCCTGCTAAAGTTGTTGAGAATGCTAGTAAGCCGAGTCAAGCGGATGTTAAGTTTGACTCTGAAAAAGCGGTGATGGGCTTTGTCGCCCAGATTAATGATTCTGGAAATAATTGATTTGATTATTTGGGTTGTAAGTAACAAACAAGTAATTTTTTGCTAGATGCGTGTGGTGGAAGATGACAAACAATATGATTATTTTTACTATTTTTGACTGGTGGAAGATGACAAATAAGTAATTTGGATTGTAACAAACAACTAATTTGACTGTTTTAATTTGTTGAATTATTGCAAGTTTTATATAAGTGTGTTGTTGTCGTGTGAGTTTGAACTCGCTTAAGTATTTTGGTTATGTTCAAATGTGGCTATTTTTACACGTAGTGTTCACTTCTTAATGTGTTGTTGCTTTGTAACTGATGCAATAATGATTAACGTTATTATCATCGACTATGAATAGTAGTTTATTATAATCGACTATGAATAGTAATTTATAATCATAGACTATGAATAGTAATTTATAATCATCGACTATGAATAATAATTTATAGTAAAACTCAATAGAGATGTTATAGCGCTTGATAAAAAAAACATATATTTTTCATATAAATAAAAATCATTTCATATTTTTCATAATGTTTCATACACCCACAATGATCAATCCTACTACAACCCTATTACACATTTCCAAATAGAAAAAATAGCTACTAAACCGTACAACAACTTTCTTAGTCCATTTGTCTTTTCTTCAGCCACCATCAACCTTTGTCTTAGTTGATCCCTCTCTATTTCAATTTCTTTCAACACATCTTTCAAGTGATCCCTCTTTGTTCATTTTTAGAAATAATGACTGAAGCAAATTTCTGTCCTCTTCAAATTGTCTGAGCCTGTTTAGCATTTCAAACTTCGCTATACTTTTTGATGTTGGTGTCTCAGATCCTCCTGAGCTCCTTCTAGGTCTTGAGCTCATTTGAGATTTCTTTGCCACATATGCTGCTATATCGGGATGTGGCTAAAGAAATCTGAAATAGTCACAGCCACCATAGTCCTAAACAAAACACCAAATATTTAGAGATTTTTATAAAGAAACCACATTTAGAAGGCATACCTTAGAAATTAAAAGCTCACAGTTTCAACAGCACAATTAAAGAATCTGCGACCTGATTTTTTTTGGGTATGTGATGTCTTCAAGAGAGTGTATTCTCCGCATAAATATATGTCGGAACCTTGTGCTTGAGATATTTCAGATAACTCAGTCATTTTTGAGATTTTGATTAGAAAGAGAATATGGAGGAGTTTAAATTTTGAGATTTTGATATGCCAATAATAGAGATAATGGAGGAGTTTGAATTTTGGGAAGGTTTTATATAGGGAAAGTTGTATTGTTACGTTGTAAATTTTAATAAATTCTTATTTTTTAATCGTTGTAAAAATCTCCGTGGGCTGAATGTCAAAATAAAGTCAAGTGTGTTTTCAAAATAATAAGCCACACCTATAATAAATCATATAAATGTATAATACCTCAGAGCAGTTAACTATTATAGACCAACATGGTCAAGGATAAATCATCTTAATTTATAATACCTCAGAGCATCGAACTATTATAGACCGACCTGGTCGATAATAAACCACATGAATAAAGGCGACTATTGAAATGATAAGCCTGCTGAATTTGCACAAGCCAAACAGACCAAAAAATAGCGAACCTCAAACTCCAAACCCCAAACCCCAAACACTAAATATAGCAAATATAATGGACCGTTGATAGATATAAAATAAACTGGTGGTTGTCTAGACAACTGTTATTATCTATTCTAGGCATAGTCAATAATATCTCATATGTAATATATAGATTGAAACTAATATTTATCTAAAAATGTCATAAATAAATAAAAAGACTTGACACTCATTAAATATTATAATTATACTTTAATACATCATATGAGAGTTCACATACATTAGTGACATGATTCAAAGAGTTTAAGGGAATCATAATGTACTTAAATCACTAATATTTGTCTAAAAATATCATAAATAAATAAAAGGACTTGACACTCATTAAACATTATAATTATACTTTAATACATCATATGAGAGTCCACATACATTAGTGAAATAATTCAAAGAGTTTAAGAGAATCATAATGTACTTAAATCACTACTATTTGTCTAAAAATGCCACAAATAAATAAAATAAAATATATAAAAAGGACTTGACACTAATTAAACATTATAATTACACTTTATTACATCATATGAGAGTCCACATACATTAGTGACATGATTTAAAGAGCTTTGGTACAAATAATGGTTATCCTTAAACAGGGTAGTGCTTTGAGTACTGGTACTTGTTCCCGGGCTAATTAGATAGTAGTGTTATGACTCTCTTAAACTCTTTGAATTATGTCACTAATGTATGTGGAGTCTCATATGATATATTAAAGTGTAATTATAATGCTTAATTAGTGCCAAGTCCTTTTATTTATTTATTTATTTATTTTATTTATGATATTTTTAGATAAATATTAGTAATTTAAGTACATTATGATTCCCTTAAACTCTTTGAATCATGTCACTAATGTATGTGGACTCTCATATAATGTATTAAAGTGTAGTTATAATGCTTAATGAGTGTCAAGTCCTTTTATTTATTTTATTTTATTTATTTATGACATTTTAGATAAATATTAGTGATTTAAGTACATTATGATTGATTTAAGTACATTATGATTCCCTTAAACTCTTTGAATCATGTCACTAATGTATGTGGGTTATCGTATGATGTATTAAAGTTTAATTATAAATTTTAATGAGTGTCAAGTTCTTTTATTTATTTTATTTTATTTATTTATGACATTTTAGATAAATATTTAGTGTTTGGGGTTTGGGGCTCATTCTTTTTGGGTTCGTTGGACTTGTGCAAATTCAGCAAACTTCTCGTTCTAACAATCGCCTCTATTCATGTAGTTTATACTCGACTGTGATGGTTTATAATAGTTTATAGCTCTGAGTTATTACATATTAATATTGTTTATTAAATGTGTGGTTCATGAATACAAAACAGAAGTGAAACAGAACACAAGAAATATGTATAGTAATAATATTTTCATTTCATTTACTTGCAACCCCCAAATACAGCAAAACACCAAAAGTACCTAAAAACTTTCGTTCATGAAAGTCCAAAAACTTCAATCTATAACTTTCACAAATGAAAGCATTGCAAAAACATCTTACAAGTAAATGAAATACAAATAAAAACTAACAGTAAAATTTAATACTAAAATACTAAACTAGGGGGTTGCAGAGGGGTGATGAGGGCATCAGGATCAACCCTATTCATATCTAAGAGGACGCTTAGAAATATGATTATCCTTTGGAGAGACGTCTGAAGCATCTCCCTGTCCTCTCCAAGGTCCCTAAAGAACCTTTGAAAATCATTGCGGAGTAGGAGGACGTCGGGGGATGGGTTTTAAAGCCTCTGGTGCCTTGGACGGAGTCGAATTCTTCTAGGCATTTTAGAGTTTTTGAAGTTTGATGGAGTATAAGGTTGTTTCAAAAGGACGAAGTATATAGCAAGATATATAGACTGTTTGCATCGGTTGAGTGAACCATTAACCAATGAATGAGAGACGCGTGGCTTTGGGGAGTGGAGGTGGCGTTTAAATTTATAGTTGAATATTTTGATTAGACGTTTAAACTGCAGCGTTTTCAAACTTAATCATTACGACTGTCAGTTCCGCATGCATAACGATTTTACTTAGGGACTATATATTAATATCCCTACAGTGGTAAATTATATATCATATAAGTGGTTTATTATAGAACAAGTGTTGTTATATTATAAAACACATATGTGATATAGAATTAAATGATATGGTATATTATAGACTGAAACAAAGTGGCCAATAATAATCTGTCATTTGTTTTTCAAAATTAATACATAAGCAGAGGATAAAAATATACCAAAAATACATTGAAATTGAAAAAAATCAATCAAGTGGGATGTTCTCTCAGATATCAACATGTTGTTTTCTTGTGGCCACTTCCTTTGCAAATGGATCACTTGTTTCTCATCCATTTTCTACTTCCCTTGGACTTGAAAGATACCGCAGTGCCAGAAATACGCTTCACTCTCTTTCTTTTAAGTTTGGAGTCATAAGGTGGTGGAGGAACGTATATGTTTGCAAACTTCTCCGGCACATCCCATTTCGACTCAGGTTGGAATACATAAATAGTTTCAACAAATGCAAGAATGTAATATTGAACTTTATACATAGGCGAGGAATATTCATTGATGCTTGAACCATATCCAGCTCTGTACTTCAATCTCAAGGCTACCATCGCGTGAGCGCACGATATTTTCACCAAGTCGTACTCTCTCCAAAAACATGTTCTTTTCGGTAGATTGAATTTGGCAGTTAGGTCACTACCAACTACGGTGAACACGTTGGCATCACCGTTTGTATTATTAACAAACAAAGTGTCTCCCTCATTCATCTTTTCCCTTATCGTATTTTCAGCCGAAGGCACAAATAAATTAATTGAACCACCGATATCTGCACACCTCTGCCTGAAAATTTCAGCAAACCTCCTAGAAACGAAATTGAATATGGCAGTCACAAGATAATGTATTTCATCCCTCAATATTGAGTTTTGCGACTCGATAATGTTTGTGGTCAGCACATCATACCTGTTTGTTGGAAAATATGTCGTGCTCCACTTGTCAAATTCAATATCAAACTCGAGGAAATTAGTTGCTTCGGGGCATCTAGCCCTCAATTGCTGAAAATGCTCATCGAACTCTTGGTAACCAAATGCCTTTGCTGCATCATAAAAATAATGAAGAGAGTCTCCACATTGATAATTTTTACGAAGGTTATCAGCAAGATGCTTCATGCATAGTCCATGATGAGCATGCTCAAAAGTTCTAGAAACACTGTCGGCTATGCTCTTGTCCCTATCAGAGATGATGCACATGTCTAGTTCATTGGGGATTTTATACTTCAGCTGCTCAAAGAAGTAGGTCCAAGATTCATCGCACTTCTTGTCCACCACACAAAATACAATTGGATAGATATGGTTCTCGGTATCCTGTGCTACGACATACAACATACCTTCGTACTTGCCGTATAAATGTGTTCTGTCAACGATAATAACCTTTCGCATGTGGGTATATCCTCGTATGTAAGCAGCGTAAGCTATGAAGTAATATTTAAACTTGTTTGCATCATCAAGTCTAAGGTAAATTCTGGAACATGAATTTAGATTTTCAACCATTTAAGAATAAGCCGGTAAACAAGTATACCTATGCTCCAATGTCCCCATAACTAGGTTCTTAGCCAATACACCTGCCTTCCAACATTTCCAGTAGCTTGTTTTACAATGGAACTCCCTGAAAATCGTTGGGCTGTTGCTTTCAGAACTTTATTTTTGGTCCCTGAAATGTTAACTATTTACATTTTGCTCCCTAAAGTTTTTGGAACATTACAATGGTTCTAAAAGACACCAACAGACATGACTGTTCAATTGAACAGAACGTAGAAGACACCAACATATATGACTGTTCAATTGCCTCCCTTTCTATTCAAATTAAGAATGCAGAACACACAACACAAAATCTCTTCTGTTTAAAATATACATAGAATCAACCTTTTTTTTGTTCGACAGAAACAGAGAACCAGAAACTCAAATAAGTAATATGTTCTTATTTATCTTATTCGCTAGAATCAAATGTATTTGTTTTGTACAGTTTCTTAACTGATGTTTTATCTTAGGAGACTATTGTCCATCACCGTAAAAGCATTTATACGGGGCAATTTTTTTTAAAGACAGAGTGCCATCTCTCGACTCAACATTTCTTTTGTTTAACCTTTCGGATACACTTTACACGAATTTTACCTACAATTTTAAGACAAAATTTTGCTATTTTCTAAGTGTTTGAAAGATGTCTATCAACAGTTGTGTTTCCGGTTATGGTTCTAAATCTGGGTTTGGCTCTGTTTCTGGCAACTGTTCTATTGACAGTTCTGTTAACAATTACATTGGTAGTTCTAGTTCTACTACTGTCAACAGTTTTGTTTCTAGTTCTGTTACTGCTCAATGAAATGTTGTTGTCTCTACCATTGCTCAACGAAATGTTGTTGTCTCTGGCGCTGCTCAAGGAAATATTGTTGTTCATGCTCCTGATAGTTTTCAAAGCAAACGCCCAGGTAAGGTTCTGGATAACAATTACAACAAGAGAAGGAGACTAAAGATGTTGTTATATCTTACTGCGTTGAGCCTGTCACGATCTCAGACATAAGATCCACCTTCTAGTAGGGATGTAGTGGACACTAAGTCTAACACAACGACTGAAGTGGGCCAAAATACATAGGTCACAAATGACCTGAAGTCCAAGAACAAATGCAAGGCAGAGGCTAACGTTGTACAAGACGAGGGTAATCCTCCGGATCTTGACGACAAGATTGTGGATTTCTCGGCAGTGGTGGTGGAGGCAAATCTGGTGGAGAACCCAAGGCAATGGTAGATAGACACGGGTAAAACCTGTCACATCTGCTCTGACAAAAATGCATTCTTCTCTTACGCCCCAGTCACGGCCAAGAAGTTGTTCATGGGCAACGTCACCACATCTAAAGTGCAAGGGGTTGGAAAGGTTGTCCTCAAAACGACTTCAGGCAAAGAGCTTACTCTGAAGGAAGTGATGCACGTCCCTGACATCCGCAAGAACTTGGTTTCAGGGCCACTGTTGGTCCAGGCTTGTTTTGGACTAGTATTTGAGTCCAATAAATTTGTAATAACTAAGAATGATATATTTGTAGGAAGAGGCTTCACGTGTGACGGCCTCTTCAAAATAAATGTTATGTCTGTAATCCGCTCATCTAATGAAATAAACCTTTCTACCTACTTGCTTGAGTCTTATAATTTATGGAATCATAGATTAGGGCACGTTAACTACAAATATATTCAAAAGTTAGTAAAGTTGGAATTGTTGCCTTCCTTCGACATAAACCCTCAATATAAATGTGAGGTGTGCGTTGAGGCAAAATTAACCAAATCATCTTTCCATTATGTCGAAAGAAACACCGCTCCACTAGAACTTATTTACACCGATATATGTGATTTAAATATTGTGCAAACTAGAGGGTGAACAAGTACTTTCTGAATTTTATTGATGATAGTGCAAGGTATTGTTATGTTTACTTGTTGAAAAGTAAAGATGAAGTGTTTGAAGAATTTAAACATTATAAAGCAGAAGTGGAAAATCAACTAAACTTACGGATTAAGGCAATTCGTAGTGATAGAGGGGGAGAATATGTAACACCATTTGAAGAATACTGTGCTCAATACGACATTGTTCATCAAACGACCGCTCCTTATCACCTCAGTCTAACGGTATTGCCGAGAGCAAAAATCGTATGTTAAAGGAAATGATGAATGCTTTACTTATCAATTCTGGTTTAGCCCAAAACATGTGGCGCGAAGCCATTCTTACCGCTAATACAATTCTCAATAGAGTTCCGCATAAGCGTATGAATAATATTCCATATGAATCATGGAAAGGAAAGAAACCCACTTACAAATATTTGAAAGTGTGGGGTTGTTTGGCAAAGGTCGAAGTACCTAAATCAAAACAGGTCAAAATTGGACCTAAGACTGTAGATTGCATATTCATCGGATATGCAAATAACAATAGTGCTTACCGTTTCTTAGTGTATAAGTCAGAGATACCTGATATCCACGAGGGTATGATCATGGAATCAAGGAATGCTGAATTCTTTGAACAGATCTTTCCTAGAAAGGAAAAAGAAATAATTTCGTGCAAACGAAGTTATGAACAAAATGCTCAAAATCAACAAGACTCGGGAGTTTCTGATTATCCGAAATTAGACGTTCCAGATCTACAGGACTCAGAAGTTGCTGACTATCCGAAACTTAATGTTCCAAACCTACAGAACTTAGGGGTTCCATAGGTTGAACCAAGATGGAGAAAAAGGGCCCTTTGGTCCAGATTTTCTAACCTATATGGTTGAAAATGAACCGAGGAAAATTTAGGAAGCATTGTCAACTCCAGAAGCACCCCTTTGGAAAGAAGCTATAGAAAGCGAAATAGATTCCATCATGCAGAACCATACTTGGAAAATGGTTGATCTAACTCCGAGAATCAAACCTTTGGGTTTTAAGTGGATACTCGAAACAAAGTAAAAAGCAGATGGAACTATTGACAAGTATAAGGCCAGATTAGTAGTCAAAGGCTACAGACAAAAGGAAGGCCTCGATTACTTCAACACATACTCCTATGTGTCTAGATTAGAGTCCATAAGGGTATTCATAGCCATTGCAGCTTTGCGTGACATTGTGATACATCAAAT
Organism: Anisodus tanguticus; assembly: GCA_034509755.1. Lineage (NCBI taxonomy): Eukaryota > Viridiplantae > Streptophyta > Magnoliopsida > Solanales > Solanaceae > Anisodus > Anisodus tanguticus. The sequence goes on along the minus strand of CM067544.1, from coordinate 23,596,924 downwards.
GGATGTTAAGACAGCCTTCCAAAATGAAGAATTGGAAGAGAAAATATACATGGAACAACCCGAGGGGTATGTAATTCCAGGACAAGAAAAGAAAGTATGTCATCTTGTTAAGTCTCTGTACGGACTCATACAAGCCTGAAACAATGACATGAAAAGTTTGATAATACATTATTATCAAAAGGTTCCTCCATAAATGAATGTGATAAATGTATCTATATCAAAGGGAATTCTGACTCATTTGTCATGATATGCTGTTGCGGTATTTCTAGATGCTACGCAAGTGTACGTATCACAATTTGTAATAAATTTTGGTAAGACCGAGTATCGTCCACATAAACTGATTTATCAAGTACAAATTAACTAATCTTTAGTTTATATTTGGCTAACGAATATAAGTGATGATTTCTAACTAAAGAATTAAAAAAAAACTAACATGAATTTCTAGAATAAAATAGCAATGAAAACACACGAGGTTTAATTCAGTAATGAAGGAATTAGGGTTTCCAATATCCTAAACTTTCCACTCTATCATTCATTAATGCAAGACTAACGATTCTTCTTCTTATTAAGATAGCAGGTTAACTGAGATGTTCTATATTCCGGTTAGGATATATAAAAACTCAACCTAAGTGAGAACTTTCTATATTTCTATGATAAGTTCGACCACATAGGAGGATTAAGATCAATAACCTAAAACACTACACAAGAAGTCATGGTACTTTCGTTCAAGATTAAACCTACGTCTAATCAACTATAGCATATTCAAATCTCCCTTTTCAGATCTCGATTTGAACTCATATAGATAATGAAAACTAAAGACTAATTAATTCTCATTCAATAACCGGAAGTTGAATAGATTTTAATAGATGAAGAAGAACATTAATAGTGCATTAAATCATAATAGAGTTTCAAGTGATTCAACAGAAAACCTTAATAAAGTAATTAGCTCCTAGGCATGCTAAGAAAACTAATTAACTTAATATCCAACATGAACTGAATTAAAGTAAAGAAAAAGAAAAGTACTTGAACAATAGATGTCTCTAATGGCTTCTTGTTCTCTTGTTCTTACCTCCAAAGTGTCCTCTCTTTCAGAAAAGCGTTTCCCCCAATATATATCACGAAAAACCCCTAACATGGACCTTTTTGCCATTGTTAAATTTAGGTTTTTCGCTGCCCTGACGTTGTCGGCGTCGCGATGCTAATTCGCCTCTGAAAGTCATCACTTTCTGCCAGTGTGGCGCCGCGACACTAATTCACCTATGAAAGTCATCACTTTCTTCTAGTGTGGCGCCGCGACGCTAATGTTGGGCGCCGCGGCTCTTCAGCCTTCTTCATCCGGAATTCATTTAAATTGCTTTCCGAGCTTCCCAGGGCTTCTTTGACTTATCTCTTGTGACCAGCTATGCATTTTTTTCCTTAATAACCGCCTATTTCCTTTGGATTCGCCTTATTCCTTTCTGAGTCACTTAAGACCTAAAAACACACAACACACGCATAGTACTGCACAAAACAACTAAAACACAAACATAAGACTCCCTAAAACACACTCTAAAACAGTACTAAAATCTACCTAACAAACACCCCCAAACTTACACTTTACTCGTCCTCGAGTAAAGAACTCTAGACACCCTAAAAAGAAAAACATACAAACTTTTAAAAAATGAATCAAGTCAACCACAATAGATTATGCCTCGAAGATCATGAACAACATGCAATAAAATCTTTCGGAACATTTTAGCCACTAATTTGCTATCTAGAATTGCAAGTCGGATAATCCTCAAATTTGCTTAAAGTTATTAATGCATATGACCACTCAACCATGATGATTGACTTAAACATGTATTCAATATCAGTTCATGCACAACTAATTCTCACTAATAGTCCATTAGGCCAAAGTTCTATAGACTTGCTAACTTGCTATTCTCCACTAATTTAGACAACACATGCTCAGGAATCAATAGGACTTTTATAGGTTCTGACGATAGGCTTAGGCACGGATAGATGAAATGTCTTTTAGGTTCAAAGTTACCATAAGCATATAAACCAATCAACCCAACTCAATATTCATGGTACAAACCAAAAGCAATCCCCAATTTTTCTTTTCTTTTCGAACTACACCCCAAACTTGTTTTTCAATGTATGTACAAGGGAGTGTAATATATATTTTTTTCAATCCTTTGTTCTTCTATTGATAGCACCCAATCTAAAATACCAATTACAAAGTGCCAATCCTCCAATCATATACTTATATGCTCATGGAATTTAAGGGAAGGAAAATATTTGTAAAGGGTTTCAAGTAAACTCAGAATAGGTGTCAATCAAAGAAGTGTTACTTAAGGCTCAAAAAGGGTAACTAGGGATTACATTAGTCAAGGTTGGCTTGAAAGGATCAATCTTTCCAAAGATGGCCTAAATTATCTTCCTAAGCATGCATCATCTATGATTTCGTCTCAAATAGCAAGCAAACAAGTTCTAGAACTTTCCACCATCTTTCCTCAAACCAAAATTCAATCATGCATAAATCAGTATTTGAGTACAAGAAATCACCAATCATGATCAAGTTTTCATACTTACTAATAATTAAAAGAAACTCAAGATCTATCCAACTTAAGCACACAGATTTATGCATTTCATGGCTATAAATTTCTTCAAACTCTATCACATGTGTACACTCAATCTCATGGGCTACTATTTTCAACTTGATTCATTGACACAAGACACTCAACACTGACACTAAAACTAAGACACTAATAATAAACAAATAACTGAACACAAACAATTAACACTATTAACACAAAACAGTAAGACTCCCTTCAAACCTATTCAACACATTGTCCCCAATGTGATAAGTAAAGCAAGAGTGAGAAGACTTACCAAAACTGTAGCTAAGCGATTCAGAATGGTGGTAGCGGCGGTCGTGGATGATAAGGTGGCTGGTACATTAGAGGATAACTCATAATTCACCTAATCATAAACAACACAGAACAAGAAACAGCAGGACGATGAGATTGTTCAAAACAACACAAAACAAAACAAAATAAAATAACAGAATTTAAAATGTTGGGTTGCCTCCCAATAGCGCTGTCATTTGACGTCATTTAGCTTGACGTAGATTTTTTCTTCATTTTAGGATCTCTTTTCTCATCACCTCCTTCATAGTTGGGTTCAACTTCCTTTGCGCCTCAATTGAAGGCCTGCTCTAATCGTTTTCGCATTGTGTTAATGCTACTTCAAGAGCATCAGTACTCTTGAAGTTTTCCTCAACAACCGCTTTGTCAATTACATCAATGGAAAAACAGCCGTCACTAGCTCTTGGATACGATATCGACTTGAATACATTGAAGACCACCTCTTCGCCCTGCACTCAGAGTTTCAACTCACTCTTCTGAACATCTATAAGTGCTTGCCCTGTGGCTAAAAATGGTCTTCAAAGACTTCGGGCACATCAGCATCCTCCTCCATGTCAAGGACAATAAAATCAGCAGGAAAAATAAATTTGTCCACTTTACCTAACACATCCTCAATAATTCTCCGTGAATGCTTGATTGAGCGATCTGCTAACTGCAAGGTAACTGTTGTAGGCCTAGCTTCACCCAAACTAAGTCTACGAAATACAAATAAGGGCATCAAGTTGATACTTGCCCCCAAATCACACAACACATGCTGGCATTCGAAATTCCCGATAGTGCAGGGAATAGTGAAGCTCCGTGGATCTCTAAACTTCTGGGAAGCTTCTTTTGCAAAATGGCACTGCACTCTTCAGTTAATGCCACTGTCTCATAATCTCCCATTTTTCTCTTTTTAGAGAGAATTTCTTTCATGAATTTGACATAGCTGGGCATCTGCTCTAAGGCTTCAGCAAAGGGAATATTTATGTGCAGCTTCTTGAATATTTCCAAAAACTTGGAAAATTGTTTATCCAAAGAATTCTTACTAAGCCTCTGCGGGTACAAAATTTTGATTTGAGGCTCATTACTCACTGCTGGTGGTGCCTTTTCCACAGTGGGGTGGTCTTTAGTAACCCCCTCCTTCTCTGAATTAGACGTCTCACTCAATTTGTCTGTCTTCTCTGGAGATGGTAAAGGTGTAACTGGTTCAACTTACTTACCGCTTCTCAAATTTATAGCCTGACATTGCTCCTTCGAATTTACAACAGTATTGCTAGGGAGATTCCCATGCGATATGTTATTTAGCATATTTGCTAGCTGACCCACTTGTGGACCCAGGTTTCGGATAAAAGATCTTGTTTCAGTCATAAACTGAGTCTGGGAATTGGTGAGAGTCAACAAGGCCGCTTGCAAGTCATTGAGTTCTGCTTGTTGAACTTGTGGTTTGGGCTGCTGAAACGACGAAGCTTGACTCATGGGCTATTGTTGATTATTTTGTTGATACTGCCATTGGAATTGTGGCTGCTGGTTCTGGCTGTTTCTCCATGAAAAATTAGGGTGACTTCTCCACCCGTGATTATAAGTGTTGGAGAATGGATTATTGTAAGGCCTCTGAAAATTCCCAACTGCTTGAACATGAGCTTGGTCCATAGGTACATTGTTGGGATCCGTTGCTGTGTAATGATCAAAAGGATGTGGTCCTTCACAAATTTCACAAACCACTTGCATATGAACAACATTTGCGGGCATAGTATTTTGCTCTTATTGCTTTGTCAAAGAAGCAACTTGAGCAGTTAACGCGGTGATGTCATCTAACTCATGAACTCCAGCCACCTTTCTGCTGTTGGTCGGTCTTTTATTGGACCACTAATGGTTATTTGTTGTCATATCTTCCAACAACTCATACGCCTCATTAGCACTCTTGCTCATGAATGTCCCTCCAACAACAACATCAATTATGGTTCGGGTCGTACCACAAAACCCATTGTAAAAATTATGGACTAACATCCACTGCTCAAGCCCATGATGAGGACATTTCCTTTGCAACTCTTTGAATCTTTCCCAAGCATCATATAGAGATTCTCCGTCCAGCTGATAGAAGTTGTTTAGTTTTCCCCTTAGCTTAGCAGCCTTTGATGGAGGGAAGAATTTTGAAGAAACTTCTGAGCCATGTCTTGCCACGTAGTGATGGAGTTAGCTTGCAGAGAGTTCAACAAGCTTTTGGCTCGGTCCCTTAGTGAGAATGGGAAGAGCCTCAATCTAATGGCGTCATCAGTCACAACATTGTATTTGAATGTTGCACATAACTCCAAGAAATTGACCAAGTGCATATGTGGATCTTCATAGGGCAAATCCTTAAACTGAACTGTGTTCTAGACCATCTGCAGGATTGCTGGCTTTATCTCGAAATTATTTGCTTCCACAACTGGTGGTCTTATACAAGTCTGCACACCTGTAACAATTGGAAGTATATAATCTCGTAAGCTTCTCACTGCGGGATTCTGAGCTTGCTCTTGCACCATTTCTGGTGTCGCGCCCGTTTTTGATCTGCTCGGGTCAAAGCGGAGCACAGACGTGTTCGGGTGATTCCTGGGTAAAGAATTGAGGAGTCGCCACCTAATTATTTTTTATGGTGAATTAGGACACCTAAATATTAAACTAAATGCTGCAATGTAAACTCCAATTTTAAGGTCTGCGAAACTAGTGAGATTCTAGGTAAGGGTTCTTTATTATCCTAAAGGGAAGGGGTTAGGCATCCTTTAAGATCCGCTAACTTGCGGTTATCCGGTCAAACTCAGGTTAATTATTGCTAGGAAAAATGCATGTTTTAAAGGTATAATAGATAAAAGGATGTTTGCAAATAATTAGTAAATGATGCATTTTAAAAAGAAAGATACATGTAGAGATTTTTTAAAAATATGCATTTGTATGGTATTTAAAGAGAAATACATGTAGAGTTGAAAAAGTATGTATTTGACAATTGATAGTAAAACAAATTATTTATAATGCAAAAGAAGTAAAATTTTGGGAATCAATGAATTGTAAATTGACAAAAGATAAACTTTATTCGGTATGATTAATAAAGCAAATAAAAGATGACAAAAGTTGTTTTTGAAAATCTTGAATACGCGTGACGAGCCTAAAATAAATAAACTAGCGAAGGATTTCTAAGTTTGAATTTAACCGAGCCTACAAATAAATAAGCTAGCGACGGGTTTCAAATCTTAAACTACCCTATGAATTAATCCTAAGTTTGCATATTCTAAGCATTTCAATAGTTACATAAGTACGATAAATAATATTACAATACAGAGCGGGGTAAAAGCTGAATTAAAGAAAGAAATAAAATAAATAAACACCGAGGAATAATCTGCCTTTATTTACTTTAATCCATGCAAGCTGTCAAGAACAAACGGTTAGAAACAGTTAAATACAAATAACTTCATATCCGTATTCAAAACAGTGAATGTTTTGATCACGGGGGCTCAGACTTAAATTTTTGAAAAGAACATTCCAATCACGTCGTGGCTGCAAACATAGGACTAATATGGTTTATTTTGATTGCCTCGCCTACTAAACGTGTTGGTCTCTCGGGTGAAATAGAAAAGATCACTATAATCACGTCGTGGCTGCGAATATATAATTCACCTCACCTACAAAACATGTTGATCTCGGATGAAATAAAGGTTTAAGCCTCATCATTGCCCAGAAGTTATATTTCCGTCTTTACAACTATGGAGGCCTCAAAATCGACGGATATTTTTCATCGACAAGTGTAGTATCGTGTTCAAATCAGCAAAATTAAATCGGAACAGAAACAACAAAGCAAGCGAAGCGATAAACAAAAGAAGATAGCAAGTGAGCGATAGCGGTAGCGGTAGCGGTAGTGGTAGCGGTAGCGGTAGCGGTAGCGGTAGCGGTAGCAGTAGCAGTAGCAGTAGCGGTAAGCAATAAGAGAGGCAATTTCCGAAAAGACACGATGCTTAGTTTAAAATAGTAAAACAAAAACGGATATTTGAATTTGAAACGGATTTGAAACAGAAAGCAATGTCGAAAGGTGCGGTGTTTAATTTAAAACAAGTAAAATAGTAGAACGGTAATTTGGAACCAAAGCGATGAAGCGAAATAGAAAGCGATACCGAAAAGACGCGATATTTATTCAAAATAGTAAAAACAAGTAAAACGAGTGAGATATCCGTCGCCGGATAATTAAAACAGTGCTAAAAAACGAGGAAACAAAACGAAAGAAAAGCGCGGCTTCGAAGTTGATTTCATCGGCCTTAATGCAATATTAATAAAACAATAAGACAAGTAAAAGAAACGAGCAAAGTGAGCAATTAAAGTATCCGACCCAAATTTCGAAATGTTGGGCGGAACAGATTAAGAAGTAATTATGGAAAAATCCGACCCGGATCATGAACAATGACCGAATGAAATCGAAATTCAGATTTTTAGATAACCTTGAAAGAATGAGATATGAAAAATGCCATAACGGAAATACGCCAAAATCGGGTCGACCGATCCGGGTCGGTGACCCGACCGAATCAGATGCCAACCCGAATCAGATTTTTTTCATTTTTCGGATAACCAATAATAACAACAAGACAACAATGCAAGAAATTTGGAAATTCAAACCGGTCGACCCGACCCGGTCAAGAACCCGACCGAATAGGAGATTCAACCCGACATCAAATAATTCCATCAATTCCGGATAACCAACATACAAAAATATGAAATGCAAGAATTCGAAAATATCCAAATCGGATCGACCCGATCCGGGTCAGTGACCCGACCCGAATCCGAAATCAAATGATCCAAACCCAAATCAGATTTTAACACCAAATTCAGATAACCAATAACAAGAAAATGAAATGCAAGAATTCTGAAAATATTACCCGAACCGGGTCGACCCGACCCGGATCAGTGACCCGACCCGAATCGGAAGCTCAACCCGAAATCAAATATTCACCAATTTCATATAACCAACAATAACAAACAGCGACAATGCAAGAATTCTGGAAATATTCAAATCGGGTCGACCCGACCCGAGTCAGTGACCCGACCCGAATCAGCGATCCAAACCCGAATAAAATTTTAACACCAATTTCAGATAACCAATAACAAGAAAATGAAATGCAAGAATTCTGAAAATAATACCCAAACCGGGTCGACCCGACCCGGGTCAGTGACTCGACCCGAATCGGAAAACTCAAAAATCAGAGAATCAAAAGGGGAGAACAAACCTTTTCGGACTTGATTCTTGAATAACAAGGAAAGCAAATGCTTACAATCAAGAACACAACAAAATATTTATGTATATATGGAATAATCTTCCGAAAAATCCTCCAAAAAATCTGTTCTTCTCTCCAAAATCTTCCCCCCTAAAATGAAGAACAACATGGGGTATTTATAGGTGGATTCCCCCTTAAAAACGAGTTTGAAATTCGAATAAAAGGTTAAAAAAATCTGATTTTGGAAACGGATTTTGGGGGTATGGGTTGCGGATTTTGTGGGTATGGGTCGAAGGGTTTGGTGGTGTCAGCGCAACAGAGGGGGGTTGGTGGTGGCAGTGGGCGAGGTGACCGGCGACGTGGGGTCGCCGGTATGGGTGTGTGGCGGCTAGAAAGAGAGAGGGTGATAGGGTTTTATTTTTTGTTTTGTTTTTTTTTTTTTGGGGCTTTGGGATGGGTTTGGGCCGACGGGTCGACCGGTTGGGCCTGGGCGAGTTGGTTGTGGGTTGAGGGAGTTGGGCTCGCGGGTAGGCCTGGGGTAATGGAAATAAAGGGGAATGGGTTTGTTTTGGTTTAAAGGGGTAAGGGGAATTGGTTTGGGCCGAATTTGTATTGGTTTGGGTGAAAATTGTTTTGGGTTGATATTGTTTTGGGTGATGGGAGATTAAATGGGTTAGAAATTATTTTGGGTTGAAAAAAAATGAAAAAAAAGGGTTATGGATTTAAAATTTTTTAAAAAAAAATATAAAAGGGGTTTAACATTAAAAAATTTTTTTTTGTAAAAGATGTGAATTATTTAAAATAACATAACGACGTGATAATAATAAAATAAAATATAATATTTGCGAAATGTTTAATGCTTGATAAAAAATGGGAATACGATGCCATTTTGCGAAAAATAAAATAACATAGAATATTATGGATAAAACTATGATTATGATAAAGATGCAAATGATAGTAAAAAATGTGAATAATAATAATAATAAGATATATACACATATATGCTTATATTTTAAAATTGTTTTAAAAGTCTCAAAAATATTAAAAATTACGAATAAAATCATAAAAGATTGGACAAAATTGGGTGTCAACAGATGCCCCTCTTTGGACGGAGACGATGAAAGAGTTTTCGGCCAAAGAAGTTGACTGAGTAGCCAATTTTGTCCTGATCATGGGGACTGCATGGTAAGAAATAGAATCCCGAGGGGGTAGAGAAGTTGCAAAAAAGATGGTGCACATTCAAGAAACAATGCCCCAGTGTCGACTTAGGATGACACTGGTTGCAGATGCGAGAAACTATTGGGAAAGAGCGGATTGACGTTCGAAGTAGGTCGTTGACCAATTTGCCTCGGTTCGCCGTAAGAGATAGTTCCACGATGTGATGAAGTTCCTGCAAATTAAAAACTCCTGCAAACTAAAGCTTAAGATATAATTAGTGTATAACTGCTGAGAAAAATTGTAGAGAAAATAACTTGGAAATACCCGCATTAGGAGGTGGGCGCCTGACTGAAATTAAAATACCCTCATTATAAGGTGGGCGCCTGACTGAAATTAAAATACCCGCATTATAAGGTGGGTGCCTGACTGAAATTAAAATACCCATTTTATGAGGCGGAGTGCTTGAAATGACGCCGTTGGATCGACGTGTTGTGTTGAAGACGTCGTTGTAATGTTGTTGACGTCGCTGTTGTATAGACTTTGCTGATGTCGTCGTTGTATAGACGTTGCTGATGTCGTCGTTGTATAGACGTTGATGATGTCGTCGTTGTATAGACTTTGCTGATGTCGTCGTTGTTGTAAAAAATAGTTGTCGTCTTTCGCCGTAACGTCGTGGACGTTGTTGTAATCTTTGTTGAAGATAGTTGATGTCTTTGCGATAACGTCAATGACGTTGTTGTAATCTTTGTAACGAGATAGTTCTTTGCGTTGAAGACGTCATTGTAATGCTTTGTTGACGTCGTCGTAATCTTGTAAAAGATATTTGTTGTCTTCGCGATAACGTCGATGGCGTTGTTGTAATGATGTTCTTTGTTGATAGTCATTTGTTGTCTTTGAAGGCGTCGTTGTAATGCTATTTGAAGATAGTTGATGTCTTTGCGATAACGTCAATGACGTTGTTGTAATCTTTGTAAAAGATAGGTTCGCTGCGTTGAAGACGTCATTTGTAATCTTTTGTTGACATCGTTGTAATCTTTGTAAAAGATATTTGTTGTCTTTGATAACGTTGATGCGTTGTTGTAATGTTGTTTGTTGTAAGAGATAATTGTCTTTGAAGACGTCGTTGTTGTTGGCGTATTTGAAATGCTGGTAAAAGATAGTCGAATTGCTGAAGATGTCGTTGTTGTTGACGTCATTGAGATGCGGTAAAAGATAGTTGCTGCGTTGCCGTAAAAGATAGTTGTTGCGCTGAAGACGTCATTGTAATGTTGTTGACGTCGTTGAGATGCTGTAAAAGATAGTTCTTTGCATTGTCGTAAAGATAAGCTATTTGTCTTTGAAGATGTCATTGTAATGTTGTTGACGTCGTTGAGATGCTGTAAAAGATATTTGCTGCGTTGTCGTAAAAGGTAATTGCTGTGCTGAAGACGTCATTGTAATGTTGTTGACGTCGTTGAGATGTTGTAAAAGATATTTGCTGCGCTGAAGACGTCATTGTAATGATGTTGACGTCGTTAGGATGCTGTAAAGGATAGTCTGACGTCCTTGCCGTCAATTTGCTGTAATATGGTTCCACGTTGTGCTGAATCTTCTGTTGATTCAAACTCCTGTGGACCGTGAATTGAAATGTCACCCAGACGAAAATATGATGCGACATCCTTGTCGTCGTTTGATGTAAATGACGTTCTTGCCGTCAGTTTGCTGTAATAGATGGTTCCACTTCAGTTTGCTATGTTTAAGCTCCTGTGATTTGAAATAACATCATTGTGCAGACATAATGGTTGGGCCTCTGTAGGTCAAGACGATGTCTTTGTATAGACGCAAAACAGGAGCGTGATCATGGCGGTGAGCCGTGATGCAGAAATTCTTTGTGAAGTTGATCATAAGTGATGTGGCTTCCCTACTTCTTTCAACCTGAAGAACCTGTACTCAAAGAAAAATTTGTGAGTTCGGGGGAGGGGCGGTTGATTCGCGTTGACTTTGTAGCTTTGGCTCTTGATAGTTGCATGTCCTGCTGATTCGGACCTGTAGCCCCTGTCTGGTTCCCAGTCTTGGCTAACCGTTAATGAAAATATTTGTTGAAAATAATTTGTTTATAAGAAAGTATGCTTATCATTAAAAAGTTCTTGTCGAACTCTAATGAAAATATTTGTTGAAAATAATTTGCTTATAAGAAAGTAGGCATATCAGTAAAAAGTTCTTGTCGAACTCTAGTGCAAACATTTGTTGAAAATAATTTGCTTATAAGAAAGTAGGCATATCAGTAAAAAGTTCTTGTCGAATTTTAAAAATATTTGTTAAAAATAATTCGCTTATAAGAGAGTATGCATATATGTAAAAAGTTCTGTCGAACTCTAATGGAAAATATTTGTTAAAAATAAATTGCGTATAAGAAAGTATGCATATTAGTAAAAAAAAAAATCTTGTCAAACTCTAATGAAAATATTTGTTGAAAATAAATTGCTTATAAGAAAGTATGCATATATGTAAATATCTGTCGAGCAGTGACATGCGGTGAAACAAATCAAACGTCCTATCCAAAATTCTTCGGGCTGAAGGCTTGTTTTACCGATGCTTTTCCATGTCTATCGGCGTCCTCTGGCAGTGATCCCTTAATAATGCCCCAGTTTCCGATATGTGAGGATGATGAACTTTCGAACGGACAACCGAGTCTTGTCTGGGTTGCTTGCCTGTCCTATCAGGGTGATCAGATGAGTGCATTTTGTCATATGTGAGATAAAGGAGAAAAGATTTTCTAATGGTGGGACCGAAGCCGATTTAGGCCGCCTACGTATCCCCATGAGGGAATCAGGTCATAACGTAGTTCATTACAAGCAAAGGAGATTGTAAGGGTTTTCTAAAATGGGACCGAAGCCGATGTGGCCGCCTACGTATCCCGCCGAGGGAATCAGGTCATAACGTAGTTCAGGGTACAAGTAAAAAGGAACTTGGGGAAATTTGTGATCTAAAGAAACGGAACCCTACGTGGGTTCAATGCGTATCCCGCCGAGGGAGCGCAGCTTTTAAAACATAGAAAAAAGTATTACATAGAGAATAACTAATCTTAGATATGGTATCTCTTCACTGCATCTGCATTGATGGTTTTTTGGCCATTCTATTCTGATAAGGTTGCCCCGGACAACTGCGTCCATCTGCTTTTCATCAATCAATCTCTTAGTATATGAATCTGTATCCACTTGACTGCGAAAGATATAGCATTGCCCCAGTAGAAGTCCTGATCGTAGTGTGGTACCCCAAGAGTACTAATGGCAAACGTCCGTGCCAATGCTTGTAACTATCAACCATCTTGATGTTTCATCCAAATCTGGCTTTGACATTATTCCAAAAATGCATCAATTCTTCCGGTTGTGAGTCTTCCTTATATTCTTCGAAGTCTTGCTTGTTGTTTGGGACCTTGTTTGCTTGTTTCATTATATGTCACATATTGCCGACAAATTAGTTTGCATGATGAAAAAGAAAAGAAAATTATTAAACAAAACAGATTTTAAAATAGCGAAAGCAATGCAGATTTGTCTTTTTAAGCTTTCAAAAGGTAGAGGCAAAACACATTAAATGCATATATGTGATTCAGGCCTCAATCTGAATCGCATTGTTTCATCAAATATTAATGCAGTTGACTAGTTTCTGGGAGAAACAAGGCTGGGGCACAGGTCCAATTTTCCCAAATCATTTTCTTGCTCTGTATCCCAAATGGTTGAGTTTTTAGCGTAATCATCGAGAAGCACACTGCATCCTGCTTCTTCTTCAGTAATGAAAAGACTTTTGAATCCCTCAACGAGGTTGGCTGCATTGTCCTCCTTTGATTCCTGAGTGGCGCATGCTTTGACGAATGACTGACTCAGAGGTGGAACAGACTTTGGTAAAGGAGCATCTCTCTTTCTTCGGAGATTGGTTGACAAGACTTTTTCAGGAAAAGATGGTGCCATGATCCGCGGCTTCGGAGGACGTACTTCTACTCCAAACGGTGCCCTCACTTGGACTGTAATCACAGGGGTGATAAAGGCCGATGATTCAACCCTTTCCTCTCTCCGGACTGGCACAATGGTCCCTTCCAAGTTGTGTTCTTCATTAACAGTAATCATGTTCACATTGGTATCATCATGATTTGGCGAACGATTATTGTTTTCATTAGAGGAAGGTCCTTTCAGTTGGATAACTCCTTCTTTGATTAATGCCTCGATTTTGTCTCTGAGGGCATAGCAATTTTCAGTGTCGTGCCTAGGAATTCCCGAGTGGTACGCACAATGCTTAGTCTCATCGTGCCATTTTGGAACAGGATTGGGGACATTTTCTTGGATAGGCTGGAGTATCCCTGCGGTTCTCAGTCGTTCATACAACTGGGCTCGAGGTTCGGCTAAAGGTGTATAGGTTTTTACTGGCTTTCTTTCGTGCTTTCCACGGGGTCTGGGTGTGTTTGGTAGATGGACTCGTGGCTGAGGTAAGTATGCGGGCTGATATTGCGGTGGATTTGGATAGACAGGTGCTCGAGGCAGGCTATATATTGGCTGGGTATGGTAGACAGGGTAAGGAACAGGTGGGTATTGATAGTAAGGTTGAGGGATTTGGGCGTATGGGCGATAATAGGAAGGCTGAGGACTTTGGTTGTTTTGATTATAGTAGGGAGGCTGAGGTGATGGCATTTGGTAGATTGATATTTGATTTGGCCTATGTTTCCGAACCGTCATGACAGAGGACACTCCGTCTCTCTTCCTTTTTACTGCTCCCTCGAATGAGTCCGACTGGATTGTCTCACTCGTTGCTTGCAATGCTACAAAGTTTGTAATTCTTCCTGTTCTGATTCCCTCTTCTATGAAATCTCCCATCCTTATAACTTCAGAGAAACTTCGTCCTATGACGCTTATCATTCTCTCATAGTATGTTGCATCTTTCAAAGATTGTACAAAGAGAGTGGTCATCTCACTTTCTTCTATCGGGGGTTGAACTTTTGCTGCTTCTGCCCTCCACTTCATGGCATATTCTCTGAAGGTCTCTGTGGACTTCTTTTCCAGCTTCATCAGATAAAATCTGTCCAAGATTGTGTCAGTGTTGAATTTAAATCTGTCCACGAAATCTTGTGCCATCGTGCCCTAAATACGCCATTTTCGCAGGTTTCGGCTCGTGTACCAGTCGAGTGCTTCTCCTGTTAAACTCCTTACAAACAACTTCATTATGATGGCCTGGTCTTTACCTACCCCAATCAGTTTGTCACAATATGATCTTAAATGAGCGTGAGGATTTCCTTTCCCATCAAACAAATCAAATTTTGGTATTTTATATCCGACAGACAATTCAATGTCGGGATGCACGCACAGATCTTCGTACTCGAGTCCTTCATGCCCCTTGCTGGTTTGGATATTCTTGAATGCTTCTTTTAGGCTGTGAATCTCTCTCGCCACACTTTCATCGGTTCTTATCCTTACCCGTCTGTCCATTTCTTCACACTGACTAATTTCGTGAAGAGCCATGTTTGGTACTGTGGCAGGAAAAGGTTGAGCTTCCGTTGCATATACTGGTGGCACATACTGCTCGTTGTGATCGGCGACGTGTGCCATCAATATGTGTGTGGCTGTTGGGTGATTTTGTGTGGAAGGGGTGTTTTGGATGAGTGGGGTAATTTGGGTATGTGGAGTTGTGAATGAGGCCGGATCATTTTGTAGCGGGCTTTGTTGTGGACTTGTTTGCGGGTTAGTGTGTTGTGGATTGGTTTCGCATAGTGGCGAATTATCGGGGAGGCTTTGGGGAAATGGCGATTCAGGAGATGAAAAAATTTGTGGTGCAGTTGCATTCGTCCCTTGTTCAGGGAGTGGTGTATTGGCGCTAATGGACAGGTTGGTGAGATTTTGGAGCCGCACTATCTCAGTCGGCATGGCTGCCATCTGTTGTAACAGTTGGGCGATGTATTTTTCTTGGACGGTAGCATTTCTATTTTCCGAAGCCTCTGGTTCATCTCTTGAAAGAGTGATAAGTTCCAGGCCAGTTTGTTCGGATGCATCTGAATCAGTCATTTTGCTGAAGGATTGTGCCTTTGATCTCGTGAAGTAGGGATGATCCGCCAGTTTTAGTCAACGCAAATCAACCTTTGGGAAAATAATCTAGACAAAATAAACCTTCTAAAAAATGAAGAAAACCAAGTTAGTATAAGGTGAGTAATTATTGATTCAAATAATATGAACGGAGTAGAAGGCAGCACAGAATAGCAAGCAAATTGTATATGCGCGTCCTAATATACATGGGGCCTCTCTTATGCCAGAGGTAGGCCTAAACGCCAGATATGCGGGATTACGACAGATTTGATCTAAGCTGCTAAACTGCAATGCTTTGTCGGAAACGAGACAAAATGAATGTACATTTTCCAATTTCAGCATGTCATGATTAGTCTTGGATTAATCTATCCTTATCACGCTACACATAATATGATGATTGGTCGTTGGGTTGTGAGACCCGTAAACATCTTTGGCGGATTTCTTAATTGTGGAGTCGACACCAAGGATCGACCCACCTAAGGTGTATGTATGCATGACTTAAAATAAAGGGTGGTATAGCTCTATCTTAAATTTTCTAAGATTTGGCTGACTAGACACAAGGTTCCCGAGCGGACTACTCGAGTGAGAAGGCTACGCGGCCAACCGAATGGTCCGGACGCTCCGCGCATATAACAACTCTCCTAAAAATTTGGTAATTTGAAAGAAATTTGCGGGTGCGCAAAACACACCTCGCGTGTAATGTGTGATAGTGTCAATTTTCCAGAGTGGAAGAAATATGAGCGAAATGCCAATTTAAGGAAAGCAGTAAAACAATATAGCAATTAAAGCAGTTATGCATGCAATTTTTTTTACAAAGGAAACAAATCAAAGCATTACATCAAACAAAGAGTGAAAGTAAAGCACAATTATAATTAACCTGAATTTGCTATGGTTAAGAACCTGAAAGATCCCCAGCGGAGTCGCCATGCTGTCGCGCCCGTTTTTGACCTGCTCGGGTCAAAGCGGAGCACAGACGTGTTCGGGTGATTCCTGGGTAAAGAATTGAGGAGTCGCCACCTAATTATTTTTTATGGTGAATTAGGACACCTAAATATTAAACTAAATGCTGCAATGTAAACTCCAATTTTAAGGTCTGCGAAACTAGTGAGATTCTAGGTAAGGGTTCTTTATTATCCTAAAGGGAAGGGGTTAGACATCCTTTAAGATCCGCTAACTTGCGGTTATCCGGTCAAACTCAGGTTAATTATTGCTAGGAAAAATGCATGTTTTAAAGGTATAATAGATAAAAGGATGTTTGCAAATAATTAGTAAATGATGCATTTTAAAAAGAAAGATACATGTAGAGATTTTTTAAAAATATGCATTTGTATGGTATTTAAAGAGAAATACATGTAGAGTTGAAAAAGTATGTATTTGACAATTGATAGTAAAACAAATTATTTATAATGCAAAAGAAGTAAAATTTTGGGAATCAATGAATTGTAAATTGACAAAAGATAAACTTTATTCGGTATGATTAATAAAGCAAATAAAAGATGACAAAAGTTGTTTTGAAAATCTTGAATACGCGTGACGAGCCTAAAATAAATAAACTAGCGAAGGATTTCTAAGTTTGAATTTAACCGAGCCTACAAATAAATAAGCTAGCGACGGGTTTCAAATCTTAAACTACCCTATGAATTAATCATAAGTTTTCCTATTCTAAGCATTTCAATAGTTACATAAGTGCGATAAATAATATTACAATACAGAGCGGGGTAAAAGCTTAATTAAAGAAAGAAATAAAATAAATAAATACCGAGGAATAATCTGCCTTTAGTTACTTTAATCCCTGCAAGTTGTCAAGAACAAACGGTTAGAAACAGTTAAATACAAATAACTTCATATCCGTATTCAAAACAGTGAATGTTTTGATCACGGGGGCTCAGACTTAAATTTTTGAAAAGAACATTCCAATCACGTCGTGGCTGCAAACATAGGACTAATATGGTTTATTTTGATTGCCTCGCCTACTAAACGTGTTGGTCTCTCGGGTGAAATAGAAAAGATCACTATAATCACGTCGTGGCTGCGAATATATAATTCACCTCGCCTACTAAACATGTTGATCTCGGATGAAATAAAGGTTTAAGCCTCATCATTGCCCAGAAGTTATATTTCCGTCTTTACAACTATGGAGGCCTCAAAATCGACGGATATTTTTCAAAGCGGTAGCGGTAGCGGTAGCGTAGCGAGCGATAGCGATAGCGATAGCGATGGCGATAGCGATAGCGATAGCGATAGCAGCCGTAGCGATAGCGGTAAGCAATAAGAGAGGCAATTTCCGAAAAGACACGATGCTTAGTTTAAAATAGTAAAACGAGTAAAACGGATATTTGAATGCGAAACAATTAGGATTTGAAACAGGAAAGCAATGTACGAAAGGTGCGGTGTTTAATTTAAAACGATAAAAGCGATGAAAGAACGATAATTTGGAACCGAGCGATGAACTGAAATAGAAAGCAATACCCGAAAAGACGCGATATTTATTCAAAACAAGTAAAGCAAAGTGAGATATCCGTCGCCCGAATAATTAAAGCGAGTGCTAAAAAACAGGGAAACAAAACGAAAGAAAAGCGCGGCTTCGAAGTTAATTTCATCGGCCTTAATGCAATATTAATAAAACAATAAGACAAGAAAAAAAGCGAGCAAAGTGAGCAATTAAAGTATCCGACCCAAATTCGAAATGTTGGGCGGAACAGGATTAAGAAGTAATTATGGAAAAATCCGACCCGGATCATGAACAAGCGACCGAATGAAATCGAAATTCAGATTTTTTAGATAACCGACAATGAGATATGAAAAATGCCATAATGCGGAAATACGCCAAAATCGGGTCGACCCGATCCGGTCGATGACCCGACCCGAATCAGATGCCAACCCGAATCAGATTTTTTTCATTTTTCGGATAACCAATAATAACAACAAGACAACAATGCAAGAAATTTGGAAATTCAAATCGGGTCAACCCGACCCGAATAGGAGATTCAACCGACATCAAATAATTCCATCAATTCCGGATAACCAACATACAAAAATATGAAATGCAAGAATTCGAAAATATCCAAATCGGATCGACCGATCCGGGTCGATGACCCGACCGAATCGGTGACCGAATCCGAAATCAAATGATCCAAACCCAAATCGATTTTAACACCAAATTCGGATAACCAATAACAAGAAAATGAAATGCAAGAATTCGAAAATATTACCGAGCAAGGTCGACCCGACCGGATCGTGACCCGACCGAATCGGAAGGTCAACCCGAAATCAAATATTCACCAATTTCATATAACCAACAATAACAAACAGCGACAATGCAAGAATTCTGGAAATATTCAAATCGGGTCGACCCGACCCGACCCGAATCAGCGATCCAAACCCGAATAAAATTTTAACACCAATTTCAGATAACCAACAATAACAAACAGCGACAATGCAAGAATTCTGGAAATATTCAAATCGGGTCGACCCGACCCGGGTCAGTGACCCGACCCGAATCAACGATCCAAACTCGAATAAAATTTTAACACCAATTTCAGATAACCAATAACAAGAAAATGAAATGCAAGAATTCTGAAAATAATACCCAAACCGTGTTGACCCGACTCGGGTCAGTGACCCGACCCGAATCGGAAAACTCAAAAATCAGAGAATCAAAAGGGGAGAACAAACCTTTTCGGACTTGATTCTTGAATAACAAGGAAGGCAAATGCTTACAATCAAGAACACAACAAAATATTTATGTATATATGGAATAATCTTCCGAAAAATCCTCCAAAAAATCTGTTCTTCTCTCCAAAATCTTCCCCCTAAAATGAAGAACAACATGGGGTATTTATAGGTGGATTCCCCCTTAAAAACGAGTTTGAAATTCGAATAAAAGGTTAAAAAAATCTGATTTTGGGGGTATGGGTTGCGGATTTTGTGGGTATGGGTCGAAGGGTTTGGTGGTGGCAGTGGGCGAGGTGACCGGCGACGTGGGGTCGCCGGTATGGGTGTGTGGCGGCTAGAAAGAGAGAGGGTGATAGGGTTTTATTTTTTGTTTTTTTTTTTTTTTTTTTTTTTTTTGGGGCTTTGGGCGTTGGGTTTAAAGGGTAAGGGGAATGGGTTTGGGCCGACGGGTAGGCCGGTTGGGCCTGGGCGAGTTGGTTGTGGGTTGAGGGAGTTGGGCTCGCGGGTAGGCCTGGGGTAATTGAAATAAAGGGGAATGGGTTTGTTTTGGTTTAAAGGGGTAAGGGGAATTGGTTTGGGCCGAATTTGTATTGGTTTGGGTGAAAATTGTTTTGGGTGATGGGAGATTAAATGGGTTAGAAATTATTTTGGGTTGAAAAAAAATGAAAAAAAAGGGTTATGGATTTAAAAAGATTTAAAAAAATATATAAAAGGGGTTTAACATTAAAAATATTTTTTTTGTAAAAAATGTGAATTATTTAAAATAACATAACGACGTGATAATAATAAAATAAAATATAATATTTGCGAAATGTTTAATGCTTGATAAAAAATGGGAATACGATGCCATTTTGCGAAAAATAAAATAACATAGAATATTATGGATAAAACTATGATTATGATAAAGATGCAAATGATAGTAAAAAATGTGAATAATAATAATAATAAGATATATACACATATATGCTTATAATTTAAAATTGTTTTAAAAGTCTCAAAAATATTAAAAATTACGAATAAAATCATAAAAGATTGGACAAAATTGGGTGTCAACATCTGGCACCCCTCTATTCAACCCATCATTATTATATTGATTAGCCATAGCGGTTGAATCAACAATTCTTTTGATTCTGTTTGCACGCTTTTTCAATCTCAGGATTCAGATGAACAAGACTGTCTGCTCCTTTTCTGCTTCGCATATACCAAAGCTACCTGAAAGTGATCACAAACACTGCACATAGATAAAAAATAAAATAAAATAATAATAAAATGTGTTCTAGGAACAACCAGGGCAACGGCGCCAAAAACTTGTTGCTGTATTTCTAGATGCTACGCAAGTGTACGTATCACAATTTGTAATAAATTTCGGTAAGACCGAGTATCGTCCACATAGACTGATTTATCAAGTACCAATTAACTAATCTTTAGTTTCTATTTGGCTAACAAATATAAGTGATGATTTCTACCTAAAGAATTAACAAACTAACATGAATTTCTAGAATAAAATAGCAATGAAAACACACGAGGTTTAATTCAGTAATGAAGGAATTAGGGTTTCCAATATCCTCAACTTTCCACTCTACCATTCATTAATGCAAGACTAACGATTCTTCTTTTTATTAAGATAGCAGGTTAACTGAGATGTTCTATATTCCGGTTAGGATATATAAAAACTCAACCTAAGTGAGAACGTTCTATATTTCTATGATAAGTTCGACCACATAGGAGGATTAAGATCAATAACCTAAAATGCTACACAGGCAGTCGTGATACTTTCGTTCAAGATTAAACCTACGTTTAATCAACTATAGCATATTCAAATATCCCTTTTCAGATCTCGATTTGAACTCATATAGATAATAAAAACTAAAGGCCAATTAATTCTCATTCAATAACCGGAAGTTGAATAGATTTTAATAGATGAAGAATAACATTAACAATGCATTAAATCATAATAGAGTTTCAAGTATTCAATGGAAAACCCTAATAAAGTAATTAGCTCCTAGGCATGCTAAGAAAACTAATTAACTTAATATTCAACATGAACTGAATTAAAGTAAAGAAAAAGAAAAGAACTTGAACAATAGATGTCTCTAATGGCCTCTTGTTCTCTTGTTCTTGCCTCCAAAGTGTCCTCTCTTTCAGAAAAACGTTTCCCCCAATATATATCACGAAACCCCCCCAACCTGGACCTTTTTGCCATTGTTAAATTTAGGTTTTTCGCTGCCCTGACGTCGTCGGCGCGCGACGCTAATTCGCCTCTGAAAGTCATCACTTTCTGCCAGTGTGGCACCGCGACGCTAATGTTGGGTGCCGCGTCTCTTCAGCCTTCTTCGTCCGGAATTCGTTTAAATTGCTTTTCGAGATTCCCAGGGCTTCTTTGACTTACCTCTTGTGACCAGTTATGCATTTTTGTCCTTAATAACCGCCTATTTTCTTTGGATTCGCCTTATTCCTTTTTAAGTCGCTTAAGACCTGAAAACACATAACACATACATAATACTGCACAAAACAACTAAAATACAAATAGAAGACTCCCTAAAATAAACTCTACAACAATACTAAAAACTACCTAACATATACCTTTACGTAGATGACATGCTCATCACCGGAAGTAGTCTAAACTTGATCCTGGAAACCAAGAACATGTTAAAACAATGTTTTGACATGAAAGATGTGGGTATTGCAGATGTAATCTTAGGAGTTAAGATTTCTAAGACATCTGACGGGCTGGTCTTATCTCAATCTCATTACATTGAAGATGTTTTGAGGAAAATTGATGTATTTGATAGTCCCCATATGAAGTCACCAATGGATATGAATCATAGAATTGATAAAAATCATGGTGTACCCGTATCCCAGGAGCGATATGCACAGGTCATTGGTAGTTTAATGTACATTACAAACATGCACCCGAGCCAACATCGCTTATCCAGTCAATAAGTTGGCTAGGTTCACTCGTAATCTTGGAAATGATCAATGGTAGGCGCTAAATTGGATACTACGATATCTGAAATATTCACTAATTTACGGATTACATTATTCAAGATATCCAGCCGTACTGGAAGGATACAGTGATGCAAACTGGATATCAGACATAAAAAACACCAAATCCACTAGTGGGTATGTTTTTACAATTGGTAGTGGGGTTGTGTCTTGAAAATCCTCTAAGCAAACATGCATCGCCCAATCTATGACAGAATCAAAGTTTATCACTTTGGACAAAGCAGGAGAAGAAGCAGAGTGGCTTCACGAATTCTTAGAGGATATCCCTTGTTGGGATAAAACCCGTACCTTCGGTGATGATTCACTGTGACAGCCAATTGACTTTAGGAAGGGCACAGAGTAATATGTACAATGGCAAGTCTAGACACATTCATCGGAGTAATAAGACCGTTAGGAAGTTGATCACTACAGGTGTCATTTCTATTGATTACGGCAAATCAAATGATAACTTAGCGGATCCATTAACTAAAGGCCTACCCAGAGATCAAATATTCTGCTTGTCTAGGGGAATGGGCTTAAAACCCAAACAATACGAATCTTTATGGTGGTAACCTAACCTTACTGACTGGAGATCCCAGGAATTTGGTTCAATGGAAAAACTAAACTATAGAGGTTCAGTTTAGCGCTTCACTTGAAGTAAGAGCACTTCAGATTATCATTCTTTAAAGAAAGATAACTCCAAAGTCGTTCCCGCGATAGACATTAAGTGCTACATGCATAATGGGTAAAGGATACGTTTCTGAAACTTTTAATGATTCCTAACACTTGTGAGTGGGGTAGAGCAATATACCTTATAGGAGATCACATATTTAAGTGCGAAAACATGTCACCTCAAATGTACGCACTTAAGAATCCAAGCGTTATCCATGACCATAACAGACAAAACAATAAGAAGAAATGAATATGGAGAGTTATTGTGTTGATATCATTGTCTTGGTTTACACTAAACACTGATGGTTCAAGACATCGCATTCACCGCGCAGTAAGTAAATCCGATGGTAATCGACTAAGGAAGGTTCAAAGCCGAAAGCTACCTATCCTGATGCAATATCTTTCCGCTGAAAGATTGCTGAACTTTGGCACCCTGTGTGCACAAATTCTCTTTCTAGAGGGGATTGTTGGAAATTTACTAAATGTGGGATTGAGTTTATCCCGTCTTTAATGACTTAAACACGTGGGACCCGCATGTCAGAAATATCATTTCTTCGCACATGCCTAATCTTCTAAGTGAGTAGATGATGTTAGTGCCAAGTATCGTCAAATTCGTTAAGATATGAAAGAGATATTGGTACACAAAGTAAGGTGTTTGAGACATAAAAAGATGGGGGGTCTTTGGCAAAAAATGACAAATCTTCATCATTGGTAGAAGATGGAGAGCTTATGCAATATATAAACTCTAAGGTTGAGTAAGGGTTTGGGACCCCAAAGGGTAATCCATGTGTTTAGAAGGGAGAGGACCTAGGTGAGCTTGGGTTCGGGGCTAAGCCCAACACGCGTGCTGCCGCCGCCCATCCCGTCCCATCCGGGCTCAGGTTCGGGTCATGGGTTGTGGGCTGTTACTTCCGAAACTTTTTTTTGGTCCCTGAAATGTTAACTATTTATATTTTGGTCGCTGAAGTTTTCAAAATGTTACAACAGTTTTAAAAGACACCAACAGACATGACTGTTCAACTGAACAGAACGTTGAAGACACCAACAGACATATACAAAGAATCAACCTTTTTTTTGTTCGACAGAAATAGAGAATCAGAAACTCAAACAAACAATCTGTTCTTATTTATCTTCTTCGCTAGAATCAACTGTATTTGCTTTGTACAGTTGATTAGCTGCTGTTTTATCTTGGAAGACTATTTTCCATCACCGTAAAAGCATTTATAAGGGGTAATTTTATCTTAAAGACAGAGAGCCATCTCTCGACCTAACGTTTCTTTTATTTAACCTTTCGGATACACTTTACACGAATATTACCTACAATTTTAAGACAAAATTTTGCTATTTTCTAAGTGTTTGAAAAATGTCTGTCAACAGTTGTGTTTCTAGCTCTGGGTTTGGCTTTGTTTCTGGCAACTATTCTATTGACAGTTCTGTTAACAATTACTTTGGTAGTTCTAGTTCTGCTGCTGCCGAACGAAATCTTGTTGTCTCTACCACTGCTCAACGAAATGTTGTTGTCTCTGGCACTGCTCAAGAAAATGTTGTTGTTCATGCTCCTGACAGTTTTCAAAGCAAACGCCTAGGTAAGGTTCTGGATAACAATTACAACAAGAGAAGGAGACTAAAGATGTTGTTATATCTTACTGCGTTGAGCCTGTCACGATCTCAGACAGAAGATCCTCCTTCTAGTGAGGATGTAGTGGACACTCAGTCTAGCAAAATGACTGAAGTGGGCCAAAATACTCAGGTCACAAATGACCTGAAGGCCAAGAACAAACGCAAGGCAGAGACTAACGTTGTACAAGACGAGGGTAATCATCCGGATCATGACGACAATATTGTGGATTTATCGGCAGTGGTGGTGGAGGCAAATCTGGTGGAGAACCCAAGGCAATGGTAGATAGACATGGGTAAAACCCGTCACATATGCCCTGACAAAAATGCATTCTCCTCTTACGCCCCAGTCACGGCCAAGAATTTATTCATGGGCAACGTCACCACCTCTAAAGTGCAAGGGGTTTGAAAGGTTGTCCTCAAAACGACTTCAGGCAAAAAGCTTACTCTGAAGGAAGTGATGCACGTCCCTGACATCCGCAAGAACTTGGTTTCAGGGCCACTGTTGGTCCAGGCTTGTTTTGGACTAGTATTTGACTCCAACAAATTTGTAATAACTAAGAATGATATATTTGTAGGAAGAGGCTTCGCGTGTGACGACCTCTTCAAAATGAATGCTATGTCTATAATCCGCTCATCTAATGAAGTAAAGCTTTCTACCTACTTGCTTCAGTCTTATAATTTATGGAATCATAGATTAGGGCACGTTAACTACAAATCCATTCAAAAGTTAGTAAAGTTGGAATTGTTGCCTTCCTTCGACATAAACCCTCAACATAAATATGAGGTGTGCATTGAGGCAAAATTAACCAAATCATTTTTCCATTCTGTCGAAAGAAACACCGCTCCACTAGAACTTATTCACACCGATATATGTGATTTAAATATTGTGCAAACTAGAGGGGGAACAAGTACTTTGTGACTTTCATTGATGATAGTGCAAGGTATTGTTATGTTTACTTGTTGAAAAGTAAAGATGAAGTGTTTGAAGAATTTAAACGTTATAAAGCAAAAGTGGAAAATCAACTAAACCTACGGTTTAAGGCAATTCGTAGTGATGGAGGGATAT
Source organism: Anisodus tanguticus (assembly GCA_034509755.1). Taxonomy (NCBI): domain Eukaryota; kingdom Viridiplantae; phylum Streptophyta; class Magnoliopsida; order Solanales; family Solanaceae; genus Anisodus; species Anisodus tanguticus. The sequence goes on along the minus strand of CM067544.1, from coordinate 23,571,585 downwards.
TTAAACGTTAAAAAGACACGCTAAGCATGCTTTAAACGTTTGAAGCATGTGTTTGTTGAGCAAACATACATGATTGGGATATTTAGAATCTCTGTATCCCAATGGTTGGTGCATGTAGACAGTTTCATTGAGGTGCCCATGGAGGAAGACATTTTTGACATCTAATTGATGAAGGGGCCATCCTTTTGATAGAGACAGGCTGAGAACTGTTCGGATAGTTGCCGATTTGACCACTGGACTGAACGTCTCCCCACAATCTACACCAACCTTTTGTGTCTTCCCATCACCTACAAGACGGGCCTTATGCTGCTCAAAAGTTCCATCAGAATTTTCTTTATGACTAAAAATCCACATAGACCGAATTATATTAGCATTAGATGGACGAGGTACTAAATCCCACATCCTATTTTTAATTAGAGTGTGATATTCATCATCCATGACCATTTTTCAATTCGGGTCTTTTAGAGCAGACATAGGGGTTCGAGGCGAAGGTGATTTCGAGATCTGGGTGTGTAGGCTATATTTGGTATTGGATTTGACAATTCCATGTTGACTATAGGTGATCGGACGAATTGTTGGGCTAGTGGACTGGACGCCATTGACCGAGGGTGAGAAGCCGACGGTCCAGTGGGCTGGCTGTTTGGTGCACCTGGAATTGGGCCTGTTGCGATATCTTGGCCCAAGCTACTGGACCGGGCAGATTGTGAGGCATTTGGACTGGGCCTCGGAACTGAAGGCCCAAGCTGCTGCATTGAAATGTCAGTCAGTTGGGCCATTGATCTTTGGTCCAATGGGCCTGAATTCTGGTTTCCAACACTAACAATGGGTACCGAGCTGTGAAAAAAATGTGTTAGATACGGGAGCTTATCATCATCCAAAAAATCATAAGTGTGGGTCCTTGTTTCATGTATCTTGGTAAATGGAAACACAGTTTCATCAAAAATTACGTGACGACTTATAATTATTCTTTTGGAAGAAATGACGTAACATTGCTAACTGCGATGATTAGTAGGATATCCCAAAAAAAATACATGAAGTAGATCGGGCTTGAAATTTTGTGATTGTGGTGGATGGAAAGAGGGGTAGCAAAGACAACAAAACACTCTTAAGTGATGATATGAGGGCTCTCGTAAATAAAACATTTTTAGAGGAGCTTGGTAAGACAGGTTTTTACGAGGAAGGATATTCAACAGGTAAGTGGCCATTTGGAGTGCATGATGCCAAAATAGATGGGGAGGTGAAGCATGAGAAAGAGATGTTATAACAATATTGTTTATGGTTCTAATTGTGCGTTCCGCCTTCCCATTTTATGATGAAGTATGAGGACAAGACAGACGAAAATTAAGACCATTTGTTTTGAAAAAATCCCAAAACTGTTTATTGTCAAACTCCCTCCCATTGTCACATTGAATATATTTGATATCACGTTCAAATTGAGTTCGGATGAATGCTCTAACTGTGAGAGAAGTGGAAAACACTTGTAATTTTTTCGACAAAGGGAAAGTCCACAAATAATTAGAGTAGTCATCAAGTATGAGTAAATAATATATATGACCAGAAGAACTCAAAATGAGTGATGTCCAAATATCACAATGTAAATTATCAAATGGCAAAAGGGTGCATGAAGTAGAGGAAATAAATGGCAATTTAACATGTTTATCAAGTGCGCAAGAATGACACTTATTTAGAGTCCGTGTTTTGGTACAAGAAATAAAGTTATTTTGTTTAAGAGAGATCAAAACAGCCTCTCCCGGATGTCCCAAACGTTGGTGTCATAAAGATGGTGCCAATGCTGCAAAAACAGATGGAAACTTAGATTGTTGTGTTGACAAATTTATTGGATAGAGCTCCCCCTTACTATCACATCTCATGAGAAGCTTCCCCGTCTGAAAATCATGCATGGAAAATCCAAAGGGGTCAAAATGAACAGATACCCAATTATCAGTTGTAAACTTTCTGACAGAAACCAAGTTTTTTATTAATTTGGGAGCAAGAAAGACATTCTTTAAAATTAGTGGTGGGTTTGGGGGTGACAATTTGCTAGAACCATACCATTTTATTGGAATTGAATGGTCATTTCCGATAATTATTTAATTATCATTGGTCAAATTAAAATAGGATGAGAGATTACCTTGGGAGGACGTCATATGAAACGTCGCTCCGGAGTCCATATACCAATTTGAATCCGGTGGATTTAGTCCAAGGGTGTGCATGACAGACTCAATATCCGTGGGGTGGGCTCCTGTTGAATAGGCCTCATGTCATTAGGTCGGCTGAGGCCCTTGCCCGCTTTACTGTGTTTATAGACCCGGCAAAATGGGCCTCACGGGCTGTTATTCTTCTTCGCCAATTGTTTGGGAAATATGGGGTGGGCTGAGGCTGGCCAGTGCGTCGTTGGGGCTGCCTGGACCAATTACCTGTTGGGGCTGGGCTGGATGGTAGAGCCCAAGGCCACTGCCAGCCGTTGACCTGCTGCCACTGTCCACCACCCCTATCGCCGTGATGCTGCCACTGTCCGCCACCTGAGTTGGTGTTGCCTCAATTTCCGCCGCCATCGGAATTTCGGTGGCCTCCACCTTTGTGATTTCCGTGATTTCCACCCTTATTTTTATTGTTATTACGTCCTTTTTGTCCCTTATTGTGTTGAGAAGGGTTAAAAAAATTACCATCATTTGAAGAAGTGGCAATCATGACGGAATTTGAAGTAGTTGAGGCTTTTTTCACCAAGCACAAGCAAGGACCTTGCTTGATAAAATTTTGGTAGAGGATTACTTTGACGGATTAGAGTTCCCACGCCGCTATACGCATCAGTGAGATAGGCGACCAATTGCAAGACTAACCGGTTATTAGTAACCGATGAACCAACGTTTCTCAATTGATCTGCCAACACTTTGAGTCGTTGACAATATGTAGAAACATTAGGAAAATCTGCCATGTCAATGGTTGAGAACTCTTGTTCCAATGTAATAGCGCGAGAGTTTTGGTTATCTTGAAAGATGTCTCACAAGTGTTCCCAAGCCGCCATGGCTGTTGAATCCGGTTCCATTATCGTATGCAACAAGTCAGTGAAGTTTGTTGCATAAATCCAACCAAGGACTGTGGCATCAAGTGTATCCCACAATTCCTTATCTGCATCGGTTATTACGTCCTTTCCCTTTCCATCTTTCGGAGGAATTATATGATGAAGAACTTTGTGAGCACGACAACATATTTTGAATAATTTCGCCCAAGTCGCATAATGAACTAATGAACGATTTCTATTTCTAGTTTGATAGAAACATGTGTTTTGATGTTTGAGACAGCAAGGACAGGGTGAAAGAATGATTTGGATTCAGACATAATTGGTTGTGATGGAGGATAATCAATAATGGAGTAAAAAAATAAACAAAATTTTCGGCCAACTAGGGTTCTAGGGAGGAAGAGGACCGAAAAATTGAAAGAAAATAAAATTATTTTGGATCTTTCCTTAAGCCATTGATACCATGTAAGACTTTGAAAATATTTTTCTCAATTGTATTCATCCAATAAGGGAATAATATATACACAATATACAATAAATTGAGAAGAGTAAATCATGCCTCTAATCTTCCTAATCAAATAAATCTACTTCCTAATTAACATAATTCTAATAATCATTTTACTACCTATCATACATAAAATGATACTCTCATTAATTATAATAATTATTATAATTATTATATTCTAACATTATCAACTTGTTGTTTGCATTTATTTTGAAAACGATTCCGATAGTGATATCAACACTTTCATTAATCTTAATAGATATGTGAGTAGAAAGAACGATTTCCAAACAGTTTTAATTCGTATTAGTTTTCTATGATTTTAACTCATGCTTATTTTTAGTGCATGGGCTCCAGAACCAATTTTTAATTCATGTTTGTACTTCTAACCAATACTAATTTCTAGCCAATGCCAATGTTTAACAGATTTTTAATCATACTTAATTTCTTACAACATTAACATAAGCCAGTGTAGCCTCATAAGAGGAATTTGAAATCTTACCTACTTTCTTATTTTTAACAAGGTAAGAGGGTCATATTTGTCATCCAATTTTTCGAAAATGGTCATATTTGTCCTTCGTTAAAATATGGGGTTAAATATGCCCTTTCCGTTATCAAAGTTATTATATTTGCTCTTTGTTGACGGAAAATTCCACGTGGATGCCACATGTAATCTACGTGGATGCCACATGGGATCCGCGTGGAGGGTGGGACCCACCTTCGTCTTCAACAGACACCGCCACCGCCCCCTCCACCGTCGGAACCTCTACCACCGGAGCTTCGACCACCAGACTCCGGCGAACCCCTCTCCACAGCCACCACCACGCCACTGCCTCACCGCCTTCTCCTTCTACTCCGTCTGTTCTCCCCTGCTCCGATGAGGAGCTCCAGTGAACCGGAGCAGTCACAAACACCTTTACCCGATCCATAACACGGGGGACATTCCAAATTAGAACACCCACACGAAGTAAAACCCTTCACATCATCAAAAATGGCGAAAATCTGTAGGTGAGACTGTTGGATGCTTGACTTTCATGGCTGCGAGACCCAAAACGGCCACATTGAACCATCGTGAAACCAGACCCATCTCCACCGTCCTTTTTTCCATTTCCTCCTGAATATGCAAGTGTTAAAAAATGGTGGTATTAATGCTCAACTTTCCAATTGCAAAGTACTATGAAATCATTCAATTTCGAATTTTTAATAATAGAAATAGTAACAGAGAATTTTCCATGCTTAGTTGCGGACTTTTCGACTCAAACAGGAAAGATTCTTCTGTTAAATCTCATTCACCAAGGACCCAACTAGTCTTTTACTTGGAAATCTTCTTTCACCAAGCTAATTTTAGCTCAACAAAAACAATTACAAGCAAGACCATCTCTTTGAATGCCCCATACACTTTCACTATTGAAAAATATTAAAGTTGGACTATGTAGTTCAGATCTTACTTTAAGACTTATGATATATGAAATGATATAATGGAAGAAAATTCTTACAACTTCTACATATCATATAATAATCCAAATTAAAGTACATTGACAGGAACTTACAAACAAGTGAAGGTTATTCAGGGTGTTATTTATGCACAAAATCAAAAGAAGTAATTATAGAAGTGGATAGAATAGTATAAATCTCCCCTGAGGAGTCCTTTTATTAATATCATATATATAGTGTATAGTAGAATAGTATAAATCTCCCTTGAGGAGTCCTTTTATTAATATCATATATATAGTGTATATAATTGTAGTTATAATGGAATAAAGATCTCTACTTTACATAATTATACTAAAATATTAAATACAAAATATATGGTGAATATATATAAATATATTCACTATCACACTCCCTCAGTCGGAGCGGGAGGAGGCCGGACACTGGGACTGAATCTGAAGTCAAGGAATAGTTGTCGAGGAAGTCTCTTAGTGAAGATATCTGCATACTGATATGAAGAAGAACACGCAAAACCCTAACGTGACCCATTGCAACCTTCTCACGAACAAAGTGAATATCCATCTCAATATGCATGGTTCGCTGATGTTGAACCGGGTTATGAGACAAATAGACAGCAGATATGTTATCACAGCAAACCAAAGATACCTTACGTAAGGGACAATGAAGGTCAAGAAGGAGATTCTGGAGCCAACATAGCTCTGCAACAACGTTCGCAACGCCTCGATATTCTGCTTCTGCACTCGAACGGGAAATGGTGGCTTTCCTCTTGGTAGACCACGAAATAATATTATCTCCAAAAAATACACAATAATCGGACGTAGAGCGACGGGTGCCCGGACAGCCTGACCAATCTGCGTCTGTGTAAAAAAGCAACCTAGTCGGTGTGGAGGGATATATATGTAGTCTATAGTCAAGAGTGCCCTTAACGTACTAAATCATACGTTTAAGAGATGTAAAGTGAGGCTCCCTAGGAGCGTGTATGACAAAGCACACATGATGAAAAACATATGCAACATCGGGTTGAGTGAATGTGAGATACCGCAGAGCACCTGCTAGACTCCTATAAAGAGAGGGACCGCTGACCGGATCCCCGACATCTGCATTGAGTTTTGACTTTCAATCGACATGAGTGAACATGATCTTGATGTTTGCCATTTTAACCCTGTAGACAATCTCATTTACATACTTACACTGACATAAGAACATAACATGTGCGGATCTGGTGACTGATATCCCCAAAAAATAACTCAATTTACCCAAATCTGTCATAGCAAATTCGGACTTGAGCAGGGCAATGATCTCGTATTTCAGTGTATCAGAAGAAGCTGCTAGAATAATATCATCCACATATAAAAAAAAGATAAGCCGTGTTAGTACCTCGATAAAAAATGATCAGGGAATGATCACTCTTGCTGCACATAAACCCGATATGTATAATGTATGTGGAAAACCTTTCATACCAAGCCCTAGGGGCTTGTTTCAAAGCATATAGTGACTTACGAAGACAACAGGCATAATGAGGAACCTCCGGATGTACAAAGCTAGTCGGTTGATGCATATAAACGGTTTCTTTCAAATCTCCATGTAAGAAAGCATTTTTTACATCAAGATGGTGAATAGGACATTTCCCCCATAGCAATGCTCAACACTGTGCAAATGATGGCTGATTTAACCACCGGACTAAAAGTCTCATCACAATCAACTCCCTCATGCTGATCAGTACCATTAGCCACAAGTCTTGCCTTATGGCATTCAAACTCTCCACTATCTTGGAACTTGTAACGATAGAGCCACATACAATGAATCACATTCACCCCCTCTGGTTTTAAAACAAGATCGCAAGTATGCTGATTGGTTAACGCATTAAACTACTCACGCATGGCCGCATTCCAATTTGGGTCAAGTTCATCTAATTTTGTGTTTTTAGGAATAGGTGAGACGGTTTGAGTGGATAGGCTAAAGTGAACTTTTGGTTTGAAAATCCCATGTTGTGCATAAGTTTCTATTCGATGTGTGGGGACGATCACGGGTGAGGTAGAGGGCCTGGATGGTGATGGGCTGGACTGGGCAGTGGGGTCGGGCAATGGCGGGTTGTGTGATGGGTCAGTGGGGTGGGGCAGTGTAGTAATAGGCTCGTCGGGTGGGGAGGTCAGCGGGATGGGTGTGATCGACGGGACGGGTGGGGTGGACGGGATGGGTAGCAGTACGGCATGAGGGTGAGGATTTTGTAGTGCATTTTGGACTAGAGGTGAGGTGTTCGAGTCATCAAGAAATTCGTAGTCAGTGGGTCAGAATTGGTGGATGTTGGCAAAGGGGAAGACGTTCTCCTCAAATGTGACATGATGTGAGACTATGATTTTATATGTGGACACATTATAGCATAATTACCCCCTATGGTTTGATGGGAACCATAAGAAGACACACGGAGTGTAATGGGGTGCTAATTTGTGAGGGACGGTGGAGGCCAGATTAGGGTAGTAAATACAATCGAAAATTTGAAGATGATCATAGGTAAGGATTTGATGAAATAGGAACTTGGTAGGGGGTTCTATTTTGGAGTGTACACGTGGGTAGTCTATTAAGAAGGTATTCTGCCATTTTTAATGCATATACCCAAAAGCTGGGGGAAAAGATACATGAAAATGTAAGGTACAAATCATATTGTTAGTGGTGCGTATAATTTGTTCGGCTTTACCATTTTGAGGGGAAGTATGGGGGAAGGAGAAATGAAAGATCATGCCATCAGCCGTATAGAATTTATGAAAGATGGAATTGTTAAACTCACGACCATTGTCACATTGAAACATTTTTATTTCTTTTTCAAATTGCATTTTAACATACGTACGAAATTCAAGAAACTTGGAGTAGACTTGAGATTTAAAGTGGAGCGGATAGACCCATAAGAAGTGAGAAAAATCATCCAAGAATATTAAATAGTATTTATGACCCAATTTGCTAGTAATAGGAGAGGTCCATAAATCTGCATGAATAATATCAAAGGGAGAAAAAGTAATACTCAAAGATGACGTAAACGGAAGTCTAACATGATTTCCAAGCTGATAAGAATAGCAATTTTGGGCAAGGTTCCTTACATTTAATTAAACTGCGGTTTCTAAGAAAATAAAAAATATGAGCTTCGGGATGTCCAAGTCTACTATGCCACGTTGAAGATGAGATTGCAGTTAGAGATGTAGTAGGATTGACACTGAAAGCGGACGTGGATAAGAAAGGATAGTGGTCCCCCACACTATTGCATCTTGTAAGAAGTCTCCCCGTACGTAGGTCCTTCACAGAAAAACCAAACGGGTCAAAATCAATAGGTACAGAATTATCAGTGGCAAATTTTGTAACAGAGATTAGGTTCTTGATAATGTTAAGGGCATATATGATGTGTTTAAGAGAGTAGTGAGGGTGCGGTGGTGGAGTTAGTGTGTGTTCAAACCCTTGAATTGGAATGCGATGACCATTTCCGACCATAATAAATTAAGGAGTATTTAAATTGCGTAGTTGAAAAAGATTACCAGAATTATGGGTGAGGTGAGATGTGGCGCCCGTATCCATATATTATGCGTCATCGGACTGCTGAATATTTAAGGAACTGAAGGCCTGGCCCAAGTTGGTTAGAATTGGGTCGGATACGGACTGCCGGGCCTGTGAGAAGTGGGCCTATTGGCTGCCTGGTTGGACCGCTGGATGGGGCCCCAGTATGCTAGGCCGCGACTGTTGCCACTGCTACTGTTGGGTCGCGGCTGTTTTTCCACTGCTGCTGTTGGGTCGCGGCTGTTGCCACTGCTGCTGTTGGGGCGCGACTGCTGGGGAGGCCAGTTGCCAAAATACTGCCATTGCAGTGGGCCGACCTACTGCATTGAGTGTTGGGCCTGCTGCTGTGGGCTCGTTTCCTGGCCCCCACCCCCTTGGCCTTTTCCTTTTTTTCCCCGGCCACTCCCGCGGCCTTTACCACCACCTCCACTGCGGTTGTTTTGCGGCAGGTGGTGGTCGGAGTACGGTGGCTGACCGCCGGGTGCGGCGGTTGCCACGACGGCGTCGACTACCAATGCCCTGGGATTGTGTTCATCTTGTTTTGCTTGTCTCGTCTCCTCTAATAACAGTTGGGACCATGTTTTTTTGAAAGTCGGTAGTGGATCAGATTATTGGATCATCGTTGCAAGGGTGTTGTATTTAGGTTTTGGTAAACCATTAATCAATTACAAAACCTTATTTGTGTCTGAAATTGGATTGCCCACATTAGATAATTGGTTAGCAATCAATTTTAAACGTTTGCATTAGTCGGCCATATTTGCAAAATTTTCAAGACGGGTGGTGTTGAATTGCTCCTCAAGATACACGACACGTGTATGTTTGTTGTCTTGAAAAATCTCCTCCAACCGTGTTCATAACTCGTGAGACATGGCTCCGGTCTTCATAATAGTATGAAGTAAGTCCTTAGAGATAGTGACATAGATCCACTACTTGACGATGGCTTCAAGCCGCCTCCCCGTCGTGTCGTCGACATCGGATGGAAGGGGATAAGTGGTATAAATGTGGTCAAGCACGTTGTAAGCACATGCATGAATATAGAAGAGTTCAACCCATGAAGCGTATTGTCCATCCTCCTGATCAAGAATCAACGGTATGAAGTTTTTGATATTGGTTACGGCGAAAGCTGGATGAAAGGTGGTGGGAGTGGAAGAGGGAGGAGGATTTGTGACGTCAAGTGTTGAGGAAGCGGGAGAAGCTATGTGGGTCGTGGGTGATGCCATGAGGGCTTCCAAAAATTGGTAGAAGAATATAGGGTTTGGGGCAATGGTATATTAGGTGTATACTAGTGGTATACAGGTCTAGTCGGGTGATATGGGGTTTGGGTTGGTTGTATATCACCTGTTTACCAAATGTATACGAGAAAGAAAGGGAATTATGAGAGTTGGGTGGGTTGTATATCACGGTATACCAGAGGTATACGAGCCTTGTTTTAGGGAAGAAGATGAGAGGTGGTGGTTGTATATCAACAAGGAGGAGTGGTACACGGTGGGTATACGACTGATTTTCACCGGAAGAGGGAGGTGGAAAAGTAGGGTGTGGCGGCCGATAATAGGATTTAGGGTAGGGTGGAATTTTTTGCTCTTGATACCATATAGAATATTGTAAATCTCCCTTGAGGAGTCCTTTCATTAATACCATATATATAGTGTATACAATTGTAGTTCTAATGGAATAAGAATTTCTACTTTACATAATTACACTAAAATATTAATTACAGAATAATATAAAATATATGGTGAATATATTATCAAAGTGCGCAAGTTCAAAACACTTAAAAAATTACCGATCATGAAAGTAGAAATTAAGGGGAAACAACTTTTTAGCTTGCATTAAAAGAAGCAGGGTGGAGTGTTGAATATTTCATCTGTTATTACTACAGTTTTTCAGAATAACAAGTTATTAAGGTATAATAGTTTAATATTTAATTTTGTAGAATATTCAGTTTTTGTTGCAATAACAGTCTAAAATTTTAAAGTTGCAGCCTACTACTTTATTATACTATCATTAAAGTCCTATAATTAATGGAATTCCAGAGACAAATTTTATCCATATTATCAACCTATTAGCTGCTTGTGTCTCTTAAAAAAAAAATCTTTAACACCTTCGCCTCATAATTGACAAGTTGGATGTATAGTTATAAAATTGTGTTTTCTTTAATAATTTGAAAAACAATTTTCTACCAAAAAGAAAACAATCTCTGCCCATTTTTTTCTTTAAATTGTTGAAGAAATGACATCTTAGTTTTGAGCTCTTGCAAGGGTCATATGGTTGGTTGTAACACCTTTCATTTTCCTAACAATTTAGTAGGGAAAGAAGGAAGATTTAGTTGAGAGAGTAGTGGTTAAGAGAAACTTTACTACAACCATACGTATGTTATATGCCAGAACTTTATTACATAACTAGATAATTTGTCCGCGCGTTGCATGATCTCAAAAATATCTTTTTTCTAAATATAGTTGAGATAAAAGAGATAAAGTCTTAAGCAGAAAGAAAAAAAAATTGACATTGAAATTAAATTACGATGGTATGTGTGGCCATAAATGACATGTGTTATACAACATTACGATAATGGTTGTCAGGAACAATTGATAAAGTGAAATTATTATCATGCGCGGCTGCGGTATAACTAAAATTAATCCAATCAAAATGTTAAATTAATTTATGGTTTGGGGTAGACCATGGTTTGACTTGAAATTTAAAGTATAAGCAATGTAACAATTGACACTAATTTATGTAGCATCGTTCTTTCATGTTACTCTTATTATTTCTGATTATATTTTAATTTAGGTAATGCCAGGCGTTGTGGTTTTAGTTAATCAGATTAAAGAATCTAAATAAAGACAATTTTAAAATATGCACTAAAAAATAATACTACTAATAAAAACGGTACTTTTCTGTGTGGTAAGAGTGAAAAAGGGGAGGAATATTGGGAGGTCAAATATGGACACTGAAAAATATTTTTACAGGAAAAAATATTGCAAAGTCTAACTTTATCAACTATGATACGACTCGTACATAAAATAAAATTTTATATTCTATAAAATTATTTTAATATTTAATTAATTAGGATAATTGCGGAGACCTCTCACAAGTTTAACTTCGTAACAGTAACCTCTATTATAGTGTAACTAATTTTGCTTTCCCATTGGAAATGTTGGAGCAGAAATCAGTGAATTTGTGAATTTTAATGGAGGGAAAAATATTTTTGTTTCGAAGGAATTTTTAAGAAAAAAATGTTTACATAATTAATTAAACCACAGTATATGTAGGAGAATTAATCGCTTGAGTATTTCATTCCAATGATAGCAAATATATACAATATTACAATGTAGTACTAATCTAAGTTACTTAAAATATAAGATGCTAATCTACCTAATTGATGACTAATTGATTTACAATGACAATTACAAGATTACATCTTAATTAGTAGTGATTGGAAATAATTATGGGATTGTCCCATAATTATTTTTACAGTCCCTCGCAATCTTAGCGGAAGGTTCTCGAATGCTGAGACTGTCCCTGAAATCATCAAAGAGTACGCGCGGAGGACCTTTCGTGAAGATGTCTGCAATCTGATAACGGGACGGTACATGGAGAACCCGGACTTGTCCACGGGCAACCTTTTCTCAAACGAATAAGATATCCATTTCGATATGCTTTGTGCGTTGATGCTGAATTGGATTACCTGATATGTATATCGCACTCACATTGTCACAATAAACAACGGTTGCCTTCTCAATCGGATAGTGGAGCTCTAAGAGAAGATTATGGAGCCAACACAATTCAACGATCACATTGGCTACCCCTCGGTATTCTGCCTCAGCGCTTGAGCGAGACAAAGTTGGCTGGCGTTTGGATGACCATGAAATCAGATTATCCCCCAAAAACACACAATAACCGGAGGTTGAACGTCGTGTGTCCGGGCAGCCACCCCAATCCGCATCAGTATAAAAGGATAGAGTCGAGATGGAGGATTTATACAAATGTAATCCAAACTGAATAGTACCCTGGATGTACCGCATAATCCGTTTGAGAGCCCCCATATGTTCCTCTTTCAGATCATGCATATGCAAACACACATGCTGAACAACATATGAGATATCAGGTCTCGTGAAAGTGAGGTACTGCAAGGCCCCTACGAGACTGCGGTAGTGTGTAGGATCACTGTATGAAGCCCCTGCAGTATTACTCAATTTGGCTTTTGTATCCACTGGAGTATGCGATGGCTTGCAGGATGACATATCGGCCTTTTCAAGTATCTCCTCGCGTATTTCTTCTGACTTAGAAACAGACCACATGCATATTGAGTGACAGCAACGCCCAAAAAATAGTTTAAAGAACCCAAATCCTTCATCGTAAATTCTGTTGCGAGAAGAGACATAATAGACTGACGAAGGGAGGTAGATGATGCTATGAGAATGATGCCATCTACGTATAACATGATATACGCCATGTCATTGCCCTTCTTATAAATGAATAATGATTGACCGGACTTGCTGTGGGAGAAACCAAGAGTGGATACAAAACATGCAAACATGTTATACCAAGCCAGTGAAGCTTGTTTCAAACCATAAAGGGACTTTTTCAGCAGGCACATATAATCTGGATGTGTAGGGTCTAGAAAACCCAGCGGCTAGTGCATGTAAACTGTTTCTTGTAGATGGCCATGCAAAAATGTTTTTGACATCTAACTGATGAATAGTTCAAGATTTGGACAGTGCTAGGCTAAGAACCGTCTAGATAGTTGTTGGCTTCACCACCGGACTAAAAATTTCTCCACAATCTACTCCAACCTGCTGAGACATGCCATCACCAACAAGACGAACTTTATATCTCGAAAGAGCCATCAAAATTCTTTTTGTGACGGAAAACCCAGATAGACCTAATAATGTTCACAGTAGATGGACGGGGCACTAATTCCCACGTCTTATTTTCAATAAGAGCATTAATTTCGTCTAACATGGTAGCTTTCCAATTCGGGTCTGATAAGGCTGCTTTGAGATTTTTTTGGTATGGGTGATGGTTGAATCGAATATAGTAAGTTAAACTGACGTTTGGGCTGAAAAATCCCGTGCATGGCACGGGTTCCAATGGTTTGAGGCTGTACTATCATCAGTTAGGTGGTAGGGATCTCAGGGGGTGTAGTAGAGTCCAAGTTTGAAGGTGTAAGGGGGTGATTTACCGAGTGGTTATTGGGCCGGGGTAATGGGCTGGCTCGATTTATCGGTGAGGGAGCAGTGGGTTCCCCCACATGGGCTTGGTTGTTACGGGATGTCGGGTCAACTGGTGGTTGATTATTGAGATGGTGGTGTAAAATGAGATGTATTCCGTTGTCCAAAAAATCATATGAAGGTGAGGATGCAATATGAGACTTAGCAAACAGGAATTTAGATTCATCAAAAACTACGTGACGAGAGATAATAACTTTCCCGTCGCCATATCAAAACATTTATATCCCCTATGATTTAATGGATATCCCAAAACACGCAAGGAATCGACCTAGCCTGCAACTTGTGAATGGAAGTAGAAGGAAACAAAGGATAACACAAACACCCGCAAATGTGTAAAAGATGGAAAACGGATGATACAAAATTTGTGTAGGGGACACATTGGAGAGTAGTTTACTAGGAAGAATATTTAAAAGATAGGTTGTCATTTGAAGTGCATGTTGCCTAAAATTCGGTGGTATGGAAGAGTGCACAAGGATGATGCTAATCATATTATTAATTGTTTGAATTTTTCTTTTGACTTTTCCATTTTGTGGTGATGTATGTGGACACGAAATACGCAAAGACATCCCATTTTGGTGATAAAAATCTTTAAAATGGGTATTTATGAATCCCCCCCCCCCCATTGTCACACTGAAAACATTTAATGGATTTGCCAAATTGAGTTTTGATAAAAATACTAAATTGTTTTAAAATGGTATATGTTTGTGATTTAGGTCCTAAGGTAAAAGTCCACAAAAAAAATTGAATAATCATCTAGAATTAGCAGATAGTACTTATGACCTGCAGAACTCAAAACAGGTGATGTCCACAAATCACAATACAAATTATCAAACGACATAAAAGTATGAGAAGTAGAGGACGCAAAAGGGAGCTTAACATGTTTACCAATCACACAAGATTGGCAACCAAAAGAGTCCAAAGTTCGTTTACAAGCAAATACATTATTCTTCCTAAGAGAATTAAAAACTGGTGCTCCTGGGTGACCCAACCGATTGTGCCAGACAATAGGAGAAATGTCAGCAAAGGTGGATGGTTTGGTTATGTGGTTGTTGGAAACAGAAGTGATGGGATACAGGTCCCCCGTGCTATTACATCTCATGAGTGACATCCCCATATGAAAATCCTTCATAGAAAAGCCAAATGGATCAAAATTCACAGAAACATTGTTGTCAATTGTAAACGTCTAACATATATCAAGTTCTTAATTAATTTTAGTGCATGTAGGACATTTTTCAAGGATAATAGAGGATGTAGAGAGGGTAGTGTTACCTGACCAATACCATGAATTGGAATTTCCTGACCACTACCGACAACACTATATTTATTATTACTCATATTGAAATAAGACGAGAGATTACCTTGAGATGCCGTCATGTGTGACGTAGCCCCTGTGTCCATATACCATGACTCGTCTGGAACATTTAGATTCATAGCTTGTTCGATGTCAGTGGGCGCATAGCCTACCGACGATGGTACTTGAGCCGCAAACGCATATTGGGGATGAGACCCTAGAATTCTGGGTTGGCGAGGTGAAGGGGGAGACCTGGCCCACGAAGAAGTAGGGTACGGACATGGCGGGGAAGCCCACTGTGGTGCCCAAGCCCACGGTAGGTACTGTCCCCACTGATTACCGCCGCTGGTGCCTAGACGCCACTGCCCGTTGTCACCGACGGGTTGGCCACCGCCACGGCCTCGTCCCTTTCCACCATTATTTTTTCTTTGTTATTGTTACGGTTTGAACCCCATTTATGGCCATTATTTTAACGGTTATTATTGCCCCCCGAACCAGAATTTTGGGGCTCCGAATCCATGGAAAATGAGTTGGTGGAGACGAGAGCGGTGCCAGCGATGGATGCTCCAGAAGATGCTTGTTTTGCCTTCCTTGTTTCCTCGAGAATTAACCTCGAACGAGCCTCATAGAAAGGAGGCAATGGATTACTTTGTTGAATGAACGTAAAAACCCCATCATATTGTTCATTCAATCCGACAATCAACTGAAGGACTAACTATTGATTTGTCACGGGCGAACCAACGTTGGACAATTGGTCCGCAAGCATCTTTAATTCTTGACAATAGGCTGAGATGTTGGAAAAGTCATCCAATTTTATATTCGTAAATTGGTGTTCAAGATAAACGACCCTAGAAATTTTGTTATTTTGAAAAATATTTTGCAACCGTTCCCATGCCTGTTGAGCCGTAGAATTAGGTCCCAAGATGGTATGGAGCAGATCATTTTAAATTGTGCCATAAATCCATTGAAGGACTATAGCATCTAATCGAGACCATAATTTCTTGTCCACCGTAATGGTATCCGCCGGTGATTCGGACGGAAGGATATGGTCAATCACCTCATAAGCATGTCAATGAATTTTGAATAGTTCTGCCCATGAGGTATACTGCCCTTTCTCCATTTCAAGAGTTATGGAGATAAAGTTCTTGACGTTATTAACGGCAAGAGCAGGATGAAATGTTTGTTTTTCGGTCATAGATTCCACTTAGAATCAAAGGAAGAGGAGAATCAAGTGGTATTTTGATGGAAGTGGATGAAAGAAAGCTCAACTTTGGGAAGTGTAGCTGAGGAGGGGGGTAGGGTTTGTAGTAATCGGCTAGGGTTTAGTTGAGTGTTTAGGTTTTGAGGAAGTATTTAGGGTTAGGGTTTAGGAGTACTAAACCTAGTAGTTGACCGAAAATCAATAGAATAAAGAGTAGGAGAAATTGGCTAAGGAAGAAAAGAGAGGAGTTTAGGGCAAATGATCTTTGGCTATTGATACCATGTAGGAGAATTAATCCCTTGAGTATTTCATTCCAATGATAGCAAATATATACAATATTACAATGTAATACTAATCTAAGTTTACCTAAAATATAAGATGTTAATCTATCTAATTGATTTACAATGATAATTACAAGATTACATCTTAATTAGTAGTGATTGAAAATAATTATGGGATTGTCCCATAATTATTCTTACAGTATATCATAAAGGACAAATTAATCGAATCATAAATTTGAACATCAATGATAAATACATTGGAAGAGTTATCACATGTCTATTAAAACAAGAGAGATAAACGTAATATTATAAATCACAATAGAGATTAGTATTATGAAACAAAACCTTAGGGGAGATATCTCTAATTATCTGGATGTGTTAAAAGACAAACAAACATTTGTTGAAGAAAAAAAAGTGTTGTAGAACTAAATGTGGGAAACAATTTATGCCACTGACTTAAACAAGCATTTAATTACTGCAACATGCATATTAGTTCTATCAAATAGCCAAAACTGTAATATCGATGGAGCTTCGAGAGGTAATCCAGGTCCAAGCTGATCAGTATTTGTTACTATTAATTAGAGCTAATCAAGGAGATATAGACGTTCATGCTGAAGCAAAATACTTCTTAAAGAGAAACAAATATAATGGCTTAAGCTACTGTGATGTACTCATGGCTCTTCCATTTTGTGTTGAAGACAGGTCAGTTACAAACTTTATTAGAATTAATGGAAGATATTTGCAATAGTGCAACAGATTCTTCACCTTCTTGACACTTTGTAAGTCTCACCACAAGGTTGATCCTTTATCTGTTTATATGTTCCATGAGACTATATAAACGGTCATGTTTAAATCTCATTTTTCCATTAGAGAATTCTTTCCAGAGTGTTGATAGTTTTAGCCTCGATAAGTCTGTGAAAATTGTCACGATCCAAATCTAGTATTAAAACTGTGATCGGCACCTAATGAGCTTCTACTCATATCAGGTGAACGACTATGCTGAATAGTAACTACTATAAAGGAAAGGACTGAGGCGTCGCTATCCAAATATTTCATTTGATTGTGAACCATGTTATTAACTATTGCTTTTTTCATTCATCATTACCATCAACTATCAAGAGACCAAAAGGAATAGCAATAAAATTTTGAAAAAAAAATACTATGTTAGTAACTTATATTTCTATGAAAACTGTTTTGGTTTCTAGTTCACAAGTTTAGTAAAGAGAAAATACATAGTTACCTGAAGACTTCTCATTTTATTCCTTTTCTCTGTGCTCAACAAACAGTTAAAGGGTGCAAATGTTTATGGCAACTGACATTATTTGAAGTAGTGAACTACAATTCTTTCTACAACTAAAGAAAATGCTGGAAAAGAAAGAATAAGTTACACAATAAATAGAGAAGACAAAGATTCATAAACCACTCATCCACCGGCAGCCAAAAAATCCACCATAGTTTTATAATGAAGAATAAGGGAGAAATAAAAAGAAATGAAAAGCTAAAGGAAAAAGGTAAAATAAAAGAGAAACAGGTAGGAAAGTAATTTTTAATATGATACAAGTTCAGGTAACTATGTATTTTCTCTTTAGTAAATGGGCTCATGGAAGCTGTGGAAAAATTAACAATGCAATACATACCATGACGTCGAAAGCAGGGTTCGAGAACCTGCGCAGCGAAGCCCAATAGATTTCAAGTCTGTCTCCTTAAACACTCGGACATATCGACAATTGCTTTCACTGGGGATCGGAGATCAAATTGTAACTTAAAAAAGAAATTAATAGAGCTGATGTCTTTCTTATATATGCTCATGTATATGTGTAATTCACCTCTCCAAATCAAAGCTGAAAAAAGTACTCAAAATTTACTAAATTCAGACGACTTTGTTTGTGTTAGCTTTCTATATTTACTTTTGCCTTCAACAATCCTTAGAAGTCAAAATCTGAAGGTTTGGTATACGTTTATGCTTCTTCTAGTTATAACAATATGTTGGATTGTTACCCATGTTAACAGGACGTGGTTTAGGGCTGCTGCTCAGCGTCACCACCAGACCAGAAAAAGGAAAGGAAACAATAGGAGGCCATTGACCCTGGTTTTCTTGCCATTTAATATAACGTAAGTGTAGAATTGTATTAATCTCCCTTTGGAAGCCTTTTTCATGAATATAATATATATATAAGTGTACAATGTGGAATCCCTATACAACAGGGATCTTAGTTATACCACAATTACATAACCCTAAATATGGTAAATACAATAGTGGTACACACGTGCTAATACACCCCCTGAGTCGGAGTGACAGGAGGCCGGATGCTAAGACTGGATCTGAAGTAAATGAATAACTGTCTAGGAAGGCCCTTGGTGAATATATCCGCATACTGATATAAAGAAGGCACGTGCAATAGCCTGACATGACCAAGAGCAACCTTCTCACGAACAAAGTAGATGTCCATCTCAATGTGCTTGGTTCGCTGATGTTGAACCGGATTATGAGACAGATATATGGTGGATATATTATCACAATAAACCAAAGAAGCCTTACGTAATGGACACTGAAGCTCCAAAAGAAGGTTTCGGAGCCAACAGATCTCAGCAACAACATTAGCAACGCCTATGTATTCTGCTCCTACACTCGAATGAGATAATGTGGGTTGCCTCTTGGCGGACCAAGAAATAATATTATCTCCTAAGAACACACAGTAGCATGAGGTGGAGTGTCGCGTGTCCGGACAACCTGCATAATCAACATTCGTGTATGACAACAACCTGTTCGGTGCGGAGTGGTATAGATGCAAACCACAATCAAGTGTGCCCTTAACATATCGAATGATACGTTTGAGGGAAGTAAAGTGAGGCTCCCTGGGGGCATGCATAAATAAGCATACATGCTGAACAACATAAGCAATATCAAGCCTGGTGAAAGTGAGATACTGTAGTGCACCTGCAAGACTCGTGTAAAGCGTGGGATCTGACACTGGATCACCATCCAAAGCACTAAGCTTTGATCTAGAGCCAACTAGAGTAGCCATGATCTTGCAATTCACCATTTTAGCCGTGTATACAATCTCTTCTACATACTTACGCTGACACAGAAACATAGTATCTGCAGATCTAGTTACAGAAGTCCCCAAAAAATAGCTCAACTTTTCCAAGTCAGTCATAGCAAATTCTATTTTGAGCAGCATAATGATCTCATTATTCAACAAATCAGAGGAGACAGTGAGCACAATATAATCAACATACAATAATAAATATGCAATGCTACTACCTCTAAGAAAAATAAATAGAGAATTATCACATTTGCTGCACACAAACCCAATCTGCATGATATAATGGGCAAAACGTTCATACCATAGAGTGACTTACGGAGACGACGTACATACTGAGGGGCTGCTGGATGGACAAAACCAGACGGTTGATGCATATAAACCGTTTCTTTCAAATCCCCATGTAGAAACACATTTTTCACATCAAGATGATGAATAGGCCAGTTCTTACCCATAGCAATACTCAGAACTGCACGAATGGTGGCCGGTTTGACAACCGGACTGAAAGTCTCACCACAATCTATACCCTCCTGTTGATTAGTGCCATTAGCCACAAGTCTTGCCTTGTACCTCTTTAGGTCACCACTGTCTCTGTATTTGTGGCGAAAAAGCCACATGCAACGGATCACATTCACCCTCTCCGGTCTAGGAACCAAATCCCAAGTATGTTGTTTTGTTAAAGTATTAAATTCCTCACGCATGGTGTAACATCCCGTACTTTCGGGTTACGGTTTAAATCGCTGAGCATTTATAAAGTTGCTAGGCATGTGTAAATAGGTCCGAGCATTGGGAAAAATTTATGTTATATTTACGAATGCTAATAAAGAGATTAGTATATAAAAAGATTAGACCCAGAATGATTTTGGACGTAACAAGTATGACGACAGGGATCGAGAATAAATTTGGTGGGCATATAAAGAGGTTATGGACTAATGTCATAAATACAAGAATTATGACATGGAGTATAAGAAGATTTTATAAATCCTTAAGATTTAAGTGAATTGGGATCACAAAATTAATTATGTGCGTAATTGAGGGTATGATGAATTAATGGAAGACATGGACAATTAATTGGGATTATTGGATAAACTTTTAGGAGACATGTTCACGTGATACTTCTTGGGGGCTGTCCACATGGATGGAAATTGTTCACTTATGCTAGTGACTAAGTAAACAATGGAACATCTAAATAGGACAACACATTATCACTTCACCCATTTTTTTTGCTGCTTGACCGACTCCTTTGGTTTAAAGCCTATACGGCATCACTTCCACATATATTCTTTACATAAGGACTTAAGGACATCATGAGATTACATCTTAGGAAGCTAGCTAGTTAACCACTCTATAGCAATTACATTGTAACCACATTCGTTTCGTTGGTTTGTATTATTTGAGTTAGAATTCAAATAAATTCTATCATGAAGGATGGATAGTTAAAGTCCACTATACTTAGCTTGGTGTCATCCCCTCAGTAGTAGCTACCAAGGTTATATTTTTATAGCCTTCAAGGCATAAATCTTTGAAAAAGGCGTTACACCCTAATCAGAAGGTTGTCGTAAGCTCAGATTCAAAGGTATGTTAAGGCAAATTATTTCTTTCTTTTGCCATGTTTCATGTAACAAAATATAACTGTGATATTACTCCATAATTTATTCTACTCCTGGTAGTTAAGAATATTCGTGTTATTGATTCCTATGCTGAAAGCATGTCTAAATATATTTCTAAGTCCTTATTGAGGCATACGGAAGATGTGTTGTTATTCACAGTGTTAGCCAAAGGTGCAACGATAATATGTCACTCGGGGTATTTTATGATCATCCATGCATTTTTACTTGCATTGCATTCATATATTACCCCGGACCACTAGTGCTATGCACACTACTATATGGTAAATATTATATATGTAGGGGATATTGGGAAAGGGAAAGGCGTTATATACGCACACCACCTGCAGCTGGTACAGACTATCACAAAAGAGCCCGAAGAGGCCAATATGGTATGATGGTGTGATCATGTGATGTGATTCCTGCATGGCTTATTGGGATGGGTTGCACAATCCGCAACACTAACATATATTGGGACGGGTTGCATGATCCGCAACACTGAAATATATATATATATATATATATGTATATATATACCACACTTGCACCATGCATACGTTAATTAACCATTACATGGTATGATGCCCACAGAGGCTGTCATGATAAGGAAATTGCCCGATGAGGCCAATAAATATGGACACTGCATTGTACATAACATGTAGGCAAGTGTACTAGGGCCCTCAAAGGCAGTTCCTGTTGATTAGTTGTTTTTGTTTCAGTTATCAGTATATTCCTGTTATGTTGTTATTTAGGATTAACATACACAGTACATCAGTCGTACTGACGTCCCTTTTGTCGAGAGACGCTGTATTTCATACCCGCAGGTTCGCATAGGCAAGGCGACGTCCCACGTAAATAGATTGCAGTTTTCAGCGACTTTTGAAAGCACTCCTTTCTTTCTGGGTGTCATTCTAATTTTGGTATAATACAGTTTTGCGTGTCTATATGGGTATGGCGGAGCCTTGTTCGACCTTTTCTATTGCTACTCTTAGAGGCTTGTAGACAGATGTCCTGTGAGTAGTAGACTTGTACGGCCTTGTCGGCCTTGGTACATGTATATATATAAGTTGGTTACCTGGTGGTTCATAAATTTCTTTCGGCTTAGTCAGTAATTAATTATGATTAGATATTCATGGTAAGAATGGAGGTACTCGGCGGGTGGGATCCGGGTATCCATCGCGGCCCTCCGATTTGGGTCGTGACAAACTTGGTATCAAAGCATGTGTGTCCTAGGGAGTCTACAAGTCGTGTCTAGTAGAGTCTTGTTTATGGGTATGTTGTGCACCATACTTATAAACAGGAGGCTATCTGACATTTTAGGGATGGTTTCTATTCTTTCATCTCATAAATCGTGCTATAGAACTGAATTATAAGTATTTCATTCCTAATCCATTTCGTGCTTTTGATTCCAGCGATGCCTACCGCAAGGAGGAAGTCTAAGAGTATGATGTAGTTGAATACAGCTGCGGGCGAAGGTACCAGCTGATTGCCACCCATTAGCGAGGGCCATAGTGAGACCCTCGGTACGACTCCTTCGTATGATTCTCCCGGTACATCACCATCAGAGGAGATTAGTGGAGCTGCAGCACCTTTAGTTCCTCCACATGATACTCCATATGTGGATCTTGATATGCGGAGTGTGGTTCAGTTATTGACACGATTGGTGGCCGCTCAAGCCCAGCGTCAGGTTCCCAGTCCTTCTGATAGAGCTGCTAGCGTAAGAGCTCGGGATTTCATCAATCTAGACCCTCCAGTATTCACAGGAACAGACTTGAACGCGGACCCACAAAATTTTCTGCATCAGGTACAGTTCACTTTGCGGGTGATGGATGCTATCGATATCGAGTCGGTAAAGTTTGCTTCTTATAGACTGCGGGATGTCGTAGTAACATGGTTTGATACATGGGAGCAATCTAGGGGACCTTGTTCCCCACCAGCAGGGTGGAGAGAATTTTCAGAGGCATTCCTACAACACTTTCTACTAGTTAAGCTTCGATAGGCCAGATAGGACAGGTTCCTACGTCTTGAACAGGGCAGTATGAGCATTCGAGAATATAGCTTGCAGTTTAATTCCTTGGCTCGATATGCTCCTACATTTATAACTAAAATGAGTGACCGGGTACACAGGTTCGTTACTGACTTGGGGCCACACTTGGTCAACGAGTGTACTACGACTTCTTTGAATCCGGATATGGATATTGCTCACATCCAGGCTTCACAAAACCTGGAGGATCGCAAGAGGCAACAACGAATTGATCAAGAGCATGATAGGGGCCAGCATAAAAGGGCTCGGTCTGTAAGTGGCGTGAGGGACTTTAGAGACAGGCCCAGGCTACAGCCTTACATGCAACCATCTTACCCAGCAGCCGGTGCATCATTGCCATTTTTAGGATCAAGGGCTGATCATTATACTCAAACGGGACCAGGCCAGAGTTCGCGAGCACTAGGATCTTATTATAGAGGGAATTCTATACAGATGAGACCGCCATTGGCTCGATGTGGGCAGTGTGGTGGAACCCATACAGGGTCGTGCCAATAAGAGAGAAGATTATGTTATTCCTGTGGGGAGCGTGGTCATATAGCACCAGATTTTCTGACAAAAAATAAAGGTGGTAGAGCTCAGCCGGTCGGATCTGCAGCAGCTTCTTCCCAATTAGTACGCCCATTAGGACTGAGTCAGCAGGCGTTATCTGACCGAGGCAGAGGAAGGGTCCAGAACCGTACTTATGCACTGATGGGGCGGCAAGATCAGGAATCCTCACCTGATGTCATTACAAGTACGCTATCGGTCCTTTCACGTAATGTGTATGCGTTGTTAGATCCAGGCTCAAATTTATCATATATTACTCCTTTCGTTGCCTGTAAATTTGGTATGGATCCTAAGTTGATAAGGGATCCATTTGTGGTATCTACACCGGTTGGTGAATCGGTAATCGCTAGACGGGTCTATCAAAATTTTGCAGTATTAGCTTGTAGTCATCAGACCCTAGCCGATTTCGTGGAATTAGAAATGGTTGACTTCGATGTTATTATGGGCATGGATTGGTTAGCGTCATGCTACGCTAATGTTGACTGCCGAACAAAGATTGTTAGATTCCAATTTCCAAGCGAGCCAGTCCTTGAATGGAAAGGTAATACAGCGACACCAAAAGGTAGGTTTATTTCATACCTTAAGGCAAGAAAGATGATCTCCAAGGGGTGTATATACCATCTTATTCGGGCAAGAGATGTCGATATTGAACCACCTAATTCTCAATCAATTTTGGTGGTCAATGAATTTCTTAATATATTCCCAGACGAACTTTCAGGCCTTCCTCCTGAAAGGGAAATTGAGTTCGGTATAGATGTGTTGACATACACTCAACTGATATCTATTCCTCCTTATAGGATGGCTCCAGCTGAATTGAAAGAATTGAAGGAACAATTAAATAATTTGCTCGAGAAAGGTTTTATTAGGCCTAACATATCTCTTTGGGGTGCGCCGGTATTGTTCGTACGAAAGAAATATGGCTCATTACAGATGTGTATCGATTATCGACAGCTGAATGAAGTCACTATCAAGAACAAGTACCCTCTTCCCTGAATTGACGATTTGTTTGACCAGTTACAAGGGGCGAGATGTTTCTCAAAAATTGACCTAAGGTCGGGGTACCATCAACTAAAGGTTAAGGAGAAGGATATTCTGAAGATGACCTTTAGGACAAGGTATGGGCACTTCGAGTTCCTAGTAATGTCATTTGTACTTACAAATGCACCAACAACATTTATGGATCTAATGAATATCGTGTTCCACCCATTCTTGGACGTATTTGTGATAATATTTATAGATGATATTCTGGTTTTCTCTCACTCGAAAACAGAGCAAGTGGATCACTTGCGGATAATACTACAAACGCTCCGGGACCATAAGTTGTATGTAAAACTATCCAAATGTGAGTTTTGGCTGAAGTCAGTGGCTTTTCTTGGTCATATAGTGTCAGACGAGGGTATAAGAGTTGACACTCAGAAGATTGAAGCGGTGAAGAATTGGCCGAGGCCTATGACTCCAACAGAGGTTCTCATATTTTTGGGCTTAGCCGGCTATTATAGAAGGTTTGTAAAAGGATTCTACCATATCAGCACCACTAACGAAGTTAACACAAAAGGCTATAAAATTCCAATGGTCCGATGCTTGTGAACGGAGTTTCCAGTAGTTAAAAGATAGATTAAAGTCAGCAACAGTCCTTATTCTCCCAGAGGGTTCAGAAGGTTATGTTGTGTATTATGATGCCTCCGGAGCAGGTTTAGGACGTGTGCTAATGCAGCATGGTAAAATGATTGCCTATGCTTCAAGGCAATTGAGGAAACATGAGAAGAACTACCCGACACATGATTTAGAGTTGGCCACGGTAATCTATGCACTGAAGATTTGGAGGCACTATTTATGTGGTGTTCATGTGTACATTTTTACGGATCACAAGAGTCTACAATACATATTCAAACAAAAAGAGCTGAATTTGAGGCAAAGAAGATGGCTTGAATTATTGAATGATTATGATGTGGACATCTTATATCACCCTGAGAAAGCCAATATTATAGCAGATACGCTCAGTCGTAAGTCAATAGTCAGTTCGATGCCGATGCAAGTAAAAAAGAAGGAGTTGGTGAGAGAGCTTCATCAGTTAGCTAGTTTGGGAGTCCGACTAGTGGATTCGGAGGATGGTGGGTTTGCGGTCCAGGATGTGTCAAAATCATCCCTTATATCAGAAATTAAGGAACGTCAATGGGAAGACCCTAATTTGAAGAAGATAAGAGAGAGCATTCAACAGAAGAAGACCACGACCTTTGAGATTGACGAACAGGGAACTCTTAGGCACCAGGGTCGTCTATGTGTTCCAAATATAGCAGGATTATGGGATAGGATTATGACGGAGATTCATTGTTCGTGGTACTCTATTCATCTAGGATCAACTAAAATGTATCATGATCTCAAGAGTATTTATTGGTGGAATGGCATGAAGAAGAGTGTGGCAGGGTTTGTAGCTTAGTGCCCCAATTGTCAGTAGGTAAAAATAGAACACCAAAAGCCTGGTGGCTTGACTCAAAATATCGAGATTCCAATATGGAAATGGGAAATGATTAATATGGACTTCGTTACGGGATTACCTCATTTCTATTGGATATTTGATTCTATCTGGGTAATTATTGATAAACTGACCAAATCAGCTAATTTCTTGCCGGTGAAAACTACTTACACCGCTGAAGATTACGCGAAGTTATATATTAAGGAGATCGTTTAACTTCATGGTCTGCCTATCTCTATTATATCTGACCAAGGTATTCAGTTCACAACTAACTTTTGGAAATCATTTCAGAAAGGGTTAGGCACCAGAGTTAATTTGAGTACGGCTTTGCATCCCCAGACAGACGGTCAAGATGAGCGAACGATTTAGACGCTCGAGGACATGTTACGAGCTTCTGTGTTAGACTTTAAGGGAATTTGGGATGATCACTTACCCCTTATTGAGTTTGCGTACAATAACAACTATCACGCCAGTATTAAAATGGCTCCATATGAGGCCTTGTACGGACGAAAATGTAGATCTCCTATTGGATGGTTCGAGGTAGGCGAATCAGAGTTATTTGGACCTGAATTGGTACACCAAGCCATAGAAAAGGTAAAGCTTATCAAAGAACGGTTGTTGACAGCTTATAGTCGTCAAAAGTCATACGTAAATGTGCGACGACGAGACTTAGAGTTTCAGGTAGACGACTGAGTATTTTTGAAGATTTCACCGATGAAGGGTGTAATGAGAATCGAGAAGAAGGGAAATCTTATTCCAAGGTATATTAGGCCATACCGCATAATTCGACGAATTAGCTAAGTAGCATATGAGTTGGACTTACCCTCGGAGTTGGAGTGTGTTCATCCAGTCTTCCATATTTCCATGTTGAGAGCCTATATTGGAGATCCTTCTCGGATTGTACCAATTGAGGATGTGCAGATTGCAGAGGATTTGTCATTTGAAGAAATTCATGCTGCTATCATAGATCGACAAGTTCGCAAACTGAGGACTAAGGAAATAGCTTCGGTAAAAGTTTTGTGTTGAAATAGGAACGTGGAAGAAATGACATGGGAAGCGGAAGAGGAAATGACGCGCAAATATCCACACCTATTTCAGACTGATGTCGAGATTTCAAGAGAAACCTAAGGTAAATTCTAATTCCTGTCATGATGTTTAACGATTGTGTATTCGGGTTACATAACGGCGATTATATATGTTACCCCAACATTCGAGGACGAATGTTTGTAAGGGGGGAAATATGTAACATCCCGTACTTTCGGATTACGGTTTAAATCGCTGAGCATTTATAAAGTTGCTAGGCATGTGTAAATAGGTCCGAGCGTTAGGAAAAATTTATATTATATTTACGTATGCTAATAAAGAGATTAGTATATAAAAATATTAGACTCCGAATTTTGGACGTAACAAGTATGACGACGGGGATCGAAAATAAATTTGGTGGGCACATAAAGAGGTTATGGACTAATGTCATAAATACAAGAATTATGACATGGAGTATAAGAAGATTTTATAAATCCTTAAGATTTAAGTGAATTGGGATCACAAAATTAATTATGTGTGTAATTGAGGGTATGATGAATTAATGGAAGACATGGACAATTAATTGGGATTATTGGATAAACTTTTAGAAGACATGTTCACGTGATACTTCTTGGGGGCTGTCCACATGGATGGAAATTGTTCACTTATGCTAGTGACTAAGTAAACAGTAGAACATCTAAATAGGACAACACATCATCACTTCACCCATTTTTTTGTTGCTTGACCGACTCCTTTGGTTTAAAGCCTATACGACATCACTTCCACATATATTCTTTACATAAGGACTTAAGGACATCATGAGATTACATCTTAGGAAGCTAGCTAGTTAACCACTCTATAGCAATTACATTGTAACCACATTCGTTTCGTTGGTTTGTATTATTTGAGTTAGAATTCAAATAAATTATATCATAAAGGATGGATAGTTAAGGTCCACTATACTTATCTTGGTGTCATCCCCTCAGTAGTAGCTACCAAGGTTATATTTTTATAGCCTTCAAGACATAAATCTTTGAAAGAAGTGTTACAACCTAATCAGAAGGTTGTCGTAAGCTCAGATTCAAAGGTATGTTAAGGCAAATTATTTCTTTCTTTTGGCATGTTCCATGTAACAAAATATAACAGTGATATTACTCCATAATTTATTCCACTCCTGGTAGTTAAGAATATTCATATTATTGATTCCTATGCAGAAAACATGACTAAATATATTTCTAAGTCCTTATTGAGGCATACGGAAGATGTGTTGTTATTCACAGTGTTAGCCAAAGGTGCAAGAGTATTATGTCACTCGGGGTATTTTATGATCATCCATGCATTTTTACTTGCATTTCATTCATATATTACCCTGGACCACTGGTGCTATACACACTACTATATGGTAAATATTATATATGTAGGGGATATAGGGAAAGGGAAAGGCGTTATATACGCACACCACCTGCAGCAAATACAGACTATCACAAAAGAGCCCAAAGAGGCCAATATGATGTGATGATGTGATGTAATGCTTGCATGGCATATTGGGACGGGTTGCACGATCCATAACACTAACATATATTGGGACAGGTTGCACTATCTGCAACACTGACATATATATATATATATATACTGCACTTGCACCATGCATACGTTAATTAACCATTACATGGTATGATGCCTATAAAGGCTGTCATGGTAAAGAAATTTCCCGACGAGGCCAATAGATATGGACGTTGCATTGTACATAACATGTAGGCAAGTCTATTAGGGCCCTCAGAGGCAGTTCCTGTTGGTCAGTTGTTTTTGTTTCAGTTATCAGTATATTACTGTTATGCTGTTATTTATGCTTGACATACTCAGTACATCAGTCGTACCGACGTCCCTTTTGTCTGGGGATGCTGTGTTTCATGCCCGCATGTTCGCATAGGCAAAGCAATGGCCCACGTGAATAAATTGCAGTTTTCAGCAGATTTTGGAAGCACTCCTCTCTTTTCGGGGTGTCGGTTTGATTTTGGTATGATACAATTTTGCGTGTCTATATGGGTATGGCGGGGCCTTGTCCCGACCTTTGATGTTTCTACTCTTAGAGGCTTGTAGACAGATGTCCTGTGAGTAGTAGACTTGTACGGCCTTGTCGGCCTTGGTACATGTATATATATAAGTTGGTTACCTGGTGGTTCATAAATTTCTTTCGGCTTAGTCCGTAATTAATTATGATTAGATGTTCATGGTAAGAATGGCGGTACCCGGCGGGTGGGATCCGGGTATTCGTCGCGGCCCTCTGGTTTGGGTCGTGACACATGGCCTCATTCCAATTCGGGTCTAGTTTGGCTAATTTTAGGTTTTTGGGTATTAGAGATATGGTTTGTGTGGTTAGATTGAATTGGACTATGAGTTTGAAAATCCCGTGTTGAGGACAGGTTTCCATATGGTGCGTGAGGGCAGGGGTAGGTTGGGGAATATGGTGGGGGCTGGTTTCGGGTTATTGTAGGCAGATTCGGGTATTGGGTTGGTGGTAGTTGGGAACGATGACGGGTATGGGTAGGTCGACGATCTGGGCAAAGAGGATGGGTGTGGTGTCGACGATCTCTGGGCTGTTGATGGTGTTGGGTTGGTAGGGGTTGAGTTACCTATGCGATTGGGTAATGTTGCGGGGGAGTTTCGGATGACTGAAATTGCGGCGTTTGACGGTTACGACACTTTGGTCATTGATGGCGGGTGCCGGTGGATAGGGTTTGCAGTGTCGGAATTGGAAAGAGATGCAAAGAGCCGAATGCCGGTGATGGGGGGCATTCGGCAGCGAACTGGCTGGATCCGTCTGACTGCCCGAGAAGGCAGTGGTGATTGGCGGAGACGGGGATGAGTTAGTGGCGGTGCAGCAGAGATTAGTAAGGATGACCAGGGAGATGTTTGACTCATCTAGACCGTCGGTGGTGGGTGCTTGTGCGCCTGCCACCGCCGGAATAGTGGCAGTCTGATGGAATGCTTGTTGGACAAGCGGTGATGGGTCCGAATCTTCGAGGAATTGGTAATCAGTGACTCAATTTTTTTTAATATTGTCGAACGGGAAAACATACTCAACAAAAGTGACATGGCGAGAAATTATAATTTTGTCGGTGGAGAGCTCATAGCACATGTATCCCCTACGGTTTAATGGAAAACCTACGAAGATGCACAGAGTTGATCTGGGTGCCAATTTATGGGGGGCCGTGGATGTCCGATTAGGGTAACATATACAATCGAAAATTCTAAGATAGTCATAGGTAGGGATCCGATGGTAGAAAATTTTGGTGGGTGTCCTATTTTGAATCGCACGGGTAAGTACAATATTGAGAATACGTTCTATCATTTTTAGTGCATATACCCAAAAAGTAGGAGGGAGAGACGCATGAAAAAGGAGGGTATGAATCATATTATTAATGGTTCGGAGAATTCTTTCAGCTTTACCATTTTGAGGGGAGGTATATGGGCACGAGAAATGAAGAACCATGTTGTTAGCCATACACAATTTATGAATAAGGAATTATTAAACTGACGACGATTTTCACATTGAAACAATTTTATATCTTTTTCAAATTGCATTTTGACCAGGGTACGAAACTCAACAAATTTGGAGAACACTTGAGATTTGAGTTTGAGTGGGTATACCCAAAGAAAGTGAGAAATCATTCAAAAATATCAGATAATATTTGTGGCCTAAGTTGCTAGTTATGAGAGATGTCCATAAATCAGCATGAACAATGTTAAAGGGACAGAAAGTAGTACTCATAGAAGTCGTAAATGATAGTTTAACGTGTTTCCCTAACTGACACGAGGAGAAACTATGAGAAAGATTCCCTTTGTTGCATTGGATTAAATTTTGATTTCTAAGAGAATAAAAAATGTGAGAACCTGGATGACTAAGTCTACTATGCCACGTAGAGGGAGATATGGTTGTTAAAACAGTGGGAGCAGTGATACTGTCAGCGGATGTGGGTAGCAACGGATATAGGTCCCCCTCACTATTGCATCTCGTAAGGAGTTTTCCGGTACGGAGGTCCATTACGGAAAATCCAAATGGGTCAAAATTAATTGAGACAGAATTATCGGTGGCAAATTTTCTTACATAAATTAGATTTTTGATAATGTTTGGGGCATAAAGGACGTTTTAAATAGAGAAGTGTGGATGCGGTGGTGGGGGTAAGGGTGTGGACAAATCCTTGAATTGGAATGCGATGACCATTACCGACCATAATAGATTGTGGAGTTGGTAACTGGCGCAGTTGAGGAAGATTAACTGAATTGTTGGTGAGATGAGATGTGGCGCCCGTATCCATATACCACACATTATAGGGTCATTGAGGAATCAATAAAGCCATTGATTTGTTCTCAGGTAAAGGACAAATTAATGAACAGGTACAAATTTAAGGAAAAGCAGACAACAAACAGGGTTACTTTTAAATTTGGAGAGGCAGTGAAGCACAGAAACCGAGGAAGGTTTTGTTATCTGCTAACAGAGGGAAGATGCGAGAGGCCACTGTTAAAGAGGCAAGCAATAGTTGGTATATTTCCGGAAAAAAAAGAAAAGGGAGGGACATGTTGTTGCTCAAGTAGAGAAAAAGGAGGCACAGGTTTGTGTTGCCAACTATTGTTGGGAAAAGACAAGATTGTGATGTCTTCCCTGGTGAAGAAATGTCTTAGGAAGAGACAATGTTGCAGGGAAAAGACAATGTTGCAAGGACCAAGCTCCGAGAAACGAAAAGAGGGGGAGGGTTATTGTCTGAAATAGGGTTTAGGCCTCTGATACTATGTAGAATTATATTAATCTCCCTCGAGGAGCCTTTCTCATGAATACAAAATATATATAGGTGTACAATGTGGAATCCCTATACAATAGGGATCCTAGTTATACCATAATTATATAACCCTAAATATGGTAACTACAATAGTGGTACACACGTGCTAATAGTAAGGATTAAAATAAATGAGAAGTGATGTATGTAATTTTCCTTTTTATATTCAAAATTGTAATAATGATAGGGGATCAAGCTGCTAAGCCACACTATGAAAATTTGAGAGGGTGGTGGAGATGAGGGTGAGAAGGAGCATGTCTATTTCGGAGAACCAGTTCAGATTCATATCGGGGCGCTCTACTACAGAAACCAATCATATGGTGAGGAGACTGGTGGAGCAGCATAGGGAGAGGAAGGACTTACATATGGTGTTCATCGACCTAGAAAAGACATACGATAAAATATCAAGGGAGGTTTTACAAAGGTGCTTGGAGGCTAATGACGTACATTAGGGCGATCAAGAACATGTATGATGGAGCCAAGACCAGGGTAAGGACAGTGGAAGGAGACTCATCACTTTCTGGTTGTGATGGGGTTGCACCAGGGGTCATCCCTTAACCCGTTTTTGTTTGCCTTAGTGATGGATGTTTTGACATGGCAAATTCAAGGTAAGGTGTCTTGGTATATGTTACTTGCAGATGACCTAGTTTTGATTGATGAGACTCGTTACGGAATTAACGCTAAGCTGGAGGTTTGGAGACATACCTTAAAATTTAAAGGGTCCAGGTTGAGCAGGACCAAGACAGAATACTTGAAGGAGAGGAAGTAGAAACAGAAATTGGTATCAGAGCCATTAAAAAAGGATACAACTTATAAAGGAATGAAAACTAATCAAGCGTTTATTAACGTTAATTTGTTAAATAAATTATTATGGAAAACGTATGAAGTAAAACGTCTTTTGATAGAATTTAGGAAGGAAAATGAAATCTTATTGGGACTACAAGATGAGGTGCTAGCAGCAAAAAGAAGAAAAGAGATAACGATTGAAAAAGAAATAGAGAATTATTCTAAAAATGAAATCGAAGAGATTACGGTACACATAGAAAGAATTAGAACGACATATAGCAGGATAATAGAAATAAATACCAGAATAAACGAACAAGATGTTATGATATACTATCTAAAAGCAGATATAAGAATGGAGATAGAGCACTATGGATGAAAGAAGATTAATGGAACATCAAAATAAGTTAGAAGAACTCAGAATAATAGCATAAAAACCTCTTACATATAATAGAGATATAAATCAACATATAGTAAGTTGCAGAATAAGTATAGATCTAATAGAAGAAAGAGATCAACGTCTACAACAAAATTCTAATCAGATAGAAGAACTATCTGTAAAGAAAATATTTCAAACAAAATGGTTTGAAAGAAACAAAGAAATAAGATACATAGCACACAAACATGAAAATATAATAGACACAACAAGTGTAAATGAAAGAACGAAAATTAACTTAATAACGGATGAAGTGATAAAAAGATAATTAACAAAATTATCTACTAGAGAAGCCAGAAAATATAGAAACATATACTTCGGAGGAGTAGAATTTACTATAAAAGCATACTTTCAGAAGAACATAGATACACCTATACAAATATACATATTGGATGATAGGATACTAGGAAATTTACAAGATGGTTTAATATCAGTAATAAAAGGAAATTTAATATATCAAAAACTAAAATTTACGGTACAACCAGACTTTAGTTTATCATTAAAAGATGAACACAAAGACTTAGCCTTGACACTATATTACAAACTAGATGGAATAACGATGTCACCAGGAAGTAAAGTAATAAGTATTGAAACGAAAATGATATATGCCCTAACCGGAAACCACCATGTAAAGAAACAACATGAAATGAATATAGTAGTACCAAGAATGTACCAAGAAATATTAGAACAAATAGAACATAAGGAAAACTCCAAAATAACTATACCAGAAGAAATATATATGGATTTTAATACCAGAACCCTTACACCATAAAAAAGACTAATACCAAAAATAGAAGGATCTAGACTCAGTATTACAAGAGAACAAATAAAGTCACAACAGACTAACATTACACAACCTAGAATATTAGATTTAATAAATATAAACACCGGTAGATTAAAGGTTAAGGTAATAATATTTAAAGGCATGATAACAACATATTGCGTATCCGAAATAAACACTGGAGCTATTAAAAGTTTTATACATATAAGTAAGATTAATGAAAATGATTGTGATCTAATAGACCCACAAACTTATAATTACCCTGAAAATGAAAGAGAAATAATAATTACTAAAAGTATTAATTTAAGATTCAAAATACAAGACTTAGAGTATAAAATAAATATAGGAGTAATAGAATATGATAGTTTCAATGAACTACTTTTAGGAAGCGATTTTTTAACAATGATAAATTATAAAATAAACAATAACGGAATAGAAATAAACGATCAAGGAAAGACGAGGTTCATAAATAAGATATGAATATACAAAGGGAAATAATAACGAAAAAACAAAAATTAAAGGAAATAAGGACAGTCTTATCAGGAGAGATATTTTCCCAACTAAAATACTTAAAATACAAAGAAAAAGAAATAGAGAATAAATAATCCTGACTAATAATAACGAAAAGATTAATGCATCATGGGAAGATATAATAGTAAAAGAAAAGATGAAAAGCACGTTGACAATAATGGGTGAAATAAAAGAAAATCAAACACAAATACAACAGATGATAAGAGAAGAAATAACTAACCTATGAAATGTATCTGAAATACCAATGTTTAAAATAATATTAGAAAAGCTTAACATGATAATAGAAGACAGAAACAAAGGTAAACAGGTAGTAGGAGATAATGAATCTAGTACGAGTAAAGAAAATATGATAATTAATACTACCACACAACAACCTGAAATAGTGCCAATCGATGCATGGAGAATAAGTAAAAAACCTATAATGATGGATATCAGTAAGATAAAGCCAAAATTATCATCCCAAGTAGAAAAAACATTGGACAGTCTAGCAATATTAAATAAAAAAGGACAATTTTGATGGAAAATCAAGAACCTAATATACCCGGTGTACTTACGTTTTTAAGAAATAATGGAAAAAAGATAATAGAAAAAGAAAGATACAAATATGAACCTATAAGGACAAAGACATCAAAAGAAGATAAAGATTCAAGAGAAGAAAACATTTACATGAAAAATGCAGAAAAAACAACCTACGAATACCTAAACCTAAAAGTAGACAAACAAGAACTAGAAATATCTGAGTTAAAAACAGAGAATACAAGGTTGAAATTACATAGTAACGAAGAATGGTATAATAAGTACAAAAAATATAAACACAAGTTTAGAGACACGAAAAAAATATTAAAAGAAACAAAAATAGAACTAAAACAAACAAAGGAAGAATTAGATGAAACTAAGGAAGAACTAAAACAAACAAAAGAAGAATTGAAAGGGGTAAAACAAGAACTAGGAGAATTAAAAGAAGAAATGCAAATCCTTAGAGAACAAATGAGAAAATTAAAAGGAAAAAAGAAGGTAAGAAAAAATACAAGTGATGAAAGTACAAGCAGTAATGAAAATACTGATAGCGATTCATATAGTAATGATAAACCAACTAACCAAGAAATCAAGTAGTAGAATTCATAGAGGAAGTAGAAAACGAAGAAAAATCAGAAATAGTAAAAGAAAACAACCAGATAATAGAAGCTCTACAAAAAATGAAAAGAGTAAATGACATCATAGAAGAAGAACCTGAAAGTGATATAGAAGAAGAATATAATAGACCTGTAGAAACGGAAATAGAAACAGATGATATAATAAATGAAGATGCAAATGATTATCCTGAAGAAGAACTAGTAGATCCTAATTTAGAAGTAATTTCAAGAAAACGAACCAGATTACCAAACCACATACCAGTGGGACAACAAGCAGAATTTAAAGAGTTTGTAGGATCAATGGCACAAGGAGTAAATTACAACGGATATTTTTTCGACCTAGATAACGTTTATGATGAACAAGAAATAGGAAGAAGAATAATTGATTGGAACCTTGGAATGTACATAACAATAATGAACTCTACACAAACAG
Source organism: Anisodus tanguticus (assembly GCA_034509755.1). Classification (NCBI taxonomy): domain Eukaryota; kingdom Viridiplantae; phylum Streptophyta; class Magnoliopsida; order Solanales; family Solanaceae; genus Anisodus; species Anisodus tanguticus. Next base: position 23,535,399 of record CM067544.1, on the reverse strand, counting down.
AAAACTTAGAATACATGTATGAATTAATAGCTAGAACGTTAATTGGAAAAGTAGCATACTGGATAGAATCTATAGCATACCAACTAAGAGGAGAATTACTTAGTCATGCAACAAATTGGAAATCTATGCTGATAATATTTGATATTATACTAAAAAGAGAATTCTTAGAAGAAAGATGGTTAGTAGCTAGAGAAAATGTACTTGCAGAAAGAAAAATTGAAATAATAATGAGTTTAAACAATATGAAATGTTGTAAGATTAATAAATTACCAGAATATACAATTAGTTTTAGCAAGTTCTTTTATGAAACAAGATTTTTACCAGAAGAATGTCCGATATATCAACAACTTTATTATGACCACTTACCAACACCTTATAATACCGAGATATCAAAAGAATACACTCAACTAGAACCAAAAGAAAATATATTAGGGGAAAGAATAAGAGTACTAAGGGCATACCTAATGCGAAAATGCGAAGAATTTAGAATGCAACAAAAAATTAAAAAAAGATAAGAAACTTGGATTAAGAGAAATATGTGGATTCACAGAAAGAAGATTAGTATTTGGATGCGATGATAAAAGAAAGGAGAAAAAAATATAAAAAGAGCAATAAAAGATATCAAACAAAGAAATATAGGAAAATAACAATTACAAAAATTATAATAACATACAAAATTATAGCAATAAGCCTTATTACAGACCTTACAGAAAGAAGAGATTTAAAAGATATAAAAATACCCCTGAAACCAGAAGAAAATTTAGATATAAAAGAAAATTTAGAAAAAGCTAAAGAATGCAAATGCTGGAACTGTAATGAAAAAGGACGTTATGCTAATAAATGCCCAAAACTAAAGAAAAAATAGTAAAATACATAAATACAATACAATTTATAATGAGTTTACAACAGATTAAAGAAGACAATGATACATGGTATGAATATGAAGACTTCTACGTCAGCCAAACTGATGAAGAAAGTGAATCCGACTTAGAAAATATTAACTACATTAACCAATAATCAGAAAGTGAAAATACTTCTGAGTAAAATGAATATACTAGAAAAGGAAAAAGTAAAACTACTAGAATAAAGAAATTACTGGATACAATGTGAACAATATGTTCGCTATAAACTTGTTATAACTTCAACTACAAGCGAAACAGGAAACAAATAAGTTATAAAAAACCTTGGAAAAATAATAGAAAGAATAAGCGAAATAAATTGGCAGCTTATTAGAATAAGAAGAAATATACAAATATTAATGAATAATGAAAATTGAAAGAAATAATCCCTTGATTATTTTCATTAATTGAAAGACTAATTATACAATAATTATGGTAAGTGTACAATACTAATTACATTATAATATTACCTAAACTAGGAGACTAAATATTACCTAAATATATACTCTATATACGGTAATGGCTAATCAAAACCGAGATAATATACACAATATACACATGTATATTGTGTATATTTAACACACCCCCGCAGTCATAGCGGACGATCTTCGAACGCTGAGACTGTCCCTAAAATCTTCAAAAATGACCGAGGGAAGACCCTTTGTAAAGATGTCGGCAATTTGATATCTCGACGGGACATGGCATACGCGAACTTGACCACGAGCAACCTTTTCACGGACAAAGTGAATGTCCATTTCAATATGCTTAGTGCATTAGTGCTGAACCGGATTAACAGAAAGGTAGATGACACCAATATTATCTCAATACACCAAGGTTGCCTTCTGAATGGGACAATGAAGTTCTACAAGAAAATTACGTAACCAACATGATTCTGAGACCACATTAGCTACCCCTCGATATTTAGCCTCGGCACTTGTGCGGGATAGAGTGGACTGACGCTTTGTAGACTAGGAGATCAAGTTGTTGCCAAGAAACATACAATAGCCTGACGTCGACCGTCTGGTGTCGGGACAACCACCCCAATCATCATCTGTATACGAGACAAGTGTGGACATCGAGGAAGGATATAAATGCAAACCATAGTCAAGTGTACCTTGCATTTGAGTGCATTCATGTGCTCAATTCTGGGATCATGCATGAACAAACACACCTGTTGGACAGCATATGTAATAACCGGTCTCGTAAAGGTAAGATACCGAAGGGCCCCTGCAAGAATGCGATAGTGAGTCGGATCCTCGTAGGGTACGCCAGCCGCGACACTTAGCTTGGGCTTAGTATCAACTGGAGTAGAAGTGGACTTACAGGATGACATCCCCGCCCTTTCGATGATCTCAGCTGCATACTTTCGTTGAGATACGAACAACCCATCGGAATGTCGAGTGAAAGCAATCCCTAAAAAGTAGCTTAAGGGCCCCAAGTCTTTCATAGCAAACTCAGAGCTGAGCAGTGTCATGATAGACATGCGCAAGGCATTGGAAGAGACTGTCAAAATAATATCATCCACATATAATAGGATATAGGCCACGGATGAACAACGATGGTAGATGAATAATGAATTATCTGATCAGTTGTAAGTGAACACAATAGTCAAAACATAGTCTGCAAACCGCGTATACCAGGCCAGTGGAGACAGCTTAAGCCCATATAAGGACTTCTTCAACAAACAGACATGATGAGGATGGTTGGGATCCCTGAATCCCAACGGCTGATGCATATAGACTGTTTCCTTGAGATCACCATGTAGGAAAGCATTCTTGACATCCAACTGATGAATAAGCCATGCATTCGAAAGAGCCAAGCTAAGCACAGTGCGAATGGTAGCCGGCTTGACCACCGGACTAAACGTCTCACCCCAATCAACACCAACCTGCTGACTAAATATATACTCTATATACGGTAATGGCTAATCAAAACCGAGACAATATACACTTGTATATTGTGTATATTTAACAAAAACACTCGCCAAGAGGTAAGAGAATTAGAACAAGATGAAAACCTCCAACAAAGGTTGAGAGAAATGAGTATTGAACAAAATCCTAATACCTAGATGGTAGCAATCTATATAGAAGCCCATATAGAATACAAGATTAACAAAATGATAAAAAAAAATCTTTATTGATAGCGGGGAAGACTTATGCTTATCAAGAAAGGACGTACTAGAATCACATAGGTGGAAGAGAACCAGATCACATAGAGCAAGAGTATCAGGATTTAACGAACAATCGAAAGAACTGGACGTAGTAGCAGAAAACATGAGAATTATATTAGGAAAAACTATATTTAGATTACCAATAATATATCAATTAGACAACATAAAACAACAAGTATTATTAGGAAACAACTTCCTAGATTACTTTAAGACACGAGCCATAGATAGTAACAGTTTTAGCTTACAAACACCTTGTAATAAATGGATAGTATTAAAAAGAATATTACCAATACACACATTAAGATTATGTACTATAAAAACTGATAGGAATAATAATCTACAACTATTAAAAGAAAAATATCTTAATATACTAAAATAAACTTTGGAGAAAATCCAATTCATTTATGGGAAAAAGAAAAAATATATGCAGAAATCAAACTGATAAAAATGAAAATGACATAATTAGATCCAAACCTATTAGATATAGCCCAACAGATCAAAAAGAATTTGAAACCCAATTAAAATAATTACTAGAATTAAAATTGATACAAGAAAGTAAAAACCCACATAGCAGCCCAGCCTTTTTAGTAAGGAAACATAGTGAACAAAAGAGATGAAAAGCCAGAATGGTAATCGATTATAGAGAACTAAATAAAAAGACAATATTTGATGGATATTTTTTACCATATAAAAGAAACCTTATTAACCGGCAAGGAAATAAAAAATGGTTTAGTAAATTTGATTGTAAAAGTGGATTTTGGCAGATAAAACTAACAAAAGAATCAAAATCTCTAACAACCTTTAGTGTCCCCCAAGGACATTATGAATGAAATGTACTACCCTTTGGATTAAAAAATGCACCACAGATATTCCAAAGAAGAATGAACCAAGTATTTAGAAGGTTAACAGAATTTTGCATAGTATATGTCGACAACATATTAATATTTAGCGATAATCTAGACGATCATATAAAACATCTAGAAAAATTCATATTAACTATAAAACAACACGGAATACGATTATCTGAAAAGAAATTTAAAATATTTAAAAATAGTATTGAATATTTGGGATATATTATAGATAACGAAGGATTACAATTACAAGAACATATAGTAACAAAGATAAAAAAATTTAAAGAAAAACTAGAAAATAAAAAAGAAGTACAACAATTCTTAGGAGTAATAAATTATGCTTCGGACCATATAAAAGATCTACCACTCTTAAGAAAACCATTACAAGAATTGATAAATAAAAACATAACCTTTGAATGGAAACAAGAACATACTAAAGCCATAAAAGATATCAAGGAAAAAGTAAAGACATTGCCAAAACACAGGATACCAACAGAAAAAGATCAACTGGAACTCTTTACTGACGCCAGTGATATAGGATGGGGAGCAGTCCTTATAGCCTATGATAAAGAAGATATAGATAAAGAACAACCACTAATTTGCGGGCATGGAGGAGGAACATGGAAACCAAATGAGAAAAATTATCATATAAATGAGAAAGAGTTATTAGCAGTAAAATTTGGAATAAAAAGATTTTATTATCACTTACTACCAGTAAAATTTGTTGTTAGAACTGACAACACACAGGTAAAAGCCTTTGTTACAAACAAGATAGATCCTCTACCAGAATTGAATAAAAGGAGAAAATGGCAATCATTCTTTTGTTGTTATGACTTTATTGTTAAGAATATATCTGGAACTAAGAATGTTTTAGCTGATTTTCTTAAGAGATATAACGATGTCGAGCAACAGTGATAAGATTGAAGAATACATTACCAACGCCATAAATTCCCTTATACAAACCAATGAAATCCTAATATCCAGATTACAAGAAAACACATATACTATAAACCAACTCAGAGAAGCCATACAAGACTTGATAACAGTAGAAACCTTACAAAATGAATCCCAATCTAGATCACCTATCACTATGCCTAACAACCAGAAAATCCTACTACCAAAACCATGGGACCATTTGTATCAAAACTAGCAACCATACCATCCTCAATACCATCCTCTTCATCAACAGTATCAATGGCCGACAAGCTGAGATACTCACCTGAATACATCGAAGTTTATGAAAAAATTGATAAATTTTATGATTACAAGACTAACCCTCATATTCTACGCAGCGCTAAACTAAGCAAGTATCCCAGATTCTTGTGCAGTGAGCAGGCAAACCCGGAAATAATATCAAAACTATTCACATATGGTTTTATTAACAAACTAATAGTGGATGAAAACATGAGTAACATTTCCAGACTACCGAGCATCATTGTGGAATCCATAAGACTAATGATGGAATTGTTCGGAAAAGGAATATATGGAATACAAATATTTGACGCATCCACAGATCTAACTGGAAAACCAATTATGATATGTCAGATATTTAAAACAGGGAAAACCAGTACTATCAGTGGAGATGATGAAAATTTGAACAAAAAAATCCCTTGCACTTTGGAAAAATTTCAAGAATGGTTAAGTGCAAAAAGAACATTTGGATTACTGACCTTAAAAACAAGAATAGAAGACATGCTGAGAGCAAAAAAAGCATGTATTATTGGAGATACAAAAGGAGGAGAAGTAGAAGACATTATCACCTTATATTATGACAATGACATCATGACACATGACACCGTGAGATTAGCAGATATGCATGACAAAATCATAAACATGAAACACATACATGCCAAAGAAATAGTAGAACAATATCAAAGGACAGTCGGACAAAAGAAAAGACATATAATAAATACCAGACCTACTATTACCACCAATGTAATAAAAAGGAAGGAAGTTCTGATCCTTTTGCATAAGGATCTGAAAAAATTACTACTTTGACAGGGACCATGTAGCTTTGCTACCTGAAGCCCAATTGAATAGGGAGCCTGTAGTTTTTACTACTTGCAGCCCAAAATGAATACTCTGAATAGGGAGCCTGTAGTTTCTACTACTTGCAGCCCAAAATGATTACTTTAAACAGGGAGCCTGTAGTTTTCACTACTTGTAGCCCAAAAATGAATACTTTGAACAGGGAGCCTGTAGTTTTCACTAATTGCAGCCCAATTTATTACCATATATTACGACGTACTACCATGTATTACAAAAACATGACAAAAGGAAAGAGAACCTGTTAGAAGATCAACTCAATCAAGGACACCTGGAAAGCAAAAGAAGAAAAATCAGAGGAAGCGACAGCAGATAATATCAAGAAGAAGAAGACAAGAACTTTTGAAAAAGCAGCAGACAAACTGTAGCACTTTTGGAAAAGTGATTACTGTTTACTTTACTACTTTTTGAAAAGTGATTATTGTTTATTTTATGACTTTTTGAAAAAAAATTTGTCATAGTATCAGCCAAGGTTATCTATATAAGGAGCCTCTTGTAACCTGAACAAGCATTCGAAAACTTTCTATACAAATCCTCACTTGAAAACCTCGATGTCTAGCTAAACCTCTCCTTAGTCTATAATCGGATCAATTATAATATCATAATACCAGAGAAAAGAACACTTTGAAAGATTATAATTAGAACCATACTAGTCTATAAACCTGCACCTTAGAAGATTTTTAGAGGATATTCTATTGAGAACCCCCAGGCACCTAGGCTAATCATCTCGCAAATTCGTGGAAGAAGAAGGGAAGCAGAGCCAAGGGTAAGGTTGAGATCTCCGGTGATCTGAAATTCTAATTAAGAGGTATGATTTCTAGACTATGTGTTTTTAATTATGATCTTGATAAATGTTAAACTCTGTGATTATGATGTTTTTATTGGTTAAAGATTATAGACTTTTATTTAAAAAATGAATTTTGAGTTGATACTACCCGTCTCCCTATTACATGCATATTATTTGATAAACTTAGAAAAAATTTATTAATCTACCATCTATATTCCTACCCTCTTCAGGGTTACTAGATGATGAAACGATCCGCACAGAAATTGGTAAGTATAAGTTTAGTGGAGTAACATATGAGGATGGCATGGACATGAGACTTGATACCCAGGTCATTCAAAAGTGAGAAAATTTCAAGTATCTTAGGTCTATTATTCAAGGAAATGGGAGATTGATAAAGATGTGACATGCAGTATTGGTACCGGGTGGATGAAATAAGGCTTGCATTCGGAGTATTGTGTGATAAGAAGGTGCTACCAAAACTTCAAAGGCAAATCCTATAGAGTGGTTGTTAGACAAACTATGCTGTATATGGCAGAGTGTTGACTAGTAAATAACTTTCACATTTACGTTGGGATCAAAATAATGAGGGTATCATGCAGAAGCTATCAACTTCCAACCTTGAACAACGATAAATCAGACAACAAAGAAAAGTATAGTAAAGATGCATAATACTTTGATATGATTTGATCAATTGACCTACATATAAAAAACTTATATAAAAAATATTAAAACTATGAGAGCATAATCTTCCCCTATAGCTTTACCCGTTGTCAGAATCGAATGTAGCGCCTTTCATTTAAAAAGGCAAGGCCCCTAGCAATAGGGGGAATAGAGGGAATGCGTTCAATCCAAATAAGGAGTTTCCATTCGAATCAACTATTAAATCAGAAGAGACTTTCCCTATTGGAAGACTATTAGTGGAGTTTTTACTCGAGCGCAATTTCATTACTTTATCATAGGGATGTAAAATATATCTCTTCTCACCATCCCCATAGTGTATGAGACAAATGTATGCATTTCGATTAGGGTCGTATTCTATGGTTACGATTCTACCATATATGTCTTTTTCATTCCGTCGAAAATCGATTTTACGATATAGACGCATGACTCTTTTTATATATGAAATTACTTCTTTTTTTTAGCCCTTTTTCATTTGTGCATCTTTCTCCCATGCTTTCCGTTGGTCAATAAGCAACCAAAGTGCATCTAATGGAAAAATAAAATTCAATGAGGATTTGGGTCATCTGACACGTACACGTCATGGGCATCCCGCCTTTCTATGTTCTATAGACGGTAAAATCGACTGAAACCCCTGCTTTTGCCAGCATGACAGCAAGCACGGACTGGCCGCAAGGAGTCAATTGAATAATCAAAGCATTGGTTGCTTCCACGTGTGGCCTTCTTCGACCGCAAGAGAGGCTCAACATCAGGTCCAATGTAAAGCAAGCCTTGCGAATGATGGTGGCTCCATACGGGTAGACGTAGGCCCTGAAACCATAACAAAGACAAGACAATTACAGGGAGGATGTACGTGTTCTCGGGCGAGTGCAGACTCGGTTAGTATACTTATGCGTTTCCACGCCCCTTTGAGACCCCGAAAAATGGACAAATGTTGTTTTTTGATTGCAGCTAGCGCGCTTGACTAATAAGATAGAAAGGTCCTTTCTCGCTTGTTTGAAGCCATATAAGGCTTTCTTCAATCGGCAAACAAGGGGGAAGTCTGCCACACCAACCCTTGTTGAGATAGGGACTCCAGCTTGTTCCGATGGAGAGAAAAACCTATGATTAGCTTTTCGGGAAATTTCCAAATGAACAATTTCAACGAAATCTTTCAATTTCTTATTTTACTATGTTCAACTCTATGTATTCCTCTATATTCGTTGAGAACTACATTGTAGATACTATTGTGTTATGTATGAGAAAAAAAGATGTTCTATTTATAGAACTCCCAAACTTCTCCTCAAAGAAAAGGATAAATATGGTAGAGTTCTTTTACACAAAGAAAACATTTTATGTTAAAAATTCTTTTTGAAGTAAAACACAATTATGGTAAAATTCAAATAAGATAGGAAATTCAGGGCAAAACCTAACAAATCTCCCCCTGACCTGAATATTGCTTGTCATGGTTAAAAAGATGTTAAAAAATGTTCTATTTATGTGGACTATATTTTTAACACTAAACAAAACTCCGTTTGAGGACTACATTGTGGATGTTAGTGTTATGTATTAGAAGAAAAAATGTTCTATTTATAGAGCTCCCAAACTTCTCCTCCAAGAAAATGATAAATATGGTAGAGTTATTTTACACAAAGAAAACATTTTATACTAAAAAAAAATCCCTTTTGAAGTAAAACATAATTATGGTAAAATTCAAATAAGGTAAGAAATTCAGGACAAAACCAAGCAGTTCAGAAGTTGAAGGTGGCGGAAATGAGGATATTTATTGAGGTGGATGTGTAGGCACACGAGGAGAGATAAGATTAAAATGAAGATATTCGTGACAAGGTGGGGTATCCCCGGTGGAGGACAAGACGAGGGAAAAAGAAGAAGCGCGGATGCCCCAGTGTAGAGGTGTGAGAGGTTAACTGGTTTTAGAAGGGGTAGAGGTAGGCCGAAGAAGTATTGCAGAGATGTAATTAGACATGACATAGCGCAATATCAGTTCACCGAGGACATGACCTTAGATAGAAGGTTATGGAGGACACATATGAGAGTAGAAGGTTAGTAAGTAGTTGTGCGTGCCACACTTCATATTACTCTTGTACTTTCTTATCCTTTGATTCCTGTTATTATTTTTTATGTATTTTACTTCGATTGACATATCATTTGTTGGTAGTTGCGTTATTGTTCTCTTTTCTAGACTGCTTTGTTATTTAGTATTTTTTCATGGATTCATTCCTGCTGTTATTTCTTTTTTCTGATTTCTATGGTTTGCTTTTCTTTGAGTCGGGGATCTATCGGAAACAATCTCTCTACCTCCATGATAAGGGTAAGGTCTGCGTACACTCTACCGTCTCCAGAACCTGGTGAACTACACTGGATATGTTGTTGTTGAATTGAATGAATGAATAGCTATACAGACTACTGTATTTTATCAATAGCTGACTCAGAATTTTATGCAAGTGGGTTCAGAAACTAAAGTTTCACAACATCTAGCAGTAGAAGCAAAAACCGGGCATAACAAACGAGTTTAACTCTTTGCTCTTTATTTTGGTTCATGACAAAACCTCATTTTCCCGCTATCTTGTTTTGTCTTGAGGTTTATTTAGTTTTTCAAATTTGACAATTATTCACAAATTTTTACTTTATGTTTGCGTTCTTGACTACTATTCTTGTTATTTCTTGATATTTATGAGTTGTTTTTCCAATCTTGATGATAATGCTTCAAGTTGTCTAGCCATCAATTAGATGAAATTAAGGGTATTTCAAAGAAGATTAGAAATTGGCTCAGTGGTTTAGGGGTATAAAATTTACTTTGAAGTTCTAAGTTCAAATCTCAAGCACTATATTTTTTTCCAGAATTAATAAAAAGCCCGAATGGGTATAATTTATTTTTTAAAAAAGGGTATTTCAAGGGAACTTGCAAACTGAAATTTGGATTCAAACATTGGATAAATATGTAAAATTTCAATTGCATGAATTGGTTTGGATTAATTTGTTTGTGAGATAGGAATATTACATGCAAACTCTATGTGTTCAAATTAGATTGGAGTCACAAAGGATCTTCATTGGATAGATATTATTAATAGGAGTATAGGTTATTTGGTGAAATGAAAATTGACATAGGAATGTGTTTCTGAGTTATAAGAACTCCAGAACAACAATCCATACCTTCAAGACAAGTCTTTTCTCTCTCTCTTTCTAATGGCCTTCGAGACAAGTTAAAGAAGGTAGAAGAGACCAAAATGAAACATAAAGTGAATTTATACCCTAACTTTTGTAGATGTTATTTTATCTTGTTCACAATACATCTCTATTTTGTTTCCCCTAACTTGGATGTCTGGTTAGTATTGCATAGCTAATGTGTTTCTCATTCATGCTTCAAAATCATAACAATTTGTGCAGTCTCATTCAAAGCTTGTGAGTCTTACATTAAGTATTTTACCTTCAAGTTCATCTAAAGGATCAAGTAGAATATAACGAAGATTGTGTATTGTTACCGGATTTATTTCTTTGCTTGCTTATTGTGGACTTTTTGCCAGGCACGACGCAAGTTGAAAGAAGCAAGGCTTTAAGAGTTCATTCATCCATCAATAAACCTATTAGAAGGAATGGAAGCTTGTTCAGATACTTTACAGAGTTGTTCTCTTTAGGGTAAATGATTGTAAACGAGGAAGTGATCGATCAACTCATTTCTACTCAAGACATAGCTATGAACTATAAGGAAATTTAAAAAGTTTTCCACAGTTCAAATTACTTTCCGCACCTCCAAATTCAAGTGCTTTATTTTGATATAAGGTGAAAGAATAAATTCATTTGAAAAACTAATGAATTCATCACACTATTGGCCTTCTTCCATTGTGATTGTCAACTCAATTTTTGAGAAGCTGTATGTTTACCAGATGAAACAGAAGATGCATTAGAAATATTTCTCCTTGACACAAAAGCTGGTTGATTAGGTTTTGGAAGAGACATACTTGTAGGATATGTTCCTTGCCTTTTATTGATTATTGTGTACAATATATATAGTATTACATAATTACAAACTAGGTAACTAAATCTTCCTAGTTACAATTGGAATATAAATTTACATAATATAAAAGATATACAAAATATGGTAATATTCTATCAATGATAATATACAAGATATGGTAATATTCTGTCACACCCCCGCAATTGAAGCGGGAGGTTCTCGTACGCTGAGACTAGCTCGGAAGTCATTAAAGTGTATGCGCGAAAGTCCTTTAGTGAATATGTCAGGAGTCTGATATCGGGAAGGAACATGAAGAACACGAACTTGTCCACGAGCAACTTCCTCACGTACAAAGTGAATATCCATTTCAATGTGTTTAGTACACTGATGTTGAACGGAAATACCGGAAAGATATATTGCATTCACATTATCAGAGTAAACCATTGTAGCCTTATGGAGTGGGAAGTGAAGCTCAAGTAGAAGGTTACTCAACTTTGACACTAGATCGAGACAGAGTAGGCTGTCTTTTAGAAAACCAAGAAAACAAGTTATCTCCGAGGAACACACAGTAACCCGACATGGATCAACGAGTGTCAGGACATCCACCCCAGACAATATCAGAATAAGAAGTGAGACAAGAAAGGGTGGACTTGTAGAAGTGTAGGCTAAAGTGAAGAGTACCTTGTATATATCGCAAAATATGTTTGAGTGCATTGATGTGTTCATTCGTCAGGCTGTGCATATGTAAGCATATTTATTGCACGACATTGGATATATCTGGTCTCGTAAAAGTGAGATAATGTAATGCTCGTGCTAAACTGCGATAGTGAGTCGGGTTGGCATACAGAGAACCCGAAGAGGCACTAAGTTTGGAATTAGTGTCCACCGGTGTGTGGGCCAGTTTGCAAGACGTCATGCCTTCTTAGTCAAGGATCTCTTTGGCGTACTTCCTTTGACAAAAAAATAATTCACATGCATGTCTCATAACATCAATGCCCAAAAAATAGCTTAAGGGATCCAAATCATTCATAACAAACTTAGAGGCAAGAAGTGACATAATAGATCGGCGAAGTGCATCCGAAGATACGGTGAGGATGATATAATCAACATATAGTACGATATATGTCATGTCATTACCCTTGCTATAGATGAACAGTGAATGATCATATTTACTATGTGAAAACCCGATAGAGGATACAAAATCAACAAACTGTTGGTACCATGCAAAAGGAGCATGTTTCATTCCATAGAGTGATTTCTTCAAAAGAAACACATAATTTGGATGAATCAAATCCCTGAATCCCATAGTATGATGCATATATACGGTTTCATGAAGGTCTCCATGCAAGAAAGCATTTTGACATCAAACTGATGAATAGGCCAAGACTTGGACAAAGCAATACTGAGAATAGTTCGAATAGTCACTGGTTTCACCACCAGGCTGAAAATTTCATCACAACCCACTCCCACCTGTTGAGATCTGCCATCACCTACAAGACGGGCCTTGTGTCTATAAAAAACCATAAAATTTCTTTTTATGTCAAAAAATCCACATAGAACGAATAATATTAGCATCAGGAGGACGAGGTATTACATCCCACGTCTTATTTTCAATAAGAGCATTATATTAGTCAATCATTGCATTTTTTCAATTAGGATCGGATAAGGCATCTTTCGGATGATGAGGAACAGGGGAAGGGGAAATCGAATTGGACAAGTTAAATAGCCGTTTGGATTTGGAAATGTCGTGCATAGCATGAGTATCCATTGTCTGTGGGTGTGTCGTGGGAGGTTGGAAAGGATTAGGATAGGGTGGCCTAAGTGGAGGCGGGATTGGGTAGACTGCCGGGAGTAGGGGGTAGGGTCGAGAAGGGGGAGTGGTGTTGAGGAGAGGGGGGGATGGTCGAGAGACAGCCGAGATGGAAGGCCATGACAGGCTGTTCCGAGGCTCTTGTTGCGGGACTGGGTGGACTGCCCACCTCAAGACGACAGTGGTTGTGACGGCTGCCGGTGTTGGTGACGATTAATTTTGCAAGTGATGAATTAGAATGGGATTTAGGCCATCATTTTGGAATTCATAGGAATTTGAGGATGGAGAATTGAGTTTGGCAAAGGAAAATTGGGACTCATCGAATATGACATGCCGAGAAATGATTATTTTTAGGCTTAACAAGTCGTAACAACTGTAATCTCAATAATTGAGGGGGGAGCCAAGAAAGACGCACAGAGATGATCGAGGTTACAACTTGTTGATTTTTGTGGAGGGATAGAGGGGGTAGCACAGACATTCAAAAGTTCATAAATGCTTATAGGAAGGATCCCAAAGATAAAGAACTTGAGTGGGAGACTTGTTCTTGATAGACTTATTTGGGAGAATGTTCAAGAGATAGGTTTTCATTAATAAAGCGTAATGCCAAAAATAGGGGGATAGAGGCGTGAGCAAGGAGGGCACGAACTAAGTTGTTTATGGTTCTAATTTTTCATTTGACTTTGCCATTTTGTGGGGAGGTGTGGGGATAGGAAAAATGAAAAACAAGACCGTGTTTGACGCAGAAAAGTTTGAATTGATTATTATCGAATTCCCTCCCATTGTCACATTGGAAATATTTAATATTCTTTTCAAATTGTGTCTTAGTGAAAGTGGTGAATGATGAAAAACTATAATAGACTTAGGACTTATTACCATTGGGAAATGTCCACAAGAAGCTTGAATAATCATCTAAAAATAACATATAGTATCGATGTCCAGTCGTGCTTAATATAGGAGAACTCCATAAATCACCGTGTATTATATCAAAAGGCATTAAAGTACAAGTGGATGAAGAATAAAATGACAACTTGACATATTTTCCAAAAACACAAGATTCACAAACAAGAAGAGAAGGAATATGTTTGTAAGAAATAAATTTATTTTTGCTAAGTGAGCGTAAAACAGAGTCTTCCGGATGTCCTAATCTATTATTCCATAAAAAGCTGAAATTTCTACAAAGGTTGATGGAGAGGAGGTTGGATGGCTGATGGAGGTGGTGATTGGATAAAGGTCCCCGGTGTTATCACATCTCAATATTCGCATCCCTATCATAAGGTCCTTCACAGAAAAACCAAAAGGATCAAATTCAAGGGAAACATTATTGTCGGTTGTGAAACGACGCACATAAATTAGATTTTTGATAAGTTTTAGGGCATGGAGGACATTTTTTAAGGCTAACAGGGGGTGTGGTTGGGAAAGAGATGATTTTTCATGACCTCGAATGGGAATGCCTTGTCAACTACCAACAATAATATTACGATTTAAATTGCTCATATTGAAATAAGATGAGAGAGTACATTGGGATGCCGTCATATAAGATGGGGTACCAGTGTCCATGTACCAACTGTTGTCAGGAACGCTGAGAGACATCGTGTTCATAGCTGCCTTAATATCTATTGATGCATAGGTTGAAGGAGGAGAAACTTGTGCATTGTATGCCTGCTGTGGACGTTCGCCGATGATGTTGCACTAGGCCTGTCGGGCCAGAGGTTGGGCCTAGGAGAATGTTGGGTAGGGGAAAGGTGGAGCAGCCCATGCCAATGGGGTCCATATAGCACATGGTGGGTAGATAGCCCACGACGGAGGTTGTTGCCACTATCGTTGATGTTGTTGGTGGCTGCCTCCTGCCGCCGTTGTTCCCAAAATTTCTTCCTTTGTTTTTACTTCGGGAATGTGAGCCACGTGTTGGATCGTTGGCTTGCCTGTGGGATGGGGCGGTAGCCGAGCCTCTCGGGTCAGCATGGTTGCTTCTAGTGGCTACGAGGGCGGCGTCGGCTATGCTGACATTAGTCGCTGCCCGCTTTATTTTTTGAGTTTCTTCAAAAATGAGTCTCGAATGAGCCTTATAGAACAGAGGCAATGGTGTGCTTTGTTGGAGGATGGTAGCGACGTCGTCATAATTTTTATTTAAACCCACAATAAGTTGCATCACCAATATTTGATTAGTGACCGGTGCACTAACGTTAGAGATTTGATCGGCAATCATCTTAATTTCTTGACAATAGGCCGATACATTAGGAAAATCTTCCTACTGAATGGCCTGAAATTGATTTTCCAGATACAAGGCATGTTGTTTCTTGTTGTCATGAAAATTACTTTCCAAGCGCTCCTACGTTTGTCGTGCAGTGGAATTGGTTTCAATGACTGTATGTAATAGATTATTCGAGATTGTGCCGTATATCCATTGTAGGACAACCACATCTAAGATGGACCAAAGTTCATCATCAGAATCATCAGGTCTTTCTAGGGGCTTTGATTTTGGATGGATGATATGGTCGATGACTTTGTATACACGACAATGAATCTTAAATAATTTTGCCCAAGATGAATACTGAACCTTTTCCATCTCAAGAGTTATGGGAATGAAATTCTTGATGTTGTTAACTGTAAGAGCATGATGAAATTTAGATTGTTCATCCATTGAAAATTGGAGAGGAATAGAGGAAAGTCGAAGAAAGAAGGGAGAGGGCTGACGAGGGAGGGAGGGATGGCGGCTTAGGGAGAAAAAGAAGTTAGGGTTTCACTTCTGATACCATGTAAGAATATGTTCCTTGTTCATTGATTATTGTGTACAATATATATAGTGTTACATAATTACAAACTAGGTAACTAAATTTTTCTAGTTACAATTGGAATATAAATTTACCTAATATAAAATATATACAAGATATGGTAATATTCTATATATATATATATGTCTCCTTAATATGTATTGCAGGGGTTATTCTCGATAAGTCAGACGTGTTCAGCATAGAGTAGTTATACTGGAGATAATAACTGGAAGGAGAAACACGGGGTTTTATCAATCTAAAGAGGCTTCTAACCTTTTGATCCATGTATGTGAGTGCCTAGAGTACTTTTCTGAGCCAACAACGCTTCTACTTAGTTTGTTCCAATCTGTTGGCCGTCATATTCATTGTTTTAAATCATCATATCACATGCTTGGAATTTCTGGAAAGAAAAAAGGTCACTACATTTGCTGGATCATTCATTGCTTGAATCATGCCATCCAATTTGCAATTATTAGCTTTCGCTCGACGCATTGATTATTTCAATCCCAACATAAATCAACCAAATAATGAAATTATCACATGTCAACAGTGCGATGCAATTTAGCAAGTTTATTATAAGAATCTAACAAATTCTTTCAGCATGTAGATTGTCAAGTTGTATTACTTACTAAGTTCCAACCACTTTTTTGGTATTTGCTTCTGTTGTTTTTTATTCAACTATCCTTGCCAAGCCTAAATCTGATATTTTTGGGGTCATTTCTTGATCCAAAAGAATGTTAGGAGTACTTGTTTTCAGATCTCTATGGATAATTTTGAGCTTCAAGTCTTCATTCAATCAGGGCCGGCTCAACATTTTCGGTGGCTTAAAGTCAAATCTTGATAAAAAGGTCCAAATTTTTCTTTGAAATTATTTTCATATATTTTTATTATGAAGTTTATTTTCCTAACCAGTGCAATCAACAATAGTAACAAATATAAGTTTTTCTCTCCTTTTTTAATTTAAAATTATACTCTTTTCTTTTAAATACTACTCCTTCTGTCCAATTTATTTGTTACTTTTCGCTTTTCGGGTGTTAATTTGGCTTAGATTAACTCAATATTTTAAGATCAAAATTTATATATTTGAGAACTACATGAAAAATACTAATAAGTTACAACTTTTCTCATATCAATTTAGTAAAAAAAGGCTTCTTAAAATATTGGTCAAAGTTCATGCTCGAAAAATCAAAAGTATCACATTACTTTTGTTGGCATATACTCGTAAAGTAGAATCTGTTCATACCATGTGATACAGTAGCCTAAAAGTCTGACTAGATTTCTATGTTGAAGTTTGGAAATCAGTATGACGTCGTTCCTAAATTCGTCAATGCCCTATCTAGATTGGCTTGATAACCTTTTGACAACAATTTATTGTCCATCTGAGAATAAAACTTGAAAGACTTTTGATTTGTAAACTAGGATATTACAAAATGACTACATAAAGTGGAATCATTCAAGTGAAAAGTGTTTGATAAAATAAGGAACAATATTGATTAAGAACAAATAAAATAATAAGAATAACTTATGGAATTATAGCTATGTCGTAGCAAATCACTGTCTTGAAAGCGATTTATGACCGACTCTAGTACAGATCAGTTAGCACGATCGCTCCCTAAGGTTCCACATCACTTCCGGACACTTGC
This sequence comes from Anisodus tanguticus, assembly GCA_034509755.1. Lineage (NCBI taxonomy): Eukaryota > Viridiplantae > Streptophyta > Magnoliopsida > Solanales > Solanaceae > Anisodus > Anisodus tanguticus. Next base: position 23,517,789 of record CM067544.1, on the reverse strand, counting down.
ACTAGTGGCTGAAAGTTTGGAGTTTGCACAAAGTATTTTGCCCAGAAACAGAAGAAGGAAAAAGAACTCTAAAGAAGAATATATAATTTTTTGTGTGTTAACGAATGAAGTCTCTACCAGTATATATAGGTAGATGTCACGGTCTCGGTAATAATGGCTGAAATCTGAAATGTCTCTAACTTTCACATAATAAAGAATGAGATCTGAAACGTCTCCCAACGTTCAGAGAAATAAATATCACCATTAAGTCAGAGTATTCCGGAATTGAAATAGGTCTCACGTATACCTCGCGCATAGGGGAGAAAAATCGACCCATTTTGCCTACGAAGCCCAACTCTCATGTGTGCGAGAACTTTCCACCAATGTGGTACAAAGTGCATTTCACAAAAATCAAGAAAGAGAGAATGAAAAGGACCAACAATGATTTTTTATCTTTGCATGAAAGTATAGATGATATACACAACATTGGAACCTTGTGTATACCGTATATATCACAGAAACCATGACAAGTGGGAAACCGTGATATACACGGTATACACAGCCGTGCATATCTCTATGTTTGGTAATATGTTTTTGTATGTAATTAGCATTGTACTCTTACCATAATTGTAGAATTCTTGTACAAATAGAATAGGGTTTTGGAAGTAGAATAGGAATAGGATTTTCCATATTATGAAAATTGTAAATTGTATATATACTCATTCATTAATGAAAATAATCAATGGATTATTTCTTTTATGGTATCAGAAGTCTAGTTCTCGCTTGCTTCTACCGATTTGTCCTCTCTTCTACTGCCTCAATTTACGGTCCCTTCTCGGAATATGTGCACCTTACCTCCTCTCTTCCTAAATTTTCTTCCAAATCCCTCATTCACATATTGTTTTTTTGTTATGTATACGTCAAAGAACATGTTTCATCCTGCCCTTACTATTTCCAACATCAAGAACCACATCTCTATTGTTCTTGAGATGGAAGACGTCTAATATGCGATGTGGGCAGAATTGTTCAAAATTTACGCAATCTCACATCAAGTTCTCCATCACATAATTTCTCCCGCTGTCCCTACACCCGCGAAGGATCCTCAGTTGTGGATCACTCTTGATACTACCGTCCTTCAGTGGATTTACTCCAATATTTCTACCGACCTTTTATAGACGATCATTGAAACAGACACTACGGCTATGGCTATAGATTGCGTGATATATTCCAGAATAACCAAAATTCCCGAGTTGTCACTCTTGAGCAAGAATTATCACAAGTCGACATGAAAAATTTCCCAAATGTTTCAGCTTATTGTAAACGGCTCAAGGAATTGGCGGACCAACTCCGTAATGTTGGAGCGCCTGACCAGGCGCCTGTTACCAGGTCAAAAGGGTCAAAACTGTAAAAATAATGGCAAAAATCGCGACGGCAACAACAACGGCGGCCAGAACAATAGCAATGCTGACAGTGGGCCTCGGGGTACTGGGCCCCAGCCCGTCTGCTCTCAGCCCTGGGCCCCTTGGTAGTGGGCCTGGACCAGCGGCTAGTGGCCCAGTCCAACATACTGCCCACCCAATTATTTTCAAGGCATTTGGGCCCCGGTCCAGCCCAATCACAGGCCCATTTTTCAGGTCTCTACGGCAATACGTAGCAACAATCCGGGTCAGGTCAGCAGGGCGGTCTGCTTGGGCCTCGACCACAGCTACGGGCCCGAGTCCGATCCTGACTCCCACCGATACTGAGGTCGCCATGTATACACTTGGATTAAATCCTCCAGACGCGAATTGGTAGATGGACACATGTGCAACTTCTCACTCTGTCATCTTATTTCAATTTGAGCAAAAATCATGGCATTTTTGTTGGTAATCACAATACAATTCCAATTCGTGGTCACGGTAATACAACTTTGTCTCCCCTACATCTGCCTCTTGTATTGAATAATACCCTTCATGCCCCTAAATTAATTAAAAAATTGTGTTTGTCTGAAAATTCACCACTGATAATTGAGTTTCTTTTAATTTTGATCCTTTTGAGTTTTCTGTGAAGGATTTCTAAACGGGGATACCTCTTATGAGATGCAATAGTAGGGGAGATCTTTATCCAATTACGCACACCACCAGTTTTTCGAGTCAAGACATGCCATCGACATTTGCAGCTATGATCCTTTCTTGTGGCATGCACGTTTGGGTCACCCTGGGTCGTCTATTGTTTCTTCCTTGCATAAAAGTAATTTTATTTCTTGTAAGGGTATGCGTAGTACTCCAATTTGTCATTCATGTCCGTTAGGAAAACATGTTAGATTACCATTTGTAGCCTCTACTTCTCGTACTTTGATGCCTTTTGACATTATTCATAGTGATTTATGGACTTCTCCCATTCTCAGTTCTCTGGGCCATCGTTATTATGTTCTATTTTTGGATGATTATTCTAATTTTTTATGGACCTTTCCGTTAGTGAAGAAATGTTAAGTTTTTTCCACATTCTTAAAATTTAGAACATTCATCCGTACCGAATTCGAACGGAATTAACTCAATTTTTTTTAATGTTTGATTAACCTGAGCCATATACCAGTGGAACATATTTTAAACAAAAAATTCAATGTGATAATGGCAAAGAATATGATAATGGGTTGTTTCGGGAATTTTGTGATGCTAATGGCATAGTCTTTCATATCTCTTGTCCTCGTATGTCCTCACAAAATGGGAAAGCCGAACTAAAAATTCATACCATAAACAATATTGCCCGAACTTTATTGGTCTATGCTTCCGTACCCCCTTGATTTTGGCATCATGCACTACAAATGACTACTTATCTCCTTAACATACTTCCTACCAAAGGATTGGCATACGCATCTCCTCTTAAAATTCTCTATAATAAGAATCTTTCGTATTCACATCTTAGGGTCTTTGGGTATTTATGCTATCCACTATTTCCGTCAACTACAATTAACAAACTTCAAGCCCGTTCTACCGCTTGTGTGTTTTTGGATTATCCATCTAATCATTGTGGTTACAAATGTTTTGATTTATTTTCTAATAAAATCATAATTAGTCGTCATGTTATTTTTTATGAAAGCCAATTTCTGTTTGCCAAAGTGAGTAGTCTTGTGCCTAGTTCGTATACTTTCTTAGATGACGAAGTCTCACCGTACATTATGCATAACTTAATGGGCGATCCAGTGACCACGACATGCCAGCAGGCCCACTGCCTGCTGGCCCGCAAATACTCACTGCCCATCCGTTTCCAGTTTCTGCTTCCCTACCGTGTCCAGTTTCTAGTGTTGGGCCAGCAGGCCCACTGCCTGCTGGTTAGTCCGTCGTCCATCTGAATTTTTCCCAAAATCCACCTAGTTTTTCCCCGAGTCACATACATGTCACTCGTAGTCAATGGGGTATTTTTAAACATAAAAGACATTTTAATCTAAATTATAATGTTCTTAAATCCCCACTACCCCGTAACCCAGTGTCTGTATTAAATGACCTAAATTGAAAATTGGCTATCAACGACGAATATGATGCTCTTATTGAAAATAAGACGTGGGAGTTGGTACCCTATCCTTCTGGTGTTAATATTTCTCGGTCGATGTGGATATTTACTCATAAAGATAATTCTGATGGTTCTTTTGCGAGACATAAGGCTCGTCTTGTAGGTGATGGTAAAACTCAACAGGTTTGAGTGGATTGTGGTGAGAAAAATGGTCCGATGGTCAAACCGGCTACCATTTGCATTGTTCTCAATTTGGCTCTTTCGAAAGCATGGCTCATTCATCAGCTAGATGTGAAGAATGTTTTTTTACATGATGATCTTAAGGAGACAATTTACATGCATCAACCCTTGGGTTTTTTAGACCCCAAATATCCTCATTGTAATATATTTATTGAAGAAACCCTTATATGGGCTTAAACAGGCCCCACGGGCCTGGTATAAGCAATTTTGCCGACTATGTATCTACTATTGGGTTTTCTCACAGCAGGTCTGATAATTCTCTGTTCATATATCATCGTGGTACTTTATTGACATATATTCTATTATATGTGGATGATATTATATTGATAGCTTCTTCTGATAAATTACGCAAGTCTATCATGACACTACTTAGTTCTAAGTTTGCTATGAAAGACTTGGGGCCCTTTAGTTACGTCTTGGGGATTGCTGTCACTCGTCATGCAGGTGGGTTATTCTTATCCCAAAGGAAGTATGCCGCTGAGATAATTGAGCGAGATGGTATGTCCTCGTGTAAGTCTACTTCCACTCCAATTGATACTAAACCCAAGCTTGCATCTATATCCATCGACGGCCTCTACACTTATCTCGTATACATATGCTGATTGGGGCGGCTGTCCAGATACCAGACACTTCACGTCTGGTTATTGTATGTTTCTTGGTGATAACTTGGTCTCATGGTTTGCAAAGCGTCAGTTTACATTATCACGCTCCAGTGTAGAGGCCGAGTATCGAGGGGTAGCCAATGTGGTATCTGAATCATGTTATTTACATAATCTTCTCTTAGAACTTCATTGTCTCATTCAGAAAGCTAACTTGGTGTATTGTGATAACATTAGTGCAGTCTATCTTTCTGGTAATTCGGTTCAACATCAGCGCACTAAACACATCGAGATGGATATCCATTTTGTTTGAGAAAAGGTAGCTCGTGGACAAGTACGCGTCTTACATGTCCCTTCTAGGGACCAAATCACAGACATCTTTACTAAGGGTCTTCCCTCGGTTCTATTTGAAGATTTTAGGGACAGTCTTAGCGTACGACGACCGCCCGCTATGACTGCGGGGGTGTGAATGTATACACGATATACATGGCATTGGAACCTTGTGTATACCGTGTATATCACGGAAACCCATGACAAGTGAGAAACCGTGATATACACAGTATACACATCCGTGTATATCTCTATGTTTGGTAATATGTTTTTGTATGTAATTAGCATTGTACTCTTACCATAATTGTAGAATTCTTGTACAAATAGAATAGGGTTTTGGGAGTAGAATAGTAATAGGATTTTCCATATTATGGAAATTGTAAATTGTATATATACTCATTCATTAATGAAAATAATCAAGAGATTATTTCTTTCATTGCATTATTTAAAATAAATGAATATAGGAAATGAGATAATAACTCTTACAAAAAGATCAGTGCTAACCTTATAAACGGGACCAAATCCTCCTTGTCCAAGCTTATTTACATCCAAGAAATTATTTGTTGCTGCTAATGTGTTTTCGAAACTAAAGAATGGAATGGCGATGTCTTGCTTATCATTTTCATTAATCAGGTTTTGTGCTTCTCTTTCTCTGTTGAACTAATGTGGCACTGGATTCCCTTCTGTGCTTTATTTGTTTGCTAAGATCAGAAAATAAGAGCGAAAAAAAAAACGGAAGGAGAAATTTTTCTGGTAGAGGTAAAACAACTACTCCAGAGAAAGAACATGAGATTTACTAGGAGCCCAGAAAAGAGATAGTTAAGGCAGTGTACCTCGAATATTTTGTTTGCTTGTGAACCATGTTGTTAAAAGGTCCATTTTTCCTTCAGCATCACCATCAACTATCAAGAGACCAAAAGGAATGTTGACAAAAACACATAATATGTTAGTATTTCTGTGCAAATAACTGTTTTGGTTTATGGTTTGTGGTTCACAAGTATAGTGAATGGACTCATGGAAGCTATGCAAAAAATTATATAATTCCAAAAAGAGGCGTCGACAGCAGGGTTCGAACCTGCGCGGGCGAAGCCCAACAGATTTCAAGTCTGTCTCCTTAACCACTCGGACATATCGACATTTGGTTATACAGTTGTTCATTTACTTAGTAATCCGCTGATTAGATAAAATTAATACTGATTTATTTACTTGGTGAAATAAAACTAAATTCTATTCTCCTTTTCACCGAGGATCACGGATCAAATGTTAACATCTAAACGAAATTAATAGAGTTGACGATTTTCTTAATTATATACTCCCTCTATTTCAAAATGTTTGTCTGATCTTGATTTGACACAAAATTTAAAAAAATAAAGAAAACTTTTGAATTTTATGATTTTAAATTAATAAATATATAAAGAATATATCAAAATATTCTTTAATCTTGTGATCTTATACATGTTATATGAAAAGTTGAAATTAAAGAGATGCCAAAAGGGAAAAGAGACAAACATTTTGAAACCAACTAAAAGTTAACACAAACATTTTGAAATGGGGAGTATATATATGCTCATGTATATGTGTAATTCACCTATCCAAATCAAAGGTGGAAAATAGTACTCAAACTTACTAAACTCTGCCGACTTTGTTCATGTTAACTTCTATGTATACTTTTGCCTTCAATAATCCTTGCAACTCAAAATCTGAAGTTTTGTCGTAGATCCGATTTATTGCTTCAACTAAATAACAATAACAATATATGTTGGATTGTTATCCATGTTAACATGACATGGTATAGGTGTCCATTGACCTAGGTTTTCTTGTTGTTTATTATATCTTAAGGAGAAGTCTTCAACACTATTAAGATTTATAACGAATTAAAATAACTCTCTACCAATACATTCTAAATATTGGAGATTTAAAACAATATATATATATATATATATATAAACGGTTACAACGACTTTTGCCTTCATATATATATATATATATATATATATATATATATATATATATATAAACGGTTACAACGACTTTTGCCTTCTATATATTGAGCTAAAATTAAAAATTGCAAAAGTCCCAAATCAATATTTACTATTTCATCCGTTTCAATTTAACTGTCTTAGTTTGACTTGGAACGAAGTTTAAGAAATAAAGAGCGACTTTTGAATCTTTTAGTTTTAAATTAAAGATGTGTGAGATTTTTTAAATCGTGTGGCTTAAACTTGCCTTGGAATTGAAAAACTTACTAAATATAGAAAATACACTCTTTTTGAAACATACCAAAAATGAAAGTAAGACACTTAAATTGAGACGGAGGAAGTAATTTAAAAGGTTTTACGTGCAGCTATAATTGTTTAAAAGTGTATACTTCCCTCATTCCATATTATTTGACAATAATTTTTGTTAGTCCGTTATGAAAGGAATAACACGTTCATATATTTCTTTAATGGAGGTTTTATGATCATACAAATGCTATGATATATTTTCATCACAAATTTTGAATATATTATTGTCACACAAATATTATGACATATTTAAAGTCATAAGTTTAAATCGTTTTTATTTCTTTATTAAATTTTACGCTAAGTCAAAATATGACAAATAAAATGATGCTGAGAAAATACTATATAGTACTTATTACGTGTCACTATCTCCACGGTGATAGAGTCACATCAAATTTTGTAGGGTTTTGTTGGGTTGTTGTACGCAGCGGATATTGAAAACTTATTTCAAACCCAACAAACGTAGAACTGTTTGACTATAAGATAATTTAAAACCGTAAACATAAGACTTGAATGATACTTACATGTTTACAATATCTGGAATCTTTATCAACTGTGGGTGCACACACGAATGTCCTTTTGATTCCAAGCTTCAATGTATTCCTCCTTTGGAAAGCTAGGAAATCCGGCAGAGGTTCGAGAGAGTGTTTTGATTCTGAGTCTCTAAGACTTAGAATAATGATATGAAAATCAAGTGTCATGAATAATGAAGTGTATGTCTGTATTTATAGGTGAAAAATTAGGTCAAACCGGATTAGGGTTTGACCTTGAGCCTGACCCAAAATTCGAGATAGATTAGGTCATGGCGCCGCGGCCCTATCATTATTCATTTAAATATCTTGATTCTAAATCTAATATTTAATACTCTCTCAATACATCCTTAGATCGAAAAGACAATCGACATAGTGTGACCCTACATGCCTTCACATATCGACATTAATCAAATTAAGGTCTACGCGGAACTCCTAGACGGCGACGCAAGACGAACTCAATATGTGAAGTACGTTTACACAAATTCAGTAAACTTAACCTCTATGTGGTAAGATAAAATCCTTTCATTCACGACACACCCGATTAAGCTTAGGATTTGTCAAGTGTCCATCCAAATGGCTTAATCATTGTATCTCATCTATATTAGTTGACAACTAGACCATATTCTAAATATGTCTATTGCGTTGGCCAACGACTTAGTCAACCTAATATCACTGAGAATCTGAGTGTTCTCTCGAATATACATTCAAGGAATGAATCCTAATATTGGCTCAACTACCACCTTTAATCCACATCGTAATGTACCGAATACAAGACGTATCTCAACCTATAAGGCATTTGAGCTTAGGACAGGATCAAAGTATATTACTCTGTAGACAAGGTGCGCATTGACCTCAAGTCTAAGGACTTCTATCTCTCACACGCTGATCATACTTTAGACAAGTATAACAAATAGTATATCAGCAGGGTATACCAATACTTCTAAAGTATCCATGTGTCCATCACGAGTAGCCATTACTCGTAGCAGGTGAGACATACTACATCTTTTAAGGATGTGATGCAGACCACATGTCGACTTATCACATATCATCGATATCCCATTCTCGATGATCATTGGTCAAGGCTTTTTAAGAGTTACGTTATAATATTAATATCTCACATTATTAATAACAATGTAACCTCTAGGGATGTATATTATAGAATATTATAAACAATCAACTAATAATTCAATAATTGCAAATGCTAAAATATTAATCTCCATTAATAATAATACAAATGTGTATAAAGTACATTTGTCCTAATACAGATTGTCTACATATACTTTCAATCTCCCACTTGGCATAGAGCCAATATCCAACATATCTGATGCCCATATTCTCAAAATGACCATTATGCTTGACTAAGCTTAATGGTTTAGTGAATGGGTTAGCTAGATTATCGTTTGTGGAAATATAGTCTAATCTAATCTCTTCAGTCTCCACCATCTCCCTGAGTATGTGGTACTTCATTGGTACATGCTTGTTTATGTTTGTTGATCTTGGTTCCTTAGCATGTGCAATCGCACCAGTGTTGTCACAATAAATAGTTATTGGACAATTGACACTTGGAACTACCCTTAGTTCCTTCAGAACTCAGAAATCGCGACAGCTTCTTACCAGCTTCCGATCCAGCAATGTACTCAGCTTCTGTTGTCGAATCAGCAGTTGTAGCTTGTTTGGAACTTTTTCAACTCACTGCTCCACCATTGAAAATGAACGTGTACCCAGACTGAGATTTGAAGTCATCAAGGTCCGTCTGGAAGCTAGCATCAGTGTACCTAGTAGCAACTAGCTTTTCTTTCCCACCATTAGACTAAGAAGTAATCTTTAGTTCATCTAAGATACTTAAGAATACTCTTGACTGCTTTCCAATGTTCTTCCCCAGGATTCTACTAGAATTTGCAAGTCATACTAAGTGCAAAGGCCATATCTAGCCTAGTACAGGTCATAGCATACATGATCGATCCTATATCCGAAGCATATGAGATCCTTTTCATGCGTTCAAGTTCTATAGCATTAGAAGGACTGTCCTTCTTATATAACTTAATGCCTTGTCCCATAGGTAGATCGCCTTTCTTGGAATTTTCCATAGAAAAACGTCTAAGCACTTTGTCCATGTAGACTGACTGTGACAGCCCCAACAATCTATTAGGTCTATCTCTATAGATCCTAATTCCCAGAATGTAGAAGGCTTCACCTAAATCCTTCATCATGAAGGTACTGGACAACCACTCCTTGACTAACTGCAGGAGAGTCTTATTGTCTCCCATTATCAATATGTCATCTACATATATAATAATGAAGGAAATACTCCCATCCTTGTGCTTACTATAAATACAGGGATCCTCTTTGCTTCTGACGAAATCAAATGACTTGATAGCCTTGTCAAAGTAAAAGTTCCAACTACTCGAGGCTTGCTTAAGCCCATAAATGGACTTTTATAGCTTGCATACAACATTTGGTTTGGACTCAAGCGAAAAACCCTCAGGTTGTTTCATAAACACCTCCTCAACTAGATTACCATTGAGGAAAGCAGTTTTGACGTCCATATGCCAAATATCATAGTCATAATATGCAACTATTGCAAGAAAAATCCGAATGGACTTAATCTTAGCAATAGGTAAAAAGGTTTCATCTTAATCGACCCCAGGCCGTTGATTATAACCTTAAGCCACCAACCTTGTTTTATAAGTCTGTACATTACAAATGCATCGATCTTCTTCTTGAAGACCCATTTGCATCCAATGGGTTTAACCCCAGCTGGCAAATCAACCAAGTTTCACACTTGATTGATATACATAGATTCCATCTCAGATTTCATGGCTTTTTGCCATCTCTTTGAATCAATGTCCACCATTGCTTCACTATAAGTTATAGGCTCATCGTTATCGGGAATATCTATCTCACTGTGTGTTTCCACAAGTAGATTTAGTTTTTCAGGAGGACGATGAGTCCTAGTGGACCTACATATTTGATTGTTTTGCAGTTCAGTGCTTGGTATGTTCTAACTGTGAGAGGGTTCTTGTGTGTTGGATAATCCACTAACTTGAGAGCTTTCAGGAATATCATTTTCATGTATTTCCTGAATGGGAGGAGGTGCAACCATTACATCTACTCCCAAAAGGTTGTGTAGGAGGATCTTACATTTCTGCATTGTTCCTCATCACACTCCCACTGACCGAATGGCGTACTTGAAGTACCCAATCTTTGCCAAATACTCCCACTGAATTCTTGCCTTGGTCATTCAGCAAGGATTCAACATCTATGTTATCTTGTGGTTCTTGAATTTCTTCAAGTTCTATCTCTATGCAACTATGTTCCTTGTAGACATATTCTTCTTCAAGGAAAGTTGCGTTCCTGGAAACATTCACCTTACGTTCTCCAGGAAGATAGAAGAAGTATCCCTTAGTTTTCTTTGGATACCCCACAAAGTAACATTTCTCACTTTTTTATTCCAACTTGTCAGTGAGCATCTTCTTAACATATGCAGGGTACCCCCAAGGTCTCATATGTTTAAGAGCTGGCTTCTTGCCACACCATATCTCATAGGGTGTCTTTTCTACTGACTTGGAAGGAACTATGTTCCGAACATATATTGAGGTTTGTTTAGCATGTCCCCAAAGGTATGTCGGTAGAGCTAAGAAGCTCATCATGGATCGAACCATATCTAATAAGGTTAGATTTCTCCTTTCGGCAACACCATTCATCTGTGGTGTTCCAGGAGGTGTCCACTCTGATTGGACTCCATGTAGCTTTGAGTAATCTAGAAAATCCTTGCTCAATTATTCACCTCCTTGATCCGATCGAAGGGTCTTGATACTTGTTGCAAGTTGATTCTCTATTTCCGACTTGTACTCTTTGAACTTCTCAAAAGCCTCGAATTTATGTCTCATAAGATACACATATCTATACCTTGTGAAGTCGTTAGTAAAAGTGATGAAGTATGGGAAATCTCCTTTAGCTTGAGTCAAAAATGGCCCACATACATCAGTATGGACCAACTCAAGCACCTCATTGGCTCGTATACCTTTCCCAGAAAGTGGCTTATTGGTCATCTTTTCTCTCAAGCAAGATTCACAGTTACCATAAGACTCCAACTCAGAAAATTCGAGGTAGTCTAACTTCCTCAACCTTGCTATCATTGATTCGTTGATATGACCAAGTCTTTAATGCCATAGGTAGGTAGAGTTTCTATTACTTATCTTAGCTCGTTTGTTTTGTACATTGAATATTTCTCGACTACAGTTTAGTATATATAATCCATCCACAAGAGGAGCAGTTCCATTTATAACATTATCAAAAGACAGTACTTGACTGCCATTATAAATATATGAGGAAAAACCCTTCATGTCCAAAACAGGGATAGAAATGATATTCCTCGTTAACGAGGGTACATAGTAACAATCATTTAACACTAGACAATAGCCAGAAGGCAAATTTAATCTATAAGTTCCTACACGCTCAGCATCCACTCGTGCTCCATTTCCAACGCGTTGGTCCACCTCTCTTGGTCCAACCTTCCTGCTATCAGTTAGCCCCTACACATTAGTACAAATGTGTGAGCCACAAGCGGTATACAATACCCAGGAATGAGAGTTATTTATACACATATTTATTTCAATGACGTACATACCTTGTCCACCAGAGGTAGAAGCACCTAGTGCTTTTCCTCCTCCTAGTGCAGTTCAGTCCTTCTTTCAATACCCCTTCTTGTTGTAGTTGTGGCATACATCCTTAGCCGGATTCACCTTCTTCTTCTTCACACCTCTCTTAGGCTTCATTGTTGAGGGCGCAACGACTGCTTTGCCCTTCTTCTTCTGCCATTCCTTACCTTTCGGCTTGGGTCGGCTAGTAGAGCTCACCATGAGAACATCTTTGCCTTTGGAAGTGGAAGACTCAAAAGTCTTGAGCATGTTGTGCAGCTCCGACAGACTCGCCTTCGTTCCATTCATTTTGTAATTCACTATGAAGTTTTCAAATGAACGAGGGAGAGAGTTCAGGATGAGGGTGGTAGCGACATTCTTATGCAGCTTCGTTCCAATTTAAACAAGTCACTCTATCAGCCCTATCATCTTCAACACATGCTGCGAGACCTGGCCCCCTTCATTAAGCTTACACTTAAAAAGTTCTATTAGTTACTCATATTCCATAACATGGGATTGTGAATCATAGAGACTCTTTAAGTGTTTGAGCATCTCATTGGGACCCTTGTTCTCATGTTGTCTCTGAAGTTCCATAGACATAGAAGACAACATCACGCATTGTGCTGAAGTGGCATCATCTAGGTGTTTTTGGTAAGCATCCTTATCAAAAGAGGCATATTCAGCAGAGTCTGTCGCAGGGACTGTTGGGAACACCGTGTCCAACATGTATTCTAATTTCTCTTATCTCAGCACTATTCGCAAATTTCTTAGCCAGTCAAGGTAGTTAGGTCCAGTAAGTTTGTTCATTTCAATCAACATTTTCAATGATAAGCTCGACATCTCTGATAATCTGAAGAATTAGATAGACTGAAAATCAAACTCAAAATTTATTTCCTATTATACACATTCGTTTAGGCTAATCAACATGTTCTTTTGTTTAATTAGCTCCCACTATTTTAACATACTTTTACGACCCCATGGTAGAATACATACCTATATTAATTAAGGTCATAATGGTCCAAGATCCAAGCCTACGCTATCTCCGTGTTTGCTTTGGCTGATAACTTTAATAACACATCTTGGTAGGTTCTAAACCAATTGCAAAACTTATTTGCAACTCTTGGTTGATCAAATATTATATTTAATCCTGCGTCCTTAGATGAGTCCGACACTTTGGCGCCAAGATTTGTCTAAGAAAGTCAACCCATTACATGACTGCGTTTATGTATCTAAGTAAATTTGGCCTTTGTGAGCAAACACTTTGGTGTAAATACCCACAAAAGTTTATCGTTTACCTTTACATTTAAAACACATCTATGAAAGAGTCTGAGTCCTCGTAGACTTAGAGCAAATGCTTTGACATAAATACTCGTATTGTCGAAAATGATTTTGCACTCTAACAATTATAATGGACAACGCGTTTTAATTTAGACTTGTATTTAAAATTTTGGAAAACATTTTAATTCAGGGTTTTAACCAAGATCAACTCTTTTACGCCATATCCAATATGACATCTTAATATCATGCAAAACTAATGACACATATATAGTTGGGAACCGTCAACCCAATAGGCATGATATAAGATGGTTTAATCAAATACTGGGCGCCGCCTACCCAGACAGTTATAGCGAACACTATGCTAATTATTAAATGAAAGCATTTAAACACATAGCATATAGTTCGTATATTATTCAATAATATACAATTAATAATAATCATGGGTTAACTTGTCTAAACTCTAAAATTTAAGTCTAATCCAAACAGTCCCTTAAACATTTTCTGATTTTAAAAATTGATTTTCAGGATATTTCTGTAAGTTCCAGATTTTCAGAATATACAGTTTAGTCATTCAAGAATTTAAACCCTTTAAATTTAGAAAATTCAATTTTAATTTTCAGAAAATATTTTCAGATTTTAGGGAGTTGTCTGTAATTTTCAGAATTTTAAATTAATACAGATTTGGCCCAAGGGACCAAATATGCTTTTATGAAATTTACAGATTTTCCCCAAGGACCAAATTTGATGATTTTAAAAACTTTTCCAGGAACCAAATTGCAATTCCAGAAATTTCTAAAATTTTCAGATTTTTCCCAAGGGCTAAATTGCTATTTCAGAAACCGCCACTACCTCGCCGGAATAGTGACTGTCGCACTGTTCACGCCGGAACAGTGTACGGTACTGTTCACTGTTCTGATTTTTTTTTTAAAATTGGAGCCTCGGTGCGGCAGCGCTCCATCGTGGAGTTACGACGCCTCCATCTCAGAAGCACAAAATTCACATTTCCGAAACCCTAAAACTGGTTCAGGGTCAGATTTGCAGATACATCTTCGTTACCCTTCACTATCCAACAACAAGTTCAACGACCATCATCCAATCCCTTCTTGTTCTTCGCTTCGGTGCACCATGTTCACAATGAACCGGTTACACATATTGACTTAGAAGAGTTAGATCAGAATGCCTTCCTCGATTACATCATTGTTTAATAGTTTGGGAGACAAGGATGATGTGCTTTTAAGATATTAGGTTTTCAAGCTTTAAACGACATAAATTTCAGATTTAAACAAATTCTAACCCATATTATTATTAACTAATTGCCTTATAATCATACAAAACAACCCTGGCTCTTGATACCACTGTAGGGTTTTGTTGGATTGTTGTACGCAGCGGATATTGAAAACTTGTTTCAAATCCAACAAACGTAGAACTGTTTGACTATAAGATAATTTAAAACCGTAAACATAAGACTTGAATGGTACTTACATGTTTACAATAACTGGAATCTTTATCAACTGTGGGTGCGCACGCGAATGCCCTTTTGATTGCAAGCTCCAAGCTTTAATGTATTCCTCAATTGGAAAGCTAGGAAATCTGGCAGAGGTTCGAGAGAGTGTTTTGATTCTGAGTCTCTAAGACTTAGAATAATGATATGAAAATCAAGTGTCATGAATAATGAAGTGTAAGTCTATATTTATAGGTGAAAAATTAGGTCAAACCGGATTAGGGTTTGACCATGGGTCTGGTCCAAAATTTGAGACATATTAGGTCATGGCGTTGCTGCCCAATGGTGTGGGCGCCACGGCGCTGACGTGGCTCTACACTGTCTCATTTTATTTTCCGCACATTCTTAATTAAATCCAAAATCCAATTTTGACTTAATTAAAACAATTATTATTCATTTAAATATTTCAATTCTAAATCAAATATTTAATACTCTATCAATACATCCTTAGATCGAAAAGACAATCGACATAGTGTGACCCTACAGGCCTTCACATATCGACATTAATCAAATTAAGGTCTATGCGGAATTCCTAGACGGCGCCGCAACACGAACTCAATATGTGAAGTACGTTTACATGAATCCAATAAACTTAACCTCTATGTGGTAAGATAAAATCATTTCATTCACGACATACCCGATCAAGCTTAGGATTTGTCAAGTGTCTATCCAAATGGCTTAATCATTGTATCTCATCTATATTAGTTGACAACTAGACCATATTCTAAATATGTCTATTGCGTTGGCCAACGACTTAGTCAACCTAATATCACTGAGAAACTTAGTGTTCTCTCGAATTTACATTCGAGGAATGAATCCTAATCTTGGCTCAACTACCACCTTTAATTCACATCGTAATGTACCCAATACAAGACGTATCTCAACCTATAAGGCATTTGAGCTTAGGATATGATCAAAGTGTATTACTTTGTAGACCAGGTGCGCATTGACCTCAAGTCTAATGACTTCTATCTCCCAGACGCTGATCATACTTTAGACAAGTATAACAAACATTATATCATCAGGGTATACCAATACTTCTAAAGTATCCATGTGTCCATCACGAGTAGCCATTACTCGTAGCAGGTGAGACATACTACATCCTCTAAGGATGTGATGCAGACCACATGTCGACTTATCACATATCATCGATATTCCATTCTCGATGATCATTAGTCGAGGCTATTTTAAGTGTTACATTATAATATCAATAACTCACATTATTAATAACAACGTAACCTCTAGGGATGCATATTATAGAATATTATAAATAATTAACTAATAATTCAATAATTGCAAATGCCAAAATATTAATCTCCTTTAATAATAATACAAATGTGTATAAAGTACATTTATCCTAATACATATTGTCTCTAGGACATACATATACTTTCAAATTTGACATTGACAAAGGGTGAAAAAATTAGCCCATGGCCAACCGTTTAAAGTTGAATCAATCATCTCTATATTTGTTAACTTAACTCATCTTGACTTGTGATTGAGCTTATATGGGTTAAGTATATAGCCAAAATTGATCCACCAGAAGTCTTGTCAAAATATTTAAATAATATTGTTTGTTGATATGTTATTATATATAGCCAACAACAACAACATATCCAGTGAAATCTCACAACGTGTGGTCTGGGAGGGTAGAGTGTACAGAGATCTTACCTCTACCTTGGTAAGTAGAGCGACTGTTTTCGGGAGACCCTCGGCTCAAGACAAAACATGATCACAAGAAAAGCAAGCAAAGCAAAGTAAAGCAAAAGAAACGGTCAGACCCAGAAAAGATATTAAAGTAGTATGAACATGCTGATAAGAAAATCGAATACGCCATGGTAGCGCATTCTGACAAAAGAAAGCAGTAGCTAACACAAATAAATAAGATAAACAAAGTACACTAAAGAACACATAGCAACAGTAATCAAACTATAGGGGACTATAAAGCAATATTGTGCCTATGAGTGTGATAGGCTAATCGGGCCTACAGTAATAACACTACAACTATCATTTTGTAAGCGTAAGTAGGAATAAGCTCGACTACCTACTACCCTTCTACCATAATTCGTGTCCTCCACAAACCCATATCTAAGGTCATGTTCTCAGTAAGTTGCACCTGCGCCATATCCCTTCTAATCACCTCTCCCCAATACTTCTTCGGCCTACCTCTACCCCTCATGAACCCATCCATAGCCAACCTCTCACACCTCCGCACTAGGGCATATGTGTCTCTCCTCTGCACATACGAACCATCTCAATCTCGCTTCCCGCATCTTATCCTCCACCGAGGCCACTCCCACTCTGTCCCGGATATCATAATTTCTAATTCTATCTCTCCTTGTATGCCCACACATCCATCTGATCATCCTCATCTCCGCAACTTTCATCTTTTGGATGTGCGAAGTCTTGATTGGCTAACACTCCACCCCATACAACATAATCGGTCTAACCACTACCCTATAGAACTTGCCTTTAAGTTTTTGTGACATTTTTTTGTCGCACAAGACTCCAGATGTGAGCCTCCATTTCATCCACCTCTGCCCCAATACAATGTGTGATATCGTCATCAATCTCTTCATTCCCTTGGATAATAGACCCGGGGTACTTGAAGCTTCCTTTCTTTGGAATGACCTGAGCACGAAGCCTCACCTTCATGCATGTCTCAGAGTCGCTCTTAAAAATGGACTTTTAAATTTTATTTGATAATTAAGCAAATTATGATAAATTAAATAAAAAATTAGAACTTGGGATGAGTTGTGTCAGTTGGTTATGATTCATTACTTAGTCCATTTCAATCCTAACTAACTTTTGGCTAGAGGTGGATAATAATTAATGATTCAGCTCATTTTAACCTGATTTATCCCCCTAATTTTGTAAGATAAGGTGTTAAAAATCCAAGAAATGAATTTAGTCTTTCACGCATTTCAAAAAACTTTTGATTCCAGGAATCATTTGTGAGATAGGACAATTTGTCCTACTTGTCGATGGAGAAAATAAAGGTATAGATATAAATTAAAGGGTGTGGACGAGAAAATTCTCTATTTGACTTAGATTTTTCCTCGTCTCATTTATTTCATTTTAAAAAGTGAAAATGTCTAAAATATACCCCAGCCTTTGCCCATATTTGCTCTAACACATTTAATCTTTACGGTGTTCCTATTGTTGGAAATTTATCTTCGGTGGGGTGGTGCGTCCACCCATATTTAATGACTTAAACACTAGGGTTCCGTATGTTGGAGGCTTTGTCTCTTCACACGTACATAATCTACTAAGTGAGTAGATGACCGTAGGGCCAAAGATCGTCAAATTTCGTTAAGAAATGAAAGAGATATTGGTCCACGAAGTAAGGTGTTTGAGGCATGGAAATATGGTGTGTGAGAAAATGAAGAATTGTTCTCTTTATAAGTCTCAAAATTGGCAAAGGGTTTGGGACCCCAAGGGGTAACCCATGTGTTTGAAGGAGGGAGGACCTAGATGTGCTTGGGTTCAAGGCTAAGCCCACACGCGCGCCGCCGCCGCCCGCCCGTCCGGGTCGTGGCTTTGGGCTTTGGGATTCTTCTGATAGACCCCCAAATTGTTTAATATTTACAGTTTGGTCCCTGGAGTTTCTGGAAAGATGAAATTGGGAACGACGGAAGGCAGAAAGTTTCTGCCTACCGTTTGGGTTGGCTTTTGGAACGTTGCACATTAAATCAGCCATTACTTGGCAGTTGAGAAGTCTCCCCTTATGCTATATATTGAAGCCTTTTGGCTCAATTGTAGAGACTACTACACTATATACAACACAGAGACAAATAGAAGAGAGAACAACACAGATTCTGTCAAAAAACGTGAGCAGAAACGACTTGCTGAACAGAAACTCTTCCTTCCTTTTCTATTCTTCAGCAAGTCGTTTCGTGTTTGTTTTCTTCGTCAGAATCAACCTATTTGCTTTGTAGTGTTGATTTGTTGTTGTTTTATCTTAGGAGACTATTGCCCATTAACGTAAAAGCATATATACGGGGCAATCTTGTCTTAAAGACAGAGAACCATCTCTCGACTCAGCCCATAGTTATAACAATCCAGATTTAGTGTTTCTTGATTTCAGGTTATCAAGATTCAAGACTCAACAAGCTTGCGACAGTTCTGAATATTGGCTTGTTTGTTTATCCTTTCGAACACTTCTAATATTTATTTACTTCTCATATTGCTTTACATATCCAACACCTATTACTCCCTGAATATATTTTTAAAATGTTTCTTTGGCATTTATCTGAAAAGTTCGTACTAAAATCCAACACGACACAAACCAAGACTCGATTATGAAAGAATAAAATGATTCACAAGATCAAATTCCAAGAGAATCGACCGTTTTCTCCATGAAAAAAATTAAGAGTGTAGGAGAAAATTCTAATTTTTTGTTCGAAGAGTGAAATAACCTGAAATGATCGGGCTCCCTTGTTTTTTGGCCTGTTGTTCAGCATGTGTTGGAATTGTTATTTATCTCACTCGATAAATGCCAAAAACATTCCTTAAAAATATATTCAGAGGGGTAATAGGACCCCCGTAAAGATTACGTATGTTACGTCAAATCCGGGCAAAAATTAAAGTGTATTTTAGGTATTTTCAATTCTAAGTAATCTACTACTAATATGGGGAACTTGTACAAATGAAATCACATTTTTGAAGAATTAATTGAGTCTCAAAAATACTCCAGTTAAAGTGACACAACTTTTGGGTAGGAGGAAATAATCTGATCCAAGAACTAATTAACTACTTTATCTACTTATCAATTCTCCGTGTCTTGGGTCTGAAGTTTTTTTAAAGTCCATTACTCAAATAGTAACTTAATTATTCTCCTTTACTTGACCACTTTTCCTCTTACATGTCCCTTAATAAATCATAAATAGAAATGCATTTTTACTAAATTACTCTTACTCCTTGCGTCCCATATTAGTTCACCGCATTACTAAAAATATTCATCCTAAATTACTTGACTACTTTCTAAAAACAAGATAGAATTAATTAATTTTTTTCTACTTTACTCTTAACACTAATTATATTTTAAAGTAACCAATATTGATTAGAATGTAATTAATTAGAGAGAGATAAGTGTAGTGTAGTAAAAATACCCTTCTTATTTATAATTTTTTAAGAGACGTGTAAAAGAAAAAGTGGCCAAGTAATTTGGGACGGAGGGAGTATCTCTATCCAATTAATTGCACTCTAATCAATATTGACTACTTTAAAAAACAATTAATGTTAAGGAAAAAATAGGAAAATTTTACTTAATTCTATCTTGATTTTGTAAATTGACAAGTATTTTGGGACATTATTTTTAGTAATGTGAACAACTAATATGAGACGGATGAAATATTAAGTAAAGTCATATTTTCATTAGTCAATTATTTAATACATAATTCTATGTAGCACCTCTCTATGACCATCATTTCCCCCCCCCCCCCCTCTTTTTTCTCTTTTTTGCCATTTTCATATTCTTTTCAATTAATAATAAATAAAAAAAACAAGATTCATCATTAATTAAAGGAAACTTTGGGTTACAGTTGAAAAGTATCCTTTACCAGCTACGACCGTTGCTAAGACACTAACACGTTCGGTATGCTGTATAAGAAAATTAATCAGTGTATAAAAGCCTGTCTTTATACATTGTTCGTTGCATTTTTCAAATCCAGAATAGTTAATACATGCATTATTTTATACACCAATTTCAGCATAATTTTATACCAAGATTAACAATACATGGATAAAGATTTCCAAATGAAAAAATTACCCTTTTTATAACTAGTACTCTCTTATCTTCATCGATACAATTTTACAATAGAATAGGTCTCCTTCTCTGGCGATGGAGTCGAAGCTCCATACGCAACAAAGAGAACGTGATAAATAATTATTTTTTGTCACAGTTTGAGTATGATCGAAGTCACACCAGACCAAGAATGGGAGTAAGAATTACTACAGAACGAAGAAAAATAACATCTTGAATAAGGCATAGCTAAATACCAACTTAAACTTACGAAATAGAGAAGTTGAAGTGAAAAAGTGGTTTGAGTAATTTTTCTAATAAAATTGTAACGTTCACTCACATTAGAAATGGAGAAGTCATACAAAAGTTTAAAGGGTATAATTGTAAACAAATATTTTCTACACTTTTTAACCAAACATAAGTTTAAGTTATACATTGTATATTCACTTTTTAATACAATGAACCAAACACACCATAAATAATATTTTTTACATAACGAATTCTAACATAACTAATCTCAGCATAACTGTAAAGAATTGATCTTGGCCTAACTCAACTCCAAAAACTAGCTTGTAGGGTGAGGGACAAATCTCCCATATCGGTGGGAAAAAGAAGAATTGTTCATTTTATAAGCCTAAAAAATGGATAAGGGTTTGGGACCCCAAGGGGTAACTCATGTGTTTGAAGGAGGGAGGACCTAGGTGTGCTTGGGTTCAAGTCTAGGCTCACACGCGCGCCACCATCACCCGCCCGGGCCGGGTCGGGTTAATATTATCCTTTTGGACCCAAACAACTTAGTATTTACAGTTTGCTGTTTTATCTTGGTAGACTATTGTTGACACCCAATTTTGTCCCGTCTTTTCCAATTTATTTACAATTTTAAATATTTTGACACCTCAAAATAATTTTTATATATATATATATATATATTATTTTTAATATTATTATTTATTATTATTATTATTCACATTTTTTTACTATCATTCGCCTTTTAAAATCATAATCATAATTTACCTTAACACTCCATGTTATTTTATTTTCGCAAAATTGCATCATATTTCTATTTTTTATTAAAATATTAAGCACTTCACAAACATTATGTTTTCATTATTATTACGTCGTTATATTTTATTTATTTATTTACTTACGTTTTTTCTTCAAAGCTTTTTAAAACCTTTTTTTTTAGTTTAGTTTATTTTAACCAAAACTAATTTCACCCAACACCCATTTTATCCCTAAAATAGGGTCCAACCGACTAGCCCACAAAGGGGCCCAACCGGTTAAGCCCCAAAACCCTAAGCCCAACTCACCCTTTATTTCCCTAAATCACCAAAACAAAACAAAACCCTAAACCTAAACTCTCCCCTCTTTCTCTCATCCACACCCTCACCGCCGCACACCCCCATACCCCTGCCCACATCACTTCAACGCACACCCTTATCCCCGAAAATCCGCAACCCATACCCCAAAAATTCACTCCAAAAATTAGATTTTTGCCCCTTTTGTTTGAAATTCGAATTCGATTTTTATGGGGGAAAACCCACCTATAAAATCCCCCCTTTGTCTTCTATTTAGGGGGACCGAAAAAATTGAAAAAAAAAGTGAGATGACGAAAATTGAAAGGAGATTTTAGGTCAGAAATCTAGGTAAAGTTTTTTTGAAATTCGAAATCTTCTTAAAAAGTTTGTATTATATTTTCTGTGTTTGTTCTTCATCATTGAGAGATCCGAAAATTCAAAGATCCGAAATCTTCTTAAAGGTATTTGTTCTCGTCTTTTCTTTGAATGTGTTCTTCATCTTAAGGAGCCCGAAAATATAAGTTAAGATTATTGGATTTTGGTGTTGAAGAATATGGAATTTTGCCTTCTTCACTGTTTGATTTCGGGTCAGGTCGACCCAAAATCCGGGTCACTGTTCAGTGTTATGTCTCGGGCACTGTTCTGAGTCAAGTAAAATTTTCAGATTTTTGTGTTCAATATTTTGTTGTTTGTTATCTGAAAATTTGAGAAAAACGGATTCGGGTCGGGTAAAATTTTGAGATTTTTGTGTTCAATATTTTGTTGTTGGTTATCTGGAAAAAAAGTGTTCGATTCCGGGTCGGGTCGGCTCACTGTTCTGTCTCGGGTCGGATTTTCATATGCATATTCGAATTCTGTTTCGGTTCAAAATTCAGAATTCGGGTCAGATGTTTTGATCGCGGACTATTGGTTTATTTTGGTATCTGAATATCCATTACACGGCTATTTTGTTATTTTACTGATTTGAACAAGCCAATGAAATTGAATTTGAGGTCGTGTCCCTTCGAAAAACGGTTCCCGATTTGTTGTTTTTGGTATAATTTACCGATTTGAACATGATACTACACTTTGGCCAATGAAAAAATATCAATCAATTTTTAGGCCTCCACAGTTGGAAAGACGGAAATAAAACTTCAGGGCAAGGATAAAACTTAAATCTTTTTTTTTATCCGAGAGACCAACATGTTCGGTAGGCAAGGCAACTAAAATGACCAACGAGTCATATGTTCGCAACCACGACGTGATTGGAATGATCTTTTCAAAATTTAAGTCTGAGCCTTCCGTAATCAAAACATTTACTATTTTGGATACAGATTCGAAGTTATTTATATTCAACTGTTTCTAACCGTTTGTTCTTGACAGCTTGCAAGTAACACCTACGAAAGTTAAAGAAGACAAGTTACCCCTCGGAGATGATTTATTTTATTGTTGTTCTATTTTATTTAATTCAGCTTTATTTTATTTTTTATTGTAATATTATTTATTGTACTTGTGTAACTATTGAAATGTTTAGAATAGGTAGACTTAGAACTAATAATCTAGAAAGAGTAAATTTAAAATCGGAAACCGCTAGTTTATCTATTTAGTCCCATCACTCATATTTTCAAAACGTTAGTTTATTTATTTTAGGTTCGTCGCTCATAAAACGCTAGCTTATTTTTGAACTGTTC
The DNA here is from genome assembly GCA_034509755.1 of Anisodus tanguticus. Taxonomy (NCBI): domain Eukaryota; kingdom Viridiplantae; phylum Streptophyta; class Magnoliopsida; order Solanales; family Solanaceae; genus Anisodus; species Anisodus tanguticus. The sequence continues at coordinate 23,494,207 of CM067544.1, read as the reverse complement.
AGAATTTTCAAAACTATTGGTCACCTTTTACTCACACTATTAATCATACAAAATAGAGTCTTATTTTTATCTGATTCGTTATTTAAATGACTTCCAAAATATCATTTTCTTTGCATTACAAGTAAGTTGTTTTTCTTGTTACAAAAATCACTTTATATATATTTATAAACAATGCCATACATGCATGTTTTATCTAAAAAATCACTTTGCATATATTCCGTAAATAATGCTATCAAAATGTGTGTTTTTATCCAACAAATTACTTTGCATGTATTTTTTGTAAATAATGCAATACGAATACATGTTTCACCCAAAAATCACCTTGTATATATTTTAATCAAAGTCATCCAAATACATATTTTTTATAAATCAACTTTGTATGTATTCTATAATCATACCACACAAATGCACGCTTTTTTTAATATGAAAATCTACTTTGCATATATTTTATAAAAAATGTCTTACAATGCATGCTTTTATTTAAAAGGTTGATTTTATATGTATTTTTCATAAACAATGTCATGTATACTTTTCGAATCCTATTTTCCAAAATCACAATCACTTTTGCAAAACTCATCAAAAAGGAAAAATCATTACTTTATAAAAAATGCATCTTTTATTAAATACTTGCAACATTATTTTAATTTTATACTTGTAAAAATATGCATTTTCCTTAGCATAATAATTAACCTGAGTTTGACTGGATAACAGCAAGTTAGTGGATTTTAAAGGATACCTAATCCTTTCTCTTTAAGATAATAAAGAACCCTTACCTAGAATCTTATTAGTTTCGCAGACCATAAAACCAGAGTTATTTTGCAGCATTTAGTTAATATTTAGGTGTCCTAATTCACCGTAGAATAATTAGGTGGCGACTCCTCAACAACATAATCAATTTAGGGAATCGACCCATTATGCCGCGAATCGTGCGGTTAAAAAACGGGTGCGACAACTATTGCCTGCTAATGTAAAAGCATATATACGGTCCAATCTTGTCTTAAAGACAGAGAGCCATCTCTCGACTCAGCCACAGTTGTAACAATCCAGATTTGGTGTTTCTTGATTTCAGGTTATCAAGATTCAAGGCTCAAGAAGCTTGCGGCAATTATAAACTTAATTGTTTGTTTATCCTTTCGAACACTTATAATATTTATTTATTTCTCGTATGACTTTTTGCTAACAATTTTAAGACAAGACTGCATTAGTGCTCTAAAGATGTCGGTTGACAGGAACTCTATTTGTGTCAACAAACTAGACTATGGTTCTAATGCTGAGGTTTTGAGAGCCTATGCAGGTCATGTTGTTGACGGTCAAGGTGCTGAAGGTGTTACCGCTCCCAAGAGTGGTGGAAGAAAACGCCCACGAGAGGTTGAGGATGTCAACTGGGATAAGAGGAGAAAGCTGAAAATATTGTTCTATCTTGTAGCAGAAGACCTATATTTGTCCCAGACAAAGGATCCAAATTATGGTAAGGAGGAAATGGACACTCAGTCCAACAAAGAGACCGACGTGGGCTAGAATCTGAAAATTGGGCTACGTTAACTCCTTTCCTTGTTAATAATGAGATTAAATGATGTCTGATTAAAGTGTGTAAAGTAAGACTAGGAATATGAAAGTGTTTTCCTGAAAAGGGAAAAATAATATTATATTCCTTACACTTTAAAATCAGAGATTTAGTTTCACCTACTTCCCATTTAAAGTTTGGTTTCTTTTGAAAACAAGGCTTAAAAGATTTGTTCTTTGGTTACAATTAATTAGAATTGTGGACAAATCCTAAGTAAGCGCCAGGAATTATCTGGGCACCAATCTCACTAAAATATAATGTCTTATCTTAAGACGTTGAACCTATCACCGGTTCTGACAGAAGATCCTTCATTTGATAGGATGATATTAGACACTCGGTCGTACAAAGCCTAAGGGCGACTGGTGTGGGCCAGAGTTTCCATGTCTTAAATGATCTGAAGGACAAAAGAAAGGCAGAAAAGAAATTGGACACTCAGTCTACCAAAGCAACTGGAGTGGACCAGAGGATCCAGATCACATATGATCCGGTTACACCCTAACCACGGGCAAGAGTTTATCCATGTGAAGCAACGCCACCTCTAAAGTAGAAAAGGTTAGAGAGGTTGTCCTCAAAAGGCCTTTAGGGAATGGGATCACTCTAAAAGGAGGTGATACATGTCCCAAACTTGGTTTCAGGGACGCTGTTGGTCAAGCTGGTTTGAGACTAGTCCAACAGGTTTGTAATAACTAAGAATGATACAGTATGTCTGTAGATAAATGAATGATATATTTGTAATCCGTGCATCTATGCCATCATAGATTAAGACATGTTAAATAGAAAGTCATTCAAAAGCTAACTAAGTTGAGATTGTTGCCTTCTGTCGACATAAACCCTCAAAATAAATGTGAGGTGGGCAAAGAGGCAAAATCCCATATCCATTCCGTCAAAAGAATAGGGAAAGAAGCACCTCTCCTCTAGAACTTAGTCACACCTACATGGGTTATTTGAAGTTTGTACAAAATAGAGGGGGGAGACAAGTACTTTGTGACCTTCATTGACGATGGTACAACGTATTGCATCCTTTGTTTGTTGAAAAGAAAAGATGAAGTTGTTGAAGCGGATAAGCGCTACAAAGTAGAAGTTGAAAATTAACTAAGCCTACGGATTGAGGAATTTGTAGTGATAGATGAGGATAATGTAAAGCATCATTCATCAAACGACTGCTCCTTACTCACCTCATTCTAACGGTGTTAGCCAAGCGCAAAGTCGTACGCCCAAAATATATGGGGCAAGTCGTACGCCCAATAGAACTCCGCATAAGGATAATGATAACCCTCTATATGAAACGTGGAAAAGATCTCACCTACAAATATTGTGATGTGGGGTGGCTTGGTAGAGGTTGGAATACTGAAACAGGTCAATACTGTAGATTGCATTTTCATCGGATATGCAAATAACAGTAGTGCTTATCGCTTCTTAGTACATAAGTCAGATATTCTAGATATTCACGGGGGTACAATCATGGAATCAAGGAATGCTCAATTCTTTGAGGATTCCTTTCTTAGAAAGGAAAGAGGCGCAACTTCTCGCAAACGAAGTTATGAACAAAGCTCTCATGGCCGACAAGAATCAGGAGTGCCTAACTACCCGGATCTAGATGGTTCAGATCTAGTGGACTCCGAAGTGGCTAATTGTTTGGAACTGAGTGTTTCAGATACTCAGAACTTGGAGTCAGCAGAGGCTGAACTAAGACGAAGCAAAAGGGCCAGAAAGGATAAGACTTTTGGTCCTAACTTTGTATCTTATATGGTCGATAAAAAATTGAGGACAGTTGTTGAAGCATTGTCTACTCCAGAAGCATCTCTCTGGAAAGAAGCTATTGAGAGTGAAATAAACTCCATCCTGTAAAACCACACGTGAAAGTTGGTTGATCTTCCTCTGTGAAACAAATCATTGGGATGTAAATGGATACTCAATTGGAAGTATAAAGTAAATGGGTCTATAGATAAGTACAAAGCCAAGTTGGTAGTCAAGGGCTATCGATAGAAGGAAGGCCTTGACTATTTTGACACGTACTCCCCGGTGTCTAGAATGACATCCTTATGAGTATTCATTATGATCGCAGCATTACGTGACCTTGAGATACATCAAATGGATGTCAAGACAACCTTCCTAAATGGTGATTTGGAAGAAGAAACTTAAATGGAACAACTCGAGGGGTATGTGGTTTTAGGCCAAGAGAAGAAAAAAAAAGTAATTGCTCGAGGTTAACAAGAACCCGCGAGTGCCTGATTTTCCGGAACTAGACGTTCCAGATCTACAGGACTCGGAAGTTGCTGACTCTCCAGAACTTACTGTTCTAGATCTACAGAACTTAGGGATTCTAGATGTTGAACTGAGACGGAGCAAAGAGGGGACAAAGACTTGTTCCAGGCCTTCTAGCTTGTATGGTTGAGAATGAACCATGGACAATTAACAAAGAATTGTCATCTCCAGAAGCACTACTTTGGGGAAAAAAGCTACAGATAGAGAAATAGATTCCATCAAATAGAACCATACTTGTGTATTGGCTGACCTACCTATGGGAAAAGAACCTTTGGGTTATAAAAGTGGATACTCAAATTGAGTACAAAGTAGATGGATTTACTGAAGAGTATAAGACCTCGGCTACTTGGACATGTGCTCCTATGGGAATAACTTAACATCCAGGGCCATTACAGTCTTGTGTGACATGAATGTTAAGACAGCCTTTCTAAATGGAGATTTAGAAGGGAATGATCAGAGTTGGTTGGTTGGATTGTTAGGCTTCTTCTTGCACTTTCTTTTTGGTCCTTGAAATGTCTACATTTTGGTCCTGGAAGGTTCAGATGAAACAAAAATAATGAATCTGACAGCAGAAATATTGACTCTGAAGTTAGAAAGCCAATAGTTGGTCCTTGAAATGTCTACATTTTGGTCCTGGAAGGTTCAGATGAAATAAAAATAATGAATCTGACAGCAGAAATATTGACTCTGAAGTTAGAAAGCCAATAGTTGGAAAACCAACAGTCTAAAAGTGGAAGTCATATTGAAATAAAGTCTCGCTATGAAAGATATGGGTGTCACAGATAAAATCATAGGAATTGGGGTTTCTAAGACATCTAACGAACTGGTCTAATTCCAAACTCATTTGTGATATAGTTGACAGTCTCATTGAAGCCACCAATGGATATAAATCATTGAATTGATTGGAATCAAGGTGCACCAATATACCAGGAGCGATATGCACAAATCACATGTAGTTCAATGTAGTTTACATAGTACAACCGACCTGGTATCGGCTTACAAAGTAGATCAGTTGAACTAATGTTCATTCATGATTCTGGAAATGATCAATAGAAGGCGTTAAATCGGATATGATGATATCTAAAATATTTGCTTATCTATGGATTATGGTATTCTGGATGTCCAACGGTTTTGGGAGAATACAGTGATGCAAACTGGACATCGGACATGAAGAACACCAAAGCCACAAGTGAATGTGTACGGTGTGTCTTGGAAAATCCTCTAAGCAAACTTGCATCGGCCGATTCATAATGGAATTGGAGTTTATCGCTTTAAACAAAGCATGAGAAAAAGTTGAGTAACTTCGCGACTCCTTATAGGACGTTCCTTATTGGGAGAAACCCATGCCTTCGGCAGTTATACACTGTGGCTAGCCTGTCGGCTTCGGGAAGGGCACGGATGACGGTGTCTGGACATATCTGTCAGAGACATAAGACTGTATGACAGTTGATCATCACGAGTGTCATTCCTATTGATTACATCTAAGGATAATATAGCAGACCCTTTAACTAAGGGACTACCCAAAGATCAAGAATTATGTCTGTCTAGGGGAATGTGCTTAAAACCCTAACAATACAAACCTTTTCAGTGGTAACCCAACCATACTGAATGGAGATCCCAAGAATTTGGTATAATGGAAAAACAAAGCTGCAAAAGGTTCAGTTGAGCGCTTCAGTGGAAGTAAGAGCACTTCGGATGATAATTTCTGTAAAGAAACATGAATCCAAAGACGTTCCTGGGATAGACATTAAAGTGCTACCTGCATGATGGGTAAAGTTTAAGCTTCCAAACCTTTAACGTTCCTCAAATAGTTGAGGTTAAGGTTGGGGAAACTTTTAATGATTCCTAACACTTGTTAAGTGGGGTATAACAAGATAACTTGTAGGAGATCACCTATTTAAGTACGAGGACATGCTGCCTCTAATGAACGCACTTAAGAATCCAAGTGTGTCCACGGCCACAACGGACAGAACAATAAGAATGAAAACGAATAAGGGGAGTTATTGTGTTGGTATCATTGTCTAGGCTTACACTAAACACTGACGGTTCAAGAAACCACGTTCACAGCGCAATAAGTAAGTCCGATGGTATTCAACTAGGGAAGGTTCAAAGAGGAAGCTACCTCTCATGATTCAATATCTTTCCGCTGAAAGATTGCTGAAGTTTGGCACCCTGTGTGCACCAATTCTCTTTCAAGAGGGAATTGTTAGAAATTTGCCTTTGATGGGGTTGCGTCCACCCATATTTAATGACTTAAACACTCGGGTTCCGCATGTTGGAGACTTTGGTTCTTCACACATGCATAATCTACTAAGTGAGTAGATGACCGTAGGGCCAAGGATCGTCAAATTTCGTTAAGAAATGAAAGAGATATTGGTCCACAAAGTAAGGTGTTTGAGGCATGGAAATATGGTGTGGGACAAATCTCCCACATCGGTGTAAAAATGAAGAATTGTTCATTTTATAAGCCTAAAAAATGGATAAGGGTTTGGGACCCCAATGGGTAACCCATGTGTTTGAAGGAGGGAGGACCTAGGTGTGCTTAGATTCAAGGATAGGCCCACACGCGCGCCACCACCATCGCTCGGTCTGGGTTGGGTTGGGTCACGGGCTATGGGCTGTTGGGCTGCTTTTGATATTATCTTTTTGGACCCCAAACTGCTTAGTATTTACAGTTTGGTTGGTCCGTGGAGTTTCAGGAAAGACTGCCAGCAACCGAAAATTCAACAGTTTGGATGGCTTTAACCAGCTGTAACATTTTGTTCTAATTACAAAATGTTCCTGGCCTTGATTGTACCTCTTAATTAGCCTCTTAACACCTCACCTCATCCTAAACACTATAATTTTTTTTAGGAACACAAGTCTTGTTTGAGAACAAGATCAGAAACAATTTATTTGCTTTGTAGTGTTGATTAGTTGATGTTTTATCTTGGAAGATTATTTCCCGCTAACATAAAAGCATATATACGGGGAAATCTTCTCTTAAAGACAAAGAACCATCTCTCGACTCAGCCACAGTTGTAACAATCCATATTTGGTGTTTCTTGATTTCATGTTATCAAGATTCAAGAAAGTTACAGCAATTATAAACTTAATTGCTTGTTTATCCTTTCGAACACTTGTAATATTTATTTACTTCTCGTATGGTTTTTTGCTAACAATTACACTAAAATAATAATTACACAATATATGAGAATATTTACGTATACTCTCTATCACACACCCTCAGTCGGAGCGGGAGGAGACCGGATGCTCAGACTGGATCTGACATCAAGGAACAGCTGCTTGGTAAGTCCTTTAGTAATATATGTGTACTGATATGAATAAGGAACATGTAACTCTCGAATATGGCGCATGTCAACCTTCTCACGAATAAAATAAATATCCATCTCAATATGTTTGGTTCGCTGATGCTGAACCGGGTTATAAGACAGGTAGACAACAGAAATGTTATCACAGTAGACAATAGATACCTTACGTAAGGGAAAATGAAGCTCGAGAAGTAGGTTTCTAAGCCAACAAATTTTGGCAACAACATTCGCAACGCCTCTATATTCTGCTTCTGCATTCGAACGGGAGAACATGGCTTACCGTTTGGCAGACCACGAGATGAGGTTATCACCCAAAAATATACAATAGCTAGAAGTATATCGACGAGTGTCCGGACAGCGACCCCAATCAGCGTCCGTATAAGATATCAGCATGATCAGTGCAGGTGGATAAAGATGTAATCTGTAGTCATGAGTACCCTGAACGTACTAAATTATATGTTTAAAAGCGGTAAAGTGAGGCTCTCTGGGAGCATGCATGAACAAACAGACCTACTGAACGACATAGGAAATATCAGGCCTAGTGAAGGTAAGATACTGAAGTACACCAGCGAGACTCCTCTAAAGAGAGGGATAGAGCACCGGATCCCTATCATCGACACTAAGTTTTGACTTTTAGTCGATTGGATTAGGCATGATCTTGCAGTTTTTCCATTTTAGCCCTGTACACAATCTCTTCAGTATAGTTACGCTGACACAGGAACATTGCATTCGCGGATCTGGTCACTGAAATCCCCAAGAAATAACTCAACTTACCCAAGTATGTCATGACAAATTCGGATTTAAGCAGGGTGATGATTTTATGTTTCAACACATCAAAGGAGACAGTCAGAACAATGTCATCCATATAAAGAAAAAGGTATGCAGTGTCATACCTCGATGAAAAGTAAAAGTGAATTATCACTTTTGCTACATACGAACCCAATCTGCCTGATGAAAGTGTTAAAGCGGTCATACCAAGCCCTGGGGGATTTTTCAAGCCATAGAGTGACTTTCGAAGATGGCAGACATACTGAGGAGCCGATGGATGCACAAAGCCAGACGATTGATTCATATATACGGTTTCTTTTAAATATCCATGTAAGAATGCATTTTTCATATCAAATTGATGAATCAACCAATTTTTACCCATAGCTATGCTCAAAATAGTGCGAATGGTTGTTGGTTTAACCATTTGACTGAAGGTCTCACCACAATCAACTCTCTCTTGTTTCCCCGTACCATTTACCACAAGTCTCACCTTTTGGCGTTCAAGCTCACCACTATCTCTGAATTTGTGACGATATAGCCACATGCAATAGATCACATTCACCCTCTCTGGTTTCTGGATATGATCCCAAGTGTGTTGTGAAGTGAACACATCAAATTCCTCACGCGTATCCACATTCCAATTCAGGTCAAGCTTGGCTAATTTTGGGTTTTAGGTAGGTGAGATATTCTGAGTGAATAGGTTAAAGTGGACTTTTAATTTGAAAATCCTATGCTAGGCATGTGTTTCCATGCGGTAGGTCAGAATCGGGATTGTTTGGGTAACGGGAAGTGGGGGCAGGAGGGGGGGGGTAAAGGGGGTTATGGGAACTAGGAATAATGGGTTAGGCAGGGGCAGTGGAGTTGTCGGGGGTAGAGAGTGGTCGACAAGGGTTGTGGGAATGTTGTTAGGGAAATTTAGCGGTGGGCCAATGGGCTCGGTGATGGGAACTGTGGGGCCGAGATGGGAACAGTGGGTGGGGGGTGCTCGACGGGATAGGTGGTGGAAGAATTGAAGTTTTGAGCCAGAATATTAGCATTATGTATTGCGTTCCTAATGATAAGGGAAGTGTTCGGATCATCAAGAAATTCGTAATAAATGACTTGAAATATTTTAACGTTTGCAAATGGGAAAACGTTCTCCTCAAATGTGACATGGCGAGAGACTAGGATTTTATTTGTGGACAAATCATAGCATAAGTACCCCCTATGGTTTAACGGGAAACCTAAGAAGATGGAAGGGGTAGTGCTAGGTGCCAATTTGTGAGGGGTCGTGAATGCGAGATTCGAGTAGTAGTATAGAAAACCAAAAATCCGAAGGTGATCATAAGAGAGGATTCGACGAAACAAAATGTCAGTTAGAGTTTTATTTTGAAGAGTTCGTGTTGCTAATATATTAAGGAGGTATGTCGCCATGTGTAAGGCGTACACCCAAAATGAAGGGGGGATGGAAGCAAGGAAGAGCATTGTGCATATCTTATTGTTGATGGTGCGTAGGATTCTTTCGACTTTACCATTTTGAGGTGAGGTATGGGGGCATGAAAATCGAAACACCATGCCGTGGTCCGCACAAAATTTATGAAAGGGAAGGTTGTCAAACTCACGGCGTTATCACATTGAAACATTTTGATGGTCTTCTCAAATTGGGTTTTAACATATGCTTGAAATTCAAGAAAAATTGTGTAAACTTGAGACTTATATTTTAGAGGATAAACCCACAAAAAGTGAGAGAAATCATTCAAAAATACCAAATAATATTTGTGACCCACTTTGCTAGTAATGGGAGATGTCCATAAATCCGCATGAATAATATCAAAAGAAGAAAATGTTACACTTAATGAAGATTGAAAAGGAAGTCTAACATGCTTTGCTAAAGGACAAGAGTAGCAAGCATGAGTAAATTTCCCCTATTACATTGAATGAAATTCCGACTTCTAAGAAAATTAAAAATTGATGCTCCGGGTGCCCGAGTCTACTATGCCAAGTTGGTGGAGATATTGCAGCTAGAGAGGTTGGTGGATTGACACTTGCAGCGAAATTAGATGAGAAAGGATATAAGTCCCCCACACTATTGCATCTCGTAAGAGTTGTCCTCGTACGTAGGTCCTTCACAGAAAAACCAAAAGGGTCAAACTCAATAGATACGGAACTGTCACTAGCAAATTTCCTAACAAAGATTAAGTTTTTAATGATGTTAGGAGTATATAAGACATTTTTTAGAGTAAACGGCGGGTGATGTGGTTGTGTTTGAGTGATGTCGTGGCCTTGAATTGGAATGTGATTGCAATTGCAAAACAAAATAAATCGAGGATTGTTCAAATTAAATAACTAAGGGAGTTTACCAGAGTCGCGAGTGAGGTAGAATGTGACACCTGTATCCATGTACCATGCGTCATTAGGATACTGGAGATTCATAGTGTTGTAAGCCTGACTCAGTTTGGCAGGGATCAGGGGATCGTAGGCTTGTTGTTGGGCTGCAGAGAAGTGGGCTTGGTGCTGTTAGCCCATGTAATGTGGGCCTGGAGGTGGGCCCATGATGCTCGACTGCTGGCGTTGCCCGGTATGCTGGGCCGAGAGTGTGGGATACGAGCAAGGTGGCAAGGAACAGTTCTCGGGGCTGTGGGTCATGGCCATGGGCCACAAAATTGGGTCGACCCACTTAGATGGGTATTGGGTAGGCTGTGTCTGTCCGTCGGAGTTAGATTTTTGGCCACGACCTTTTCCCTCGCCGCCGACTCAATTTTCGCGGCTGCGGCCCCTTCCGCTTCCTCGGCCACCGTGTTGAGGCTGGTGGTCCGTGGGTTCTGGAGGATTGGCGAATGTATTGGAGGTTGGCGGTACGTCAACCGCCAAAGCCTGTTGAGTGTGTTCATCTTGTTTGGATCGTCTGGTCTCCTCCAACAGCAATTGTGAACGGGCCTTGTTGAAGGTAGGGAGGCGATCAACTTGTTGGATCATCGTCGCAAGTGTATCATACTCACCCTTCGGCAAACCATTGATAAGTTATAAACCATCTTTGTTTCGGAAATCAGAGTGCCAACATTAGACAATTGATCGACAACCAATTTTAGTTATTTACAATAGTTTGACATATTGGCAAAGTTCTCAAGACGAGTGTTGTTGAATTGTTCCTCCAGGTAGACGGCACATGCATGTTTTTTGTCTTGAAAGATTTACTCTAGTCGTGTCCATAATTCGTGAGCTGAGGCACCTGTCTTCATAATAGTATGAAGCAAATCTTTGGATATGGTGCCATATATCCATTGTTTAACAATAGCATCAAGCCGCTTCCACGTCGGATTGTCAACGTCGGGTGGACGAGGGGTTGTGGCATCGATGTGATCAAGGACCTTGTAAGCACAAACATGTATTTGAAATAATTTGACCCACGATGAGTATTGTCCATCCTCTTGATAAAAACTAAAGGGATAAAGTTTTTTATATTCGTTACGGCAAAAGCCAAATGAAAGATGTTGGGAGGGGGTGGGGATGAGGAGGATGTGTGATGTCGTGAGTGGAGGATGAGTTGACAGTAGAAGCCATGATGATGGGCTGTCGGCGGTCGGTGGTGTGAGAAGAGAGGCGCCAAAATTAGAGTTAGAGAGGCCGAAATTAAGGTAGAGAGGAGGCTAGGGGTTTGGCTTCTGATACCATATAGAATAGTGTAATTCTTCTTGTTTGGAGTCTTCTTATTAATACAATATATATAGGTGTTTACAATTGTAATCCTAATCATATCAGAATATTGACTTTACATAATTACACTAAAATAATAATTACATAATATATGAAAAATATTTACGTATATTCCCTATCAAAGAATATTAAAAGTTTATAATTGTGAATTATTTGAAGATAATTGGGGTATTCACTCTTTTTTTATTTTTTTATTGTTAAGCATTATATTGGATAGAAATATTCATAGTTTCTGAGTGTACGTCTCTTCAAACTGATCAGCAGAATACTAAGATAGAATATTCAAATCCTCATACTATCACATCAAATTATTTGGGGAATATAAAACTATAACTGATCATCCAAAAACACAAAAACTAATAAAGCAGTCTATTACAATTAGAAATTGCTCCACTGGTATGCAGTTAATATAATGTTAAGTTGTCTTTTCCATAACCTACAAGAAAATAATTTAACAGGCTTTCAAATTATTGCTTTAGTCATTAGTGAGAGTAGGACTATTTATATAATATACCTTTATTTCCATTTGAGAGTTGTAAATTTTGTGGTTTGATTTTTGGTTTTTGTATCAAGTTATTTCTCTCAAGAGAAGTTTGAAGCTAAACAAATATGTGTTATGTTGTTATTTTCCTTTTCTATTCTTTCTCCATATACCTTTCTTATTTTCAGTATATCTATAATTTTTGTCTCTTCTTAGTAAATAAAATATTGCTCGACTTGGGAGAAATTGTTAGGGTTTTATGAATGAGTGTTGAATAGAAAATGGATTTTTATTTTGTTGGCTATAACTTTCAGAGGACATCCTTCACTTTGTTGGCTATAACTAGTTAGCAATTTCCATCAGATTTTTATACAAAAATACTGAGATTATGTCCTCACTTTATATGCATTGTTTTCAAATAAAAGTCGGTCAGTATCGTGTGATTTTGGTGTCGTCTGAAAGTTCGGTGCACACTGGTGTTTGAGGTACCGCTACACCGATGACGGTAATATAATCTATTTTATCTTGGAAGGAAATAATGCGTAACCTTGAATACTTGGAGGGGATTAAATTTCTTATGAACATACTATTAGCGAATATTCTCAGAATATTCGCCGTATATTTTGTAATTATGATAAATGTATATTGAAGGTAACTTAGGATTCTAATTGTATTAGGAATCAACCTTTGTAAGGTAAGTTAGGATTCGTACCATATTAGGAATCAACCTTTGTAAGGTAAGTTAGGATTCGTACCATATTAGGAATCAACCTTGTACAGCTATATATATTGTGAATAATGAAAGAAATTCCCAAGGGAAATTATTCTCTCGTTCATGGTATCAAGAGCCTAAAACCTAAATCCTCATTCCCGGTCGAAATCAGAATTTTTTTCTGCTTTCACAGAAAAAAAAATAAAAAATTCTGGTTTCTTCCTCCATATTTCGGCCAAACCAGAAAATTCCCTTCCCTCGACAGGCGGCAACCATGTCTTCCCCCACAAATTCCGTTTCATCCACTGGCACACTTGAAAACCCCTCTCAACGTTCAGTATCTTCTTTTCATCCGGCATTCGCCGTTAACAACATCAAGAATTTTATCCCTATAATTCTTGACCAAGAAGACTGTCAATATTCCATGTGGATGGAACTATTCTACATTCATGCATGTGCATACAACGTGCTCGATCACATTGACGAATCTGTTCCTCGTCCCACCGATGTTACGAGACTCAATGCGGCGTCGTCTTGACGCCATCGTCAAACAATGGATCTATGGCACCATCTCCAAAGATCGTTATGCACTATCATGAAAACAAGTGCTACAAACACGTGAACTTTGGGTCCGGCTAGAAGAAATCTTTCGGGACAATAAAAATACTCGAATTTGTGTATTTGGAAGAGCAATTCAACAATACCCGCCTCGAGAATTTTAACAACATGTCCGAATATTGTAAGCAATCGAAACTCATAACCGATCAACTATCCAACGTCGGGACTTCGTTTCGAAACCAAGATGGTGCTTCAACTTGTTGCGGGTTTACCGAAAGGTGAATATGACACACTCGCAACAATGATTCAACAAGCCGACCCTCTCCCAAGTTTCAACAAGGCACGTTCACAACTATTGTTGGAAGAAACTAGACGTGCTAAACAAGAGGAACATAACCAAAAGGCGTTAGCCGTTGACGGGATGGCAACACCGCGGCCGGCAGAAGCAACCGGCGTTAGCCCAGCAGAAGCAACAGAGCGGCGGAGGTCGTGGCGGCGAGAGGTCGCAACAACAAAGGCAAGGGCCGCGGAAAGGGCCAACGCAACCAGTGGATTGGATAACAGCCAACCACTGGACAACAAAGCAGCAGTGGTCCAACCAGCAGCAGCAGTGGCCCAACCAGCAGAACTGGGCCTCGCCTGCATGCCCGTACCCGACCGCAGGGGCCGTTCCAGCAGCCTTGGTCGATCGGCCTGTTGGGCCCTCGCCCCGGCCCACTGTGCAGCCCACCCAGCAGCAGCAGCAGCCCACTGATTGCGGTCCAAAGAAGCAAAGAATCGCAAAGCAGCCCATTGCGGCCCAAAGAAGAAGAACACTGCAATAGCAGCCCAGCGGCTGCCCCGGACCGATTTGGGCCGTGCATACACCACCGTGAACCTTCAACAGCCCGACGACAATTGGTACATGGACACCGGAGCCACATCTTACCTCACCCGGTCGTCAAGTAACCTATCTCAACTACGTCGGCTAAAGTGTCCTTAATTTATTACTGTCGGCAATGGTAATCGCATTCCAATTGAAGGTTACGGTAACACACACACCAAACATCCACACCCACCTTTCTCCCTAAATCACGTCCTATACACACCTAACATCATTAAAAACTTAATCTCTGTTAGAAAATTCACTAGCAATAACTCGTAATGTCGTCGAATTTGACCCCTTTGGTTTTTCTGTGAAGGAACTCAATACGGGGAAAATTCTTACACGCTGCAATAGTGTGGGAGACCTCTACCCATTCACTCAATCTTCTGATGTCAGACCACAAGCACCTCTATCCCTTGCGGCGATCTCTCCTTCAACTTGGCACAATCGATTCGGACACCCCGGAGACCCAGTTTTTACTTTTCTTAGGACTTCTAAGCGTATTCAATGTAATAATGGGAAAATTGCTCAACACTGTTTTTCTTGTCCACTAGGAAAACGTACTCGTCTTCCCTTTATGTCATCAAACAGTGTTACTTTTTCTCCCTTTGATATAGTTCATGCTGATTTGTGGACATCTCCGATTGCTAGCTCTTTGGGTCATAAATTCTATCTAGTATTCTTGGATGATTTTTCACATTTTTTCTGGATTTACCCACTGAAATTCAAATCTGAAGTTTTTGCAAAATTCCTCTAGTTTCAAAAATTCATTAAGACACAATTTGAAAAACCTATTAAATCATTCCAATGTGATAATGAACGTGATTTTAATAACTCGGCATTTCACAATTTCTATTCTAAACAAGGCATGGTTTTCCGTTTTTCTTGTCCCTATACTTCTTCCCAAAACGGAAAGGCTGAAAGAATTATACGTACCATCAATAACATGGTCCGCACACTTCGTTTCATGCCCGCCTACCACCGCCTTTTTGGGTCTATCTTCGTCAAAATGGTAGAATCCCTTCTAAATATTTTACCAACTAGCACACTCCAAAACAAAACCCCTACAGAAATCTTATACCGTAGGCAGCCATCATATGATCACCTACGTATTTTTGGATGCTTATGCTACCCCAACATAGCCTCCACTGCACCCCACAAACTTGCCCATCGCACTCTTCCATGTGTCTTCCTTGGTCTATCTCCTAATCATCGGGGCTACTTGTGCTATGACATTACTACTCGCAAAATCATCTTCTCCCGTCACGTTACCTTTAACGAGACAATATTTCATTTTTCAAATCTCCGAAAATTTCAGACCACCGATTACATCTTTCTCGATGAACCGAGTTTGTCTCCGGTCATCCAAAATCTGTACCAGCAGCAGCTCATTGTTCCGACGCCACTGCTGCCTCCAGCAGTGTCATCTGACCCTTCCGCAGCAATGCTGCCACCTAGTCCAGCTCCCACACCACCCATGCTGCACCCTGTCGAGTCTAATGCACCACCCATACTGCCTCCAGTCCAGCAAATCCAACAACCTGTCGAGTCTCCCCGCTTCGCAAGCAACACCGTCGCCAACCGGTCCCGCAGCCCTCGCTCGCTACTACCGATCCAAACAACCGATTCCGACCTTCCACTGTTGCCCCCTCATCGCATGGAGACTCGTGCACAACACGGGATCTTCAAACCCAAGGTTCACTTCAATCTCTCCACACAAACCTTATCACCCATTCCAAAGAATCCAAAACTAGCTAAACTGGACCCCAATTGGAATGCGGCCATGTGCGAGGAGTTTAACGCTTTAACCAAGCAGAACACTTGGGATTTGGTACCTAGACCAGCTGGTGTGAATGTTATCCGGTGTATGTGGCTATTTCGTCACAAGTTCAGAGACAATGGTGACTTAGAGAGGTATAAGGCAAGACTAGTTGCAAATGGCACTAATCAGCAGGAGAGTATTGATTGTGGTGAGACATTCAGTCCGGTTGTTAAACCGGCCACTATTCGGACTGTTCTCGTATTGCTATGGGCTTGCATTGGCCGATTCATCAGCTTGATATCAAGAATGTGTTTCTTCATGGGGATTTGAAAGAGACTGTGTACATGCACCAGCCTCCTGGTTTTGTTCATCCGGCAGCTCCACAGTTTGTGTGTCGTCTCAGGAAGTCATTGTATGGATTGAAACAGCCCCCGCGCTTGGTATGATCGGTTCGCCGGGTATCTTCTCGCAAATTGGTTTTGTATGTAGCAGGTGTGATACCTCTCTCTTCACTTTTCACCGAGGTAGCAGCACTGCATATTTGCTATTATATGTCGATGATATTGTTCTTACTGCCTCATCTGACGGGTTGAAGAATTAAATCATTGCTCTACTCAAAACTGAATTTGCTATGACTGACTTGGGGAAGCTAAGTTATTTTTTGGGTATATCGGTGACTAGATCCGCTGCCAATATGTTCCCGTGTCAGCGAAAGTATGCAGAAGAGATAGTGTACAGGGTCAAGATGGCAAATTGTAAAATTATGCCAACTCCGGTGGACTCAAAATCCAAGCTTAGTGCAAATGACGGTGCGCCAGTTTCTGATCCCACTCTATATCGGAGTCTAGCAGGTGCTCCTCAGTATCTTACATTCACTAGGCCTGATATTGTATATGCCGTTCAGCAGGTGTGTCTGTTCATGCACGACCCCCGAGAGTCCCATTTTACCGCCCTCAAACGTATTATCAGATATGTTAAGGGCACACTTGACTTTGGCTTACATCTATACCCCTCCGCCCCAACCAAATTGCTAGCCTACACGGATGCAGATTGGGCAGGATGCCCCGACACACGTCGCTCCACCTCCGGGTACCGTGTATTTCTTGGGGATAATCTTATCTCATGGGCCGCCAAGCGACAGGCCACGCTGTCCCGTTCGAGTGCTGAAGCAGAATATCGAGGAGTTGCTAATGTCGTTGCTGAGATCTGTTGGCTCCGAAATCTTCTTTTGGAGCTCCAGTATCCATTACGCAAGGTGTCTATTGTCTATTGTGACAACATATCTGCTATCTATATGTCTCATAATCCAGTCCAACATCAGCGGACTAAGCATATTGAGATGGATATCGACTTTGTGCGAGAGAAGGTTGCTCGTGGTCAGGTCAAAATTTTACACGTGCCTTCCTCGTATCAGTATGCAGATATTTTCACAAAGGGACTATCGCGACATCTCTTCACCGACTTCCGATCCAGCCTTAGCATTCGGCCTCCTCCCGCTCCGTCTGAGGGGGAGTATTAGCGAATATTCTTTGAATATTCGCCGTATATTTTGTAATTATGATAAATGTATATTTAAGGTAACTTAGGATTCTAATTGTATTAGAAATCAACCTTTGTAAGGTAAGTTAGGATTCGTACCATATTAGGAATCAACCTTGTACAGCTATATATATTGTGAATAATGAAAGAAATTCCCAAGGGAAATTATTCTCTCTTTCACTTACCACAAATTTGGCGGGCTCGGATTTGTTCATCATTCTTTTGCTTTTTTCTGTTTTTGTCATTTTATATATTATTCGAATGCAAATATTAACAGAAATATTTTAGACTAAATGCGCCGACCATGGTTCTTATTTTATTTGCTTCACCTTTTTTTGGATTTTTGGTGCGTCCTCTTTTTTCTCTCTCCAAAAATACGTAACGTTTAAAGATTAATTACTGCTTGCACTTAATACATTCAGTTTTTTTATCCTCGTTTTATCTTACAAAATGACATGTTGTTTGAATAGGAACGGTCCTAATTACTTAATACATTCAATCTGATTTTTCCTTCCAAAAAGACGTGATGTTTGAATGGTAACGGCCCTGCTTGGGAGTCATATCTTTTTTCCATAATTTTTGACATATAGGAGGCTGAAGTTATACAATTGATATTTCATTGATTTCCTGTAGCATTTAGCAATCAGTAATAAATCTTAAAATCGTTGGCAATATTTTTGCAAGACAAATGGATCTCACTTCTCCTAATTTTATACTTTGACAAGTATGTGAGAAATGAGGGTTTTGGGTTTATATTTTCTATCGTTAATTGCACTTTCTCCCTGAATAAACCTAAAAAGTTTAACATTTTCTTTTATCTTTTCTCTTCTCCTATTTAAACTATTTACATTGCAATTGTTAAAGTTTAAATTAAGGAGGTAATCGTAAGAGAGAGGGAAATAAAAGAAATAAGAAAGAAAGATAATACTGAAAGATCAGTTGCTTCGTGATAACACATAGTTCGAAGTCACAAAAAGAGGGAGTAAAAGAAAAGAAATATTAGATGATAGATAAAAACAACTTTAGTTATAAATCAAAAAGTTTAATTATCTAATGAATGAAAAAATTGAAAACATATATACATGTATATAATATATAATTAGATTAGGATAATCATGTAAATAACCTCCCATATATATACATGTATAAGAAAATAAATCTGGTAATGAAAAATGTGGTTCATCTAAGCATTACACCCAAAAAGAAAAATTATTTGTACATGTGTTTTTACCAATATATATATAGCATTAACTTCTATATGCATATCCATTAAAAAAAATTACTCTGAATCAACTAAATTAAAATATTTTTAATTCACTAATATTTTTATGATCACGCGAAGCGCGATCAATTTTACTAGTTTCTTTTAACTCCAGGTTGACAAATCTGATGTGGTATTAACATGGGTTATTTATTACCACATAAAAAGGTACGTAAACTGCTAAACAAAATATAATAACCCACCCATACTAACCCGATCCGCTAAATAACAAACCCACCCCCAATATGAACTTTTTTTTTTGTATGGATAGCAGAATTAAGGGTAAAATTGATCCTTTTTGTACAGTAGAGGAGCAAATTTGATCCATTAATTTGCCATTTGTACATTAGAATGTTTATATTGCAGGTTTGTTTATTATTTAGTGGGGGTTTGTATGGGTGGGTTCTTATATTTTGTCTGGGTATTGGTTAATTTATGTGGTCCAGAGAGTCCATATTAAGTCTGAGAAATTCGAAATAGTACATTTTTAAGTGATATAGACATAGGTAAATGACTTTTCTATTACAAACAAAAAAAAATAATGAATTTACTACACAATTTGAATAATTGAGTGATTATTTGAGTAACGGAGACAGTTTTTAATATCAAATCTCAATGGTTGGCTGCAAAAACACTACGATAAATAAATGAACCACCATTGACTTAGTCAATTGGCAAAAGAGCTGGCAATGGAAAACGATGTTCAAAGGGGAAACTGTACTCTCAATGAAGCATTTAATATTATAGCTACCCAGTGAAGTGAAATAGAGCTACCCCTTTGAATGAATGTTCTGTTGGAAATTTGCTTTTGGCGGGAGTTGCGACCGACCAACTTTAACGGCTTAAACACTAGTGTAACGTATGTTGGAGAATCTGGTTCTTCACACATGCATGATCTACTAAGTACGTAGATAACCGTAGGGCCAAGAATCGTCAAATTTCATTGAGAAATGAAAGAGATATTGGTTCACGAAGTAAGGTGTTTGAAGCATGGAAAGTGTGGTATTGTGTGTAATTCTCCCTCATCGGTAGAGGAAGAAAGAATTGTTGTGTATATAAGATTCGAAATTGGTTTGGGGTTTGGGACCCCAAGGGGTATCCCATGTGTTTAAAGGAGGGAGGACCTAGATGTGCTTCGGTTCGAGGAAAGACCACACGCGCGCCGCCACCGCCCGCCCGTCCGGTTCCGGGTTCTCGGGCTGTGGGCTATTATCTTTTTGGGCCAGAAAACTTTGCCAGAAGTACAGTTTGATCCCAGAAGTTTCGATATACGATTTGGCCCCGAATTCTTTCGATGTGCGAGTTTGGTCCCCGAAGTTTCAAGATGTACAGTTTGGTCCACGAAGTTCGAATTTTGACGGTCAAGACAGAGAAAAGCCAAGCACTCAATTCAGCCATTTATTTTGGCTGAATTACTCCTCCTATAATGGCCAAATCCGTTGGTCTTTCACCATTTATGTTGGTGACTTTACTACCTCCATAATGGCCATTATTTGGCTATTATGGAGGCAGCTTTTCAGCAAGAGAACATGCCCCTCCCTCTCCTATATAAACACCCCATTACACCATTGTTGAGCACTAACAAGAAGCTAACGAGAAACAAGTAGAGGCAACACACGAAAATACACAAGCAGAAATTTCTTCTTCCTACAACTTCCAAGCATCATTTCGTTACTCAATATTCTTCACGGTAGCTCTTGAGTTTCCTTTGCTCAAGGGTTCCATTGCTGTTTTATCTTGGGAGACAAATTGTCCAGGACGTATAAAGGATACATACGGGGCAATATTGTCTTAAGGACAGAGTGCTACACTCGACTCAGCAAAAACCAATTTATATTTTTCCGTCTTCTATAAAACTGGAATTTCCAGTTTTTACTTGTGTAACTATTGTAATTTTCAGATTCCATGTTGAATTATTGAATCTTTGTTTATCCTTTCGAATACTTGTAATAGTTAAATACTTCCCGTACTGCTTTATAAAGTACCATAGAGCAAAACTCCCAACATGTTCTTCATATATCATCCTAATACCATTTAAAAAGAATGCTATTGGCTCAAGTTGCTGGAAAATTTGATCTTATGCAATTAAGTAAACTTATCTTATTGTTCTTTGCAGTACTGTTGGTGATATTATGTCCATGTGATGCAAGGAACACCATCGATAGAAGCCGTAAGTTAATCGACAACCAGGAAACTCTCGTATCTGCTGGCAAATTTTTTGAAATGGGATTCTTTTCTGATGGTTAAACAGATACGTAGGCATTTGGTATTACAAGTATAGTCCCAGAACCGTTGTATGGTTTGCTAATGGGAGTAATGTTGGGATACAATTGTTGTAGGGAACGGGAAGTAAGTAACTATTACAATAGTAGAAATAATAAACAAACTATTACAATAGAACTGGAAATCAAAACCTTACAAACTGCTTGTGTGATTTGCTGAATCGAGTGATGGCACTCTGTCTTTAATACAAGATTGCCCCGTATATCTCCTTTTACAGTGTTGAGCAATAGTCTCCGAAGAAACAACAGCAACTTTAACAAGTGAGCAAAGGAAACTCAAGTGTTACTCTTGAAGAACTTTGAGTATAGTGACTTTGCTAGAGAGGAATAATATGAAATCAGAAAATTTGGAGAATTTTCTAAGTGTTGAGTGTAGTGTATTTCAATTGAGCCAAAGGCCTCAATTTATAGTGTAAGGAGAAGACCCCTCAACTAGCCAACTAATGGCCTTCAATAGCCATGTAATTGCACTTAATTGAGGGGTTACATTCAGCCAAATAATGGCTGAATTCATGTAGCAAGTAATGGAGAATCAATGCTCCAAAACCAGCCCAAACGCCAGATTTTTCCAACTTCCTGTCGCAGCATTCTGCCTCCGAAGCGCCTCGGCACTGTGAATCAGCGCCGCGGCACTGTGAATCAGCGCCACGGCTCCAGTAGCTGACCAGCCAATTTGCACCGCGGCGCAGCCTGGGAGGCACCGCAGTGTGGCACCGCAGCCCTTCACGGCTCCGCGACAATTTCCGACTCATTTCATTTTACACTTTGTACACTTCTTCCTTCATTTACCAACGTGGAACACTTTGTCATTTGACCAATAACCGTCCATAATTCTATGTCTCAAACGTATTACATACGTACCAATATCTCTTTCACTAATAAAATTTGCGATACTTGGTTTCCGAAGTGCGGGCCCAATTATTCGAGTCATAAATTAATGGGATATACTTATTTCCACATTTAGTAAATTTCCAACAATAACCTCTTGAAAGAGATTTTGGCGCACACATATGGTGTCTTTTCTTGCAATCTTTCAGCGGACCGATGTTGCATCTGGATAGGTAGCATACGCTTTGAACTTTCCATAGTTGAATACCATCGGACTTACTTACTGCGCGGTGAACGTGATGTCTTGAACCATCAGTATTTAGTGTAAGCCAAGTCGGTACCAACACAACAACTTCCTCTACTCAGTTCTTCGTAATGTTTTGTCTGTTGTGGTCGTGGACAATTCTTGGTTTCTTAAGTGCGTTCATTTGAGGCGGCATGTCCTCACACTTAAATAGGTGGTCTCCTACAAGGTATCCTGCTATACCCCACTTTACAAGTGTTAGGAACCATTAAAAATTTCCCCAAACCTAACCTCAACTAGTGAGGATCATTAAAGGTTTTGGAAACTTAACCTTCACCCACACTGTAGATAGCACTTACAGTCTATCGCGGGAACGACTTTGGATTTGGTGTTTCTTCACAGAAATCACTATCCGAAGTGCTCATGCTTCCACAGAAGCGATCAACTGAACCTTTACAACTTAGTTTTCCCATTGAACCTAATTCCTGGGATCTCCAGTCAGTAAGGTTGGGTTACCACCGTATTAGTCCTTATACTTTGGGTTTTAAGCCCATTCCCCTAGACAGGTAGAACATCTGATCCTTGGGTAAGGCCTTTGTCAGTGGGTGAACTATGTTATCCTTTGATTTTATGTAATCAGTGGATATTATACCCGTGGTGATCAGCTGCCTAACGGTCTTATGTCTCCGTCGAATATGACGAGACTTGCCATTGTACTTAGCATTCCGTACCCTTCCTAGAGCCGATTGGCTAACGCAGTGGATCATTATAGAAGGTACGGGTTTGTTCCAGCACGGAACATCCTCTAAGAAGTTGTGAAGCCACTCAACTTCTTCTCCTGTTTTGTCTAAAGCGATAAACTCTGATTCCATCGTAGATCGGGAGATGCAAGTTAGCTTAGAGGATTTGCAACATACATCCCCACCACCAATTGTAAATACATACCCACTGGTGGACTTGGTGTTCTCTATATCAGATATCCAGTTTGCATCACTGTACCCCTCTAGTACAGCTGTATATCTCGAATAATGTAACCCGTAAGTTAGCGTGTATTTCAGGTATTGAAGTACCCGATTCAACGCTTTCTAGTGATTATCACTCAGATTACGGGTAAACCTAGCCAACTTGTTGACTGGGTAAGCAATATCAGGTCGGGTGCAGTTTGTTATGTACATCAAACTACCGATCACCTGTGCATATTGCTCCTGGCATATGGGTGCACCACAATTTTTATCAAGCATTTGATTTCTATCCATTGGTGACTTTATAGGCGAACTGTCTAACATCTCAAACTTTCTCAAAATATCCTCGATGTAGTGAGACTGAGATAAGGCCAGTCTGTTAGACGTCTTAGAGATTTTTATCCCTATGATGACATCTGCGATACTCATATCCTTCATGTCGAAGCATTGTTTCAACATATTCTTAGTCTCTTGAATTATGTTAGGACTTCTCCTTGTGATCAACATGTCATCTACTTACATGCATATCATAACAAACGAGTCAGAGTTACCTTTCATGTAGGCACATTTGTCACACTCATTAATGGCGAAACCCTTCGATAGCAGAGTACTATCAAATTTTTTGTGCCATTGCTTCGGGGCTTATTTCAGCCCGTACAGAGATTTGACAAGCCGACAGACTTTCTTCTCTTGCCCTTGAACCACATACCCCTCGGGTTGGTCCATATAAATTTCTTCTTCCAAATCACCATTTAGGAAGGCTGTCTTCACATCCATTTGATGTATCTCAAGGTCACGCATAGCTGCGATTGCAATGAACACCCGTATGAACGTCATCCGAGATACATGGAGTACGTGTCAAAGTAGTAAAGACCTTATTTCTGCCAATAGCCCTTGACTACCAACCTGGCCTTGTACTTATCTATAGACCCATCTGCATTATACTTCCGTTTGAGTATCCACTTCCAACCCAACGATTTATTTCCCGGAGGAAGATCAACCAACTCCCAAGTATGGTTATGCATAATGGAGCTTATTTTACTCTCAATAGCTTCTTTCCAGAGCGGTGCCTCTGGAGTTGACAATGCTTCAGCAATTTTCCTTAGTTCATCATCAACCATATAAGCTACAAAGTCAGGACTGAAGGATTTATCCTTCCTGGCCCTTTTACTTCACCTTAGTTCCATCTCTGGAGTCTCAAAGTTCTGAGAATTTGGAACACTAGATTCCGAATATTCAGCCACCTCGAGATCCACTAGATCTAAACCATCTAGATCCGGGCCGTCAATGACTTCTGGTTCCTGAGAGCTTTGTTCATAACTTCGTTTGCGAGAGGTTATGTCTTTTTCCTTTCTAGGAAAGGTACCTTCAAAGAATTGAGCATTCCTTGATTCCATGATTGTACCCCCGTGGATATCTGGTATATCTGACTTATGCACTAA
This sequence comes from Anisodus tanguticus, assembly GCA_034509755.1. Classification (NCBI taxonomy): domain Eukaryota; kingdom Viridiplantae; phylum Streptophyta; class Magnoliopsida; order Solanales; family Solanaceae; genus Anisodus; species Anisodus tanguticus. Next base: position 23,469,670 of record CM067544.1, on the reverse strand, counting down.
GAAGTGATAAGTACTACTGTTATTTGCAATCCGATGAATATGCATTCTACAGTCTTAGGCCTAATCTTGACCTACTTTGGCTTGGGTACTTCAACCTTTGCCAGACAACCCCACACCTTTAAATATTTATAGGTGGGTTTGTTTCCCTTCCATGATTCATATGGATTTTTGTCCTTACCTTTATGTGGGACTCTGTTAATAATCATATTAGCGGTAAGGACAGTTTCTCCCCACATGTTTTGGGGAAGACCGGAATTGATGAGCAAGGAATTTATCATTTCCTTCAATGTGCGGTTCTTACGTTCCGCCACACCGTTCGATTGAGGTGAGTATGGAGCTGACGTTTGATGAACAATGCCTTCTTGGGCACAATATTCCTCAAATGGCGCTACATATTCTCCCCCTCTATCGCTACGAATGGATTTAATCTGCATGCTTAGTTGGTTCTCAACTTCTGCTTTGTAACGTCGGAACTCTTCAAAGGCTTCATACTTACTTTTCAACAAGTAAAGGTAACAATACCTTGTGCTATCATCAATGAATGTCACAAAGTACTTGTTCCCCCTAGTTTGTGCAAACTTCTAATCACATATATATGTGTGATTAAGTTCTAGAGGAGCGGTATTCCTTTCGGCAGATCGAAAAAGAAGCTTTGTGAGTTTTTCCTCTACGCACACCTCACACTTATATTGAGGGTTTACGTCGATAGACGGCAACAACTCCAACTTTACCAACCTTTAGATGGACTTGTAGTTGACATGTCCTAATCTATGATGCCATAAATTAGAAGACTCAAGCAAGTAAGATGAAGAGGCTTAAATATTATTGCTTTTACGTAATACAGACATGGTGTTCACTTTGAAGAGGCCTTCATAGATGAATCCTCTTCCCACAAACGTTTTATTCTTAGTGACTACAAATTTATTGGACTCAAACACTAGCCTAAAACAAGCATTAACCAATAAAGGACCTGAAATTAAATTTCTTCTAATCTCAGGAACATACATCACTTCCTTCAGAGTGAACTCCTTTCCAGAAGTCATCTTTAGGACTACTTTTACTACCCCCAGCACGTCAGAGGAAGCGTTGTTGCCCATGAACAACTTCTTTTTTGTAACTGGAGTATAAGTGGAGAAGGCATCTATGTTGGAACAGATGTGTTTTGTAGCACCTGTGTCCATCCACCATTGCATAGGATTCTCAACCAGGTTTGCTTCTAGCACCACCGCTGAGAACTCCTCAATCATGTCGTAAAGAAACTGGTCCTTGACAACGTTAACCTGAACCTTGCCCTTAGCCTTGGCCTTCTCTTGTTGCTCAGTATTGAGCTTGCGGCAGTCTTTCATCATATGATCAGGTTTCCCACAGTGGTGATAGTTTCCTTTGAACTTCTCCACTGCTTGGGTCTTGCCGTCTTTCTAGAACTTGCGCTTCTTGCTTAGGTTCCCTTTGACCTCAGCCAGATTTGCCTTTGCCTCATCGGGTTGTTTACCCCTAGGCAAGGCCTTCTTATTATCTTCCTGAACTTGGAGTTTGATAATAAGTTCTTCAAAGGTCATCTCTTTTGTCTTGAGCTTTAAGTAGCTCATAAACTCATTCAACGAATGAGGTAACTTTTCAATCAGTGATGCAATCAAAAATTGATCGTTTGGCTTCATACCTTCCAAATCTAGGTGATGTAAAATCATTTGAAATTCCTGGACTTGGGACATCACTGTCTTACTATCCACCATTTGAAATTTCAGAAATTTCCCAACGATGAATTTCTTAGTACCTGCATCTTGTGCGTTGTACTTCTTTTGTAGCTTCTCCCACAACTCTTTGGCAGTGCCAACGGTGCAATACACAGTGTAGAAAGGGCCTGACAAGCAGTTCAATATGTAATTCTTAAACATTAAATCACTATGACTCCATGCATCAAGAACCATCTTCATGTCATTAATGACATGGACACCTAGGCCCCCTTCACCCGTTTCAGAAGGCGAAGGGTCCATTTCATCTCCAGCTTGTGGAGGATCTTCTGTTAGGAAATGTGTTATTCCCATAACAATCAGATAGAAGAGCATCTTTTGTTGCCATCTTTTAAAGTTTTACCCCATGAACTTTTCAGGGCGTTCATGGTGAAATCCAGCGGGTGGAGGAGCGGCAACATTCCCTTGAGTGGCAGCAAAGGCGTTGGATGAGCCTTGAGCAACCGGAAAGGCATTAGGAGTGCCTTAAGCAGTGGGGAAGGCAGAGGAATTACCTTGAGTAGCAGCAGCAGAATCAGAAGCAGTTTGATTTATACCAGTCATCTTTCTAACTTACTTACAACAAAATATTATCTTAAAATTGTTGGGATACAATTATTGTAGGGAACGGGAAGTAAGTAACTATTACAATAGTAGAAATGATAAACAAACTATTACAATAGAACTGGAAATCAAAACCTTACAAACTGCTTGTGTGATTTGCTGAGTCGAGTGATGGAACTCTGTCTTTAAGACAAGATTGCCCCGTATATCTCCTTTTACGGTGTTGAGAAATAGTCTCCCAAGATACAACAACAACTTTAACAAGTGAGCAAAGAAAACTCAAGTGTTACTGTTGAAGAACTTTGAGTATAGTGACTTTGCTAGAGAGGAAGAATATGAAATCTGGAGAATTTTCTAAGTGTTGAGTGTAGTGTGTTTCAATTGAGCCAAAGGCCTCAATTTATAGTGTAAGGAGAAGACCCCTCAACTATCCAACTAATGGCCTTCAATAGCCATGTAATTGCACTTGATTGAGGGGTTACATTCAACCAAATAATGGTTGAATTCATGTGGCAAGTAATGGAGAATCAATGCTCCAAAACCAGCCCAAATGTCAGATTTTTCCAACTTCCCGTCGCAGCATTCTGCCTCTGAAGCGTCGCGACACTGTGAATCAGTGCCGTAGCGCTAGGGCTCCATTAGCTGACCAGCCAATTTGTGCCGCGGCGCAGCCTGGAAGGCGTCGCGGCTCCGACGGTGTGGCACCGCAGCCCTTCACTGCTCCGCGGCAATTTCCGACTCGTTTCATTTTACACTTTGTACACTTCTTCCTTCATTTACCAACGTGGAATACTTTGTCATTTGGCCAATAATCGTCCATAATTCTATGTCTCAAACATATTACATACGTACCAATATCTCTTTCACTAATGAAATTTGCGATACTTGGCACTACGTGTGTGAAAACGACGTTTCCGACGTGCGGGCTCAATTGTTCGAGTCATAAATTAATGAGATATACTTATTTCCACATTTAGTAAATTTCCAACAAGTAATCCGATTCGAGCATCAAAAATAGAGAATGAGGATATTTCCGTCGCTGTTGCCGAGGATGGCAACCTCAAAGTGTGGAAATCAAATAATAAATACACTTATTTCTCCTCAGGACTAGATAGTGTTCCGTATTCTAACACGATAGTAGAGTTGTTGGATTCAGGGAACCTAGTTTTAGTTGATGAATCAGGAGTTAAACTATGGCAGAGTTTTCTGAATCCAACTGATACTTTCCTTCCTGGAATGAGAATGGATAGGAATTTGAAGTTGATGTTGGTTACAAAGGTGCAGAAAACAGAAATTACAAGTAACTGCTAAGTAATAGAATAACTGAAATTACAATTCAACAAACAAACTGAAATTATAATTATGTTGAACAAGAAACTGAAACTGTTTTTGTGTATGCTGAGTCGAGTGTTGCACTCTGTCTTTAAGACAATATTGCCCCGTATGTATCTTTTATATGTCCTGGACAATTGTCTCCCAAGATAAAACAGCAATGGAACAATTGAGCAAAGAAAACTCAAGTGCTACCGTGAAGAATTTTGAGTAATGAAATAATGCTTGGAAGGTTGTAGGAAGAACTCTTTGTTTCTGTTTTTCGTCTGTTTTGTGTGTTGTATTGTAGCTCAAAAATGGTGACAAGGAGTGTCTTTATATAGGGTGAAGGAGAGGCTGATGAACTGTCTCCATAAGTGCCATTACTGGCCAAGTAATGGCCATTATGGAGATAGTAATTCCTCCAAAATAAATGGAGAAGATGTGCAACGGATTGGCCATTTAGGAAGAATAATTCAGCCAAAATAAATGGTTGAATTGAGTGCTGTTGACATTTCTGATCTCTCTGCCCAATTCTGACTTTCTTGAAACTTCAGGGATCAAACTATACATGTTGAAACTTCAGGGACCAAACTGTACATATGAAAGAATTCTGGTCCAAACTGTACATATGAAACTTCAGGGATCAAACTGTACATATAGCAAAGTTCTCTAGTCCAAAAAGATAATATCAGAAGAAGCACAGCCCACGACCCGTGAACCCGGAACCGGACGGGCGGCGCGCGTGTGGGCTTTCCTCGAACCGAAGCACATCTAGGTCCTCCCTCCTTTAAACACATGGGATACCCCTTGGAGTCCCAAACCCCAAACCAATTTTGAGTCTTATAAACAAAACAATTCTTTCTTCCTCCACCGATGAGGAAAAATTGATCTCATACCACACTTTTCCATGCTTCAAACACCTCACTTCGTGGACCAATATCTCTTTCATTTCTCAATGAAATTTGACGATTCTTGGCCCTACGGTTATATACGTACTTAGTAGATCATGCACGTGTGAAGAACCAGATTCTCCAACATGCGTAACACTAGTGTTTAAGCCGTTAAAGTTGGTCGGACGTAACTTCCGCCAAAGGCAAATTTCCAACAGTTGACTGACTCAGAAAGTGGGACTTACACATTCCAATTAAATCAATATAACAACAAGAAATATGCTATACTTCAGGCGCAAGGCGCGATTCCCTGGAAAGGGTCTCTACCTTCTGGACCCTTCAGATTCAGTGAGATGCCTGCTTATGTCGCCAACTTATTATCCAACTTTACCGAGAATGACATTGTCAATAGTTCAGTGGAAACGACCACAGGAACATCTTTCAAAAGAAAATATACTCCTATTGATTTTTCAAGTTATGCCAACTACAGTTTCAATGCTTCTATTTTCAAAGGTACTAGACTCCTGATGAACTCTTCCGGGGAAATACAATTCTACAGTTGGGATAAAGAGATATGGTATGTGCCAAAAGATAAATGCGATGTGTATAGAGAATGTGGGAAATTTGAGATTTGTAACAGCAATGTCGACCATGGGGAGTCAGTATGCAGATGTTTGCCTGGGTTTAAGAGCGATCCTCCAGAAAATAACTATGAAGGGGAATATTCAGGTGGTTGTTCAAGAATATCAGTTAATTCTTGCCAAGGATACACGTTTGTGGATTTCACGTCAATGAAATCTGGGAGACCAGACAGGTCAGCTAAAAATATTACTACCAGTGAGAACTGCAGGAGACATTGTCTAGGCAACTGCACATGCCAAGCATACACATATTCTAATAATTCTAGATGCTATATTTGGGGGTCGAATCTCAATAATCTCCAGGAGAACTACACTAGTGGCTTCAACCTCTCTATCCGCGTTCCCCATATTGGTATTTTCTTTTTGGATTTAGCTTGTGTACACAAATAGCGTAAATAAGAAAATGGCATCTCTATATTCTCCATTTTACCTTTCTATCACCCAACGTGTGTCATTTCTTTAATTTGCTTCAGAAACTGTGACAGAAGGACCATTGAATACAAAGATGGCACCCCCACGGAATCAGAGAGCCTTTGTTATTTCCATCACTATAATTCTTGGAGTTAGTAATTTTGTGCGGTACTTGTTATGTAATTTATCTGCGCAAAAGAGCGGTAAGAAGTAAAGGTAACGATGAAGAAATTGAAAGTATGTATGTCCTAGAGATAATCTTTATTAGGGACAAAATGTACTTGAACACATTCGTATTATTAATGGGATTAATATTTATGGCATCTGCAATTATTGAATTATTGTTTGATTGTTTGAAATTATTCATATATGTGCATCCCTTGATCTTACGTTGTCCTTAATAGAGTGAGATATTAATGATAGAACGTAACTCTCAAATAGCCTCGACTAATGATCATCGAGAATGGGATATCGATGATATGCTATAAGTCGACATGTGGTCTGCATCACATTCTTGGAGAATGTAGTATGTCTCACAACTACGAGTAATGGTTACTCGTGATGGATACATGAATACTTTGGAGAAGTATTGGTATACCCTGCCGATAAACTATTTGTTATACATGTCTATAGTGTTATCGGTGTGTGGAATATAAAAGTCATTTGACTTGAGGTCAATACGCACCTTGTTTACAGAATGATGTACTTTGACCAAGTTCGAAGCTTAAATTCCTTCTGGATAAGATACGGCTTGTGTTGGGTGCATCAGGATGTAAATCAAGGTGGTAGTTGAGCCAAGAATAGGATTCATTCCTTGATTGGAAATTCGAGAGAGCACTCAAATTCTCAATGTTATTAGGTTGACTAAAGTCATTGGCCAGTGCATGAGACATATTTAGAATATGGTCTAATTGTCAATTAATAAATGTGAGATAAAGTGATTAAGCCATTTGGATAACACTTAACAAATCCTAAGCTTAATCGAGTGTGTCGCGAATGAAAGGAATTTACAATTCCGCATAAAGGTTAAGTTTGCTAGATTCATGTAAACGTACTTCACATATTGAGTGCATCATACGGCGCAATCTAGGAGTTTCGTATGAACCTTAATTAGATTAATGTCGATATGTGAAGGCCTATAGGGTCACACTATATGTGATTGTTTTTTCGATCTAAGAGTGTATTGAGAAAGTATTAAATATTCGATTGAGAGTCGATATATTTAATTTATAATAATTATGGAATATTTCTATTTGATAGAAATTATTTAATTAAGTTGAATTGGTTTTTGGATTTAATTAAATGTGTTGGATATATTATATGGGTACTAGGACAAATACAGGGAAGCAATTAGGCCAGAAATTACTGGCCCAAAATTGGGGCCTGGTAGTCCACCTTGGACCTATGGGGTGGACCAGCCCAGCTGGTCCACTGAAAAGTAACATGGCCCAGGTTTTTCTGTTTTAAATCTACTTAGGTTTTGTCTTGAACTCTTATATAAACAACACATACCCCATAATTGTAAGTACACAGAAAATAACTTCTCAGTTCTTAAAGAAAGATTTCCTAGCTTTCTTGCAAAGGAAATACACTAGAGTTGGAACTTGCAATCGAGGATTCAAATCGCGTGGATACCTTAGTATTGAATCCCGCGCTTGAAAACCAGTAAGTTTTCTTTTGTTATGTTTTGAACATAAACATGATTATCGTATAAGCCATGCCAGAATCATTGTTGGGTAAGAAAATTTTAAACTTCCGTTGTGCTTACTAACCCAACAAAACCCTTCAGTGGTATCAGAGCACAGGCCGATTTAATGACTATACGATAATCAGTGATAACGATAACGTGTGAAAATTAGTTGTTTCGATTTATTAAATAAATTTTCGAAATTTAAAAAAAAACAATGAACAGTTGCGGCGTGAACAGTGGTTGTTGTTTCGGCGGCTGAGCAGTGACTTTTCGATGGTTTTTTAGCTATTCGACGTTCGTCTACCACCGTCTCCACTATTATCGAGAAATATACTTTATTAGATGGTCGATAAAGGTGTTGAGAGGTGAAGAGACGCGACGTAGACGCCGGAAAGGCCGCTGGAAGGCCGCCGACGGCGGGGTTATTTCCGGCCACCTCGGGCGTCGAAATGGTGAAGTAATACCACCACCATGATCCTCTCGACGAGAGGAATCGAACGGAGGTGGTGTTACACGGCGAAAGTCGTCGGAAAGGGGCCACAGCTGACTGTTTTGGAAACAGCCGGTGGCGACTCGAATTTCGGCCGTTGTGGGCCACCAAACCAGTGATGAAAACCACCGGTGAGTTCGGCCCGATGTGGGCTGTCGTCCGGTGGTGTTCAATTCCATCAATTTCGCCTCGAAATCCGAATCCCAAATTTGATTTGGGGTTGGAATTGATTTTGAAAATTTAAAATAGCTCAAGGACTTATTTGAAATTAAATTAGGGTTTCCAAAATTGCAATTTATCCCTTGGGGCAAATCTGAAAATTTTAGAAGCTTCTAGAATTGCAATTTGGTCCGTAGAACTTCAGAAAAACAGATTCAGTCCCTGGATAAATCTGTAAATTTTAGAAAAGTACATTTGGTGTCTAGGGCAGATCTGTAAATTTCTGAAAAGCAGATTTGGTCTCTGGGAGAACCTGTAATTATTTTAAGGTTCTAAAAATTGCAGAAAAACCCCTGAAAATTAAAATTTAATTTATGAATTATTAAGGGACTATTTGGATAAGCAGAAAATTCTAAAAAATTGAAAATTGAGTTTTAAATTTGGAATTTAAATGTTTTCTAAATTGAAATAAACTAATTAGCCCACGATTATTGTTATTTAGCATGTTATTTAATAATATGCGCTTGAATTAATTTTTTTCTCCTAATTTTTAATTGATTGTCATTTAAATAATTAGTATAGAGTCCGCATTATATATGTCTGGGTAGGCGACACCCAATATTTGTTAGACCGCATTATGCATGTCTGGATAGGCGGCACCTAGTAATTTTCGGACCGCATTAAATCATGTTTGGGTAGGCGGCACCTAAATATGTGTTCTATTTGATCTAGCACGTGTAATAATGATCTTGATAAAACCCCGATTAAAATGTTCCCCAATTTAATATAAGTCTGATTTGGAATCCACGCGTCGTCTGTTATAATTGAATGAGTGCAAAATCCTTTTTAGCTATAAGAGTATTTACACCCTAGTGTTTGCTCTAAGTCTACGAGGACTCAGACTCTTCATAGATGCATGTGTTTGCTCTAAGTCTACGAGGACTCAGACTCTTCATAGATGCATGTGTTTGCAGTAGCCAGTGAGAAACCTTTATGAGTATTTACGCCCTAGCGTTTGCTCTACAAGGCCAAACTTACTTAGATGCACGATTGTAGTCGCGTAACGGGGTTGACTTACTTAGTTATGTCTTGACGCCCTAACGTCGGAATAATCTAAGGGCGTTGATCGATTGTTTGGAACAGTCGGTCAAACCAAGAGTTGCAAATTGTTTGTAATTGGTTTGGAGACCTACCAGGTTGTACTGTTGAAGTTATCAGCCCTAGCAAACGTGGAGACAGTATGAACTTGGATCTTGGCCCATTATGATCATATTTGATATGAGTCCATATTCTTCCATGAGGTCGTAGATTATGTTAAAATAATGAGAGTTAATTAAACTAAATGACATGCTAATAAGTTAACGAATGTGTTCATAGAAATTAAATTTTAATTTCAGTCTATTTATTTCTTCAGATTATTTAAAATGTCGAATCTGTCATTGAAATGCTTGGTTGAGACTAATAAGTTAACTGGAGCTAATTATCCGGACTGGTTGCGTAATTTGTGTTTGGTACTGAGACAAGAGAAAATTGAGTATGTGTTAGACCAAATGTTCCAAAAGTTCCCGATGAAGAGTCTGTTGAGTATGCTTTGTTTGACAAGGCTTTTTATAAGAAGCATTTGGATGATGCTACCTCGGCACAGTGTGTCATGTTGTCCTCCATGACTGTAGAGTTACAGAGGCAGCATGAGAACATAGGCCCTTATGAGATGCTAGAACATTTGAGGAGTCTTTATGATTCACAGTCTCAGACTATGGAGTATGAGCTGTTAAGAGACCTCTTCAAATGTAAACTGAATGATGGGGGCCAAGTGTCTGGTCATGTTCTGAAGATGATTGGGTTGATAGAAAGGTTGGCTTCGATTGGAACGAAGATGCCCTAGAATGTGTCTGTTAACCTAATTTTGAATTCGCTTCCTGATTCATTTGAGATTTTCATTGTGAAATTCTACATAAATGGAACCAAGGTGAATCTTCCAGAACTTCACAATATGATAAGGACTTATGAATCATCTACTTCAAAGGGGAAGACTGTGCTCATGGTGGGCTCATCTACTAAGTGCAAACCTAAAGGTAAGAACAAGAAGAATAAGGGTAAGGCTCGTGCCAAACCCATAGTCTTGAAACCTAAATGAGGTATTCAGAAGAAGTCTAGGTTGTCCAGGGACGTATACCTCAACTGCAAGCAGAAGGGGCATTGGAATAAAGATTGCACTGCTCCAGGAGGTGACAAGGCACTAGGTGCTTCTGGACCTGCTGGACAAGGTATGCTTGTCGTTGAGATTAATATGTCTATAAGTAACTCTCACTGCTGTGTATTGGATACAGCCTGTGGCTCACACATTTGTAATAATGTGCAGGGACTAGCCTCACTTTGCTTTAAGTTCTGGAAGGACGCCTAATGGACAGCAGAAAGGTTAGACCATGTGAGGTGGACCTACGCGTTGGAAATGGAGCACGAGTTGATGTTGAGCGTGTGGGAACTTATAGATTAGATATACCTTCGGGTTTTACATTAGAACTTAATAATTGTTATTTTGTTCCCTCGATTACAAGAAATATTATTTTCATTCCAATGTTAGACATTAAGGGCTTTTCCTCATATATTGCTAATGGCAGTTATATACTATCTTTTAATGGTATTGTTTGTGAAAATGCTCCGGTTGTGAATGATTTATATATTCTCAATTGTAATTGTGAAATTCTCAATGTGCAAAACAAATGAGCTAAAATAAGTAATCCAAGAAATCCCACCTACTTATGGCACTGTAGACTTGGTCATATCAATGAATCAAGGATAGCATGATTAAGAAAGTTAGACTACCAGGAACCATTTGACTTGGAGTCCTATGGTGACTGTGAATCTTGCTTGAGAGGAAAGATGACCAACAAACCACTTTCTGGGAAAGGTGTGCGAGCTAAAGAGGCACTTGAGTTGGTCCATACAGATGTATATGGGCCATTTTCCACTCAAGCTAAGGAAGGTTTTCCTTACTTCATAACTTTTACAAATTATTTCACAAGGTTTAGATACATGTATCTTATGAAGAACAAGTTCTAATCATTTGAGAAATTCAATGAGTATAAGTTAGAAGTAGAGAAACAACTTGAAAAAAGTATCAAGACTCTTTGATCAGATCGAGGAGGTGAATACTTGAGTAGAGAATTTCTAGATTACTTGAAACTTCATGGAGTCCAATCAGAATGGACACCTCCTGGAACACCACAAATTAATGGCATTGCTGAAAGGAGAAATCGAACCTTATTGGATATGGTCAGATCTATGATGAGTTTTTCAGCTCTTCCAACATACCTTTGGGGCTATGCTTTACAAAACTCAATTTATATTTTGAATAGAGTTTTTTCAAAGTCAGTAGAAAAAACGCCATATGAGATATGACATGGCAAGAAGCCTGCTCTTACACATATGTGAGCCTAGGGCTGCCCTGCATATGTAAAGAAGATGCTTAATGACAAGTTAGAATCTAAAAGTGAGAAATATTACTTTGTGGGATATCCTAAGGAAACGAGAGGATACTATTTCTATCTTCCTGGAGAACATAAGGTCATTGTTTCCAGAAATGAAACTTTCCTTGAGGAAGACTATGTCTACAAGGAACAAAGTTATAATAAGATAGAACTTGAAGAAATTCAAGAACCACAAAGCAACATGTTGGTTGAATCTTTGTCGAATTACCTAGACAAGAATTCAGTGGGAGTATTTGGTGAAAGTGTGTTACTTAGAGTACAGCCTTCAGCCAGTGGGAGTGATGTGACGATTGATGCAGAAATGTAAGATTCTCATACACAACCAATGGAAGATGATACAATGGTTGTACATCCTTCCATTCAGGAAACACATGTTGATGATATTCCTGAAAACTCTCATAGTGGTGTAAACACATAAGACCCTTCTCATGATCAGAATACAAGAACCATAGAAACGCATAATAACCAACTCCGTAGATCCACTAGGACTCATCGTCAGCCTAAAAGACTTAATCTCCTTGTTGAAAGTCAAAATGAGATAGATATTCTTGATGATGATGAGCCTACAGCCTACAACGAGGTTATGTTAGATATTGACTCGCAAAGATGGCAAGAAGTCATGAAATCTGACATGGACTCAATGTATGTCAATCAAGTTTGGAACTTGGTTGATTTGCCAACAGAGGTTAGACCCATAGGAGGCAAATGGGTCTTCAAGAAGAAGATTGATGCATTTGGCAAGATGCAAACCTACAAGTCTAGGTTGGTAGCAAAATGTTACAATCAGAGGCCTGGGGTCGATTATGATGAAATATTTTCGCCAGTTGCAAAGATCAAGTCCATTTGGATTTTGCTTGCGATAGTTGCATACTATGATTATGAGATTTGGCAGATGGATGTTAAGACCGCTTTCCTCAATGAAAATCTAATTGAGGAAGTGTATATGATACAACTTAAAGGTTCTACATCCAAGTCAAAACCCAAAGCAGTATGCAAACTACAAAAGTTCATTTATGGACTTAAGCAAGCCTCAATGAGTTGGAATATTTGCTTTGACAAAGCTATCAAATTATTTGACTTCCTCAGAAGCAAGGAGGATCCATGTGTTTATAGTAAACACAAGGAAGGGTGTATTGTTTTCATTATCATATATGTAGATAACATATTAATAATGGGAAACGATAAGTCCCTTATGCAATCAGTGAAGGAATGGTTGTCCAGTACCTTTATGATAAAGGACTTAGGTGAAGCATGCTACATTCTTGGAATTAGGATCTACAGAGATAGACCTAATAGATTGTTAGGGATGTCACAGTCTACATACATAGACAAAGTGCTAAGACGTTTCTCAATGGAAAACTCCAAGAGAAGAGGTCTTCCTATGGGTCAAGGCATTAAGTTATCTAAGAAGGATAGTCCTTCTATTGTTGCAGAACTTAAACGCATGAAGAGGATCCCATATGCTTCAGCTATAGGATCAATCATGTATGCCATGACCTGCACTAGGCCAGATGTGGCCTTTGCACTTAGCATGACTTGCAAATTCCAACAGAATCCTGGGGAAGAATACCGAAAAGCAGTCAAGAATATTCTTAAGTATCTTAGACGAACTAAAGAATATTTCTTAGTCTATGGTGGGCAAGAGAAGCTAATCGCTACTGGGTACACTGATGCTAGCTTTCAAACAGATCTTGATGACTTCAAGTCACAGTCTGGATATGCCATCATTTTCAATAGTGGAGCAGTAAGTTGGAAAAGTTCCAAGCAAGAAACCACTGCTGATTTGACGACTGAAGCCGAGTACATTGCTGTATCAGAAGCTGGTAAAGAAGTTGTCTCGATGATTGTAATAGATGAGATAGCAGCCTCAGATCATCTGTAACCCCTTTTTTGAAGACGAATAAAATGCTTAGTTGGTTAAAAAAGTAGAGGCAAATTATTGGAAAAAATAGTGTTATTTCAAAAGGAAATGTCTATCATTAGTTTTTTTGTAAACATATTTTATAGTAATATAATTTACATCTACTTACCATTTAGTAAATAATTCCATTTAATGCAGTCTAAACATATATACACTTCTTTGGTGAGTATAAGTGAAGAGAGCTTTAAGCCGCTATAGCTGAACCGTTAGCAATTCAGAAAGCAGTTCGAATTGCGGTGGAGCAAGGATGGGGAACATACGAATATTGTCAGATTCATTAACAATGACTCAAATGCTCAATCAAAGAATAGCTCCTACTTGGGACGTGATTACTATTTGTGAAGATATTTGGCATCTCAGTCATTATCCGGATGATGTAGCTTTTTAATATATAAGTAGGCATATTGATACTTGTAGCCATAAATTAGCTAAGTTAGCTTTATCACTACTCCATGAAGTCTCTTTGGCATTAAAACTTTCCTATTTGAATTGTCAATGAGGCTTCAGACTACTTTTTACAACTGACTAATGGTTGATTTATGCAATTTCAGTTTTGTGGAAAAAAAAGTGGAGAGTTTTTCCTATCTACTCCCTTCTTTCCCCTATCTCCAAAAAAATTGAGTTTTCTTTTTTGAGTTTCTGTTCCAGTTTATAATTGGATGAGCATGTTAATCTTGGGGTATACGCCTAATTTATCCTATTTACTGTGTGTGAAATTCCTTAAGGACAATGTCTTGACATGCCACAAACTAATTCTATTCTCCATAAAGAATTATTTTTACAAAAATCCTACGTCAACAAATACGCAAAAAATGTTGGCCATACAAGGAAGATAACTTTAAATTCTAGTGAGACGTTATTACTTGTGGGAATATACAATCGGTTATTCCTAGGGATGGCAATTAGGGCAGGGCGGTGAGGCGCAAGGCTTCATGTAAAGTCCTGATTGGTACAAAGTAATAATAATAATAATAATAATAATAATATTAATAGAAACCATCTGCATGTTCATTCCCCCTTCCTCTTACAACCTGCACGTACATCCCCCCCTTCCCCTATAATCTCCCTCAATCTCTTCTCCTTCCACCTCCCACAAGTTACACACACAACTCATTATATATTCTACATAGAACAAAATAAAGCACTTAGCACAAAGAACAAAAAAATCAGAAAAAATATCAAGAGCAAAAATCAGAAAAATACCAAGAGAGCAAGAAGGGAGAGGATTAGTTAGAGTTTGAAAGTTCATTTGCAGTACGAAACAACAAAAAATGAGTTCTCTCAATCATAACTCTTAGTAAAATCCTTTATTTTAAGTTACAATACATGTTAGAATATAATTCGGATGTTGGAAGAATGATCATGAAATTATTATTAATAGGTTATTTAATAACTAATTTGGATCATGAAATTACAATCTGTTTCGCTGCGTTATACTTGTTAGATTTGGATGAAATTTTACAGGGGTTTACATCTCTCCTTCATGATCAGATTGAGCCCAAGAGAGGCTAAAACCGATATACGGTTTGAGAGTTATCACGGTTTAAAGTTTCTGCCTCGGATCGAATGAAATCCAGAAGGCAGAACGTATAACGGAATAACTGAATGTTTCAGTGAGGAATCTGAAAAGTTGTGCTGAATGAAAGTTTTATATTTATCTGTCCTCAACAGTTTGAGACTTTATGGAGATAAATCCCACTTACGGATACAAAGTTAAGACTGCTTTAAGATTGTGTTTCGTTTTACAAAAATCTGGCGAAATAGTTTTCTGAGAGTTGTTAAAATAAAATAACTGAATGTTTCGGTGAGGAATCTGAAAAGTTGTGCTGAATGAAAGTTTTAGATTTATCTGTCCTCGACAGTTTGAGACTTTACAGAGATAAATCCGACTTAAGGATACAAAGTTATGACTGTTTTAATATTGTATTTTGTTTCACAAAAATCAGGCAAAATAGTTTTCTGAGAGTTGTTAAAATAAAAGAATTGAATGTTTTGGTGAGGAATCTGAAAAGTTGTACTAAATAAAAGTTCTATATTTATCTGTTCTCGATAGTTTGAGACTTTACAGAGATAAATCCGACTTACAGATAAAAAGTTATGACTGTTTTAAGATTGTGATTGTTTTTATTATTTTTTTTTACAAAATTCTGGCGAGACAGTTTTCATAGGGTTGTTTCTTACGTGAATTTGTGCTAGTTACACTAATTATTTTCAGAGGAAACTTGGGATAGTGATAGGTCCTCGTGTTACCTTCGGCTCGGCATAAGAAACACCTTATTTGAAGATACGGTTCGAGAGTTATAACCCTTACAAGTGGGAAGGACGAAAAGTTGAAAGAAGAAAATATTATTTGAGTCTTTTGAACATATAACATATATATATATATATATATATATATATATATATATATAGAATTATATAAATGCATTGGATCGGATTGCACGTACCGCAACAAATATATAAATGCATTGGATCGGATTGCACGTACCGCAACAAATATATAAATGCATTGGATTGGATTGCACGTACCGCAACAAATATATAAATGCATTGGATCGGGTTGCACGTACCGCAACAAATATATATTATTTTCGCACCTAGATGTATTTTTTAAGATTCGGATATTTTTATTTTTTATTTGAACTTCCATCGAGTCTAGAATTTTTTTTTGGATGCTCGAGTATGGGCTCGTGTTTTCATTAAAGAAGTACATGATTATATTATTTTCGCACCTAGATGTATGATTAATTTAGGAAGAAAAGAAATTAAATGGTTCGTTTGGAAATTGATAGTTGTCCAGGTGCCATCACACCCTAAGAGAAGACTTGAGAAAAAGTCGGGGTGTGACACTTCTTCACCCGCTAAGACTTTGACCCCCGCCCTGTCCCGTTTACTATTTTTCCAAAATTTTGCACTGCCCCGTTTTTATTCTCTTTCATTTTTCTCTCTATTTTTTTAAAATTTTTGTAACATTCTATTTATATGCTTGTAATTTATGATTTGCGCTATTTGCATTACATTACAAAATTTACTTCCTCATGTTAACTACAGCCAAAGAAAAGCAGAGTAAAGAAGGAGTATTATTTTATTACGTATCTTTTATTAATATTGACTCACTGAAAGATTAAGAGTAAAATATAATATTTGCTAATTTATTTAAAATGAAAACAGTTAAATACCAACTAATATAGGATATAATAATAGCTTGTAAGGTGAATCACAAGATCACCGCATAGCAGATGCCTTTCTAAGATATGAAATGATTAACGGTTACTCCATCCGTCTAAAAAAGATTGATCTACTTTCCTTATAATTTGTCTCTAAATGATTTACTCTTTTATATATTTAGAAATAATTTAATTTTATGAGATCATTTACAACTACACAAATATCTAAGATTTGTTTTGGAACACATTTCAAAAAATCTTCCTTTATTTATTAAATTTTATGCTAAACCATACTAGACCAATCTTTTTGGGACGGAGAAAGTATCATTTAGTCGTGTTACCATTGAAAAGAACAATTTTTTTCTGAAAAATGAAGATTAAAGAACAATTTTTACCCAGACTTAGGAAAAGAAATAGTCAAATAGATGAGAAACAATTACAAACACAGAAAGTAATTTCTTGTGTGATGGGCCTATTTTTTTCTCTGTAAACCCACCACTTGCCCTGCTCCGTTTAGATGTTCAAAGAATATTTTTCCCTTCCCCATCCCTCCGCCCCATTTAAGTCTGATCCTGCCCTGCCTCGCTAAGAGTTTTCCCTGCCCCGCCTCGCCCTCATTGCCATCCCTGGTTATTCCGCGCATTAAAACAGTTGAAATTAAAGGAATATATTCCTGCCTTTTCATTCATTATTGTGTATAATATATAGTAGTATATGTTTATTGACAAAGCTACAAGTTAGGCTACAAACTAGGTAAGTAATTTGATTAATTACAATTAAAATATTAACTAACCAAATATAAAAGATATACAATGATATGACAATATTCTATCACATCCCCGCAGTTGAAGCGGGAGGTTCTCATACGCTGAGACCGGCTCGGATATCATCAAAGAGTATGCGCGGATGTCCTTTAGTAAATATGTCAGCAATTTGATACCGAGAGGGGACATGAAGGACACGAACTTGTCCACGAGAAACTTTCTCATGTACAAAATGAATATTCATTTCAATGTGTTTAGTGCGCTGATGTTGAACAGATTTCCGGAAAGATATATCGCACTTACATTGTCACAATAAACCAATGTAGCCTTGTGGATTGGGCAGTGAAGTTCCAACAGAAGGTTGCGTATCCAACAAGACTTGAAAACAACATTCACTACTCCTATGTACTCGGCTTCGGCACTAGACCAAGACAAAGTAGGTTATCGTTTAGAAGATCAAGAAAGCAAGTTATCTCTGAGGAAAACATAGTAACCCGAAGTGGATCGTCTAGTGTTAGGATATCCACCCTAATCAACATCAGTATAGGAGGTGAGACCAGAGACTGAGGACTTGTACAGGTGCAAGCCGAACTGGAGAGTACCTTGGACATATCGCAAAATTCATTTGAGAGCATTCATATGTTTATCCTTCGGGTTGTGCATATGTAAGCATATTTTTTGCACGGCATATGATATATCTGGTCTCGTGAAAGTAAGTTAATGTAATGCTCATGCTAAACTGCGATAGTGAGTGGGCTCTTCATATGGAGAACCCGAAGAGGCACTAAGTTTGGATTTAGTATCCACCGGTGTTGGGGAAGGTTTACAAGAAATCATGTTGGCTCGTTCAAAAATCTCTTCGGCGTACTTTCTTTGTCAAAGAAATATGCCACCCTCATATCTCGTAAGGTAATGCCCAAAAAATAGCTTAGGGGACCCAAATCCTTCGTAGCAAATTTAGAAGCAAGGATTGACATAATGGATTGGCGAAGTGCATCAGAAGAGGTAGTTAGAATGATATCATCAACATATAACAAAATGTATGTCATGTCATTACCCTTGCTATAGATGAAAAGCAAATGATCCGATTTGCTATGTGAAAAACCAATAGAGGATACAAACTCAGCACATCGTTGATACCACGCACGAGGATCCTGTTTCAGTTCATATAGTAATTTCTTCAAATGACACACATAATCTGGATGAATCGGATCCCTAAATCCCATAAGCTGATGCATAGAAATGGTTTCATGAAGGTCGTCATGCAAAGAGGCAATTTTGACATCAAGCTTATAAATAGGCCATGATTTGGACAAAGCAATGTTGAGAACAGTCCGAATAATTTCCGGTTTCACCACCGGGCTGAAAGTTTCATCACAATCCGTACCGACCTATTGAGACCTGCCATCACCTACAAGACGGGCCTTATGCCTCTTAAAAGAACCATCATATTTCTTTTTATGTCGAAAAATCCATATAGAACGAATAACATTAGCATTAGGAAAACGGAGCACTAGACCCCACATCTTATTCTCAATAAGAGCATTATATTTGTCTAATATGGCAGCTTTCCAATTTGGATCAGACAAGGCATTTTCGGGTTGTAAGGAAGAGGTGAAGGGGCAATCGAAGTCGACAAATTGAATTGTCATTTGGGTTTGGAAATGTTGTGCATAGTACGGGTTTTCATGGTCCGTAGAGGTATCGTGAGGGGCTGGATTGGCGTGGTCTAGACAGGTTGTGGCTGGGCTGTTTGTGGGCTTTGAGGATGCTTCGTAGGGCAAGTTGCGGATGTGAGATGAGGGAAGCCAGACGAGCTGGGATCGGGAAGATGGGGTTGTGCCGCAGGCCGAAAAGAGGCAAGGGCGGGGTCGGGAAAATCTATAGCTCGAGCGGAATTCGGGATAGTGACGGGTGGGCTGTGTCGTGTTTCCCGTTGCTGGGTTTGGTGGCCCACCCGACATGGGACAGTGGGAATTGGGTCAAGCTCCGGTAACAGTATAGACTGATTTTGACATTGATGAATTAAAAAGGGATTCAGGCCATCATTTAAGAAGTCATAGGAATTCGGAGGTGGTGTGTCATGACCCAAATCGAAGGGCTGTGACGGGAACCTGGACCTTACTTGCCGAGCACCACTAGACATACGTTCACCACATAATCATAAATAAAATAATAAGCTAAAAAGGTGCAAGACCGATAGTGCATATATGTATATACATAGATGCTAGACACGACCGTACGAGCCGACAAGGCTACCATTAAACATAGGCCGAGGAGGCCACATAACATCTTACCGTATTATAACTGTCTACAAGCCTCTACTGGAGTACGTGACATCATAAGATCGGGACAGGGCCCCGCCGTACCCATATGCATATCAAAAATATCATACCAAGACTAGACTACAAATCTGGAACAAGTAGAGTAGTCCAATATGCGGTGAATAGGAAACATACTGGTGCGGTCCGTCGCCCTGTCTACCTGAACCTGCGGGCACGAAACGCAGCGTCCCCCAACAAAAAGGGACGTCAGTACGAATAATGTACCGAGTATGTAGGGCATGAAAATAACATGAGACAAGAGAGAATCAGCCTGTACTGAATGCCTTTGACGGCCATAATATGCATAAGTATCATACATATGTGTATATAACGCCTGGTCATACATATATATGTGTATATAACGACATCAAGCCTTTGTGGGCATCCCATCATATCATATCCGCCTCTATGGGCATAATCATCATCATATACCAGTTGATCAAGTGGTAGTGTGTATATAACGCATTTCCTTTCCATTACCCCATATACATATATATAATGCATACCATATAGTAGCGTATATAATTCCTTTGAGGTCAAGGTTTATACATGTATATAATGCATGAATGATAATAAGATACTCTGAGTCTATCAGAGTGACATAAGGTCGTTGCACCTCCGATTAACATTATGGAACTAACATATAACAGACCTTTCATTATGAGTCAATAAGTCAAGATATACATGAGTCAATAAACTTCTTCAATAGAACGAAGGACATACACATTCCTACCTTTCAAGAGTAGATTTACTTTGGACGGACATTCATTTAAGTTTCGCTTACATACAGGTCATGCCAAAAGAAGGAAAAATTAGCCTTAACATACCTTGTATATGATCCTCAGAACTATTATGACGGATCAACCACTCCTTATAACCTTATCCTAGACAAGATGGAACAAGAAAACTCTACCCAAGTTTACAATAACAAAGCCACTACTTGAACATAATGAGATATGAACTTTCTGCCCAACTTCTTCCGCAAAACAAAATAATGACGTTGTTGCTCCATTCTGTAGTAACAAGGTATATAATTCAAATGAGTAAGAAAGTTGCTGCTCCATTTTATTAAAAAGAAAGTCCCTAATTCAATTGAGTAAAAAAATGGATTAAAACGTTTCTGCCTATTTTCATAATATGAAAAATGTCCAACTATAGTAATATCTCCAAGGTTCATAATTACTAGAACATGGCTCCCACCCACTTAACTTTCCCAAAAACGACAAGCATTTCTATCCTATAGGTGTCATCCAAAAAGGTCATGTAGAGTATTAGTCATCTTGTTTCCCACATGGCTAAGAGACATGTGGAAGTCACTTATTAACACTTATCAACAACGCTCCAAATTGAAATAATTACACCCATAATTAATTCTTTAATCTCCATTGGTTTTAATATTCACACTTCATATACTCATTATCATAATCATGTGATATAACACTAGTCCATAACCTCATTTGGAACAAACAAAATATTATTATTAATCCCCCTCGTCACACTTGTTAAATCCTAAATTATTTTGGCAGTTTGCCCATTTATATACTGAGCTCTTGATCCTATGACCAAAATTCTATACGGTCTTTATAACTTGTTCCATATTCCAAACTTTGACGAAACTTATTTCTCTAATTCGTTTAACCTCTAATCCCGTGTAACCTCCTCAACATTGATATGAATCTTATATAACTTCATGAATGATCTCAATCTCATTAAACTCACGTGTGTTTACCCCGATGTATTCTAAAGCTAAAGTAGGGGATGTTACATCATCTCCCCTTTTAGGAACATTCATCCTCGAATGAGATATATACATAAGGGACTAATTAATCCTCAAGGTTTTCCAATTTTTTTTTATCGGGGATTATCCGAACCCTATCAGTGAGTAGAAGATATCCAAATTTGCCTCATACGGCCATACAACAACATATACATGTCACTGGGCTTCATGTGGCTCTCAAACATCAAACATAACTATCTAACGTGAGAACTCACCTCATGTATCCATACGTCAGCTCTTGGTCAGGTTATGCTTCACTCGGAGCATCGACTTTAGTCTGAAATAAGTGGGGATACTTATACTTCATCTCCTCTTCCGTTTCCCACGTCATATCTTCTACATTCTTATTTCACCATAGTACCTTAACAAATGATACTTCTTTAGTCCTCAACTTGTGTACTTGACGATCTAGGATAGCAATATAAACTTATTCATATGATAAGTACTCTGTAACTTTCACATCGTCAATTGGCACAATCTGGGAAGGATCTCCAATACACGCTCTCAACATAGAACTATGGAAGACCGGATGAACAAACTCTAACTCAGGAGGCAGGTCCAATTCGTAAGCCACTTGGCCTATTCATCGAATTATGCGATACGACCCAGTGTACCTTGGGCTGAGCTTTCCCTTTTTCCCAAATCTCATTACACCCTTCATAGGAGAAATCTTCAAGAAAACCCAATGGCTTGATGACTCTGAGCGGTTAAAAACCGTTCTTGGATAAGCTTCACCTTCTCTATGGCTTGGTGCATTAGGTCAGGCCCTCATAATTTTGATTCTCCTACTTCGAACCATTCGATAGGAGATCTAAATTTTCATCCATACAAATCTTCATATGGAGCCATTTTGATTCTAGCATGATAACTGTTATTGTACGTAAATTCAATAAGGGGTAGATGATCATCCCAACTTCCCCTGAAGTCCAATACACAAGCTCGTAGCATGTCTTCGAATGTTTGAATCGTACGTTCGGCCTGTCCGTCTGTCTGAGGATGGAAAGTTGTGCTAAGATTAACTTGAGTGCCCAAACCTTTTTGAAATAATCTCCAAAAATTAGTTGTGAACTACGCACCTCGGTTAGATATAATATAAAGAGGTACACCATGATGACGAACAATCTCCTTAACATACAACTTCACATAGTCCTCGATTGTGTAGGTAGTTTTGATCGCCAGGAAATGAGCTAATTTGGTCAGTCTATCAACAATCACCCAAATAGAATCAAACTTATGATAAGAGCGAGGTAAACCTATAATGAAATCCATATTAATCATCTCCCATTTCAACATCGGGATCTCAATGTTCTGAGTCAAGCTGCCGGGCTTTTGGTGCTTTACTTTTACTTACTAACAATAAGGACATCGAGCTACAAACTCTACAATGTTCCTCCTCATGTCATTCCACCAATACATACCTTTGAGATCATGATACATATTAGTATATCTAGGGTGAATGAAATATCGTGATCAATGGACCTTCGTCATAATCTTGCCTCGTAATCCCGCTACATTTGGAACACACAAATGGCCTTGGTGCTTGAGAACCCCATTTCTATCAATCTCAAAGGTTGTGGTCTTCTTTTGTTGAATACCCTCTTCGATTTTTCCTAAAATGGGGTCTTCCTATTGACGTTCCTTAACTTCCCATTGACGTTCCTACTACCCTCTTGCCTCTGGTTTTGATTCTGATTAAAGGATCCCGACGATCGAAACCTCTTCTGCGAATACTCTCTTTTTTCTTTAGCAAAACTTGCTACCCTCATTGCCATGTCGACGATCTGAATGTAAGTCTGATAATTGGCTAATGCCACTACTTTCTCTGCCAAGTTCGGGTTTAAACCCTCAATAAATCTTTTGACCTTCTCCCTTTCCGTAGGAATAATGTGTGTGTTGCATGTCGACAATCGCATGAACTGGGTGTCATATTCTTCCACACTGCGGTCTCCTTATTTCAACTGTTCAAACTCATGTATGAGCGCATCTTTCGGGTGTTAGGCATGTACTTTTCAATGAATGCAGCTCTAAACTCCCCCCACGTCATCTGTGGTGACATCGGGGAACTATTTCTTCTATAATTTCTACACCACACCCCTGCGTCGTCCACTAAACATGCGCCCACCAAATTGATGCCATGCGTCTCTACACATCCCAGGGTAAACAATAAGTCTTCTACCTCATCGAGAAACACTATCGGGTCAGACTTGGAGTCCTTCCCCGTGAAGATAGGTTCCCTTCACCTCATAAAATTCGCCTATAGTATATCTGGTACTGACTGAGCTCCTACATGTTCGGCTAGTGGTGCAGTCACAACTGGTTCCTGGGCCGACGGGTTCTAGGTCGGGGCCATAACTGAGACACTAGGTGTAGGCTGAACCATGTGTGGAGCTACAATGTCATCAACTCTATGAGTCTATCTAACTTTTGTCCCACTATTTCCTGGGCTGCTTGACTCTCATTTTCTTCAACATTTTCAACCCTATCTTGAGACATCACTCTTTCAACCGAAGGTATAAGAGTTTCATAGTGGACCTCTTCTTAAGCCCTTGGTTCCTGTACTGGAACTCTTGGGGGTTGACATTGTCCCCTCGCTATTAACCGGGTAGTTCTGATAGACCACCGCAACACCGGTACTTGTGAATCTACCATTTTCTGTAAAGACAAGCGCGCCCATATTTTAGAAGACATGACGTCTATTTTAAATCCCCAAAATTTTCTTATACTTCATAAGCATGCAACACCACAAGAAGAAGAAAAAAATAACTATATTATTTCATTCTTGCATTCATAATACTTCATTCCATCATAACATTATAATAAATATTATCAGATAATTCTCCATCATCCATTGTAGATCTCCAACTCAAACTTGCATTACTACAACACGTGTTAAAGGGCGTAACCGTGTGACTTACCTATTTCGCAGGTTGGCATTCAGCTCCTTGTTAACCTTGCTCCTTGCCTCACTTTCCCTATCATCCATTCTTTCCTTCATTTTCCAGACTTTCTTCACTTGATGTTGAAATTTGAGAAAGGAGCCTTCTTTACTATCTCCACATAGCATCTTTGTTCTTCTAAACGAGAAGTGGAAATCTCCCGGGATGGAGTTGACTATTATTTGTAGTATGACTCCAATCAGATAGTCGAAAAAGGTCGGGTCAAATAGATGCCTCTTTCATCTAGCCCTAAGCAATCCGTACAACGTGCGATTGTGTCATCCATATACGTGCCAAAATCGTCTCCTAGTCCATCCTACGGTCCATGAACTCCTCTTGAGCTCGCATTATCCTTTTCATTTCTACGAGCACTTCCCTTTTGGTTGGAACTCGTATTGTAACCATGTCTACAAAAAATAACTGTTAGTTAGTTTATCGTTGCATAATCCCCTTCCATAATCCTTTGAAGGAGGTAGTACGAGAACCAAGTCTTTGAAAGACTCAAGATAGGTACGAGAAGAGTATGAAAGAAGTGAAACTGTTTAGGATGTTATTCCGTTCACTTATTACTAAGGTGGCGCACACACCGTCGTAACAAGTAACCGTTCAAACACCCAACTCAAAGAAATTTCCTAGAATCTCCTAACCTGGTTTAGCTCTGATACCAACTTGTCACGCTCGGACTTATCTCAAGTCTTCCCTTAGGGCGTGATGGTACATGGACAACTATCCCTTCCTAACCAAACCATTAACTTCTTTTCTTCCTAAATTAAACATGTATCTAGGTGCGGAAATAATATAATCATGCACTTAATAGTGAAAACGCGAGCCCATACCCGTGCAACCACAACTTCTATATGGACTCAATGGAAGTTTCATATATAGAATACGAAATTAGAAGTTTAAAATGAAACAATCTCATGTGTGGCATTCTCCGAGATAACGAAACTTGGTTCTTTAAACCTACTTAATCCAGAATGACATTTACCAAATCCGAAGCAATGGATTGGTGGGAAAATAAGGCTGTGGGACGATCGCTAGCCCTGTTGACAATATTTTATATATATGTTACGGAACGCACAACCCGATCCAATATTTTATATATATATGTTGCGAAACGTGCAACCCGATCCAATATCTTATATATATGTATTTTTTGTGGAACGTGCAATCCGATCCAACATATTTATATGTATATATATTTCCTGAGTGATACTAAGACCACTTATGAATCTATCAGGGTGACGTAAGGTCGTTGTACCTCCGATTAACCTTACTGAAAAGAAGCTTTCAATGTCAACGACGATCACATCATACATGATTACCACATTGGGAACATAAGATCATGAAGTCATGCATATCATAATAATAGATTTCCATACTTAGTCATATTTCCAAAAGATTCAATTAATAATTTTTTCTTTCAACTTTTTGCCATTCTCGCTTGTAAGGGTTATAACTCTCAAACCGTAACCTCAAATAAGGTATTTCTTGTTCTGAATCGAAAGTAATACGGGGACCTATCACTATATCAAGTTTACTCTAAAACCATTTAGTGTAACTAGTACAATTTCATGAAAGAAACAACCCTATGAAAAACTGTCTCGCCAGATTTTCAAACTTAAACCAGTCATAATTTTTTATCTGTAAGTCGGATCAATCTCCGTAAGGTCTCAAACTGTCAATAACAGAGAAAAATAGCACTTTTATTTAGCATAAACTTTCAGATTCTTTACCGATTTGTGCAGTTTTTCGTTATACGTTCTGCCCTTCCGGACTTCAATCGATCCGAGGCATAAACTTTAAACAGCGATAACTCTCGAACTGTATGTTCGTTTTGGCCCTGTTTGGGCTCAATCTGACCGTGAAAGAGAGATGTACAACACTGGAAAATTTCATCCCATTCTAGCAAAGATAACACAGCTAAAATAGTCCGCAATTACATGACTCAAACTTGCTCCAAGATAATACTTATATTAATTAATTCATCACAAATTATACTACCCCTTGTTCTTTTTTAAAGTCCGGGACTTTACAGACATAGTCTCATCAAGAATAAACATAATCGTATATGTTTTAAATGGAGCAGCAGAAATATATATTTTTTTCAACATGTATACTATGTTTTAGCATGCATTGCAACTCAAAACAAAAGGATTTTACTAAGAATTTGTGAGTGAGAGAACTCACATTTATTTCTTCGCAATCTTTTTCGACCTCCTCAATATCTTTTGCGAAAATTAATTCACAATAAGAAAATGGCTACGATCTACTGATTTCCTAGTTACCAATAGCTAACTTTCAAGTCCACGAATTCAAAATCACGAACATAAACATACAAACTCGGAACAAAGCCTTCTCGAAACTTCTAACTTGTTCTAGGTATTTTTCTCTCTGTGTATTTTTTTCCTCTCAAGGTGTGTTTTGTTTTTGCTTTCCGTATCTCCCTTTTCCATTTGATGTCTGTGTGTGTATAGTTATATAGATGTGCATGTTGCACAAATTTTGGGACGTGAGGGAGTGGAAGGAAAAGTTGAGGGAGAGAGGTTTTAGGGACGTGTGTGTATGTGTTTTTTTTTAATTCTCGGGACTTTACACGTAAGGTCGTTACACCTCCGATTAATATTATGAAACTAACATATAACATACCTTTCATTATGAGTCAATAATACAAGACATACATGAATCAACAAACTTTTTCAATAGAATGAAGGACATATACATTCCTAGTTTTTAAGAGTAGATTTACTTTGGACGGACATTTGTTTACGTTTCGCGTACATACAGGTCATGCCAAAAGAAGAAAGAGTTAGCCTTAATATACCTTGTATATGATCCTCAAAACTATTATGACGGATCAGCCACGTAAGGTCGTTACACCTCCGATTAATATTATGGAACTAACATATAACATACATTTCATTATGAGTCAATAAGACAAGACATACATGAATCAACAAACTTTTTCAATAGAATGAAGGACATATACATTCCTAGTTTTTAAGAGTAGATTTACTTTGAACGGACATTTGTTTACGTTTCGCTTACATACAGGTCATACCAAAAGAAGAAAGAGTTAGCCTTAATATACCTTGTATATGATCCTCAAAACTATTATGACGGATCAGCCACTCCTTAAAACCTTATCTTAGACAAGATGTAACAAGAAAATTCTGCCTGAGTTTACAATAACAAAGCCACTATGTGAACGAAATGAGATATAAACTTTCTGCCCAACTTCTTCCGCAAAACAAAATAATGACGTTGCTGCTCCATTCTATAGTAACAAGGTATCCAATTCAAATGAGTAATAAAGTTGCTGCTTCATTTTATTAAAAAGAAAGTCCCTAATTCAATTGAGTAAAAAAATGGATTAAAACGTTGCTGCCTATTTTTTCATTATAGGAAAAATGTCCAACTATAGTAATATCTCCAAGGTTCATAATTACTAGAACATGGGGTCCACCCACTTAACTTTCCCAAAAAAGACAAGCATTTATATCCTATAGGTGTCATCCAAAAAGGTCATGTAGAGTATTAGTCATCTTGTTGCCCACATGGCTAAGAGACATGTGGAAGTCACTTATTAACACTTATCTAATAATTTAATATTTAATCCCTTTATATCAACTATGCTCCAAATTGAAATAATTACACTCATAATTAATTCTTTAATATCCATTGGTTTAAATATTCACACTTCATATACTCATTATCATAATCATGTGATATAGCTCTAGTCCATAACTTCTTTGGGACATACAAAATATTATTATTAATCCCCGTCATCACTTATTAAATCCTAAATTATTTGGGACTTCGCCTATTTATATACTAAGATCTTGATCCTATGACCAAAATTCTATACGGTCTTTATAACTTGTTCCATATTCCAAACTTTGACGAAACTTTTTTCTCTAATTCGTTTAACCTCTAATCCCCACGTAACCTCCTCAACATTGATATGAATCTTATATAACTTTATGAATGACCTCAATCTCATTAAACTCAATTGTGTTTACCCCGATGTATCCTAAAGCTAAAGTACGGGGGTGTTACACGGAGAATGCAACTTGGCAAACGGAATTGGGACTCATCGAATATGGCATGCCTATAAACGATTATTTTTTGGCTTGACAAATCGTAACAGTTATAACCTCGATGATTAGACGGGTAACCAAGGATAATACACGGGTTAGAACCAGGTTGAAGTTTATTGATTTTGGTGGAAGGATGAAGGGAATACCATAGACACCCAAAAGTTCGTAGGTGTTTATAGGAAGGATCTCTAAGATAGAGAACTTGAGTCGGAGACTTGTATTTGAGAGACTTGTTTGGGAGAATGTTCAAGATATATATTGTCATTGATAGAGCGTGATGCCAAAAAGAAGAGGGATGGAGGCGTGGGCAAGAAGGGTATGAACTAAGTTATTTATGGTTCTTATTTTTAGTTTGGCTCTGCCATTTTGTGGAGAGGTGTGAGGGCATGAAAATCGAAAAACAAGACCATTTTTGGCGCAAAAAAATTTAAATTGTTTATTGTCGAATTTCCTACCATTGTCACATTGAAAACATTTGATATTCTTTTCAAATTGTGATTTAATTAACGCACTAAAGGATGAAAATATAGAATAGACTTGAAACTTATTGCCAATAGGAAAAGTTCACAGAAAATTAGAATAATCATCTAAAAACAAAATATAATATTGACGCCCAACTGTGCTTAAAATAAGAGAAGTCCATAATTCACTGTGTATGATATCAAATGGGATTAAAGTGCTAGAGGATGAAGAATAAAACATCAACTTGACATATTTATCAAAAACACAAGATTCAAAAATAAGAGGGCAAGAAAAATATTTGCAATCAATAAACTTATTTTTGCTAAGGGAGCGTAAAATAGAGTCTCCCAGATGTCCTAATCTAATGTGTCATAGAACAGACGAAATAGCTGCAAATGTTGATGGAGAGGAGGCTATATGGCCGATGATGGCGGTGATAGGATAAAGATCTCCGGTGCTATCACATCTCATTATTCGCATTCCTATCTGAAGGGAATGAATCTTAAACAATTCTGTCCAAAATGAATACTGAACTTTTTCCATCTCAAAAGTGATGGAAATGAAATTCTTGATGTTGTTAACGGCAAGAGCAGGATGAAAATTAGTTTGTTCAGCCATTGAAGAGGGGGAGAAAAGTATTGACGAGAAGAAGAAGAAGAAGAGAGAGGAAGGTGGCGGCAGTAGAGGAGGACGACGACTGAGGGTTTAGGGTTAGGTTTTGTCTGATACCATGTAAGGAATGAATCTTGGGCCTAACTCAACCCCAAAAGCTAGCTTGTAGGGTGAGATTGTCCAATTCCATATAAG
Organism: Anisodus tanguticus; assembly: GCA_034509755.1. NCBI lineage: Eukaryota > Viridiplantae > Streptophyta > Magnoliopsida > Solanales > Solanaceae > Anisodus > Anisodus tanguticus. The sequence continues at coordinate 23,440,032 of CM067544.1, read as the reverse complement.
GAGTCCATGTTTTCATTCCAGACCTCGTTAACTGGAGCGTGAACAATATAATTTGGGGGGCCAACATCGACGAACAAAGAATTGGAATGAGTTTGGCTCTGATACCATGAAAGTATATGTCTCTGCCTTTTCATTCATTATTGTGTATAATATATAGTAATACATGTTTATTAACAAAGCTACAAGTTAGAATACAAACTAAGTTACTAATTTGACTAATTACAATTAGAATATTAATTAATCAAATATACGATAATATTCTATCAGAAATGAAAAGATTAATAGAGTTAAATAGTAAAGATACGGTGTAGATGATTTATTTAAATGCTATTGACTTATCGTCGGATATTCAAGTATACATTATCGGTCTTCTTTTTTTTTTTTTTTTGATAATCCAGGTTTCCAGGCTTGCGCCTGACTACTTCATTGGTATTACCCAGACGTCCTGGAGATGATGAGACCGGTCCTTCAACACCCCACCACCAAGTAAATCGCGGGATGTGCACACATGGTCAGTGTCTGTTTGCGTCCAACAGATCAATGCTACAAGGTTGACCCCCCCACAAGGCTTGGCGGAGACCGAACCCACACTGCAACATGCCCGCGCGGCTTTTAGCGCCCAGGCTTTACCACATGTATGTGCTCCGGAGGACGATATCCGGAGGGGAGAATAGAAATTGCGATCCTAAGACCGCAAAGTTGACTCCCTGCCAGCAAGCTGACCCCTCTAGATTTATCGGTCTTCTTGTTGGAGTTATTGAAAGTGGTGTACAGCTAGAAAAGATAATAAAGGGACTGCAGGACAAAATTCAGTATTGGACAGTTGACTTGACCAAGATTTTTCCTGGCGTGTAAATCACTTCATTTTGAAAACAAAAATATTGTATGCGGCTTATATTTCCGTCAATTAAATTTTGACAAATCTCTTTGTTTTTGTGCGGAAATCACGCCAAACAGTAAATCAGAAATAGTGATATCTTTAAACAAATTATTGACACTTCATGGTAGTAATTTTCAGTAGTATCTAAATGTCTGAGTAGTCCACTCATATGATGAACTTACTCAAATTAAATCTCATTTTCGAAGAATTAGTTTACTCTCGAAAACATATAGCCAAAAGCTTTTGGGATGGATGAAGTAATCCAATATAACTAATTAACTATGGAACTTACAACCAGGGGTGTGGTATAGGGGTGTGCACGCTTTGGTAAATACAGAATTATTGTATCGTACCAAAATACTTAATTGTGTATGTAATTCTTATAAATTATATTATCATATAGATAAGAATAATTTAATTGATTCTACCTAAACTAATAAAAGGTCTAAAATCATCAAATTATTCCATCTAAAAAGCTTCGTACGTTTACTACTAAATATTAAATTACATACACTCGGATACAACATAGGTTACTCAAATATATTGTCGTTTTTTTGCCAACAGACAATTTTCATTCGTTTTCCTATCATTATCAAAATCATAATTCTCCATCCTAAGTTGAAGATGAACAAAATATGATTTTCGACTTGCCGTACCATATAAGCCGAAATTAAACTTAAAAATATTGAATCATATCGAACTAATTCACTGTGGTAATGGTAGAGCATTTTTTAGAAATCAAAATTACCCAACAGAAGTTTTTGTGAGCACAACAAGTGCCGGAAACGGAAAGTAAGCAGATATTACAATCGCTTAGAAAGGATAAACTACTAAAGACTATTAAGATTACAACAAGAAGCTTATAATCTTTAGTTTACAAAATTGGAAACAAGAACAAACACGAACTCTTTGTGACTTGGCTGAGTCGAGTGATGACACTCTGTCTTTAAGACAAGATTGCCCCGTATATATCCTTTTACGTTATGGGCAATAGTCTCCCAAAATAAAACAGCAACTTAACAAATGAGAAAAGGAAACTCAAGTGTTACTCTTGAAGAACTTTGAGTACCGAAAGGATGCCAAAGAGGAAGAAGATTTCAGAAAAATATTTCCAAGTGTTTATCAATTGAGCCAAATGCCTCAATTTATAGTGTAAGGAATATGATCTCTCAATTAGACAACTAATGGATTTCAATAGCCATGTAATGACACTTATTTAGGGGTTACAATCAGCCAAGTAAATGGCTGAATTCATGGTTCAAGTAATGGAGATTCAATGCTCCAAAACCATCCCAAGAGTAAAAAAAATTCAGCTTCTCGTCGCAGATTCTGCCTCGGAAGCGCCGCGGCGCTGCAACATTAGCACCGCGACTCCAGTAGCTACTGCCCATTTAGCGCCGCCGCGCTGGTTTGGAGGCGCCGCAGCACCGACAGTTTGCCGCCGCGTCCTTTTCCGACTCGTTTTATCTTACACTTCACATACTTCTTCCTTCGTTTGCCAACATGGAATACTTGTCATTTGGCCAATAACCATCCATCATTCTATGTCTCAACCATTTCACTTACGTACCAATATGTCTTTCACTAATGAAATTTACGATACTTGGCACTACGTGTGCACGTGTGTGGAAATGACGTTTTCGACGTACGGGGCCCCAATTGTTCAAGTCATAAATAATGGCATACACTTAATTCCACAATAGTAAATTTCCAACAATCCCCTCTTGAAAGAGATTTTGGCACACTCACAAGGTGCCTATTTCCAGCAATCTTTCCGCTGACAAATGTTGCATCTGGATAGGTAGTTTCCACTTTGAACCTTCCATAGTTGAATACCATCGGACTTACTTACTGCGCGGTGAATGTGATGTCTTGAACCGTCAGTGTTTAGTGTAAGTCAAGTCAACGGTACCAACACAACAACTTCCCTTACTCTGTTCTTCTTAATGTTTTATCCGTTGTGGCCGTGGACACTCTTGGATTCTTAAGTGCGTTCATTAAGACAGTTTGTCCTCGCACTTAAATAGGTGGTCTCCTACAAGGTATCCTGCTATACCCCCACTTCACAAGTGTTAGGAACCATTAAAAATTTTTGCAAACCTAACCTCAACCGTTGAGGATCATTAAAGGTTTAGGAAACTTAACATTTACCCACCCTGCAGATAGCACTTAATGTCTATCGCGGGAACGACTTTGGATTGATGATTCTTTACAGAAATCACTATCCAAAGTGCTCTTGCTTTCACCAAAACGCTCAACCGAACCTTTACAGCTTAGTTTTCCCATTGAACCTAATTCTTGGGATCTCCAGTCAGTAAGGTTGGGTTACCACCGTATCAGTCCTTATTGTTTGGGTTTTAAGCCTATTCCCCTAGACAGGCAGAACATCTGATCTCTAGGTATTCCCTTAGTCAAAGGATCTACTATGTTATCCTTTGATTTTACATAATCAATGGAAATAATACCCGTGGTGATCAGCTGCCTAATGGTCTTATGTCTCCGTCGAATATAACGGGACTTACCTTTATACATAGAACTCCGTGCCCTTCCTAGAGCTGACTGGCTGTCGTAGTGGATCATTACAAAAGGTACGGGTTTGTCCCAACAAGGGACGTTCTCTAAGAAGTCATGAAGTCACTTAGCTTCTTCTCGTGCTTTGTCTAAAGCAATAAACTCCGACTCCATCGCATATCGGGCGATGCAAGTTTGCTTAGAGGATTTCCAAGACACAGCCCCACTACCAATTGTAAATATATACCCACTGGTGGACTTGGTTTTCTCTATATCAGATATCCAGTTTGCATCACTGTACCCCTCTATTACAACTGGATATCTCGAATAATGAAACTCGTAAGTTAGCGTGTATTTCAGGTGCCGTAGTACCCAATTCAATGCTTTCCAATGATCATTACTTGGATTATGGGTAAACCTAGCCAACTTGTTGACTGCAATAGCGATATCAGGCCAGGTGCAGTTTGTTATGTACACCAAACTCCCAATCACCTGCGCATATCAATCCTGGTATACGGGCGCACCGTGATATTTATCAATTTTCTGATTCATATCCAATTGTGACTTTATCGGCGAACTGTCGAACATCTCAAACTTTCTCAACACATCTCAAACTTTCTCAACACAAGACCAGTCCGTCAGACGTCTTAGAGATCTTGATCCCTAAGATGACATCTGCAATACTCATATCCTTCATGTTGAAGCATTGTTTCAACATATTCTTAGTCTCTAGAATCAAGCTAGAACTACTCACTGTGATCAACATGTTATCTACATAAAGGCATAGCATAACGAACGAGTCGGAATTACTTTTCATGTAGACACATTTGTCATACTCATTAATGGAGAAACTCTTCGATAGTAAAGTATTATCAAATTTTTCGTGTTATTGCTTCGGGCCCTGTTTCAGCCCGTACAGAGATTTGACAAGTCGACAGACTTTCTTCTCTTGTCCTGGAACTACATACCCCTCGGGTTGTTCCATATAAATTTCTTCTTCCAAATCACTATTTAGGAAGGTTGTCTTGACATCCATTTGATGTCTCTCACGGTCACGCAATGCTGCGATCACAATGAATACTCGTATCGACGTCATTCTAGACACCGGGGAGTATATGTCAAAATAGTCAAGGCCTTCCTTCTGTCGATAGCCCTTGACTACCAACATGGCTTTGTACTTGTCTATAGACCCATCTGCTTTATACTTCCATTTGAGTATCCATTTACAACCCAACGGTTTGTTTCCCGGAGGAAGATCAACCAACTCCCAAGTATGGTTTTGCAGGATAGAGTTTATTTCACTCTCAATAGCTTATTTTCAGAGCGGTGCTTCTGGAGTTGACAATGCTTTAGCAATTGTCCTTGGTTCGCTATCAACCATATAAGCTGCAAATTCAGGACCGAAGGTTTTATCCTTCCTAGCCCCCTTACTTCGTCTTGGTCCCATCTCTGGAGTCTCCAAGTTCTGAAAATATGAAACACTCGATTCCGGATATTTAGCCACTTCAGAGTCCACTAGATCTGAACTATCTAGATCCGGGCAGTCAACGACTCCTGGTTCCTAAGAGCTCTGTTCATAACTTCATTTGCGAGAGGTTATGTCTCTTTTCATTCTAGGAAAAGTATTCTCAAAGAATTGGGCTTTCCTTGATTCCAAGATTATACCCCCGTGGATATATAGAATATCTGACTTATGCACTAAGAAGCGATAATCACTACTGTTATTTGTATATTTGATGAAAATGCAATTTACAGTCTTAGGCCCAATCTTGACCTGCTTTGGCTTAGGCACTTCAACCTTTGCCAAACAACCCCACACATTTAAATATTTATTGGTGGGTTTATTTCCCTTCCATGATTCATATGGATTTTTGTCCTTACCCTTATGTGGGACTCTATTAAGAATCGTATTAGCGGTAAGGACAGTTTCTCCCCACATGTTTTGGGGAAGATCGAAATTGATGAGCAAGGCATTCATTATTTCCTTCAGTGTACGGTTTTTGTGTTCAGCAACTCCGTTCAACTAAGGTGAGTATGGAGCCGTTGTTTGATGAACAATGCCCGATTGAGCACAATATTCCTTAAATGGCGCTACGTATTCTCCCCCTCTATCGCTACGAATGGATTTAATCTGCATGCTTAGTTAGTTCTCAACTTCTGCTTTGTAACGTCGGAACGCTTCAAAGGCTTCATACTTACTTTTCAACAAGTAAAGGTAACAATACCTTGTTCTATCATCAATGAATGTCACAAAGTACTTGTTCCCACCTAGTTTGTGCAAACTTCAAATCACATATATCTGTGTGAATAAGTTCTAGAGGAGCGGTATTCCTTTCGACAGATCAAAAAAGAAGCTTTGTGAGTTTTTTCTCTACGCATACCTCACACTTATGTTGAGGGTTTACGTCGATAGACGACCAAAACTCCAACTTTACCAACCTTTGGTTGTACTTGTAGTTGACATGTCCTAATCTATAATGCCATAAATTAGAAGACTCAAGCAAGATGAAGAGGCTTCAATATTATTGCTTTACGTAATACAGACATGGTATTCACTTTGAAGAGGCATTCACAGACGAATCCTCTTCCCACAAACGTTCAATTCTTAGTGACTACAAATTTATTGGACTCAAACACTAGCCTAAAACCAGCATTAACCAATAAAGGACCTGAAATTAAATCTCTTCTAATCTCAGGAACATGCATCACTTCCTTCAGAGTGAGCTCCTTTCCAGAAGTCATCTTCAGGACTACCTTTACTACCCCCAGCACGTCAGAGGAAGCGTTGTTGCCCATGAACAACTTCTTTTTTGTAATCGGTGTATAAGTGGAGAAGGCATCTATGTTGGAACAGATGTGTCTTGTAGCACCTGTGTCTATCCACCATTGCATAGGATTCTCAACCAGGTTTGCTTCTAGCACCACCGCCGAGAACTCCTCAATCATGTCGTCAAGAAGCGTGTCTTCGATGACGTTAGCATGTGCCTTGCCTTTGGCCTTCTCTTTTTGCTCAGTCTTGAGTTTGCGGCAGTCCTTGATCATGTGACCAGGTTTTCCACAGTGGTGGCAGTTCTCCTTGAACTTCTCCGCCGTCTAGGTATTGCCATCTTTCTGGAACTTGCGCTTCTTGCTAGTGTTCCCTTTGGCCTCAGTCAGATTTTCCTTTGCCTCGGCGGGTTGCTTTCCCCTAGGTACGACTTCTTATTATCTTCCTGAAACTGGAGTTTGATAATAAGTTCTTCTAAGGTCATTTCCTTTGTCATGAGTTTTAAGTAACTCATAAACTAATTCTACTAGGGAGGTAACTTTTCAATTAATGATGCAACCAAACACTGCTCATTTGGTTTCATACCTTCCAAATCCAGGTGATGTAGAATAATTTGGAATTCCTGGACTTGGGACATTACAATTTTGCTATCCACCATTTGAAATTTCAGGAATTTTCCAATGATGAATTTCTTCGTACCTGCATCTTGTGCATTGTACTTCTTCTGCAGTTTTTCCCATAACTCTTTGGCGGTGCCTACGGTGCAATACACCGTGTAGAGTAGGTCTGACAGATAGTTCAAAATATAGTTCTTACATATGAAGTCATTATGACTCTATGCATCAAAAACCATCTTCATGCCATTAACGACATAGATACCTTGGCCCCCTTCAATCGTTTCATTAGGTTGAAGGTCTATCTCATCTCCATCTTGTGGAGGATCTTCTGTTAGGAAACGAGCCATTCCCATAACAGTCAAGTAAAACAGCATCTTCTGCTGCCATCTCTTGAAGTTGGAGCCCATAAATTTTTCTGGGCGTTCATGGTGGAAACCAGAGGGTGGAGGAACTGTCACGTTCCCTTGAGCAGTAGGAAAGGCATTGGGTGTGCCTTGAGTAGTAGTGGGGAAGGTAGATGGGTTGCCTTGAGTAGTTTTCGCAGAACCGGAGGCCACATGTTCTTGTCCAGTCATCTTTCTTAGCACTTACACAATCTTGTCTTAAAATTGTGAGCACAACAAGTGCAGGAAACGGGAAGTAAGCAAATATTACAATCGCTTAGAAAGGATAAACTACTAAGATTACAACAAGAAACTTATAATCTTTAGTTTACAAAACTGGAAACAAGAACAAACACGAACTCTTTGTGACTTGGCTGAGTCGAGTGATGGCACTCTGTCTTTAAGACAAGATTGCACCGTATATATCCTTTTATGTTATGGGCAATAGTCTCCCAAGATAAAACAACAACTTAACAAATGAGCAAAGAAAACTCAAGTGTTACTCTTGAAGAACTTTGAGTATTGAAAGGATGCCAAAGAGGAAGAAGATTTCAGAAAAATATTTCCAAGTGTTTATCAATTGAGCCAAAGGCCTTAATTTATAGTGTAAGGAAGATGACCTCTCAACTAGCCAACTAATGACTTTCAATAGCCATGTAATGACACTTATTGAGGGGTTATAATCAGCCAAGTAAATGGCTGAATTCATGTGCCAAGTAATAGAGATTTAATGCTCCAAAACCAGCCCAAGAGTAAAAAAAAATCAGCTCCTCGTTGCAAATTCTGCCTCGGAAGTGCCGCGGCGCTGCAACATTAGAACCGCGGCTCCAGTAGCTACTGCCCATTTAGTGCCGCAGCGCTGGCTTGGAGGCGTCGCGGCCCTCCGTCGCCGCGGCTCCGACGAGTTGGCGTCGCTGCCCTTCGTGGCTCCGCGGCCCTTTCCGACTCGTTCTCGAGGAGGCCATAGAGAAAGTTTTTTTTATTCCTTTGTTTCGAACTTCGTGAAGAACTCCATTCTATCTCTCCCTCGTTACGAACATCTTACACTTCGCACACTTCTTCCTTCGTTTACCAATGTGGAATACTGGTCATTTGGCCAATAACCGTCCATCATTCTATGTCTCAACCGTTTCACTTACGTACCAATATCTCTTTCACTAATGAAATTTACGATACTTGGCACTACGTGTGCACGTGTGTGAAAACGACGTTTTCGACATGCGGGGCCCCAATTGTTCGAGTCATAAATAATGGGATACACTTAATTCCACATTAGTAAATTTTCAACCGTATTGTACCGTACCGTGAACACCCTAGTGTGGTGGGATGGGATGGTTGAGATCTTTCTACCCCTAACTAGAGGTCTTGGATTGGAGGAGCCGGAGAAGAACTTATTAAAAGGAAACACTTTACCCTCTTTACTGGGCTACTATTTGTGAATTTGATCACCATAGTGTAAGACAATGGACGGTGATATATAGATTAATAAAAATATAAATAAAAAAAAAACAATGACTTGGTCAATTGGCAAAGAGCTGGACATGGAAAGTGATGTTGGAAAAGGACCTCACTTTCTCAATGAAACAGTTAGTCATGTAGGCTCCCACTGAAATGAAATAGACTACCCATTTGAATTTATGTCCTTCACTCAAATCATCAAAATTACATAAACAATGCTCTTGACTCAAGTTGCTGGAAAAATAAATATCATTACTGCACCATTGCATAGCCATATGCAATTAAGTAATTGTCTCTTGTTGTTGTTTACACTCCTGGTGATTTTATGTCAATGTGATGCAAGGAACACCATCAATGGTAGCAGTAAGTTAATCGACAACGAGGAAACTCTCGTATCTGCTGGAAAAAATTTCGAAATGGGATTCTTTTCTAATGATGGAGATCAGTTTAACAGATATGTAGGCATATGGTATTACAATTTGAGTCCAATAACTGTTGTATGGGCTGCTAATTGGAATAATCCGATTCGGCGTTCAGGAATAAATAATGAGGATATTTCCGTTGTCGTTGAAGGTGGTAACCTCAAAGTGTGGAATTCAAATAGTATGTACACTTATTTCTCCACACAATTAGGAAGTAGTGCTAACAGGACAGTAGAGCTGTTGGATTCAGGGAACTTAGTTTTATTTGATGATACAGGAGTTAAACTATGGCAGAGTTTTCTGAGTCCGACCGATACTTTTCTTCCTGGAATGAAAATGGATGGGAATTTAAAGTTGACTGATTCCAGAAGCGGGAACTTTACGTTCCAATTTGATCAATCAAGCAACAAGACATATGTTATACTTCAGACGCAAGGCGGAATTCACTGGAAAGGGTCTGCGAATTTAGCTACTTCTGGACATCTCAATTTTGGTGAGATGCCTGCTTATGTCGCCTACATGTTATCCAATAATTCAGTGGAAGCGACAACAGGAACATTCAAGTATATAAGGCTCCTAATGAACTCCTCAGGGGAAATACAATTCTACAGTAGGGATAGTCAGGAGATCAGTGGATGGTCTTTGATGTGGTCAGCGCCACAAGATATGTGCGATGTGTATAAGAAATGTGGGAAATTTAGCATTTGTAACAGCAACTATGAGCCAGTATGCAAATGTTTGCCTGGGTTTGAGCCTGATTCTCCAGAAAATTTAAGAGCAGGAGAATTTTCAGGTGGTTGTTCGAGGATGTCAGTTAACTCTTGCCAAAATGACAATGTTGAAGCACTTGACACGTTCTTGGATCTGAAGTCAATGAAATTCGGGAGTCCAGACCGGTTATACAATAATATTAGTACCAGTGAGGACTGCAGGAGATTTTGTCTACGCAACTGCACGTGCCAGGCCTATACTTATGATAATTCTGGATGCGGAATTTGGTTGACTAATCTCAAGAATCTCCAGAATTACTACAATGGTGGCTTCAACCTCTCTGTCCGTGTCAGCATTTCCGACATTGGTATCCTTTTCTGATTTAAATAATTACAGTTCAATGCCTTTCAATGATCTAATTTACAAAATAGTAAGCAAATGTATAGATTTTGTAAATATACATATAATATACATACTGTATACATAAAGTACTTATATTTTGTATATTTTGGGGAGTGCCCCTAGTTAATTTCGGCCGATGGGTCAAAAATGAAAAATATCCATTTAACTTATGTACACGAACAATTTAAATAAGAAGCTAATGTGTGACCACAAATAGTACAGTAAATTTAATTTTTTGCTTTGCAGAAGCAACAAGGAGAAATTGCAAGCCTTGTGGCACAAACCTAATACCCTATCCATTAAGCAGTGGACCATATTGTGGAGACCCTTTGTATTATAGTTTCTCATGTGATAATTTAGCTGGTCAGGTAAGCTTCCAGACATCGAAAGGAAACTATACCGTCATTAACTTTGATAACGGAAACAGAACGTTTGTAATACAAGCGGCTCATAACGAATCTGTCGGTAATTGTGATGACAAAGGTCTGGTGACAGGAATTTCTTGGTTCAACCAGTCGTCACCTTTTAACGTGATAGACTGGTGTTACAATCCCGAAAAGAACCTTACTTCGGAACCTCTAAGTCGAGGGAAAGATTTAATATTGATCAGCTGGAAACCACCATCGGAGCCAATTTGCACTACTCCAGAAGATTGCAATGATTGGCCAAATTCGACTTGCAATGTAACTGAACAAGGAGAGAGAAGATGTGTATGCAAACCTGATTACACATGGGATGGTTTGATTTTGAATTGTTCTTTGAGCTCAGGTGTGGATCAATGTTACTTACTACCAAATGGTTTCTCTATGTTCTCCATATGACCTTTATGACACCCACACATGTTTCATATCTTAAATTTGCTTCAGGACCATTGAGCACAATGCTGGCATCCTCACGGAATCAGAAAGCCGTTGTGATTTCCATATCTCTAGTTCTTGGAGTTATAATTTTGTGCAGCACTAGTTATATAATTTACCAGAACAAAAGAGTAGCAAGAAGTAAAGGTAACGATTGAAATTCATCCGGCTTTTCTGAAGTTCAGCTTTTGGAGATAGATTATGACTAATTTCGTAACCAATTTGTACTTTATTGGTTTGATTTTAGAATCCAGAAAAATTGTTTTGGGGAATCCTATGGAGAACTTTCCTCGTATAGAAAGTTTCGATGAAGATTTGATCAGTGCAGATGATAAGAAACATATAGATGTCCCATTTTTCAGCTTGAATAGCATACTAATAGCTACAGACAACTTCTCGAATGCAGCTAAGCTCGGGCAAGGTGGATTTGGACCTGTTTATAAGGTTTGGTCACTTTCTTTTGTTCTTTAGTTGATGAATTATTCGGATTTATTTATTTCCATTATACAACGATTCTGAGAAATTATATACATACAGGGTAAGTTTCCCGAAGGTGCAGACTTGGCAGTGAAAAGGTTGTCAAGTCATTCTGGACAAGGTGTTGAAGAGTTTAAAACTGAAGTAATGTTAATTGCCAAACTGCAGCACAGAAATTTAGTTAGGCTTCTAGGCTATTGTGTTGAAGCAAATGAAAAGATTTTACTATATGAATACATGCCCAACAAAAGCTTGGATACATTTATATTCGGTTAGTATACTCCCTCCCTACCTCAAAATTCTTTGTAACGTTTTATGCAAATTTTGGATTTATTCTCACTTAAGTTATCCTTGTAAATTTGCAAATAGATCATACATTCAATCGATTATTGGACTGGAGGGTTCGTTTCGAAATTATATTGGGTATTGCTCGAGGGCTACTTTATCTTCACCAAGACTCAAGGCTAAGGATTATTCATAGAGATCTAAAGACAAGCAACATATTGCTAGATGAAGAAATGACTGCCAAGATTTCAGATTTTGGCTTGGCAAGGATTATTGAAGGCAAAAGCACAGAAGCTAATACAAACAGAGTTGTTGGAACTTAGTAAGTCTCTAAGTACTGTTTTTAGCTTTGATCACTTGGAGAGAAAAAAACACACGCACACACACACATCTATAATTCTGTACTATTTCACTATATGTAGACTTCATTTGATGTCTCATTGTATTTGTATGGAACATCGAAAACAGTGGCTATATGTCACCAGAGTATGCACTGGAGGGACTCTTTTCAATCAAGTCTGATGTATTTGCCTTCGGAGTGGTAGTACTCGAAATCATAAGTGGGACGAGAAACATGAAATTTTTTGAAGATGTAAACCTCGCTGGTTATGTAAGTACCGAAAAATTCCCTAATTAATTTGTTAATCTGTTTAAAGTGTGCACTGACTCAAAAATACTAATCACAGGTGTGGAGACTATGGATGAAAGACAGGGCGTTAGACATGATGGATCAAACTATTGTTGATTCGTGCAACGACAAGGAAATGATAAAGTTCGTAAATGTGGCACTTCTATGTGTGCAAGAAGATCCAGCTGATCGTCCTACAATGTCAACTGTAGTCCTTATGCTTGGAGGCGAAAGCATAACTCTTCCAAGACCAAATCAACCACATTTTATCACAAGAAGAAATGCTTCAAGTACATCTTCTTCCTCTTCTAAGCTCTACAGCACTTCCAACAAAGAGTTGACGATAACTCATGAAGAAGAAGGCCGATGAAATAGATGTAAATGCGCGACGAAGAACTCAACAGTATTTTAAGAAATCATCTACAATATCTTTTTTTTTTACTCCGTCAATCTTCCATTTAATTGTTTGGCCCACAGAATAACCGTTTGTATCTTCCCTCAAGTGATAATCCGTCACTAGAATTCAAAGTTATATTCCTTGACTATTCAATTTTTTTCTGTATTTGCTGTCCGCTGATGTAGGATTATCCTGGAACATTACATATCATCTTTTAGGGACTTAGCGTCCTTAAAAAGTTTTTCCTTACCGTCATCCAAAGGTTGTATGCATTGTTGGTACCAAATGTGATAGTTGAACCCACTGCTTTAAATCTAGATATACACGACTTTAAAACTCGTTAGTAGAATCTAAGATATTGTTTTATATAATCAACATATTCATCGTGTTTTATCAATGTAAAACTTGTTTAAGGTATTACAAGAAATTTCCACATCAAGTTATAAAGTTACTTATTTTATATTCTTAACGGACATGATCAACAGAATAATATGGGACATACTAAGCCCCCTCTCCGTTCATCGAAAACATGTAAACCGAAAGTTAAAAGGTGAAAGAGTAAAATATTTACTTTATCTCCTTAAAACCAAAGTAAGGGATATCCATTCCTTTAAATGTGATGTGAGTTGTGAAAGTGGAAAGTATAAAATCATTGTTCTTTTTTCCTTTATTAGTAAGTTCCAAATGTGATAAAGACTTTGGTCTCTTTATGTTGGACTTTGATGGCAACAATGCTGTGTGAGTACAGTTACTCCTTCGGATATCGCTTTCCGATCCATTACCATTTGCCAGCTCTTTCCCATTAATTGACCAAGTCAATATTGGTTCTTTTATTTTTCTTACGTAATTATTTTCTACCATAACATTCCGCTTTGAAGATTGAAAACGAAATTGTCATGCTTTATCGGTGGTATTTTCACCATTATTTATAATATTATTACGATTATTGTGGAATTTAAAGTAGTTATATTCAAGGTAGTAACAAACAAGTATTATAAATACGAGTAACACAAGTATTAAAACCATTTTTAATTTGAATCAATCTATAATCTCTTCCAGATTCTTAATATCATAATCATAGAAGTCCTACTTATCAATAACCATAATCACAGAATTAAACTTATCAAATACATAATTAAAACATACTAGTAAAGGAACCATACCTTTTGCAGAAATCTCTGGATCACCGGAAATCTCAACTTCACCCTCGCAACCTTCCCCTTTCTTGCTTCCTCGCGTTACGGGTACTATGGCCCTATGGCCTAGGTGCTTAGGAGGTCTCTACAGTTCTTTCCAATAATTCCAGCAAGAGTCAAGGTTCTTAAACTAATATGCATTTAATTATATATTCTTCAAAGTTTATTTCTTGTTCTTATGATCTCTTGAAGTAGATCTTCTTAGATTATAATATTACTCTGTTAGGATTATAGACTGATATAAGGTTTTTAGCTAGACATAATTTTTGATTAATATGAGGCTCTTAGATTTCTGAATCTTAGAGAGAGAGTATTTGCTTAAGAGAGTATTTTTAGAGAGAGAAAGATTTATCAAAGATTGAGTTTGTATTTCGGAAAGACTTGTTCGTAACTAATACAATGAGGCTCTTTATATAGATAACCTCGGGGTGCTACAGTAGTATGACCTTTACTGTGCTACTACAGTAGTATGACCTTTACTGTGCGACCTTTACTGGTGCTACAGTATTTGGCGGCCCTTACCTTTTCTTGTTATAAACAAAATTATTACATTTTGAAAAGAAAACTTTTCTTCTGCTGATATCTTGTCTTGTATTTTTGTCATCCTCTTTCTGATGTTGATATGTTTGGTATCTTTTTTTTTCTCCGTTGCTGTCTCTTTCATCTTTTTCTTTTGCTGATTCTCTTTCATCTTTTTCTTTTTCACTTGTCTCTTTCATCTTTTTCTTTTTTACTTGTCTCTTTCATCTTTTTCTTCTTCTGCTGATATGTTTGTTATGCTAATATCTTTTTTGTCTTATGTGATAAATCACATTGAGCCGGATTATTATGCTATTATGCTGATATACCACGTAATTGAATTACATGGTTCTTTGATGAGCTGATATGATGGGTTTTGTAGTAAAACTACATTATTCCCCACCAAGCTATTATGAAAACAGATAATTGGATCTTTCTTCTTTTATGCTCATAGCTTGTTTTATACTCATATCTCGTAGAGCTATTGGTTTTCTTTTTTGTTTGGTTATGGTCTGGTACTGCTCTATAGTTTCTTTGGCATGCTTGTGCTTCTGATTTATTATTCGGTTCATCATATTCGTTAGTTCTACTGTGTCCTGGATTACTATGTCGTGATTGTAGTATATCGTAATTAGTTCTTCCACTTCTCCTCCTTTGGTAGTTCCAATGATACTTGCTTTACCTGCTTTTATCATGTCTTCTAGTCTTCCTGCTAGGGTTGCTAGTCCAATGGCTCTTTTGTTGCTTAACCATTCTTGAAATTGATTTATTTTGCATGGTATTTCTTTTTTGGAGTCTGTGTTATCTCCGGTGATGTTAGTATTCCTCCCTGCTTTGAACAACTGGCATAAAACAATAGGTTTTCCTGTCAGGTCCGTGGAAGCATCAAATATTTGTATTCGTAAATTCTGGTCCAAACGTTTCTTTCATGGATTGGACCGATTGGTATATAGTACTTGGTAATTTTGATATGCTGTTGAGAGTGTCATCTACCATAATTTTGTCTAGAAATCCATACTTAAAAAGTTTATAGGCAGCATTTGGGTCTGTTTTCTCAAGACATAAATATCTCGGATACTTACAAAATCTTGAGGCTCGTAATATGTTAGGGTTGGATTTGTAAGTATAGTATTTTGTAATGGCTTCGTAGGTGGTAATAATTTCTGGTGAGAAGGTTAATTTCTCGGCCATGGATAGTATTTGTGCTGTTGGTATTTGGGATGTTGGTATTTGGGATGTTGATGGTAGGTGTGCTAGTCTTGAACTGAGGGTAGGAAAGCTTGTAGTTTCCATGTTATCTCTTGGAGAACTTCTTAGATTTTTGTAAATCCGGTAGCCTGACATGCATTCCTTCAGTTGGTTGATAAGGCTATTATTTTGTTTAAGTATTTCCTCCAATTCTTGTATCTTGGTTGCCATGATCCGCCCAGAAATTGGTTTTGTCCTATTGAAGAAGAGATCCGCATAGATTCGCCCAGAAATTGGTATCAGAGCCTTAAATAGGACAAAACCAGATCTAGAAACTGTCAGAAGAAGGAATAGTAGGACTAATATCTACGACATATATGAACGTTATGAGTATGATTCAGACAACAATCTGGAACAATTTGATATAGAAAATTGGAATTCAGAATGAGAACAATTCAACCTTTTAGAAAGATAATAACATATAATAAGATGATATGGAGATGTAGAGAAATTAAACAACGATTAAAAACAATGAAGGAGACAACTGAAGAATTATTAAGAGAACAGAATAAATGGCTAGAAATAGTGAAAAAAGAAGAATGGTTCTATAACATAGAGATGATAGAAAAAATAAATAAAATATGCATGGATGCAGCAGCAGCACGTAGACAAATAGAGGAAATAAAATTAGAAATCATAGTGCATGACCGAATAATAAAAGACCTGATAATAGACTTAAGTTTTGAAACGAATCATTATTAAAACATGAATTCATCTTTTGACCATATTAAGAAGTTAAACCAAGCAAGGTGGTTATGTCAGAAAAAAGTTACTTTATTAAAACAAACGAAAAAGAATAAAGAATTAGAAAGAACGTATAGGATAAGAATATTTGCAATAGAAAAAGACTTAGACCAAACTCAAAAAACGGTAAGTCCAGAAGAATTAAGAAGACTATATAGGCAAATAATACAACTAGGAGTACAGATAAGAATACAAAATGAATTCATAAAAAATATAGATTTAGATCTATCTACAACAATAGTACTTATGGGTGAAGAAATAGTAAGAAGACAACAAAATATGCTAGAACAATTAGCACATATAGCAGGAAAAAGGTTAGAATATAATAGAGACATAAATCAACATATTGTAAGTTGTAGGATAGGTATAGATCTAATAAAAGAAAGGGATCAACGCCTACAAGAAAATTATGAACAAATAGAAAACCAAAAAGAGACCATAAGAGAATTAAAAAACAGTCTAGCATTAAAAAATGAAATAATAAGACAGAAAGAAGAGGAAAACACGAATTTACTAGAAAATAAATTAGGAGAAATAATCGGAAAAGATAGTGAAATATCAGATCTGAAAAACATAATACAAGAACAATATAAATATAAAAATTTATTAAAATATGGATAAAGGAAAAGAAATAGCAACATATCTATATAATACACACTATCAAATGGATGAATATGAAGGAGGAACAACACAAACATTAAGTTTTAAACCAGAAACGTATCAAAATATACAAAATGAAGAAGATGAACTATCTATAAAAAAGATATTTAAAACAAAATGGTTTGAAAGAAATAAAGAAATAAGATATATAATCCAAAAACACGAAAACATAATAGACACAAGAAGTGTAAACGGAAAAGCCAGAATTAATTTAATAACAGATGAAATAATAAAAAGAGAGTTATTAAAATTATCAACAAAAGAAGCCAAAAAATACAGGAATATATATTTTGGAGGTGTAGAATTTACGATAAAAGCATACTTTCAGAAAAATATAGATACGCCGATACAGATATATATATTGGATGACAGGATATTAGAAAATTTAGAAGATGCATTAATATCAGTAATAAAAGGAAATTTAATATACCAAAAGTTAAAATTTACAGTACAACCTGATTTTAGTATTTCATTAAAGGATGAACATAAAGACTTAGCATTAACATTATATTACAAATTAGATGGAATAAAGATGCCACCAGGAAGTAAAGTCATAAGTATAGAAACAAAAATGGTATACGCCTTAACAGGAAATCATCATATAAAGAAACAACACGAAATGAATATTTTAGTACCAAAAATATATCAAGATATCCTAGAAAGAATAGAACATAAAGAAAACTCAAAAATAACTATACCAAAAGAAATACACATGGACTTTAGCCATAGAACCACAACAGTGCTACAAAAAATAAGACCAAGGATAGAAGGATCCAGATTAAGCATTACAAAAGAAATAATAACAAAACAAGAAAATTCTAGAATACCAAGAACAATGGATTTAGTAAACATGACAAGTAATAGACTGAGTATTAAAGTAATTATATTTAACGGAATTACATCAATTGACCGTATAACTGAAATTAATACAGGAGCCGTAAAAAGCTTTGTACATATAAGTAAGATAGATGAGAAAGACTGTCAGCTAATTCCACCAGAAACCTTTAATTACCCTGAAAATGATAGAGAAATAATAGTTACCAGAAGCGTTAATCTGATATTTAAAATTCAGGATTTAGAATACAAAATAAACATCGCAGTAATAGAATATGATAGTTTTAATGAATTACTACTAGGATGTGATTTTCTAACTATGATAGATTATAGGATTACTAATAATGGAATAGAAATTAATGATCAAGGTAAAACAAGATTTGTTAATAAAATATGAATATTCAGGATAAGATAAATAAGAAAAAACGAAAATTAAAAAGCATAAAACAGATGCTACTAGAAGAATTTATAGATTCACAACTGAAGTACTTAGAATATAGTGCTAAAGAAATGAGAGTGGAAAATGAGATAGAACAATTAGAAAAGACAATAAAAAATAAACCAGATAAAAAATGGATAAGTGTAGGAGATGGATGGATAAAAAGGATAAATAATTCTGAGTAATTTTAACGAAAAAGTCGATGAAATATGGACAGAATTAATAATAAAAGAAAAACTAAAAAATCTCTTCACAAAAATGGATGAACTAAGAGAAAATCAAGTCCAAACACGCGAGCTAATACGAGAGGAACTAACAAAATTATGGAATGTATCTGAAGTAGCAACATTAAAACTGATATTAGAACAACTAAATACAATAGTAGCCCAAGTGAACAACGGAAAAGGCAAAGAAAAACAGGTAGATGAAGGGGAACCAAGTAATCAAGAAAACACCGTAGCAGATATAGTTGAATGAAAAACTACGCAGCCTGAGATAGTACCAATAGATGCATGGAGGAGAAGTAAAACCCCAATAATGGTAGATATTAGTCAAATAAAACCAAAAATACCAAAAGAAGTAGCAAAAACATTAGACGGTCTAAAAGCATTAAGTAAAAAAGGACAATTTTAATGAGTAATACTGAGCACAACGCAGTTACATTTATTAGAAATCATGGAAAAGATATATTAGAAAAGGAAAGATACAAATATGAACCTATGAAAAAACAACAGGATCCTAAAGAAACCTTAATAAAAAATGAAGATAATTTAAAAGAAAGAAATATTTATGTTGAAAATCTAAAACTTGAAAATAAAACCCAAAACCAAAAGATAATAGAATTAGAAAAAGAAAATACAAAATTAAAGCTATCCACCAATGAAGAATGGTTGACAAAGTATAAAAAATATAAGACTAAGTATAAAGACACTAAATACGCCTTAAATAAAGCTAAGGTAGAAATAATAGAAACAAAGCAGGAGTTAGAATTAGTTAAACAAGAAATGAATGAATTAAGAGAAGAGTTACACATTATGAAACAACAGATAGCAAGGTTAAAAGGAAAAAAGAAGGTAAGAAGAATACACAACACTAGTGATGAAAATCAAAGAAATAGCAATATTAATGATAGCAGTAGCACTGATAAAGAAGATGTAATAGGTAATGAAGTACAAGTAGCAAAAATAACGGAAGAAATAGAAGATGACAAAAATTCTGAAATGGTACAAGAAAATAATCAAATACTAGAAGCTCTACAAAAAATGCAAAGAGTAAATGCAATTATAGAAGAAGAACCTGAAAGCGATATAGAAGATGAATACAATGAGCCTTTTGAAACTGAGATAGAGTCAGATAACATAATAAATGAAGACACCAACGACTACCCTGAAGAAGAAATGGTAGATCTAGCCTTAGAATTCATAACAAGAAAACCTACTAAATTACCACCACATATACCAGTAGGACATCGAGCAGAATTTAGCGAATTTATAGGATCAATGGCACAAGGAATAAATATGAATGGATACTTTCTAGATTTAGATAATGTTTATGATGAACAAGAACTAAGTAGAAGAATAAATGATTGGAATGTAGGAATGTCTTTAGCATTAATGAGTTCAGCACATACTAGTGATTTAGACTATATGTATGAATTAATATCTAAAACAATGATTGGAAAAGTAGCATTTTGGTTTGAAACCATAGCTTTTCAAATGAAAGGAGAAATATTTCATCATGTTAAAGAATGGAAGGGAATATTAATGTTATTCGATATGGTATTAAAAAGAGAATTTCAAGGAGAAAGATGGCTAGTAGCCAGAGAAAATGTACTAGCAGAAAGAAAATGTGAAATAATAATGAATTTAAACAATATGAGATGTTGTAAGATTAATAAACTACCAGAATATACAATAAGTTTTACTAAATTCTATTATGAAGCAAGATTCTTATCAGATGAAGGAATAATATACCAACAACTCTATTATGATCATTTACCAGTCCCATATAATACATAAATTACTAAGGAATATAAACAATTAAAACCAAAAGAAAATACGATAGGAGAAAAAATAAGAGTACTAAGGGCCTACTTAATGAGAAAGTGCGAAGAATACAGATTACAACAAAAAGTTAAAAAAGATAAAAAATTAGGACTAAGAGAAATATGTGGATTTATAGAAAAGAGATTAGTATTTGGATGTGATAATCAAGAAAAAGAACGTAAATATAAAAAACATAAAAAGACATTTAGAAAATATAAGGATAAAACGTTCAGTAAAGACAGAAATTACAGGCAAAATTATAATAGACCAAATTACAAACCTTATTACAAACCCTACAGAAGAAGAAGATATAAGAGATTTAGGAAATATAATAATACCCCCGATACAAGAAAAAGGTTTAAGAATAAACGAAAGTTTAGGAGAAAAAGATATGTAAAACCATTAGAAACAAAAGAAGCTCCAAAGGAATGTAAATGTTGGAATTGCAACGAAAAAGGACATTATGCCAATAAATGTCCTAAGTTAAAGAAACAAGGAGTAAAGTATATCAATACTACACAGTTTATTATGAGTCTAGAACAAATAAGAGAAGAAAATAATAAGTGGTATAGTGATGAAGAATTCTATATTAGTCAAACAGAAGATGAAAGCGATATAGAAACAGAAACGGTTAATTATATCTATTCAGATAGTGAAAATGATTCATAATAAATGGTAGCAATCTACATTGAAGCCCATGTAGAATACAAACCCAACAAGTTAATAAAACAAAAGATATTTATTGATAGCGGAGCAGGCATGTGCCGGGCACGAAAAGAAGTTTTAGAATCACATAAGTGGAAAAGGTCTAGAACACATAGAATAAGAGTGACAGGATTTAACGAACAAACCAAAGAATTAGATACTATAGCTGAAAATGTAAGAATAGTGTTAAATAAAACTATATTTAGATTACCAATAATATATCAAGACAATAATATGAGTCAACATGTATTATTAGGAAATAACTTTTTAGACTACTTCAAAACCCAAGTTATAAATAATAACACCTTAAGCTTACAAACACCTTGTAACAGATGGATTATATTAAAAAGAGTATTACCAGTACAAACATTGAAATTATGTAATAGAATAAATCGAAACAATAATCTACAACTATTAAAAGAAAAATACCTTGGAATGTTAAAAATGAATTTTGGAGAAAACCCAATACAATTGTGGGAAAAAGAAAAAATATGTGCAGAAATAAAGTTAATAATTCCTAATGATGTTATCAGGTGCAAGCCTATTAGATATAGCCCAACAGATCAAAAAGAATTTGAAACGCAATTAAAAGAACTACGAGATTTGAAACTGATACAGGAAAGTAGAAGCTCACATAGCAGTCCAGCTTTCTTAGTAAGGAAGCATAGTGAACAGAAAAGAGGTAAAGCTAGGATAGTTGTAGACTATAGAGAATTAAATAAAAAGACAGTATTTGATGGATATTTTTTACCATATAAAAGAAATCTTATTAATAGATTAGGAAATAAAAAATGGTTTAGTAAGTTTGACTGTAAAAGTGGATTTTGGCAAATAAAACTAACCAAAGAATCAAAACCTTTAACAGCTTTCAGTACCCCTCAGGGACATTATGAGTGGAATGTATTACCCTTTGGACTAAAGAACGCACCCCAGATATTCCAAAGAAGAATGGATCAAGTGTTTAAAAAATTAACTGAATACTGTATAGTATATGTCGATGATATATTAATATATAGCGACAGTCTAGGAGATCATATTAAACACCTAGAAGAATTCATAAAAACTATAAAACAGCATGGAATTTTATTATCTGAAAAGAAATCTGAGATTTTTAAAGATAATATAGAATATTTAGGATATATAATAGATAAGGATGGATTCCAGCTTCAGGAACACATAGTAACAAGGATTAAGAATTTTAAAGATAAACTAGAAAATAAAAAAGAAGTACAACAGTTTCTAGGAATAGTAAACTATGCCTCAGACCATATAAAAGACTTACCAACTCTAAGAAAACCATTACAAGATTTGATCAAAGGAAAAAAAAAAACGTTTGAATGGATAGAGAAACAAGATAAAGCTATAAAAGATATTAAAGAAAGGGTAACAGATTTACCAAAACATAGAATACCAACAGATAAAGACCAGTTAGAACTATTCACAGATGCCAGTGACATAGGTTGGGGAGCAATCCTCAGAGCTTATGACAAAGAAGACATAGACAAAGAAAACCCATTAATATGTGGATATGGAGGTGGAACTTGGAAGCCTAATGAGAAGAATTACCACATCAATGAAAAAGAATTATTAGCCGTAAAATTTGGAATAAAAAGATTTCATTATCATTTGCTACCAGTAAAGTTCGTTGTTAGAACCGATAACACCCAAGTAAGAGCATTTATTACTAATAAAATAGACCCATTACCAGAGTTAAATAAAAGAAGGAAATGACAATCGTTCTTTTATTGTTATGATTTTATTGTTAAAAATATATCTGGAAATAATAATCTTCTAGCTGATTTTTTAAGCAGATATTAGGATGTCAGTTAACAGCGACAGTTTTGAAGACTATATCAGCAATATCATAAATGAAGTTATCAGTAGCAACCAATTCATGGCAACCAAGATACAAGAATTGGAGGAAATACTTAAACAAAATAATAGCCTTATCAACCAACTGAAGGAATGCATGTCAGACTACCAGATTTACAAAAATCTAAGAAGTTCTCCAAGAGATAACATGGAAACTACAAGCTTTCCTACCCTCAGTTCAAGACTAGCACACCTACCATCAACATCCCAAATACCAACAGCACAAATACTATCCATGGCTGAGAAATTAACCTTCTCACCAGAAATTATTACCACCTACGAAGCCATTACAAAATACTATACTTACAAATCGAACCCTAACATATTCCGAGCCTCAAGATTTAGTAAGTATCCGAGATATTTATGTCTTGAGAAAACAGACCCAAATGTTGCCTATAAACTTTTTAAGTATGGATTTCTAGACAAAATTATGGTAGATGACACTCTCAACAGCATATCAAAATTACCAAGTACTATATACCAATCATCCAATCCATGAAAGAAACGTTTGGACCAGGAATTTACGGAATACAAATATTTGATGCTTCCACACACCTGACAGGAAAACCTATTGTTTTATGCCAGCTGTTCAAAGCAGGGAGGAATACTAACATCACCGGAGATAACACAGACTCCAAAAAATAGATACCATGCAAAATAAATCAATTTCAAGAATGGTTAAGCAACAAAAGAGCCATTGGACTAGCAACCCTAGGAGGAAGACTAGAAGACATGATAAAAGCAGGTAAAGCAAGTATCATTGGAACTACCAAAGGAGGAGAAGTGGAAGAACTAATTACGATATACTACAATCACGACATAGTAATCCAGGACACAGTAGAACTAACGAATATGATGAACCGAATAATAAATCTGAAGCACAAGCATGCCAAAGAAACTGTAGAGCAGTAGCAGACCATAACCAAACAAAAAAGAAAACCAATAGCTCTACGAGATATGAGTATAAAACAAGCTATGAGCATAAAAGAAGAAAGATCCAATGATCCGTTTTCATAATAGCTTGGTGGGGAATAATGTAGTTTTACTACAAAACCCATCATATCAGCTCATCAAAGAACCATGTAATTTAATTACGTGGTATATCAGCATAATAGCATAATAATCCGGCTCAATGTGATTTATCACATAAGACAAAAAAGATATTAGCATAACAAACATATCAGCAGAAGAAGAAAAGGATGAAAGAGACAAGTAAAAAAGAAAAAGATGAAAAAGAAAAAGATGAAAGAGACAAGTGAAAAAGAAAAAGATGAAAGAGAATCAGCAAAAGAAAAAGATGAAAGAGACAGCAATGGAGAAAAAACAAGATACCAAACATATCAACATCAGAAAGAGGATGACAAAAAGACAAGACAATATATCATCAGAAGAAAAGTTTTCTTTTCAAAATGTAATAATTTTGTTTATAACAAGAAAAGGTAAGGGCCGCCAAATACTGTAGCACCAGTAAAGGTCGCACATTAAAGGTCATATTACTGTAGTAGCACAGTAAAGGTCATACTACTGTAGCACCCCGAGGTTATCTATATAAAGAGCCTCATTGTATTAGTTACGAACAAGTCTTTCCGAAATACAAACTCAATCTTTGATATATCTTTCTCTCTCTAAAAATACTCTCTCAAGCAAATACTCTCTCTCTAAGATTCAGAAATCTAAGAGCCTCATATTAATCAAAAATTATGTCTAGCTAAAAACCTTATATCAGTCTATATTCCTAACAGAGTAATACTATAATCTAAGAAGATCTACTTCAAGAGATCATAAGAACAAGAAATAAACTTTGAAGAATATATAATTAAATGCATATTAGTTTAAGAACCTTGACTCTTGCTGGAATCATTGGAAAGAACTGTAGAGACCTCCTAAGCACCTAGGCCATAGGGCCATAGTACCCGTAACGCGAGGAAGCAAGAAAGGGGAAGGTTGCCAGGGTGAAGTTGAGATTTCCGGTGATCCAGAGATTTCTGCAAAAGGTATGGTTTCTTTACTAGTATGTTTTAATTATGTATTTTTTGATACGTTTCTGGTTTAAAACTTAATGTTTGTGTTGTTCCTCCTTCATATTCATCCATTTGATAGTGTGTATTATATAGATCTGTTGCTATTTCTTTTCCTTTATCCATATTTTAATAAATTTATATATTTATATGGTTCTTGTATTATGTTTTTCAGATCTGATATTTTCAACTAAAAAAAATATATATGATAAGAAATTAAGGCAAACCCAGACAAAAAGGCTAAATATATAAATAATCTCTTAAATTTGACACCATTTATAAGTTAATGTAATAATTTGGAAATGTTTTCCTCAATTGTATTCTTTCATTAAGGGAATAATATATACATAATATACACATAAATGAGAGCAGGAAATCAAGTCTCTAATCTTCCTAATCAAGAATCAATCCCTAATAATCTTCTTCCTAATTGACATATTCCTAATTATCATTTTACTACTGACCATACATAAAATGATACTATCATTAATAATAATATTCTAACACTCCCCCGCAGTCGAAGCTGAAGGGCGGCGAATGTTGAGACTGTCCCGAAAATCTTCAAATAATATCAGCGAAAGTCCTTTTGTGAAGACATATGCTATTTGATGACGTGTCAGACATGTAACACTCGCACTTGTCCGCGAGCCACCTTCTCACGAACAAAATAGATATCTAACTCAATATGTTTAGTGCGTTGATGATTGATCTGATTCCCTGAGAGATAGATTGCACTAACATTATCACAGTATACTAGTGTGGCTTTTGGAATTTGGCAATGAAGTTCAAGTAACTGATTTCTAATCCAACATGATTCAGACACAACATTGGCAACAATACGGTATTCTACTTCAACACTTGAACGTGATATTGTTGCTTGTATTTTGGAAGATCAGGAGATTAAATTTTCACCTAGGAAGACACAATAACCTGAGGTGGAGCGTCTGGTGTTCGGACAACTTGCCCAGTCTGCATCTGTTTAAGTGACAAGTTTGGAAACGGAGGACGACTATAGATGTAATCCATACTCCAGAGTGCCCTGAATATATCTCACAATGCGTTTTAGAGCATGCATATGTTCCTCCATCAGATTATGCATGAATAAGCACACTTGTTGCACTGCATAAGTAATATCTGGTCTGGTAAATGTGAGATATTGCAAAGCTCCTGCTAGGCTGCGGTATAATGCTGGATCGGCAAATGGTTTTCTTGAGGTGGCACTCAATTTAGACTTAGTGTCTACCGAAGTTGTCGAAGGTTTGCAAGATGACATTCCAGCTCGTTCAACAATCTCTGATGCATATTTCTTCTGGGAGAGAAATAATCAACCTGCATAGCGTGTCACAGCAATTCCTAGAAAGTAGTATAGTGGACCAAAATCTTTCATAGAAAATTCAGAACCAAGCTGTGACATGATACTCTTGCAAAGAGAGTCTGATGATGTTGTTAGGATAATATCATCCACATATAAAATAAGATAAGCAGTATTATTACCCTGACGATAAATAAATAGAGAATCATCAGAACGACTGTGAGAAAAACCAATGTGCGACACAAAATCTGCAAATCGCTTATACCATGCCCTGGGCCTGCTTCAGTCCATACAATGATTTGTTGAGCAAACACACATGATTGGGATATTTGGGATCTCTGTATCCCAATGGTTGGTGCATGTAGACAGTTTCATTGAGGTGTCCATGGAGGAAGGCATTTTGGACATCCAATTGATGAAGGGGCTATCCTTTTGAGAGAGACAGGCTTAGAACTGTTCTGATAGTTGCCGGTTTGACCACTGGACTGAACATCTCCCCGAAATCTACACCAACCTACTGTGTCTTCCCATCACCTATAAGACGGGCCTTATGCCGCTCAAAAGTTCCATCAGAATTTTCTTTATGACTGAAAATCCACATAAACTGAATTATATTAGCATTAGATGGACGAGGTACTAAATCCCACGTCCTATTTTTAATTAGAGCATGATATTCATCATCCATGACCATTTTCCAATTTAGGTCCTTTAGCGCAGACACTGGGTTACGAGGCAAAGGTGATTTCGAGACCTGTGTGTGTAGGCTATACTTGATATTGGGTTTGACAATTCCATGTTGACTACGGGTGACCGAACGATTTGCATGGCTAGTGGACTGGACGCCACTGGCCGAGAGTGAGGAATTTCGAATGCAAGGCGTCCTAGTGGCAGTGGGCTAAGTGACCCTTGGGTTCGGAATTGGGCATGGAGCCGAGAGGTGACTAGGCCTCAAAAGCGAAAGCCCAGGATGTTGTACTGAATTGTCAAGCGGCTGGGCCATCGTTCTTTGGTACAGTGGGCCCAAGTTCGTATTTCCAGCACAACCAGTGGGTACCGAGCTGTGAAAAAAATGTGTTAGATATGAAAGCTTATCATCATCCAAAAAATCATAGGTATGAGTCCCGGTTTCATGTGTCTTGCCAAAAGGGAAAACTATTTCATCAAAAATTACGTGACGACTTATAATTATTCTTTTGGAAGAAATATCATAACATTTGTAACCGCGATGATTAGTAGGATATCCCAAGAAGACACATGGAGTAGATCGGGGTTGGAGTTTTGTGATTGTAGTGGATGAAAAGAGGGGATAGCAAAGGCAACCAAACACACTTAAATGAAGATAGGAGGGCTCTCGTAAATAAAATATTTTTAGTGTAGCTTGGTAAGACATTTTTATGAGGAAGAATATTCAACAGGTAAGTGGCCATTTGGAGTGCATGATGCCAAAATGTAAGGGGGGGGGGGTAGTGAATCATGAGCAAGAGATGTTCTAACAATATTATTTATGGTTCTAATTTTGCATTCCGCCTTCCCATTTTGTGATGATGTGTGAGGACAAGACAGACGAAAATTTATACCATTTGTTTTGAAAAAATCCCAAAACTGATTATTGTCAAATTCCCTCCCACTATCACACTGAATATTCTTAATCTCCTGTTCAAATTGAGTTCGGATGAATTCTCTAAATGTGATAAAAGTGGAAAACACTTGTGATTTTTTTGACAAAGGGAATGTCCACAAATAATTAGAGTAGTCATCTAGTATGAGTAAATAGTATCTATGACCAGAAGAACTCAAAACAGGTGATGTCCAAATATCACAATGTAAAATGTCAAATGGCATAAGAGTGCACGAAGTAGAAGAAATAAATGACAATTTAACATGTTTACCAAGTGTACAAGAATGCCACTTATTTAGAGTCCGTGTTTGGGTACAAGAAATAAATCTATTTTGTTTAAGAGAGGCTAAAACAGACTCTCTCGGATGTCCCAAATGTTCGTGCCATAAAGATGGTGTCAAGGCTGCAAAAGTAGATGGAAACTTGGGCTGTTGATTGGGTAAACTTATAGGATAGAGCTCCCCCTTGCTATCACATCTCATGAGAAGTTTCCCTGTCTAAAAGTCATGCACAGAAAATCCAAAAGGGTCAAAACGAACAGATACCCAATTATCAGTAGTAAACTTTCTAACAGAGACCAAGTTTCTGATTAATTTAGGAGCATGAAGGACATTCTTTAAAATTAGTAGTGGGTTTGGTGGTGACAATTTGCTAGAACCATACCATTTTATTGGAATTGAATGACCATTTCCGATAATTATACCATTATCATTGCTCACATTAAAATAGGATGAGAGATTACCTTGGGAGGACGTCATATAGGACGTTGCTCCGGAGTCCATATACCAATTTGAATCCGATGGATTGAGTACGAGGGTGTGCATGGCGGACTCAATATTCGTGGGTGCACACTATTGAATGGGCCATATGTCACTAGGTCGATGAAGGCCCAATGTTGCTGCCTGCCGAGAATGACCCAGCGAAATGGGCCTGTTGGGTCATTCTATTATTCTCCCCAGAATTGGAAACCCAATTATTAGTAGTAAACTTTCTAACAGAGACTAAGTTTCTGATTAATTTAGGAGCATGAAGGACATTCTTTAAAATTAGTAGTGGGTTTGGTGGTGACAATTTGCTAGAACCATACCATTTTATTGGAATTGAATGGCCATTTCCGATAATTATACCATTATCATTGCTCACATTAAAATAGGATGGGAGATTACCTTGGGAGGAAGTCATATGAGACGTCACTCCGGAGTACATATACCAATTTGAATCCGATGGATTGAGTCCAAGGATGTGCATGGCGGACTCAATATCCGTGGGTTGGGCCACTGTTGAATGGGCCACCTGCTACTAGGTCGGCGGAGGCCCAATGTTGCTGCCTGCCGAGACTGACCCAGCGAAATGGGCCTGCTGGGTCATTCTATTATTCTCCCCATAATTGGAATGATAAATGTTGGGCTGGGATTGGCCAGTGGGCCGCTGGGGTGGTTGGGCCCAATTCCCTGTTAGGACTGGAATTTTGAGCATTTTGACAAGGATCGACAGGAGGGAAGCTTATTCCCATTTCCATCACGGTCCAGTCCATGGCCACTGCTAGGCCCAGTTTTCTGCTCCACCGGGTTGCTGCCATTGCTCGCCAGTTCTGCCACCGTGTTGCTGCCATTGCCCGCCACCGGAGTTGGTGTTGCCGCTATTTCTGCCGCCACCAAAATTTCGGTGGCCTCCACCTTTGTTATTTCCGCGATTTCCACCTTTATTCTTATTATTACGTCATTTTTGTCCCTTATTTTGTTGAGAAGGATAAAAAAAATTACCATCATTTGAGGAAGTAACAATCATGGCGGAATTTGAAATAGTTGAAGCCTTTTTTGCAAAACCGGACTCTTCAAGCACAAGCATGGACCGTGCTTGATAAAATAAAGGTATAGGATTACTTTGACGGATTAGTGTTCCCACGCCGCTATACGCATCAGTGAAACATGCAACCAATTGTAAGACTAATCGGTTATTAGTAACCGGTGAACCCACGTTCTCAATTGATCTGCCAACACTTTGAGGCATTGACAATATGCAGAAATATTAGGGAAATCTGCCATGTCAATGGTTGAGAACTCCTGCTCCAATGTAACAGCGCGAGAGTTTTAGTTATCTTGAAAGATATCTCACAAGCGTTCACAGGCCGCCATGGCTGTTGAATCCGGTTCCATTATTATATGCAACGAGTCAGTGGATATTGTTGCATAAATCCAACCAAGAACTGTGGCATCAAGTGTATCCCACAATTTTTTGTCCGCATCGGATGTTAATTCCTTCCCTTTTCCATCTTTTAGAGGAATTATATGATGAAGAACTTTGTGAGTACGACAACATATTTTGAATAATTCCGCCCAAGTTGCATAATGAACGGTTTTCATTTCTAGTTTGACGGAAACATGAGTTTTGATGTTTGAGACAGCAAGGGCAGGATGAAAGGATGATTTTGATTCAGACATAGTTGGTTGGGATCGAGGATGATCAGTAATGGAGTACCGAAAAATTAAGAAAAATGGTAGAAAATTTTCGGCCAAGGCTAGGGTTTTTGGGAGGAAGAAGACCGAAAATTGGTAGAAAAAAATATTTTGGATCTTTTCCTTAAACTTCTGATACTATGTAATAATTTGAAAATATTTTCCTCAATTGTATTCTTTAATTAAGGGAATAATATATACACATAAATGAGAGGAGGAAATCAAACCTCTAATCTTCCTAATCAACACAATATACACATAAATGAGAGGAGGAAATCAAACCTCTAATCTTCCTAATCAATAATCAATCCCTAATAATCTTCTTCCTAATTTACATATTCCTAATTGTCATTTTACTACTTACCATACATAAAATGATACTATCATTAATAATAATATTCTAACAGTTAAACATTTAAACTTAATCCGTTATAGGATGATACTTCTACTTATTAGTAAAGATATATCTCCTGAACACCGATGTTTGTGAGATCATTGAAAGTCACTTGCCCTTGATGTGTCTAGGAAAACAAGCAACATGCACCAACTGCCTTCTCCCAAAACTGAAATAAAATACTAATAATTTGTTGAGTGCGGCAAGGTTAGATTTCTTAGAAATACCCATTGAGTACAAGATTTGATTTTTATGATATGCACATTGAGAATATTGACGGACTAATCTAGTCCGGACACGGATTGGAGACCTAGTCTAACTCTAATAGTTTTATGGTAGAATCCTAGTCTAAGTATATTTGGTAAATTGTAATTATGATAGTTCTATTAGAATAAGGTTTCATTGTTAGACTAGGGAAAGGAAGAACTTACCTCTATATAAGGAGGTCATTGTGATGAATGAAAAGTAAGAAATGAATTCCCTCATTATTTTTCTTCTCTCAAAATTTTCGTCCCCTCTTGATTTTAATATGGTATTAGAGCCTCGTTAAAATAACACAAAACCTCTAAATAATGGCAGGTGATGGAGAAACTGGCAATAAAAATAAAGGAATCACCGGTGAAGAACGCAAAATTCAAAGAAAAACAATCTCCCCATATGACATTACGTCAAACGATAATCCTAGAATTGAGGTGACCAAGTCCAACTGAAGGGAGAGAATTACGAAGAATGGGTTCGATCCATAAGGACGATCGTAAGAGCAAGTAAAAAATTTGGCTTCGTTGATGGTACAATCAAGAAGCCGGATGAAGAGTCTCCGGACTTAAAAGATTGGTGGACCATAAACTCTTTATTGATGTCGTGAATTTGCAAACTATGAACATATTACGACTTGATAGTGTGGAAAGTGTACATGCAATCTGGGGGTGATCTTGGAAACCAAAAGAGAAGATGAAAAAATGTATTTTTTCCTCATGGGATTGGATGAGGCAACATATGGAATGGTGAGTTCAAACATACTGGCCCAGGAACCATTGCCATCATTAAACAAAGTCTACTCAAAGCTAGTGCAAGAAGAGCAAGTGAGAGGAGTCACACGAAAAATGGAGGAATGGAGTGAAACCATGGCCTTTGTCGTACAAGGAATAAATCCTTACAGTGATCAAGATAAAGGGAAGAATGACGGTGCATTCTGTACATATTGCAAGAAATATGAACATGTTGTTGAATGATGTTTTCAACTTATTTGGTATCCGGAATAGTGGTCGAGAAATAAAAAAGGAGACAAAAAATTCAGAGGAAGAGGACAATGATAACAATAACAACAGAAGGGAGGCCGATCACGGAAAAGGCAACTACCGGGCTAACACCGTTGTTGTCAAGTACACAAAGGCAAAGATAGACCGGATGAACATGGGTGGGAGAGGACCTCACAATCTGAGCGAGAAGATTTAGAAAATGGTGATTCGCGTGTTGAATTCACAAGGAATAAATCTGAATGGAAAGATGGATGGTGAGACCAAAAACCAATTCTGGATTATTGACTCCGGAGCTACCAATCACATGACAGGTAATCCGGAGAAACTGAGCGATAAGTGGGACATTCCCGAGTGTCCAGTTGGGCTTCTGAATGAAAGTAGCTTGGTGGCCACGAAAGAAGGAACGTCTAGGCTATATAATAGGATTTGGTTAAAGGATGTCCTCTATTTTCCTGACTTAACTTGCAATTTAATTTCTATATTGCAACCTGTTGATTATTTAGATTGTGATGTAAATTTTAACAAAACTATGTGTGCTATATAGGATAGCACCACGAGAAAGCTGCCTGGAACGAGTGAGCGAAGAGGTGAACTTTACTATTTTCAGAATGTGCTACAGATATGATCTATAAAGGTGGAGGCAGTTGATTGGTTCAATCTTTGGCACAAACGGTTAGGTCATCATTTTGCATAAGTGACAAAGTCTATTACGATGTTAGGCTTAAAAGAAAGTAGTGTTGGTTCGGATAAGGAATGTCATGTGTGCCAACGGGCAAAACAAACAAGAAGTGTTTTTCCTTCGAGTGATAATATATCTTTCAATATCTTTGATATGATTCATTATGATTTATAGGGGCAATATAGAACACATTCTTCTTGTGGTGCTTCATATTTCTTGACTGTTGTGGATGATCGATCGTGAGCCGTATAGATTTTTATTTTAGTTGATAAGAAAGAAGTGTCCTAAACCTTGAAAAAATTCTCCATACTGGTGGATAGGCAATTTGCTAAGAAGGTGAAAATTGTTTAAAGTGATAATGGAACTGAATTCACATGTATGAAGACTTCTTCAAAAATGGAAATCTTTTCCAAACTTCTTGCACAGGGACGCCGCAGCAGAATGAAAGAGTTGAAAGAAAATACTGTCACATTCTTAATGTGGCGCGAGCATTAACATTTTAGGGTCATCTTCCAATCAGATTCTGGGGAGAATGTATTTTGACTGCGGGATACTTGATCAATAGAACACCATCTTCAGTTTTGAATGCGAAAAACCCCTATGAAATTTTATACGGAGAGGAAGAACAAGAGATAAGTTTGAGAGTCGGAGCCGTATGTGTGTCTTTTTGGGATACCACTACGGACAGAAAGATTGGAGATTGTATGACTTAGAAAATGATGAATATTTAGTCTCAAGAGATGTGGACTTCTACGAGACTAAGTTCCCTTTTGCCATAGGAACATGTAACTTGGTTGACAACATAGAAGTGATCTTGGATGAAATAAAGGAAGAAAATAATCAACAAGATTTCGAAGAAGAATGTATAGATAATGTAGGTACGAATAAAGTTCAAATAGAGGAAATTCAGACACCGGATACCGAACCTACGGATCAACCAGAATTAGATCGGACATATGTTAGTCAGAATAATGAAAACGTGGAAGAAATATAGACGGAAGGTACCTAGATCAATGAAAATCCACTAGAGGAACAATTGGGTCGGGGTAAACTTTAGAAACATGACTCTGTTCGATTGTGTGACTACGTTACTAAAAAATTCAGAAAGAAAGTTCATCAACGAGTTCGTCTGATCCTCAGCAACCCTCATGTGCACCTTATCTTGTAGCTCACTATATATCCTGTGATAATTTTTCCTCGCAGCACCAAAGTTTCCTTGCATCAATTACCACAGGAAATGAACCAAAATCCTTCTCGGAGGCCATGAAAAAGGAATATTGGAGAGAAGCCACGCAATAAGAAATCCAAGCATCGGAGGACAGTGGCACATGGACATTGGAAACGTTGCCGCCAGATAAAAAAGAACTCTAATGTAGATGGGTGTATAATATCAAATACAACTCGGACGACATAATTGAATGATATAAATCTTGATTGGTTATCTTCGGTAATAAGCAGGAGGAAGGTATTTACTACAATGAAACATTTTACTCTAGTTGCGAATGTAGTGACGATTCGGACCTTCTTGGCGGTAGTGACCGCTCGAAATTGAGAGTTGTATCAGATGGATGTTCATAACGCCGTCTTGCATGGAAAACTGATGGAAGAAGTTTATATGAAATTACCACCAAATTTCCATGTGTCTGGTCTGAGACAAGTATGTGAACTCCAAAAATCTCTGTATGGGTTGAAACAAGCCCCACAGTGCTGGTTTGCTAAATTATCAAGTGCCTTGATGCAATATGGGTTCAAACAGTCATAATCCGATTATTCTCTCTTCACGATGCACCGAGAAAGTATACAATTTAACATCTTATTTTATGTGGATGACTTGATTATCTCAAAAAATGACCATGGTACCATTGCATTGTTCAAAGACTATCTCCGAGACTGTTTTCACATGAAGGATTTGGGCCTTCTAAAGTATTTTCAAGAGCTTGAAGTTGCGCGTGGATCACCCGGATTATTTCTTTGGTAATGAAAATATGCCTTGGATATAATCTCTGAGTCCAGGCTAGTGGGAGCAAAACCAATTAATACTCCCATGGAACAGAATCATAATTTAGCGTTGGCCAAAGACACTAATTTGAAAGATCCATAATCATACCGACGTTTGGTTGGTAGATTGATATACCTCAGTTTTATGCGATCGGAGTTATCCTATTATGTGCATGTTCTGTCTCAATTCATGCACCAATCTAAGAGTCCGGGGCAAGAAATTGTGTTAAGTAAGGATTGTGATTTCCAATTATATGTGTGGTGTGATGTGGACTGGGCTGGATGTCCATTGACCCAAAAATCACTCACCGGATAGTTTATCTCCCTAAAAAATTCACCAGTATCATGGAAAATCAAGAAGCAACACATTGTCCCTCGCTCGTCAATAGAGGAGGAATACCGTTCAATAACAATGATGGTTTGTGAATTGAAATGGTTGAAAGGAATCCTACATAGCTTGGGCGTCGAACATAAATCTCGAGTAAAAATGTACTATGATAGTCAAGCAACATTGTATATTTCACGAAATCCGGTGTTTTAGGAACAGACTAAACATATTGAAGTTGATTGTCATTATGTCCGGGATGCATTCCAATCTGGTATAATACTTTCGAGTTATGCGTCAACCAATGAGCAATTGGTCGACGTATTTACAAAGGCTTTGGGAAAATCACAACATGAATATCTTCTTGGAAAGTTGCGCATTCGAGATCCTCATGCTCCAACTTGAGGGGGTATTGACGGACAAACCTAGTTCGGACCTGGATTGAAAACCTAGTCTAACTCTAATAGTTTTATAGTAGAATCCCAGTGTAAGTATATATGATAAATTGTAATTATGGTAGTTTTATTAGAATAAGGTTTTCTTGTTAGACTGGGGAAAGGAAGAACTTACCTCTACGTAAGGAGGTCATTGTGATGAATGAAAAGCAAAAAAGGAATTCTCCCATTATTTTTCTTCTGTCTAAATTTTCGTCCCCTCTTGATTTTAACAGAGAATCTCTTCCGAAGATTTATTTGTGTAATCATTCTTCATTGGGTGTTTTTTTTTAATAAATTTTCTTTTTAATTTACTTAATTTTTTGTGATAAAGTAATAACCAAATTATGAGAGAAATGTTGGTCTTGCAAAAATGGATGAAAGGCCGTATGGACGGGCAGAGTTGGTCTTGCAAAAATTATCAGAGAAATGTAGGTCTTGCAAAAATTATCAGAGAAATGTAGGTCCTGCAAAAAATGGATGGAAGGGAGACGAGATATCTGAGAGAAGCAGTGAAGGGAGGAGAAAGGTGTAATTGTGGAGCCCCATATGTTGAAAATTGTAAAAATTACTATAATTAAATTGTTGAAATTTCTTAGGGTTTCATCTATTTTAACCTTGATGGACAGAGTTACTTGCTACTTGTTGTTAGTGGGATAACATGTATTAAATTAGTTGAAGTGCGCGCAAGTTAGTCTAACACCACAATTATAAAAAAAAATATATGGTGAAATTATTGAGGGGAAAAAAAGAGAGAAGAAAACGCCTAATTTAAGCTATTCACGCGCCAATATAGGGTGCAAAACACATAATTTGCCAGTAAGCATGAAGTGTTCATGAGACACATTTCTGGCAAGTAGTGGTGTCTATCTATTTAGTCTGGTTAAGTTTAAACGTCAAACCTATAAATCGTGCCAAATTTAAGAAGCTATCGAGATATTTAGCCTAACATAAACCAATCCATAGTAGAGTGATGGTAGCCTTATTTGACACTTCTTATTTATTGAGGAAGTCTAGACAAACCGTATGCTTATTGACTTAGAATGTTAGTGCTTATTGACATAGACTGTTAGACAAGTCTCCTCAACTGATTAAACAAAAAGAGAAGTCTTACCATAGTAGCATCTGCAACTTACTAGCACACATGACCTTAATTTATGTTGTGCATCTTCTGTTTTACAAATTTGATGCAGCCATGCAACTGCAACATTATTCTTTTCTCCTACTTTTTGTGATCCTTACATGTTTATCTCTCAGTATCCATCAGTCTCTTGGAGTTGATATGATCTCTGTAAATCACTCTATTTCTGGAAACCGAAGTATTGTCTCTTCAGGTGAAAACTTTGAATTAGGATTCTTCAAGCGAGGGATTCGAAAAAGTATTATCTTGGTATATGGTACAAGAATGTAATTACGCAAACAATAGTATGGGTAGCTAACAGGGGGAAACCACTTTCTGCTAATGATACGTATTCTGCCGAGTTGAGAGTTTTAGATGGCAATTTAGTGCTTACCACTGAATCCAAAAGCTTGTTTTGGTCCACAAATATCAGCAACACAATTAGTAAAGGAATATGTTATCTGCCTTTAATTGATTGTTATGTACAATATATATAGTGTTACATAATTATTTACTCATTTACAAACTAGGTAACTAATCTTCCTAATTACAATTGAACTACAATTTTACCTAATATAGGAGAAGCACAAAGAATATTCTAAAAATATTCTATCATACCCCCGCAGTCGAAGCGGAAGGTTTTTGTATGCTGAGACTGACTCGAAAATCATCAAAGAGTATGCGCGCCCTTTAGTAAATATATCAGCAATCTGATATCGGAAAGGAACATGAAGAACACGAACTTGTCCACGAGCAACTTTGTCATGTACAAAGTGAATATCCATTTCAATGTGTTTAGTGCGCTGATGTTGAACGGGATTGCCAGAAAGATATATCACACTTACATTATCACAATAGACCAATGTAGCCTTATGGATGGGGCATTGAAGTTCCAGGAGAAGGTTGCGTATCCAATAAGACTCAGAGACAACATTCGCTACAGCTCGATACTCGGCTTCGGCACTGGATCGAGACAGAGTAGGTTGTCTTTTAGAACACCAAGAAAGCAGGTTATCTCCGAGGAACACACAATAAACTGACGTGGATTGACGAGTGTCAGTACATCCACCCCAGTCAGCATCAGAATAAGAGGTGAGGTCGGAGAGTAAGGACTTGTACAAGTGTAAGCTGAAATGAAGAGTACTTTGTACATATCGCAAAATTCGTTTGAGGGAATTCATATGTTCATCCATCGGGCTGTGCATATGTAAGAATATTTGTTGCACGACATAGGATATATCTGGTCTCGTGAAAGTGAGATACTACAATGCTCCTGCTAAGCTGCGATAGTGAGTTGGATCGGCGTACAGAGAACCCGAAGAGGCTCTGAGTTTGGAATTAGTGTCCACTGGTGTGGACCAGTTTGCAAGACGTCATGCCTTCTCGATCAGGAATCTCTTCGCGTACTTCTTTTGATAAAGAAATAAGCCACCTGCATGTCTCGTAATAGCAATGCCCAAAAAAATAACTTAGGGGCCCAAATCGTTCATAGCAAACTCAGAGGTAGGGAGTGACATAATGGATCGGCGAAGTGCATCAGAAGATGTAGTTATGATGATGCCATCAACATATAACATAATGTATGTCATGTCGTTACCCTTGCTATAGATGAAAAGTGAGTTATCAGATTTTCTATGTGAAAAGTCAATAGAGGATACAAAATCAGCAAACCGTTGGTACAATGCACGAGGAGCCTATTTCAGTCAATAGAGCGATTTCTTTAAATGAGACACATAAAATGGATAGACTTGATTCCTGAATTCCAAAGGTTGATGCATATACACAGTCTCATGCAAGAACACATTTTTGACATCCAACTGATGAATGTGCCACGATTTGGATAGTGTCACGACCCAAACTGGAGGGCCATGACGGGCACCCGAGACTTGCTTGTCAAGTACCACTAATCACATCTTTACCACCTAACCGTAATTAAGTATGGGCCACGAGGGCTATTACGAGGTAACCCGTAACAAATAAAAATGATAAACTGGAACAGGGATACGTAAAATCTTACAGACAGAAGAATCCAACCTATGCATATATACTAAGGCCGACAAGGCCATACACGACTAATATACACATGACAACTGTCTACAAGCTTCTAAAGAGTACGTAACATCATGAGGTCGGGACAGGGCCCTGCCAGACCCCTATGCATATCAAGAATATCGTACCATGACTAGACTACAACTCTGGAACAAGTAGAGTGCTCCAATATCAGCTGAACCAGCAACCTACTAGTGCGAACAATCACCCTCTTTACCTGAGCCTGCGAGCATGAAACGCAGCGTCACCCGACAAAAGAGACGTCAGTACGACTGATCTACCGAGTATGTCAGACATGAAAAATAGCATAATAGAGACTTGAAAGTAACATTAGACAAGAAACAACCAACCAGTAGAGAATGCCTCTGAGGGCCATAATATGCATAAGTATCATTTCTGTGCAGAGTGCCTCTGAAGGCCATAATATGCCTAAATGTCATGCACAATGCGGTCAATATATATATATATATATATATATATATATATATATATATATATATATATATATATATGCATATATAACGTCGTCTCCCATTATATCATTTCGGCCTCTGTGGGCATAATCATCATCATTTACCAGCTGATCAGGTGGTGTGCGTATATAACGTCGTATTCCTTTTCCCATCCCTTACATATATATAATACATACCATATAGTAGTGTATATAACACATGTGGGTAAATGGTAATACATGAATATAATGCATGAATGATACTAAGACACTCTGAGCTTATCAGAGTAATGTAATGACACTTCATCTCCGATTAACCTTATGAATACTAACATCTTTTCCATATACCTCAATAAGGATTTAGTAACATATTTAGACATGCTTTGAACATAGGAATGAATAACATGAACATCCTTAACTACTAAGAGTAGAATCATTTATGGGACAATATTACGTTTACGTTTTGTATTCAGAACATGCCAAAAGAAGAAAATATTTGCCTTAACATACCTCGAATCCAAACTTAATAACTCGAAGTGAAATTTTGATATTTAACTACCATGATCAATTATCTCCACTTGACGTTGGTATTCCCATGATTTGACAACTACTTTTTACTGGATCATTCAAGAATTGTTTGGATACAACTGATGCAAAAGTGTTCTAGTACTACTACTACTTCGTGCATTTTTCAAATCAAAAGTGATGTTGCTGGAAAACAACATCATGTTACAACCCTATATATTAAACTCACTATTATAGAATCGTGTTATAATTAAATTAAAGATAAGAATGTGTTATTTAAAAGTCTAAGGTGGTTTGTCCTTTACATGTGTCATTTAGCATGTAATATGTTATTTGACTCACCGAAGTCCACTAAGACCTTCTCATTCTTTGAGCATGTTTTAAGTGATTGGATGTTGTTAATATTAAAATGGTCTCATCCGTATGTTGGAAATATTAGTAATGTACTTGTACAGAATGCATGTTAAGGTGTAATATTTGACACATTTTGTCCTTCCACGTATCCACTTAATGACACCTTTTAGCGTTCCTAATGCTATGTGGCAGCCAACCATCACCCTTATCCAATTAATTCTGTACTCTCCCACATTATTAATTCTTGATCCCAAATCACTTAAATCTTGATGACTTATAAAATCTGCATACACTCAATGTCATAATCGCACGATATAACACTAGTCCATAACCTCTTTGGGGACATACAACCAAATATTATTACTAGTCATCGTTGTCACATCCTTTTTAAATCATTAAATTATTTCAGGACCGCATCCTTTTATATACTAAGCTCTTGATGTGAATACCTTAATATAACCAATTTCCTCGACCTCAAGTCTACTTGCATACGTCTTGCTGTTCAAACCATCGTCCGAAATTACGGGGTGTTACACAAAGAAATATTGAGAACGGTTCGAATAGTTGCCGGTTTCACCACCGAGCTGAATGTTTCATCACAATCCATGTCCACCTGTTGACACCTGCCATCACCTACAAGACGG
This sequence comes from Anisodus tanguticus, assembly GCA_034509755.1. Classification (NCBI taxonomy): domain Eukaryota; kingdom Viridiplantae; phylum Streptophyta; class Magnoliopsida; order Solanales; family Solanaceae; genus Anisodus; species Anisodus tanguticus. Next base: position 23,399,339 of record CM067544.1, on the reverse strand, counting down.
GCCTTGTGCCTCTCAAAAGAACATCAAATTTCTTTTTATGTCTAAAAATACATATAGAACGAATAACATTAGCATCAGTAGGACGGGGCACTAGCTCCCACGTCTTATTTCAATAAGAGCATTATATTCGTCAATCATGACAGATTTCCAATTGGGATCGGACAAGGCATGTTTCGGGTTGGAGGAAGCGGTGAAGGGGCAACCGAATTTGACAAATTTAATTGTCGTTTGGGTAATTACAATTGGACTACAATTTGACCTAATATAGGAAATGTACAAAGAATATTCTTGAAATATTCTATCAATTAGCTCAAATACTCTAGTAGCAATTCTTTCTGATGATTGTAATTTGATTTTGAGTGATGGATCAAATTCAACTCCACCACTTTGGCAAATCTTAGATTACCCGACTGATACATGGTTGCCGAATGCTAAGGTGAAGTATGACAAGCGTACGAATGCAACAACAATTCTTACTTCTTGGAAGAACTCGGAGGATCCTTCTCTGGACTTTTTTCCATAGAGATGGATCAGATCAATAGGCAGTTCCTGGTCAGCTTGATGCCTGAGATAAGTTTGAATTCTGAGAAATACAAGTTTACCTTTGTTGATAATGAAAACGAGAGCTATTTTACGTATTCTCTCCGTAATTCGTTCAAAGTTAGATCAACTCTGGATGTCTCTGGGCAAATCAAGCATCTGATGTGGGTGGAAAATTTAATGGAATGGCAACTTTTTACATCTGAACCAAGACTACCGTGCGAGGTGTATGTTAGTTGTGGTTCCTTTAGCATTTGCAATAAGGAGTCCGCGACCTTCTGTAATTGCTTGACTGGTTTCACGCCTAGATCCGATACAGAATGGGAGTTGAATGATCATTCCGGTGGCTGTGTAAGGAAGATAATCTTGCAATGTGGTAATGGTAAAATGAAGGGCATTTTTTTGATGAATCCCAACGTGACATTGCCCCAACATTCTCAAACTGTGCCTCATTCTACTTGCTTGAGTAACTGTTCTTGTAATGCGCATGCTTATGATAACAGTGCGTGTTCAATTTGGAACGAGCTATTGAATCTGAAGCAACTCTCACCGGAAGATGGTAATGAAAGTGTGATTTATACCAGACTTGATGCCTCTGACGCAGCACTCGGTGAAGGTAAGTTAAATGTCAGGAGTTGTATTTTCTTGTGTTTGTCATTTCTACGTATGCAATGCTCATCTCTGAATAGTTACTGACAGAGCTTTCTATGTATTTTTGCTTTTTCTTGTCTGATATTTCAGTTCTTTAACTCATGACTCTCAACATTATATTCTCTAAATCTTAGTGCTCTCAAGAATTAACCAGACAATTATCACAAGCTCAAACACCCTCTATGTTTTAAACACACATCAGATAGTCACTGACCAAATGAGTTTATGCAAACACCCTCTGCATCTTAAACACACATAACATAGTCACCGACCAAATGTATGGTTTTCATGTTTTGATTAGCTACAACTAGCCAAAATGCACTTGTTGCTGGTGGGAGGAGACAAGTTTCCCGTAGAATTAGTCGAGGTGCGCGCAAGCTGGCACGGACACCACAGTTACAAAAAAAATTTAACTAATATGAGTTGAAGACATTTCTCCAGTAAACTATTACCAGTTTGTTGAGTTCCCACATCAGCTCTTTAAGGATCGGATGGTATTGGACAGTCTTCATCGTAAACTAACTTTTTGGTTGAGTTAGCCTCAAGGTCCATTTTTATCACGGTATGAGAACCAGATCCATCTCAATTCTTTGTTAACTGATATTGGCCCCATCATATTATTCACGGTCTTGGACAATCCTCACATCATGAGCTAGCTTTTTAGGGTTAAATTAGGGACAAAAGTCCATTTGTTATCACAGTTTCCTTGTGTTGTTTTTACTTTCTCTGGAGTAGTTGTTTTATCACTACCAGAAAAATTTCCCCTTCCATTTTCGTTTTTCTTTGAATCAGATCAAGAGACATTTCAAAAGGCTGCTCTTGTTTTCTGATCTTAGCAAACAAACAAAGCTCAGAAGAGAATCCAGTGCCGCATTGGTTCAACAGAGAAAGAGAAGCACAAAACCTGATTAACGAAAATGATAAGCAAGACATCATCGTTCCATTTTTTAGTTTGGAAAAATATTAGCAGCCACAGATAATTTCTCGGATGTACATAAGCTTGGACAAGGAGGTTTTGGTCCCGTTTATAAGGTTAGCACTGACCTTTTCACTTCAATGATTCCACTTTATGTAGTCATTTCATAATACCTTAGTTTACACATCAAAATTCTTCCAGGGTATATTCTCAGTTGGACAAGAAATTGTTGTGAAAAGGTTATCAAGCCAATCTAGACAGCGCATTGACGGATTCAGGAACGAAGTCATACTGATTTCCAAACTTCAACATAGAAATCTAGTCAGATTTTTAGGCTATTGTATCACAGGATATGAACAGATTCAACTTTACGAGTATATGCCAAACAAAAGTCTAGACATCTTCATATTCGGTTAGTATCTGAATTTTATCTTATTTCTTAATCTCTATACTTGCTTGATGTTGCTAAATTTTCCCCATGGTTACCAAACAACTGGCAAGGATTGTTGAAGAAAAAAAAAAACAGAAGCAAATACCAAAAAAGTGGTTGGAACTTAGTAAGTAATACAACATGACAACCTACATGCTGAAGGAATTTGCTGGTTTCTTATAATAAGTCCATTATGAACTTGCTTAATTGCATCACACAGTTGACTCGTGGTAATTTCGTTATTTGGTTGATTTAGCGGATATGTCTCCTGAATATGCATTGGAGGGGGTATTCTCGATTAAGTCAGATGTATTCGGCTTAGGAGTGGTTATACTGGAGATAATAACTCGAAGGAGAAACACAGGATTTTATCAATCTAAAGAGGCTTCTAACCTTTTGGTCCATGTGAGTACTTTCCTGAAGCAAAAAACGCTTACTAGTAGTTTGTTCCAATCTGTAGCCTTCATATTTATTTTTTAAAATCATCATATCACAGGCATGGAATTTCTGGAAAGAAAAAAGGGCACTACATTTGCTGGATCATTCATTGCTCGAATCATGCAACCCGAAAGAAGCAATGAAATACATAAACGTTGGGCTCTTATGTGTACAAGAAGATCCAGGCGATCGTCCTACCATGTCAGATGATGCTTCGTAGTGAAAGCACGTCTCTTCCAAAACCTAATCAACCAGCTTTTGTGTGAAGGAGAAATGTGTATAATGCTTCTTCTGTTTCATCTGGTAAGTCACACAGCTTCTCCAAAATTGAGTTGACAATCACAATGGTAGAAAGACGCTAGCGTGATGAATTCATTAGTTTTTCAAATGAATTAAACGCTTATATTCTCCCCATGAAATTATATTTTCACCTTAGATCAAAATAATGCAGTGGGAGCCACATCTTTTTCTTTTACCCATTTTTTTGTTTAGGCAGTAGCAGATAGGAACACCGGCAATGTTTATAGCGATGACCAGTAGATGCTTAGTATTGTGTAGCAGCCTATATTTCTATTTTCTTGATAAAAACGTTCAATCTAAGTGTCATCCAACAAACTAGACACACGCATCAAGACATTCCGCCAACGACTAGCTTCAGCAAGAGACAGACATCCTGATTCCTGAATCAGTTAACAAAGTAATAAACAAATTGTACTGTGGAAAACATATATTTAAATTACTTTACAGATAGTAGTTCATAGCTATTTGAAAGTAACTTGGAAAATGAAACTTGGATTTAGAAATTGGATCATACATATGTTCAGTGATATAGGAATATACTTGCAACCCATGCATATGTGTTCAAGTTACATTTGAAAATAAGAAATATGAAGTATGTGCTCCTAATGAAGTTTTGTCATACATTTGAATGTCTAAGGATGTTATTTTTGACCAATGTGAATCTTTGTTTTTTGTGCAGTTCTTCAGAACAAAGTGATTGGTTAGTATTTCTAAACTCTTTTTTAAAAATATCATTTAATTTTTCTTTCTTCTGATACATTCCTAATGGTTTGTGCTCACGAGTAAAACATTTGTTTTGGACTGTCAAATCAACATCACCTAAGTTCAACCAACGGCAAAAATATTTCCAGGGGGGGCTGTGTGAAATGTGAAACATGAATCACTTTATCATAGAGAAAGAGGGATGTATTGGTTTGTCAAAATAAGAGTCCATCTTTGTGAAAATTATTAACCCTGCTTCTCGTTTTCAAATAGAGTAAATAGTTGAACCAGAAGGGCTGAGAAAGGTTGCTTTATTTTCAATTGGCCATTCAATCTTTATTGATTTGATTTCTTTCTACATCCAATTGGCCAATCTTTTTTTTTAATAATAATTTAATCTTTTCAATCTGTATATCTGAGGTTCATTTAATTTGTTTTCTTTCAATATCCACTTGTGCACATCCAAAGTTGGAGAGTATACTTAAAAAATGAGACCAAGTTTGAGGGCCAATTGGATGGTCCATAGTGTAGATAGGACCATCGACTGAAGTCACACAGTTAATAAACTGAACATCCAGAAAGGAATGAAAAAACACAGTGCAGGGCATATCTCTGTTTTTCTCAAAGCCAACAATGTAGACCTTATCAAAACGTAAAGTTTAAAATATCATAAAATAAAGGTTGAATACATTGACAATCACTTAAATTTATCCATAAATTTCATTTAGACACTCAAAATATGACATGTTTCAATTAAACACATGATAACGTGTTCTTATTAGACACTTCCGGCTCATATTTTAGAAAAGTTTCTGCGCGTGTTCACAAGCACTCATTAGGTAGATAAGTTAATCACATCAAAATATGTCTACTCCTTTAATTATACATTATTAACGTGTACCACTACTATATTATACTTCATATATTGTGTAATATTTAGTAATGTATAATCATGGTAGATATAGGATCCTTGTTGTATTATGATTCCACATTGTACACTATATATATTTGTATTAATGAGAAAGACTCCCCAAGAGAGATTAATACAATCTTACATGATATCAGAGGTCAAAACCTAAACCCTACTTTCTTTCGTCAGCTGCCGCAGTCCCTCGGGTTCTGCGATTTTTTCCTTTTTTTCCCGAGCAAACAATCAACTCTTTGTTCTGTTCTCACCCGTGCTTTGTGTTTCTTTGCCCAAGAAACAAGACAAGCATTAAAACTTTCCTCTGCAGGTAATCAGAGAAACAAATGTCCCTGCCCTTTGTTTCCTGCTTTTCTCCATACCCGAAAATAATAAGAGTTTTATCCTTTACCCGAAGAACAAAATAAATGACTTCCTTGAATCCTCCCAATTATCCCTCAGCTTCCGCCTCTTCCCCTGTCGTCATAAATAACCAACCTGCTCCCTCTTCCACTCCTTTTCATTTGGCCCTCACCGTCACAAATATCAAGAATTTCATCCCTATCATTCTGGATCAAGAAAACGGCCAGTACTCTCCGTGGGTTGAACTTTTCCGTATCCATGCATGCGTCTATAACGTGCTGGATCACATTGACGACTCCTTCCCTCGCCCCATTGAGGTTGATGACACAACATGGCGTCGTCTTGATGCCATTGTGAAACAATAGATCTATGGCACTATTTCTCAGGACTTGCTCCTCACTATTATGAAAATCGGCGCCTCTGTTTGCGAGTTATGGATTCGGTTAAACGAAATTTTTCAGGACAACAAGCACATTCGTGCTGTCTATTTGGAAGAGCAATTCAACAACACACATCTTGAAAATTTCTCTAACATGTCCGAATACTGCAAGCAATTGAAACTAGTGGCGGACCAATTATCAAACGTGGGAACGCCTGTTTCCGAAACAAAGATGGTTCTCCAACTAGTCGCAGGTATTCCAAAAGGTGAGTATGACACCGTAGCCATGATGATACAATAGGCGAACCCCTTACCCAGTTTCAATAAGGCTCGGTCACAATTATTGTTGGAAGAAACCAGACGTGCTAAACAGGACGAACACAACCAGAAAGCATTAGCAGTCGACACTTCCACCACCTCTACCGCTGGCCAACTACCGTCGGACAACCAAAAACAACGGGGTGGCCGCGGTGGTGGCAAAGGAAAGAGTTGCGGATCCGGCAGGGGAGGACGAGGTCGAAGGAGTGGAGGAAAGGTTGTCCAGGCCGCAGCTTCTGCCCCTTGGGTTAGCCCAGGGCAGTGGCTCAACACTGTACCGTGGGCCTCGGTTCCTCTCTATTTTCCACAACAGCAGCCTGCCCAACAGAATTTTCAGCCTTAGCAGCAAGTGGGCCTTCTAGGCCCCAGTCCCGGTCCGCGACAATTGCAACCACATGGCCATTTGGTGCAAGCCCAGCAGCCGCAAAATGTCAACGGTCTGGCCCTATCCGAATTGGGTCAGGCTTTCAGCAGTATGACCTTGCAACAACCCGATGAAAATTGGTACATAGATACGGGAGCCACATCTGATCTCACCCGGAATGTAGGTACTCTTCCTAAATTGTTTCGTTTAAAGTATCCTCAATATATCACTGTCGGTAATGACCATCGCATTACAATTCAGGGGTATGGTACCACTTACACCCAACCACCTCACCCACCCTTCTCCCTAGCCAACGTCTTGTATGCTCCCAATATTATTAAAAATTTAATATATGTTCGGAAGTTTACTCGTAATAATTATGTCTCTATTGACTTTGACCCGTTTGGTTTTACTGTGAAGGATCTTCATACGGGGACACCTCTTATGAGATGCAATAGCACGGGGGATCTTTATCCATTCCCATCCACCTCTGCTGCCAAATCATGCTCTCCTATATCTCTCGCTGCTATCTCCCCGTCAACTTGGCATAATAGGCTTGGACACCCAAGAGCCCCAATTTTTAATTTTCTTATAGGCAATAACTTTATTAAATGTAGTAATGGGAAACTTGCCCATCATTGTGTTTCTTGCTCTTTAGGCAAACATGTTCGTCTTCCTTTTAAATCATCTTTAAGTGTTACATTTTCTCCCTTTGATATTATTCATACTGATTTGTGGACATCTCTTATTTCTAGTTCACTAGGACAAAATATTATCTAGTCTTATTAGATGATTTTTCTCACTTTGTTTGGATTTACCCACTAAAATTTAAGTCGGAAGTGTTTCCCAAATTTCTTGAATTTCACATCAATATCAAAACACAGTTTGAGAAAGCCATCAAATCCTTTCAATGTGATAACGATCATTAATTTAATAATTCTACATTTCACAAGTTTTACACAAACAATGGCATGGTTTTTCGGTTTTCTTGTCCACAGACCTCCCCTCAAAATGGCAAAGCCGAACGAATTATCCGTACCATAAATAACATGGTTCGTACCCTCCTTTTTCATGCCTCTCTCCCTCCCTCCTTTTGGGTTTATGTAGTCAAAATGGTAGAATATATTCTCAATATTTTACCTACTAGCACTTTTCATAACATGACTCCAACCGAAATCTTATACCATCGGGTCCCATCTTATGACCACCTTCGGATTTTCGGTTGCCTGTGCTATCCAAATCTTGCGTCTACTGCCCCTCATAAATTAGCACCCCGAACCACTCTGTGTGTCTTCGTAGGTTTCCTGTCTAATCACAGGGGCTATCTATGCTATGATGTGTCCACCCGTCAAATTCACGTCTCTCGTCACCTTACGTTCAACGAGATGATTTTTCCCTTTGCAAATTGTAACATCCCGTACTTTCAGGTCATGATTTGAATCTCCAGACGTATGTAAATAAACTCGAGCGTTGGAGGATTTTTGGTCATATTCACATGCGCAAATGAAGAGCTTAGTATATAAAAGGATGCAGTCCAAAAACTATTTAGGACTTAAGAAGTGTGACGACGGGAATTGAAAATAATGGTTGTATGTTCCAAAAGAGGTTATGGACTAGTGCTATATCGCACGATTATGACATTAAGTATATGAAGGTTTTATAAGTCATTAAGATTTAAGTGAATTGAGATCAAGAAATTAATTATATGTGTGATGAGTTAAATATGGAGGGTGGTCTAAAGGGATTAATTAAGAGACATATTGGATAAGTGCTAAAGTGATGCATTACGTGGCTGCAAATCAAGAGGAATTTGGTGACAATAATTTTATCATATGTCTACATGTTGCATGCAAGGAGGAGGTGTCAATATTTAAGGATATGTGCTTTGGTGTGTGACATTTATCTTACCTTTTGTTCAGAATATTATCAAGAAACATTATGCGTGATTCATTTTCTGGTAGCAGCTCGAAACCAAACAACCAAAGTGTAGCCATTGTTCCGTTTCAAACAACAACATAGTACAAATATAGGAGCAAACTTCCATCAAGTATAGTCTCTGTTCATTCTTTTTAGAACCTAAGCAAACTGCTAATGGAGCATCACAATGCTACAACTATAAGTGCAAAAACTATTTCTTTGTAGCAACAGTGCCTCAAGAGAACAAGCCACTGTTTCTGTCAAAGTGTAGCAAAATGCTCGTCTCAGTATAAACAAAAACCAACAACGTAAGTTCAAAGTTTGCGGAGGTAGTAATTCTTGGAATATAAGATCGAAGTGATATACAACGTATACGTTGTGTCAACGAGTGATCCGACAAAAGGTATGTTAAGAAAAATCTTTCTTTCTTTTGGCATGTTCTAAATTACGAAACGTAACCATAATATTGTTCCATAATTTATTCTACTCTTAGTAGTTAAGAATGTTCATGTTTTTCATTTCTGTTGTCAAAGCATGTCTAAATATGTTCCTAAATCCTTATTGAGGTATATGGAAAAGATGTTAGTATTCATAATGTTAATCAGAGGTGAAGCAACATTATGTCACTCCGATAAAATCAGGATGTTTTATTATCGTTCATGCATTTTATTCATGTATTACCCTGGACCCACATGTGTTATATATACTACTATATGGTATGCATTATATATATATATATATATATGTAGGGGATGGGAAAAAAGATACGGCGTTATATACACACACCACTTGATTAGCTGGTATAGATGATGATTATGCCCACAGAGGCCAAAATGATATGATGGGAGACGGTGTTATACACACACACACACACACACACACACACACACACACACACATATATATATATATATATATATATATATATATATGTATGACCGCATTGTGCATGACATTTAGGCATATTATGGCCCTCAGCGGCATTCTGCACAAACATGGTATTTAGGTATATTATGGCCCTCAGATGATTTCTCTAGTGGTTGGTTGTTTCTTGTCTCATGTTACTTCCAGGTCTCTATTATGCTATTTTTCATGTCTGACATACTCGGTAGATTATTCGTACTGATGTCCCTTTTGTCAGGGGACGCTGCGTTTCATGCCCACAGGCTCAGGTAAACAGGGTGACGGTCCGCACTAGTAGGTTGCTGGTTCAGCTGATATTGGAGCACTCTATGTGTTCCAGAGTTGCAGTCTAATCGTGGTACGATATTTTGGATATGTATAGGGGTATGACGGGTCCCTGTCCCGACCTTATGATGTTACGTACTCTTTAGAGGCTTGTAGACAAAGGTCCTGTGTATAGTAGTCGTGTGTGGCCTTATCGGCCTCGGTATGTATATGTATATAGTTTGGATCCTTCTAGTTACAGGATTTTACATAGCTTTTTTCCAGTTTACTATTTCCATATATCAGCAGGGTATCTCATGGTGGCCCTCGTGGACCATGAGAAATTACGGTTATATGCTAAATATATGATTAGTGGTACTCGGCAGGTAAGGTCCGGGTGCTCGTCATGACCCTCCGATTTGGGTCGTGACACTAATATCCATAAATTTCGTAACATGGAGTACATATTTCTCGAGTCCGACACCTCCCCCATCATTCTTGAAGAACTGTATCGTCCCACCACCACTGTTCAGCCGTCGTCTTCCAAGACCTCATCACTGCCACCTCCGGCAGTGACTCCGATTAGTCACTGTCAACGCTAGTCCATATGTCTACCACTAGAAATCACCACACCATCTCACAATCAACTCCGGTAGACAATCTGACCTCCCACCGGTTTAATCAACCAATGACCACTGTGTCACCACTACACTGTCATTCGAAAACCGCGACCCAGTCAGTTACCAGAACCCAGTTCAAACCCACCCCGGTACCCAAAACGACGCACTTACACCACCGAACCTCCCTTCTAGACCCACCCCACCACGGACGTCGTACTCCACCTTTCCTAACCCAAATAGCATCTCCTACCCAGTTCAACACCACTACCACACCTGATGTCAAACCCAGAATCCACACTCCCGATACCCCACCCCATCGTCGAACACCATTTTCCACCAAACAACGTCTCATCGATCAGTTCCCGGAACCCAAATCCACACACAAGTACCAACAGTACCTCTGCCCTTACTCACTGCATAGAAAACTGTGCCCAACATGGGATTTTCAAACCTAAAGTCTAGTTTAACTTGTCCACCCGAATCATTTCCCCAATTCCCAGAAACCCAAAACTAGCAAAATTAGACCCTAATTGGAATGCAGCCATATGTGAGGAATTTAATGCTTTAACGAAACAACACACTTGGGATTTGGTTCCTCGATCGGAGGGGGTGAATGTGATCCAATGCATGTGGCTTTTTCGTCACAAATACAGACACAATGGTGATCTAGAGAGGTACAAGGCAATACTTGTGGCTAATGTCACTAATCAGCTGGAGGGTATTGATTGTGGTGAGACATTCAGTCCGGTTGTTAAACCGGATACCATTCGTACAGTTCTGATTATTTCTAAGGGTAAGCATTGGTCAACTCATCAGCTTGATGTAAAAAGTGCATTTTTACATAGTGATCTGAAAGAAACTGTTTATATGCACTAGCCACCTGGTTTTGTCCATCCAGCAGCCCCTCAGTATGTATGCCATCTTCATAAGTCACTCTATGGTTTGAAACAGGCCCCTCGAGCGTGGTATGATCACTTTGCACATTACATTATGCAAATTGGGTTCGTATGCAACAATTGTGATACTTCTCTATTTACTTTTCATCGAGGTAATAGCATCGCTTACTTATTGTTATATGTGGATGACATTGTGCTTACTGCCTCTTCTGATGTGTTGAAAGACGAGATTATTACACTACTTAAAATCAAATTTTCTATGACTGACTTGGGGAAGTTGAGCTATTTTTTAGGGATATCACTGACTTGTTCTGTCGATACTATGATTTTGTGTCAGTGAAAGTATGCAGAAGAGATAGTGTACATGGCTAAAATGGTGAACTTCAAGATCATGTCCACTTCGGTTGACTCTAAATCTAAGCTTAGTGTTGTTGATGTTGAACTAGTGTCCGATCTCACTTTTTACAGGAGGAGTCTTGTAGGTGCACTTCAGTATCTTACTTTCACCAAGCCTAACATTGCTTATGTTGTTCAGCAGGTATGCTTATTTATGCATGCCCCCAGGGAGCCTCATTTTACTGCTCTTAAACGTACATTCGATATGTTAAGGGCACACTTGATTATGGATTACAACTATACTCCTAAACACCAACCAAGTTGTTATCATATACGGATGCTGATTTGGCAGGCTGTCCGGACACGCGACGCTCCACCTCTGGCTACTGTGTGTTCTTAGGGGATAATCTCCTTTCTTTGTTTGCCAAAAGGTAAGCCACACTATCCCGTTCGAGTGCAGAAGCAGAGTATTGAGGAGTTTCAAATGTTGTTGCTGATATCTGTTGTCTCCGAAACCTTCTTTTGGAGCTTCAATGTCCCTTGAGTAAGGCGTATTTGGTTTACTGTGATAACATATCCGCCATATATTTATCTCATAATCCGGTTCAGCATCAGCGAACCAAGCATATTGAGATAGATATACATTTTGTTCGTGAGAAGGTTGATCTCGGTTATGTTAAGGTATTGCATGTGCTTTCTTCATATCAGTACGCGAATATCTTCACGAAAGGTCTTCCTAGATATTTATTCCTAGACTTCAGATCCAGTCTCAGTGTCCGACCTCCCCCAGCTCCGACTGAGGGGGTGTATTAACGTGTACCACTACTATATTATACTTCATATATTGTGTAATATTTAGTGATGTATAATTATAGTAGATATAAGATCCTTGTTTTATTAGGATTCCACATTGTACACTATATATATTTGTATTAATGAGAAAGACTCTTCAAGGGAGATTAATACAATCTTACATACATATCGGCATCAATTGGAATATACATGAGGTTTCTTCCTTCAGTTTGTTCATATACTTGCTTCATTGTACAAAAGCGTCATAAAAGTAGCATTTGATTAAAAGGTAAAAAGTCGTCCACATTTACATGAGCACTTGAATATTATTAGCGAATATTCACAATATATTTTGTAATTATGATAGATGTATATTTGAGGTAACTTAGAATTCTTATTGTATTGGGAATCAACCATTTAAGGTAAGTTAGGATTCTTACTGTATTAGGAATCAACCTCTGTACAACTATATATATATTTTGATTAATGAAAGAAATCCCTAAGGGAGATTATTTCAATATTACATGGTATCAAGAGCCAAACCCTAAACTCTACTCCCAAAGTCGCCGACCACCACCCTATCTCCTTTTCCTTCTCAGTCGACGTCCACTATGTCTTCCCCCACTAATTCTGGTTCCTCCACTGGCACTTTTGACAACCCCCTACCACGCTCATCGTCTTCTTTTCATCCGGCTTTCGCGGTTACCAACATCAATAACTCTATCCTATAATTCTTGATCAAGAAGACTGTCAATATTCCATGTAGACATAATGTTCTATATTCATGCATGTACATACAACGTGCTCGACCATATTGATGACTCTATTCCTTGTCCCACAGACATTGCCGAATCAACATGGCGTCGCCTTGACTTCATCGTCAAACAGTGGATATACGACACCATCTCTAAAGACTTGTTGTGTACCATCATGAAAACAGGTGCTACGGCATGCGACTTGTGGGTGCGGTTGGAAGAAATTTTTAAGGACAATAAAAATACTCGGGCAGTGTTTTTGGAGGAGAAATTCAACAATACACGTCTCGAGAATTTTAACAACATGTCCGAATATTGCAAACAACTGAAACTCATAGCCGAACAACTATCCAACGTCGGGAATTCTGTTTCTGAAAACAAGATGGTACTTCAATTAGTTGTGGGTTTACCAAAAGGTGAATACGATACACTCACAACGATGATTCAATAAGCCGACCCTCTTCCAAGTTTTAACAAGGCACGTTCACAACTGTTATTGGAAGAAACCCATCGTGCTAAACAAGAGGAACATAATCAAAAGGCGTTAGCCGTTGACGGGATGTCAATACCTACGGCCAGCAGCAACCAGCCACCACTGCAAGACAATCAACAGCAGCAGTCCCGCGGCGGAGGCCGTGGCGGCAGAGGTCGCGGCAACAAAGGCAAGGATCGCGAAAAGGGCCAACGCAACTAGTGGACTGGACAACAGCCAGTCCCACAGCCTGCGAATTTCCAGTGGGCTGGACAGCAGCCATGGTGGCCCAATCACCAGAACTGGACCTTGCCTGCAAGCCCATACCCGACTGCAGGGGCCCAGTTCCAGCAGCCTTGGTCGACTGGCCTCATGGGCCCTTCCCCAGCCACTAGGCAAGCCCACCAGCAGTAGCAGCAGTAGGCCCACCTAGTTACAATCCAGCAGCACCCCAGTAGCCTGGCCCCGACTGATTTGGGTCAGGCCTACACCACCGTGAACCTTCAATGTACCCGACGATAATTGGTACATGGACACCGGAGCCACATCTCACCTCACCCGGTCGTCAGGTAACCTATCTCAACTACGTCGGTTAAAGTGTCCTCAATTTATTACTGTCGGCAATAGTCATCGCATTCCAATTGAAGGTTACGATAACGCTCACACCAAACATCCACACCCGCCTTTCTCCCTAAACCACGTCCTATACACACCTAACATCATTAAAAACTTAATCTCTGTTAGAAAATTCACTAACAATAATTCTGTGTCTGTCGAATTTGACCCTTTTGGTTTTTCTATGAAGGAACTCAATAAGGGGAAAATTCTTACACGCTGCAATAGTGTGGGAGATCTTTACCCATTCAATCAATCTTCCGATGTCAGACCGCAAGCACCTCTATCCCTTGCGGCGATCTCTCCCTCAACTTCGCACAACTGACTCGGACACACCGGAGATCCAGTTTTTAATTTTCTTAGGACCTCTAAGCGTATTCAATGTAATAATGAGAAAATTGCCCAACACTGTTTTTCTTGCCCACTAGGAAAACATACTCGTCTTCCATTTATGTCATCAAACATTGTTACTTTTTATCCATTTGATATTGTTCATGCTGATTTGTGGACATCTCCGATTGTTAGCTCTTTGGGTCATAAATTCTATCTAGTATTCTTGGATGATTTTTCACATTTTGTCTGAATTTACCCACTGAAATTCAAATATGAAGTTTTTGCAAAATTCCTCGAGTTTCAAAAATTCATTAAAACTCAATTTGAAAAATCTGTCAAATCATTCCAATGTGATAATGGACGTGAATTTAATAACTCGGCATTTCACAATTTCTGTTCTAAACAAGGCATGGTTTTCCATTTTTCCTGTCCCTATACTTCTTACCAAAACGGAAAGGCTGAACGAATTATACGTACCATCAATAACATGGTTCGCACACTTCTGTTTCATGCCTGTCTACCACTGCCTTTCTGGGTCTATCTTTGTCAAAATGGTAGAATCCCTTCTTAATATTTTACCAACTAGCACACTCCAAAACAAGACCCCTACCGAAATCTTATACCGTAGGCTACCATCATATGATCACCTACGTATTTTTGGATGCTTATGCTACCCCAACATAGCCTCCACTGCACCTCACAAACTTGCCCCTCGCACTCTTCCATGTGTCTTCCTTGGTCTATCTCCTAATCATCGGGGCTACTTGTGCTATGACATTGCTACTCGCAAAATCATCGTCTCTCGTCACGTCACCTTTGACGAGACAACCTTTCCTTTTTCCAATCTCCAAAAATTTCAGACCACCGATTACTTCTTTCTCGATGAACCAAGTTTGTCTCCGGTCATCCAAAATCTACACCAACAGCAGCCCACTGTTCTGACACCACTGCTGCCTCCAGCCAACTGCTCTCGATCGACAACACCACTGCTGTCTTCAGCAGTGTCGTCTAACCCCCCAACAGCAATGCTACCACCCAGTCCAACTCCATGCTCTCGGTCCCAAACACCACCCCTGCTGCAGCCTGTCGATTCTCCTGCACCACCCATACTGCCTCTAGTCTAGCAACCAGTCGAGTCTCCTGCACCGGCAGTAACACTGCTACCCATCAGTCCAAAGCAACCAATCCCGCAGCCCTGCTGCCTCCCAGTCCAGCAACCAGTCCCTACCTCCCACTGCTGCCCTCTCACCGCATGGAGACTCGTGTACAACACGGGATGTTCAAACCCAAGGTTCACTTCAATCTCTCTACACAAACCTTATCACCCATTCCAAATAATCCAAAACTAGCTAAACTGGACCCTAATTGGAATGCGGCCATGTGCGAGGAGTTTAACGTTTTAACCAAGCAGAACACTTGGGATTTGGTACCTAAACCAGCTGGTGTGAATGTTATCCGGTGTATGTGGCTATTTCGTCACAAGTTCAGAGACAACGGTGACTTAGAGAGGTATAAGGCAAGACTAGTTGCAAATGGCACTAATCAGCAGGAGGGTATTGATTGTGGTGAGACATTCAGTCCAGTTGTTAAATCGGCCACTATTCAGACTGTTCTCAGTATTGCTATGGGCATGCATTGGCCAATTTATCAGCTAGATGTCAAGAATGCATTTCTTCATGGGGACTTGAAAGAAACTGTATACATGCATCAGCCTCCTAGCTTTGTTCATCCGGCCATTCCACAGTTTGTATGTCGTCTCTAGAAATCACTGTATGGATTGAAACAGGCACCCCGCTCTTGGTATGATCGTTTTGCCAAGTATCTTCTACATATTGGTTTTATATGTAGCAGGTGTGATAACTCTCTCTTCACTTTTCACCGAGGTAGCAGCACTGCATATTTGCTATTATATGTTGATGTCATTGTTCTTACTGCCTCATCTGACGGGTTGAAGAATGAAATCATTGCTCTACTCAAAACTGAATTTGCTATGACTGACTTGGGCAAGCTAAGTTATTTTTTGGGTATATCGGTGACCAGATCTGCAGCCACTATGTTCTTGTGTCAGCGTAAGTATGCAGAAGAAATAGTGTACTGGGCCAAGATGGCAAATTGTAAAAGTATGCCAACTCCAGTGGACTCAAAATTCAAGCTTAGTGCCACTGACGGTGCACCAGTTTCTGATCCCACTCTATATTGGAGTCTAGCAGGTGCTCTTCAGTATCTTACATTCACTAGGCCTGATATTGCATATGCCGTTCAGCAGGTGTGTCTGTTTATGCACGACCCCCAAGAGTCTCATTTTGCCGCCCTCAAACGTATTATCAGATACGTTAAGGGCACACTAGACTTTGGATTACATCTATACCCCTCTGCCTCAACCAAGCTACTTGCCTACACAGATACATATTGGGAAGGATGCCCCAACATACGTCGCTCCACCTCAGGGTATTGTGTATTTCTTGGGGATAATCTTATCTCATGGTCTGCCAAGCGGCAGACCACATTATCCCGTTCGAGTGCTGAAGCAGAATATCGTGGTATTGCTAATGTAGTTGCTAAGATCTGTTGGCTCCGAAATCTTCTTTTGGAGCTCCAGTGTCCACTCTGCAAGGCGTCTATAGTCTATTGTGACAACATATCTGCCATATATATGTCTCATAATCGTGTCCAACATCAGCGGATTAAGCATATTGAGATGGATACCCACTTTGTGCGAAAGAAGGTTGCCCGTGGTCAGGTCAAAATATTACACGTGCCTTCCTCGTATCAGTATGCAGACATCTTCACAAATGGACTACCGCGACAGCTCTTCACCGACTTCCGATCCAGCCTTAGCGTTCGGCCTCCTCCCGCTCCGTCTGAGGGGGAGTATTAGCGAATATTCTTTGAATATTCGCCATATATTTTGTAATTATGATAGATGTATATTTAAGGTAACTTAGGATTCTAATTGTATTAGGAATCAACCTTTGTAAGGTAAGTTATGATTCGTACCATATTAGAAATCAACCTTTGTACAACTATATATATTGTGAATAATGAAAGGAATCCCCAAGGGAAATTATTCTATCTTACAACCTTAAACACAGGGCCAAAACCACCTTTTCATAGTTTGTTATCTTCATGGAAGTTGTTTGTAGCATCTCTTACATTGTGCAGGCTGTACTGTACCAACTTCATATCATCTTTCCCAACTAAAGGTCCACTAAGCACGGAGCTAACAGGAGCAGAATTTCCATCCATCCTATCTAATTTCAAGCAAAATCAGCAAGGCAAAGCACTGTAAACTTATACGAAATCTGAAAGCATTACAATTGAAAAATGCTAGATTCACCTGTCTTTTCAAGCGCTTTCTTTTGAAGATAAAGGCAAAGATACTAATAAGAATCAAGATAGCGAAAATTGCAGAAACAATTTCTTCAATGAGAATTTTGTGTCTTTGAGCTGAATTCCCAGATAGACCATCAGTAACTGCACCACAACACAAAATTATAGCCGCCTTTCACTTGTTGCTACTAGAATCAATAAAGATAGAAGTAAACATACTTAGTTCGGAGCCATGAAATCGAACGAAAAGAGCTCTACTGCTGGTAAAATCATGCGCAAGATCAAGTAAATTTCCAATCCATATAAAACAGGCGTTTTTTGAACAAGCATATGCTGAGCAGGAGAAGTTCCTAATGCACTGAGTTTCACACTCTTTAATGCTCATATTTCCTAAGGAAATAGCATGATCTGGAAACTTCATATTCTCATGTCACCATCACATCCCAATGCTATTTTTCTCACACAACCATCGTTCCACTTCCAATTTACCCAATCTTTCAAAAAATTTGGTTCAAATCCTGTTAAACATCTGCATAATCCACTTGATCTGATCCCACGGCTACCAAACGGACCACACTGTGCATAAAGTTCACACTTAACTTGTGGTGCTTGAAATTCAACATTCCACTTATTACTACCATTTCGATTCCACACCATCACCGGAAGGTACCTGATAGGATTCAGAACTCTTAATCTTAGAGGGCTTTTGTAGTAAGCTAAAGTAAGAAATACATTTTCCTTATCAGTAACAACAGAGAAATACCACGCGATTCCTAGCATATACCCTTTGCTACTATGGTCGAATATATAATAAACATTGTTGTGCTTCGAAATGTAAAAACGTGTACGCCCTTCAGTAGGGTCAAGAGAAATCTCCAGGCGGAGGATCTTCGTTACTCGTCCACGAATTGATCACAGTTCGTAGGTCACTAATTTTATTGATACTGTCTCATACCACGTATTAATATATCAGTAGGATGTTCAAAACTATCCAACAATATGTTGGACTCGCCGTGTTTGAGAACAAGATTTCTGTTATCTAACAATGCTCCCTACGTCGAATTTGAAGTTAATAATTCCCCTGTTGTGGATGTAACATTTGATGACCAAATGAGTTTATCCTTTTCATAAAAAAACACTAAATTACCATCATCGCCAATAGTGAAAACTGCAGTAGAATTCTCAGGGATTGGAGATTCTCTATTAGCAACCCAAACGACTGTTTGTTCAGGGATAGTATTGTACCATATGCCAAGATAGCTAAATGTAAAATTACTTGGGGTGAAGAAGCCCTGCAAAGCTTCCACCAGCTGAAACTAATTTCTGATTGGCATTGATTGATTCGCCTGCTTTAATAATGTTTTGGCTTGGGAGAAGAGGTAAGCAAGAACATGAGAATACTAGTACAAGAGGTAGGACAGTATTCAACTCCATTATTTTGTGACTCCTCTGCCTTCTGAAATAATAATAAAAGTACAAAGAAAACAAGAGATATAGCCAAAGAAGTTTGGGGGGAGGGGCAGAGAATTTTATCGCTTCTCAAATTGATATACAAATAAACTGAATTGACTTCCTATTTATAGAGGAAAAGAAGCAGCTGCAAGTCTTTTCAGAAGCTGCTGACAAGCTGCCTACTTGAACTACTTGCAACCTATCTGCTTCAGCTACTTGCAAAAGTTGTCTTTTTGATTGCAAGCCTGAGAAAATTACTGCAAGGCTTTTCAGGAAGTTGCTTGGAAGCTGCCTACTTGAGCTACTTGCAATCTAACTGCTTGAGCTACTTGCAAGTTGCCTGCTTGATTGTAAGCTTATCCAGGTAACAGTGTCTATGAATGGACATCAATAATATAGTATATTTATTACACTCCCCCTTTGATGTTCATTAATAGATAACGTGCCTCGTTAAAACCTTAATAAAAAAATCCAGTGAAAAGATTCTAGAAGGAAAAAGAGTACACATATCTAGTAATACGCATTGCTAGCTGCCTCATTAAAAATCTTATCAGAAAAATTCAATGGGACAAAACTTTGGTTAAGGAAAAAAAGAGTACAACACGCATTTCACTCCCCATGATTAAAACATCACATAATTCTTGAAGATGTACTCCGATCTTGTATACAACTTATCATATGTTAAGGTTTGTAGTGCATTTGTGATTAGATCTGTCAAATTATCACTTGATAAAGTGATTTATCATTTGTGTCCGCATCTGCATTCTTTGATTGAGTTGCATCATCATCATACGATATTTTTTGGGATCACGTCTGTAGAATTGTGTAATTCTCCTTGTCTGGAGTCTTCTAATTAATGCAATATTTATAGGTGTTTACAATTACAAACCTAATTGTATGAGAATGTCTATTTTACATAATTATACCAAAATA
This sequence comes from Anisodus tanguticus, assembly GCA_034509755.1. Classification (NCBI taxonomy): domain Eukaryota; kingdom Viridiplantae; phylum Streptophyta; class Magnoliopsida; order Solanales; family Solanaceae; genus Anisodus; species Anisodus tanguticus. Next base: position 23,379,416 of record CM067544.1, on the reverse strand, counting down.
ATAATTACAGAATATAAACGTATTCTCTATCACACCCCCGCAGTCGGAGCGGGAGGAGGCCGAACGCTCAGACTGGATCTGAAGTCGAGGAACAGCTGCCGAGTAAGTCCCTTAGTAAATATATCTCATGTAACACCTGAACATGACCATGACAACTTTCTCACAAATAAAATGAATATCCATCTCAATATGTTTGGTTCGCTGATGTTGAACCGGGTTATGAGACAAGTAGACAACATATATGTTATCATAGTAGATAATAGATAACTTACGGAAGGGACAATGAAGCTCTAGAAGGAGGTTTCTGATCCAACAAGTTTCTGCAACAACGTTCGCAACACCTCTATATTTTGCTTCTGCACTCGAACAGAAAGCGTGGCTTGTCGTTTTCCAGACCACGAAATAAGGTTATCACCAAAAGATACACAATAGTCAGAAGTAGATCGACGTGTGTCTGGAAAACCGCCCCAATCGACGTCCGTATAGGATATCAGCCTGGTCGGTACAGATGGATAAAAATGTAATTCATAGTCAAGAGTACCCTTAACGTACCGAATGATACATTTAATAGAGGTAAAGTGAGGCTCCCGGGGAGCATATACAAACAAGCACACTTGTTGAACAACATAGGCAATATCGGTCCTAGTAAAGGTAAGATACTGAAGTGCACCAGCGAGACTCCTATAAAGAGAAGGATCAAGCACCCGATCCCCATCATTGGCGCTGAGCTTCGACTTCAAGTCGAATGGAGTAAGCATGATCATGTAGTTTGCTATTTTAGCCCTGTATAAAATTTCTTCGGTATACTTACGTTGCACAAGAATATTGCATTCTCGGATCTGGTCACAAAAATCTCCAAGAAATAACTCAATTTACCCAAGTCCGTCATGGCAAATTATGATTTGAGCAAGGCAATGATCTCATTTTTAGCACATCAGAGGAGGCAACCAGGACAATGTCATCCACATAGAGCAAAAGGTATGCTGTGTCATTACCTCGATGAAAAATAAAAAGGGAATTATCACTTTTGTTACACACAAACCCAATCTGCATGATGTAAGTGGCAAACCGCTCATACCAAGCCAGGAGGGATTGTTTCAAGCCATAGAGTGACTTTCGAGGATGATAGACATGCCGAGGAGTTGAGGGATGCACAAAGCCAGGTGGTTGATACATATAAATGGTTTCTTTCAAATCCCTATGTAAGAATGCATTTTTCACATCAAGTTGATGAATCGGCCAGTTCTACCCCATAGCAATTCTCAAAACAGTACGAATGGTGGTTGGTTTAACCACTAGACTGAAGGTCTCACCACAATCAACTCCCTCTTGTTGCCCCGTGCCATTTGCTATAAGTCTTGACTTATGGCGTTCAAGCTCACCATTATCCCTGAATTTATGATGATATCGCCACATACGATTAATCACATTAAACCCATCTGGTTTTGGGACAAGATCCCAAGTGTGCTGTGTAGTGAGCGCATCAAATTCCTTACACATGACTGCATTCCAATATGGGTCAAGCTTGGCTAATTTTAGGTTTTTCGGTAGAGGTGAGATAGTTTGAGTGGATAGGTTAAGGTGGACTTTCAGTTTGAAAATCCCGTGCTGGGCACATGCGGTGAGTAGGAATAGGGGCCGGACGGGTGATATTTTATGAGATAGTGCTGGGCTACGCCTGATCGGGGCTCGGGGGATGGCGGGCAGATGTGGGTAGAGGGTGGTTGACAAGGGCAGTGGGGTGGTCGACGGGGGCAGTGCCGGGGAAGCTGACGACGATACACTGGTCGTAGGCAGGCTGTGTGGTTGGGCCAGGATGGAAGTAGAGGCAGGTGTCAGAGGCGCGGGTTGGGTCGGACTACTAGCTGCATGTACTACATTTCTAATGAGAGGGGAGGTGTCCGAATCGTCAAGGAATCCATAGGCAGTGGCTTGAAATTTTTGGACGTTTGCAAATGGGAAAATATTCTCCTCAAATGTGACATGGAGAGAGACTAGGATTTTATTTGTGGACAAATCATAGCATAAGTACCCCCTATGATTCGACGGGAAACCTAAGAAAATGCAAGGAGTAACCCCTAGGTGCTAATTTGTGAGGAGCCGTGGAGGCGAGATTTGGGTAGCATAGACAACCAAAAATCCGAAGGTGACCATAGGAAGGGATCCTACAGAAGAGAATTTTGGTAGGAATTTTATTTTGAAGGATACGTGTTGGTAATATATTAAGAATGTATGCTACCATGTGTAAAGAGTATACCCAAAAGGGAGGGGAAAAGAAGCATGAAAGAGTATAGTAAGGATCATATTATTAATGGTGCGGAGGATTCTTTCGGCTTTATCATTTTGAGGTGAGGTATGGGGGCAAGAGAATCGAAACACCATGTCATTGTTCGCACAAAATTTATGGAAGGGGGAATTGTCAAAATCACGACCATGTCACATTGAAATGATTTTATGTCCTTCTCAAATTGTGTTTTAACATGTGCTCGAAATTCAAGGAAAATGGAGTAAACTTGAGACTTATATTTGAGCGGATAAACCTAAAGAAAATGTGATAAATCATCTAATAACACCAAATAATACTTATGACCATGTTTGCTAGTAATGAGAGATGTCCATAAATCCGCATGAATAATATCAAATGGAGAAGAAGTAACACTCAAAGATGACTTAAAAGGAACTCTAACATGCTTCCCTAAAGGATAAGAATAGCAGTTGTGGATAAATTTTCCTTTATTACATTAAATCAAATTTTGACTTTTAAGAAAGTTAAAAACTGGTGCTCCCGGGTGCCCAAGTCTCCTTTTCCCATTGTAATTAGTGTACCGATTTTAGCATACTTAGTGTAGAATATTTGTATTACTTAGTATTGTACACATACCATAATTATAGGAGTCTTGTACTACTAGAATAGGGTTTTGGGATTAGAATAGGAATAGGTTTTTTAATATGGTAAATTGTAATTTGTATATATACTCTTTTCATTAATGAGAATAATCAAGGAGATTATTTCTTTCATGGTATCAGAAGTCTAGGTTAATTTTTTCTTTCCAACTTTTTTTCTGCCGACCTTGTGATCGGATTTCGCCCCCTTTCTAGATTCCTTGATCATCGGTGGTTTTCTTTTAGTTTTTTTCTCCTCAAATCACCTATTGTTCTTTCATTATGTCGATGACAAAGAACATGTTTCACCCTGCCCTTGTTGTTTCCAACATCAAGAATCACATACCTCTTATTCTTGAAATAGAAAATGTCCAATACGCGACGTGGGCCGAGTTGTTCAAAATTCACGCTCGCTCACATCAAGTCATCCATCACATAATCCTCGCGGCTCCAGAGGATACGTAGGTGCCTAAACGCGAGGATGATCCAAAGTTATGGACAACGCTTGATGCCACCGTACTTCAGTGGATTTATTCCACTATCTCTACTAACATGTTGCAGACGATTATTGAGCCAGACGCTACGGCGATGGCTGCTTGGGATAGGATGCATGACATATTTCAAGATAATTAGAATTCCAGAGTTGTTACACTTGAGCAAGAATTTTCCCACGTCAACATGGAAAATTTCCCGAATGTTTAGGCTTATTGCAAAAGGTTGAAAGAATTGGCGGACCACTCCGCAATGTTGGTGCACCCGTTAGTGAAGATCGTCTTGTTCTACAGATGGTTGACGGCCTCTCCGAAGCCTATAGTGGCATTGAGACTCTACTTCGTCAAAGTAACCCTCTCCTAAAGTTCTAAAAAGTCCGCTCCGTGCTTACTTTGGAATAAGCCAGTTTGGCTAAGAAGGAGGCTACCGGGGTTAGTCCCGTAGTCATGATGACGTCCTCCACCAATTCTTTGAGTTTTACTGATAATTCGGGCCAAAACCATGATCATGGTGGCGGCAAGAATACTAGGAAAAATAATGGAAAAAACTGTGGAGGCAAACGCGGTGGTAACAGCGACAGTGGGTCCCACCCCAACAGTAGTGGGCCACAGCCCAACTGGTCCCAGCCTTAGGCCCCCTGGCCGTGGGCCTAGGCCAATGGGCAGTGGCCCAACAGTCCCAGTTTTCCAGCCTCTTCAGCCCACGACAATTGGGCCCAGTTTCAGCCCCCCTTTCGGCCCAGCTATCCTAGCCCAGTTTCTGTCCAGTGATCCAGTGGGGTTTAGGGTTAGCAGGGAGGCAGGATTGGGCCCCACCAGGCCCATCATATAGTGGGCCCCACTCCTACAGACATTGAAGCCACAATGCACACGCTTGGAATAAATCCTTCAGACCTAAATTGGTACATGGACACCGGCGCCACTACTCACATGACGTCTGACTAAGGTACTCTCTTGTCTTATTCCAATTTGAGCAACAATCATGGTATAATTGTTAGTAATGGTCATTCAATTCCAATTCATGCTTATGGTCATAAAACGTTATCTCTCCCTCATCCACCCCTTATTTTGAAAAATACCTTTCATGCTCCTAAATTGATTAAAAATGTGGTGTCTGTCCATAAATTCACCACTGATAATTCCGTTTCTATTGAATTTGATCCGTTTGGGTTTTCTGTGAAGGATTTTAAGATGGGGAGTCCTCTCATGAGGTGTGATAGTACGGGGGATCTATCACGCCAAGTTCCGGTCTCTCGAGTCAAGCCTTGCCATCAACTTTTGCAGCCCTTGCTCCTTCCTTGTGGCATGCTCATCTAGGTCATCCGGGGTCATCTCTTCTGTCTTCATTAAATAAAAATAAATTTATTTCTTGTAAGGGTACGTGTAGTACTCCATATTGTGAATCTTGTTCTTTAGAAAAAAATGTTAGGTTGCCATTTGTAGACTCTAATTCTCATACTTTATTTCCATTTGATATTATTCATAGCGATTTATGGACATCTCCTGTTCTCAGTTCTTTGGGTCTCCGTTAATACGTTATATTTTTAGATGATTATTCTAAATTTTATGGACTTTTCCGATAGAGAAAAAATCTCAAGTTTTTTTCAACTTTCTTAAAATTTAGAGCATTCATTAGAACCCAAATCAAACGGGAAATAAAAAACATTCAATGTGATAATGGCAAAGAATATGATAATGGGATGTTTCGGGAGTTTTTTGCTAATAATGGGATTAATTTTCGTTTTTCTTGTCCTCATACGTCTTCACAAAATGGGAAAGCCGAACGCAAAATTCGTACCATTAATAATATTATCCGAACTTTATTGATTCATGCTTCCGTACCCCCTTCTTTTTGGCATCATGCCCTACAAATGGCTACATATCTTCTTAATATTCTTCCTACCAAAGGAATGGCATATTCGTCCCCTCTTCAAATCTTATATAATAAGGCTCATTCGTATTCACATCTTAGGGTATTTGGGTGCTTGTGTTATCCACTATTTCCGTCCACCACAATTAACAAACTTCAGGTCCGGTCTACCCCTTGTGTGTTTTTGGGTTATCCGTCAAATCATCGTGGTTATAAATGTTTTGATTTATCATTAAATAAAATCATTATTAGTCGCCATGTTCTTTTTGATGAATCCCAATTTTCATTTTTTAAGGTAAGTAATCTCATACCTAGTTCGTATAATATTTTGGATGATGGTATATCCCCGTATATTATTCACCAGTTTTTGGACGTGTCCCACACTCCAAATCTGCCAGCAGGCCCATTGCCCGCTGGCCCCACTACATCACTAATACCCACTGCTCACAGTTTCTCCACTGGGCCAGTTTCAGCAATTGGGTCAGTCCATTCCCATACTGAAACTGATCCAGTTCTTGCTACGTCGCCTGCTACAGTTTACAGTTTTGGGCCAGCAGGCCCACTGCCTGCTGTCCAACCCGTCCCGTGTCCCGAAAATTTCCAAAATTCACCCAATTCTCCCCCGTGTCATAGACCAGTCGCTCGAAGTCAATGGGGTATTTTTAAACCAAAAAAACATTTTAATTTAAATTCTAATGTTCTTAAATCACCGCTACCCCGTAATCCTGTGTCTGCTTTAAATTACTCGAATTGGAAAATTGCCATGACCGACGAATATAATGCTCTTATTTATAATAAGATGTGAGAGTTGGTGCCCCATCCTTCTAGTGTTTATATTATTAGGTCTATGTGGATTTTTGCTCATAAGGAAAATTTTGACGATTCTTTTGCGAGACATAAGGCACGTCTTGTAGGTGATGGTAAGACTCAGCAGATTGGTGTAGATTGTGGTGAGACATTTAGTCCGGTGGTCAAGCCGGCTACCATTCGCACTGTGCTCAGCTTGTCTCTTTCGAAAGCATGGCCCATTCATCAGTTAGATGTAAAGAATGCTTTCTTACATGGTGATCTCAAGGAGATAGTCTATATGCATCAGCCCTTGGGGTTTAGGGATCCCAAATATCCTCATCATGTTTGTTTGTTGAAAAAGTCCTTGTATGGGCCTAAGAAGTCCCCATGGGCTTGGTATAAGAGGTTTGCAGACTATGTTTCAACTATTGGGTTCTCTCATAGCAGGTCTGATAATTCATTGTTCATATATCGTCGTGGTTCTTCCCTGGCTTATATACTGTTATATGTGGATGATATTATCTTGACTGCCTCTTCTGATGCATTACGCAAGTCTATCATGACAATGCTCAATTCTGAGTTTGCTATGAAAGACTTGGGGCCCTTGAGTTAATTTTTGGGGATTGTTGTCACTCGTCATGCAAGTGGGTTGTTCTTATCACAGATGAAGTATGCAGCTGAGATCATTGAGAGGGCTGGGATGCCATCATATACGTCCACTTCCACTCTGTTTGATACTAAACCAAAGTTGGGTGATGCGGCTGGCTCACCTTATGAGGATCTGACACGCTATCGCAGGCTTGCAGGGGACCTTCAGTATCTTACATTCACGAGACCAGCTATTACGTATGCCGTACAGCAGGTGTGTTTGTTTATGCATGATCTCAGGGTTGAGCACATAAATGCAGTCAAACGCATTATTCGGTACATCCAGAGGACACTTGACTATGGCTTACATTTATATCCTTCGTCGACGTCTACACTTGTCTCGTATACATATGCTGATTGGGGTGGTTGTCCAGACACCAGACGATCTACGTCTGGCTATTGTATGTTTCTTGGTAATAACTTGGTCTCTGGTCTGCAAATCATCAGTCGACTTTATCACGCTCTAATGCAGAGGCTAAGTATCGAGGGGTAGCCAATATGGTCTCAGAATCCTATTGGTTACGTAATCTTCTTTTAGAGTTGCATTGTCCTATTCAGAAAGCTACCCTGGTATATTTTGATAATGTTAGTACCATCTACCTTTGGGGGAATCCGGTTCAGCACCAGCGCACTAAACACATCGAGATGGACATTCACTTTGTTCGCGAAAAGGTAGTTCATGGACAAGTACGCGTCTGTCATGTCCCTTCTAGGTAACAAACTGCAGACATCTTTTCAAAAGGGTCTTCCCTCGATCCTTTTTGACGATTTTAGGGACAGTCTCAGCGTACGAAGATCGCCTGCTATGACTGCGAGGGTGTGATAGACAGTGTATATTCCCATGATATACCCTTGCCATACAGAGTGTATATCACGGGACTTTGGTCCTTTTCCAATTGTAATTAGTGTACCAATTTTAGCATGCTTAGTGTAGAATATTTGTATTACTTAGTATTGTACACTTATCATAATTATAGGAGTCTTGTACTACTAGAATAGGGTTTTGGGATTAGAATAGGAATAGGTTTCTATTATGGTAAATTGTAATTTGTATATATACTCTTTTCATTAATGAGAATAATCAAGGGGATTATTTCTTTCAAATTACATGACATTTTCTGATGTCAGGACTGCAAGTCCAGTGAATTTACCCTTGCCAAGATGCATCTACTTGGTAATTGTTTCTACATCAACATGCTTTAAGAGACGTAGAATTCAGATCCTCATAATATTATACTATATTGAGTGTCATATTGTATCAAAGATATCATTGATGAGATATCACTTTGTATCGGTTCGTAATTTGACATAACTTATTGAGATCTCATTACTTCATTATTTTTAGGTACCTGAATCTCCCATGAGGTTTTAAGAAGTGTTATGGCGTAAGCTCATCAAGAGCACATTGCCTCCTTATTATGATCATTTGCTCCTTTCCTTTTTCAAGGATTATTTCTTTTGAAATCGATTGGTCTATCATGCTCCATGCATGTTGTAGACTCTATCCTTCAGGGAAATTTAGGAGCATCTTGCAGCTGAAATATGAAATAGTTGGGTCAGCAAATTCTTTTAGCATTTGACTTGAATTATCTTTTTAATGAGGATCGTACTGATGATAATTCACGACATATTTATTAGTTGCTTATTCTCTCCCCATTATGTTAGAAAAACTAACATATATCCCCACCTTATTTGGGAAATCCATCTGATTGCATCGTGGTACATTCATTAATCATATACCGCACAATAAAAACTATTATATGGAAATATTTGGTTCCTGACCCTAATTCAACTATGAGGGGAGAATTTATCATAATTTATTGATCTGAAGCATACAAACGCTGTTGTGTGCAATATATCATATCTCAGACCAATACATGAAGCTTTGTTCTCATAAGCAATGGTTGAGTTATATCATGGAGTCATCCAATGCCAAACCATCTTAGATATAAATCAACATTTTCAAGATGAATGGTCTTGATTTCATATTCTAAAAATTTTGCTCCTAACTCAATTATTTTGAGCAAGAAACTTTGTAAATGTCAAACTGTGGGTTGACAATTAACACACATGTATCCGTCTTATAAATGCATCAATTTAAGACATCACATAGCTGGTGAACGGGCCCATATTCACCTTTTATATTTTCAGAATTTAGGGGATTCAATCCCAACATTAGCTGGTGTAATCAACTTATCATGAGAGCAAGCAACACAAATAAATTCTTGAAGAATCTTCTAGTTTTCAATATAATCAAATACTATTAGCACACCAAATTTAAATCAGGATGGACAAAATGGTCATCTCAACTGATAAAATTATCTATACTAGTAAACTTTAAGTTTACCCCACCGAGTGCTATTTGTTTTAGTAAACATATGATTTGCTATTGCATAAGATTTTATATCAATGAACTTCTAGTTTATTGTGGCATGTAATCTCACCATGCTCGGGTAATATTTCACATACATATTTCTAACTTGGTAACTTGGAGATATTCAATCTTCTAATCATCTGCAGTCTCAATATGATAATCATTTTTATTGCTAGTAAACTTTTTTTTACCATAATTTGTTCTCCAATCGTAATAATTACGATCTAGGATGAATGATTCTATTATATATAACCTCTTCATGAGATTTAATTTTATAATGAGATATTGTCTGAACACTGCTAGTGTCATAATTCTTGTAAACAAACAATTAGTTCTTCTGGAGCTTCTGATAATTAATTTTTTACTATTAAATATTGCTTAAATATTGCCGGTATGATGAAAGAAGCTCTGGTTAGACACTACTGATGTCATTGAAGAAAATGAAAATTAAGTGAATATTTAAAGATAATTGTAAATTCATAAACAACAAAAAGTAAATAAGTTCTAAACTTTAGTTTACAGTGTCTCTTTCAGGAAGATTATCCATTAACATCTGATTATTTAGTATCAAAGCGGTAACCACATAGTAATCACATCCTTCATGAAATGTTTATTTCCTTCGGGGAAATCATAACAGCTAACCATGATGTATCAACGTGGTTATAGTAGAAAACATTCTACTCTGCTTCCTTTTGCCTTAGAATGATATTTAATAAATTTATTCACGATGTTTCTACGTACGATGGGAACGTGTTGCAATGACTTTAATATATACCACATATATTTTCTTTATTATTTTATCTCTGCAGTAGGTAGGTTGTGGTATATATTCATTCGCTTCAGGGAATGAAACCTGGTTATTTGAAAGTGCTTGATATACAACGTTCATCTATAACTCATTATTTTTCTTAAGCACAAAAAGACATTATTTCAGAATAATATCTTAATACTCCAGGAGTAAGTTTCAGATTTACTACTTCAAGTGTAAATTTCAAAGTCTTACTACTTCAGGAGTAAATTTCAGAGTCTTACTATTTAGGGAGTAGATTTCAGATAATATTTACTACTTCAGGAATAAATTTCATAGTCCTACTACTTTAGGAGTATATTTCAGAATATTTACTACTCCAAGAGCAAATTTCAGAGTTCTACTAATTCGGGAGTAGATTACAAAGTTCTACTACTTCGGGAGTAGATTTCAAAGTTCTACTACTTCGAGTGTAGAGTTTAATGTCTGCTACTCCGGGAACAAATTTTTGAGTTTACTACTTCGGGAGTAAAGCATAGAATATTTAGAATATTTTTTTCTTAATTATTCTACCTCTTCTGGAGATGAGTCGTGATATTTTCACAATCAAATGCACGTTCATATTTATAGGGTTTATTACATACTGTCACATTCACTTCGGGGAATGGATATGTATTTATAGCATCTATAAAAATTCTCATTCTTCAGGAATGGAACGCAATCATCTAAACGTGCCTTAAGCATATCAAATCGTGATAGCTTAGGACCTCTTTTAAGATATTGCTACTTCAGGAGCAAATCGAGGTATACATATGATGCAAATAATTCTTCTCTGACACATTTATTTATAGCCACAACAATGCATAGGAACTATTATCACTTCTGGTGATCACATATTTCTTGCAAACTCTCATTTAGCCATTAAGGATATGAAATTAACATTATAATCCCTATTAACAATATTGTTCTTTAGGAACAACTTTGATGCATAAATAGTCCAAAACCAATTAGGTTCCCTCAGATCCAATCACAACGTGCTTCTGGAAGAATGATCATCTTCAGTTGGTCATATCTATCTTTTAAATTATTCCATAGCATAAGAGGATCTTTAATAGTGAGATATTCCAATTTCAAGCCCTCATTAAGGTGATGACGGAGGAATATCATTACGCGCCTTGGCATGGTCATGATTTGATAACTGATTTTTATCTTTGATGGTGTCTGCTAGACCCATCGCATCAAGATGAATTTTCACATCAAGCATCCAATACAGGTATCTTTTTCCCAATATATCCAGAACAACAAATTCACGTTTAGAAATATTTGTCATTAATGAAAAAAAGTCAATACCTTCGAGGCTTTCAAAGTATTTTCTCCAGATGACAGAGTTTCGTGATGATAACGTGTTATGAAATAATAATAATAATAAAAGTATAAAACAATAAGCGATATAGCCAAAAAAGTTGGGGGAGAGAGAGAATTTTAGTACTTCTCAAATTGATATACAAATGAACTAAATTGACTTCCTATTTATAGAGGAAAAGAAGCAGATGTAAGACTTTTCAGAAGCTGCTGGCATGCTTCCTGCTTGAGCTACTTGCAAGCTATCTGCTTGAACTACTTACAAGTTGTCTGCTTGATTGTAAGCTTATCCAGATGACTGTGTATATGAATGGACATCCATAATAAAATGTATTTATAACATATTTCAGATTATAAATTTAATATTTGTTAAAATTTTAGTGTATATATAAAATAACATTTCATTTGTCTCAGTATATATGTTAAACCTATGTTTTTGTTATATTAAAAACGAATGTTATTTTTTATTTAAAAATAATTTTACATTAAACTTTTCATTTTACTCTTGAAATGTCTATATTCTTTTAGACCACAAATTTATATAAAAAAATCTTTTTAAAATTTCGTGTTCCATTAGGACCAAAGGAGTATGTATTATCCATATTTTCTATCAAATATTGAAAATTAAATTAAATTTTAAAATATTGAGTTGATATAATCTAATTTATCTTTAACAATTAATTAAATTGACCCTCAATAAGCGAAAAATCTCACATAAATAGAAACAAATAGAGTAACTAATATGATACTTCCGGTAAAAATAAAGTAAAGTTAGTAATCCCTTTGAAAATTCATAACTGAAATTTGCTTGATTTACTAAATAATATATAGTAAACTAAAGGGATATATACATATGATCTTTAAAATTTGAGATGTAATAGAAAACGAGAATGATAAAAAAGCGTCTAACATTATTTTCATTTGGGGTGACTCAAAAGAATTTATACTATTTTCACTAATAATAGTATATTATATATTTTTCACAAGTTTTATATTTAAGTATTGTGATTCATCCAATTAAATTCTAAACCTCTTTTTTAACAATTTCCCCTAATATTGATTGTATCTTGTATGTAAGCTAAATTAACACCTTACTTTTCTTTGCTGTTGAAATTAAATCAAGATTAATAATTTAAAATTAATTAGAATTAGATATTTGATAGTTTATTTAATCCAAGTTTAGTTATTATTTATTTATCAAAATCATATAGGAATAGGTTTTCTAGTCCTAGTCTACATTGGTTTTCTAATATTATAAATAGGGGTTCTATGTTACATATTTTCTCATGTTGAGAGGTAGCTCATTGTAGTGACATTCAAGAGCTTCTGAGTTATTGAGTAAAGCGTCCTACCTCCTCTCTCTAGTTTGATAAATTTCTTCTATATAGTCGTTGTTGGGTCTTTCACTTGTGCTTATATTAATCCTTCAAATTGGTACCAGAGCCTGTGTGAAATTCGATCAAAGCGTGTGTGAGATCCGATCAAAGCCTATTGTGAGATCCAACACATATAAAAGTAATAGAATATTGTACATCTCCTATATTAGGTAAAATCGTAATTAGGAAGTGTAGTCCAATTGTAATTAGGAAGATTTGTTACCTAGTTTGTAAAGGAGTAGATAATTATGTAACACTATATATATTGTACATATTGCTCAATGACAAGCAGGGGAACATATTACTTTATGGTATTAGCAGCAAAAAACCTAGAATTCTCTTCCTAACCTCTCGGCCACCCCAACCCTCGGCAGCCGCCCTCCCCAAACTTTCTTCTACCTCTTCTTGGCCACTTCCTCCCTCTCCTCTTCCCCAAACTTTTCAATGGATGAACAATCTAAATTCCATCATGTTTTTGCAGTTAACCACATCAAGAACTTCATTCCTATAACTCTTGAGATGGAAAATGGTCAGTATTTATGTTGGGCGGAATTATTTAAGATTCATTATCGTGTGTACAAAGTCATCGACCATATCATCCCTCCTAAATCAAAGCCCCTAGAACACCCTGATGTTTCTAATGATGATCTTTGGTCCCGATTAGATGTGATTGTCCTACAATATATCTATGGCACGATCTCGAACGATATATTGCATACAATCATTGAAACCAATGCTACTGTCCGAGAAAAGTGAGAGCGCTTCAAAAGTATTTTTCAGGATAATAAGACACAACATTCCTTGTAACTGGAAAATCAATTTAAGGACATTCAGCAGGATGATTTTCTAAATGTGTCTTCTTATTATCAGGAACTTAAGATGATTGTCGATCAACTCTCCAACGTCGGTGCACCGATCACTAATCAACGGTTGGTGATGCAACTTATTGCGGGTTTGAGTGAAACTAATGATGGCGTGGCTACCATCATCCAAGAATGCACGCCATTTTCTCCATTCTATGAGACCCATTTGAAACTCATCCTTGAAGAAACCCAAAATACAAAGCAGGTCGTGGCTCATGCGAGCACCGCCGATGCTGCCCTCATCACTACCGGTGGCCTCATTTTCGGGTTCACAAAACCGGCAACCCAACGACCTGACACGTGCCCGCCTTTCCGAAATCACCATAAAGGGCAAAACTCTGGCAAAGCCCACGAAATTCGTGGAGGGAGAAACAGTCGTGGTTGGAGGGACCAGCCACTGCCGGCTGGCAGCAACCCGCACCAACAACAGTAGTGGCAGGAGCCTCCATCGTGGGCTACCTACTGGCCATGGGCTACGTGGGCCCAGCCAGTTGGGACTGCTCCACCTTTCCCAGCCCTGCATCCTCGGTGCATGTCCACAACAGTCATATATTACACAGGTCTCTCCTCCTTCCATCTATGACCCGACAGATATTGAGGCGGCTATGAACATGATGTCCCTCAACATTCCAGACAACATTTGGTACATGGATTCTGGCTCCACATCTCATATGATGCCATCCCAAGGTACTCTCTCGTCTTATTTCAATACCTGCAATTTAAATCATAATATTATTATTGGCAGTGGACAAGGGATTCCTATTCGAGGTTGTGGACAATTATCCCTCTCCCCACCACACCCCCATTAGCTTTAAACAATGTCCTTCATGCCCTGAAACTTATCAAAAATCTAATCTATGTGCGTCGTTTCACAACCAAGAATAATGTTTTCACTTGAATTTGATCCTTTTGATTTTTCTGTAAAGGACCTTATGACAGGGATGTGAATAATTTGATGTTATAGCACCGGGGACTTTTACCCTATTACCACCACCGTCGGTCATCCAGCCTCTTCTCCGTCATCTCTTGAAGTTATTTCCTCCTTTTTATGGCATAATAGATTAAGACATCCGGGAGACTCTATTTTATGCTCCCTTTGCCAAAATAAATTTATAGATTGCAAACGTGTATTTTATCCTCCTCTTTGTGAATCTTGTTTTTTTGGGAAACATGTCAAGTTGCCATTTTATTCTTCATCTACTTGTATTTTAATGCCTTTTGATATAATACACAGTGATTTATGGACTTCTCCTATTTTAAGCACAACCGGGCATCGATACTATATGTTATTTTTATATGATTATTCAAACTTTCTGTGGACTTTCCCATTGGAAATAAATCCCAAGTATAATCTATTTTTTCTTCATTCAGCGCCTTCATTAAGACAAAATTTGAAAAGAATATCAAATGTTTTCAATGTCACAATGGAGGAAATTCGATAATAATCAATTCAAACTTTTCTGCGCCAAAAATGGCCTAGTTTTTCATTTTTCCTTTCCCCACACCTCTCCACAAAATGGCAAAGCTGAACGAAAAATTAGAATAATAAACAATGTAATTCGTGCCCTCCATGCTCGCGCCTCTATCCCCCTCTTCCTTTTGGTATTACGTTCTATCAATGGCAACATATCTCTTAAACATTCTCCCCAACAAGTCTCTCAAGCACATGTCTCCCACTCAAGTTCTCTATCTTCAGGATCCTTCCTATAAGTATTTAAGAACTTTTGGATGTATATGCTACCCCCTCCATCCCTCCACACAAATTAACAAACTGTAACCTAGGTCCACCCCATGTGTATTTCTGGGTTACCCTTCTAATCATCATGGTTACAACTGTTACGACCTGTCCAGCTGAAAAATAATCATTTCTCATCATGTCATATTTGATGAGTCTCAATTTCCCT
Source organism: Anisodus tanguticus (assembly GCA_034509755.1). NCBI lineage: Eukaryota > Viridiplantae > Streptophyta > Magnoliopsida > Solanales > Solanaceae > Anisodus > Anisodus tanguticus. The sequence continues at coordinate 23,364,108 of CM067544.1, read as the reverse complement.
TTACCAAACTCAAATTTCCCACCACCAAATTCCTATGACTTCTTAAATGACTATCTTAATCCCCTTCTAATTCATCACTTGCAAAATCAGTTGCTACCATCACCGACGCCCTACCCCACCTTCCTTTGTCCTGTATTGGGTGGGCCAGCTAGCTCTGCCACATACTCATTGGAACAGCCACTCTCCGTTGTCCAAGGTCACTTCCTCCCCTCAAACAACGCTCCTTCCCCTTCTCCCCGATTCCACTGCTCTCTCTCGGCCTGCAACTCTGCCCCAGCTGCTTCCTGATCCTACCCCACCTCCCGCGTCACCTTCACGGATGATGGAAACCCGTGCTATGCACGACATTTCCAAAATCAAATGACAATTTAATTTGTCGAATTCGGTTACCACTTTACTTCTTTGTCTCAACCCAAAAAATGTCTTGTCCGATCCTAATTGGAAATCTGCCATGATTGACGAATATAATGCTCTTATTGAAAATAAGATGTGGGAGCTAGTGCCCCGTACTCTTGATGCTAATGTTATTCGTTCTATATGGATTTTTAGACATAAAAAGAAATCTGACGGTTCTTTTGAGAGGCACAAGGCCCGTCTTATAGGTGATAGAAGGTCTCAACAGGTGGGCGTGGATAATGATGAAACCTTCAGCCCTGTGGTGAAATCGATAACTATTCAGACCGTTCTCAGTATTGCTTTGTCCAAATAATGGCCCATTCATCAGCTGGATGTAAAAAATGCCTTCTTGCATGGAGACCTTGATGAGACTGTATATGCATCAGCTTTTGGGATTCAGGAATCCAATCCATCTAGATTATGTGTGTCATTTGAAGAAATCGCTCTATGGAGTGAAATAGGTTCCTCGTGCGTGGTACCAATGATTTACTGACTTTGTATCCTCTATCAGTTTTCATATAGCAAATTTGATCACTCACTTTTCATCTATATAAAGGGTAATGGCATGGCATACATTCTGCTTTATGTTGATGACATCATCCTAACTATTTCTTATGATGTACTTCGCCGATCCATTATGTCACTCCTTGCCTCTAAGTTTGCTATGAAGGATTTGGGCCCCATAAGCTATTTTTGGGCATTGTTGTAACGAGACATGTAGGTGACTTATTTCTTTGTCAAAAGAAGTACGCCGAAGAGATCTTTGACCGAGCAGGCATGACGTCTTGCAAATCGGTCCACACACCAGTGGACACTAATTCCAAACTCAGTGCCTCTTTGAGTTCTCTGTACGCTGACCCGACTCACTATCACAGTTTAGCAGGAGCATTGCAGTATCTCACTTTCACGAGACCAGATATATCCTATGCCATGCAGCAAATATGCTTACACATGCACCACCCGACGGATGAACATATGAATGCCCTGAAACGTATTTTGCGATATGTAAAAGGTACTCTTTATTTTGGCTTACACCTGTACAATTCCTCACTCTCCGACCTCACCTCTTATTCTGATGTTGACTGGGGTGGATGTCCTGACACTCGTCGATCCACGTCGGGTTACTATGTGTTCCTCAGAGATAACTTATTTTCTTGGTCTTCTAAAAGATAACCTACTCTGTCTCGATCTAGTGCCGAAGCCGAGTACCTAGGTGTAGCGAATGTTGTCTCTGAGTCTTGTTGGATACGCAACCTTATCCTGGAAATTCATTGCCCCATCCATAAGGCTACATTGGTCTATTGTGATAATGTAAGTGCGATATATCTTTCCGGAAATCTCGTTCAATATCAGTGCACTAAACACATTGAAATGGATATTCACTTTTTACGTGAGAAAGTTGCTCGTGGACAAGTTCGTATTCTTCATGTTCTTTCCCGATATCAGATTGCTGACATATTTACTAAAGGGCTTCCGTGCATACTCTTTGATGATTTTCGAGCTAGTCTCAGCGTACGAGAACCTCCCGCTTCGACTACGAGGGTGTGATAGAATATTGTACATCTCCTATATTAGGTAAAATTGTAGTCCATAATTCAAAAATAATGAAGAAAAAAAACAAAGACAAAGGTAATTTTTATTGTGGTATGAATATATTTGATTGCAAAGCAGACTCCAATAATGTCCAAATTAATTTATAAATAATTACTAGGATGGATAAAGAGTATAATTTGGATGGAACTGATGCTCTTTTAATAGAAGCTCCTAGTGATTTAAGTCATGAGACATGTAATAGACATGATTGGTCTATACAAGATGAGGCTATTGAAAAAGAAATAGAAGTACTTGTCATTATCACACAAGAAAAATTATTTGAAGGTACTGAAGATGAGCAAAGAGGTTCACCAAGAACAAGTTGTGGACGATCTACTCAAAGTTGAAGCAGAAACAATTAATGGTTTAGATCCGCAACTGAAGTGCATCATTATGAATATTGAAGATGCAATCAAATTTGAGCCATTAGTCAAGATTGTATGTTTTGAAGAGCATGAAAAATTATTAGTTGACGATACTTCTCTACCACTCAAGATCAAGTACAAATCAAGTGGAGAAACAGATGATTTTAAATCAAGACTAGTTAATGAAGGGTACAACAAGAAGAAAGAGTATGATGATGATATTTTGAAGATGTTTCACATGGAGAATGTCAAATTCACTTTGAATCATGTTAGAGAGAAACTGAAGCTGACTAAAGATGGCGCCCGTAATTTTGTCAATGCTACATATTTCAGAAAATTGTTAGAGAGTCTAAGGTGGTTGACTTCTACAAGATATTGTTCATGGCACGCTCAAGTTTGAAGATCTTGATTTAAGGGAGGATATGTTGGAATTAAACCAAGATTAATAATTTAAAATTAATTAAAAAAATATATTTGGTAGTTTATTTAATCCAAATTTAGTTAGAATTTATTTATCAGTCATATATGAATAGGTTTACTAGTCCTAGTCTATGTTGATTTTCTAGTATTATAAATAGGGGTGCTATGTTACATATTTTCTCAGGTTGAGAGGTAGCTCATTGTAGTGAGATTCAAGAGCTTTTGAGTTATTGAGTAAAGTCTCCTACCTCCTCTCTCTAGTTTGATAAATTTCTTCTATATAATCGTTGTTGGGTCTTTCACTTGTGCTTATATTTTCCTTCGAGTATTTTTATTTCCTTCATTTGCCAATGGTTGATGTCATATTGCGAGGAAGGAAATAACTCTATTCAATTGTGTACTAGATTAATTACATCGTCAGAGAAAATATCTGATCATATTCCGACAAACTGTATTTGGATGTTGATCGTTTTTTTAAAAAAATTGTTTTAAATTTTTTTGAAGACCTATAGTGTTTCCACACTTCCGTTTAGATGTTGAGCAGTCTTTTCTTTTTTCTTTTTGTTTCTTAAAAAATCTCCTTTGAAAGATCTATAGTGTTTCCACACACTTTCCCTCTAGGATTTACCAACTGAGCGATCCTCACTTGTCGGATGTTAAGCGGTCAATTTAATTTACAGGGAAGATTCATTTGCAGTCAAATCAAGGGCATATTTATTTCTACATTTGTTTGGGCTTGTTTTTTTGTTTTGGAGGGGGTCAATAATAGAATGATAAAACCCCAAGATAAGTCTAAAATACTAGTCTCGTTACTATGAACGAGGTGCGGAAATAATCAGATATGGGCTAGGTTACAAACAGTTGTTGGAAAATGGAGTTGGGACCTTTCGTATCTGATCTATGATGTTGGCATTCTCCATTTCAAACCTCTTCAGCAGCTCCTTGATGTACTTCTGTTGACTGATCATAGTTCCTTTTGGAGTTTTTTTTACTTGTAGCCGGAGAAAGAAGTTTAGCTCACCCATCATACTCATTTCAAACTCATTTCCTATGAGCTTTGCAAACTCCTCACACGGTAAATTATTTGTGGCACCAAAGATGATATCATCAATATATACCTGGATAATCAACATGTTCCTCCCTCTTTTCTTTAGAAAAAGTGTGTTGTTAATTTTTGCCCTTTTGAAACCATTTTCAAGAAGAAAATTTGACAGCTTCTTATACCAGGCCCTAGGAGCTTTCTTCAATCCATACAAGGACTTATCAAGCTTGTACATATGCTGAGAATGCTCATGATCTTCAAATCTAGGAGGTTACCTAACAAAGACTTCCTACTTCGGATAACCATTTAGAAAATCACTCTTTACATCCATCTGGAATAGTTTGAATTCCATATGAGATGCAAAGGCAATTAGAATTCTGATTATTGCCTCCATTCTAGCAACTGAAGCAAAGGTCTCATCATTGTCAATTACTTGAACCCCTAACCTCCTGATCACATGACAATAACTTTACCGGTCACTACAAGTCTTCCCTTCTAAGTTATGATTTGACCCTCAAACTAACGTCTGAAATCACACAAAATCATGATTCGACCCTCAAACTTCAATTCCATCATTCATGTTGAAACTGAGGACTACTAACTTCCTTTTTGAAATCAAAAATATCATATTAGTTGAGTGTTAGCAGCCTTATTACGATATGTTACCTGATTGCTTTGTTTATCTTTTTTTTACTGTTGTTATTTGTCTTTCTTTTTTTCTGTCGTTATTGTCTTTCTTCCATGTTGTGATTACACATTTTTAAGCCGGTAATCTATGGGAAACAACCTCTACATCCCCACAAAAGTAGAGCTAAGATCCGCGTTAATCCAACTCTCTTTAGACCCCATGTTATGAAATTACACTGAATATATTGTTGTTGTTAAATTTTTTTACAGGAAAAACACATTCTTGAATCACATATCCCGAGAAACTTAAATTTATATCAATACACCAATCGTTGTAAATTTGAAGTTGCCGACAAGGTGCACTGTTTCTAGTCTCAGTAGATGCAACCATTTTTTATGGTTAAACCAATATATATATATATATATATATATATAATACTTCTTATGTTCTAATTTTTGATAAAATATATGTAGTATATTCCTTGATATTATTAGTGATATTGTACCTCTGTAATTATGGTAGTAATCTTTAGTATTAGGAAAATGTATATTTGGTTTTCATAATTATAGGCTAGGTTTACTATTGTATATCATGTATATAAACCTATTACATTAATAAAAATAATCAAGGGATTATTCTCTTTCATGGTATCAAAGTCAGGCCCATTCAAATTCTTTGTTCGTCGATGTTGGGCTCCCAAATTATATTGTCCACGCTCCAGTTAATAAGGTCTGGGCATGCTGGGGAGTGTTAAGAGTCACACATCGGATATGGAATGGGAACATGGACTCCTTATATGGACTTGGACAATCCTCACCCTACAAGCTAGCTTTTAGGATTGAGTTCGACCCAAGATCCATTCTTAGCCTGCTGGCCCAACTCGTGACCCCCTTCTCGATCCAGTCAGTTCCGACATCACTACACCGACCCAGGTCCGGCCCACTTCTATTCTGAGTCAAGGGCCCATTACTCATGCCAATAGGGTATCTTTCGACCAAAATGCCATTTTAATCTTTACTCTAATGTCACTAAATCACCCCTACCACATAACCCCGTGTCTGCGCTTTGTGACCCGAATTGTGAAATGGTCATGATGATGAATATAATGCTCTTAGTGAAAACAAGACGTTGGAGTTGGTACCCCGTCAGCCTGGTGTCAATGTTATTCGTTCTATGTTGATTTTTACTCATAAGAAAAAATCTGACAGTTGTTTTGAGAGGCATAAGGCTCGTCTTGTAGGTGATGGAAAAACTCAATAGGTTGGCATGGATTGTGGAGAGACATTTAGTTCGGTGGTCAAACCGACAACCATTTGCACTATTCTCAGTCTGGCTCTCTCAAAAGCATAGCCCATTCATCAGCTGGACGTAAAAAATATGTTCTTACACCGTGATCTCAAGGAAATTATATACATGCATCAGCCCTTGGGTTTCAGGGATCCCGATCATCCTAACCATGTGTGCTTGCTGAAGAAGTCCTTGTATGGGCTAAAATATGCCCCTCGGGCCTGGTACAAAAGGTTTGTAGGTTATGTGTCTACTATTGGGTTTTCTCACAGCAGGTCTAATCATTCTCTGTTCATCTACCGTCGCGGTACTTTTCTGGCATACATTATGTTATATGTGAATGATATTATATTGACTACCTCCTCTGTTAAACTATGCAACTCTATCATATCTCTTCTCATCTCTGAATTTTCTATGAAAGACGTGGGGCCTTTGTGTTATTTTTTTGGTATAGCTGTAACTCATCATGCATGTGGTCTATTTCTATCCCAGAGGAAGTATGCAACTGAGATTATTGGATGGGCTGGCATGTCATCCTGTAAGTCATCTCCTACTCCGCTTGACACCAAACCAAAGCTGAGTGTTAATTCTAGCACACCCTACGAGGATCCCTCCCATTATCACAGTCTTGCAGGGATCTTTAGTATCTTACGTTCACGAGGCCCGATATTACTTATATAGTGCAGCATGTGTGTTTATTTATACATGATCCGAGGGAAGAACACATGCACGCTCTCGAACGCATTGTATGTTACATTCAGGGCACTTTTGATTGGGGTGGATGTCTAGATACTAGACGCTTGACATCTGGTTATTGTATGTTTTTTGGTGATAACTTGTCACGACCCAAACCGGAAAGTCGTGACGGGCACCCGGTCCTTACTTATCTGGTACCACCAATCATATAATTAACATCTATCCATAATTAATCACGAGCCCCAAGGCTGTCACAAAGTACCCTGTTGACACATGGAGATGGTAAACTGGAAATAAACTATGTAAAATCTTACAACTAGAAAGACTCAACCCATGCATATATATACACACTAAGGCCGACAAGGTCATACCTGACTACTATACATAAGACATTGTATACAAGCCTCTAAAGAGTATGCAATATCATAAGGTCGGGACAGGGCCCCGCCATACCCATATGTACATGCAAAAATACCGTACCGAGATTAGATCGACATTCTGAAACAAGAGGAGTGATCCAATATCCGCTGAGTCAGCAACCTACTAATGCGGATTATCACCTTGCCCACGTGACCTTGCGGGCATAGAAACGCAGCGTCCCCCGATAAAAGGGACGTCAGTACGACTAATGTACCGATTATGTCAGGCATGAAAAATAGCATAATAGAGACATAAAAGTAAACTGAGACAAGAAAAAGCCAACCAGTAGTGAATGCCTCTAAGGGCCATAAAATGCCTAAGTGTCATGCACAATGCGGTCATATATATATATATATATATATATATGCGTATATAACGCCATCTCCCAACATCTCATTTCGTCCTCTATGGGCATAATCATCATCATATACCAGTTAATCAGGTGGTGTGCGTATATAACGTCGTATCCCTTTTCCCATCCCCTACATATATATAATGCATACCATATAGTAGCGTATATAACACATGTGGGTCAATGGTAATACATGAATATAATGCATGAATGATAATAAAACATCCAAAGTTTATCGGAGTGACGTAATATCGCTTCACCTCCGACTAACATTATGAATATTAACATCTTTTCCATATGCCTCAATAAGGATTTAGGAACATATTTAGACATGCTTTGACAATAGGAACGAATAACATGAACATTCTTAACTACTAATAATAGAATCATTTATGGGACAATATTACGTTTACGTTTCGTTACATGGAACGTGCCAAAAGAAAGACGGGTTTTCCTTAACATACCTTTGTCGATCCGTTTATAATACAACCAAAGCAGTCCGTAAAGCACCTAACCTTAAACACGAATGAACCAGCACGAAAAATGGAATTCAATATGACTTAGGGACTGTGTTTTGCTTGCTGTTTCTAACACCCATTAATTTCAAATGAACATTACTATGTTGCTGCCTAATCTCTAATGAACTATGTGTATATATGCAATCCAAAGCCCAAACGTTGCTTCCTTCTCTTTTGCCCAAACGTTGCTGCCTTCTCTTTATTTCCGTAGTGGCCATGGGGTCCACCCACCTCTTAAGTAACTACCTAAGACATTAGTTATCATGTGTCACCACTAGACACACCCTCATCAAATAGTCACCAAATCCACTATATCCATAGGCCACATGTACTAATACACATAACACTTATCACATAATCAATTATATTTCCTCATGTCTTCCACTGTAATTTTTTTTATTTAACCAATTACACACATAATTAAATTCTTAATCTCAATTCACTTAAATAATAATCATGTCCTATATTCAATATATACTCATAGGGTATAATATTAGTCCATAGCCTCTTTATGTATACAACAAATATTATTTCAACCACCATCATCACACTTTTAAGTCCTAAATCATTTTGGGACTGCATCATTTTATATACTAAGCTATTTATTTGTATACGTTTAGATGCTCAAACCCTCGACCGGAAGTACGGGGTGTTACATCATTTCCCTCATAGAACATTCATCCTCGAATGTTGGGGTGACATATCTAATCCCCGTCATGTAACCAAAAAATACAACTACTTTTTCACGGGGTCATATAATGTAACATACATCATTACATCAGACCTCACATGATCCGCAATCATTAATTATAATATTTGGAATTAGAACTCACCTTATGCTTCTCGCGGAACCTCGGTGTTGGTCTGAATTGGGTATGGATATCTGTGTTTCATCTCTTCCTCCCCTCCCATGTCATTTCTTCCACATTCTTATTCCGCCAAAGAACTTTCATGGAGGCTACTTCTTTAGTCCTAAATTGCAGATTTGTCTATCTAAGATAGCAATCGGAACCTCTTCATATGATAGATTCTCTGTAACCTTCACAACATCAATTGGTACAATTTGGGAAGGGTCTCCAACACACACTCTCAACATAGAAACATGGAGAACCGGATGGACAAACTCTAACTCCGAAGGCAAGTCCAACTCGTAAGCTACTTGGCCGATTCATCGAATTATGTGATATGGCCCAATATACCTTGGGCTGAGGTTTCTCTTTTTCCTAAATCTCATTACCCCTTCATAGGCAAGATCTTCAAAAAGATCTAATCATCTATTTGGAACTCTAGGTCCCGCCGTCACATATCTGAATATGAATTTTGATGACTCTGAGCGGTTAACATCCGTTCTTGGATAAGATTCACCTTATCTATGGCGTGGTGCACTAGGTCAGGTCTGAATAATTCTTATTCGCCTACTTCGAACCATCTGATAGGAGTCTACACCTTCGTCCGTACAAAGCCTTATATGGAGCCATCTTAATGCTAGCATGATAGCTGTTATTGTACGCAAATTCAATAAGGGGTAAGTGATCATCCTAACTTCTCATAAAGTCCAATACACAAGCTCGTAGCATGTCCTCGAGCGGCTGAATCGTACGCTCGGCCTGCCCGTCTGTCTGAGGGTGGAAAGTTGTGCTAAGATTAACTTGGGTGCACAAACCTTTTTGAAATGATCTCCAGAAGTTAGCTATAAATTGTGCACCTCGGTCAGATATAATAGAAATAGGCACGCCATTAAGGCGGACAATCTCCTTAACATACAACTTCGCGTAGTCCTCGACTGTGTAGGTAGTTTTGACCGGCATGAAATGAGCTGATTTGGTCAGTTTGTCAACAATTACCCAAATAGAATCAAACTTATAATAAGAACGAGGTAAACTCGTAACAAAATTCATATTAATCATTTCCCATTTCCACATCGGAATCTCAATGTTCTGAGTCAAGCCGCGCGGGTTTTTGGTGCTCTATTTTTACTTGCTGACAATTAGGACACTGAGCTACAAACTCCACAATTCTTCTCTTCATGTCATTCCACCAATAGATATCCTTGAGATCATGATACATCTTAGTAGATCCAGGGTGAATGGAATATCGTGAGCAATGGACTTCTATCATAATTTTATCTCGTAATCCCACTACATTTGGAGCACACAAACGGCCCTGGTGCCTGAGAACCCCATGTTTTTCAACCTCAAAGGTTGTGATCTTCTTTTGTTGAATGCACTCTCTGATTCTTCCCAAAATGGGTTCTTCCCACTGACGTTCCTTAACTTCCGACATGAGGGACGACTCTGATATATTCTGAATTACAAAACCACCATCCTTCAAATTCCTTAGTCGAACTCCCAAACTAGCTAACTGATGGAGCTCTATTACTAGCTCCTTCCTCTCAACCAGGACCGGCATCGAGCTGACCATCGACTTACAACTGAGTGCGTCTTCTACAACATTAGCTTTACCGGGATGGTATAAGATGTCCACATCATAATCCTTCAATAATTCAAGCCATCTTCTTTGTCTCAAGTTCAACTCTTTCTGTTTAAATATGTATTGCAGACTTTTATGATTCGTGAAAATGTATACATGAACACCATACAAGTAGTGCCGCCAAATCTTCAGTGCATGGACCACCGCGGCCAACTCCAAATCATGTGTCGGATAGTTTTTCTCATGTTTCCTCAATTGCCTTGAAGTATAGGCAATCACTTTACCATGTTGCATTAGCACACGTCCTAAACTTTCTCCCGAGGCATCATAATACATAACGTAGCCTTCTAGACCCTCTGGAAGAGTAAGGACTGGTGCCGGTGTTAGTATATCCTTTAGCTCTTGTAAACTCTGCTCACAAACATCAGACTACTGGAACTTTATGGCCTTTTATGTCAAGTTTGTTAATGGTGCTGATATGGTAGAAAACCCTTCTACAAACCTCTTATAATAGCCGGCTAAGCCCAAAAAGTTGTGAACCTCTGATGGAGTCGTGGGCCTCGGCCAATTCCTCACTACTTCAATCTTCTGAGTGTCAACTCTTATACTTTTGTCTGACACTATATGACCAAGGAAAGCCATTGAATTCAACCAAAGCTTACACTTATAGAGCTTAGAGCATCTGTAATACTATCCATAAATGATCCACATGATCTGCCTCCGAGTGAGAGTAAACCATAATATCATTTATAAATACCATCACAAATACATCTAGAAATGGGCAAAACACTCTATTCATTAGATTCATAAATGTTGCTGGCACGTTTGTGAGTCAGAATGACATTACTAAGTACTCGAAGTGCCCATACCTTATTCTGAAAGTCGTCTTCGGAACGTCCTTCTCCTTGACCCTTAGTTGATGGTACCCCGACCTTAGGTCGATTTTTAGAAACATTTTGCACCTTGTAACTGGTCAAACAAATCATCAATTCTAGGGAGAGTGTACTTGTTCTTGATAGTGACTTTGTTCAGCTGCCAATAGTCAATACACATCCGTATGAGCCATCTTTCTTTCGTACAAACAATATCGGTGCACCCTAAGGGGATATGCTGGGCCTAAAAAAGACTTTCTCAAGCAGATCTTTTAATTGCTCCTTTAATTCTTTCAATTCAGCCGGAGCCATTCTATAAGGAGGAATAGATATCGGCTGAGTGTCTGGCAACACGTCTATACCGAACTCAATCTCCCTCTCAGGAGGAAGGCCTGGAAGTTCGTCTGGAAATACATCAAGAAACTCATTAACCACCGGAATGGATTGAGAAGTAGGTGGTTCGGCATCGACATCCCTAGCCCGAACAAGATGATATATACAACCTTTGGAGATCATCTTCATTGCCTTAAGATATAAAATAAACCTACTTTTTGGCATCTCCGTATTACCTTTCCATTCAAGGACTGGCTCGCCTGGAAACTGAAATTTAACAATCTTTGTTCGGAAATCAACATTAGCGTAGCATGATGCCAGCAAATCCATGCTTATGATAATATCAAAATCAACCATTTCTAATTCCACCAAATCTACTAAGGTCTGATGGCTATAAACTAATACTGCACAATTTCGATAGACCCGTCTAGAAACTACCGACTCACCAACTGGTATAGATACCTTAAATGGATCTTTTATCAACACAGGCTCCATACCAATATTATAGGCAATGAAAGGGGTGATATATGATAGATTGAATCCTGGATCTAACAACGCATACATATTATGTGACAAGACTGATAATATACCTGCAATAACATCATGTGAGGACTCCTGATCCTGCCGACCCATCAATGCGTAAATGCGGTTCTGGCCACCACTGAAGTTAGTTGCTCCACCTCTACCAATGCCTCGACCGGATAATGTTTGATGACTTTGCCCTGATTGGCGTACTGAATGTGATGAAGTTGTTGCAGATCCAACCGACTGGGCCCTAACACCTTCGCCTCTGGTCGGGCATTCTCGTATAATATGACCAAGATCACCACAAGAATAGCACACATCTGATCCTTGTCGGAATGGCCCCAAATGGGCCTTATCACACTGCTTGCATCGAGCCAACGGTGGCCTCATTTGAATAGAATCCCCTCTATAATAAGACCCTGATGCTCGTGAACTCTGACCTGGTCCCGATTGAACTAACCAATCAACCCTCAACCTTGCAAACGATAATGATGCGCTAGCCGTCGGGTAGGATGGGCGTCTATAAAGTTGTGACCTGGGCCCACCTCTAAACTCCCCTACGGATCAAGCCCTCTTATACTGGCTTGATCATGCTGGTGGAGCATGAGGTCCCCTAGAATGATCCCATGTCTCATACCAGGTCACCGCGACATCCCGCAGTCTATAAGAAGAAAACTTTACCGACTCAGTATTGGTAGCATCCATTACCCACAAGGTACGCTGTATCTGATCCAGAAAATTATGCGGGTCCGCGTTCAAGTCCAATCCTGTGAATACTAGAAAATTATACGAGTCCGCGCTAGCTGCTCTATCAGAAGGTCTGGGAATCTAACGTTGGGCCTGAGCGGCCACTAATTGTGTCAATAACTGTACACTACTTCGCATATCAAGATCCACATCTAGAGTATCAGGTGGAGAAACTAGGGGTACTGCAGCCCTACTATGCTCCTCGATAGGTGGTGTACCGGGGGAATCATACGAATGAGTCACACTGTGGGTCTCACTCTGGCCCTCGCTAGCGGGTGGCACTCGACTAGTACCTTCTCCTGCAGCCGTATCCAATGCCCTCATACTCTTGAACTTCCTCCTTGTTGTAGGTATTGCTGGAATCATAAACACGAGATGAATTAGAAGTGGAATGCTTATAACTCAGCTCTACTTCACGATTTATGAGATGAAAGAATGGAAACCATCCCGAAATGTCAGGTAGCCTCCTGCTAATAAGTATGGTGGACAACATACTTATAAACATGACTCTACTAGACACAAGTTGGAGACTCCCTAGGACAGACCTACTCTGATACCAAGTTTGTCACGACCCAAACCGGAGGGTCATGACGAGCACCCGATCCTTACTTGCCTAGTACCACCAATCATATAGTTAACATCTATCCATAATTAATCACGGGCCCCAAGGTCGTCACAAAGTACCATGTTGACACATGGAGATGGTAAGCTGGAAAGAAACTATCTAAAATCTTACAACCAGAAAAGCTCAACCCATTCATATATATACATACTAAGGCCGACAAGGCCATACCTGACTCCTATACACCAGACACTGTCTACAAGCCTCTAAAGAGTACGCAATATCATAAGATCGGGACAGGGTCCCGCCATACCCATATATACATGCAAAAATACCGTACCGAGATTAGATAGACACTCCGAAATAAGAGGAGTGATCCAATATCCGCTGAGTCAGCAACCTACTAATGCGGATTATCGCCTTGCCCACGTGAACCTGCGGGCATGAAACGCAGCGTCCCCTGACAAAAGGGACGTTAGTACGACTGATGTACCAAGTATGTCAAGCATGAAAAATAGCATAACAGAGACAAAAGTAAACTAAGACAAGAAACAACCAACCAGTAGTGAATGCCTCTGAGGGCCATAATATGCCTAAGTTTTATGCACAATGTGATCATATATATATAAAGGATGCAGTTCTTTCAGTCAGTATAGCTTATTTCCGAATATTTATAGCATCCTTTTTATATAAACTCATTTATTCTTCTTTAAAAAAATTTGAGTTAATTAATTCTTTTGTTAAAAAGGGCCCTAAGAGAATTCTGTGGGACAAAATTATCAATGGCATATATGATTGGTCATATAATCGTGCTTACATAGATGCTTTTTATACAAGATATATATATATATATATATATATATATATATATATATATATATATATATATATATATATATATAACGTCGTCTCCCATCATATCATTTCAGCCTCTGTGGGCATAATCATCATCATATACCGGTTAATCAGGTGGTGTGTGTATATAACGCCGTATCCCTTTTCCCATCCCCTACATATATATAATGCATACCATATGGTAGTGTATATAACATATGTGGGTCGATGGTAATACATGAATATAATGCATGAATGATGAGAAAACATCCTGAGTTTATCGGAGTGACGTAATATCGCTTCACCTTCGATTAACATTATGAATATTAACATCTTTTCCATATACCTCAATAAGAATTTAGGAATATATTTAGACATGCTTTGACAATAGGAATGAATAACATGAACATTCTTAACTACTAAGAGTAGAATCATTTATGGGACAATACTACGTTTACGTTTCGTTACATGAAACATGCCAAAAGAAAGAAGGATTTGCCTTAACATACCTTCTTCGATCCGTTTATAATACAACCCAAGTAGTCCGTATAGCACCTGACCTTAAACACGAATGAACCAGCTCGAAAAATGAAATTCAATATGACTTAAGGACCATGTTTTGCTTGTTGTTGCTAATACCCATTAATTTTGAATGAACATTACTATGTTGCTGCCTAATCTCTAATGAACTATGTGTATATATGCAATCCAAAGCCCAAACGTTGCTACCTTCTCTTTTAGCCCATACGTTGTTGCCTTATCTTTATTTCCTTAGTGGCCCTGGGGTCCACCCACCTCTTAAGCCACTACTTGACGCATTAGTTATCATGTGTCACCACTAGACACACCCTCATCAAATAGTCACCAAATCCACTATATCCACGGGCCACATGTACTAATACACATAAGACTTATCACATAATCAATTATATTTCCCCATGTCTTCCACTATAATTTTTTTTTATTTACCCAATTATACACATAATTAAATTCTTGATCTCAATTCACTTAAATAATAATCATGTCCTATATTCAATATATACTCATGGGGTATAATATTAGTCCATAGCCTCTTTATGTATACACCAAATAGTATTTTCAACCACCATCATCACACTTTTAAGTCCTAAATCATTTTGGCACTACATCATTTTATATACTAAACTATTTATTTGTATACGTCTAGATGCTCAAAGTCTCGCCCAAAAGTATGGGGTGTTACATAACTTGGTCTCTTGGTCGGTTAAACATCAGGCTACTTTATCGCGTTCCAGCGCGGAGGCCGAGTATTGAGGGGTAGCTAATGTGGTGTCTGAGTCCTGTTGGTTGCGTAACCTCCTCTTAGAGCTTCATTTTCCTATACAAAAAGCTACCTTAGTATACTGCGATAATGTTAGTGCGATATATCTCTGGAAATCCTGTCCAACATCAGCGCACTAAACATATCGAGATGGATATTCACTTTGTTCGCGAAAAGGTAGCTCGTGGACAAGTACGTGTCTTGCATGTCCCTTCATGATACCAAATTGCTGACATCTTTACTGAGGGCATTCCCTTAGTTATGTTTGAAGATTTTAGGGACAATCTCAGAGTACAACAATCGCCCACTATGACTGCGGGTGTGTGATAGAATATACGTAGTATATTTCTAATATACGTAGTATATTCCTTGATATTATTAGTGATATTGTACTTCTGTAATTATGATTGTAATCTTTAGTATTAGGAAAATGTATATTTGATTTCCGTAATTATAGGCTATGTTTACTATTGTATATTATCTACATAAACATATTACATTAATGAAAATAATCAAGGGATTATTCTCTTTCAATTTTAAGTGATAATATTTAACTAACCACTAAAATGTAAAAAAGAAAGAAAAAATTTTGTTGTTTAAAACTAATCAATGTGGCTATTATTAGGGATAAGATGAGAAGTTTAAAGTAAAATTGTTTTTAAATAAAAATAATACTCCATCCGTTTCAAAATGCTTGTCTTACTTTTTTTTTTAAAAAAAAAATGTTTGAAAAAAGAATGCATCTTTCCTTTTTTGACAATTCTTTAATTTCAACTTTCCACGTGACTATTTAAGACCACAATATTAAAGAACATTTTGATACATTTCACACATCTTTAATTTAAGACCACAGAAGTATCTACTTTCTTAAACTTCGTGTGAAGTGAAAACCAGACAAACATTTTGAAACTGAGGGATGTATTATTCCTTTTTCTCATATTTGACATACTAAAACGAAAAGTATGACATACTTAAATTTAAGCTTAACAATTTCAAAGACACTATTTTTTTATGTGGTAAAAATCTGAAAAATTAAATCAATCAAATTTACATATCGCTTCTATGCAATATCAATATAAAAGAATTGCATAAATAGAGTATAAAAGAAAGAAACGGAAGCTGTACTTGGGAAAAATAATGGAGTTGGATACTGTTCTATCTCTTTTACTAGTACTAGTATTCTCATGTTCTTGCTTACCCCTTTTCCCTAGCCAAAACAGTGTTAGAACAGGTGAATCAATTACTGGTAATCAGAAATTGGTTTCAGCTGGTGGAAGTTTTGCCTTAGGATTCTTCACTCCAAGTAATTCTACATTTAGCTATCTTGGCATATGGTACAATACTATCCCTGAACAAACAGTCGTTTGGGTTGCTAATAGAGAATCACCAACCCCTCAGAATTCTACTGCAGTTTTCACTATTGGTGATGATGGTAAACTTATTTGGTCATCAAATGTTTCATCCACAACAAGGTTAGCTTCAAATTCTTCTGTGGGAGCACTGTTAGATACTGGAAATCTTGTTCTCATATATGGTGAGTCGAATATATTGTGGCAGAGCTTCGAACATCCTACTGATACATTAATACGTGATATGAGACTTGGTTTCAATAAAATTAGTGGCCTACGAACTGTGATCAATTCGTGGACGAGTAATGAAGATCCTCGGCCTGGAAATTTCTCGTTAGGAATAGACGGGCTTACGCGTTTTAACATTTGGAAGCAGAACAGTGTTTATTATAGATTTGACGATAGTAATGAAAGAAATAATCTCCTTGATTATTTTCATTAATAGAAAGAGTATATATACAATTTACATATTTCCATAATAGGAAAATCCTATTCCTATTCTACTCCTAAAACCTTATTCTATTTGGACACTAACTATACAATTATGGTAAGTGTACAATAATAATTACAAACTTTACCTAAACTAGGACACTAAACTGTGATATACACGGTTGATATACACCTTGTTTATCACGGCCCAACAGTCCATTTAACCGAAGGCAGCCCGTGATATACACGGCGTATATTCTGTGTATATCATGGGTATATTTACCATATTTAACACACACCCGCAGTCATAGCGGGCAGTCTTCGTACGCTGGGACTGTCCCTAAAATCTTCAAAAAGGACTGAGGGAAGACCCTTGTAAAGATGTCTGCAATTTGATACCTGAAAGGGACATGGCAGACGTGTACTTGTCCACGAGCTACCTTTTCACGAACAAAGTGAATGTCTATCTCGATGTGTTTAGTGCACTAGTGCTGAACCGGATTACCAGAAAGGTAGATGGCACTAACATTATCACAGTAAACCAATGTTAGCTTTCTGAATAGGACAATGAAGCTCCAAAAGAAGATTACGTAACCAACATGATTCAGAGACCACATTGGCTACCCCTCGATACTCGGCCTCTACACTAGAGCGGGACAATGTCGACTGACGCTTTGCAGACCAGGAGACCAAGTTATTACCAAGAAACATGAAATAGCCGGACGTGGAACGTCTGGTATTCGGATAACCACCCCAATCAACATCTTTATACGAGACAAGTGTAGATGTCGAAGACGGATATAGATGTAGGCCATAGTCAAGTGTCCTCTGGATGTATCGAATAATGCGTTTGAGCGCATTCATGTGTTCAACCCTGGGATCATGCATAAACAAGCATACCTGCTATACAGAATATGTAATATCATGTCTCGTGAAAGTAAGATACCGAAGAGCCCCTGCAAGACTGTGATAGCGGTCGGATCCTCGTAAGGGGAGCCAGCCACAACACCTAACTTAGGTTTAGTATCAACTGGAGTGGAAGTGGACTTGCATGAGGACATACCAGCTCACTCAATGATCTCAGCTGCATACTTTCGCTGGGATAAAAACAACCCACCTGCATGACGAGAGACAGCAATCTCCAAAAAATAACTCAAGAGCCCCAAGTCTTTCATAGCAAACTCAGCACTGAGAATTGTCATGATAGACTGGCATAATGCATCAGAAGAGGCAGTCAAGATAATATCATCCACATATAATAATATATAAGCCAATGAAGAACCATGACGATATATGAATAATGAATTATCAGACCTATTGTGAGAGAACCCAATAGTAGAAACATATTCTGCAAACATCTTATACCAAGCTCGTAGGGACTGCTTAAGCCTATACAAGGACTTATTCAATAAACAGACATGATGAGGATATTTGGGATCTCCAAACCCCAAGGGCTGATGCATATAGATTGTCTCCTTAAGATCACTATGTAAGAAAGCATTCTTTACATCCAATTGATGAATGGGCCATGCTTTCGAAAGAACCAAGATGAGCACAGTACGAATGGTAGACGATTTGACCACCGGACTACATGTCTCACTACAATCCACACCAGCCTGCTGAGTCTTACCATCACCTACAAGACGAGTCTTATGCCTTGCAAAAGAACCATCAGAATTGTCCTTATGAGCAAAAATCCACATAGACTGAATAATATTAACACCGGATGGACGGGCCACCAACTCCCAGGTTTTATTATCAATAAGAGCATTATATTCGTCGGTCATAGCAATTTTTCAATTCGGGTCATTTAAGGCAGACACAGGATTACGAGGTAGTGCTGATTTAAGAATATTATAATTTAAATTTAAATGTTATTTTGGTTTAAAAATATCCCATTGACTACGAGTAACTGGTCTATGACTCGGGGGAGAATTGGGCGAATTTTGGGAAATGTCGGGACACGTGACGGACTGGCCAACAGGCAGTGGGCCCGCTGGCCCAACACGGTGGCAGAATCGAGCAATCTTTGGAACAGTTTCGGTATTGGACTGGGTAACTGGCCTAATGACCGAAACTGGCCCAGTCACTGGACTGGGAATAGTGGATGGCGATGGGACTGTGGACCCAGCGGATAGTGGGCCCGTTGTTGGATTTTGGGTGTGGGACATGTCCGATAAATGGTGGATAATATACGGGGAGATACCGTCATCTAAAAAATTATACAAACTAGGCACGAGACTACTCACTTTAGCAAACGGAAATTGGGATTAATAAAAAATAACATGGCGACTAACGATGATTTTATTAGACGATAAATCAAAGCATTTGTAACCACGATGATTGGACGGATAACCCAAAAACACACAAGGGGTAGACCGAGCCTGAAGTTTGTTAATTGTGGTGGACGGAAAGAGTGGATAACACAAGCACCCAAAGACCCTAAAATGGGAATACGAAAGAGTCTTATTATATAAGATATGAAGAGGGGAGGAATATGTCAAGCTTTTGATAGCAGTATGTTAAGGAGATATGTAGCCATTTGTAGAGCATAATGCCAAAAATAATGGGGTACGAAGGCATGAATCAATAAAGTACGGACAATGTTATTAATGGTATGAATTTTGCGTTCGGCTTTTCCATTTTATGAAGACGTATGAGGACAAGAAAAATAAAAATTAATCTCATTATTAGCACAAAGCTCCCGAAACTCCCCATTATCATATTCTTTGTCATTATCACATTGAATATTTTTGATTTCCCGTTCGAATTGGGTTCTAATGAATGCTCTAAATTTTAAGAAAGTGGAAACAACTTGAGATTTTTTCGCTATCGGAAACGTCCATAAAAAATTAGAATAATCATCAAGAAATAGAACATAATAACGATGACCCAAAGAACTGAGAATAAGAGATGTCCATAAATCGCTATGAATAATATCAAATGGCATTAAAGTATGAGAATGAAAGTTTACAAATGGCAATCTAACAATTTTTCCTAAAGAGCAAGATTGATAATTCGGAGTACTACCCGTACCCTTACAAGAAATAAAATTATTTTTATCTAAGGAAGACAAAATAGACGACCTTGGATGACATAGACGAGCATGCCACAAGGAAGGAGCGAGGGCTGCAAAAGTTGATGGCAAGGCTTGACTCGAGAGAACGGAAATTGGCGTGATAGGATAAAGATCCCCCGTACTATCACACCTCATGGGAGGAATCCCCGTTTTGAAATCCTTCACAGAAAACCCAAACGGATCAAATTCAACAGAAACAGAATTATCAGTGGTGAATTTACGGACAGACACTAAATTTTTAATCAATTTAGGGGCATGAAGGGTATTTTTCAAGATAAGAGGTGGATGGGGGCGGGGGCAGTTTAAGTTTTATAACTATAATCATGAATTGGAATTGAAGCACCATTACCAACAATTATGCCACAATTGTTGCTCAAATTGGAATAAGATGAGAGAGTACCTTGATTGGACGTCATGTGAGAGGTTGCACCGGTGTCCATGTACCAATTTCTGTCTGGCGGATTTAATCCAAGAGTGTGCATCGCAGCCTCAATGTCGGTCGGGGTGGGGCCCGCTGCATGATGGGCCTGAGGAGGCCGAGGCCCAAGCACACCAGCTTGCTGCCCGGCTCAGAAGTGGGGCGAAATCCACTGGGCCAGTATGGATTGGGCCGAGAAAACTACTGACCGGCCCAATTTCCAGGCGCTGGAACTGCTGGACTGTGTGGTTGTTGGGCCACTACCCACTTGCCCAGGCCCACTGCCAGAGGGCCCAAGGCTGGGACCAGCGGGACGATGGCCCAATGCTGCCTGGATGGGGCCCACTGCCATTATTTTGGCCACCGCCACCACTGCCGGAACCACCGCATTTTCCTCTGCGGTTTTGTCAATATTTTTCCGAGTATTTTTTCCGCCACCGTGAGCATGGTTTTGGCCTGAATTATCAACAAAACCCGAAGAATTTGTGGAGGACGTCATTATGACTACGGGACTAGCACCGGTAGCCACTTTTTTGGCCAAGCTGGCTTCTTCGAGCGTAAGCATAGAACGAGGCTGATAAAATTGCGGAAGAGGGTTGCTTTGACGAAGAAGCGTGCCAACACCACTATAGGCCTACAACCATTTGTAGGACCAAACGATCATTCAAAACGGGCGCCCCAACATTGCGAAGTTGGTCCGCCAATTCCTTCAACCTTTTGCAATAAGCTGAAACGTTCGAGAAATCTTCCATGTTAACGTGGGAGAATTCCTGCTCAAGGGTAATAGCTCTAGAATTTTGATTATCTTGGAATATATCACGTATACTATCCCAAGTAGTCGTCGCCGTAGCGTCAGACTCAATAATCGTTTGCAAGAGGTCGGTAGAAATAGTGGAGTAAATCCACTGAAGAATAGTAGCATCAAGGGTTGTCTATAACTTATGATCATCCTCGGGTTTGGGCACCTCCGTATCCGTAGGAGCCGCGGAGATAATATGATGGAGTACTTGATGCGAGCGTGCGTGAACTTTGAACAGTTCGGCCCACATCACGTATTGGACGTTTTCTATTTCAAGAATGATAGAGATGTGATTCTTGATGTTAGAAACGGTAAGTGAAGGGTGAAATGTGTTCTTAGCCATAATAGCAACGCAAGACGTGATGTAGGGATTGGGAAGAAAAATTTGGGAAGAGAGGAGGGACCGTCGGGCACAAATTCTGAGAAAAAGAGGCTCGGATTTTGAGGTTAGTCGACGGGAATTAGAAGGAATTTGGAGAGAGGATTTTAAGACCTAGACTTCTGATACCATCAAAGAAATAATCACCTTGATTATTTTCATTAATTGAAAGAGTATATATACAATTTATATATTTCCATAATAGGAAAATCCTATTCTTATTCTACTCCTAAAACCTTATTCTATTTGGACACTAACTATACAATTATAGTAAGTGTACAATAATAATTACAACCAAACTTTACCTAAACTAGGACACTAAACCGTGATATACATGGTTGATATACACCTTGTATATCACGGCCCAACAGTCCATTTAACCGAAGGTAGCCCGTGATATACACGGCGTATATTCCGTGTATATAACGGGTAGATTTACCATATTTAACAAGTAGCAAAGGATATATGCTAGGAATCTAGTGGTATTTCTCTGTTTTTACTGAGAACGAAAATGTATTTCTTACTTTAGCTTACTACAAAAGCCTGCTAAGATTAAGAGTCATTCTGAATCCTAGCGGGTACCTTCAGGTGATGGTGTGGAATCGAGATGGTAGCAATAAGTGGACTGTTGAATTTCAAGCACCTCAAGTTAAGTGTGAACTTTATGCACATTGTGGTCCGTTTGGTAACTGTGGGATCAGATCAAGTGGATTATGCAGATGTTTAACAGGATTTGAACCCAAATTTTCGAAAGATTGGGCAAATGGGAGATGGAATGAAGATTGTGTGAGAAAAATAGCGTTGGGATGTGATAGAGGAGATAGTTTTTTGAAACATGAGAATATGAGGTTGCCAGATCATGCTATCTTCTTAGGAAATATGAGCAGTAAAGAGTGTGAAACGCGGTGCATTAGGAACTGCTCCTTCTCAGCATATGCTTCTTCGAAAAACGCCTGTTTTATATGGCTTGGAGATTTACTGGATCTTGTGGATGACCTTACCAGCACCAGATATCTCTATGTTCGAGTTCATGGCTCAGAGCTAAGTATGTTTACTTCTATCTTTATTGATTCTAATAGCAAGTGAAAGAGTGCTATAATTTTCATGCTTTGAATGCTGTTACTGATGATCTATCTGGGAATTCAGCTCAAACATACAAAATTATCATTGCAGAAGTTGTTTCTACAATTTTCGCAATCTTGCTACTTATTAGTATCTTCACCTTTATATTCAAAAGAAAGCGCTTGAGAAAACCAGGTATATGCAGTAGTAATGATTTCAGATTTCGTATAATTTACCTAGGGTGACAAATTATTGATCCGCTCATTTATTAACTCAGTCTATTTCAGCTCAACTAAAAATTGGGGTGTCCAAATTGACCCATGAGGAATAATTTAAAAAAAAACTGTCTGATATACTATAAATAAAAAATAATTTTATGTACGTAAAAAAATTATGAAAGAACAAAGGAAGAAATTAAAATTTGGTAGTAATTGGGTCTTTTTAGCCCAATTCATCTCAGCCCAAATAACTTTTGGGTCATTCAGCCCATTTTGATCCGCCCAAATTTAGGCGACCAATTCATTTGACACCGTGTTTTCCTTACTGACTGTTGTTTGATACTAGATAGAATGAACAGAACTTCTTCTCTGGTTAGCTCCGTGCCTAGTGGATCTTTAGTTGGGAAAGAAGATATGAAGTTGGTACGGTACAGCCTGCAGAGTATAAGAGATGCTACAAACAACTTCCACGAAGATAACAAACTTGGAGAAGGTGGTTTTGGCCCTGTGTATAAGGTGTTAAATTCAGTGTTAATATTTAACTAACGCTACTTCGAGATATCTGTTTCATTCCTTTCATGAATATGGAGGATGTGGATTTAAACATATTGTTTTAGGGGTTTCTGGCTGAGCTCGGAGATGTAGCCATCAAACGGCTAAGCAGGAGGTCATCAAACGCCTCTTAGGATGCTGCATTGAAGGTGAGGAGAAGATACTAATCTATGAATATATGCCCAATCGAAGCCTGGACAAATTTCTTTTTGGTTAGTATTATTATCTTTATGAGAACCATAACTTTGTTATTCTCATTTCCCTTGGCTAATTGGATATTCCTTTTTCTGTTTAGACCCTTCATTGAAGGCCACACTCGATTGAGTTACACGTTTCGTGATAATAGAAGGAATTACTCAACGAATGTTTTACCTACACAAATACTCGAGATTAAAAGTCATACACAGGGACTTGAAGGCAAGCAACATTCTGCTAGATCAAGAGATGATCCCTAAAATATCAGACTTCGGAATGGCAAGGATTTTCGGGACTGGTCAAACACAGGCCAATACAAAACGAGTGGTTGGTACATAGTAAGTGTTGGCTTTACAAGGATTTGCAGGAAACGGAAATTACAAGTAACTGCTTATGTAAGAATTGAAATTATAATTCAACTCTAAAACTGAAAATTACAATGTAACAACAAACTGAAATTACTATTTTGTTGATCAAGAAAACTGGAAAGTTGTTTTTGCTGAGTCGAGTGTGGCACTCTGTCCTTAAGACAATATTGCCCCGTATGTATCCTTTATACGTCCTGGACAATTCGTCTCCCAAGATAAAACAGCAATGGAACTATTGAGCAAAGGAAACTCAAAAGCTACCGTGAAGAATATTGAATAACGAAATGATGCTTGGAAGATTAGGAAGAAACTGCTTTGCTTTCTGCTTTGTGTATTTTCGTGTATATCAAGTGTGCCTCAACAATGGTGTAAGGGGTGTTTATATAGGAGGAAGAGGGATTTGTTTGATTGCCTCCATAACAACCATTATTGGCCAAATAATGACCATTATGGAGGTAGTAAAGCCACCAAATAAATGGAGAAAATTGCCAACGGATTGGCCATTATAGGAGGTGTAATTCAGCCAAAATAAATGGCTGAATTGAGTGCTTGGACGTTTCTGTTACGGACCGTCGAAATTCGACTTTACGAAAACTTCGGGGACCAAACCGTACATCTTGAAACTTCGGGATTAAAGCGTACATCCGAAAGAATTCGGTCCAAACGCACATCGAAACTTCGGGAATCAAAGCGTACTTCTGGCAAAGTTTTCTGGCCCAAAAAGATAATATCATAAGGCCCACAGCGTGGGCCAGTGGGCCCGGAACCGGACCGGACGGGCGCGCGGCGCGCGTGTGGTCTTTCCTCGAACCGAAGCACATCTAGGTCCTCCCTCCTTTAAACACATGGGATACCCCTTGGGGTCCCAAACCCCAAACCAACTTCGAGTCGTATATACACAACAATTCTTTCTTCCTCTACCGATGAGGGAGAATTGATCACACACCACACTTTTCCATGCTTCAAACACCTTACTTCGTGAACCAATATCTCTTTCATTTCTCAATAAAATTTGACGATTCTTGGCCCTACGGTTATCTACGTACTTAGTACATCATGCATGTGTGAAGAATCGGATTCTCCAACATACGTAACACTAGTGTTTAAGCCGTTAAAGTTGGTCGGTCGCAACTCCCGCCAAAGGCTAATTTCCAACAGTAAGTTATAACCCCTTACGATTGTGGTTTCTGGGCTGTACTTGCTGTTATATCAATTGCATCTTGTGTATGTCTAATGAAGACCAATTCATGCCAATGTGGCATAGTGGCTATATATCTCAGAATACGTAGTAGATGGCCAATTTTCAGTGAAATCAGATGTATTCAGCTTTGGAGTATTGCTGTTGGAAATTCTGACTGGTAAACGAAACTCAGACTTCTTCATGGCTGATATTTCTATGTCTCTATTAGGATGGGTAAGTATACCCGGAGTCCAAGTTTGTTTTCTTTGTTTCATTGTGCTTTTTCATTTATGTTTCAAATCATTTGGATATTTTAGGCATGGAAAAAGTGGAAAGAAGGAAGAATGTTGGAGTTGATTGATCCATCAATAAGGGAAATCTGCGACAGTAACAAGGTCAATTTTTGGTTGCTCTTCTTTGCGTTCAAGAAATTCCAACAGATAGGCCAACAATGTCTGATATTGTTGTCATGTTAAGCAACGAAACGTTAGCCATCCCTGCGCCAAAAGAACCAGCTTTCCGCAGTAGCTGGCGACCTCAAAGGTTAAAAGAGTTTTCCATAAATGAGATGACATTTAGTTTGCCAGTGCCGCGATGAGAGGATTTAGCTTCCATATTTCTTATGGAAGTAATCTTGTGAAGAAAATAAGCATCTTGTCAAAATCAATATATGCAATTGTGGTATAATCGTTTCTTTATGAGAGATAGTTTTTTTTTATTTTATTAGTAGAAAGGAGAGATGGTTGGCACCTAATTAGTGTTCCAGAATAGGAAATTTGGCATCTAATTTGTGTTGAACCACACAATGAGACATCAAGGAAGTATACATATAGTGAAATAATACCAAGTTTTATTCTTCTTTTCACCAAGGAGGTATCCAATCTAACGTATAAAACCAAGTCTAAATGTGTATATATCATTTTCCCTCCAAATCAAAGCTTAAAGCAGTACTAAGAGACTTACTAAGTTCCAACGACTTTGTTAGTATTAGCTTCTGTACTATTGCCTTCAACAATCCTTGTCAAGCCAAAATCTGAAATTTTGGCATTCATTTCTTCATCTAACAAATATGTTGTTTGTCTTTAGATCTCTATGAATGATCCTTAGCCTTGAGTCTTGGTGAAGATAAAGTAGCCCTTGAGCAATACCCAATATAATTTCAAAACGAATCCTCCAGTCCAATAATCGGCAGAATGTATGATCTATTTGCAAGTTTGCAAGGATAACTTCAGAGAATAAATCCGAAAACTATATATCTGCATAAAACATCACGAGGAGTTTTGAGGTAAAGAGGAGTATACTGACCGAATATAAATGTATCCAAGCTTTGGTTGGGCACATATTCATATAATAAAATCTTTTCATTTGCTTCAACACAATAGCCTAGAAGCCTGACTAAATTTCCGAGCTGCAGTTTGGCAATTAACATTACTTCAGTTTTAAATTCTTCAACACCCTGTCCAGAATGACTTGACAACCTTTTCACTGTCATATTTGTACCTCCGAGAAACTTACCCTGCATAAATATTTCTCAGAATTGTTGTATAAGGAGAAAAATGAATTCGAATGAAAACAACTTAGAACAAAAGAAGGAAAAAGAAAGTGACAAAACCTTATAAACAGGTCCAAATCCACCTCGCCCGAGCTTAGTTGCATTTGAGAAGTTGTTTATAACAACTAGTATGCTCCTCTCCATTTTTCCCAAGTTCCTACTTAGATGTGTGACACCTATGTTACTTAAATATCAAAGGTCTAGATTAATTAATTTTTTTAACCAAAGAAGTATACTAATTAACCATGATTAAATTAAGAGATACTGTTATTTAAGTTTCTAAATTTTGGTAAGAAAATATTCATCTTCCAAATTTTTGTGACTGAATGGAATTACTTAATTAAATAGCATTAAACTTTTGATATAAAATGTATTTTTCCATAGCTTTACAATTTATAACAGTGAAAAGTCACGATTAAGATCTGTTGTAAGCATTCTAAAAAAGAAGCTTTTTTGTTTTGTTTTGTTTAAACTTATGATTATGTAGTTCTCTTGGCTGCAGGATCCTCGAGAATCATTTTAATGTGAAATCATTTGAGCACTCATTCAATAATTTAAGGCAGTTAGTGCCCTAAGATCTGTCTACACACTACAGTGTGAGAATGGACACATAAAAAGGTTGGTTTTGATAATATGTACACAAAAAAGCTAAATATACAGTGTGAGAATGGACACATAAAAAGGTCGGTTTTGTAACACATATAGTTTCTAATATGTTGCTAAAGGTTATATTAGGGGGAGAGGGACCACAATTCTCTCAATCTTTTAAAAGAGAGAAAATGTTTTGTTTAAAAAATTGTGGTAATTAAGCACATTCTCTCCTTAAATTCCAACTTGATAGAAGTGGGAGAATTGGTGCACTATCTTGGATAAATTACTAAAAGGGACAAAGAAATAAACAGGAGCAAACAATAACCTGTACTAGGAAAAATAATGGAGTTGGATAGTGTCCTAACTCTTTTACTTGTATTTTCTTGTTCTTGCTTAACCCTTCTTGCAAGTGAAGAAAGTATCAAGGTGGGAAAATCAATCACTGGAAATCAGAAATTGGTTTCAACTGGTGGAAGCTTTGCATTAGGCTTCTTCACTCCAGCAAATTCTACATTTACCTACCTTGGCATATGGTACAATACCATCCCGGAACAAACGGTCATTTGGATTGCTAATAGAGAATCTCCAATCCCTCAGAATTCTACTGCAGTTTTCACTATTGGCGATGATTGGAATTTAGTAATTTTTTATGAAAAGGATAAACTTATTTGGTCATCAAATGTTTCATCCACAACAAAGTTAGCTTCAAATTCTACTGTGGGAGCACTGCTAGATAATGGAAATCTTGTGCTCATACATGGTGAGTCAAATATATTGTGGCAGAGCTTTGAACATCCTACGGATACATTTATGCCTGAGATGAAACTCGGTTATAATAGAAAAACTGGCAAACAAATCATGATCAATTCGTGGACAAGTAATGAAGATCCTCGGCCTGGAAATTTCTCTTTTGGAATAGACCCTGAAGGGCGTCCGCAGTTTTACATTTTGAAGCAGAACAGTATTTATTATAGGTTTGATGATGCTAATGAATACTCTGGAGGGAATCTCCTAGGAATTGCATGGTATCTTTCTATTGTTTCTGGAAATGACGGAGTATCTGTTACTTATGGTTACACCAAAGGCTTGATAACATTGAGAGTTGTTTTGAATCCTAGTGGGTACCTTCAGATACTGGTATGGATTCAATATGCTCATAAGTGGAAAGTTGAGCGTCAGGCACCACAAGCTCTTTGTGAGCTTTATGCGCAGTGCGGTCCATTTGGCAGCTGTAGGGTCAGATCAAGTGGATTATGCAAATGCTTAGCCGGATTTGAACCAAGATTTTCTACAGATTGGGAAAACGGGAAATGGAATGGAGGTTGTGTGAGAAAAGTAGCATTGGGTTGTGATGGCAGAGACAAGTTCTTGAAACATGAGAATATGAAGTTACCGGATCATGCTATCTTCTTCGAACATATGAGCATCAAGGAGTGTGAAACTCAGTGCATTAGGAACTGCTCCTGCTCTGCTTATGCTTATTCAAATAGCACTTGTTTAATTTGGTTTGGAGATTTACTGGACCTTTCTCATAACTATACTTATGGAAGAGTTCTCAATGTTCGAGTTCGTGGCTCCAACCCAAGTATTTTCACTTCTGTCCTTATCAATTCTAATAACAACGATTCTTTACGTCTTTGGTCTAGAAAACTAAATTTATTTACTTTTTGTCTTCTAGATGCAGTTACTCATGGTGGATCTGGGAATTCAGCTCACAGACACAAAATTTTCATTGCAATAATTGTTTCTGCGATATCTGCCATCTTGGTTCTTATTAGTATTTTTGCCTTTATGTTCAACAGAAAGCACTTGAGAAGACAAGGTATGTCTAGTACTTCTTAATTGTATATTAGCACTAGTACTGAATGAAATTTTGTATGGATTACACTGGTTTGTTATACTAATTGCCGTTTGAAACTAGGCTGGAAGAATGGAACTAAAGCTCTCATTAGGTCCCTGTCTAGTTTATATTCAATTGAAAAAAGCGATATGAAGTTGTTGCGGTACAACCTGCAGAAAATAAGAGAGGCTACTAACAACTTCCATGGAGAAAACAAACTTGGAGAAGGTGGATTTGGACCTGTGTTTAAGGTGCTAAATTCAGTGTTCATATTTTACTGATGCTACTTTGAGATATACGTCTCATTTTCCTTTCATAACTATGGAGGATGTGGACTTAAACATTCTGTTTCAGGGGTTTTTGGCTGAGTTCGGAGACGTAGCAATCAAAAGACTATGCAGGAGGTCCTCACAAGGGCTGGAGGAGTTCATGAACGAATTGAACCTAATTGCAAAACTGCAGCACAAAAATCTTGTCAGCCTCTTAGGATGTTGTGTTGAAGGAGAGGAGAAGATACTTATCTATGAGTATATGCCCAATTGCAGCTTGGACAAATTTCTGTTTGGTTAGTCTTCTACTCCATTTAAGACTTCGCATGACTTAAACTTTTTAGTCCTGTCAATTCCCTTGGTTAATGAGATATTCATTATTATTGTAGATACTTCTCTAAAAGTTACACTAGATTGGAGTACACGTTTTGAGATAATAGAAGGAATTGCTCAAGGAATGCTTTACCTGCATAAGTACTCAAGATTAAAAGTCATTCACAGGGACTTGAAGGTAAGCAACATTCTGCTAGACCAAGAAATGATCCCTAAAATATCAGACTTTGGAATGGCAAGGATTTTCGGGACTGATCAAACACAGGCCAATACTAACCGAGTGGTTGGTACATAGTAAGTGTAACCCCTTATGATTTGTCATTTCTGAGCTTTACTAGCTTTTCTGTCATTACCTCTTGTGTATATCTAATGAAGACTGATTTATGCAAATGTGCCACAGTGGCTATATGTCTCCAGAATATGTAGTATATGGCCAATTTTCAGAGAAATCAGATGTATTCAGCTTTGGAGTATTGCTATTGGAAATTCTGACTGGTGAACGAAACTCAGACTTCTTCATGACTGAAATTTCTGTGTCTCTATCAGGATGGGTAAGTATACTCGGGCACTTTTTGTTTTATTTCTTTCTTTGAACTGGTTCATTTAAGTTTCAAATCATTTGGTATTTTAGGCATGGAAAAAGTGGAAAGAAGGAAGAATGTTGGAGTTGATTGATCCATCAATAAGGGAAACCTGCGACAGTAACAAAGCAACAAGGTCTATTCTGGTTGCCCTTCTCTGTGTTCAAGAAATCCCAACTGATCGGCCAACAATGTCTGATATAGTTGTCATGTTAAGCAACGAAACAATGCCCATCCCTGAACCAAAACAACCTGCTTTTCGCAACAGCGGGTTATCTCAGCAGTTAAATGATTTTTCCGTAAATGAGATGACATTTAGTTTGCCAGTACCTCGATGAGAGGATTTAGCTTCCATTTTTCTTATGGAAGTAATCTTATTAAGGAAAGAACCATCTTCTCGAATTCAATATCTGCAATTGTGGTATAATCTTTTCTTTATCAGAGATAGTTTTTTCATTTTGTTCGTAGAAAGTAGAGATGGTTAAAAAAAAGATGGTTGGCACCTCCCTCGCCAGGTCTTGAGCTCTCTCAGAATTTTAGCTTCCATTTTTCTTATGGAAGTAATCTTATTAAGGAAAGAACCATCTTCTCGAATTCAATATCTGCAATTGTGGTATAATCTTTTCTTTATCAGAGATAGTTTTTTCATTTTGTTCGTAGAAAGTAGAGATGGTTAAAAAAAAGATGGTTGGCACCTCCCTCGCCAGGTCTTGAGCTCTCTCAGAATTTTAGCTATAGGTAAAACCGTAAAACCTCAATAAGCCGTAAAAACTTCATGTATATTCCAATTGATGCTAATATGTATAATTACAGGAGTAGACATATTTTATGTGATTAACTTATCTACCTAATGAGCGCTTTGAACAAGTGCAGAAACTTTTCTAAAGTATGAGCCGGAAGTGTCTAATAAGAACACTTTATCACGTGTTCAAATGTTCAATTGAAACATGTTATAGTTTGAGTGTCTAATGAAATTTATGGACAAATTTAAGTGATTGTCAATGTAATCCACCTTTATTTTATGATATTTTAAACTTTACGGGTTGATAAGGTCTTAAGTTTTGAAACTACTACATTGTTGGCTTTGAAAAAAAACAGAGATATGCCTGCACTGTGTTTTTTTCCTTCCTTTCTCGATGTTCAGTTTATTAACTTTGTGACTTCAGTCGATGGTCCTATGATCTATCTACACTATATATGGACCATCCAATTGGCCTCAAACTTGGTCTCATTTTTTAAGTATACCCTCTAACTTTGAATGTGCACAAGTGAATATTGAAAGAAAACAAATTAAATGAACCTTAGATATACATATTGAAAAGATTAAAGTATTATTTTTAAAAAAAAATTGGTCAATTGGATGTAGAAAGAAATCAAATCAATAAAGATTGAATGGCCAATTGAAAATAAAGCAACCTTTCTCAGCCCTTCTGGTTCAACTATTTACTCTATTTGAAAACGAGAAGCAGGATTAATAATTTTCACAAAGATGGACTCTTATTTTGACAAACCAATACATCCCTCTTTCTCTATGATAAAGTGATTCATGTTTCACATTTCACACAGCCCCCCTGGAATATTTTTGCCGTTGGTTGAACTTAGGTGATGTTGATTTGACAGTCCAAAACAAATGTTTTATTCGTGAGCACAAACCATTAGGAATGTATCAGAAGAAAGAAAAATTAAATGATATTTTAAAAAAGATTTAGAAGTACTAACCAATCACTTTGTTCTGAGGAACTGCACAAAAAATAAATATTCACATTGGTAAATAATAACATCCTTAGACATTCAAATGTATGACGAAACTTCATTAGGAACATATACTTCTTATTTCTTATTTTCAAATGTAACTTGAACACATGCATGGGTTGGAAGTATATTCCTTTATCTTTGAATAATATAAGCACAAGTGATAGACCCAACGACTATATAGAAGAAATTTATCAAAATAGAGAGGAGGTAGGAGGCTTTACTCAATAACTCAAAAGCTCTTGAATCTCACTATAATGAGATATGTCACGACCCAAACCGGATGGCCATGACGGGCACCCGGACCTTACCTGTCGAGCACCACTCTTCACATACTTACCAGCTAATCGAAATCAATCATGGCCACAAGGGTCGTTACCAAATATTCGGCTGACACATACATCACAGCCGACAGGGCCATACACAACTACTATACACAGGACAACTGTTTACAAGCCTCTAAAGAGTACATGACACCATAAAGACGGGACATGGCCCGGCCATACCCATATGTATATGCAAAATATCATACCACGACCAGACTGCAACTTTGAAATAAGTAGAGTGCTCCAACATTAGCTGAACCAGCAACCTACTAGCGCAACCTTTGCCTGTCTACCTGATCCTGCGGGCATGAAACACTGTGTCTCCGGACAAAAGGGACGTCAGTACGACTGATGTACTGAGTATGTCAGGCATGAACAATAGCATAACAGGGATACAATAATAAACTGAAACAGAAACTGCAGACAAAATCTACCGACCTGTAATGAATGCCTCTGAGGGCCATAATATGCCTAAATATCATGCACAAATGCAAATGCGGTATACATATATATATTGGCCTCATCGGGCATCTTCCTTCCCATAACATACTGTAAAATTCTGATTGGTTACAAAGTAATAATAATAATAATAATAATAATAATAATAATAATAATAATAATAATAATAATAATAATAGAAACCATCTCTGCATGTTCATTCCCCCTTCCCCTTACAATCTACACGTACACCCCCCCCTCCCCTTTAATCTCCCCCAATCTCTTCTCCTTCCACCTCCCACAAGTTACACACACACAATTCACTAGATATTCTACATAACACAAAAGAAAGCACTGAACACAAAGAACAAAAAAATCAGAAAAAATACCAAGAGCAAAAATCAGAAAAATACCAAAGAGAGCACGAAGGGAGAGGATTAGTTGGAGTTTGAAAGTTCATTTGCAAACAACAAAAAGTGAGTTCTCTCTCTCATAACTCTTAGTAAAATCCTTTATTTTAAGTTACAATACATGTTAGAATATAATCTGGATGTTGGAAGAATGATCATGAAATTATTATTAATAGGTTATTTAATAACTAGTTTGGGTCATGAAATTACAATCTGTTTCGCTGAGTTATACTTGTTAGATTTGGATGAAATTTTACAGGGGTGTACATCTCTCCTTCACGGTCAGATTGAGCCCAAGCGAGGCTAAACCTGACATACGGTTTGAGCGTTATCATGGTTTAAAGTTTCTGCCTCTGATCGAATGAAATCCGGAAGGCAGAACGTATAACGGAATAACTGAATGTTTCGGTGAGGAATCTGAAACTTTGTGCTGAGTGAAAGTTTTATATTTCTCTGTCCTCGATAGTTTGAGACTTTACGAAGATAAATCCGACTTACGGATACAAAGTTATAACTGTTTTAAGATTGTGTTTTGTTTTATAAATATCTGGCGAAATAGTTTTCTGAGAGTTGTTAAAATAAAAGAACTGAATGTTTCGGTGAGGATTCTGAAAAGTTGTACTGAATGAAAGTTTTAGATTTCTCTGTTCTCGACAGTTTGAGACTTTACAGAGAAATGAGATTTATGGATACAAAGTTATGATTGTTTTAAGATTGTGTTTGTTTTACAAAAATCTGGCGAAATAATTTTCTGAGAGTTGTTAAAATAAAAGAACTGAATGTTTCGGTGAGGAAACTGAAAAGTTGTACTGAATAAAAGTTCTAGATTTCTCTGTTCTCGACAGTTTGAGACTTTACGGAGATAAATCAACTTACGGATAAAAAGTTATGACTGTTTTAAGATTGTGCCTTTTTTTTTTTACAAAATTCTGGTGAGACAGTTTTCATAGGGTTGTTTCTTGCTTGAAGCTCCTATGATTAGACGGAAAACCTACGAAGACACACGGAGTGGTTCGAGGTGCTAATTTGTGAGGGGAAGTGGATGCAAGATTGGGGTAACACAAGCAACCGAATATCTTTAGATGATCATAAGAAGGGATCCGATGGTCTAGAATTTTGATTGGGGTCATATTGTGAAGGGTGCTAGTAGGTAAAATATTTAGAACGTATTCTACCATTTTGTCTGCATAGACCCAAAAGGACGGAGGAAGGGAGGCATGAAGCATGAGAGTACGAACCATGTTATTTATGGTGCGGATGATTCGTTCTGCTTTGCCATTTTAAGGCGATGTGTGGGGACACGAGAATCGGAAAACCATGCCATTATTTCTACAGAATCGGTGAAACATGAAATTATTGAATTCATGACCATTATCACACTGAAAAGATTTTCTGTATTTTTCAAACTGTGATTCGTAGAAGTACGAAACTCAAGAAATTTGGCAAACACTTCTGATTTAAATTTGAGTGGGTAGATCCAAATATAATGAGAAAAATAATCTAACAATACAAGATAATATTTATGACCCAGTGAACTATAGATAGGAGATGTCCACAAATCAGCATGAATAATATCAAAAGGAGAAAACGTAACACTTGAAGTTGATTTAAAAGAAAGACGAACATGTTTGCCTAAAGAACACGAAACACAGTGCTGAGCAAGTTTCCCATTATTACATTTAATAAAATTATTGCCTCTAAAAAAATTTAAAAAGTGGGGCTCTTGGGTGGCCAAGCCTATTATGCCAAGTTGACGGAGAGATAGTAGCGGGAGAAATGGGAGATCATGAGCTGGCAACGGAGGTGGATGGGAATGGATAGAGATCCCCCGTGCTATTGCATCTCGTAAGAGGTGTCCCCGTATGAAGATCCTTCACAGTAAAACCAAAATAGTCAAAGTTGTTGCGAAATTTCTAGATGCTACGCAAGTGTACGTATCGCAATTTGTAATAATTTCGGTAAAACAGAGTATCGTCCACAGAGACTGATTTATCAATTATCAATTAATTAATCTTTAGTTTCTATTTGACAAACGAATATAAGTGGTGATTTCTAAACTAAAGAATTAACAAACTAAAATAGATTGCGGGAATAAAATAGCAGTGAAACACACGAAGTTTAATTCAGTAATGAAGGAAATTAGGGTTTCCAATCTCATCAACAATCCACTCTATCATTTATTAATGCAAGACTAGTGATTCTTCTTCTTATTAAGATAGCAGGTTAACTGAGATGTTCTATATTCCGGTTAGGACATATAAAAACTCAACCTAAGTGAGAATTTTCTATATTTCTATGATAAATTCAATCACATAGCAGGATTAAGATCAATAACCTAAAAGGCTATATAGGCAATCGAGATACTCTCGTTCCAGATTAAACCTACGTCTAATCAACTATAGCATATTCAAATCTCACTTTTCAGATCTTGATTTAAAATCATATTGTAATGAAAACTAATGGCCAATAAATTCTCATTCAATAAGCACAAGTTGAAGAGATCTTAATAGATGAAGAAGAAACACTAGCAGTGCATTAAATCATAACAGAGTTTCAAGTGATTCAACGGAAAACCCTAATAAAAGTAATTAGCTCATAGACATGCTAAGAGAACTAATTAACTTACTATCCAACATAAATTGAATTAAAGTAAAGAAAAGGAAAAGAACTTGGACAATTGATGTCTCTAATTGCTTCTTGCTCTCTTGTTCCTTGCCTCCAATGTGTGATACCCCCAAAATTCGCCTCCCCCAGCATATATCACCAAAAACCCCGGAATGGACCTTTTTGCCCTTGTTAAAATTAGGTTTTTTCGCTACCTGGACGTCGTCGGCGCCGCGGCTCTAATTAGCTTCTGAACTTTCTGTCAGTGGAGAGTCGCGACTCTTACTTCCGTTGTTGCGGCCCTTCAGCGCCGCGACTCCATGCTTGTTGCGCTGCGGCTCTTCGCGTTCTTCATCCGAAATTTATTTAAACTGCTTTCCGAGCTTCCCAGGACTTCTTTGACCTATTTCTTGTGACCATATATGCATTTTTGTCCTCAATAACCGCCTATTTCCTGTGAATTCTCCTTATTCCTTTCTGAATCGCTTAAAACCTTAACACAAAACACACGCATAATACTGCACAAGACAACTAAAAGACAAACAAAAGACTCCCTAAAACACACTCTAAAACAGTACTAAAATCTACCTACCAAAAGTCAACTGAGACGGAATTATTACGGGTAAATTTTTGGACAAAAATTAAGTTCTTAATGATGTTCGGAGCATACAGGACATTGTTAAGGGAAAAGGGTGGGTGAGGTGGTTTCGTGTAAGTAGTACCCTAACCCTGTATTGGAATGTGATGATCATTCCCAACAGTAATGTATTGAGGATACTTTAATCGAAACAGTTTGAGAATATTACCTGCAGAGCGGGTGAGGTGAGATGTGGCTCCCGTGTCCATGTGTAATTTTCTCGGGCTGCTACAAGTTCAAACTGCTAAAAGCCTAGCCCAAATCAGTCAGGGCCAGACCAGAGGGAGGCTGCGGGAGTTGGGCCTACATGAAGTGGACTTGGTGTGGCTGAAATTGGGTTATCCGAGTTGCTGGAACCGGGCCCAATATTCCCTGTTGTGGGAAGGGAATTGGGCCGAGACAGGTACAGGGAAATTGGCCCAGTTCCCATTCTGAAATTGAGAAACTGGTCGGTCCAGATCGCATAGGGAGTGGGATGCTGCGGCTGTTGATTTTGCTGTTGGCCGCGGCCCCCCTTTCCCACGCCCTTTGCCACCTCGTCCACCGTCGCGGTTGTTCCGTAGCTTATTATTTTCCGACAGTGGAGGCAGGCCGGCGGTGATAGTATTTTGAGGAGACGTTTCTACTACTAACACCTTTTGATTATGCTCGTCCTATTTTTCAAGTCAAGTTTCCTCCAACAATAATTGCGAGCGGGCTTTTTTGAAATTGGGTAACGGATCCGCCTGCTGTATCATTGTGGCTAAAGTGTCGTACTCACCTTTTTGTAGGCCTGCAACTAATTGTAGGACCATCTTTGTTTCGGAAACAGGTGTGCCGACGTTGGATAATTGGTCTGCCACTAGTTTCAACTGCTTGCAATAATCGGACATGTTAGAGAAATTTTCAAGGCGTGTATTATTAAATTGTTCTTCCAAATACACAGCACGAGTGTGCTTGTTATCTTGAAAAAAAATCTCTAACTGAATCCATAAATCACGAGTCGAGACGCCGATTTTCATTATAGTAAGGAGCAAGTCCTGAGAGATAGTGCCATATATCCACTTTTTGACAACGGCGTTTAGACGACGCCATGTTGAGTCATCAACCTCAATGGGGCGAGGGAAGGAGTCGTCGATATGGTCAAGCACGTTATAGACACATGCATGAATACGGAAAAGTTTAACCCATGGAGAATACTGACCATTTTCTTGATCAAGAATTATGGGAATGAAGTTCTTGATGTTGGTGACGGT
Source organism: Anisodus tanguticus (assembly GCA_034509755.1). Lineage (NCBI taxonomy): Eukaryota > Viridiplantae > Streptophyta > Magnoliopsida > Solanales > Solanaceae > Anisodus > Anisodus tanguticus. Next base: position 23,326,192 of record CM067544.1, on the reverse strand, counting down.
GAGGATTGGATGAACAGAGGGTGAAAATGATGATTTTGGTATGGCAGGGGTGACGACGGATGAGGTTGAGGCTGATGTGGGAGTTGTGTGAGGAGTCATTATAGTGGATTAGTTTTATGAAAGTAGGAGAAAGAAGACAAGGAAGAACAAAGAAAAATAAAAAGTGTCTTCTCGGCCAAAGAGTGGTGGCCGCCGGTGGTTTGAGAAAACCTAGGGGGCGGCGGAAATAGAAGAGAAGACTTAGGGTTTAGGGTTTGGCTCTTGATACCATGTAAGATTGTAATAATCTCCCTTGGGAGTCTTCTCATTATTACAAAATATATATAGTGTGTACAAGGTGTAATCCCAATATAGTAAGGATCCTAATATACCATAAATATACAACACTCATAATTACACAATATATGGGAAATATATTGAGAATATTCGATAATAATACCCCTACAAATAGTGAAGTGGCCAAGCCTGTGAAGTAATTAATTTCGTTTTCTTTTGTTTTGTCTTATTGGTTTAATTTTTCTTGATCTTGGGTGTTTGTTATTGTCACATCAATTTTCATTTGTAGTGCATGTATATGTGGTTTATAAAATATAGATTTAAAGGTTAAAAATGGTGTGACATATTAAATCAACACCTACCACAAGCTGTTGCTCTTGATTTTATTGCTACGATCTTTTTTTCATTCCCTCACTTACTGCCTCTTCTAAGTTTGATTTCTTATCTTGCTTGCTTGCATTGAAGTGTTACCATATTCACAATCTGATTTTTTTGAAAGGGAATAAAGTCATAAACACGATTTTAGGTAGATTCATATAATCCTATAAGTTGTTTATGGCACCGCAAGTAGATTTTGAATTTAGTGAAACTTAAGGTGATGATCTGAATATATATATTTTGAACTTTAATAGAGTTCACCGGATATGTCCGATCATAAAAAAATGGTTACATTTTATATGTTCTATTGAAACTTAATTTGCTTATGCATATGATTATAAAGTGGTAATATTATAAAGGCTCGAGGGCTGAGTCCCAATGTTTTCTTGTTCTATTATGCCATTGATTGAGGGTAAGACAATGGAGTCAAAGTTCCATTGCACCAAGAGGATAAGACATCGGGTTGGAAGTCTTGGTGCACCATGATGATAAAATGTTGGGTTCGAGTTCCATCGATTTATGACCCACCATGCTTTTATATGGATAAGACGTTGGGTTAACTCCCCACGCACTATATTGATGATATAATGATTACTAAGGTAATAATGTGTTTTGGATGAAAAATCATAAATCCCGTATCACTTGATATGCTCCATTCCGTGAGGAAAATGTGGTAGCACTAAATAATAAGTCCGAATGAAGACAAGTGGTTAAACAAATGAACATGGGTGTGGCAAAGGATAAAATAATGTTAATCGTCATTGTGGTAATATAAAAGGAAGAACACTATGGGTTCTCCAAATAATTCTTCAAAAGGTGAAGGTAATTTTTTCCTCAATGTGGTTTGAAAGGTCATTGGGCATGAGGTTGTCATGCAAACTAATTTGATAACAAATTATAAATCCTCCATCAAAAGAAAGGAATATAATTTTAAAGCATGTTGAGGTGGATCATATAAATATGACAAATGTTAAGGCATGGCAATGAGCTTATAATAAAAAATTATGAAGCATGTATATTATAGTCCATTCCTTGAAGAGGATGTGACTTGTGATAAGCATCATGAATGCTCAACCATTCTTGAAAGTAAATGTATTAAGATGTGATCAAAATTAGGAATAAGGACGTGCTCATGTATGCTGGATAAATACCACAACTCACCTCTACAGGAGATTTTAGAGAAATAAAGATATTTTATTAATTTTGACATAAAAGGGCATTGATCACGTACTTTAGTACGTCATAAATATTGTGGTATGTCTTATCATGAATTACCGTAAGGTAAAAATAAAAGATAAGTCTTGTTTATAAAGATTTGGCCATGGCCATAATGATAATGATTTTCTCCTTGAAGGAGATGTTCACCATAAGGATGGTGTTATGAAATATGTGATAGTACAAAAAATTAATTGAGAGCTCCAAAAGAGCTAATTGTTACTACTCGGGGAAGGAAATTGGTCGTAATATTGGTGTTGTAGTAAGTCTCAAAAGAAAATTTTAAAGTTTTAAAGGCACTGGCCAAATATGAATTATATTGAGACTAAATTATGGAAAGATTTAATATCTTCATATTGCTACAACTATAGCAGGTAAACAAAATGTATGTGGAATGTTGCCCATTTTCTCCTCCGAATTTGTACTACATAAATACTAGCATGATGGAATCACATGCTACTGAGGTTGACATGACCAGTTGGCCATGCCGATTCAAATGTGATGCTAAAATAGAGAATTCACTAGTTATATATTGAAGAAATAAAAGATTCTTCAAAAATTCTCTCGTGCTGCTTGTTCTCATGATGATAATTTAATTATTGTACTGGCTAAGTTTGGGATTGTATCCCTTGATCTTTAGAACGTATAAAAGGTGATACATGAATGGGTGCAGTCACCTACCATGTGGACCGTTTACTATTATATGATTTTAATAGATGCATCTATGTTATGGTCATATGTGCATTTGGTATCAACTTGCAATTTGATTTTTGCAAAGTTGTTTGCTCAAATTATTAAATTAAGAGCATGATTCCAAATTATAAAATTATATTGATAATGCTGGTTTATATCCAAATTATTTAGTAGAAATTATATGCCTCCAACTATAGCGAAACAATTAGTTATGAGAATAAATTTCTCAAAATGAAATTTGGAATGAGATATATATATATTAATATGTAGCAGCACTTGTAAGCATCAAACCAACAAGGTTTCCCTATCACAATTGGTTCAGGGTTGGGAATCAAATAAGTTCCATCTAAATATTTGAATGTGCGGTATATGATTTAATTGCTCCATCACAATGCACAAAGATGGGTCCTCAAATAAGATTGGGAGGTAAATGTTAGATTTCCTAATATTAGAGGGAGATATGATAACAGCTGTCAAATAAGCTTTAAGTAATGAATTATCATTGTCGCGCCCGTTTTTGATCCGCGGGTCGATGCGGAGCACAACGTATTCGGTGATTCCTGGGTCATTGATTAAGGAGTCGCCACCTAATTATTCTAAGGTGAATTAGGGCACCTAAATGTTGACTATAAATGCTGCAAAATAACTCAAATTTTAAGGTCTGCGAAACTAGTGAGATTCTAGGTAAGGGTTATTTATTATCCTAAAGGGAAGGGGTTAGGCATCCTTTAAGATCCGCTAACTTGCGGTTATCCGGTCAAACTCAGGTTAATTATTGCTTAGAAAAAATGCATGTTTAACAGTATATAAAGTTAAAAGATGTTTGCAAATATTTAGTAAAAGATACATTTTGTACCGGTATGCATTCGTATGACATAAAAGAAAGATATATGTAAAGTTTGAAAAAATATGCATTTGTTACAATTTATAATGCCAAAGAAGTATTTTTTTTGGAAATCATTGAGTTGCAAATTAAAGATAAATTTATTTGTAAGATTAATAAAGCGAATAAAAGATGACCAAAGTTGTTTTGAAAATCTTGAATATGCATAACGAGCCTAAAAATAAATAACTAGCGGAGGGTTTCTAAGTTTATATTAACCGAGCCTACAAATAAATAAGCTAGCTATGGGTTTCTAGTTTTAGACTACCCTATTAATTAATTCTAAGTCTACCTATTCTAAGCATTTCAATAATTACATAAGTACAATAAATAATATTACAATACAGAGCGAGATAAAGCTGAATTAAAGAAAGTAAAAACAACAAAATAAATAAACTCCGAGGAGTATTTGCTTTCATTGACTTTGTTTCTTGCAAGCTGTCAAGAACAAACAGTTAGAAACAGTTAAATACAAATAACTTCGGATCCGTATCCAAAACAGTGAATGTTTTGATCACGGAGGGCTCAGACTTAAATTTTGAAAAGACCATTCCAATCACGTCGTGGCTGCAAACATATGACCCGGTGGCCATTTTAATTGCCTTGCCTACTAAACATGTTGGTCTCTCGGATGAAAAGAAAGATCATTCTAATCACGTCGTGGCTGCGAGCATATAACTCGTCGGTTATTTTAGTTGCCTCACCTACTAAACATGTTGAGGCCTCATCCTTGCCCAGAAGTTATATTTAAGTCTCATCCTTGCCCAGAAGTTATATTTCCGTCTTTACAACTGTGGAGGCCTCAAAATCGACGGATATTTTTCATCGGCCGGTGTAGTATCATGTTCAAATCAGCAAAATTATACCAAAGCAGCACAGCCGAAACCGAGAGGCAATTTCCGAAGGGACGCGACCTCGAATTCAATTTCATTGGCCTAAGTGTAGTATTGTTCAAATCAGTAAATTATGCCAAAGCAGCACAGCTGAAACCGAGAGGAAATTTCCGAAGGGGCGCGACCTCAAATTCAATTTCATTGGCCTAAATGCAGTATTTATTTAAATCAGTAAAATAGTAAGATATCCGTATACGGATGTTTAAATGCCAAAATCAGTAAACTGAAACAGAAACTATTTCCGAAGAGACGCGGCCTCGAATCCCATTTCATTGGCCAGAAAGCGGTATTTAGTTCAAAACAGTAAAATAATACCAAAATAGCAAAACTGAAATTGAAAAACAATTTCCGAAGGGGCGCGGCCTCGAATTCAATTTCATTGGCTATAATGCAGTATTTATTTAAATCATTAAAACAATAAGATATCCGTTGTACGGATGTTTAAATGCCAAAAACCAAACCGAAACAGAGAAGCGACTTCCGAAGAGAATACAGTATCAGTTCAATCAAAAAAATAATGAAGAGAATGCAGTATTAGTTCAATCAACAAAATAACAAAGAGAATGCAGTATTAGTTCAATCAACAAAATAACAACATAGAATGCAGTATTAGTTTAATCAACAAAATAACAAAGAGAATGTAGTATTAGTTCAATCAATAAAATAACAACATAGAATGCAGTATTAGTTCAATAAACAAAACAACAACATAGCCGCATAACGGATGTTCAAGTGCCAAAGCAAACAAACAGTAAGCAATTAAAATATCCGACCCGAATTCTAAAATTTTGGAACCGAAACAGAATTAGGAAATGTTTATGAAAAACCAGACCCGGATTCTAAACAGTGACCCGAATGGGCGACCCAGTTCTGAAAACAGGCCCGGTTAGACGACCCGAGAAATGCAACCCTAAGCAGTGACCGGAATCAGAATCAATTTTTTAGATTTTTTCAGATAACCAACAAATAAGAAGCAAAAATGCAAAATCTGGAAATATACTCAAATCGGGTCGACCCGACCCGGATCGATGGCTCGACCCGAATCAGAAGTCTCAACCCAAATCAGTTTCTTCTCAGATTTTTCATATAACCAACAAAATGAGAATAAAATGCAAGAATCTGGAAAAATACCCAAATCGGGTCGACCCGAATCAGAGGTTCAAACCCGAATCAATTTCTTCTCAGATTTTTCAGATAACCAACAAATGAGAATAAAATGCAAGAATCTGGAAATATACCCAAACCGGGTCGACCCGACCCGAATCAGATTTCTTCTCAGATTTTCAGATAACCAACATGATATACAACATATAAATCTGAAAATTTACCCGAACCCGGTTGGAACAGTGACCCAACCGGAACCCAAAAATAGTGAAGAACAACAAACAAAAGCCGATTTTCGGAGTAGGGTTCACGAAGCAAATAGAGGTATTTTAACCCCAAACTTTAAGAACAAAACTCACCCCTTTCTTTCGAATTTTTGGAGTGGTTTCAGACTTATTTCTTGAATAACAATGAAAGCGAATGCTAAAAATCAAGAACACAATAGATATTTTTTCTTTTCTTTTCGGTCTCGGTCCCCCTTAACAGTGAACAAAGGGGGGGGGGGTTATAGGTGGATTCGAACTCTCCAACGTTCACCCCCATACCCCATTTCAACGAGTTTGAATTTCAAAAATAAAGTGACGATTTAGGGACGGACTTGAGGGGATATGGTAGGTGTGAAGTGATGGGGTAGGGTTCGGCGGTGTTAGGGAAGATAGAGGGGTTGGTGGTGGCAGGCGGCGGTGTCGGCGACTGGTGGTGTCAGGCGTAGGGTGCGGCGACGTAGGGGGTGTCGGGTATAGGGGGTGTGCGGCGATGAGATGGGAGAGAGAGAGAGGGTTTTGTTTTTGTGTAGGGTGTTAGGGTTAGGGGGATAAAAGGGATGGATTTGGGTCAAAAAAGGGGTGTTGGGCTGAGTGGGTATGGGCTTCGGGTTGGGGTTTCGACTGGGTCCGAAAAATGGGGGGTTTGGGTTTTGGGATTTTTGTTTTTGTGGGTTTTTGGTTTAAAGGGGGAAATGGGTGTTTGGTCGAGTGGGCTTAGGGAAATTGGGCTGAGTGGGTTGGACCGACGGCTTGGGGTCTCGGTTGGGCCTTTTTGGTTTCGGGTGGGCCGAAAAATAAACGGGGAGTTGAATTGTTTTGGGTTGAGTAGAAATTGTTTTGGGTTGGGAAATGAATGGGTTATGGGTTTAAAAATATAAAAGGGGTTTAAAATTAAAAATGCATTGAAGAAAAAATGTAAATTACTAAAAAATAAGAATATAACGATGTGATAATAATAAAAATATAATATTTGCGATATGCTTAATGCTTGATAAAAATGGAAATGCGATGCCATTTTGCGAAAATAAATAACATAGAATATTATGGATAAAACTATGATTATGACTAAAAAAAATGCAAATGACAAATAAAAATGCAAATAAAATAAAAAATGATGATATATATACATATATATGCCTATATTTTAAAATTATTTTAAGGTGTCAAAAATATTTAAAATTGCAAATAAAATCAGAAAAGGTGGGACAAAATTGGGTGTCAACAATCACTGATATGATCCTCATTCAAAAGATAATTCAAGTCAATTGTCAGACGCATCTGTTGACCCAAAAGTGAATATATATACTCCAGTTGCAAATGCTTCAATTATAATTAAAGTCCTTGCAGGAGAGAGTATGACAATAGACCAATCGGGCTCCAAATATAAAACACCTAGAAGGAGAGGAGCAAATGATCAAGATGGTCATAATAATGAGACAAGTGCTTTAAAAAGAGCACCACGACATAATACTTCATGAAACCTTGGGAAAGATTCAGATACCTAAAAATGATGAAAAATGAAGATATCTTATTAAGTTATGTCGCATTGGAACCAATATCAAATGTTCGTCGACGGTATTTTTTGAAATAATATAGCGCTCAAAATTATAAATGCTGTCGAGGATCTTTTACCAAAATCTGTTGAGGAATGTAGACAGAGAAATGGTTGACCAAAATGGAAAGATACAATTCAAACTGAATTAGCTTCGCTTGAAAAATGCGAAGTTTTCAAACATATATTCCGAACACCTAAAGATATAAAGCCAGTGGGGGTACAAATGGGTTTTTATGCGAAAATGAAATGAAAAAAAATGAAGTCGTAAGATATAAAACACGATTTGTGGCATAAGAATTTTCGCAAACCTGACATTGATTATATGGAGACATATTCTCCTGTGGTGGATGCAATCACCTTCAGATATCTTATAAATTTGGCAGTCCATGAAAAACTTGATATGCATATAATGGATGTTGTCACGACCTATTTATATAGCTCACTGGACAACAATATTTTTATGAAAATTCTTGAAGAATTCAAAATGCCTGAAACATATAAAGATTTCCGAAAAACTTATTCAATAAAGCGTCAAAAATCTTTATATGGCTTAAAACAATCAGAACACGTGTGGCATAATCACCCAAGCGAATACCCACTGAAAGAAGGGTAAAACAATGACTCAATTTGTCCTTGTGTCTTTATGAAAAGATTTGGATCTAAATTTGTCATAATAGTTGTATATGATAATGACTTGAATATAATTGGAACTCCTTTAGAGCTTCCAAAGGCAGTAGAATGTTTGAAAAGGAAATTTGAAATGTAAGACCTTGAAAAGACAAAATTCTATCTTAGTATACAAATTAAGCATTTTACAAATAAAATATTCGTCCATCAATCAACATATACTGAGAATATCTTAAAGATATTTTACATGAATAAAGCACATCCATTGAGTACCCCAATAATTGTGAGATCATTGTATATTAATAAAGATCCATTTCGACCTTCTGAAAATGATGAAGAGCTTGTTGGTGTTGAAATACCATATCTTATTGCAATTGAGGCATTAATGTATCTTGCCAATAATTCTCGATCAGATATAGCTTTCTTTGTAAGCTTATTAGCAAGATTTAGTTCTTCCCCAACAAGAAGACACTAGAATGATATTAAACATATATTCATATACCTCAGAGGAACCCTTGATATGGATTTTATTCAAATGAGTCAGACTCACAACTAATTAGTTATGCAGATGAAGAATATTTGTCTGACCCACACAAAGGTCGATCTCAAACAAGTTATCTATATACATGTAGAGGTACAACTATATCATGGTGTTCAATCAAACAAACTATGGTTGCTACTTCTTCAAATCATACAGAGATAATAGTCATTCATGAACCAAGTCGAGAATATGTTTGGTTGAGGTCAATAACTCAACATATCTAGGAAACATGTGGTCTTTCTTTGGAAAAGAATATTCCAACAACATTGTACGAAGACAATGCATGCAGCATTACTCAATTAAGACGAGGATACATTAAAGGAGACATGACAAAACACATTTTTCCAAAATTCTTTTTCACTCATAATCTTTAAAAGAAAGGCGAAATAGATGTTCAACAAGTTCGTTCAAGTGACAATTTAGCAGACTTGTTCACTAAGGCATTACCAACCTCAACATTTGAGAAGATAATATACAATGTTGGGATGCGTCGTTTCCGAGACATTAAATAAAATTTTTATTAGGGAGAGTAATACACACTGTACTCTTTTTCCCCTAATCAAGGTTTTTCCCATTGAATTTTCCTTGATAAGATTTTTTTTAACCAGGGAACAAATAATGTGTATCACAAGATATGTGTACTCTTTTTCCTTTACTAAATTTTTTCCCACTCGATTTTTCCTAGTAAGGTTTTAACGGGAGAGTGTTATGAAATAATATTAATTAGTATGAATATCCACTAACTTACTAAGTGCTCCAATTCATATGTGGATGATCATCTCCACTAGCTTACTTAGTGCTCCAATTCATATGTGGATGATCATGTCCACTAGTCTACTAAGTCCATCAATTCTCTTTGTCATCTTTAGGCTTATAAATAGCCTTGTATTTATGTTGAAAGTGAATACACCAAGAAAGAAGAAGAAATAAGATTTCTTCCTAATATTTTTTGTCTAAGTTCTTTTACTTTGATTTGCAATTCTATAATTTTTATAACAAGATAGTCAATGTTGGAATTTTATTATAGTTGAAAAACTCATTAAAGAGGAGAGTAATTTTGAAAAAAATAATAATTAACACGTCTTTGAACCTTAAAAAGTTCATGCACTTTAGACCATAAAAAATGTCAGAAATTCATTTATATTGGAACAGAGGTAGTACTAGATACGTTAGTTTAAAATAACTAAACATGGAAAAGAATTAGAGTAATAAATTGCATAATGAGCAAAGTAAACTTATCTTCATGCAGAGCAGAAATGATTACGCAACTTCCGGACCGACTAAAGTGGAAGGCTTCCAAGTCCTTTTCCGACTTTAGAAATTTTCTTTTTTCTTCTACAAAATATGATGAAAAAGGATGGCTTTATTTTAATTTAACAATATTGCAAAGTTTCTTGCAACTCATTATTGGATCAAGAATGTAACGGTGACCAAGTCATACATTATACTAGTAAGGCTGGCCAGTGGGTCGGGTCGGTCCGGTCCCGAACCGACCCTGACCCAACCCCGCTCCGGTTCCGCCCCCATCCCCCTAAAAAAATGGTGTCGGGATTCGAAATCGGGACTTATTGAAATTATTTATGATTGTATATTAGTACTTCCACCTCCAACTCCAAAAATTTCAAATGAACAACCACCTAAGGAACCAACTAAAGAAGAAGTTTTGTCTAGCATACACGATGAATGCAAAATAGTATATACGTATTACCAACAAGAAATTGCTAGCAACCAACCGGCTTCTATATCATCTTCTTCTTCAGTACAACCTTATAAAAGACATGATGTTTCTGCAACTAGTATTGAAAGCCTTAGAAATAGAATGTTTAGTGGTACCACTACTAATTCAGTTAGCGAGTTTGATATTTTTGTTTTGCAGGGTGTTGTACCGTGCCAAGCAGTTCTCAACGAAAAAGGTCGTGAAGACTTGCTTAAATACTGGAGGGAAAATGAGATGACATTTCCGACACTATCAAAGATGTCACGAGATGTCTTGAACATTCAAGTGTCATCAACTGCGTCTGAAAGCGCTTTTTCTGTCGGAAGATTTCAAATAGGAGAATACACTTATTAGCGGGGACAGCTTGGAGATTGCAGTTTTATTAAGAGATTGGATACGAGCAGAGCGTAGAAGGTGCGGTCAACCGGAGATCAACAAAGAAGGCGACGAAAACTACAACGAAATCTTGTCCGATGGAGGTGGAAGCGACGTCGACCAATTTGACCAATAAATTTCAATTCCAACCGAAGAACCACAAGACATTGTGAAAAAATAGAAAAAGTGTTTATAAATATGATTTTTTTTTCAATTTGAAATTGTATTACAAAAAAAATTATATTTCTATTATATAATATAAGAGGCACAAAAACAGTCTTGGGATGTTTTTATTACACTATATTGTTCAATTATTGAAGTGTCTATATATGTTATTTTTTAAAATTAAGTGAAATTTTTTTGAAAACCCCGACCCCGCCCCGCCCCGCCAAGACCGGTCCCCTTTTCCGGCGGGACCGGGAACGGGACGGGACATCGGCGGATCCCTCCAGTCCCGCCGGAGGACCGATCCCACCCTCCCCCAGTCCCATCGGGTCCCATGTCCTTCATGGATCTAGGAGTTCATACGAATAATGGTTAGCGGGATTTCGCATTCAATCGGAGTAGACCCATCCCGTCGGGACCCGCCCCGAACCCGGCCCACTGGCCATCCGTACATTAAAGTAGTACTCCAACAATGGTCAATTAACCTTATTTCCTTTTTTTTAATTACTTGTCATTTGAAAGTTAGAAAACAAATTATTGACATCAGGAAAAAGCTATTTCATATGTCCCAATTTATATGACACAGTTATTTTTTTAGTCATTTCAAAAAAATGACACATTTTCTTATTTAAAAATAATTTAATTTTAAACTTTACATTTTATGCTTAACAAAATGATTTATAACTACACAAGTATTTTTGACTTATTTTAGACCACAATATTCAAAAATATTTTTTATTTTTTTAAAGTTCATGTTCAATCAAATTACATCATATAAATTAGAACGGATGAAGTAGTAATATCATTGATTAGGATCCTGTTTTAATTAAGTAACAACCAACGTGCATATTATCCAACAGGATCCATTTCATAAGGTATTATACTGGATAAGTTGATCTATTTTATATGCTGAGATTACTTTTGTTTGAATATTAAATGGGGATCGGATGTAAATTCAAGCGGTATCAAATATTTTTTAAGGCAAAAGACATGATTTTGACCATTAACTATATCCGAAAAGTCAAGTTCACGCTTTAACTTATTGAGATTACTCTTATATATTTAAAAAGTAAATTTAATGTCTCCCTTAAAGTTGATGTGACATAAAATATAAAAATAATTAAAAAAGCACATTTTAATTAAAATTTATTTATTTATTGTTTTTTATTACAAAATACGAATTTTTGTAATCCCTTCTCCCTCCTCCCCCGATACCCCCACCCCACCCTCCCTTTCTTCTTCATCTGCGGGTAAAAATTCAATTTCTCATCAATACCTTCGTCCTCGTCAGGTGGACACAAAAACCCATTTTATCGTGCCAATTTGAGGTCTATGTCAAGCATTTTACAAAATTGTTGAATTTGATTTGAAAAGGTTGATTTCTGTGCTATAAGTTCACTACCCAAATGCAGTCATTTGAAAATGGTTGGGTAAACCCAATGCTCAATGGTGTTTTAACCAAAATTTGCTGCCACAAGTCCCCAACAATGGAGTTTTTTTTTCCTTTTTCGCCCAAGCAGTGTTTTTAGTTGTGATTTCCAGCTCCCAATTGATAATATCCAGTCGATTTCAGCAGTGTAATTCAACACTTCGAACTTTTTGTTCCAACAAGTTACAAATCTGAATTCAAACCCATGAACCTCCACGTTCGGTAATGGCGGATGCTTTTGATTGGGCAAGCTAATCAGCTAGTTTCAACAAGATATAGATAACTTGAGCTCAACAAAGCCCACTAAGTTTTAATTAAACACCATGAAACAAAAGAAATTCGAGTTAGCAGATTTCAATTAATTCCAAATGGCTTCTCCGATTTGTTCGTCATACTTGTTTAAATCCCAAACCTAATACTCCTCAAACGAGGGTAAATATAATTAACAAAAGAAAAATCAAATGAATAAAGAAAGGAAAAGGAAAAAAATAAATATAAAAACTAAAATTTAAAAAATTTCGATCATGACGCTTAGGTGTTGCTGATGTGGCAGGTAAGTGTGTAACACATCTCCTTGCGCAACTGTTTTATATGTGTATTAGAAAGTAAATAAATTCACTTTTCAATTAATTAAAGTATGAACTCGACATTTTGGGTATAGTTTAGAGTGTAATCTCTCCCTACGACATTACGTCGAATGATAATTCTGAAATTGTGATGACATAAGTCCAATTGAAGGGCAAAAATTATGAAGAATGGACTAGATCCATAAAGGCAGCCCTAAGAGCAAGAAAGAAATTTGGCTTCGTCGATGGTACAATAAAAAACCAGATGAAGAGTCGTCGGACTTGAAAAATTGGTGGACTATAAACTCACTGTTGGTGTAATGGGTTCGCAACACCATAGAACCGACGCTTCGCTCAACGATTACACATAAAAGGAAGTTGAAGAATTATGGACGAGCATCCGAGAGCGGTTCGCCATTATTAACGGCCCTCGGATGCAACAATTAAAGATGGAACTAGCGGAATGCAAATAAAAGAGAAGAACCATAGTGGATTACTATAGAAAACTCACTAAGATGTGGGAGAAATTCGTGAATTACGAACAAATCCCAACTTGTACGTGCGGAAAGTATACGTGCAATCTAGGAACAATCCTAGAAATCAAAAGAGAAGAAAAAGAAATGCATTTTTTCCTCATGAGATCGAACATACTGTCCCAGGAACCGTTGCCATCATTGAACAAGATCTACTCGAAGTTGGTGCAGAAAGAGCGTGTGAGAGGAATCACACGAAAAATAGAGCACTAGAGTGAAACCATGGCTTTTACCGTACAAGGGAGAAACTCTTACAGTGACTGAGGTGATAGAAAAAATGATGGTGCATTCTGCAAACATTGCAAGAGATTCGGACACGTTGTGGATGGATATTTTTAACTCATTGATTATCCGGATTGGTAATCAAGAAATAAAAAATTAGACAAAAAAATTAAAGGAAGAGGGCGAGGACAACAAAGACAGCAGATGAGTAGACTAGGATTCGGTCAGTTAGAAGCACATATCAGGATAACGTCATAGTTATCAAAGAAGGAACCCAGACGGAGATAGAAACGGTGAACACATACGGCACAAACTTCACAATTTGAGAGATGAGATCCGAAAGACTGTGATTCACATATTGAATTTCCAGAAAATAAACTCGAATGAGAAGATGGATAGTAAGACCGAAAACTCATCCTGGATCATAGACTCCGGAGCTACCAACCATGTGAGCAATACGGGAGACATTCCTAAGAGTCCGGTTAGTCTTCCAAACGGAAGTAGCTCAGTGGCTACAAAAGAAGGAACAACCAGGCTAAATGACAAGATATGGTTGAAGAATGTCCTTTATGTTTCGGATTTGACATGTAATTTGATCTCTGTATCATAACTAGTTGATTATTTAGATTGTGATGTGACATTTAATAGAAGTATGTGGGCTTTACTGGACTCCACCATGAGGAACCAGATTGGAAAGAGTGAGCGTCGAGGTGGACTTTACTATTTCTGAAATGTGCCGCTGATATGGGCTATGAAGGCAGAGGCAGTTGATTGTGTCACGCCCCAAACCCAACCCAGGACGTAGCAGGCATCCGATGTTATGAACAACATCGGAAGCACCTTATAAATCACTAAACGCTTACCTATTTTAACAATATTTTCTTATTTAATCAAACAAGGTATAAATAGAGATGGAATCATGATCACAATTATGAAATAAAATCATCGAAAGTGTATTCTAAATGAGTTATCATAACCGTAGCAATACCCAATAAATCAAACATGACTTCAACATCTACCCACAATCTGACAATTATCTATGGAGCTTCTAAGATAAATAAATGAATTGACTAACTTCAGGACGCATCCTGAAAGCTAAAATAAATAAATAAAGATAGAGGGGTATCCCAAGAATAAGGGTGTGGGCTCACCAATAAGTCTGGAAAGCAGTAAGTTCTCCTACTCTACACGCGTATCACAAACCTGCTCTTCTTCGTTACCTAACATACCATCAAAAACAACAATGGTATGCCTGAGTACTGGGTACTCAGTGAGTGCCTATGGGACAATAGTAAATAGCAACATATATAGGTAATAAGTGTAATTGAAAACATTATTAAGAAACAGTTCAAAACAAACGATAACATCTCATGAATATCCCGTATAAGTCAGTGATGAAGAAATAATCAATTTGAATCCTTAAGTCGTTCTCGTTACCTTAAATTCTTTCAAAAATATTTCAAAATTCCAAAGATAGAGTAAGTCAGTCACCTTAATAAATCACCAGTAAAAGCCAATAAACAGGAATATATCACTTTCCAACTTATTATACCGTTCATCACGTTATGTCTTTTCAATCATAAACTCAAGATCATCAATAAGCCATTCACAGGAAACCAACAGATCAACACATGCCAACTTATAGGTGAACAATCATTTGGTACACCAGGGCTATTATTCCACAGAAGTTAATTGTCCTCTGGACTAGCACAACAATAGATACACTAGAGCCATTTTCCCATTGAGGCGAATCGCCATCTGGACTAGCACAATAATAGATACACTAGGCTACACACCTCGGAGGTCAATCATCCTCTAGACTGATACAACAATGCTCAAAAGCGATACATTAGGATCCATAACCGCTAATCATCCTCTGGACTAGCATAATTTGCCCATACAGGCCCGAACATAAACAAACACAAGTCATGACATATCAACTGAATCATCAAACATGGCATATAGCCAAATTCACAAATCATGACAAGAAAGCCGACGAATCTCAAATCATAGTACGATAGTCAAATTGTTCATTATGAATTATGTTCATCATCCCGTTTATAGGCTATATCATGTCATTAAACTGCTTAGAAACCATGTTCAATCATTAATCAAAATTTTACACACCAAAATTCATTCATAGGGTAAAACACATTAAAGACCCAAGCTTTTTAAAACATGTTTAAATCATCCCTTATAGGGGCAAAAACATATTCAACGGATAAATCTCTATAATTCAGTTTCAATACTTCTTCGATAGAAACAAATCACGAATATATATATATATATATATATATATATATCCAAAATAGAGGGGGTAGTTAAAATCGTTTAAATTGATTCGTTTAAATAAATTCGTTTAAATAGTGAGGGTGTAGAGTAAAGTGTTGTGAAATCCTACTTGGTACTTCTTCCTTCTTGTTCTTCTTATCATGTAAGTGCATATCATGTCGTCCTATCTCCTATATATATATATATATATTATTTTTTTTTTTAATCTGGACTCTATCCAGTCATGAATCCTATTATACTGTTCATCTCTTCTTTTTAGCCTTTGTTCTTAAAAATAGTCTTCTTCAGCCTCACCCAATTTACAGGCCTACATCGTCCTTCAGCGGACATTAAAAGGCCTTTCCGTTAACCACCGTTAACTTAGGAATTTATAGGCTAATCCATTGAGGTTCTTAAGAAGCTAACAAGATAACCATATACTGAGAATAACAGGTTCAAGATAATAACATATTAAAACAACATTTCATAACATACTATCTATTTCAAACCATAATTTACATTATCAGGAGATAAGTAACTGAAATACAAACTTACATAGTTTGAAGATAGAGGGAGGTTTCCCTTTCGGGGAACCCCGAGGGTGTTCTACAAACAGAAGTTCAAGAATTTAAAAACAATACTGATAAGGTTTATATCATACAAGAGGGAGATTGGATGGAGGATAATTGGAGCATTGTAAGAGTGGAGAGTTGGTTGTTTTCTTTTTTGTGTTTTTTGTTATCTGTTTTTCTTCCTTCGTTTCCTCCCTTATTTATAGTCTTGTGGCGGATTTCAAATCCGGACTTCAAACTGTCTTACGGACTTCAACTTCGGATTTCAAAAATTAAAAGAATCTTTTGAGTTTCAGCCGAGTGCGCATGGGGCTCCATCGTCACGTGAAACTTTAGAAAAGAGACTTTATTATTTTTGTCCTTTTATCTGAGCTGTCCGTCTTTTTGAAAAGCTGTTCTATTTTTTATTTGTGCTGTCTTTTCGCTACTTTATGTCACCATCTTCTAGCGTCTTCCTCGAATGTCACTATCATCTTTTTCTTAAGTATCTAAATTATGTAGTGCAATAGAATCAAAACTCATTCCAGAATCGTCGTCGTAAGGGTCTTGTGAATCCTGGAATGCAGTATTTTGAACATATTCCATAGTATCTTCGCCCGAACTTGGACTATGAACTGGTGATATGTTTGGTAGTTCTTGGGTATGATCTATATGTTTGTCTTGTTCAGTCATCGTCTCACTTTCTTGTTTTGTCTGAAAGAATTTTTTTAGTGTGTCTCTGACCACTGTTTCTATATCATTCTTTTTCTTTCTAGCGGATACAACTCTTTTAGAGGTGTATCCTTGAGTTAATATCTTTGGTAGTCTCCGTCTAGTCTGTGTAAGCGGAGTTTCCTCCTCTTCACTTTTGGGCAAAGTGACAGCCATCAACGGGTTTGATAAGTCTTTACCGGCTACCGTTTGAACCGGACTAGCTACACCTTTATCCGATGCAGTGGATTTCTTTGCATTCAGAGGGGAACGCACACCCTTCTCATCCATTTTTATTTGAGATGGAGAACTCTGAAGTTCTTGTAACTTTTGTTCTAAAGTCTTTATTTTTTCTGCAAACTTGATTTGGTCTTGAATGAGCGCTTCCTTTTGCTGGTTAAGTCGTTTGACTGTCTCTGTCATGGTGTTGCAATGATCACAGAAAATTATTTTATCGGTGTCTTTTTGCACGTTGTACTGAGGGATTTGGTCTGGATTTTGTCTGAGGGCTGGAGAAATATAATAATTTGGTCCCAATACTCCTCTGGCATAATCTAAAGCCTCAGTAAAAACATTAAATCCTTTAAAAAGAGGTTTTGTAGTATCTTTAATGGAGTCTACAACTTCTATCCAAGTCTGGAAAATACCATTTACTTTACTATGGACTACAACATAAAATTTAAAACGTCTATCTTGGTTTTTGTCTGTAAAATACTGGCAAAGAGAGTTTATAGTAGCCACTAAATGACTCGTGTCTTTTTTATTATGTGCTATCCACAAATTGTCTACTACACATCTTTGCTGTTTGTCTATTACAAATTCTGGTAACACTTTAAAAGTTAAATTAGAGGTTGGAAAAAAGACTAGATTATTTCTTCCAAAATATATTCTTTCGAAAGTATTTTTGTCTAAATCTATTGTAGGTCTAAAATGAAGATTTCCCAATACCTTCTGTCTATAATTGTCTTGGGTTTCGGCTTTGCCTTTCCCCTTGTCTGGTATCTGGGAACTGGATGGTCTCATGCTGTTTCAAGTAAACAGTTAGTTAGAAGTGATTTTTAATCTACTTAGTTGATCTGCTAAACCGTTGTCTTTTCCTTTTATATGTTCGAAAACTAAATTATAAATTGAAATTGTATCTATAAAGTTTAGCCATCTTCTCCTACTACTATTTTTATCGTTTATCTTTTGATGGAATTTGACTATAGCTTCACAGTCAGTTCTTACTAGTATTTCTGATTTATTAAGTATATATAATCTAAATATGTTTAGGCCATAAATTACTGCTAAGATCTCGGCATCGATACTACTCATGTTTCCTTTTTCTTTGTACTTACCACTTTGATAGGCACAAATTTTTTCTTCGCTTTTACTGCTGTATTTATTAGGTTTTGCTTTTAATACTGCTCCCCATCCTTCGAAGCTTCCGTCTGTTTCGATAACTAAGTAATCTGTTTCTAATGGCATATTTAAATCTGGGATATTTTTTACTTTCTCTTTTATTTTTTGTACTAATTTAATGTCTTCGGCGTTGAAGTGTTTTTGACCGGTCGAACCTGTTTTTGAGTATAAAGGTCCTGCTATCTTTCCTAAGTCTTTAATAAAATTTCTAGCATAATTTAATATTCCTAAAATTTTTTGTAATTCTTTAACATTATCTAGTCTATCTGGCATATCTAAGACTTTTTTAGCTATGTGGGGTTGTAATTTAATTTTTCCATCCCCCAATATTACTCCTAAGAAGTTTATATGAGTTTTACATAATTCCATTTTTTTCTTACTAATTATGATTCCATTATCTACAAATAGTTTAAATACTGTTTGCAGGTGTCCTAAGTGTTCGTTCATATTTTGGCTAAATATTAGTAAGTCATCTACGTATACTAGGATAAACCTTTTATAGTCTCCAAATATACTGTCCATTTTTCATTGAAAAATTGGTGGGGCCATTTTTAATCCAAACGGCATTACCAACCATTCAAAATGGCCTTCTGGACAAGTAAAAGCAGTCCAGTCGATGGTATCATCATGCATCTTCACCTGCGAGTATCCTGATTTACAGTCAAATTTACTAAATATTTGCTTTCCTTGTATTCTATTTATTAATTCTGTTTTATCTGGCAACTTATATCCATCATTTCTGGTATTATCGTTAAGTCGTTTATAATTTATAACCATTCGAGCTTTACCTCTTACTATTTCGCTATGGTTTCTTACTATAAACGTTGTCGATCTATGTTTAGAAGTGGATCTTCTTATTACCCCTAAGTCGAGCAATTCTTTTATCTGTATTTTAAAATCTTCTAGGTCTTTGTTAGTTGCTTCTATAGAGGCTATTTTAATAATGTATTCTGGATTTATTATATCTAACTTACAAACTATTTTATTATTTTTCCAGTGTTTTAAAGGGTTTTCTCCTATAATTTCTATTTCATCTAGTACTTTTATTATATTATCTAGATCTTTTTGGTTTTTTATTACCCCTATTCTTTCTATTCCTGTCTTAAAATTATATAGTTATGTTTCTATATCTATTAACGTGTAATTTTTATCTAAAATGTTGTCTTCTTCTATAATCTCTTCTAATATTAGATTTTTGTCGTCTTTTTTCTTACTACAACATTTATCACCATCTGCACAGTCTTGGCAACAATTTTTCTCTTTTTGTTGCTGGTCAAGAGAAGACATTTGGGTAATTCTAGTTGCGACGTTTTGAGTTTGTACTGGGGTATAGGTGCTATTTTTTTGGAAAATTACCCCATCTCTTGCAATCGTACAACTTCCATTATTATTTAATATGAAATCTAATCCTAGGATAAAATCCGTATTTATATTTAAGTCTCTTACCCATATTTTGTCCATTTTGTAACTTGAGTTATAAAATTTCGAGCAACTATTAATAAAACTTATGGATGCCTCTTGGATGTAATGGCGGTATATATTATGAGTTCCATCCATTTACATGGTTGCAACTGGTTTATCTAATTCTTTAATTAGTCTTTCTGGGACTATCTTCTTATTCATTATACTTTTAGTACATCCTGAATCGAGTAAAGCTAAAGTCTTAATTTCATAGCCGTCTATTTTAATTTTCATCAGTAACTTTAGTGTTCCTAGATTTATATCTTCATTACATACTAAGGTTCCGTAATGTTCAGAGTTCATTAGTTCTGTTGCTGATCCTAGTTGTATTGTCTGAAGAGGTTGAGTATCATGTACTTCTTCTACTTCTTTTTGTTTTTCTATCTTACAAAGTCTATTTTCGAGTTCGTTTAATCTTGTTTCTAGAGTTATTAATCTCATACTAGTTATAGGGTCTTCTACTTTTTTACCTTTTTCTATTTGGGTTATAACTATTTTAAATTCTTTTTGTATACATTCTATACATCCTTCTATAAAACAGTTTGTGCATTTTTTTCTTCTCCCTTTACTGGGGAACCATTTACAAGAGAAACATGCTTTACTGTCTAGTCCTTTATTTCTTTCGAAATTATGATCGCAATTTTCTGATATATTTACGAAATTCATTGGTTCTAAGTCTAATTGTTCTAATCCTATTTCGT
This sequence comes from Anisodus tanguticus, assembly GCA_034509755.1. Classification (NCBI taxonomy): domain Eukaryota; kingdom Viridiplantae; phylum Streptophyta; class Magnoliopsida; order Solanales; family Solanaceae; genus Anisodus; species Anisodus tanguticus. Next base: position 23,305,658 of record CM067544.1, on the reverse strand, counting down.
TAATAAACTCTTCTGCCTCAGAATCTGACGAGTCTTCTTTACTCTTTCCTTCTGCTTCTATACTTACTATAGAGTATATGCTTTCTGTATCCGACATATATTCATCTACATTTATCAAAGTCTCTTGAAAGTCTTCAATTAACTGAGAGTTTCTAGACTTATTATTTATTCTTTTTGGGCAAGTATTTGCTAAATGTTCTATACTTCCGCAAGTAAAACATTCTAGTTTATTTTTATAGTTTCTATCTGTCCTGTATTTTCTTATGTGTATATTTTTATCTAGATAAGGTTTTCTAGCTGAGGATTTTCTAAGATAGTATTTTCTTCTATTGTACTGTGGGTAGTTAATTCTATTTCTATTAAGTTTTCTGTGATATTTTTAAATAGATTTTTTAATTCTATTTTTGTAGGTAATTTTTTAAAATTGCAAGTGTTGACTAGGGAGTTTATGTATTCTAAATTTTCTTCTGATTTTTCGAAAATCTTCTTTTGCTTATTCTGGGATGATTCTACTATTTCTGAAATTCTAATGACGTGTTTATTATTTTCTTGTATACTCTCACTTAGATTTATAATCAAGTCTACTATTGTATTTAAATATTTGTCTGTACTATGTAATATGTGTTCTCCGGTGCTAAAGTTGCACTTTATAACACTCTGATCTGTTAACGCTCTATACTTCTTTTCTGGATATATTCGTAAGTCTAGATATTCAAGATGTTTTAAGGTATCTATTTTTATCCTAGAGGTATTCTTATTTTATTAATTCTCCGTTGATATTCTATACTATCAGTAATATAGGCTATATCGCTTCTTATACCTTGTAGTTCCCACTTAACTGCGGAAATTAATTCTTCGTTAAACTGACTTTGTAATAATCTACTTTGTATTAATTGAGTTAAAGTCTGTGATTCTATTAGTTCTAAATAAGCACTTAAAGCTTTTTCAGCTTGTAGATATTCTCTTCTTCGCTTTATATCTCTATCTATAATCCACTGATTGAATCTTATTTGTTTAACAAAGGGTAGTGTTCTCATATATTTAATATGGTTTAAAACGTTTCTGTTTTTGGTCTCTAGTCTTTAAATGTCCAAGCAGTTTGTATTCTAGACCTGATATTATATCTATTAGTTCGTATAGTCTTAAAGGATTCTCTTTAGTACTATTTAACTTGATATACTCTGGATATAGGTTACTTAATTCTTTTTTAAGAGTAACGTAATTGTCTTTCATTAATCGTGAGCTGTCCTAAAATCTTCAAGCTCTGATACCAAAATAGAGGGGGTAGTTAAAATAGTTTAAATAGATTCGTTTAAATAGTGAGGGTGTAGAGTAAAGTGTTGTAAAATCCTACTCGGTACTTCCTCCTTCTTGTTCTTCTAATGTACCCATTTGCAAATACAAAAACAGTTAAAACAAAATGAAATGAATTTTTGCAAAAGTATAGTATATACCACTCAAAGTTATGATAAAAACAATCGTAAAAAGAAGAATTATCGAAAAACAGATTATGTTCGAAAAAGAGACATACCGCAACTCCTGCTAAAACACTACCAAATGGATTTTCTGAGGTTCAACAATCGCTCTATAATGGATTCACATGAGAAAGATTAGAACTTTAAACCTTCTTCCTAGAATCCCCACCCTTCTTGAAAACTAGGGTTTTTAAGAGCTAACATTCATGTTCTTTCTTTCATATGATTCACCCATGGATTATAATAATTTGTAATAACACACACTAGTCTCAATATATTCATTAAACACCATTAGAGGTCAAAGATCTTACCTTTATTGATATTCCCCACAAAAGGCCTCTTCAATTGCTCTTCTTTTGATTCTGAAGAATCTATGGATTGGAATGATAATCTAGTGCTAATCCTTGTTATTTTGATGTGGTTTGATTAGGAACTCACCTTTTATGGTTTGAAGAAGTTCTAAGGTCTTTTCTCCTCCAAAAGTCATCCAATAATAAAGTGGGATTGAAAATTTCAACAAAAACTCATTCTTATACAATCTTAGTGAAATTGGAAATGCTACGCAACATATGTGGTCGCATTCTGAGTTTGCGGCTGCATTCTGGTCGCATACGTGAACAAGAAACATTGGGAAATTGGCCTAAAATATGGAGTGAGTATGCTGCACTACACTCTGAGTATGCAGTCACATTTTGAGTTTGCGGCCGCATTCTGGTCGTATTCCAGTTGATGTCTCAATAGCCTTAGGTAAAATTGGCATAACATTTTCTCAGAGCTCCGATTGGGCTCCATATTATATTGTTGGAAAGGTATTTCAAAGGAATACAACTTTCATGTTATACGTTTACTCACATTACTAATGGATCTTCATGTAAATAGGTTGACAGTCAGGACTACCGAAAACTTAATTCATTCTATTGAATCTTACGCACCCCAATATTCGTGTTGATCTCAAAACAACTATTTTCACCCAAAATCACCTTCATAGGACTTCATATATCTGAAGTGTCACATTAACAATCATTTAACATATTTACACCTAATCCGGATCTATGGATTGTTACATTATCCCCCTCTCAGGATCATTCGTCCTCGAATGAGAGTCATGGCCTAAGATTTTCATTAGATCTCAAACTTTCAAAATTAACATAGTTTCTTTGCAAACTGAGCTATTCCCCATAGACCAAATATCATCTAGCAACCCAACAATAACAATATGGTCCTCACAAGGACTCCCACAACTATATCATTCAAGCCTAAATACGAAAATAAGGAATTTATATCTTTAGTCTATACTTTTGCAAGAGTTCAATAACATGAAGTTTCAATACATACCCGAGATACAGAATAAGTTAAGGTATTACGTCCTGAATATCATTGACAACAACTAGATGGAAAATACACCTCTTCGAGTTCATTTGGTGAGTCTTAAGATACGAAATAAATCTACCTCAAGGTTTAACAATATCATTCCTCCACCGTATAATGAGTTCATCAGGAAATTCAAGCCTAACTATTTTGATTGCCAATCCAGAGTTTCATAACACTTGGAAATCTAATCTATCCCCATAATCACATCAAAGGTCACTATTTTAATTCAAACTAATCAACAGTGGTGTCACGACTCTTAACTACACTTCACAGTCTATAGATCCTAGAAGAATTAACGGGAACACTAGTAGGGATATTCACAGAAGAAGGGTCCTAACAATTGTTCGGGTTCCACACCACAATTTAAGGACCAAGTACGGAGTCACATAAGAAAGATTAGGACCCGGATCGATCAATGTATACTTCTGAAGGTAAAAAATTGTTAGAAGACCTGTGACCACAGCGTCTGAGGCTTCAGCCACATCCCTACGAGACAAATCATGAAGTCGAGCTTTCTTTATACTAAACGATCCCGGTAAGATGAAGACACAACTAACACCCAAATAAGAAAAAACATAGTCCTCATGGAGATTCTAACAACTAGAGCACTCAAGTCTCAACACGAAGTAAGAGAGTTTCTTCCTTTAGCTCACTTTAACAAGAGTTATATAACCAAAAGGTTTAACACGTATATGCTTTGATAAGGAGGTACACAATATTTCAATCTAGACAATATACTCCGGCAATGAGGCTAATTCAACAACACATAATTCAAGCCTAACTTACATTACTTCACGCTTTCATTAAATTTGGAAAGAACAATCGTACATATAGTTGCCAATAAAAGGGAGTACCAACTACTCATATATTCTCATTTCTTAGTCTGAAGTGGATCATTCGGACCTTAACTTCATCTAACATAACATCCATTCACTCTTATCACTATACAATCTATCACACCATTTTTAATCTTAACACAACCCTATATAGGTAGCGTAATACTATATTCCACATATCATATGTCTTTTAAATCGTATAAATTTCAGAATTTCCTGGGGTATCTCCCCTACTTAGCATGATCTTTGCCATTAGACTCTTTGAAACTTTTATAACTATAAGCACATCTCTATTGGTCAATCATATCTCGCTAGTCATAGCCAAAATGACATTACCCTCCAGACATAATAAGTATATATATATGACTACCTTCAACATATACGATATTTGATGTACAATTATTCAGCCTTAAACTAAATACATTAGTATTCATAATATGATATAAGCATGTTTCTCGGCTTTATGACTTACCAATAGAATTATCATCGCTCTTAAGATGCAAGAATTTATTTAATCTTAGTTCTATCACATCTCCATACAACTCTTAAGAACACCATAAGAATATACCATGTGTTTTCCTAGTCATTGCCACTCTAGAATACTAATTTAAACTCTCATTATAAATAAGCTTAGTATCTCATTTTGTAACAATATACCTCCTTGGACACCATCGTACTTTTGTAACTAAGGTTTCATCTTTATCTAATGCCTTAACCTTCAGTCACTTATAAATCTAAAACTCACATATATCAGACTCATACCTTCATACGTGCCATAGATTACTAACTTGAGTTTTTGTATTTTCTATATCAAGCCTACTAGATAAAATCTAGTTGTTATCACTCTCATACTATCGTTCTCCCACTAAGGTGATTACTTAAAGTTTCAACCTAATAATTGGCACCAACCTAAGAAGCAACATAAATCCCTTTTAGGATAGATAAAATTACATTCGTTAGAGTATAGTCAAAGACTCTTAGTTGATTATATCGAATCTTACGCACCCCACTATCCGTGTTGATCTTAAAATAACTATTTTAACCCAAACTTATCTTGATAGGACTTCATATGTCTAAAGTGTCACATTAACACTCATGTAACACATTTACACCTAATCTGGATTTATAGAGTGTTACAGATTGGTTCGATTGTTGGCACAAACGGTTGGGTCATCCTTCAGCACAAGTAGCAAAGTCTATTATGGCATTAGAATTAAAGAAGAGTGGTGATAGATCAGACAGAGAATGTGACGTATGCCAATGGACAAAGCAAATGAGAATTGTTTTTCCTTTAAGTGATAATATTGCTTCGGATACTTTTGATATGATTCATTGCGATTTATGGGAACCATATAGAACCCCTTCCTCTTGTGGTGCTTCATATTTTTTTTACTATTATGGATGATCATTCACGAGCTGTGTGGATCTTTCTCTTAGCTGATAAGAAAGAAGTGTCCCAAACCTTGAAGAGTTTCTTCGCCTTGGTGGATAAACAATTAGGTAAGAGAGTGGAGATTGTTAGAAGTGATAACACAACTAAGTTCACATGTATGAAGACTTACTTCTTCGAACATAGAATTCTTTTCCAAACATCTTGGACAGGGACACCACATCATAATAAAAAAGTGGAAAGAAAACACCATCATATTCTTAATGTGGCATGAGCATTGAGATTTCAGAGTCATCTACCGATCAAATTCTAGAGAGAATGTGTTTTGACTGCGCGGTATATGATCAATAGTATGTCATCTTTGGTGTTGATTGGGAAAACCCCTTATGAAATTTTATACGGGGAAGCACCTCGGTATGATCATTTAAGGGGTATGGGGTCACTATGTTATGCACACACAAAAGGAAGAACGAGGAACAAGTTTGAGAGTCAAAGTCGTAGGTGCGTCTTCTTGAGATACCCCTACGGATAGAATGGTTGGAGATTGTATGACTTAGAGAATAATGAATATTTAGTCTCAAAGAGATGTTGACTTCTACGGGACTAAGTTACCCTTTGCTGTAGGATCGGGTAGCTTGAGCGACAATATAGAAGTGATCCCGGATAAAATGAAGGAAGAAAGAAATCAACATGACTTTGAAGAAGACACGACCGACAATATAAGTACAAATGAAACTCGGATGGATGAAGTACGAACACCGAATACCTAATCTACGTATCAACCTGCATTAGACCGGACAGATGCCGATCTAGATAGAGAAAGCATGAAAGAAGTACAAACTGAAGGTAACCAGACTAATGAAATGCCCCCCAGAAGAAAAATTGGGTCGGAGTAAACGTCAGAAGCACGAATCGACTCAGTTGTGCGGCTACGTCACATAAACATTCCCGAAACAAAGTCCATAAACGTGTCCTCCTGATCCTCAACAACCCTCAGGTGCACATTATCCTTTAGCTAACTATATTTCATGAGATAATGTTTCCTCGCAACACCAAAAGTTCCTTGCATCAACTATCACAGGTACTGAACCAAATACCTTCTCGGAGGAAATAAAAAAGGAACATTGGAAAATAGCCATGTAGCGAGAGATCTAAGTTGTTATACCCTCTAATTTCACATTTCGTCGTGCTGTCAATGGATACCGAAGTCTTGGGAAGAGGTATTACCTTATTGAAGAATAATGAAGGTTTACAACTTGTTTATGGAAGTACCGTAGTATTTGGGAGTTAAACGGATAGAAGGAAGTACATTTCGACGAAAATAGAAAATTGGCCAACTTGACGGGAATGTTGATGGACCATCAAATGTTTGATGGTCCATCAAATTGCCCACCCTGAGTCATCAATTTTCTTGGCAGTTTGATGGGAAGATTGACGGACCATCAAAAGTTTGACGGTCCATCACATGAACTGTCTTTTTACGGCGGTGCAGATCTGGTTACGAGTTTATATTGGGAATTCTCGAATTGCAGTTCATTTTTATCCAATCTCAATCCCTAATACTCTCCCTAAACCCTTTCTAGCATACCCCAACATCCCAAGTCAAAATCGAAGCCAATTATGTATGATTAACGTGATAATCCCTATGGTAATCGTAGAAATTATCTTCCCCGTAGAAAGCAATTTTAGAAACCCTTGATATTGGGGAAACTTGATATTTTGAGGGAGTTTTGATACATCAAGGTAATATTTATCCTCTTCTATCTATATTTGTGATTAATTGATGATTTGGAGAAAGTTGTGAAAGGATTTTCGTAATTGAACACTCATAAACATATGAATTCATGGTGATATGATTCGTGGGATGTTCTATTTCAATTATGAGTTGATATTGATAGAAAATTTGGTTGATGTTATAGTAGTTGATGAAAGGGAAGTGATTGTGGCTAGTTGACAGGGAAATAAAAGCATGAGAACTATGCACGCTGGGTGTTCGATGAAATATTTGAATGAGTTTTCTTATGAGATGTGAATCCGTCGTTGATATAAATCATTTGTATATTGTAGATAAGAACTCTTGGAATTCATATAGCTAAGTAGAAAAGGTATGTAAGGGCTATCCTTCTTTTCTTTTTGGCATGAATCCATAGAATATCTCCTTTTATTAGAAGCCGGAGGGGGCTAGCTTGCTCCTATGTTTCCTAGTGACGGGTTGAGACTTTCTAAGAGCTAAGGAGTTGACTCGAGTAGAGTTCTCGTGTAAAGCAGAGTTAGCAGTGCCTCCAAGATGTCCGTAAGCTATCTATATATAAGCTAAGAGTTCTGAATAGAAAAGAGACTCAAAGGAACGAACTAATAAACTAGTAGTAGAATAGTAAAGAGAAGATGAGATTATACTAGCTAGAAGACCATGCTATAATAGCCTAGCAAGATGAGCGGGTATGCATATTCGAAGAGGGCTAGGATACTCCTTAAAGCCAAGAGAAATAGAGTACGAAATACGAGAAAATAAGTCACGAAATAGGGTATAGCATACGAGTATATGAAGCACTCCTCAGGCTTAAGAAAAGTAGAGATATGCGAGTTACAAAAATAAGTTGAGTAGTAAAACGAGATATTCAGAAAAGAGCAAAGATAGTACAAGACTTCTTAAAGATAATAGAGTAGCTCACGATATAGTAAGTATGGACCATAGGTTACAGAAAGTGCTAGACGAGCTATGAGTTATAGACGCAAATACTTAACTATAGATTGTTTGCTTGTTGTGTATGTATGCAATTTCCTTCGGGGTTATGATGTTGCCTTCAAGGCTATTGACACTTCCTTTGGGACTATGATACAGATATATGTATTGCCTTCGGGGCTATACAGATCGACTTCGAGGATATTGGCCATACAGATTGCTTGCGAGGCTATACAGACGCGCGCTTGCCTTCGGGGCTATACAAATACAGATTTTCTTCGGGGCTATATAGATTGTCTTCGGGGACATTCAGATACACTTGCCTTCGGTACCATACACTTAAACATTGGATCCCTTGTGAGGCCAAAATATTGTGTTTTGGTTGTAAGCTAGATAGTAGTGTAATACAGATCAGAAATTAGAGATAGCAATGATAGTACATAGAGTCAAGACATAATAGATTGGATAAATAAAAAAGGGCCCAAGCGGTCCAAGCAGTAACGACCAGGTAAGTTGACCGAGAGGTTGTGGTCAATCCACTCCCGTCCCTTCCTTTCAATAGAGACTTCTAGTATATTTACTCATGTTCTTTAACTTCATAGTTTATATATATATTCAGATTATTTTCTACCTTACATACTTAGTACATTTCTTTGTACCGATGTCTCATTATTGGAAGCTGTATTTCATGCCTGCAGATGTAGGTAATTAGTTCGACGAATTCGCCCAGTGGCATAGAGTGGGATTCAGTAAAGGTTCGGTAAGACTCCGTCTCTTTTAGAGTGCAGTCGAGTCAAGAGGTCAGGTAGTAGATTTTTTGTATAGACTATAGGTAGGTCAGGGCCCTTTCTCGACCACGTTTGATATGAGTTATCTTTAGAGGCTTTGTAGACACAGGTTCAGTATGTACATTTGTTAGTGGCCTGATTGACCCTCATTGTATGTTTTATTGAGTTTACCCAGTATAAGTGTCACGACCCGACCCAACGGGCCGCGACTAACCGTCCTAATGACGTTATTGTACTAACCTGTCACACATAATCCAACTAACACTTAATGATCTGAAATCCGGCAGCATAACACTGCAACAACAACATAAGCCAGGGTAGGCAAGCCGACAAGGCTGCCTTTACCCAAGAATGTACCTGTCTCCTAAGGAGTCACAACTAGCCAATATAACATAACAAGCAAGCCGACAAGGCTGCCACCAGATAGTAACATATATACATGGGAACACCCCAACACAGAATACAATAACATGACTGACCAAAACAGAGTCATAACCCTTACATAAGTACAACCCACAACTGTCTACAAACTTCAATAAGAAGGACAACGACATATGACGGGACAGGGCCCTGCCGTGCCCCTAAATACAAACATAAGTCTAAAAGTGGTTCGGTACCAAAATGACCAAGCTATGGATCAAAGGAGTTTCCCAACCTGCTGAGTAGGAACCTAGGCCTGAGGTTCACCAAACTGAAACACATGTACCTGCGGGCATGAAACGTAGCCGCCCGAGGAAAGGGGGTCAGTACGAAATAATGTACTGAGTATGTAAAACATGAAGCTGTAAAAGAGATCATAAGTAGCCAACAGAAAACAGGAGATCAGTATAAAAATCAGGATCCAAATCCAACTGTGCCATAAACCATAAAATTCAGTTGTGCCTTATAAAAAATGAGAGTCAAGTCAAGAAAGCATGAATGCCTGTCCATATACATATATATACCTATAGCGTAACCCGGTCCACTAATGCGGGACTCGGTGGAATCGTATCATAACCCGGCCCATACTGGGACTCGGTGAAGTCATATCATTACCCGGCCCATGCTGGGACTCGGTAAAGTCATATCTCATCTATGGATCCATCCTACGTAACCCGGCCCTCTAGTGAGGGTCTCGGTGAATAATGCAAGGCTGTGCACGAACGTAACCCGACCCGGGACTCGGTGACGTGAAGTAGTAACACTTAGCATGAGTAGATATCATGAGTAACCATATGCAAGTAAAAATTATCATTTGACTCTCAATAAAATCATTATAATAATGTCATAATAAACTCTTTGCTGAAAAATCATAGGCACTTCCCATAACAATCCTCTTTAGGAAATTAAACTGTATAAGAATCAAGTACGTCCGCCGTACTTTCATTAAATCATGCCAAAATAAAGAAGTAAGGGTTTCACATACCTCTTAGACGAACTAATCAACTCAATATTAGAGTACGTCTCGTTTTAGAACTTCAACCTTGTTGTCGAATTTATCTAAGTTCCACGGGTCCTTGTAAGCTCTATGAATGATTATCTACATCATACGGACGAATTACATCACAATCGAATCAACATATTAAAAACAGATTCTTAGGGACATTCTAACGAACACCTTGAACGAGTAGAACCTATATTCCTTCTACATCGAAATCTAAACATAAAGAGAAACATCCAGTCCCCTTAATCCTCCTTCTTATACTACTACAATCTTCAAAATAGTACAACAATTTCACATGCAATTTCCAAAGCAACTCTCGCAACGACAAGTCCCAATGAAGACCCAACCCAAATTCGCATTTTCGACAATCGTCTTTAGAACTAGTAGCAAGAAAAGACTTCTGAAAATTGTACAAACTATTAAGAACAAGGAAGGTTACCTCATTAAACACATCGACGAGAATCGTTGGGAAACCCTTTTGCTCGACATAGTGTCCGACAAGCAGAAAAAGAAGAAACAGGGCCCCCAAAAATGACTCCCAGAACTCCTTCAACAATTCTGGGTCTCTTGCCTGACCTCGAAATACGTAGGCTAGTCTAAGAACTTGATTTAGCTAGAATCAAGGTTCAAAACGTCATAAATTTCTCCTTTTGGTTGCGCGAAAACTCACAGTATTTCCCCCAATTTCGACCGAGAGCTCTAGGGAACCTACCAATGGAGTTTTCTCCTTCTTCTAGAATCGAATTGATGGAGGAATTTGATAGAGAAGAAGAGAGCTTGAAGAACTGATGGAGTTGAAGAAATGGATACAATGGAGAATGAAAGGGCTTATGGTTGCTGTCGGTCGATCGGTTTGGGGGCTTAGTCACCCCAAATCATTTTAAACACAGACACGTATAAAATCCCACTATATATTGTCCCCCTCTTTAATTAATTATACACACAGTTAAATTTCCGATCTCAAATTATTTAAATCCCAGCGATTAATAAAATCCTCTTCTATCAATATCATAATTCCTATAATAAAATACCAGTCTATAATCTCTTCGGGGATACACAATTATTATTTTTACACACCGCCGCCACATTATTAAATCCAGAAATTATTTCAGGGTCACGTCCTTCTATATACTAATCCTCGTATTAATATACACAAGTACAACGAAAATTTTCCCGGGTCCGGGTCTACTCACCTATGTTATGAGTTCAACCTCTACCCAAAAATACGGGGCGTTACATCCTCCCCCCTTATAAACATTCATCCTCGAATGTCGGTACGACATATCTAACCTTTGACCCCATACCAAAAAAAGAATAAAACACACAAATTTGTCAATCCAATTCATCAAAAACATAAGATAAAACACTCATGGATTAATTTGGACTATCCTTTAAACTGTGAGGAGATACATATCAATTTATGACTACTTCTAAAGAATAGACTCAAATTTCATATGCAAACCAAAATAAACACATGGTGACTACATTCTTTAAATTCAAGCAATAGGTAAAGAAGGTAGAAGGTCCTAATATCTAATTTTTGAGTCCTATACGCAACATAGTTATTTAAAACAGTTCACACATCAATGCAATTAGTCATGTAACTGTTTTATACTATTGCAGTTGATTCTTTTATTGTACTGGTTTTGGGCTAGAGTGTAGCAAACACAACTGCTGATTTTTTACTTTGCCCTTGTCCAGAATTTTGCAGCAACAACTGCCTCAAAATAAAGGTAGCAACATGTGTTTATGTAGGGCACAATTCCTACCAAAATGCAGCAGTGATAACAGTAGTAAATAATAGCAAAACAACATCCAACAGCAGCCAAACAACAGCAGAAAGTGAGCTCAAATAACAGTCAAAACATCAGTCAGAACAGCAGCTAAATAACAGCCAAACATCTGTAACAAGTGACCTTAAACAACAACCAAACAGCAGCTAGACATGGTAGCTAACTGCATCAGAAAAATAACAATTATGCAACTAATGGAACACAACCATTAGTAACCAGAAACTGGAATTACAGACAGCAGTGAAACAGTCCCCCTTTCCAGCAGTAGCCATTTCTCTTTGGAACAACAACCACATAGCCTAAAGGCATAATTAAACAGTCCTAACAGCAACTATAAATGAGGCAGAAATGCAGCAATGACTTGCACTAAAGCACAGTAGACCAGCAACCTTTCAGCACAGCAGAACAGTCCTACAGGGCTATATGTGTAACAAAATAACAACCACACATAACCACAAGTTACCTCAAAGGCACAATAGCCTTACCTAATTTACTGCAGTCCAGGGCATCAAGACAACAGGTAGCAGCAACCAGTAAACAAGCAGCAACTATAACTCAAAGTGCAGTATTTTAAAAGCCACACAAATCTTAACAAAGAATGTAGATAACTAGGAGAGCACAACATGCTTGAAAATAGGACATTTGAGACTGAAAAAGAGCAGCAATATCTATCACAAATGAGGCAACAACATATGTTTAAAGTGCCACAGTGACAGTAGTAGCAGCAACAAAACAGCAGCTAAACAGTAGCAACAAGGCCAGTCTATACATGCTAGACATTTCATATGCAAGCTGGTCCTTAGGCAACATAAAAAAAAAGTAACTAAATGCAATCCACCTTGGTTAAGCATGCAGAAATGGGGCCTGACCATGCTGAGCCTCTATTTCAAGCATAAACAGTCTGCACATTAATTAGTACAGATTCATTTATCAACTTCAGGTCTAGATTGGTTGTGCCACTCACCTATGGACATGGTTATGTAAAGCCTAACATCAGAAAAAAGATAAGCAACTTGGAATGACAATACTAAGTCAAACAACCCTTTATACCATAGTTGATAGACATCAAATACTTGCCGGATTAATCTTGCTTCAATATCTGCACCTAACCTATGTTCACCATATCCAGAGGCCAAAACAAATACCTTAAGAGGCTGCATACCAACAGTTCACAGAAGCAAAATTACAGGGTCTAGAAAAACTTTCTATATCATCTCTTTAAAAGCTATCATGCTGAAATTAGCCTAAGTTTATCATTTTAACTTGTTAGGAACACATGTCAACTAGCATAGTGATTCTAAGATTTTATTCCTAACTTATACATGCTTTATCCAGGTCACCAAGACAGCATCTGAATCTGGAATCATGTCATCAGTTCATATGATTCTCAACTTAACACAAAACATTCTTCAAAGTTCAGACCACATAAAGTCCTTTGGTTTTTTTAAAAAAATTCCCAGGTTATACCACAATATACCTCCATAGATCCATAGAAGTAACCAGTTATTAATAGCAAAGATAGGACACCATGTAATCACATTTGAAGCTAAACATGTCATTGGAAGACCACATGTGGGCTACATCATTTCAAATTATTGGATACCACATGGAAAAACCAAAAATAGTAAGCCAACATATTTTCTATGCTCATCCTAAACAAATGTTACTATTGCTTAACTTATGCATACCAATAGCTTAAAAGCCATTTCATGATTCAACTAAAATTACACCAGACTATACAACAACCTTATCAATCAACATGCAAAATCCACATATTCCTTTTGATTAATCCAAACATATAACCTCAACCATATCAACCCACTTAACTCATTCTCTTCTAGTTTTAAATTATCATATCAGGCGATATAAGACAAGTTTTGTTAAATAGGACAACTAATCTTGTTCTTAATTAGTGGCGCTTGTTTTAGGTAGATAATATGACCAAACGACTTACAGATAGCCAAACGAGTTTCCAAAATAATATATTGGTCATCACATTAATTTAAATAACCCATACATGCTAAACCCAACTTCAATCCAACCTGCCAAACCATTAAATCAAATCTAGGCATTTCATATATCATTAAATTAGCAATATTTAGCATTAAATTAACTAAGTAGCCCATACACGACTAGACAAATCTAAAATTAACCTGTTTTGTTCTATTTCAATTGTACAGCTTATTCTAAATCAGCATGGAACATTTACACTCTTTTGTTGACATCTACTACTACTTTCAATTTGGTAACAATGCCCCTTCTTCTTCCTATATAAAGCTGATTGTGACCAGTACAATCCCAAACTCTTAAAGGGACAGAACAAGAATCTCTCTGCTTACTGTTTCTAAGTTTGGTATTACCTAAAGCTACAATCTTGTAGGTACCATCAAGAAGTGGATTAGGAAACATAAAATTCAAGGTACCCCCCCCCCTCCCCATTTTTTTTTGTATTTCACATCTTGGAAAATGGACAATGTCAATCAAAACTTAAAGGAATCTATAACTATACCAAATTAGATATTCAATCCCGAGTGGTAACAGGTAAACCAATTATCCGGACATGAGTAGGCATAAACAAGTATATATAGACAGACCAAACATATGTGGATTGCCTATCCATGCCATGCTAACCTCATCACTACTCACTTAATAACTTAACCAAATCGGCAGAAGCAAGGGAAAGCACATAGTTGAGGAACTACTCAGATATTCATTTTTTTTTCAACATGTGAGTTAGATACCTATCAAAACTCAAATGATCTTATATTATCTACCAAATTTACATAAAATGAGAAGGGGGTAGACATACTGCAGTAGCAGACATGGGAATAGGTAGACTTAACAGTTTGATTTAATCAACACATAGATACAAAACATGGGCATATACAATCAAACCAAACTGGATGCAGAGTTATGCACATGAGGAAGGGACAAGGTTATTTTAAATAGTTATGTTCAGATGAGTATTAGACCACCTAAGACTATTGGGACATGCCAAGGATAGATATGACCCTTTAACAAGCAAAACATACACCAAATAGGCTCCTAAACTATCCTTCAGATCACGACAGCACCTAAACAAGACACATATCCATTTCAAAGTCATTAGGTGATCCTATCATAATTATAACAACATTCTTATGCTAAATCTTAGTTCCCTTCTTAAAGGTAGATAAATAAATAAATAAAAACATTAAGCCCTTCAATCATTTCCATACCAAATGTGACCTTTACAACCAACATAGTCATTATGTAAGCATAATTTTTAACTTCAACAACTGGTGTTTAATTAACATAACCTGTGTAGTTGAGTCATGGATTAATCGAACATAGTGTCTAAGAGGTTTAATATACTTCTCAAGCCACTATAGCAACATACCGAAATAATTTGTTCAGTTAATCAGGGGAACAAACCTTATGTTCATGTATTAAGCATACTAAATTAGTACATGTGCTAGTGATGGTTTGACCTAACATACTATGGATACCACAGGACTTAAACAATCCAAGAGGGGTTACAATGGACTAAAACTAGTATACCAATTACTTCAAAGCCATTTAAATGGATCATACAAGGTCAAATAACCCTTAAACTTAACAAGACAACCACTTAACACACAAATAATTATCACACAATACTCTAACAGTGTTTTCATTAACTGAACATGCTAGACATTAATAGAGTAGTCACAAGTAGCCACAATATTCACATATATTACATAATGCTTGGCATAATATATTCAAGGTTTAATAGTTAACTAAATAAGTAAACCGTTTATTGCAGTGGCAAGTCATTCCTGGAATTATGTAAATACTCAATTTTCCACTCCCTTAAGCAACTATTGACAACATGTTTAGCATACGAATCTATTCCCTATTTAAGAGATAAAACACAGGCTTGGGTTATTAGAACATTTTGCATTCTACATTATGATACGCAAAGAAAATTACGGGGGAAATTTTAATCAAACATAAAAGATATCTAGGCAAGTCTAATTAACTGTTTAGAGGTAGTTCCACTGAGCAAAATTGGCAAAGATAGGTCCTAACACAAGTGATTTATACTCAACCCACATATTGTACAGGGACATGAACAGACCACCCTGTTCCGAAAGAAGTATGACCAAGACAGAATACATTTATACATAACATGGATAGCATAACTCATAAGAAAAGCTGGAACACATCAACTTAAACCGGGTAATATTACAACATGTAGAGGACCATCTACTCCTAAGCCCCATCCACAAGTAGGACAACCCGTTAACGACTATCAACTACCTGCTGAACTAATTTCAAGGACTTATCCAGACAACTTGCTCCAGAGACAACAAACCTTATATGTACAACAGTAGTAATTCCAATTTTTGGCATATCTTATATTCCTTTTCATATAAACATAAGCATACCAAGGAGTCATCACAACTAATAGACTTCACATATACCATGTACTTTAACCCAGATCAAACATAAAATATTTTACTCAAGAAGGACTTGTATATCTAAGGTCTCAACGATTATCTAATATTCTAAGAGTCTCAAATATTCCATGTCCCAAGCTTACATTATTTCTTCCCGTATACGAGTAAGATAGTTTCTCATAACCTCGACTTCGTATTGCCCTTCTGGCGGCTGTCGCTTTCTTTGGAGGAATATCTGTAACACATTAATACGTCAGAGAGGGAATAACCTATTAACATAGCTCTATCGCACGATCTTAGAGTAAGAAGAATAGAAACCAATCCTAAATGTCCGGCAGCCTCCTGCGTATAAGTATGGTGCACAACATACCCATACGCAAGACTCTACTAGACACGGTCTGTAGACATTTCGAGAACTAACTGCTCTGATACCACTTTTGTCACGACCCGACCCGACAAGTCGCGACTAACCGTCCTAATGACGTCATTATACTAACCTGTCACACATAATCCAACTAACACTTAATGAGTCTGAAATCCGGCAACATAACACTACAACAACAACATAAGCCAGGGTAGGCAAGCCGACAAGGCTGCCTTTACCCAAGAATGTACTTGTCTCCTGAGGAGTCACAACTAGCCAATATAACATAACAAGCAAGCCGACAAGGCTGCCACCAGATAGTAACGTATATACATGGGAACACCCCAACACAGAATACAATAACATGAGTGACCAAAATAGAGTCATAACCCTTACATAAGTACAACCCACAACTGTCTACAGACCTCTGTAAGAAGGACAACGACATATGACGGGACAGGGCCCCGTCGTGCCCCTAAATACAAACATAAGTCTAAAAGTGGTTCGGTACCAAAATGACCAAGCTCTGGATCAAAGGAGCTTCCCAACCTGCTGAGTAGAAACCAAGGCCTGAGGTTCACCAAACTGAAAACATGTACCTACGGGCATGAAACGCAGCCCCCCGAGAAAAGCGGGTCAGTACGAAATAATGTACTGAGTATGTAAAACATGAAGCTATAAAAGATATCATAAGTAGCCAACAGAAAACAGGAGATCAGTATAAAAATCAGGATCCAAATCCAACTGTGCCATAAACCATAAAAGTCAGTTGTGCCTTATAAAAAATGAGAGTCAAGTCAAGAAAATATGAATACATGTCCATATACATATATATACCTGTAACGTAACCCGGCCCACTAATGCGGGACTCGGTGGAATCGTATCATAACCTGGCCCATACTGGGACTCGGTGAAGTCATATCATAACCCGGCCCATGCTGGGACTCGGTAAAGTCATATCTCATCTATGGATCTATCCTACGTAACCCGACCCTCTAGTGAGGGTCTCGGTGAAAAATGCAAGGCTGTGCACGAACGTAACCCGGGCCGGGACTCGGTGAGGTGAAGTAGTAACACTTAGCACGAGTAGATATCATGAGTAACCATATGCAAGTAAAAATTATCATTTGACTCTCAATAAAATCATTATAATAATGTCATAATAAACTCTTTGCTAAAAAATCATAGGCACTTCCCATAACAATCCTCTTTAGGAAATTAAACTGTATAAGAATCAAGTACGTCCGCCGTACTTTCATTAAATCATGCCAAAATAAAGAAGTAAGGGTTTCACATACCTCTTAGACGAACTAATCAACTCAATATTAAAGTACGTCTCGTTTTAGAACTTCATCCTTGTTGTCGAATTTATCTAAGTTCCACGGGTCCTTGTAAGCTCTATGAATGATTATCTACATCATACGGACGAATTACATCACAATCGAATCAACATATTAAAAACAGATTCTTAGGGACATACTAACGAACACCTTGAACGCATAGAACCTATATTCCTTCTACATCGAAATCTAAACATAAAGAGAAACATCCAGTCCCCTTAATCCTCCTTCTTATACTACTACAATCTTCAAAATAGTACAACAATTTCACATGCAATTTCCAGCAACTCTCAGTAACGACAGTTCCAACAACACCCAACCCAAATTCGCATTTTCGACAATCGTCTTTAGAACTAGTAGCAAGAAAAGACTTCTGAAAATTGTACAAACTATTAAGAACAAGGAAGGTTACCTCATTAAACACATCGACGAGAATCGTTGGGAAACCCTTTTGCTCGACATAGTGTTCGACAAGCAGAAAACGCAGAAACAGTGCCCCCAAAAATGAATCCCAGAACTCCTTCAACAATTCTGGGTCTCTTGCCTGACCTCGAAATACGTAGGCTAGTCTAAGAACTTGATTTAGCTGGAATCAAGGTTTAAAACGTCATAAATTTCTCCTTTTGGTTGCGCGAAAACTCACAGTATTTCCCCCAACTTCGACCGAGAGCTCTAGGGAACCTACCAATGGAGTTTTCTCCTTCTGCTAGAATTGAATTGATGGAGGAATTTGATAGAGAAGAAGAGAGCTTGAAGAACTGATGGAGTTGAAGAAATGGATACAATGGAGAATAGAAGGGCTTATGGTTGCTGTCGGTCGATCGGTTTGAGGGCTTAGTCACCCCAAATCATTTTAAACACAGACACGTATAAAATCCCACTATATATTGTCCCCCTCTTTAATTAATTAATCCCACAATTAATTAATTATACACACAGTTAAATTCCCGATCTTAAATTATTTAAATCCCAGCGATTAATAAAATCCTCTTATGTCAATATCATAATTCCTGTAATAAAATACCAGTCTATAATCTCTTCGGGGATACACAATTATTATTATTACACACCGCCGCCACATTATTAAATCCAGAAATTATTTCAGGGTCACATCCTTCTATATACTAATCCTCATATTAATATATACAAGTACAACAAAAAATTTCCCGGGTCCGGGTCTACTCACCTACGTTATGAGTTCAACCGCTACCCGAAAATATGGGGCGTTACAATAAGTGTTTGTAGAGGCTTTCTCGGCCCACATTAGCGTATAGTAAGAACAAGTTTGACCTTGTCAGCCTAAGTTGAAATTGCTTTTACAGTAGGGCCTAGTTTGCCTTCAAGGTTCAGATTGAGAGTTCAGCTTGTTACGCTCGGGCTTAGTCAGGCACTGAGTGCCAGCCACACCCCCTAGGTTAGGGTGTGACATAGAGGATAATAGAACATGAACACTAGAAACTTTGCCACCGGATAAGAAAGCACTGAAATGTAGATGGGTGTACAAAACCAAGTACAACTCTAACGGCATAATCAAGTGTTATAAAGCTCGTTTGACCATCTTTTAAAATAAACAGGAGAAAGGAATTGACTACAACAAAACTTTTACTTTGATTGCTAAGGTAGTAACTGTTTGGACCTTCCTGACTGTTGCGACTGCACAAAATTAGGAGTTGCATCAGATGGATGTGCATAATGCTTTCTTACACGGCGAGCTTCCCGAGGAATTTTATATGAAAATTTCACCGAGATTCTGTGTTACTAACTCGAGGCAAGTATGTCGACTCCAAAAATATTTGTATGGTTTGAAATAAGCTCCAAGGTGTTGGTTTGCGAAATTGTCAAGTGTTTTGATGAAAATATGGGTTCAAAGAGTCGTACTCATAATATTCTCTATTTGCTATGCACTGGGAAGGTATGCAACTTAACTTCTTTGTCTATGTGGATGACTTGATTATCTCCAAAAATTACTATAGTGCTATTAAATGATTCAAAGACTATATCCACACCTGTTTTCACATGAAGGATTTGGGCTCTCTGAAGTATTTTCTGGAAGTTGAAGTTGCACGTGGACCAACCGGGTTATTTCTCTGTCAACGAAAATATGCCCTAGATATAATTTCTGAGTCCGGATTATTGGGAGCTAAACCAATCAATACTCCCATGGAACGAAATCATGGCTTGGCGCTGGCCGGATTAGCCAAGTCGGGTGATCCGGAATTATACCGGTGTTTGGTCGATCGATTGATATACCTCAGTTTTACGCGACCTGAGTTTTCATATTGTATGTATGTTCTATCTAATTCATGCATCAACCGAAAGAAGCACACTGGCATGCGGCTATCCGTGTGGTGCTTTACTTAAAGAAGAACTCAGGACAAGGCATAGTGATGAGAAAAGACTGTGATCTTCAGTTATATGGATGGTGTGATTCAGACTGGGCCGGATGTCCGTTGACTCAGAAATCACTTACAGATTAGTTTATCTCCCTCGGGAATTCTCCCGTGTCATGGAAAATCAAGAAGCAGCATATTATCTCCAGCTCGTCAGTGGAGGCTGAATACAGATCGATAGCGATGATCGTTTGTAAATTGAAATGGTTAATGGGAATTTTGCATAGTTTGGACGTTGAACACAAATCTCCAGTTAAAATGTATTGTGACAGTCAAGCAACTTTATATATTGCCCGAAATTTGGTGTTCCATGAACGAACTAAATATATTGAAGTGGACTGTCACTATGTCCGCAACGCAATCCAATCAGGTGCAATATTCTTGAGTCATGTGTCAACCAGTAAGCAGTTGGCCGATGTGTTTACAAAGGCTTTGGAAAAGTCGCAACATCAATATTTACTTGGAAAGTTGGGCATTCGAGACCCTCATGCTCCAACTTTGGGGGAGGGGGAGTATTGAAGACCCTAATCTAGTCTAATTATAATAGTTTAGTCTATTTATGGTACAATTGTAATTATGGTAAACATAAGATTGATAGTCCTATTGGAATATGATTACCTTATAAGATTATTAGAAGAACATTACTTCTATATAAGGAGGTCATTATGATGAATACAAAGTAGAAAGAATTCTCCCATTATTCTTGTCTCTATAAATTCTCGTTCCTGTATCGATTTTAACTACCATGTTAAATTAGGCATTGAGCCTAACTCACACCCCAAAAGCTAACTCAATGGGATAGGGATTGCCCAAGCCTTATAAGGAGCCTAGGGTTCTCGTCTGTCACCAATATGGTATATTCTCTTCACCCCCTCACTTCCAGATTCAGACATTCTTTTTATCTGGGGTCCACTGTCCGCTCTGGAGCGTGCACCCGGTATTTTCATCCCCCGTCGGTCTGGGACCGGTCAATTGGTCCGGGGAGCATTCTGCCCCCTTTTTTGGGGGCCCACATCGGATCGGGCCTAAGTCTGGCTCTTATACCATGTTAAAATCGAGACATGGACGAGAATTTAGAGAGACAAGAATAACGGGAGAATTCTTTCTACTTTGTATTAATCATAATGACCTCCTTATATAAAAGTAAGGTTCTCCTTCTCCTAGTCTTATAAGGTAACCCTATTCCAATAGGACTATAAATCATATGTTTACCATAATTATAATTATACCATAAATAGACTAAACTATTATAATTAGAAAAATAAAATCTTCAATAAATGGCATAAGCAGCTCATTTATTGCTTTCCATGAGTTTCCAACATGGAAAAGAATAATAATTGCACCATAAGATTGTATGCCCAAGTGATAATTGGTCTTCGTGAAGACTAAAATAGAAATTAAATGATTAGGCAATTTCTCGCTATTATTCTTCTTCTATGACGAAAAGGGTGACTTTATTTTCATGTAAACAGAAAAGTAAAAAGGGTATTTTATTCGTATCAATTTATGTAAAATATAGAAAGTAAAGATAAATTATTAATTATTGTAAGATATAATAATTTTATGTAAATTTTAAATATTTAAATTTTATTTTTAAAAAATTATACAATTTCACTTTAAAAATTAAATATTACCACATACAATAAAATCAAAGAGTATAATTTTCTTGTGTAACTCAATTATTGGAAAAAATATGAAAGGATGACCAAGTCATACTAATTACCAGACGCAGGGCTCAATCTTTCTTTGACTTGTGATATCTTTTTTCTTCTATAAATTTCTGCAATAGACTTGTTCATTTAAAGTAGCGGATGTAGCTGCTCCTATCTTAATTAGAGGTCTCAGATTTAAATTTTGGGCATCAAAAAATTCTTGGTAGGGAGCACTTTTCCCTAAATGGGGTTCTATACGGCTCAAATCCGAATATTATCGGGCTCCAATGCAGGTACCGGACACCGGGTGAAAAACAAAAAAAAAGGTACTACTATTGTCCAAATTAGATATATATAATATTCTCTCTGGATAAAAAAAAAAGTGTTAACTTAGTCATTTGCACACCCTTAAAAAAATACTAACTTCTAGGCAATGCAGGTACCAGACACCGGGTGGAAAACAAAAAAAAAAATACTACAATTGTCCAATATAATACTCTCTCCGGATAAAAAAATATTCACTTAACCATTTGCACACCCCTTAAGAAAATACTAACTTCTAGGTAAAAATAGTTAATTTGACTGAAATGTCTCTAATTAAATATGTATTGGAATTTGGTAACCTAACACTTAATAAGGAAAAATCTGGAAAGTACCGTTAATTCTTTCTTGATTGAATAAGTGAACACTCTTTTAGACTAAAAAAAAGTTAAGTGTACACTCTTTTTAATGGGGAGGGAGTAATGTCATTGTCCTGATTTTTATTTACAGTATTGCGCATATTATTATCCATAAGATCCATTAACTAACGTGTATATTATCCAACAAGATCCATTTCTTCAGGTTAACATATTGGATAATCGGATCTGCTTTATATAAATAGTGAGAAGTCCTCTGTTATTGTTTGCAAATTTTTTAGGATAAAACTTTAACTAAGCTGTATTAAATATATATTTTCAACGTATTCCTCCGTTTCATAATAAGTGATGTTTTTAATTTATGCACACCCCTTAAGAAATTGCTTACTTTTAAAAAAATTACGAGTGTTTTTACTAACTTATCCCTAATTAATGCCTATAAAAGAAAAATTACTTGATTCTTGATTATGTAAATAAGAGTAATTTTTGAAGAATAAGGTCAATTTCTTCTTGAAATCCTAAAACACCACTTATTTTAGAACAAAATGAAAAGTCTAAAACACCACTTATTATGGAACGGATGAAGTAATTAATTACTCGATTAGACCTACTTGCATTTTTGCTTCTAATTATGAGGCATGCAGGTTAGTGTCTAAGCTATTCTTAATCCTGAGAATCCTGAGTATTAATCCTCCAACGGAATTTCTTGAGATTGGTTGCAAGTTGTAATTAAATGCTCTGGTAATAGACAGCTAAAATAATAAATTAGAGATTGATAGTTTGGAGGCTAAGGAGAACTCATGCGTTAACTTTACATAATTGTTATCGACATTAACTTTGAGCAACGGTTATACTGATTTGCAAACAGATTCTCCATGTGTTCACTTACACTTACTATTTGAAGAGTTAATACAATTTTTTTTAGTGCGTTTTGTATATGCTTTTTAAAATATTTAAATTTATTAATTATTATGATTTATAGTATTTTTTGAAGATATAAATTTTATTTTAAAATATTTAAAGATTTTATGTCCGAACTTACACAAAAAAGATTAAGTTGTTTGAAAGCTCATACATTGAATCGTGTCACATTTTCGGATGGAAAGAGTATAGATCAACCTTTTTCGCATCTTTTCCTATTCTTTTTTTATATCCGGCTTCCCGACGTACGCCAGACTATTCCTGGAGATAGTAGTCCCGGTCTCTCAGCACTACTACCAGTAAATCGCGGGATGTGCCTGAATGACCAGGGTTTGAGAACAGAGCAACTGATATCACCTACAAGGTCCTCCCCAGAAGAGATCAAATTGCTCCCACCAGGATTCGAACCCACGTTACAGACCTCCAGCTGAATTTTAAGTTCTCCTCCTTTGCCATTCAGTTATGTCCGGAAAACTGCATCTTTTCCTATTCTAACGAGATAACAAGGGGCATGAATACAGGTTTTTAGTTCTCAGCTTTGCCTTTTCTTTTCGTTTTTTTCACTGCTACAATGATCTTCTACCAACCACCTTCCGTCAGTATAATTTAACTTCATTTAGTAGGACATGCAATTTCATTTCATGAAATGAATCTCAAATTAATCAAAAAGGTATGATTTGAGATTCCAGATCATAATTTCAAAAAATTTAAATGTAAAAGTTGATTCATGAGTTTATATTTTGTAAAAGTAGATCCATAAATTGGTATATATATTTACCAATTATGTTTACCAACTATTTATATCAAATATTAAAAGATCTACAAGTTGGTAATATATTTATAACAAATTCACTCTTACCAATCATGAGAAAAAATTATATTAAAGAGTAGTTACACTACAACTCATGTTCAATTTTCCATTTTATTAAACTAAAGTTTGATCAATTGATGTTGTAATTTTTAGAAAGGCCTTCTAATAGCGTATTTATTTTGTTATGAATTATAACTTGATCATTTGGTAAGATTGTGTAAGAATTGAGAAAGATTTGATGATTTTCACAACTTGTGAATTTTTTATATTTATAAGAAAAATACAACTTAAGAAATTTAAATTGTATGTTCAAATAAAACTTCAATTTTAAATTATTATTATGTCATCTCATAATTTCAAATAATGTCCAAACCACTGTATTATTCAATAGTGGAGAAAGTGTAGATAGTTCATAGTTGTAGTTGGCTGACTAAAACAGGAAGTGTAGATAGTTGTACTTTCTAAAAGCTATCCTCATGATCCTTTTCTTGAGAATAGACATCAATTTCTCGTACGATTTCTACATATTAGAGATATGGATTATTGTTTAGAATATACTTTAGTGGTACTAAATTGACTTGTGGGTTGGCTCCTTTTTCTCATAAACCATTTTCACTTATCTTTTTGATATATGATGTTATAAATATTAAACAAAGGTTGAATACATGGACAACCTTTTAGATTTGTTAGTAATAAATTTATTTAAGCAATTGAACAACGGTCTGTTCCGATTGAGTATCCGAACACATGAACATGAGAACTGTTTATCATGAATTCATGTCCTCAATTAAAAAAGATTATAATTCTAATATTTGATAAATTTAAAGGGCTATAGATGTATTCAGACTTAAACAAAGCATTGCCATATAATACGCGCGACATTTATCTCAATTAGGGGTGGGTGTATATCGGTTCGGTTCGTTTTGGTTTGGTATCCGAAAAATATGAAATGAATAAAAAAAAAATTTAAAAAAAATTGAATACAACTTTTTTTTAAAACAAAAATGATATGTTCGGTTTATATCGCCGAACGTATCGGATTATATCAGTTTTTTATAATGGGCCGGGTCGGGTCGAGGAATTTTTTATTTTTAAAAAAAATTGAATTTCCAAAACTGAAATTGACATTCACACCTACACTACCATGAAACTTCGACGTTGAAATCTATTGTGTATCGTAAGATGTTTACTAAAGAAAAAGAAAAATTAGAAACTGATTTGGGAAAAAACACAAATTGATTGGGAAAACGGACGTTTTCGTAAAAATTGGTTGAGCCAAACCGCCATAGGTCGGCCCTGTCTCAAAAAATACCCAAAATCAAAAAAACAATCGGGTAAAACGGACATCCGAGCGCAGAGTTATGACCATTTAAAGTTTCACCAATTTACAACTACTTTCTCTCCCTACATTTTGTTGGTACTCTATTGTACTTTATAAAGCAGTACGGGAAGTAAGTAACTATTACAAATGTTCGAAAGGATAGATAAATGGTCAATCTTCAAAACTGCCGCAAGCTTGTTGTGTTTTGAATCTTGATAACCTTGCAAGGCCAATGTTGAGAACTGCCGCAAGCTTGCTGTGTCTTCAATCTTGATATCCTGAAATCAAGAAACAACTAAATCTGGATGGTTACAACGTTGTGTGTTGAGTCGAGGGATTCCCCTCTGTCCTTAAGACAAGATTGCCTCGTATATATGCTTTTACGTTAGCGGACAATAGTCTCCCAAGATAAAACAACACTTTAATCTCAACGCTACAAAGCCAATAGGTTGAGCCTGACGAAGAAAACAAATATGACTCGACTTGCTGAAGATATGGAATAGGAAGGAAGAGTTTCTGTCTACTCTTCTCTTTTGTCTCTGTGTATATAGCGTGTATTTGTTGTGTATATCTTGTGTATATGTGAGGGTTTGGTCACTGTTTCGAGCAGCCACTGTTTTGTTGAATTTCAGTCTGTTTTTTCGTGGGTTTTCTGTGCTATATTGCTGACTGTTCTTCAGCCTATTGTGCAGTCCTGAATTGAGCCAACAACAGCTCAATATATAGCATGGAAGAGGGGTTGTCCAACTGCAAAAAACAAGGCTGTTAATGGCCATTAGGAGGGTATTAAACAGCCAAGTAATGGCTGTTAAAGGCCATTGAAGAAGGCTGCTCAACTGCCCAAGTAATGGGTTGTTAATGGAGGAGTTAATCAACCAAATAATGGCTGGTTAATGCTCCAGAAAATAGTCCAACGGTAGGCAGAAAGCTTTCCAGAAACTATGGGGATCAAACTATAAATATTGAAACTTCAGGGACCAAACTGTACATATGAAAGAATTCTGGTCCAAACTGTACATATGAAACTTCATGGATCAAACTGTACATCTGGCAGAGTTCTCTGGTCCAAAAAGATAATATCAGAAAGTTCCCACAGCCCACAGCCCACGACCCGTGACCCGTGACCCGAAACCCGAGCCCGAGCCCGAGACGGGCGGCGGCGGCGCGCGCGTGGGCTTAGCCATGAACCCAAGAACATCTAGGTCTTCCCTCATTTAAACACATGGGATACCCCTTGGGGTCCCAAACCCTTTACCAATTTGAGACTTATATAGAGAGCAATTCTTCCTATTCCCACCGATGTGGTAGATTTGTCCCACACCACATTTCCATGCCTCAAACACCTTACTTCGTGGACCAATATCTCTTTCATTTTTCAACGAAATTGGATGATTCTTGGCCCTACGGTCATCTACTCACTTCCTAGATCATGCATGTGCGAAGAGACAAGGTCTCCAACATGCGGAACACTAGTGTTTAATTCATCAAAGATGGGTGGACGCATCTCCCCGCTAAAGGCTAATTTCCAACAATCCCCTTTATGAAAGAGAGATTGTGGTGCACACACAAGGTGCCTACATTTCAGCAATCTTTCAGCGAAAAGATATTGCATCATGAGAGGTAGCTTTCGCTTTGAACCTTCCCTAGTTGAATATCATCGGACTTACTTACTGCGCGGTGAACGTGATGTCTTGAACCGTCAGTGTTTAGTGTAAGACAAGACAACGATATCAACACAATATCTCCTCTTATTCATTTTCCTTCTTACGTTTCTGTCCGTTGTGGCCGTGGATACACTTGGATTCTTAAGTGCGTTCATTTGAGGCGGCCATCCTCGCACTTAAATAGGTGATCTCCTACAAGGTATCCTGCTATACCCCACTTCACAAGTGTTAGGAATCATTAAAAGTTTCCCCAACCTTAACCTCAACCGTTTGAGGATCTTTTAAAGGTTTGGAAGCTTAACCTTTACCCACCATGCAGGTAGCACTTTAATGTCTATCGCGGGAACAGCTTTGGATTCATGTTTCTCTACGAAATCATCATCTGAGGTGCTCTTGCTTCCACCGAAGCGCTCAACTGAACCTTTTGCCGCTTAGTTTTCCCATTGAACCACATTTTTAGGATCTCCAATCAGTATGATTGGGTTTCCACCGCAAAGGTTCATATTGTTTGGGTTTTAAGCCCATTCCCTTAGACAGGCAGAACACTTGATCTCCGGGTAGTCCCTTAATTAGTACACAAGGATGTGACACCCGTGATGATCAACTGCCATACGGTCCTATGTCTCCGACAGATCCTGACAGATATGTCCAGACGCCGTCATCTGTGTCCTTCCTGAAGCCGACCGACTAGCCACAGTGTATAACTGCTGAAGACACGGGTTTCTCCCAATAAGGGACGTCCTCTAAGGAGTCGTGAAGTTACTCAACTTCTTTCATGCTTTGTATAAAGCGATAAACTCCGATTCCATCATGAATCGGCCGATGCAAGTTTGCTTAGAGGTTTTTCTAAGACCCACCATACACATTTACTTGTGGCTTTGGTGTTCTTCAGATCTGATGTCCAGTTTGCATCACGGTGTTCTCCCGTAACCGCCTGGACATCCAGAATACTATAATCTGTAGATAAGCGAATAATTCAGATATCGTCATATCCGACTTAACGCCTTCTACCGATCATGTATTAAGATCATCATGAATCTTAGTTCAACTGATCCGTTTATAGGACGATACCAGGTCGGTTGTAGTGTGTACAATACATTGAACTACACATGACCTGTGCATATCGCTCCTTGTCTATGGGTGCACCATGATTCCAATCGGTTCTATGATTCATATCCATTGGTGGCTTCAACGAGACTGTCAACTATCGACCAGTCCGTTAGATGTCTTAGAAATCCAATTCCTAAGATGTCATCTGTAATACACATATCTTTCATATCGAGACTTTGTTTCAATATGACTTTCACTTTCAGACTGTTGATTCTCCAACTGTTGGCTTTCTAACTATAGAGTCAATGTTTCTGTGGTCAGATTCATTGTTTCTGTTTTATCTTAAACTTTCAGGACCAAAATGTAAACATTTCAGGGACCAGAATGAAAGTTCAGGAAGAAGCCCAACAGTCCAGAAAACCAACTCTGATTCTCTTCTTCCAACTCTCCGGTTGGGAAGGCTGTTTCAACATCCATGCTACGCAAGACTATAATGGCTCTGGATGTTAAGTTACTCACAAGAGAGCACATCTTACAATCCAAAGGTTCTTTTACCGGAAGAAGATCAACCATTACACAAGTATGGTTCTATATGATGGAATCTATTTCTCTCTTTAGCTTCTTTCCAAAGCAGCGCTTTTGGAGATGACAATTATTTGTTAATTGTCCATGGTTCGTTCTCAACCATACAAGCTAGAAGGACTGGAACAAGTCTTTGTCCCCTTCTTTGCTCCGTCTCGGTTTAACATCTAGAATCCCTGAGTTCTGCAGATCTGGAATATTAAGTTCCGGATAGCCAGCAACTTTCGAGTCCTGGAACGTCTAGTTCCGGACAGTCAGGCCCTCGCGGGTTCTTGTTAACCTTGAGCAATTACTCCTTTTTCCCTTTTCAAGGAAAGTTATCTCCAAAGAATTCAGAAAGTCCCCACAGCCCACAGCCCGCAGCCCGCAGCCCGCAGCCCGAAACCCGAGCCCGAGACCGGACCGGACCGGACGGGACGGGCGGCGGCGGCGCGCGTGTGGGCTTAGCCACACATGGGATACCCCTTGGGGTCCCAAACCCTTTACCAATTTGAGACTTATATAGAGAGCAATTCTTCCTATTCCCACCGATGTGGTAGATCTGTCCCATACCACATTTCCATGCCTCAAACACCTTACTTCGTGGACCAATATCTCTTTCATTTCTCAATGAAATTGGACGATTCTTGGCCCTACGGTCATCTACTCACTTCGTAGATCATGCATGTGCGAAGAGACAAGGTCTCCAACATGCGGAACACTAGTATTTAATTCATCAAAGATGGGTGGACGCATCTCCCCGCCAAAGGCTAATTTCCAACACATTTTATGTCAATGCTTCCGTGATATGTTAATCAAGTTCATGACGCATTCGACTTCCATAAAACCTTCATAGATTGACTTTAATGGCTATGATTCAAGAGATAGTAGTAGCCTAAAATAAAAAATAAGAATAATTATATATTTAATTCATTTTTTTCGGTTCGGTTCGTATCCAAAATTAAAAAATGAACCGAATCACTAAATCTTGATTCGGTTCGGTTTTTCAAAAAATTAGTTTTAAAAAAAAAAAAACCGAGAAATATCAGTTCGGTTCGGTTTTTTTCGGTTCTCCGGGTTTTTTGCCCACCCCTTATCTCAATTTGTATGAAAAACACCATTTTCCGTAATGAGGAATCCGAAAAACTTTGTTACTATTGAATTGTTATACAATTTCACGACTTTCAAAAATTTTAATTCTTATATTATTCAAATTCTAAGATTTAGTGTGATATCATCTCTACTAAATTTTCAATCATTATAAGTTTAATATTTTCTTCTACTACTATAAATATTATATGAGTGTGTGTATCAAATTAATATCCTAAGATTTATATCTAGTCAAATCAAATAGGAGTAACGTTCTATATACTGGGTTGGAGGAGTCCTATTTTGAATTTAATTTAAAAACATATTATTTGAGTATTATTAGTTACTATAATATACTCGTATGTGATATGCATGAATGAAGAATTTTTAGGTAAGTTTGGCAGAGCTTTTCTAAGATCCTTTTCCAGCTTCCAATTTTCCACCACAATTCACAATTAGGTAAGTTTGGCAGAGCTTTCCTAGAGATCCTTTTCCAGCTTCCAAGTTTCCACCCCAATTCACAAAGTCCCCTTACAACCCAACAATAGTCATTTCAATCATGTGAGCAATTTACAATTCCCTGCCTATCAAGATAAACAATATCAAACCAATTGGCCTTTGCAATTTCGAACACCCAACAAAAAATTTCCTTCCTCAAGTGTCTTACTTTTCATTTTTATATGTTCTAAGAAAAGTATTTATTTTTATATTTAGTAAGTTGACAATTCAAATATCATACTTCTTTTGTCTCAAAATACTTTTCGTTCTTATGAAAAATACTTTTCTCAAATACTTGTCATTTTTTTAACCAAGATAAAATTAAGTAGTTTTTTTTTATTTTACCCTTGTATTAATTAGCAACATTTAAGAGATTCTCATAATTGATGGAGTAAATCTTTATTGAGGACTGAGGAGAGATAATAACAACAACAACATACACAGTGAAATCCCACAACGTGGGATCTGGGGAGAGTAGAGTATACGCAGACCTTACATCTACCTTGGTAGGTAGAGCGTTTTTTTTCGAGAGACCCTCGACTCAAGACAAAGGATAATCACAAGCAAAGCAAGCAAAGAAAAGCAAGAGAAACAGTCAGACCCAGACAAGAAATTAAAGCAGTAGGAATATGTTGATAACAAAAGAGAATACACCATGATAGCGCATTCTGACAAAAGAAGCAGTAACTAACACATGTAAATAAGATAAACAAAGTACACTAATGAACACATAACAACAAAAATCGAACTACAGGAGACTATAAAACAATACTGTGACTATAAGTAACTTATAGTGATAGGCTAATCGAGCCTACGACAATAACACTACAACTATCATTTTGTAAGCGTAAGTAGGACTACACTCGACTACCCACTACTCTTCTATCCTAATCTGTGTCCTCCACAACCCCCTATCTAAGGACTGAGGAGAGATATTATGATGAAATATGTTAAGAGGGTAAAATAGTTAAAATATTGTCCTTATAAATATTTTTTTAAGGGGCGTGTAAATAAAAAATGATAAGTATTTTGGGACGGATGGAGTACATGACAAGTTTATAACCACAAGGTTCAAATGACATTTTAGTACATTACACACATCTTTAAATTATGATCATTAGATTTAAAAATCTTTCTTTATTTTTTAAACTCTATGCTTAGTCAATTTAAGACACTTAAATTGAGACGGATGGAAAAATAAAAAATAAAAGAAAGAATCTCTCAAAATTTTCTCGTAGCAGTATGGACTAAGGGTGGCCAGTGGGCCGGGCTCGGGTCTGGTGGGCCGGGTCTGGCGGGGTCGGGGTCGGGGCGGGACGAGCCAGGGGGTCGGGGTCGGGTCTAGCGGGGTCGGGTCTAGCGGGGTCGGGTCTAGCGGGGCCTAGCGGGGTCGGGTCTGGCGGGACCTGCTCCAGTCCCGTCCCGATCCCGATCCGGTCGGTATCGGGGCGGGGCGGGCTCGGGCTCGGGCTCGGGGCGGGGTACGGTCGGGTTTTCCTTTTTTTTTTTTTAAAATAACATATGTATAAAAAAACTCAATAAACAAAATAAGATAGTGTAATAAAAACATCACAAGGCTGTTTTTGTGCCTCTTATATTATTTAATAGACATATGATTTTTTTGTAATACAAATACAATTGTCTAAAATCTAAATTGCAACTTTGTGGTGTTGTCCAAAAGTTGCAAATTACATAATAAAATTGCAATTAAAAATATTACATTCTCAAAAAAACCTGTTCTAATTGCTTGATGATTTCATGTGGTTCTTCGGTTGGAATTGGTATTTGTTGGTCAAATTGATCCACGTCGCTTCCACTACCTTCGGTTAAGATTTCGTTGTAGTTTTCATCATCTTCTTCGTTGATCTCCGGTTGACCGCACCTTCTCCGCTCCGCTCGTATCCAATCTCTCGAATAATACCGCAATTTCCAAGTCGTCTCCGCCAATGAGTGTCCGTGGTCTCCTATTTGATATCTCGCTGCAGTAAAAGCGCTTTCAGACGCAGCTTGATGACGCTTGAATGTTCAAAACATCTCGAGCCATCAATGAAAGTGTCGGAAAGGTCTTCTCATTCCCCCTCAAGTATTTTCAAAGCAAGTCTTCTTGTCCATCTTCATTGATAACTTCTTGATACGGTACGAACCCCGCAAAACAAAAATATCCAACTCGCTAATTTGGTTAGTAGTAGAGGTACGGCCGCACATTCTATTTCGAGGCTTTCAATACTAGCCGCGAAACAACATGTCTTTTGTGAGGTTGTGTTGAAGATGAAGAAGATGGTATGAAAGCCGGTAAGTTACCAAAGCATTTTCTTGTTGATAAAATCTATATATATTTTTGCATTGGTGTTCTACGCTAGACACCGCTTCTTCTTTAGTTTGTTCAATAGGTGGTGGGTGATTTAGATTTTTGGGACTTGGAGGTGGTAGTACTTCTATACAATCGTAAATAGTTTCAATTAGTGATTTAGTACCGTCTATTTTAATAGTAGGATTTAATACATAACCAATAATATAAATAGAGGGAATAGGAATAAAATATTTTTTAATTTTGACAAACATTTTTTAATAGCTGCCTTATAAGCTGGTTTTTCCATATATTCACTAAGTAATAAAAATATTAGAGTTATATAAAATAACATAGTTGAAATAGTAGGATAATATATACCGAAAAATTCTTTTGTTGCTTGAAAAAATTTCTCTAAAAATACAATAAGTTCGGAAATTTTTACCCAATCACTATCTAAAATCATATCAGCTGGCTTTTTATTGTGAGAGTTAAAAAATAAAGTTATAGGTAATTTATAGTCATAAGCAACAAGTAGTTGCTCGTATAAAGAATTCCACCTAATGGATACTTCTTGTGGAATTCTTCTATAAGGTAGTCCACAATCGTGACAAATTTTTTTATATTCTTTTCTACGTTGTACTTTATTACTTTTAAAAATAAAGTTTATAGCAAATTGTATTTTACTAAGAATGTCTTCAAAAAGTGATAGACCATCCTTTACAATTAAGTTATATATATGGCACCCACATTTTATATGAAAATGGTCTGGAAGGATGGAGTTAAACTATTTTTTAACATTGTAATTGCGTAATTGTTATTAGAAGCGTTATCTAATGTAATAGTCATAATTTTATCGGTAATTCTGTAATAATCGCACACTTGATAAATATTTTCTGCAATAAAAGTACCAGTGTGCCTATAATCTATATATCTATACACTAAAATATGTTTTTGCATAGACCATTTATAATCTATCCAATGACAAGTTACAGTTAAATAATCATGGCCGTTAGTACTACGACCTATATCAGACGTGATAGATACTTTGCCATTAAAATGATATAATAAAAAACGTAGATATTGTTGATATTCATGCGCGAATTTAAATACATCTCTCTTAACAGTTGATCTAGGAAAACCGTTAAAAGCAGGATTATATATATATCTAATGTAATGAATAAAACCGGGAGATGAAGGAAATGAAAAAGGCAAACCCTCCACAGCAACTAATTTTGATATTGCTTCCCTATCTCTATGTTTATTGTATTTAGTGCCTACAATTCCCCCCGTCATAGGGTTAATTTGACCCCGTACTTGGTCGGGACGATATCGTAAGTGAACCTTGTCCCGATGGAGCGGCGTTTGCGCACCCGGTTTTGAAGCCTGGTATTGGGCATACCTATTTGGATGAACACTTACTACGTGTCTAATTAAACCCCCCGTCCTACCGTGACCTTTTCCAGTTTTAAATTTTAAAACATTTTTACAAATTTTACATATGGCTACTTGATTCTCTACGTCTCTATCAAAATATGTCCATGCATCTGATTTTAATGGTCGTTTTGTTGGACCTTGTCTCATATTAGGGGGAATAGGAGGTATTTCAGTTGAAGGTGCACTAGTGGGTGTGTTGTCATCAACATTAGTGGGTATATCATCTAGATCATCGTCTAAATTAAAGTCTTCTTGAGTTCCAGAAAATAGCTCCTGGTCTAAATCTAATGGTATTGTAGGAAAATGTTGAGTATCAACAAAATCATCCTGTGTAGAATAAGATGACTAGAAGAAGTACCCTTGCCCTGGTTGCCCCTACTAGAAGAAGCACTCTTACCCTTACCCTTAAACATACCTTTTAATCATTCCATTTTAATTATGATAATAAATAATTAAGGACAATAAAATTAAGTGCGCTAAATAAAAATATAAAATAAACAGACAATAATAATTTAATGAAGGAACGAATGTACCAAACGCCGACGTAACGTCGACGTGTAATCGAGAGGTTGAAAATTGAAACTTTGCTCGATGGAAGATCCTCAAGCTAGTTGCCAACTTCACTCCCAATTCCCAAATGAATTAATAAAATTGAATATTTAGCAAACAATGTAGACTTGTAGAGAGATATATTGAGAAATTAGAGAGATTGTAGGAAGATTTGTGAGAAAGATGAAGAGAAAATGAGTTATTTATAGTTGAAAAATTGGGTTAAAGTGTAAATATAATAACTTATGGGTTAAAAATAAATATTAAGGGGTAGGGGGGTTGGGGGAGGGGGGGGCCTAAAATGGCCGTTGGCCAACGGCCATAATCTAAAATGGTTGTTGGTGCAACGGTCATTTTTGCAAAAGGGGGAAAAGGGCGGGGTCGGGGTCGGGGTCGGGACGGGCTCGGGGCGAGGTCGGGTCAGGCGGGCCTGGGGCGGGCTCGGGTCTGGCGGGATGAGACATCGTCCCGTCCCGAGTTCGAGTCCCACCCCCGTTTTTTTTTTTTTTTAAACGGGCTCGGGACGGGGTCGGATCGGGACGGCCCACTGGCCAGCCCTAGTATGGACTATGGAGCAGGTCAAAGGGGATAATGTACTAATAAAAAAGGTAGATAAAAGAATCCATGTGTAAAATGATTGTAATTTCCCTTTAGAGTGTGACAGGCTGACAGGCTTCTTCTGAGAAACAGATGGGCAGTTTCAATCTGCAAGAACCTTCGCCAACTATTAAAATCTCTTTGATTTGGTTGTCATCCGTACACACCCCACCCCCACCCCTCTTTACTAGAATTAACCCCTTTATTTCCCTCTTTATATTAAAGAAGTCCACCATATTGTTCCCCACTTCAACAATCATCAAAAACAAAAAGGGGTTCTTTTATTTTTCAAGAAAATAATGGCAGGTACAAAGACAAATGATTTTCAAGATATGTTACCAATGATGGCAAATAAGCTAGGTGGGGATGGTTTAATTAGAGAGCTGTGTAATGGGTTTAAGCTATTAATGGATAAGGAAAGAGGGGTAATTACGTTTGAAAGTTTGAAGAGTAACTCAGCTCTTTTAGGGTTACAAAATTTGAGAGATGATGAGTTGATGAGTATGCTGAGAGAAGGTGACTTGAATGGTGATGGTGCACTTGATCAGATGGAATTTTGTGTGCTTATGTTTAGATTAAGTCCTGAATTGATGGAAGAATCTGAAGATTTGCTTGAAATTGCTTTGCAACATGAATTCAAGACTAATTCAACTAGGTGATTGATTTGCTGCCTAATTGTGTACCTTAATTTTTCTTTCTTGGGGGTCTTAAATGTGTCTTGAATTATGTTGAAATTTGGAAGGAAAAATGTAATAGCAAAGCTGGAAACAAGAATTGGGAATTTGATTTCTTACCCCAAATATACATATTCTTTGTAATTTCTATTTTTTTAATTTTCTTCTTCAGGGTTCATTTTATTTTTCACAGCTTTGAGACCTATTCCCATTAGACGCCCCATTCTAGTTTTTGCCTATTTTTCATTAGCGTTTAAAGAAGTAGGCAATTTTTACAATGTGGCGTCTAATGGGTATAGGTCTCAAAGCTGTGAAAAATCCGTTTAGTGGCTAATCAAATTATGAGCCGGTTCATAATTATATCTGCAAATGATGCGATGAATAGTCGTATGTGGTTAAGTCATAAAAGTAACGAAGTAACAGTGTCAACAAGGTCGGGTTTAGAGGGGTTAACCATGGCCATTAAGTGCTTGTTTGGCATGCGAGATAAGATAAAACAAGATCAGTCCAATAATATCACTCACTAGTCAATAGTGCAATACTTTTTTGTGAATCTCCGCTATTTGAATAGGGAACATCATAACAATGAGTAGGAATAAAACGGTTATAGCTCCTATACAAACTATTGCGAAGATCATAGGGTAAAATGATACCGCTTATTTGAAAACTCAAACTTTGTTGGTTTTCAAGCTAAACTCGATGCTAGTTTAACACAAGGGCCGGTGTCTATCGTTGAAAGTGACGTCTTTGTTTGTGCACATTAGAGAAAGTGTTCTGCTAGTGAACTCGGTCCATAGACACATATTTGTTTCAACCATGGCCGAACACTTTTCTCTAATTTTGGAAGCACTCTCGCTTCAAGTAGGATTAGCTATTAGCTATCCACCTTCTCTATGGGATAACTAACCTACCATTTTTGTATATTTCATGAGATTATTATCCCTTATCCCATTAGCTAAATGCGAAATAAAATAATTCTACATTATCTTACGGAATTGGTATCCCATCCCACTTATCAGTAGGTGTGGGCAAAAAACCTGGAGAACCGAAAAAACTTAACCAAACCGAAATTCGGTTCGGTTTTTTCTCGGTCTTTTTTTTAAAAAACCGTTTTTTTTGAAAAATCGAACCAAATCAGGATTTAGTGATTCGGTTCGGTTTTTTAATTTTGTATGCGAACCGAACCGAAAAACCGAATTAAATATATATATTTTTTATTTTTTATTTTAGGTTACTACTATTTCTTGGATCATAGCCATTGAAGCTAATCTATGAAGCTTTTATGGAAGTCGTATGCGGCATGAACTTGATTAACATATCATGAAAGCATTGACATAAAATGTAGAGAGAAAAAGTAGTTGTAAATTGATAAAACTTTAAATGGTCATAACTCTGCGCTCGGATGTCCGTTTTACCCAATTGTTTTTTGATTTTGCGTATTTTTTTGAGACGGGGCCAACCTATGGCGGTTTGGCGCAACCAATTTTTACGAAAATGTCCGTTTTTCCAATCAATTTGTGTTTTCCTCCAAATCGATTTCTAATTTTCCTTTTTCTTTAGTAAACATCTCACGATACACAATAGATTTCAACGTCGAAATTTCATGATAGTCTAGGTGTGAATGTCAATTTCAGTTTTAGAAATTCAATTTTTAAAAAAAAATTAAAAAATTCCCCGACCCGCTAGAAAAAACCGATATAATATGATACGCTCGGCATATAAACCGAACATATCGTTTTTTTTTTAAAAAAAGTTGTATTCGGTTTGTTTTTAAAAACCTTTTTTAAAAAATGATTTTTATTTGGTTCATATTTTTCGAATACAAAATCGAACCGAACCGATATACGCCCACCCCTACTTATCAGACGAGCCCTAAGGGTGAGGCCTATTGAACGCACGAGTAAAAAGTTATAGTAACTGTTTAAAGTTTCAACAAATTACCACTACTCTACTCTTTCTTTTCCTGTTGCTAGCTTACCTTTTCTGTCTTATTGACTTATGTTTTGGATGGAAACAACTAGAAATTTGCTTCCTGGCTGCTGATATTTAATTTTGTTGAGGAAAAAATTGGCTAACAATTGGATAGTGGGCCGCTAACTAAGTCAGCTATGGTCACGTCTCCAAACCAAAACAAAATGGTGTCCGACCTACCCTCCTTCCTACCCCCAGTCAAGAAAGTCCCTTTGTGTATGAATATAGACTCATCCCACACTTGCAAATACAAATTATTGAATTTCAGCATCACGCACATAAATATCCGACTATGAATATTTGTAAATATTGAACTTCAAGCGAAATAATTAAATACTAATTTGATGTGTATTTAAAATATAATACTATTAATTTCACTTGCGAATTTTTAAATTTCACAAACTTTTTTTCAACTGGACAGATCATGTTCAAACACAACTGTACAGCTAGAGCAGTGAGCTTTCAAAACTTTTTTCTACTTTAACTATAATAATATTGATCTAAACTTACTAATCACGTGTATGTTTATTTAATCATGTCGTAACATAAGACATACATTAACCATGTTTACAGCTGGTTAGTGTTTATCCGAAATGACTCATACTATTAGTTAATTTTTTTTATCGACATGATTAAACTCGCCAACAGTACAGCTGGGTCTATTAGTTAATTTTTTATCAACCTAGTAGACCCTTTTTTTAACAACATAGGGGAGAGGAGCGGAAATGGAAAGGAGATTGCAACGTGGGGATTCAAACTCCTCACCAATAAGATGAAAATTCAGGTAGCCAACCAACTGAACTACTATATCTCTATCAACCCACTAGACCCAGCTGTACTATTGGCGAATTTATGGAGAATATGTGGATATATCTTCTTTTTCAAGTTCTCGACTTATTTAACTCAAAAATATTACTCATAATAAACTATGAAATGGTTAACTTTAGAAAATGTATTTGGCTTCAAATATTAACACTTTAAAAGATTGGAAATCCTATTCAATAAGAATATAAAGGTTTTAGGCTTAGTACCTCAAACTTGCCAGCAAATTTGATTTAATAACTCAAACAACGACTTGTTCTAATTGAACATTTGAACACATGATAAAATGTTCTTATTAGACACTTTCGATTCAACTTTTAGAAGAAATTTTGCGCATGTTCTCAAACGTCTATTAGGTAGTTAAGTTAATATAAGATATGTCATCTTCTTTAATTATACACATGTCTTAATAAGGAAACACTTGGGTTTTACGGCTTATTGAGGCAATTGCGTACAATTAAAGGATGTGACATATTTTAAGTGGAAAATGATAGACAGTATATTCCCGTGATATACATAGTGTATATCACGGGACTTTGGTCCTTTGTAGTATTATAATTAGTGTAGAATATTTGTATTATTAGCATTGTACACTTACCATAATTATAGAAGTCTTGTACTACTAGAATAGAAAAATAATTTTCCTATTATGGAAATATGTAAATTGTATATATACTATTTCAATTAATAAAAGTAAATATACTGTCTATCAGAAAACTTATCTACATAATGGACAAATAAGAACACGTGCAAAAAAAAATTCAAAATTTGAAGCGAAAGTATCTAATAGGAATACTTTATTATATGTTGAGGTGCTCAATAAAAAGTCGTAGTTCGATTGTCTAAATGAGATTTGTAGGAAATTTTAAAGTGTTGTCAATGTAATAAGCCAAGGTTTTAATGCTAATTTATGTGATCATAATTAGAAACGTAATAGAAAAATGAAAGTTAATGTTGCTCCCAAGGATCAAAAGACATAGTATACGATGGGCTTTGGACGATGAACCTCGGACTCAATGGAAACATAGATCCGTTTTCGATGGAACCTGCTGTATAGTTTATATATCCTAGTTGAAGCTCCAAATATTTGCGATTTGGAAATACAGAGGCTTCTTATTGAAAATCCTTCACTAGTAAACTCTATAAATATGACATCTCTAAGTCACAATCGTCTAATATTCAAGGCAATATATATGAAATAACCCATCACAAATACTATCGCCGGAAACATCTTAAAAAAGGAAAAAAAATGTACAGGAGCCGTGCTCTTGGACTGCCGGCCCAATTGAGAACATCTAATCGTAGGCCCAATTAGGTAGTGGGCTTAAATGTAATTTCAAAGTCGGCTATCATATAAAAAAGTATACCTATTTTTTTTTTTTTTTGGAATCTTCCATCATTTAAAGATCGAAACGAGTGTTCAGAACAGTTTTTAAACCAAACTGGGGAACGAACAAAAAATAAAAAATAAAATTTGACAGGACAATAACAAATTATAGAATCATTCGCCAATCACGTAATTGCTTCCCGCTGCTATCTGAACGTTGCTGCCATTGCGTAGCCAACAGCAGTTTCCAATTTCACGTATCTCTCCTTAATTAGATGTCTCGCGTTCAAGACTTCGAGCCCTAAGAATGAATCGTCTTTGGTAGGGAGCACTTTACCCCAAAAAAGTGTAACGTCCGACGCAAATATGAATTAATCGAATCC
This sequence comes from Anisodus tanguticus, assembly GCA_034509755.1. Classification (NCBI taxonomy): domain Eukaryota; kingdom Viridiplantae; phylum Streptophyta; class Magnoliopsida; order Solanales; family Solanaceae; genus Anisodus; species Anisodus tanguticus. The sequence goes on along the minus strand of CM067544.1, from coordinate 23,265,132 downwards.
CAAACTGGGTACCTGACAGTCTATTGAAGCGTGATCGTGACAACAAATCAAACCTTCAAGCATCCACACAATATTCCTTCGATTCCACGGTCTGCAATATTCTGTTATTAACCTAAATATTCTATGAACAAGAATACTTGAGTGACAAGTATTACGACTAGAAAAAGTATATCTATTTCAATTTCGGCAAGTAAAAAGTTTCTCGGCACGAAAATAAGTGTCACGAATTGATGTGCAAAGACAACAATACCTCTCGACTTTACTTTTTGTTGTGGCATCCCCTCTGCGTGTGGATGCAGTGCGAGAGTGCATTTATTTTAGGATTGAGGGAAGACTAAGGCCACTCGCCCACTCTCCTAGGTTGAATTGTCAACAACCTTTTCAAAATGTTATTCAACAATTAATGTGAGATGTGACTACATCAAAAGGTCATCATTAATATGTACAATGTCAGCTAGTTGTTGCATATCATAGGTATACAACCTTCTTTCTTACATTTATTTTCCATTGTTGAGAAGAATACCAAGTTGTTAGAATTTTCATTAACTCCCCCCACCAACACATTTTCATTTAATAGAATCTATACAAAACCATGAAATGAGTTCATGTAGGAGTTAATGAAGGAGACAATCATTCTCTCCAGTTAGATCTTGCTCTCGTTGATGTAGACCTCCAGTTGGTTAATGCAAGTAATATTGCATCTACTTCTCACAATAATAGTAATGAATGAGCCAATCATTCTGGAGAGTCAGTGCTTTTTATTAGGGATGTAGACCTGCAGATAGTTGATGTAGGTAATAATGCTTCTTCATCTCATAATAATAGTAATGAAGAAAGTAGTAATAGTGAAAGACATGTAAATACTCCTGAAGAGGATAGAATATTGTTAGGTCCTGAGGGGGGGGGGGGGGTACTTATACGATAATGAGGGTGATCTCTATGATTTTTACTTGAAACATGCTAAATTCCTAGGATTTTGTATAAAGAAATAATCCTATAGGTACACTGTCGAATGGAAATATGGCCGCATAACATGTGACAATGCAGGTAAGCCTGAGTTCGAAAATAAGTAGAGCAAGAGGATAAATTACCCGACATGCGTTAACTACAAGATGCCAATTGATTCTTCATAATGTCATGTAAACAAAGTTGTCATGGAGCATAACCATGATTTTTACCATAATATTCTTGGCTCATGCTTGGCCATAGGAGAATAAGTATCCCTCTGAAAAGGATGCTAGAGGAATATGATAGAGCTGGTATGCGAATATTCACAAACATTCGAATATCGTAGGTTTTAAATGGTAGCCTACATGAAATGGGATGCATTGCTGTAGATTGTAAGAAGTATATTATCAATCAGAGGAAAAATTTGTGCGCAAATGGGGATGCTGAAGCAATGACGAGTTTCTTCTGTATGGAAAGCATGAATCCTGAATTCTACTATACTTTTGAGTTAGATGGTGAAGGTAGATTGAAGGATGTGATGTGAATTCATCCGCAAGCCAAATATGCTTATGAAGACTTCGACGATGTGATTACCTTCGACACCACATATCTGGTTAATATGTATAATATTCCTTGTGCATCATTTGTGGGGGTTAATCACCACCGACAATCGATTTTGCTAGGTTATGCATTATTGTCTAGTGAAACTATAGAGACATATGCCTGGCTATTTCCAAAATGGATTACTGCTATGGTGGCAGGCTTCCGACGTGTATATTGACTGATCAATGCCCGAAAATAAGGGGAGCACTAAGGTTAGTGATGCCTAACACAATACACAGGTTGTGTGTATGGTATATATACCAAAAGATTCCTCAAAAGATCGGAACTAACCATCTTAATATGCAAGGAATAAAGAATACATTCATTAACACAGTCAAGACATCAATTCGAACATAGATGGCAACCTTCATTGAGCATTTCAATCTTAAGGACCCTGAGTGGTTGGGCAATTCGTATCCTATAAGGGACCAGTTTGTGCCTGTTTTCCTTGATGATAATTTCTGGGCTGGAATGAGATCAACCCAGAGAAGTGAGGGAGTGCATGTTTTCTTCGATAGGTTCATCGGTCCAAGAACTACATTACAGGTGTTTGTTGAGTAGTACGAGTTAGCGGTTCGTAGCAAATACAACACTGAGATAAAAAAAAGAGTTCAATTCTGTTAACAGAGAAACTCTATGTGCTAGTGGTCATCCTTGGAAAGTTCAAATGGCAAGGGCTTAAACTTCAACCATCTATACAGTTAAACTTTTAGAATTGGACGTACAATTAAAACTTGATTTTGTACAACCAACAGAGGGGATATCAGATGATGGCGTTATTGTGTACAATTTTAGAGACAAATCAATCAGGAGCGACTTCTCTGGCAATTCATTTGTGTTCAAGGTTAAATACAAAGATAATGCAATTGATGGCCAAACATTTGATTGTCAATCAAGTTATTACGATCATTGGGGATTTCATGCCGCCACATGATGATGGTAATGAGCCTACACTATTTCCAAGAAAATTCCTGATAGATACATCTTGCTCAGATAGAGGAGGGATGTATACCGTCCTCATTTGAAACATGTTTTTACACATGATTACCTACAGATGAGCAACGAATTCCAAAGGAACATAAAATTGGTGGCGTCCTTTGATGAAGTTGATGGACTTGGTTTGCATGGAAATGCAACTTACAGTTACATCCAAGAGTATCTCTACGTATGAAAGTGTACCCTTTTAGATTGGGCTACTAACGAACGTCCAGAATCGATAACCGGGAGGATTATGAGTGCCGATGATCTGATACGAGATCCCCATATGATTCATAGGCAAGGACGGACTCATGCTCATGTCAATTGACTATATAATGACAGAGGCATGACAATGTAAACTGGTGGTAGAGGCACTTCAGGGAAATCTGGCGGTGGAGCCACTATAAGGCAATCCGGCCAACAATCTATGATAAGGAAACCTGGCCAACCATCCACGATAGTGCAACCTGGCCAATGAGCCATAACAGGGCAATCTGGCCAATGAGCCACGACGGGACAATCTGACCAATGAGCTACGATAGGGAAACCTGGCCAACAAGGAAGAGGTCGTGGTGTCCGAGGGAGATACAATAATACGACGCAGGTGTGTAGTGCTTACAACTCATTGAAACTGTATAAGGTTGTAGTTACGTGTTGTTAATTGCAAGACTGTATGTATGTGTTGTTAAATGCATTAGATTGCAGTTATGTGTTCTTAATAGCATCAGATTGTACTTACGCATCATTAGATCGATTAGATTGTAGCTATGCGGTTATGAATTGCATTACATTATAGCTATACTAATTGACTCAATTCAATCATGCAACAGTAGGTGAGTCGCTCAACTTTGTCCAAAGTGATACAATTGTTCTACCGACAACAAATATACATAGTTGAAAAAATTAAATAAAATTAGATTGTAGCTATAAGTTGTAAATCGCATCAGGTTGTAGGTTTATTGGAAAAGTTGACAAATTCAGGCAAGATATCTGAGTAACCACCTATGTCATTTATAATGAACTGTTATTTTATTACATGTAATTTGACTATTCTACCTCCATTAACTCAATTCTTGAAGTTATCGGACGATTCTAGTGGAAGTTGAGAAATTAGAACATTTAAAGTGTAACCATTTGACTAATAGTTGACTTTTATTTAAACGGACCATTTTCAAAATTTTGTTGATTCCATGAGGTCCGGATGGTTGTTTATGACTTGGTGGGATAGTAGTTCGATTCACGAGGCCCTCGGGAGTGCTTTTGGTTATTAGTTGGAAAGTAAGTTTAGGTCGTTGGGGGTGACTCATAGAAATAGAACTCTGATGGAAATTTTGAGACTGTGAGCGAGTCTGTAGAGTGATTTTACATATGTGTACAAATCTGGTTTGTGTCAGGGAGGTCTCGGATGATTATCGAATTTCGGGTTGAAATTGTGAAAGGTTTTAAGTTTCTGGTTTTTGGTGTACTTGCTGAGGTGAGCCTCAGTGTGCCACAACGGAGAGTAACCGCTACAGCAGACGGCGATCCGCTGCATCAAGCTGTTGAGTTTTTGTATGGGACCACGGGTGCGGGTAGATAGGCCACAGGCGTGGGTCCGCTGCAGGGGACGATCGGTTTTTCCAGAATCCTTTAAGTGTCACTAAATACTTCTTTTTCCCCATTTCGATAATAGTTCTCATAAGCACCATTGAGGCGATTTGAAGCAACTTTGAGTGATTTCTTCTTTTGGTAAGCTCCCTTAGCATTGTTTTACATTTCTTTAACTTTTTTTAAGTTGATTTGATGATGGAAACAACCTAGAATCTAGTTGGGGAAGATGAGTTCAACCTAGTTAGGGTTTGTTTGATTGTTAAGCTTGAAAGTAAGAATTAATTGATGGTTTTGTTAATCTAAATAAGAATTCCACTTATTAGTACTTGTTAAGCATGAATCTTCCATTAACATTGAGAAATTGATTGTAGAAAAACTAGGGTTCATACCCAAATTAGGGGTTTTGTAGTAATTTATGAAATTGGCCTAATCTTAAGTTGATTTAGAAATTGACGAGTAGTATTGAACACCTAGAACTTTGAATTTCATATTCCACTTTCGAAATGATCATTTTACCCCTTTCCTCCATAGTTGGGTTGGATTTGAAGGATAGTTTAATGTTATGAGTGTTGTTAATTTCATGCTCTAACTTAAATTTCAATAATATTAGACTTCGAGTATGACCAAGATCCTCAGAAAGGTAAGGCTCATATGTGATTCGTTGTGACTCCCGCTCGACATTCCAGGTAGGTTAAGACTTACCTTCTGGTTAAACTTCGATTAGTGAAGCGTATGTGTAGTTAGATTCTGTTGGAGAAAGCATGTACGCCTTTGGGTACAGAGTTGGGATGGATTACTTAGGTTGGTTATTGTTGAATGAGTGTCACTTATTGCCTCTTTGTGGTTACTGGATTTGTACGTAGTTGTCATACCGTACATGTGGAATAGTTTTCTCTCACTTATTTTGATATTATCATGGATAGAGGAGATGACTTGACTTGGTACTGATATTTTAATATGTGTCCATGTGTGGCACGGTTGAGGATTCATATGATACACTTGATACTGTCATTGCATTGTATTCATACTCATTTCCATGATATATTGATAATATCTATGATTGTCATAATGGTGATAAATGGGAAAGAAACAACAATGATTCTTATTACATATTGATTGTGTAGCCATTCTATGCTGAGTGATACAGAATGGCAATGGGGTGTTCGGTGGAAGAATCGTCTCTAGTCTGAGTGATACGGAGCGACTAGTACATATACTTCGTGAGTTCCCCATGGGTCATGATTGTTGGGACGATGATATATTCTGCCCAAAACATGTGTGTACGGAGATTAAATTGGCCATTGCATTGCATATTTACTCATCATTACATTCATATACTTGGATCCTAACTTGATTCTCTACATTTGGGCCGATTATTCTTGGACTGTGATATTACTTGTACTTGATTGCGAGCATGTCTATTCTTCAGTTTCTTTCTTATGCATATGTTAGATAACTATTGTCGGCCTATGTTATCTACCGGTACATAGTGTTTGTATTGATACTATCTTACTGTATTTTTTTGAGTGTAGAGTACGTGACTGGTTCTACCTCTACCGCTCGAGACTGATCTGAGGCTGTTGCTAAGTCTTTTAGGGTGAGCATTGCTGATGGATCTGCTGCCCAGAGACTCCTTCATATCTACTTGTCTTACTTTGATACTATGACATTATTTTGACATTTTGAGACTTATGTGCTTTTTGGATCTGTATTATTAGTGGCTCTTGTGCTGTTCTAGACTATTTTCCTTTGGGGTTGTATTAGTATGATATTTTCGCACCTTTGACATTTATGTTACGATTTAGACTTACGTTTAACTTTCTCTCTTTACTTTATTGTTAATAAATTGATGACTAAGGGAAGGGTTTTCCTACTGAGGTGGGAATGGTAGGTGCCCACGTGACTTTGTGACATCATTGCTTCAATTTTCAATTAGGGAATGGTAGGTGCCCGCACGACTATGGGACATTTAGGAAACTTCAATTTTCTTCATTCTTTCATCCTACTTTATTCAAATTGGTATTTGGAACAATCAAATCGGTATCTGATTGTAACACCCCGTACTTTCGGGCCATGGTTTGAGTCGCTAGGCGTATGTAAAATTGCTAGGCGTATGTAAATAGATCCGAGGGTTGGAGGATTTTCTGGTCATGTTCACGAATGCAAAAGAAGAGTTTGTTATATAAACGGATGCGGTCCCGAAATGATTTAGGACCTAAGAAGTGTGACGACGGGAATTGAGAATAATGGTTGTATGTCCTAAAGGAGGTTATGGACTAGTGATATATCGCACGATTATGACATTGAATATATGAAGATTTTATAAGTCATCAAGATTTAAGTGAATTGGGATCAAGAAATTGATTATGTGTGTAATTGAATTAAGTGGAATTGTTGGATAACCTTTAGGGGGGGGGGGGGCATATTCACGTGTAGTGAACCAGGGGACCACAGATAGGTGGCAGAAAAATGCCTTCTTATGCATCCACATATAGGTGTGGTGGCATGTATTTTTGGATAAGTAATAAAGGTAACGACTAGGGGGTTACACGGGTCATGGAAATAATGTTCCTTAGGAATTGAAACTCTTTTCCTTAGCATGTTAGGGATACGAAAAGACATCTACATATCCCTTTCTCTTTTTAAGACTTTCCATTTAGATTTTTCCTATACATTCTATTTTGCAAAACGTATTAGCAGTGCTTTGGACAATACCCTTTTAGATAGTCATTTTTTCATTAAGCAAGGAAGAAACAACGTTAGTGTAGTTAAACAAAAAAAAAATGATTGTCACGAGTATTAGTAGCACAGTGGCAGTGACGTCCTAGCAAGTGATTAAGTTGTAATGGAGATTGATTTCATCATCGTAAAGAGTCGATTCAAAGGTATGTTAAGGCAAATCATTTCTTCTTTGGGCATGTTCTATGTATGAAACATAACCGTAATATTGTTCCACAAATTGTTCTACTCTTAGTAGTTAAGGATGTTCATGTTATTGATTCCTATGTTAAAAGCATATCTAAATATGTTCCTACATCCTTATTGAGGTATATGGGAAAGATATTAATATTCCCAATGTTAGCCGAAGGTATATGTTCCCGAATCCTTATTGAGGTATATGAGAAAGATGTTAATGTTCACAGTGTTAGCCGAATGTACAAGGATATTATGTCATCCGATAAGTTCAGAATGTCCCACTGTCATTTATGCATTCATGCATTATATTCATAAATTACCCTGGACCCATATGTGTTATACAAACTACTATATGGTAAATATTATATATATGTAGGGGATGGGGAAAATGGAAGGCGTTATATACGCACACCACCTGCAGCTGATACAGACTATCATGAAATGAAGATGCCCAATGAGGTCAATATGATAATGATTATGCCCGCAGAGGCCGATATAACCTGATGCCCACAGAGGCGGTTATGGGGAAGGAAGATGCCCTTGTATGGCCAATATTTATATGTATACCGCATTTGCATTGTGCATGACATTTAGGCATATGTATTAGGGCCCTCAGAGGCATTTACTGTTGGTCAGTCGTTTATGTCGAAATTTGTTGTTGTTTGTCATTTGTTTCCATCGGTAAATTTGTTACTATCATTTGCTATCTGTCGTAATTTGTTGCTATCGGCTGCTACTATCAACTGTTTCTATCGGCTATTGCTATCGGCTATTTGTGCCAGCTGTTTCTGTTTATTGTTATATCTCCATTATGCTATTTCTCATGCTTGACATACTCAGTACATCAGTCGTACTGACGTCCCTTTTATCGAGGGACACTGCGTTTTATGCTCGCATGTTCAAATAGATAGGACGACGGTTCGCGCTAGTAGGTTGCTGGTTTAGCTGATGTTGGAGCACTTTATTTATTCCAGAGTTACAATCTAATCTTGGTATGATATTTTGCATATGTATATGGGTATGGCGGGGCCCTGTCCCATTCTTGTGATGTACGTATTCTTTAGAGGCTTGTAGATAGTTGTCATGTGTATAGAAGTTATGTATGGTCCTATCGACTGTGATATATGTGTTAGTATAATGGTTTGGTAATCGCCCTTGTGGCCATAATTGGTGTCGGTTAGCTGGTAAGTATGTGAAGAGTGGTGCTTGGCAGGTAAGGTTTGGGTGCTCATCATGGCCCTCTGGTTTGGGTCGTGACACTGATTCAATTATATTCTCTCACAGATGGTGAGGACACAAGCTGATCATACAAGGGACGGCGAGCTCGAGCTCGCTGTTGGGGCCGGTGCTCAAGGACGAGGATGGGTGATAGGTCACGACCGAGCTAGAGGCTGAGAAACGACGCTAGCCAGGGGCAGGGATCTTATGGCTGGATAGAGACGGGAACACTCAGCTTCTCTAAAGTGTGATCCCAAGGTAGAGTAGATAGAGAGAGGAGGTTTAGGGCCAGCCCAGACTCACCCTGAGGCTTTATTCGACCCAGCACTTCATGATATACTGGCCTGTATATTATTGCACCTTGATGCCCAGTAGGCCACATGTGATGTCACTCTAGGTGGTTCTCATACCAGAGCAGGGTTGCATACTTTTGAGTAGGGATAGACACAGGGGATGTAGCTTGGTGCTGTCATAGCCCTGCGCATTAATGGGTTTCCATCCCCTAAGGGCGTACCTAGGTCAGTAACAACTCAAGCTTTGACACTTAAAGATTAAGAGCTCATTGGTAGGTTTCTAAAAATGGAGCCGCCCATGTTTCATAGTATCGGCAGTGAGGATGCGTATGAGTTTATAATTGACATGCATAAGAGGTTGTATAAGAATGGGATTGTTGAGTCCCATGGCGTTGATTATGTATCTTTTCAGCTTTCTAAATATGTGAAGACTTGGTAGAGGTATTACATTGAGAACATACCAGCAGGTTCACCTCCACTCGTTTGGGTTTATTAGGTTTTCTTGGAGAAGTACGTTTTGCGTACTTTGAGGGATTAACACAGGGATGAGTGCACTCATTTGCGACAGATGGGTATGTCAGTGGCTGAGTATGAGCCCAAATTCTTATTTTTAGCTCGGTATGCAACACACTTGATTCCGATAGAGGTAGAGAGGGTTCGTAGGTTCGTCAATGGGCTGGTTCTTTCACTTCATGTTCCATGTCTTCAGCATATGGCTATGGGGTATTCATTCCAGATGGTAGTAGATCATGCTATGAGTGTTGAGGCTGCCACAGTTCGATCTTTTGGAGGGTCTAGTGAGAAGAGGCCCTATCAGCATGGTGGATTTAATAGTTCTTCTAGTCACAAAGGTGTTGGTCAGTCTTCCAGGACCTATCATTCAGCCCCAGTCATCCGGTACAGTCCGTGTTGCAAACATCTTTAGGTCACCCTTCTAGACAGAGTGGTTATGGGACTGGACTGACTTAGGGAGGTTCTTTCTCTCGGCCATTTGAATGAGGTGGTCCATCCAGTTCTTCAACCACAACATCCAGTTCCTAGAGTTTGTTATGATTGTGGTGAGTCGATCACTTCAGAAAATATTATCCTCGGTCTAGACAGAGTGGGACTCAGCAGGGTTCCAGGTTCCAAACCTCTAAGACTCCAGCGTCTTCTAGTAGTCGAGGTGGTTATTCAGTAAGGGGCCGTGCTTAGTCAGGCCATAATAGTTCTCAGTCATCTAGGGGAGGATATCCACTTCGATAGGGGATTATGTGTTAGTTGATACAGTCTATAGAAATTGCTTAGTTACTTTTATGGGATACGACATGCTGGTAGACTTGATGATCCTGGTTATGTTAGATTTTGACATTATATTGGGTATGACTTGGTTGTCTCTATACCATGCGATCTTGGACTTTGATGCCAAGACAGTTACCTTAGTCATGCTTGGGATTCCTAGACTTGAGTGGATGGGTACTCCTAGACCTGCTCCGAAGAATATTATTTCCTACCTCCGCGCAAAGAAACTTGTTAACAAGGGATGTTCGACTTATTTGGTCCATTTTTGTGATACTAGTGTTGATTCCCCATCTCTTGAGTTTGTGCCTGTTGTTTGTAAGTTTGTGGAGGTATTTCATGCCTATTTGCCGGGTATACCACCCGATCGTGATATTGATTTCTGCATTGACTTAAAGCATGGCAACTGCCTTATTTCTATTGCACTATATAGTATGAAACTTGCTAAGTTGAGGGAGTTAAAGGAGAAGTTGCAGGACCTTTTGAATAAGGGGTTTATTAGGCTGAGTTTCTCCCCTTGGATTGCTCCCGTGTTATTTGTGAAGAAGAAAGATGGTACGATAAGGATGTGCATAGATTACCGCCAATTGAACAAGGTCACCATTAGTAATAAATACCATATTTCTCGCATTTATGACTTGTTTGACCAACTTCAGGGTGCTTCAGTATTTTCAAAGATTGATTTGAGGTCAGGCTATCACCAGCTGAAGATTCAGGCCGAGGATATCCTGAAGACGGTTTTTAGGACTCGTTATGGTCATTACGAGTTCCTTGTGATGTATTTTATGCTTACAAATGCCCAGGTAGATTTTATGAACTTGATGAATGTTATTTTCAACCCTACTTATACTCTTCCATTATTGTCTTTATCGATGATATCTTGGTATATTTGAAGAGCAAAGAGGAGCATGAGCAGTACTTAAGGATTGTCCTGGGATTGTTGAGAGAGAATGAGTTTATGACATGTTTTCAAAATGTGAGTTTTGGCTGGCATCTGTGGCATTCTTAGGCCACGTGGTGTCGAATAAGGGGATTATGGTTGATCCTAATAAGATTGAGGTTGTTAGAGATTGGCTGGGGCCCACTACTGTGATTGAGATTCGTAGCTTTCTGGGGTTGGCCAGTTATTATCGCCGGTTCGTGAAAGGATTTTCTTCTATTGCGTATCACATGACTAGATTGACTCAAAAGGAGGTTCCTTTTCAGTGGGCCGATGCTTGTGAGGAGAGCTTTCAAAATCTCAAGACTTTTTTACTACGGCTCCGATCTTGGCATTACCCTTGGAGGGTAAGGATTATTCAATCTATTGTGATGCGTCCCGTATTGGTTTGGGCACTGTGTTGATGGAAGAGGATAAGGTCATTTCCTATGCTTCCAGACAGTTGAAGATTCATGAGAAGAACTACCCTACGCATGACTTGGAGTTGTTAGTGGTGGTCTTCGCTTTGAAGATTTGGAGGCATTATATTTATGAGGTCCACTGTGAGGTTTTTACCGATCGTTGCAGCCTACAACATGTTTTCACTCAAAGAGATCTCAATTCTAGGCAGTGTAGATTAATGGAGCTTCTGAAGGATTATGATATCACCACACTTTACCATCCGAGTAAGGCAAATATGGTAGTTGATGCCTTGAGTCACAAGGTAGTGAGTATGGGTAGTTTAGCTCGGTTGGTTGTTTCAGAGCATCCCTTAGCCATGGAGGTTCAGACTCTGGCTAACAGTTTTGTGCGAATAGATCTTTCACATCCGCGCAGACTTTTAGCATGTGTTGAGGCTAGGTCATCTCTCTTGGAGTAGATTATGGACCAACAATTTGAGGATGCACAGTTGTGAAAGATTCATAATAATGTTTTACGTAGTGAGGCTAAGGAGGTCGTGCTTGATAGTGAGCGGTTTTTGAGGATCAAGGGAAGTGTGTGCGTTCCTCGAGTTGGTGATTTGATTTATTTGATATTAGAGGAGGCATATAGTTCCCGCTATTCCATCCACCTAACTACTACTAAGATATATCGTGATTTGAGACAACACTACTGGTGGGGTCCGATGAAAAGGGATATTGCATATTTCAATGCCTAGTGTGGGATTTGGTTTTAGGTCTTTCAAAGACCTTGGGCAAGTTTGATTCAGTTTGGGTTATCGTGTATAGGCTGACTAAGTCCATGCACTTCATTCTGGTTTAGGTTACTTACAATGCGGAGAAGTTATCCAGGATTTACATTTGTGAGATTATGCGATTGCACGGGGTTCCCATTTCTATCATCTTCGATGGAGGCCCTCAGTTTACTTCCCACTTCTGGTATACATTACAGGTAGAGTTGGGTACTAAGTTGGATCTTAGTACCACTTTTCATCCCCAGACTGATGGACAGTCTGAGAGGACTATTCAGCTGCTCGAGGATATATTAAGAGCATATGTTATTGATTTTGGTGGTCATTTGGACCAGTTTTTACCCTTGGTTGAGTTCGCATACAACAATAGCTAGCATTCTAGCAGTGACATAGTGTCGTTTGATGCTTTATACGGTAGGATGTGTCGTTCTCCTATAGGATTGTTTGATGTTTATGAGGTCCAACTGTGGGGTACAGATTTTTAAGGGAGTCCCTAGATAAGGTGAAGCTTATTCAGGAAAAACTTCTAACAGCTCAGAGTCGACAAAATATGTATACTGATCGGAAGGTCCGAGACTTAGAGTTTATGGAGGGTGAGCAGATTCTTCTGAAGATATCACCCATAAAAGGTGTGATGCATTTTAGAAAGAGAGGCAAGTTGAGTCCGAGATACATTGGTCCATTTGAGATTCTCCATTGTGTTGGTGCTGTTGCTTATGAGTTGGCCTTGCCACCAGGATTGTCGGGCATTCATCCATTTTTTTCTATGTTGAAGAAGTACCATTCAGACGGGTCTTATATCATTCATTGAGATTCAATGTTGCTTGATGAGATTCTGTCTTATGAAGATGAGCCTATAGCGATCTTAGATAGGTATGTTAGGAAGTTGAGGATTAAGGAGATAACTTCCGTGAAGGTGCAATGGAAGCATCGTCCTGTTGAGGAGGTTACATGGGAGACCGAGTATGATATATGTGCTAGATATCCTTAGTTATTTGCTGACTCATGTACTATTCTCACCTATTCTTTTCTTTGTCGCTCAAAGATGAACGATTATTTAATTGGTATCTGATGTAATGATATGTTCCATCGTTACATGTACTTTGACTATTCTACCCCCGTTAACTCGATTCTCGAAGTTATTAGATGATTCTAGTGGAAGTTGAGAAATTATAATCTTTAAAGTGTGACCATTTGACCAATAGTTGAGTTTTGTGTAAATGGACCTTTTTCAGAATTCTGTCAATTTCGTGAGGTCCAGAGGATCGTTTATGACTTGGTGGGATAGTTGGTTCGGTTCTAGAGGCCCTCAAGAGTGCTTTTGGTTATTGGTTGGAAATTTAGTTTAGGCTGTTGGGGGTTGACTCTATTAGAAATAGACCTCCGATAAAAATTTTGAGACCGTGAGTGATTCCGTAGCATGATTTTACATGTGTGTACATATCTGGTTTGTATCGGGGAGGTCTCAGATGATTATTAAATTTTGGGTTGAAATTGTGAAAGGCTTTAAGTTTCTGGTTTTTGGTGTACTCGCTGGGGCGAGCCTAAGTGCGCCACAGCGGAGAGGGACCGCTGCAGTGAACGACGATCCGCTACATCAAGGTGTGGAGTTTTCGTATGGGACGCGGGCAGATAAGCCGCAGGCTTGGGTCCGCTGCAGCGGACGACGAGTTTTTCCAGAATCCTTTAAGTGTCACTAAATACGTTTTTCCCCCATTTTGATAATAGTTCTCCAAAGCACCATTGAGGTGATTTCAAGCAACTTTTAGTGATTTCTTCTTTTGGCAAGCTCCCTTAGCATTGTTTTACCTTTCTTTAACTTCTTTAAGTTGATTTGATGATGGAAACAACGTTGAATCTAGTTGGGGAAGATGAGTTCAACCTAGTTAGAGTTTGTTTGATTGTTAAGATTGTAAGTGAGAATTAATTGAAGAGTTTTGTTAATCTAAGTAAGGATTCCACTTATTAGTACTTGTTAATCTTGAATCTTTCATTAACATTGAGAAATTGATGGTAGAAAAACTAGGGTTCATACCCTAATTAGGGGTTTTGTAGTAATTTATGAAATTGGCCCAATCTTGAGTTGATTTAGCAATTGATGAGTAGTATTGAACACCTAGAACGTTGAATTTCATATTCCACTTTCGAAATGATCATTTTACCCATTTCTCCCATAGTTGGGTTGGGATTGAAGGATAGTTTAATGATATGGGTGTTGTTAATTTCATGCTCTAACATAAATTTCGATAATATTAAACTTCTAGTACGACCAAGATCCTCGGAAGCGAAAGGCGCAAGTGTGATTCATTGTGACTCCCACTCGACATTCCAGATAGGTTACGACTTACCTTCTAGTTAGACTTCGATTAGCGAAGCATATGTGTAGTTAGATTCTGTTAGAGAAAGCATGTACGCCTTCGGGTACAGAGTTGGGATAGATTACTTAGGTTGGTTATTGTTGACTGAGTGTGACTTGTTGCCTCTTTGTGGGTACTGGATTTGTACGGTTATCATAGCGTACATGTGAAATAGTTATCTCTCACTTAGTTTGATATTATCATGGATAGAGGAGAGGACTTGACTTGGTACTGATATTGTGATATGTGTCCATGTGTGGAATGGTTGAGGATTCATATGACACACTTGATAATGTCATTGCATTGCATTCATACTCATTTCCATGATATATTGATACTATCTGTGATTGGCGTGATGGTCATAAATGAGAAAGAAACAACAATGATTTTTATCACATATTGATTGCGTAGCCATTCTATGCTGAGTGATACGGAATGGCTAGTGGGGTGTTCATTGGAAGAGTTATCTCTAGGCTGAGTGATACGAAGAGATTGGTACATGGACTTCACGGGTCCCCTATAGGTCATAACTACTAGGACGATGATATATTCCTCCCGGAGCATGTGTGTACGGAGATTACATTGGCCATTATATTGTATTGCATTACATTGCAGATTTACTCATCATTACATTCGTATACTTGGATCATGACTTGATTCTCTGCATTTGGGATGCTTATTCTTGGATTGTAATATTACTTGTACTTAACTGCGAGCATATCTATTCTTCAGTTTCTTTCTTATGCGTATGTTAGCTAACTGTTGTCGGCCTATGATATCTACTGGTACAGTGTTTATACTGATACAACCTTGCTGCATTATTTTGTGTGCAGTGTACGTGATCGGTTCTACCTCTACCCCTCGAGACTGATCTAAGGCTACTACTGTGTGTTTTAGTGTGAGCATTGCTGATGGATTCACTTCCCGGAGACTCCTTCATATCTACTTGTCTTACTTTGATTCAGAGACAATATTTTGACATTTTAAGACTTATGTACTTTTTGAATCTGTATTATTAGTGGCGCTTATGGTGTTCTAGATCATTTTCCTTTGGGATTGTATTAGTATGATATTTCCGCACCTTTGACATTTATGTTACGATATAGACTTATGAATTGATGATTAAGGGAAGGATTCACCTGTCGAGATAGGAATGATAGGTGCCCGCACGACTTAGTGATTCGGGGTCGTGACATCGTTACTGTTTCAAAACTCGCTTGACACTATTATATCAAAGGATTGAATGCAAAACTTTATATAGGGAAGAGGAATATACATGAAAAAGATGAAGAAGTGAAGGGGGTTAAATAGACTTGCAACCTAGTCTAAGGTGTCCAAACATTGTTGAACTCATAAGAAGTAGTGATGGAGGCATTGGATAAGTACCCAAGGCTAGTTTGAGTTGCTATGACAAGACAACAGCGACTGGGCGTCGATGGTGCATGCACCCTGCAATTTGACTAGCATTGAAACTATACAAAGCTCCATAACGTGATATACCACGTGAAGGTTTGCCAATATAAGCACTCAACATTTGTGTTGTTGCATCAATGTGGAACTTTTTCACCTACAATTATTACTACTATTAACACACAATTATTTAAAATTCCAACATTACAAGATAATACTAATAACATAACCTTCAAGTGGTAAAATTATTAAATACATCCAAAAAGGAGTGATGGGGGTTTTGGTTAAGCCCCAAAGAAAGACAACACAATTGTTACTACTATTAACACACAATTGTTTAAAATTATAACATTAGAAGATAATACTAATAACATAACACAACACAACATAAGAACATCTTAAAAACTAGTTTATCTCTATGGTATTGTCAATTGTTCCTTCATCCCAGTCAACTTTGAAGACAATAACGTTATCTGGACAATCAACTAACTAAAATTTAAGGACAAACTCGCTCTTGATATCGTTTTCCATAACGAATTCTTTCCAGCCTCCCCTGAGTCCTCTTTTTTATTACGACCAACAACCAAAGTTGCATGACACCGAAACCCATGACCTATGAGAATTGTAGTGTCCAATGTTCGAGGAAGATGTTCATAGATCTTTTTGAGAGGATACTGCGGAAACATTCAGGTGTTATTAATAGAGTAATACTTAATAAATATGATTTAAACCATATTAACATACCAAATCATCGTGGTTGATGTAAGAATCCGTCATACGCACTTCAAACGATCGATTGTTCGCAGCCATTTTTTTAGTGTATGAGAGTGTTTGTCTTAGTATTCTTTATATATATTGAATTTTTTCTCCATTGAGTAATTCTATTCATTATTCATTTAGCAAACAGTGGAGGTCTTTAACTTCCACGAAACTCACTTTCAACCTCCACAAATTACTTATTTTTTTGTAGTGAAAAGTTAGTAAGGGGGAGAAATATTCTCCAACTCGCACCACGAGCACTGTGGATGTAAACCTAAAAGTAAGTAGACTATCCCACTCGCACCACGTGCAGTGGGGATGCAAACACCAAATTAAAGCCGAGGGGTATTGCTAACTTTGCACATCAATTTGTGACATTCATGACACTATTTTCGTGCCGCCAAACCTCACCATTTATGCAACATCATTTGACTAGACACATAATTTTAGATATTTGGATTCTGCGTTATATTAGTGGTACATGTAAAGAAAGTAATTTAATAAGAAAAGCATCATATCAAAGTTAGTAATTTGAAAAATTTAATGAAAAAGTTTGTGATGCATAACCTCTCCAATTTTTCACACTGAGATGGATTAGATTGTACATCTTAGTCAAGTTGCTATCAAATTAATGTGATGTGAGCATCGTGATGCTAGTACATATTTCTTCACAAGAAGCACCTACCAAAGCATGAGCACATGAAACAAATATTTAAGATACCACTATCCTTCTCATTTTGTTGTACAAAAAATGGCAACCATACCTTAGAAAATAGTACGTGCGAGAGTCAAATGGTTCATCTCCCCTATGGAAAGAGGTGTGAAAGTCATAAGTTTTGAAATTTTATTCATTAATGTTGTAAAGGTTGAGAGATGACGTGCCCAAATCTAATTACAGTTTGCTTTTAGTCTATAAAGTTTTTACATCATCAGGTTAAATTGACTTACAATAAAGGGTAAAAATTTATTATAGGTTTGATATGGTAACTTAAAAAATAAAGTAATGAAATTGCTATAGCCGGTTAAATTGAACTAATGATATAATTTTTTTCTATAATGTATATATAACTTAAATTCAATCTTAAAAATAAGAGATGAAATGAAATTGGTTAAGGTTTCCATGGGGGTGGGGGGGGGGGGGGGGGGGGAGATGAGACGTAAATGGTTGATCCGAGATATCTGAAAGTTTAATGAAATGATCATAACGGTATTTTATATAGAGAGTTATGCAATTTTCTTGATATTCTTCTTATACAAAAGAGGAACATGTATTGAAATTCATTATAAATGCATAAGCTGTCTATTGAAAATGCAAAGAGGGAACTTTTTAAATTTAAGTTTGTTATTATTGCAGTGCTCCAATTAATCAATTCGTGCCTGACTTATGTACGTACTGTTTTTCTTTTACGTACATATAAAGTCCTACTTAATATAGACATATATGAGATAAAGCAAAATGTACATTGTTGAATCGAAACAAACTCTACCGTTCTTCCCGCACGAATTCTAGTAGTATTTCACTCTTTTGAAAGTCCTTTTTTCTCTTTTATTACTCTTTTTGAAAGTTTCAAACCCTAAACTTAACTAACCCCAAATGACACTGTTACATCTCATCTAAAATACTGAAGAAAAAGGTGATCCAATGTGACATTAGATGAAGAACCCAAAAATCATTTTAATGGAAACAAGATCCGTTAAGAAAAAAAGGCTTCTCGATGAAATTTACGCGAACTTTTTATGTGGTGAAGACCGGATCAGTGATCTACCCGATGCAGTTCTTCCCTGAAAGAAATAATCCCCTTTATTATTTTCATTAATTGAAAGACTATATATACAAGTTACATATTTCCATAATAGGGGAATCTTATTCCTATTCTATTCTTAAAACCTTATTCTACCATAATTCTAACTATACAATTATGGTAAGTGTACAAGACTAATTAAGGTTACCTTTACACTATAATATACCAACAATATACATTCAATATATACAACACTGCTTCTGAAGACACTGCCCGTGATGGGCTTCCGAACTGGGCCACTGGCCACTATCGATTTGGGCCACTGCCCACTGCTTTGTCGGGCCATCGCTTTTGTATACCCGTGATATATACTTCTGTATATTCAGTGTATATCACAGGTATATTGCTCTGTTTAACACACCCCCGCAGTCATAGCGGGCGGTCTTCGAACGCTGAGACTGTCCCTAAAATCTTCAAAAAGTACCGCGGGTAGACCCTTTGTAAAAATGTCTGCAATTTGATAACGAGACGGGACATGGCATATGCGAACTTGACCCTTAGCAACCTTTTCACGAACAAAGTGAATGTCCATTTCGATATGCTTAGTGCGTTGGTGCTGAACCGGGTTACCTGAAAGGTAGATGGCACTAATGTTATCACAATATACCAAGGTTCCCTTCTGAATTGGACAATGAAGCTCCAAAAGCAAATTACGTAGCCAACACGATTCGGAGACCACATTCGCTACCCCTCGATATTCTGCCTCTGCACTTGAGCGGGAGAGAGTCGCATGACGCTTTGCAGACCAGGAGACCAAGTTGTTGCCAAGGAACACAATATCCTTACGTAGACCGTCTGGTGTCCGGACAACCACCCCAATCCACATCTGTGTACGAGACAAGTGTGGATGTAGAAGAAGGATACAAGTGCAACCCATAGTCCAGTGTCCCCTGAATATATCGAATGATGCGTTTGATTGCATTCATGTGCTCAACTCTGGGATCATGCATGAATAAACACACCTGCTGAACAACATACGTAATATCCGGTCTGGTAAAGGTAAGATACTAGAGGGCCCCTGCAAGACTGCGATAGCGAGTCGGGTCCTCGTATGGTGCACCTGCCGCGACACTAAGCTTGGGTTTTGCATCAAATGGGGTGGAAGTGGACTTACAGGATGACATCCCAGCCCTCTCTATGATCTCAGCAGCATATTTTCGTTGAGACAAAAACAAACCACCTGAATGACGCTTGATGGCAATCCCCAAAAAGTAACTCAAGGGCCCTAAGTCTTTCATAGCAAACTCGGAACTGAGCATGGCCATGATAGACTGACACAAGGTATCGGAAGAAGTAGTCAAAATGATATCATCCACATACAACAGAATGTAGGCCAAGGACGAACCACGACGATTCTGTTGAAACAAAGTCAGCAAACCTCATGTACCAGGCCCTTAGAGACTGCTTAAGCCCATATAAGGACTTTTTCAACAAACAGACATGATGAGGACGGTGTGGATCCCTGAAACCCAACGGCTGATGCATATAGACTGTTTCCTTGAGATCACCATGTAGAAAAGCATTCTTGACATCCAACTGATGAATAGGCCAAGTCTTCGAAAGAGCCAAGGTAAGCACAGTGCGAATGGTAGCCGGCTTGACCACCGGACTAAACGTCTCCCCACAATCTATCCCAACCTGCTGAGTCTTACCATCACCCACAAGCCGCGCCTTATGTCGAGCAAATGAACCATCTGAATTTTCCTTATGAGCAAAAATCCACATAGACCTGATAACATTAATACCATATGGACGGGGCACCAATTCCCACGTCTTATTATCAATAAGAGCATTATATTTATCAGTCATAGCAATTTTCTAATTCGGGTCATTTAATGCGGACACAAGATTGCGGGGCAAGGGGGATTTAGAGACATCAGAATGTAAATTAAAATGCCTTTTAGGTGTAAAAATACCCCGCTGACTACGAGTGATCGGTCGATGACTCGAGGAAGAATGGAGGGAATTTTGGGAATTTTCTGGGCTTGGAACGGACTGGCCAGCAAGCAGTGGGCCTGCTGGCCCAAATCGAAAACCTGAATCATCTACTGGACCAGTTCCAGAATTGGGCTGGACTGGCCCAATTGCTGGGACTGATCCGAGCACGGAACCGCTATTCGTTGCTCGGCGATCTTGTGGGTCCAGTGGGCAGTGGGCCCGCTGAGGGATTTAGGGTGCGGGAGATGTCCGAAAAATTCCGAATAATATACGGGGATATTTGGTCATCCAAAAAATTATACGACCTAGGCTCGGGAGTATGAACTTTCATAAAAGGAAATTGGGTTTCATAAAAAATGACATGGCGATTAATTATGATTTTCTTAGAGGATAAATCAAAGCATTTATAACCACGATGATTAGACGGATAACCCAAAAATACACACGGGGTAGACCAAGCCTGAAGTTTGTTAATTGTGGTGGATGGGAATAACGGATAACACAAGCACCCAAAAATCCTAAGATGAGAATAAGAAGGGTTCTTATTATATAGGATTTTGAGGGGGGAAGAATATGTCAGACCTTTAGACAGAATTATGTTAAGAAGATATGTGGCCATTTGTAGAGCATGATGCCAAAAATATGGAGGTATGGAGGCATGAATTAAGAGAGTTCGGACAATGTTATTTATGGAACGAATTTTGCGTTCGGCCTTCCCATTTTGTGAAGATGTATGAGGACATGAAAAATGAAAATTGATCCCATTATTAGCAAAGAATTCCCGAAACTCCCTATTGTCATACTCTTTCCCATTATCACATTGAATATTTTTTATTTCTCTTTCGATTTGAGTACGAATGAACGTTCTAAACTTGATGAAGATGGAAAACACTTGTGATTTATTCGCAATTGGAAACGTCCACAAAAATCTAGAATAATCATCTAAAAAGAGAACATAATATCGATGGCCCAATGAACTAAGAACATGAGACATCCATAGGTCGCTATGAATAATATCAAATGGCATTGAAGTATGAGAGTTGGAGTCTACAAATGGCAACTCAACAATTTTCCCTAATGAACAAGACTGACAAAGTGGAGTACGACTCGTACCCTTACAAGAAAAAAAGCTATTTTTATCTAAAACTGATAAAATAGCAGATCTCGGATGACCCAGGCGAGCATGCCACATGGAAGGAGAGATGGCTGCAAAAACTGACGGCAAGGCTTGACTCGATGGACTAAAACCGGGCATGATAGGATACAGATCCCCCTACTATCACACCTCATAAGATGACTCCCCGTCTTGAAATCCTTCACAGAGAAACCAAAAGGATCAAATTCAACGGAAACGGAATTGTCAGTAGTGAACTTTCGGACAGACACTAAATTTTTAATCAATTTAGGAGCATGTAAAGTATTTTTCAAGAGAAGGGGTGGATTGGGGGAGACAACGTTTTCTGACCATACCCTAGAATTGGAATAGAACTGCCATTACCAATAATTATCCCCCGAGGGGTGCTCAAATTGGAATAAGATGAGATAGTACCTGATTCGGAAGTCATGTGAGTAGTGGCACCGGTGTCCATATACCAATTTGGGTCCGGTTGAGTTAACTCCAATGTGTGCATTGCAGGCTCGATATTGGTTTGAGTGGGGCCTGCTGCATGATGGGCTTGCGGAGGTCGGGGCCCAAGAATTCCTGTCTGTGATGGAGCTGGGCCATAGGCTGCGCCGCCGCCGCCGCCGGCCGGGCCACCGGCGCTGGCCGCCACCGCCGGGTGTTGGGCCCGAAGCGTTGGCCGCCCCCCACCGGCCGCCGGATTGTAAGGGCCGCCGGCCCACCGCCCCCGGCACTTTGCCATGGGCCCCACTACTGGGCCCAGGGGGTGGTGGGCCATTGTTCCCTGGATGGGACCCACCGCCTGCTTGCTGACCACCGGAACCGCCACCAGAACCGCCACGTTTGCCCCCGCGGTTTTTGTTATTATTCTTGCGATTATTCTTGTCGCCACCATGATTATGGTTTTGGCCCGAATTATTAACAAAACCCGAAGAACTTGGAGAGGACGCCACCATGACGACGGGGCTTGCTCCGGTAGCTGCCTTTTTAGCCAAACCGGCCTCTTTCAACGTAAGCATAGAGCGGGCTTGATAGAAGTCAGGAAGAGGGTTGCTTTGGCGAAGGAGAGTTCCAACACCATTATAGGCCTCCGAAAGACCGGCAACCAACTGTAGAACTAGACGATTATTTGTTATCGGTGCGCCAACATTACGGAGTTGATATGCCAACTCTTTGAGTTTCTTGCAATATGCAGAAATGTTTGGAAATTCGTCCATTCGAACTAGAGAGAATTCCTGCTCGAGTGTGACGACACATGAATGTTGGTTGTCTTGGAATATGTCACGCAATCTATTCCAGGCAGCCATAGCCGTGGTATCCGGCTCAATAATCGTCTGTAGAAGGTCCACCGGAGAACGGTAGCATCAAGAGTAATCTATAACTGAGGATCCTCCACTGGAAGAGGTATAGCGGGAGGAATGATGTGATGAAGAACTTGAAGGGAGATAGCGTGAATTTTAAACAACTCCGCCCACGTCTCATATTGGACGTTTTCCATCTCAATGACAATAGGGATACTGTTCTTGACGTTAGAAACCATGAGTGCAGGATGAAAATTGTTCTTAGACATCTTGAAAGAACAAAGAAGGAAGGGAAATTTAAGAGAGGTTTTTTAGAGCGGAAGACGAATTTGGAAGAGAAACCCGAGGGGGGGGGTTCTCGGCCGAGAATGGTCCAAAAAATTTTGGGAGAGAATTTTTTTTGTAAAACCTAGTCTCTTGATACCATGAAAGAAATAATCCCCTTGATTATTTTCATTAATTGAAAGGCTATATATACAAGTTACATATTTTCATAATAGGAGAATCCTATTCCTAAAACCTTATTCTACCATAATTCTAACTATACAATTATGATAAGTGTACAAGACTAATTAAGGTTACCTTTACACTATAATATACCAACAATATACATTCCATATATACAACACTGCTTCTGAAGCCACTGCCCGTGATGGGCTTCCGAACTGGGCCACTGGCCACTATCGATTTGGGCCACTGCCCACTGCTTTTGTATACCTGTGATATATACTTCTGTATATTCAGTGTATATCACAGGTATATTGCTCTGTTTAACATTCACCACATTCTATTTTTCCTTCCCATTAAATCCATCGCCAAACTTAGCGTACTCTCTAAGCGACGGAGGCCAATATGGCACACATTCCCAAATCTTGATTTCACCACGATAAATGTCACATCATTAGCTAACTCAACACCAAAAGTTCGCCCAAATGATCGTAATAAAAAATTGCAAAACACAAATTGGACTACTGCTGGAGGAGCTGATTTCATCGACCAAGTGTTGTCCCTTCGCGAAAAAAATTCAGGGATTAGGTCCTCCATTTTCGTGCAAATTTGACTTTCTCACGTTTAAATGCCCTGATTCGTGGTGCTGTCAAGCACAATGCCCAAGAACTAGACGTTGACGTCGCGACTAATGATTATTTCAATTTCCCTCGAAGTGCTATTAACAGTGACTCTTTAAGGGTTTTTAAATTAAAGTCTAAATATCCAGGGTTCAGGTTACCTCCTCCGTCAATTATGAAAAATGGGTTCAAAAATTTGTTCTCATTGTCACTTTCGTGCATCATTATGTACGAGCGCTACATGATTTATTCACGGATACATCTTTTCCGTTGCTTAAGAAAATGAATCTTGATGGCTGCAGTGGGCTAATGTACTTACACGTAAGTTGTCGAGTACTCGAAGAATTAATTCTCGAGAATCGCTTTCAATTGGAACATTTAGACATAGCGGGTCCTAAATTGGAGAAACTGAGTGTCAAGAGTTGTTTTGATTCGTACACAACTGTTACTGAGGTTAGGTTATTTGTCCATGACTTAAGAGGATAATATGGTCGAATAATACCATAACAGATCAAAGTTGTTTGAAGAATTTAACTTCGTTGATTGAGGCGTTGGTTGGATTTTTTGTTCTTTTGGAGGATCTTGGTGCAATGAAGCTTCGGAGTGTGAATGATTTCTTGTCGGGCCTCTCTCATTCACATTCTTTAGTTCTTGAAAACCAAGGTGTTGAGGTATTTTTGCTTAATTTACGAACTTTCATGTTTTTATTTAGTGAGAGATTCTTCATCTTCTATGGATCTTTGTGTGGTTTTTTTTTTTGTAACATGGTGTTTGTCTACTTTCCACCAGATAACTCAGCCCATCAAAACTTAGGCAGATGGCAACCCGTTAATGTTTTTTCTTTTTGATATCTCTATTGAGATTTGAATCTGGTTTTCCTCGGTTTTTAGTCCACTTCATTAACCGCTATACAATACCCTTGTGATATTTATGATTAATGTACCAAATTATTGTTGTTACATTACATTAGGCCTCATTTTGTCTCTACCACAAGATTTGAACTTTGATCTCTCATAATCTTTCATAATTTTTTTTATCATAGAATTATTAGACTTGAACTTGATTTCTATTGCTCTCTAATTCTCCTGCAGATTCTATCGAAGAATAATCACTTGGCAGGCATTTCTCTGCGTCCTTTTACTAAACTCAGATCCCTAGAGTTGCACACAGGCTTCCACAAACACAACATTCCAGGATTAGCAAATCTGTTTAGGAGTTCTCCAGCTACTAACACACTCATTCTCAAGATTACCACTAGGCACAACATCCAAAGAAGGGTAAGCAATTTTCATTCAGCAAATTAACAATCCTTCTTAAATCTTCTATATCCTTATTATTGAATATTGTTGGTGCAAAAGAGTATATAAGATATACGTAACGTGGTAGACCCAAAAATTGTGCGAATTGTCCAAAAAAAATATGATCGTATACAAATTATACTACGTTGTTAAGAACATAAAACAGTACTAGAAGCTAAGATTCCTTGTAAATGATACGGCTAACTAGGTGAATTAAGCCTAATTGTTCTTTTAGCAATCTCCGTTTTCACAGTACTACCATAGAGAAGGGAAGTTAAAGACTCATGTTTTTTGTTGTGTAGGATTTAAGGAACCTTTTTGCTCTAGACAACCTCTAACTCGTCTTAAAAGACAAATTAATTAGGGCTAGAATGAAATGGACATGAGTATAGCAGAATTCATACAGCCAACCTTTACTAATTGGAAACGGTGCTAAGGTGATTGAATAACTGTGTGATGTCTATAATTTATCAATGGTTTCTAAGTTGATTTTAAATACTTTTGGGATAGTACTTAGTACTATGCCTCCATCCCGAATTAAATGAAATAGGCTACACTTCTATAAAACAATAAAAAGCCACTACGAAAAAAAAGGAGCACTATTCCTTGTGTCTGGTATATAATTAGGAAACCCAATAATATCCAACTTACGGAATCGGAGACCTTAATTCATTATGTAAGGTATATACGGAACTTAATAGCAATATCAAACTTTCATAAAGTTATGGTGTATTAAATGTTTACACAATCAACTTATTTACAAGGTAGTTATAAATAAAAAATTTCGTCAACATTAATTGATAATTTAGTAAAAATGATAATACTTACCTATTACAACAACACCACCAACAACAACATGAATAATACTTACGTATTATTCGAGGTTAAAATTCACTTACAATATGAAAGAATTTTTACATTCTCAGCGTATTAATTGTTGGAAAAATAGTCTGTTTTTTTCTTCTGCTAGTTGACCTAGTCTTTAGGAGTTATGATTTTTCTATTTGAGACAGTCTAGGTTTGTTCTGATTTTCAGGGATAGTGGAGTAATGTGTTCTGTTTTTTTTAAGAGCCATGCGTTTGTTTTTTAGGAGTTAATTGATTTATGGACTGATATAGGGTCCTATTTTAGTGCTACGTTCAATTATGTATTTGCCTATATATAGGCTTGAAGTTCTGAATGAAAGTAGCAGTTTCCGGCCATTATTCTTCAGTCCTACATTCGTATATCTTTTTCTTGCTCTTATGTTTCTATTAGTGGTATCAAGAGCCAGGTTCTAGCGAGAGTGAAAACTAGTGAGGCAGCCAAAATTTCTTTCACTCCTTTCACATTTACCCAATGACTACAGAAAATAATTTTGTTCAAGCAGCTATTCCACGCTTTGATGGTCAGTATGATCATTGGAGCATGTTAATGGAGAATTTCATGTGGTCCAAGGAGTATTGGCAGGTCATCGAATCTGGAATTCAGCAGCCGGCAACAGGCACAACAGAATCTCAAAAAGAAGAACTGGAAGCTAGAAAGTTAAAAGACCTAAAAGCAAAGAACTATCTCTTTCAGGAAATTGATCGTCCCATCTTGAAAACTATTATTTGCAAAGTAACATCCAAGGATATTTGGGATTCCATGAAGAAGAAATATCAAGGCTCTACCAGGCTGAAGCGTGCACAGCTTCAAGCTTTGAGAAAAGATTTTGAAACAACAGAAATGAAGGAAGGAGAATCTGTCACCAATTATTGTGCTAGAATGTTAAATATACACGATATACATGTGTATATCCTATGTATATTTGGTCTAGGAATCTCGGTTTTGTACATAGTGGCAGCCCACGGTTTGGGCACTGTTTTGTGTAATGTTGTTGTAGTATTTTGGGGTAAATATTATATTAGTTAGTATTGTACATTTACCATAATTATAGGAGTTTTGTACTACTAGAATAGGATTTTAGGAGTAGAATAAAAATAGGATTTTCCTATTATGGAAATATGTAAATTGTATATATTCTCTTTCAATTAATGAAAATAATCAATTGGTTATTTCTTTCATGGTATCAGAAGTCTAGGTTCAATTTTCCTCTCCCAAATTCCTAGTCGCTGTGCACTATTCCTGAGAACATACCTCGGATTCCGTGCCAATTTTCTTCACCAAATTTTCTTCCCAATGTATTCATCACGTCGTTCGTTGCTACCGTGGCTAAGAACACGTTTCACCCTGCCCTTACCGTTTCAAATATCAAGAATCATATCCCTCTTATTCTTGAAATTGAAAACGTCCAATATTCGACGTGGGCCGGACTGTTCAAGATTCACTCGCGCTCGCATCAAGTCATTCATCACATCATTCTCGTGGATCCTGAGGATATGGAGGTTCCGAAACGCGAGGATGATCCTAAGTTGTGGACGACTCTTGATGCCACCGTCCTTCAGTGGATTTACTCCACTATCTCTACCGACCTGTTGCAGACGATTATTGAGCCCGACGCTACGGCGATGGCTGCTTGGGATAGACTGCCTGACATATTCCAAGATAATCGAAATTCCAGAGATGTTACTCTTGAGCAGAAATTTTCCCACGTTAACATGGAAAATTTCCCGAACGTTTCAGCTTATTGCAAAAGGTTGAAAGAATTGGTGGACCAACTCCGCAACGTTGGTGTGCCTGTTAGTGACGATCGTCTGGTTCTCCAGATGGTTGCTAGCCTCTCCAAGTCCTATAGTGGCGTTGGAACCCTCCTTCGTCAAAGTACTCATCTCCTGAAGTTCTATCAAGCACGCTCCATGCATACTTTGGAAGAAGCTGGCTTGGCTAAAAAGGTGGCTACGAGTGCTAGTCCTGTGGTCATGATGACGTCCTCCACTAATTATTCAAATTTTGGTTACCATTGGAACCAACACCGGTCTCAAGAGGGCGGCAAAAATAGTTAGAAAAATAATGGAAAAAACAGCGAGGGCAAACGCGGATGTTCAGGCTGTCACGACCTAAACCGGAGGGCCGCGGCGGGCACCCGGACCCTACCCGTCGGGCACCACATTTACACTCCATCTTTAATCATATTTAACACGGACTGATCCGTGATAGATTAAATAAAGTTTTAACCCAAAAGCCCAGCTTACACATTTATATACTAAGGCCGGCAAGGCCATACATGACAACTAACCACAGGACACCTATCTACAAGCCTCTAAAGAGTAAAACATACCACGACCAGACTGCAACTTCGAAACGAATAGAGTGCTCCAAATACCAGTTGTACCAGCAACCTATTAGTGCGAATTGTCACTCTCTCAATATGAACCTGCGGACATAAAACACAGCATCCCCCGGCAAAAGGGACGTCAGTACGACTGATGTACTGAGTATGTCAGGTATAAGAAATAACATAGCATAGATATATCATAGTCTGAAACAGAAATAGCTAAGCATTAGTGAATGCCTCTGAGGGCTCTAATACACATGTCTAAATGTTATGCACAATGCAGTATACATATATATCAGCCTCTTTGGGCATTTTTCTTACCATAACAGCCTCTGTGGGCATCATATCATATAATGATTAATGAATGTATGCACAGTGCAAATGCGGTATGCTAATGTCCACACATGAATCCTCCCATAACCGCCTCTGTGGGCATCAGGTTATATCACCACACAAGGGCATCACATCATGTTGGCCTCTTCGGGCTCTTTTCGTGATAGTCTGTACCAGCTGCAGGTGGTGTGCATATATAATGCCTTTTTCCCTTTCCCCAACTCCCATACATACATATATAATATTTATCATATAGTAATGTGCATAGCACAGGTGGTCCGGGGTAATATATGAATACAATGCCAATGAAATGCACGAATAATAATAACCACCCGGAGCGACATAATATCATTTACAACTTTGGTTAACATTGGGAAACATCAACATCTTCTCTGGTGTGCTTTAATAAGGTCTTAGAAACATATTTGAACATTCTTTCAACATATGAGCCAATAACTTGATCATTCCTAACTACTAAGAGTAGAGTACTTTATGTAGCAACACGATAGTTATGTTTCGCACATAGAATTATGCCAAAAGAACGAAAGAGCCTTGCATACCTTGTTGTCGAAATCATCTAAGTTTTGAGGGTCCTTGTAAGCTCTATGAACGATTGTCTATATCATACGGATGATTTAAATCATAATCGACTCAAAATATTAGAAACAGATTCTTAGGGACATTCTAACGAATACCTTGAACGCGTAGAACCTATATTCCCTCTATATCAAAACCTATGTAAGTAGCGAAACACCCAACCCAAGTTTAGCATTTTCGATAATCGTCTTAGAACTAGTTGCAAGAATCAAATTCTGAAATTGTACAAACTTAAGGAACAAGAAATATTACCTCTTTTAAGCGTAGTGACGAGCGTCGTCGGAAAATCTTTCACCCCAAATAGCTTCCGATAAACAGAAACAGAAACCAAAATCGATTCACACCAGAATCCTTTCGCATCCAAGGTTCTTGTTTAGCTTATGAGTTTCTAGGATTGTTTAAGGCTTCGATTCTACTGGAATTAAAGCCTAGAACACCTTGAATTTCTCCCCTTTTTGTCTATGCGAAAGCTTATGAAAATCCCCAAATTCGACTGAGAATTTTCAGAGAGTTATTGCTGAGAAATTTCTACCCCTTCTGATTCAAGTGTAGAGGCCTCTTCTTTAAGAAAAGATTTCACAAGAGAAATTGAAAGAGATGAAGTTCTTTATTTGAATAGAGAAGAGAATGAAGGTATGGAGCTTTACATAGCTTCCATCGGTCGACTGCATTGGCTTAGTCATCCCACAGTGACTTATAAGCGTACACGTGATGTTTCACTAGGTGTTGTCCCCCTTTTAATTAATTAATTATACACACAATTAAATTTCCGATCCCAATTCACTTAAATCCCGGATTAATAAAATCCTCTTATGCCAATGTCATAATTCCTGTAATAAAATACCAGTCTATAATCTCTTCGGGGATACACAATTATTATTATTAAACTCTATCGTCACACTTATTAAATCCAAAATTATTTCGGGATCACGTCCTTTTATATACTAATTTTCTTATTAGCATATACAAGTACAACATAAACTTTCTCGAGTCCGAGTCTACTTGCTTACGATTTCGTGTTCAACCGTTACCCGAAGGTACGGGGTGTTACACCGGCAGTGGTCAAGGTGGCCGAAACAGTGGCGGTGGACCCTATCCCAGATACAGTGGGTCACCGACCCATTAGTCCCAGACTTGGGCCCCTTGGTCGTGGGCTTGGGCCAGTGGGCAGTGGCCCAATGGCCCATATCCTTAAGCAATTCCAGCCACTGGCCAGTGGGCTTCTCAGCAACCCTATCGGCTTAATGCCCACTGGAACAATGTTTCCCATAACAGTCCAATACCGGGGCAGCAACAAGGTGTTCTTGGGCCCTGGCCTATCACGCAGCAGGCCCCACCCCATCCGAAATTGAAGTCGCTATGCACACACTTGGGTTAACTCCACCGGACCTGAATTGGTACATGGACACCGGAGCCAGTACCCACATGACAGCCCATCAAGGTACTCTCTCGTCTTATTCCAATTTGAGCAATAGACGTGGCATAATTGTTGGTAATGGTAATTCAATTCTGATTCGTGGTTATGGTCATAAAACTTTGTCCCCCCCCTCATCCACCTCTTATCTTGAAAAATACCCTTTATGCCCCGAAATTGATTAAAAATTTGGTGTTTGTTCGTAAATTCACTACTGATAATTCTATTTCTGTTGAATTTGATCCGTTTGGGCTCTCTGTGAAGGATTTCAAGACGAGGATTCCTCTCATGAGGTGTGATAGTAGGGGAGATCTTTATCTTATCACGCCAAGTTCCGATCTCTCGAATCAAGTCGGCAATCCACTTTTGCAGCCCTTGCCCCTTCTTTGTGGCATGCTCGTCTAGGTCATCCGGGGTCATCACCACTGGGCCAGTTTCAGCAGTTGGGCCAGTCCAGCCCAATACTGAAACTGGTCTAGTTCCTGATACGTTGCCTGCTCCAGTTTGCCGTTTTGGGTCCCGTGTCCCGAATTTTTCCAAAATTCACCCAATTTTCCCCCGAGTCATAGACCAGTCACTCGAAGTCAACGGGATGTTTTTAAACCAAAAATACATTTTAATTTAAATTCTAATGTCCTTAAATCACCGCTACTCCGTAATCATGTGTATGCTTTAAATGACCCGAATTGAAAAATTGCTATGACCGACGAATATAATGCTCTTATTGATAATAAGACGTGGGAGTTGGTGCCCCGTCCTTCTGGTGTTAATATTATTAGGTCTATGTGGATTTTTGCTCATAAGGACAATTCTGACGGTTCTTTTGCGAGGCATAAGACACGTCTTGTAGGTGATGGTAAGACTCAGCGGGTAGGTGTGGATTGTGGTGAGACATTTGATCCGATGGTCAAGCCGGCTACTATTTGCACTGTGCTCAGCTTGGCTCTATCGAAAGCATGGCCCATTTATCAGTTAGATGTAAAGAATACTTTCTTAGATGGTGATCTCAAGGAGATAGTCTATATGCATCAGCCCTTGGGGTTTAAGGATCCCAGATATCCTCATTATGTCTGTTTGTTGAAAAAGTCATTGTGTGGGCTTAAGCAGTCCCCACGGGCTTGGTATAAGTGGTTTGCATACTATGTTTCGACTATTGAGTTCCCTCACAGCAAGTCTGATAATTCATTGTTCATCTATCATCGTGGTTCCTCCTTGGCGTATATATTTTTTTATGTGGATGATATTATCTTGACTGCCTCTTCTGATGCATTATGTCAGTCTATTATGACAATGCTCAGTTCTGAGTTTGCTATGAAAGACCTGGGCCCTTGAGTTATTTTTTGGGGATTGTCGTCACTCGTCATACAGGTGGGTTGTTCTTATCTTAGAGGAAGTATGCAGCTGAGATCATTGAGAGGGCTGGGATGTCATCTTGTAAGTCCACGTCTACTCCGGTTGATACTAAACCCAAGTTGGGTGTTACGGTTGGCTCACCATATGAGGATCCAACCCGCTATCGCAGTCTTGCAGGGGCCCTTCAGTATCTTACCTTCACGAGACCAGATATTACGTATATCGTATCGCAGGCGTGTTTGTTTATGCATGATCCCATGGTTGAGCACATGAATGAACTCAAACGCATTCTTCGATACGTCCAGGGGACACTTGACTATGGCCTGCATTTGTATCCTTCATCAATGTCTACACTTGTCTCGTATACAGATGCTGATTAGGGTAGATGTCCAAACACCAGATGGTCTACGTCTGGATATTGTGTGTTTCTTGGTAATAACTTGGTCTCTTGGTCTGCATAACGTCAGTTGACATTATCACGATCTAGTGCAGAGGCCGAGTATTGAGGGGTAGCCAATGTGATCTCTGAATCCTGTTGGTTACATAATCTCTTATTAGAGCTTCATTGTCCTATTCAGAAAGCTACCTTGGTTTATTGTGATAATGTTAGTGTCATCTACCTTTCTGGTAATCCAGTTCAGTATCAGCGCACTAAACATATCGAGATGAACATTCTTTTTGTTCGCGAAAAGGTAGTTCGTGGACAAGTACGCGTCTGCCATGTCCCTTCCAGGTTTCAAATTGCAGACATCTTTACAAAGGGTCTTCCCTCGGTGCTTTTTAAAGATTTTAGGGACAGTCTCAGCGTACGAAGATCGCCCGCTATGACTGCGGGGGTGTGTTAAATATACATAGAATATACACGATATACATGTGTATATCCTATGTATATTTGGTCTAGGAATCTCGGTTTTGTACATATTTGGGCACTGTTTTGTGTAATATTGTTGTAGTATTTTAGGGTAAATATTATATTAGTTAGTATTGTACACTCACCATAATTATAGGAGTCTTGTACTACTAGAATAGAGTTTTAGGAGTAGAATAGGAATAAGATTTTTCTATTATGAAAATATGTAAATTGTATATATTATCTTTCAATTAATAAAAATAATTAAGAGATTATTTCTTTATACAACTATAGAAATCACCAACAAGATGCGCTTCCACGGTGAGAAGATAGACGATGTTGCCATTGTGGAGAATATTTTACGCTCGCTGACACCAAAATATAATTATGTTATCTGCTCAATTGAAGAGTCAAAAGGTATAAATGCACTATATTTTGATGAATTGCTAAGTTCTTTACTGGTTAACAAAAGATGAACAAAATTTCCACAGTTCAGGAGCAAGCGTTGAAGACTTCTACTAATACTCACTCCAATAACTATAGAGGAAGGGGTAGAGGTAGAGGTCAAGAACGAGGAGATATGGAGGCAGAGATTTCAGCAGAAATTTCAAGGCCAACACCGATCAATCTCAAGGCAAAGAAAGAGGCCGAGACTATGACAAATCCAAGGTAGAGTGCTATATATGTCATAGATTTGGTCATTATGCATTAGAATGTTATACTAGATTGCCTAATGACAAAGAAAAGGAAGAAAGTGTCAATTTTATGAAAAATAAGGAGGTAGAAACTTTGTTAATGGCTATCCACGATGAAACGAAACACAAGTCAGATATTTGGTATGTGGATACCGGATGCAGTAATCATATGTGTGGAAGTAAATTTTATTTCTCATCTTTGAACGAAAATTTTCATTCTACTGTGATTGTTCATCCGTGAATGTGATGGGGAAAGGCGATATAATGATTAAAATCAAGAAGGATTTTATGGAAACAATCTCTAATGTGTTGTATGTTCCTGATTTAAAAAGCAACTTACTCAGTGTTGGTCGGTTGCAAGAGAAGGGTTATGTCATCACTATTAAGAAGGGTGAGTGAAATTTATGATCATGCGAGAGGAGTTATTGCAGTAGTTCAGATGAGCTCCAATAGATTATTTTAGCTAAAGATTAATAGTAATCAATCCTGTTTGATGGATGAAGTCAAGGATTCCTCATGATTGTGGCATTTTCGTTATGGTCACTTGAGTTTTGGAGGTGTAAAGACACTCCAACAAAAAAACATAGTTACTGGCTTTCCTCAAATTACTGCTCCTTCCAAAATATGTGAAGAATGTGTTGTTAGAAAACAACCTCGTTCTCGATTTTCCAAAGGAAAGTGATGGAGAGCAAAGAATATTTTGAAGTTGGTGCATTCAGATCTTTGTGGTCCGATAAATCCAACATTCAACGGAGGTAAAAGATATTTAATCACTTTTTCTGATGATTTTTCAAGGAAAATTTGGATTTTTTGCTTGAAAAATCTAAAGTTTTTTCTACATTAAAAAGCTTAAAAGTTCGTGTAGAAAATGAAGCAGGGAAAAACATTAAGATTCTCCGAACAGATCGTGGTGGCGAATATTGTTCAAAAGAATTTAAAGATTTTTGTGTAGAACATGACATTCGAAGAGAGCTTACGGCTGCGTATACACCACAACAGAATGGTGTATCGGAAAGAAAAAATAGAACCATCCTCAACATGGTGAGAAGTTTGTTGGCAAGAGGAAGGGTTCCAAAAACTTTCTAGCCAGAGGCAATAAATTAGAGTATTCGTATTTTAAACAGAAGCCTGACTTTTTCTGTTCAAAATATGACATCGGAGGAGGCACGGAATGGGAGAAAATCATCAGTAGATCATTTCAGAATTTTCGGATGCATTGCATATGCTCATGTTGCAGGTGAAAGGAGAAAAAAACTTGATGACAAGTCTGAAAAATGTGTTTTTCTTGGTCTAAGTGAATCTTCCAAAGCATATAAATTGATCAATCTATTAACAAATAAGATTGTTATCAGTAGGGATGTCATTTTTTATGAGAAGAATACTTGGGATTTGAATAGGCAGCAGCCTACCCAAGTTCTCTATGATAATGACGTTGAACATGAGCAATTTTCAGCACCTTGCGCACTGGAAAATCCATCAAATTCAGCTACAACGTCACCAACAGTTGCTGCAGTTACTGAAGAAACAACTCCATCTGTCGGGCGTGTTAGAAGAAGGCCTTCTTGGATGGAAGATTATGAGGTAATTGGAATTGAAGATCTAATTACTCACTTTGCTTTGTTTTCAAATTATGATCCTACATCTTTTGAAAGTGCTGTGAAAGAAGAAACATGGAGAAAAGCAATGGATGATGAAATTGATGCCATTGACCGAAATGATACTTGGGAGCTATCCGATCTTCCAAATGTATAGAAAACCATTGGAGTAAAGTAGGTCTTCAAAATAAAGTTGAAGGAAAACGGTGAAGTTGATAAGTACAAGGCACGTTTAGTGGCTAAAGGATACAAACAACAATATGGGATCGATTATAAAGAAGTATTTTCTCCAGTTGCGAGGCACGATACAATCAGATTGGTTATTGTATTGGCGGCTCAGAAGTCTTGGCCTATTTTCCAGTTAGATGTCAAGTCGGCGTTCTAACATGGGTACTTGGAGGAACAAGTATTTGTTGAACAACCTCTGGTTATGTCAAAATTGGAAATGAGCATAAGGTTTACAAATTGAAAGAATCCCTCTAAGGACTAAAACAAGCTCCTCGGGTTTGATTATGTCGCATTGAAATGTCCAATCTCGGATTGATGCATTATTTTCTTGGCATAGAAGTAGTGCAATCTTATAAAGGGATCTTTATTTCTCAGAAGAAATATATAGGAGAGGACAGATTTCAAATGATGGGTTGTAATCCTGATAACACTCCTATTGAGCTTGGTTTGAAGCTACACAAAGATCATACTGGAAGAAGGTTGAAAACTGTTAAATAAGGCAATATACACACAATATACATGTGTATATTGCCTTACTTAGCATCTCGGATTCTGCCTAAGATTGGGGCTCTCGGTTTTGATATATTATGGTAAATAGACAATGTAAGAATATTGTATATTAGGAAAATATATGGGTAGTATATTGTAATGTATTTGTTACCTAAATTAGGATTATACACTACCATAATTGTAGAGTTAGAATTATGGTAGAATAAGATTTTAGGAATAGGATTCTCCTATTTTGTTACTTGTATATATACCTATTCTATTAATGAAAATAATCAAGGGGATTATTTCTTTCATGATATCAAAAATCTAGGTCACACAAAAAATTTCTCTCTAAATTTTTGCCCTCCCTCTCGGCCGAATACCCCCCCACCCCTCGGATTTCTCTTCCGAAATTAGTCTTCCGCTCTCAAAATCTCTCTTACTTTTCCCAAATTTCCCCTCCTTCTTTGTTCTTTCAATATGTCTAAGAACAATTATCATCCTGCCCTCATGGTTTCTAATGTCAAGAACAGTATCCCTATTGTACTTGAGATGGAAAACGTCCAATATGCGACGTGGGCGGAGTTGTTTAAAATTCACGCTATCTCCCATCAAGTTATTCATCACATCATTCCTCCCGCTACACCTCTTCCCGTGGAGGATCCTCAGTTATGGATTACTCTTGATGCTACCGTTCTCTAGTGGATCTACTCCACTATTTCGGTTGACCTTCTACAGACGATTATTGAGTCGGATACCACGACTATAGCTGCCTGGAATAGATTGCATGACATATTCCAATATAACCAACATTCACGTGTCGTCACACTCGAGCAGGAATTCTCTCTAGTTCGAATAGAAGAATTTCCAAACGTTTCTGCATATTGCAAGAAACTCAAGGAGTTGGCGGATCAACTCCGTAATGTTGGCGTACCTATAACAAATAATCGTCTGGTTCTACAATTGGTTGCCGACCTTTCGGAGGCCTATAATGGTGTTGGAACTCTCCTTCGTCAAAGCAACCCTCTTCCCGACTTTTATCAAGCCCGCTCCATGCTTACTTTGGAAGAAGCCGGTTTGCCTAAAAAGGCGGCTACCGGAGCAAGCCCCGTCGTCATGATGGCATCCTCCCCAAGTTCTTCGGGTTTTGTTAATAATTCGGGCCAAAACCATAATCATAGTGGCGGCAAAATTAATCGTAAGAATAATAATAAAAACCGCGGGGGCAAACGCGGCGGTTCCGGTGGTCAGCAAGCAGGCGGTGGGCCCCATCCAGGAAACAGTGGCCCACCACCCCCTGGTCCCAGCGGTGGGGCCCATGGCGGTGGGGGGCTGGGGCTGGGGCAGTAGGCTTTGGGCTAGCAGCCCTTACACTCCAGCAGTAAATTCCGGCGGCCGGTGGGGGGCGGCCAATTTAGACTTAGACCGGCAAAGAACCGGCGGTGGCGGCCCGCGGCCGGTGGCCCCAAAGAACGCCGGTTCCGGAAGCTACGATCCAACTCAGTCACGGTCTAGAGTACTTGGGCCCCGACCTCCGCAAGCCCATCATGCAGCAGGCCCCACTTAGATCGATATCGAGGCCGCGATGCACACATTGGGGTTGACTCAACCGGACCCAAATTGGTACATAGACACCGGGGTCACTACTCACATGACTTCCGATTCAGGTACTCTCTCATCTTATTCCAATTTGAGCACCTCTCGGGGTATAATTGTTGGTAATGACAACTCTATTCCAATTCAGGGTTATGGTCAGAAAACGTTGTCTCCCCCCAATCCACCCCTTATCTTGAAAAATACTTTACATGCTCCCAAATTGATTAAAAATTTAGTGTCTATCCGAAAGATCACCACTGACAATTCTGTTTATGTTGAATTTGATCCTTTTGGTTTCTCTGTGAAGGATTTCAAGACGGGGAGTCATCTCATGAGGTGTGATAGTAGGGGGGATCTGTATCCTATCATGCCCGGTTTCAGTCCATCGAGTCAAGCCTTGCCATCAGCTTTTGCAGCCATTTCTCATTCCTTGTGTCATGCTCGCCTTGGTCATCCAGGCTCTTCTATTTTATCAGTTTTAGATAAAAAAAAATAGCTTTATTTCTTGTAAGGGTATGAGTCGTACTCCACTTTGTCATTCTTGTTCATTAGGAAAAATTGTTAAGTTGCCATTTGTATACTCCAATTCTCATACTTCAATGCCATTTGATATTATTCATAGCGAGCTATGGACGTCTCCTGTTATTAGTTCGTTGGGTCATCGATATTATGTTCTCTTTTTAGATGATTATTCTAAATTTTTGTGGACGTTTCCAATTGCGAATAAATCACAAGTGTTTTCCGTCTTCATCAAATTTAGAGCGTTCATTCGTACCCAATTTGAAAGAGAAATAAAATATATTCAATGTGATAATGGGAAAGAGTATGACAATAGGGAGTTTCGTGAATTCTGTGCTAATAATGGGATCAATTTTCGGTTTTCGTGTCCTCATACATCTTCACAAAATGGGAAGGCCGAACGCAAAATTCGTTCCATAAATAACATTGTCCGAACTCTCTTAATTCATGCTTCCATACCTCCATATTTTTGGCATCATGCTCTACAAATGGCCACATATCTTTTTAACATAATTCCTTCCAAAGGTCTGACATATTCTTTCCCCCTCCAAATATTGTACAATAAGAATCCTTCTTATTCTCATCTTCGGATTTTTGGGCGCTTGTGTTATCCGTTATTCCCATCCACCACAATTAACAAACTTCAGGCCCGGTCTACTCCGTGTGTGTTTTTGGGTTATCCGTCTAGTCATCGTGGTTATAAATGTTTTAATTTATCCTCAAAGAAAATCATCATTAATCGCCATGTAATTTTTGATGAAACTCAATTTTCATTTACTAAAGTCCATACTCCCAAGCCTAGTTCGTATAATTTTTTGGATGATGGTATATCTCCGTATATTACTCATCATTTTTCGAACATATCCCGCACCCAAAATCCTCCAGCGGGCCCACTGCCCGCCGGGACCCATCGCTCCGTCCTTGTTTCCGAATGGCGAAATAGTTCCAGCGATTGGGCCAGTCCAGCCGAATTCTGGAACTGTTCCACAGTCTGCCCCAGATCCTTGGTTTGGGCCAGCAGGCCCACTTCCTGCTAGCCAGTCCGTCCCGAGGCCGGCAAATTCCCAAAATTCCCTCAATTCTTTCTCGAGTCATAGACCGGTCACTCGTAGTCAGCGGGGTATTTTTACACCTAAAAGACATTTTAATTTACATTCTGATGTCTCTAAATCCCCCTTACCCCGCAATCCTGTGTCCGCATTAAATGACCCTAATTCAAAAATTGCTATGAGTGATGAATATAATGCTCTTATTGATAATAAGACGTGGGAGTTGGTGCCCCGTCCATATGGTATTAATGTTATCAGGTCTATGTGAATTTTTGCCCATAAGGAGAATTCAGATGGTTCATTTGCTCGACATAAGACGCGGCTTGTGGGTGATTGTAAGAATCAGCAGGTTGGGATAGATTGTGGGGAGACGTTTAGCCCGGTAGTCAAGCCGGCTATTATTCGCACTGTGCTTAGCTTGGCTTTTTCAAAGACTTGGCCTATTCATCAGTTGGATGTCAAAAATGCCTTCCTACATGATGATCTCAAGGAAACAGTCTATATGCATCAGCCGTTGGGTTTTAGGGATCCCAACCGTCCTCATCATGTATGTTTGTTGAAGAAGTCCTTATATGGGCTTAAGTAGTCTCCACGGGCATGGTATACGAGGTTTGCTGACTTTGTTTCGACTATTGAGTTCACTCACAGCAGGTCAGATAATTCCTTGTTCATCTACCGCCGTGGTTCGTCCTTGGCCTACATTCTGTTGTATGTGGATGATATCATTTTGACCGCCTCTTCCGATGCCTTGCGCTAGTCTATCATGGCCATGCTCAGTTCTGAGTTTGCTATGAAATACTTAGGGCCCTTAAGTTATTTTTTGGGGATTGCCGTCAAGCGGCATTCAGGTGGTTTGTTTTTGTCCCAAAGAAAGTATGCGGCTGAGATCATCGAGAGGGCTGAGATGTCATCTTATAAGTCCACTTCCACTTCAGTTGATGCAAAGCCCAAGCTTAGTGTCGCGGCAGGTGCACCATACATAGACCCGACCCGCTATCGCAGTCTTGCAGGGGCCCTCCAGTATCTTACCTTCACCAGACCGGATATTACGTATGCCGTTCAGCAGGTGTGTTTATTCATGCATGATCCCAGAGTTGAGCACATGAATGCAATCAAACGCATCATTCGGTATATTCAGGGGACACTGGACTATGAGTTGCACTTGTATCCTTCGTCTACATCCACACTTGTCTCGTACACATATGCGGATTGGGGTGGTTATCCGGACACCAGATGGTCTACATCAAGATATTGTATGTTCCTTGGCAACAACTTGGTCTCCTGGTCTGCAAAGCGTCAGGCGACTCTCTCCCGCTCAAGTGCAGCGGCAGAATATCGAGGGGTAGCTAATGTAGTCTCAGAATCATGTTGGTTACATAATTTTCTTTTAGAGCTTCATTGCCCCATTCAGAAGGCGGCCTTAGTATATTGTGATAATGTTAGTGCCATCTACCTCTCAGGTAATCTGGTTCAGCACCAACGCACCAAACATATCGAAATGGACATTCACTTTGTCCGTGAAAAGGTTGCTCGGGGGCAGGTACGCGTATGTCATGTCCCGTCAAGATATCAAGTTGCAGACATCTTTACAAAGGGTCTTCCCTCGGTACTCTTTGAAGATTTTAGGGACAGTCTCAGCGTTCGAAGACCGCCCGCTATGGCTGCGGGGGTGTGTTAAATAAGGCAATATACACACAATATACATGTGTATATTGCCTTACTTAGCATCTTGGATTCTGCCCAAGATTGGGGCTCTCGGTTTTGATATATTATGGTAAATAGACAATGTAAGAATATTGTATATTAGGAAAATATATGGGTAGTATATTGTAATGTATTTGTTACCTAAATTAGAATTATACACTACCATAATTGTAGAGTTAGAATTATGGTAGAATAAGATTTTAGGAATAGGATTCTCCTATTTTGTAACTTGTATATATACCTATTCTATTAATGAAAATAATCAAGGGGATTATTTCTTTCAACAACACACTTTACAAACAAATGGTGGGAAATTTGATGTATCTCACTACAACAAGGCCTGACATAATGTATTCTGTGAGTTTAATCATCAGGTACATGAAGAATCCCACAGAAATGTATTTGTCGGCAGCTAAAAGAATTCTTCGTTACTTGCAAGAAATGAGAGATTTTGGGTTATTTTTTAAGTAGAGTGAAAAGTCCAATTTGCTCGGGTATACTGACAGCGATTATGTTGGTGATCAAGATGATAGAAAAAGCACTTCAGGTTATGCTTTTATGTTCGATTCTGGTGCTATTTCATGGTCATCTAAGAAGCAACCAATTGTCACTTTGTTTGGTATAGAAGCCGAGTTTGTTGCGGCAACTGCATGCGCTTGTCAAGCTATTTGATTGAGAAGAGTTCTGGAGGAATTGAAATTCAAACAATCAGGAGCTACCAAAATCTTTTGTGACTACAATTCAGCAATCAAACTATCTAAGAATTCAATGCTACATGGAAGAAGCAAGCACATCGATGTAAAGTTCTATTTCTTGCGAGATCTTAGCAATGATGGAACGATTGATTTGATCTATTGCAGCAGTGAAGATCAGGTTGCTGATTGCCCTGAAGATGGAGTCGTTCATGAAACTTAGAAGGCTGCTAGGTGTCTGCACATTTAAAGATGTAAACTGAGTGTTAGAAACGTCAGTTTAAGGGGGCACTTTTGGAAAAATAGTCTTTTTTTTTCTTCTGCTAGTTGACCTAGTCTTTAGGAGTTATGATTTTTCTATTTGAGTCAATCTAGGTTCGTTCTGATTTTTAGGAATTAGTGGAGTAATGTGTTCTATTTTTTTTAGGAGTCATCCCTTTATTTTTTTAGGAGTTAATTGCTTTATGTACTGTATATGGTCCTATTTTAGTGGTACGTTCAGTTATGTATTTGTCTATATATAGACTTGAAGTTCTGAATGAAAGCAGTAGTTTCGAGCCATTTTTCTTCCTCTTCTGTATTCGTATATCTTTTTCTGTATATCTTTTTCTTCCTCTTCTCTTTCTATCATTAATTACCATTCC
Organism: Anisodus tanguticus; assembly: GCA_034509755.1. Lineage (NCBI taxonomy): Eukaryota > Viridiplantae > Streptophyta > Magnoliopsida > Solanales > Solanaceae > Anisodus > Anisodus tanguticus. The sequence continues at coordinate 23,223,187 of CM067544.1, read as the reverse complement.
TTTTTATGACGTCTGAATAATGCTCAAAACACCTTCTGATGATCAAAAAAAAATCTCAGTGTATTAATTACTGCCAACCAAAATACTTATCATGTTTTTCTTTATCAAAGTCAATTTGATTAAATTTCAAAGCTAAATTAGATTAAATTAATTCAATATTTTAAAAACTAAAATTTAGATATTCGGAAACTATATAAGAAGTACTATAAGTTGCAATTCTTCTCAAATTAATATGATGAAAAAATATAGTTTAAAATGTTGGACAAAATTCAAATAGTTTGACTCTTGAAAAGTGTAATGTGACAAATATTTTGACTTAATGTGACAAGTATTTTGGGACAGAAGATACCATTCCTTTTTATGGTGTCTGAATAGTGCTCAAATGATGCACCTTTTGATGTTCTTAATTGCTATGAGCAAATACTATATTAATTGATTATCTTAACATTTGAAGAAAAAAAATATCTTACAGGCTGGAATACCTTCTCTTCCGTAGTTCCATCTAATCGATAAATATATGGATAATATTTCTTACTATCTTTGTATTTCTAGATCTTGGATGGCAACCACTAACCATGCACTCACTGTTTCGTGTTCTTTACTCGTCACATTTTAAATTGGTATAATAAAAATTAAGTATTACTTGTATATTTTAGTTTAAATGATTATGCAATAATATTAGTTTATTGTACTATATGATAAATCACTAATGAAGTCGTGGTGTCAGTGCAGAAAATTCGTGATACCTTTGGTATATATAACTTAAATCAATTTGCTATATGACTGATTGATTGAGTGAATATGCGTGGAGATCCGATTTGGAGACTAGCCTCTGGAATGAAATTATAGGTTAAATTTCATTGATAGTGCAAAGACTATTGTTGTTATACTTATATATGCTCATTACCTTGATGTTTGGCCTCACATTTTTCCTTGTCTAAATTTCAGAAATGGGATAGGGACCTATGGCAATTGTCAAACTCTGGTGAAGAACGATTTTGGGAGTCACAAAGTAATGCTATGAATTCCTTCCTTAAACATCTTAAGGTAGTGAAGATTCATGGATTTTCAGAGTGTGTAAGTGATGTTAGTTTAGTGAAGTTCTTGTTGAAGCATGGAAAAGTATTGCAAGAAATGTTCTTATTGTAGGATTTTGTTGGGTTAAAAAACACATAAGTAAAGCACAACGGATGTTTAAAAGTTTTATTTCTTACTTATCCCAACAACATTTCTGGTATGGTTATACAACAATTAAACTTGTAAACATAAGGCATACACTTACAAGTTAGAATTATCTGGATCTTTATCAACTGTGAGGTGTACACGCGATTGCCCTTCCGATTGCAAGCTCTAAGATTAAATGTATTTCTCCTTCGGAAAGCTAGGAAATCCGGCAGAGGTTCGAGAGAGTATTTGATTCTAAGTCTCTAAGGCTTAGAATGATTTTCAGAAATTGGTGTGTGAATAATGAAATGAATGCCACTATTTATAGTTGAAAAATATGTCAAAATTGGATTAGGGTTTGACCTTGGACCTGGCCCAAAATTTGAGGCAGAGGCGTCGCAGCCCTATCCCTAGGGTATGGGCGCCGCGGCGCTCGACGTGCTCCTGCACTACGCCGCGGCCCTAGGATATGGGAGTCGCGGCGCTCGACGTGCCCTGCACTGTCTCGATTTATTTTTCCATGCATTCTTAATTAAATCCAAAATCCAATTTTGACTTAGTTAAAATAATCATTATTCATTTAAATATCTCGATTCCAAATCGAACATTTAATTAATCTCTCAATACATCCTTAGATTGAAACGGACAATCGACATAGTGTGACCCTACAGGCCTTCTCATATCGACATTAATCAAATTAAGGTCTACACCGAACTCCTAGAAGGTGCCGGAAGACGAACTCAATATGTGAAAACGTTTACGCGAATCCAGTAAACTTAACCTTTATGTGGTAAGATAAAATCATTTCATTCACGACACACCCGATCAAGCTTAGGATTTGTCAAGTGTCTATCCAAATGGCTTAATCATTGTATCTCATCTATATTAGTTGACGACTAGACCATATTCTAAATATGTCTATTGCGTTGGCCAACGACTTAGTCAACCTAATATCACTGAGAATCCGAGTGTTCTCTCTAATATACATTCGAGGAATGAATCCTAATCTTGGCTCAACTATCACCTTCAATCCACATCGTAATGTACCCAATACAAGCCGTATCTCAACCTATAAGGCATTTGAGCTTAGGACGGGATCAAAGTACATTACTTTGTAAACAAGGCGCGTATTGACCTCAAGTCTAAGGACTTCTATCTCCCACACACTGATCATACTTTAGACAAGTATAACAAACAGTATATCAGCAGGGTATACCAATACTTCCAAAGTATCCATGTGTCCATCACGAGTAGCCATTACTCGTAGTAGGTGAGACATACTACATCCTCCAAGGATGTGATGCAGACCACATGTCGACTTATCACATATCATCGATATCTCATTCTCGATAATCATTAGTCGAGGCTATTTTAAGAGTTACGCTCTATCATGAATATCTCACTCTATTAATGACAACGTAAGCTCAAGGAATGCACATTAATGAATAATTACAAATAATCAAATAATAATTCAATAATTTCAAATGGAAAAATATTAATCTCTATTAATAACAATACGAATGTGTATAAAGTACATTTGTCCTAATACAGATTGTCTCTAGGACATAAATATACTTTCAATCTCCCACTTGGCCTAGAGCCAATCTCCAACATATCTAATGCCCATATTCTCAAAATGACCATTATGCTTGACTAAGCTTAATGATTTAATGAATGGGTCAGCTAGATTATCGTCTGTGGGAACATAGTCTAATCCAATCTCTTCAGTCTCCACCATCTCCCTGAGTATGTGGTATTTCCTTGGTACATGCTTGTTTCTGTTGGCTGATCTTGGTTCCTTAGCTTGCGCAATCGCACCAGTATTGTCACAATAAACTGTTATTGGACAAGTGGCACTTGAAACAACCCATAGTTCCTTCAGGAACTCAGATATCGCGACAGCTTCCTTTCCAGCTTCTGATCCAGCAATGTACTCAGCTTCTGTTATCGAATCAATAGTTGTAGCTTGCTTGGAACTTTTCCAACTCACTATTCCGCCATTGAAAATGAAGGCATATCTAGACTGAGATTTGAAGTCATCAAGATTTGTCCGGAAGCTAGCATTAGTGTACCCAGTACATACTAGTTTCTCTTGTCCACCATAGACTAAGAAATATTCTTTAGTTCGTCTAAGATACTTAAGAATACTCTTGACTGCTTTCCAGTGTTTTCCCCATGATTCTGCTAGAATTTGCAAGTCATACTAAGTGCATGGGCCACATCTGGCCTCGTACAGGTCATGGCATACATGATAGATCATATAGCTAAAGCATATGAGATTCTTTTCATGCGTTCAAGTTCTGCAACAGTAGAAGGACTATCCTTCTTTGATAACTTAATCCCTTGACCCATAGGAAGATTTCCCTTCTTGGAGTTTTCCATAGAGAATCGTCTTAGCACTTTGTCTATGTATGTGGACTGTGATAGCCCTAACAATCTATTAGGTCTATCTTTATAGATCCTAATTCCATGAATGTAGCAAGCTTCACCCAAGTCCTTCATCATGAAGGTGCTGGATAACCATTCCTTGACTGATTGCATGAGAGTCTTATTATCTCCCATTATCAATATGTCATCTACATATTTAACAATGAAGACAATACTCTCTTCCTTGCGCTTACTATAAACGCAGGGATCTTCTTTGCTTCTAACAAAGTTAAACGATTTGATTGCTTTGTCAAAGCAAATATTCCAACTCCTTGAAGCTTGCTTAAGCCCATAAATGGACTTTTGTAGCTTGCATACAACATTTGGTTTGGATTCAAGTGAAAACCCCCCAGGTTGTTTCATATACATCTCCTCAACTAGATTACCATTGAGGAAAGCAGTTTTGACGTCCATCTGCCAAATGTCATAGTCATAATATGCAGCTATTGCAAACAAAATCTGAATGGACTTAATCTTAGCAACAGGTGAAAAGGTTTCATCATAATTGACCCCAGGCCGTTGATTATAACCTTTAGCCACCAATCTTGCTTTATAAGTCTGTACCTTGCCATATGCATCAATCTTCATCTTGAAGACCCATTTGCATCCTATGGGTCTAACCCATGTTGGCAAATCAACTAAGTTCCAAACTTGATTTATGTACATCGAGTCCATCTCAGATTTCATAGCTTCTTGCCATCTCTGCGAATCAATGTCCAACATAGCTTCGCTATAGGTTGTAGGTTCATCATCATCAGAAATATCTATCTCATTGTGTGTTTCAACAAGAAGATTAAGTCTTTCAGGCAGACGATGAGTCCTAGTGGTCCTACGGAGTTGATTATTCTACGTTTCAGTATTTGTTGCATTCTGATTGTGAGAAGGTCTTTGTGTGTTAGACAATCCATCACCTTGAGAGCTTTCAGGAATGTCATTTTCATGTATTTTCTGAATGAGATGATGTATAACTATTGTATTATCTTCTATTGGTTGTGTATGAGAGTCTTGCATTTCTGCACTATCTCTTACAACACTCCCACTGGCTGAAGGGCGTACTCTAAGCACCCAATCTTCACTAGATACTCTCACTGAATCCTTGTTCAGGTCATTCGACAAGGGTTCAACTTCTGTGTTATCTTGTGATTCTTGAATTTCTTCAAGTTCTATCTTTGTGCAGCTATGTTCCTTGTAGACATATTCTTCTTCAAGGAAAGTTGCATTCCTGGAAACAATGACCTTATGTTCTCCAGGAAGATAGAAGTAGTATCCCTTAGTTTCCTTTGGATACCCCACAAAATAATATTTCTCAGTTTTAGATTCTAACTTGTCAGTAAGCATCTTCTTTACGTATGCAGGGCACCCCCAGGATCGCATGTGTTTAAGTGCTGGCTTCTTGCCGTTCCATATCTTATATGGAGTTTTCTCTACAGACTTTGAAGGAACTCTGTTCATAATATAAATTGAGCTTTGCAATGCATAGCCCCAAAAGTATATCGGTAGAGCTGAGAAACTCATCATGGATCTAACCATATCTAATAGGGTTCGATTTCTTCTTTCAGCAACACCATTCAACTGTGGCATTCCAGGAGGTGTCCATTGTGATTGGACTCCATGAAGCTTCAAATAATCCAGAAATTCTTTACTTAAGTATTCACCTCCTCAATCTGATCGAAGTGTCTTGATACTTGTTTCAAGTTGCTTCTCTACTTCTGACTTGTACTCCTTGAATTTATCAAAGGCTTCAGACTTATGTTTCATAAGATACACATGCCAAAACCTTGTGAAATCGTTTGTAATAGTGATGAAGTAAGGGAAGCCTCCCTTAGCTTGAGTTGAAAATGGCCCATATACATCAGTATGTACCAACTCAAGTACCTCTTCGGCTCGTATCCCTTTCCCAGAAAGTGATTTGTTGGTCATCTTTCCTCTCAAACAAGATTCGCAGTTACCATAAGACTCCAAGTCAAATGGTTCGAGATAGTCTAACTTCCTCAATCTTGCTATCCTTGATTCGTTGATATGACCAAGTATGCAGTGTCATAAGTAGGTGGGGTTTCTTGAATTACTTATCTTAGCTCATTTATTTTGCACATTAAAAATCTCACGATTACAGTTTAAAGTATACAATCCATCCACAAGCGGAGCATTTCCACAAACAAAACCGTTAAAAGACAGTACATACCTGCCATTGGCAATGAATGAGGAAAACCCCTCAATGTCTAACATTGGGATAGAAATGATATTCCTCATTAATGAGGGAACAAAATAACAATTATTTAGTTCTAAACAAAAGCCTGAAGGTAAATCTAGTCTATAAGTTCCCACGCATTCAGCATCTACTCGCGCTCCATTTCCAACGCGCAGGTCTACCTCCCAAGGTCCAACCTTTCTGCTGTTAATTAGGCCCTACACATTACTACAAATGTGCGAGCCACAAGCGGTATCCAATACCCAGCAGTGGGAGTTACTTGTAGACATATTTATTTCAATGACAAACATACCTTGTCCAGTAGAGGTGGAAGCACCTAGTGTTTTGCCTCCTCTTGGAGTTGTGTAGTCCTTCTTTATAACATGCATTGGCATTTGTCCCCTTTCGTTCAGCTTACATTTGAAAGGGTCTCTCAACTGCTCATACTCCATTATTTGAGATTGTTTTTCATAGAGACTCTTCAAGTGTTCTAGCATTTCGTTGGGGCCCATGTTTTCATGTTGCCTCTGTAACTCCATAGTCATGGAAGACAACATTATACATTTTGCCAAGGTAGCATCGTTCAAACATTTTTGATAAGCCACCTTGTCAAACAGGGCATACTCATCAGAGTTTTTAGCAGTGACTGTGGGGAATACTGTGTCTAACACATACTCAATTCTTTCTAGTCTTAACACCAATCGCAGATATCTTAACCAGTCAGGATAATTTGATCTATTCAACTTGTTTGTCTCGACCAACATTTTCAGTGATAGATTCAACATTTTATACGACTGAAGAAATAAATAGACTTGAAATTAAACTCTTATATAATTTCTATTGAACACATTCGTTAACTAATTAACATGACCTTTAGTTTAATTAGCTCCCACTATTTTAACATACTCTTCGACCCTATGGAAGAATACAGACTCATATCAAATATGGTCATAATAGGCCATGATCCAGGTTCATGCTATCTCCTCGTTTGCTATGGCTGATAACTTCAACAGCACAACCTGGTAGGTCTCTAAACCAATTACAAATAATTTGTAACTCATGTTTGACCGAATGTTCTAAACAATCAATCTGCGTCTCTCGGCTTGTCTGACACTGTGGCGCCAAGACAGCCTAGCAAGTCAACCTCGTTATGCGACTGCAATTATGTATCTAAGTGAGTTTTGCCTTATAGAGTAAACACTGTGGTGTAAATACTCATGAAGGTTTATCACCCACTTCTACATTTAACATGCATCTATGAAAGAGTCTGAGTCCTCGTAGACTTAGAGCAAATGCTGTGGCATAAATACTCATTTCGCCGAAAAGGATTTTGCACTACAATCAATTATAACGGACGACGCGTTCATTTTAAATGATACTTGTATTAAATATTTTAGGGAACATTTTAATTCAGGGTTTTAACCAAGATTAACTCTTTTATGCCATATCCAATATGACATCTTATCATGCAAAGCTAATGACACCTATAGTTTGGGAACCATCAACCCAATATGCATGATATAAGATGGTGTAATCAAATACTAGGTGCCGCCTGCCCAGACAGTTATAGCGGATAATATTCTAGAAATGTAAATGACAAACATTTTGAAATTTAGTACGTAAACAGTATACTTATCAAATAATATATTGTATAATAATAATCTTGGGTTAAACATTCTGAACTCTGGAAAATAAATTTGTTTCTGGACAGGTAGGGCATTAGCGTTGCGGTGCCACTGAGGCAGTAGCCTTTCGGCTTTTGGAAAAATGCATTAGCGTCGCGGCGCTCCACCATGGAGCCGCGGTGCTAGAGAGGCAGAAACATTTCTGCTTCTGCAAATGCATTAGCGTCGCGGCACTCCACCATGGAGCCGCGGCGCCTGTTGTCCAGTGAGTCCATGTTTTTTATACAAAGCATTAGCACTGCAACACTCCACTATGGAGCCACGACACCACCTTGAAACCCTAGCAAGCGCCGCGGCGCCCAACCATAGGGTCGTGACGCTCATGTTCCGATTGCAAGCTTTAAGCTTCAATGTATTTCTCCTTCGGAAAGCTAGGAAATCCGGCAGAGGTTCGGGAGAGTCTTTGATTCTAAGTCTCTAAGGCTTAGAATGATTTTAAAAAATTGGTGTGTGAATAATGAAATGAATGCCACTATTTATAGTTGAAAAATAGGTCAAAACCGGATTAGGGTTTGACCTTGGGCCTAGCCCAAAATTTGAGGCAGAGGCGTCGCGGCCCTAGGGTATGGGCGTCGCGGCGCTCGACGTGCTCCTACACTGCGTCGCGGCCCTAGGGTATGGGCGTCGCGGCGCTCGACGTGCTCCTGCACTATCTCGATTTATTTTTCCGTGCATTCTAATTAAATCCAAAATCCAATTTTGACTTAATTAAAATAATCATTATTCATTTAAATATCTCGATTCCAAATCGAACATTTAATTATTCTCTCAATACATCCTTAGATTGAAACGGACAATCGACGTAGTGTGACCCTACAATCCTTCTCATATCGACATTAATCAAATGAAGGTCTACACGGAACTCCTAGAAGGCGCCGGAAGACGAACTCAATATGTGAAAACGTTTACACGAATCCAGTAAACTTAACCTTTATGTGGTAAGATAAAATCATTTCATTCACGACACACCCGATCAAGCTTAGGATTTGTCAAGTGTCTATCCAAATGGCTTAATCATTGTATCTCATCTATATTAGTTGACGACTAGACCATATTCTAAATATGTCTATTGCGTTGGCCAACGACTTAGTCAACCTAATACACTGAGAATCCGAGTTTTCTCTCGAATATACATTCGAGAAATGAATCCTAATCTTGGCTCAACTACCACATTCAATCCACATCGTAATGTACCCAATACAAGCCGTATCTTAACCTATAAGGCATTTGAGCTTAGGACGGGATCAAAGTACATTACTTTGTAGACAAGGCGCGTATTGACCTCAAGTCTAAGGACTTCTATCTCCCACACGCTGATCATACTTTAGACAAGTATAACAAATAATATATCAGCAGGGTATACCAATACTTCCAAAGTATCCATGTGTCCATCACGAGTGGTCATTACTCGTAGCAGGTGAAACATGCTACATCCTCTAAGGATGTGATGCAGACCACATGTCGACTTCTCACATATCATCGATATCTCATTCTCGATGATCATTAGTCGAGGCTATTTTAAGAGTTACGCTCTATCATGAATATCTCACTCTATTAATGACAACGTAAGCTCAAGGGATACACATTAATGAATAATTACAAACAATCAAATAATAATTCAATAATTGCAAATGCCAAAATATTAATCTCCATTAATAATAATACGAATGTGTATAAAGTACATTTGTCCTAATACAAATTGTCTCTAGGACATAAATATACTTTCCTTTATGTGACGAGCTTTCCCAATCAAGAGACTCACTTCACCGAGAAAAAATCAAATCACAAATAATGGGGTTTTCCAAGGCATCTTGTAATGCTAAGATCGTGTTCAAGTAAACTTAGCTCTGTAACTTCAATATTTAAAGAAATGATAATTGTCATTTTTTGAATATTTCTCCAATATGGACTTAATGGTCATGACTTTTTTTTTTTTTGACTTGATGGTCATGACTTAATTAGTCAAGAAAATGGTCCCAATACCTTATCATTTGTAGCAATGAGTCAAAAAGCAATTTTGACCTCCACGTTATAGATTAATCTGGTTTTGGCCGGTATCATAGTGCTATTTTAACCCTACTTTATATTAAAGGCAGTACTGTAAATCTAACTGTTAAAATGTTCTTCCAAAACATTAAAAAAAAATGGAAAGGTCAAAATCGTTCAAACTGATACTTGGCATCTCAACTTAACATAATAAAATAATTAGAAAAATAGGTGCTATTTTATTTTGGGACCATCAAACCGTATTTGGCTAATTAATACAGTGTCACTTGGGAGGTATCTAGGGATGACCGGTGTTTTAAAAGGCGTGGGTGGGGTGGAGGAGATGTTTTACCTATCAGGGGCAAGGCAAAAGCCTTAGTAAAATAGTATAATAACATAAAAATTATAAAAATACATTAATAATTAATAAAAAATTATAAGCATGATTAAAGAAATTCATACAAAATAAAACTTCTAACATGATTTTTACAAGTAATGCAATGATATAAAAGCTATTCTGATATGCAAATCAACTCTAACATTTTAACTTTCAAACCAATAAAAAAATCACAATTTCTTAAAGTATATTACCATCATACTACACAATTTACCTCCCTAAAAGAAAATAATCATTATATTCTATCAGTATTATAATCAGAACATCATTCCTTCATGAATAAGAACAAAATTACTTTCAAATAGTGAAGTAATAAAATATGATAATTTTGAGACATAAGAAAACATGAAAATCTGACAAGTAAAGATGTAAAATTATGTTATGTATTTTTATAAAAGATTATTAAATGATAATCACCCTCACGATGTTATAAAATAGTAAATATGCAATACAACTTGTTATTTGATTTACTCTCATTCTTTTTATTTTTATAGGTGCAAATTGTTAAGCATCATTCCTTGATTAAAAAATTATGAGGATTAATTTGGGCGTTAGGCGTGTTTAGGGCGTATATTCAAGCGCTTAGGGCGTAAGCCTCACATAACTAAGCCCCACATGTGTGTCTCAAGGCATTTTGACAGTGCCCCGCCCCGAGGCGAGCCCCAAAGCGAGAACCAAAACTCCCTTTTAAAACATTGGGGATGACAAACAAACGATTTTGACAAAATTTGGGCTAGTCAAAATAGGCTACGATAAATTGATCATTGCCCAAAAATTAGTTGGGCTGGGTTAAGCTGAACTAAACAACTAATCATAGCCCATCTCACTTACCTTTCTTAGTATTCCTATAAGAGTAATATTATCACGACCCAAACCGAGCCCTACCTATCGGGCACCACTAATCCCATATATTTACCAGCTACCGTAATTAATCATCGGCCCCGAGTGCCGTCACGAGGTAACCTGCTGACACATGGGAATAATAAACTGGAAAGGTACCGCGTAAACCCTTGCAAACGGAAGAACACAACCTATGCATACGCTCAGCCTGCCCAACTATTTGAGGGTGAAAAGCTGTGATAAGATTAATTTTAGTGTCCAAACCTGTTTGAAATGGTATCCAGAAACTAGTTATGAATTGCACACCTCGGTGAGGTATAATAGAACTAAGAATACCGCGAAGGTGAACAATCTCCTTAACTTACAGCTTTGCGTAGTCCTTGGCTGTATAAGTAGTTTTGACCGCTAGGAAATGATCTGATTTGATCAGTCTATCAATGATCACCCAAATAGAATCAAACTTATGATAAGAGCGATGTAAATCGATAAGAAAACCCATATTAATCAGTTCCCATTTCCATATAAGGATTTCAATATTCTGAGTCAAGCCGCCAGGCTTTTGGTGCTTTACTTTTATTGGCTGACAATTAAGACACTGAGCTACAAACTTCCGCAATGTTCCTTTTCATGTCTGTCACAACCCAAACCGGAGGGCCGCGACGGGCACCTGGATCTCAGCCGCCGGGTACCACTAATCACACTATCAACATCTAATCATAAATAAGCACGGACTAAGCTGAAAGACAAGTATGTGAAATCTTTATCTAAAAACCAACTTATATATACATACTCATACCAAGGCCGACAAGGCCATGCAAGTATACTACACACAGGACACCTGTCTACAAGCCTCTAAAGATGACATGACACTACAAGGACGGGACAGGACCCCGCCATACCCATATATACAAGCAAAAATGTACCATACCAAAGTTAGATCGACACTCCAAAACAAGGAGAGTGCTCTAAAACCCGCTAAATCCGCAACCTACTAACGTGGATCGTCACTTTGGCTATGTGAACCTGCGGGCATGAAACACAGCGTCCCCTGACAAAAGGGATGTCAGTACGACTGATGTACTGAGTATGTCAGGCATGAATAATAGCATAACAGGAATATACCAATGACTGGAACAGAAATAGCCGACCAGCAGTAAATGCCTCTGAGGGCCCTAATACATATGCCTAAATGTTATGCACAATATAATATACATATACATCAGCCTCATCGGGCATCTTCTTTACCATAATAACCTATGTGGGCATCATACCATATAATGGTTAATGAATGTATGCATGATGCAAATGCGGTATACATATAAATATTGGCCACACAAAGATATATTCCTTCCCATAACATATACATACATATATATATATATATATATATATATATTTGCCCTTCATCAGGCATCTTTCTTTTCATAACAGCCTATGTGGGCATCACATTATTTCATATCCCAGCTGATCAGGTGGTCTGCGTATCCCGTTCCCCATCCCTAATATATGTTCCAGGGTAAGACATGAACATAATGCAAATGAAAATGCATGAATGACAATAACACATCCTGGGTGACACAATATCCTTGTACCTTTGGCTAATACTGTGAATATCAACATTTTTTTCCGTATGCCTCAATAAGGACTTAGGAACATACTTAGACATGCTTTTAGCATAGGAATCAATAGCATGAATATTCTTAACTTCTAGGAGTAGAACAATTTATGAAGCAATATCATGGTTATATTTAGTTACATGGAACATGTCAAAAGAAAGAAATAACTTACCTTAACACACCTCGAATAATAACGGAACCAGCCTTGCCTTTTATTATTTTTTCCAGCAAGGTTGCTGCCTTTAGTATTAATTCTCCACTGCTTCGTACTTTTTTCTTTTCGAACCAGAACCAAAATTGAAACGTATTGTCCTTAATTTCCCAACCATCACGCAAGATTTAAAATAATGTAAAGGAGCAATTTTCTCAAAATGAAATAGTGAGTGGGACGTGTACTTGGTCTCAGGAAATTCTCCAATGATATGTTACTAAATGGGATGTATTTGGACAATTTCTTAGGTGCCAATTAATGGGCTATAATCATTTGGTCTCCCACCCACATTTTACTTTCTCTACTTTGCTGCCACCAACTCGTACTATGTCTTAGTCATTAGGAGACTTAATACCAAGTTTACACGTACCAAATTCCACTTTCACTTGTCCCCCTATTAAAATTATTAATCCCACAATTAATCAATCATATACACAATTAATTTCGTGATCCCAATTCAATTAAATCCTGATGACTTATAAAACCTTCATATACTTAATGTCATAATCTTGTGATATGACACTAGTTCATAACCTCTTTGGAGATATACAACCATTATTATTAATCCCCATCGTCACACTTGTTACGTCCAAAATTACTTCGGTATTTTATCCCTTTTACATACTAATCTCCTTATTAACATATGTAAATATAACATAAATTTTCCCAATGCTCGGACCTATTTACACACGCTTAGCGATTTTACATACGCTTAGCGATACAAACTGTGACTCGAAAGTACGGGATGTTACAAAGTCATTCCACCAATACATACCTTTCAGATCATGATATATCTTAGTAGATCAAGGGTGAATGAAATATCGTGAGCAATGGACCTCCATCATAATCTTGTCCCGTAATCCTGCTACACTGGGAATACACAAATGGACCTTCCACCTGGGGGTCCCTCTCCCATTATACTCGAAGGTTGTGATTTTTCTTTTGTTAGATATCCTTCCCGATATTCCCTAAAAATTGGATCTTTATCATGATGCTCCTTTTCTTCCTGTATGAGGGATGATCCTGTTGTATTATGAGTCATAGGGCTATCACTATCTGAATCCTCCAATAGGACTCCTACTTAACTAACTGATGCATTCCCTTAGGTCAATTTCTCTCCTTATTCCTCACATTAGTGAAGCCTGCTTGTGGGTGAATGATACCATTGTCAACTTAGCTTTGTTTACTATCTGGTGTGCTGATAACTCTTATATTTGTAGTACCTCAATCATGAACAATTTATGGAAAATGTCATCAAATCTGAAGTGCGCGTATCATCGTGGTTAACTCTCATTCATGGTCTAAAAGGAATTTTTTTTTGTACTTCCTCACTACTCTTAATTATAAACAACTTCCTTTCTTTACTTCTTTTGACACTTGTTCACTCATTTTCTTACTTGTCGTACTCTTCTTAATTCTAAAATATTCTGGTATACATACGTAATCTCAAACATTGCTCCTGATTCCAATCCTTGACGTTACTATCCCTTAAAGGATGAGTTGCTAACTTATTCCCTTATTCAATACGTGGAAAATTCTGAAGAATTTTCATTATATGACGTTGGCCTACTATATTCAAACCTAGTCATTATACTTAGATTCGAATTCCTTCACTTGCCTCATGGGTAAGACTTTCTGTTAATGGCGCTCTGGGAAAAGATTTCCTTAATCTCGTTAAGCTGTAAACTCATTACTTTATCTATCTCGTAGAACCTTTGGTCAGTTCAATAATGCTCATAGACATCTGTATTTTCCTGACATCTTATCTTCATTATAATGTCATTATCTCTTGACATATATCTTTAATGTCTACCTTATATTCATTGGCGTCATTTGCCCCTCTTCATCTGTTTAGGTGATAATCTCGATCTTTACTCACTGTTACTTCTATGTACATACTTTCTGAGATGTATGACTGCATATGTTTTGGAACCGATGCTTCGTATGTTTATATCTAATTCATGGTGTTACAAGATCCAATGACTTATCAAGATTTTTTGTCTTATCATTATTAGATCTCTCATCGACCGAGTTCTCATTCGTCTTACTTTTACATTTCCTTTTCCAGTTGCCTTGGGGGTCTCTTATCTCAAATTATTTCTCATACTATCTCTCTGAACATTAGAGGTTCGTCACTTTTGACTGAAGAGCTCTTACTGTCCTTCCTCTACCATTGGTCCTTATGATGTTCTGGAGTAATCATACCCTTGTGAAACCTGCATAACTATAATCTCATTCACCTTTATCCTTCTTGTCGTAATCCTTACATTTATTTGTCATTAAATGAAAAATATTTCTACCTTGATACTTGATCATACCATTCCATTCATACTTATTAACTGTTTTCATACTTCTTACAACCATTATTCAATTGTTGCATAGTTCTCATCCTCAATTGCCCCTATTATTATCCAGTGGTTATTTAAAATTGTAACATGTTGCACAAAGAAGCCGAAGACCTTACCAGTCCAATACCTAAGCATACCTTAGCTTACTAACATTAATACATGTAATTCTCAATAATACACGGTATGTCCATTTACACATGGATGAGAGGATTATGTCCCATTCCACTACCGTGGATAACTCGATCCTTATATGTGGCTTGGGCTCACTATTCTGGGTACGTCACTTTACGTGATCTTCTTAAATTTACTGATGGTCACTCTTCAGACGATTCGATTGTGAAAATCCATTCTCGTTAATGATATCCTTGGAAAATTCCCAATCTATTCTAGATAAGACATTATCATTTAGGTCGCACGTACATAACATATTCCCTCATTCTAATCAGCAAGAGTCACTGTAAAACGTGTAGATTTTCATAACTTACTAAACCTTCCAATGATGTCTTCTGCCTTTCATCTGTACAACTTACAATCATCATATCCTTACCTTCGCGCATCAATTTGGGACACTTGGTAATGTTGTGGCCATGGCTGCCACACTAAATCAACTCCATATACCTTTGCGGCATAATCTGGTATGCGCTTAACCATACTGACTATAAGATGGTCGGGGCAGCCTCATTCGACCTTTATAACTTTGACCCTGAGATATTGGCATCTTTGAACCCTTTAAA
Organism: Anisodus tanguticus; assembly: GCA_034509755.1. Taxonomy (NCBI): domain Eukaryota; kingdom Viridiplantae; phylum Streptophyta; class Magnoliopsida; order Solanales; family Solanaceae; genus Anisodus; species Anisodus tanguticus. The sequence continues at coordinate 23,207,591 of CM067544.1, read as the reverse complement.
TATCGGTGATCCCTGATTAATAAACTCCATGGGTTATGATCTCCCTGACCCCTCATGGGCCTATCTCTATCAGATGCTCTAGGATGAAGTCGTGCCTGAGAGGAAACCAATTGATTCAATACCTGCACCACTCTCCTTACATCATTATCAGACGAAGGTAGGATTGATGGTACGGGAGCTTCCCTCAACTCTTCTGGTACTACCCTACTAGATGCATCGATACCTGGGAAAGCAACTTACTCATATCCTCTGACGGATCTGCCTCAATAGAGAGCATACTACTCGCATTTACACTCAATCCAATCTCAATTTCCCTGCTAATCATAGCCTTATTGGAAAAAGGCATTGTTGTAATCATAAGCACGATATGATTTACAAAGAGAAGTCTTACAACTCCGCTCTATAGAATGATTTTAGATCAAGAAGGAAGGTAACCATTATCTTAGAGGCCCTGTAGCCTCATGTCTATAAGTGTGGTGCACAACACACCCATAAACAAGACTCTACTAGACACGGCTTGCAGACTCCCTAGGACAGACCTGCTCTAATACCAAGTTTATCACGACCCAAACTGGAGGGTCATGATGGGCACCCGGGCACTACCTGCCGAGCACCACTAATCATATATATTTACCAGCTACCATAATTTATCATGGGCCCTGACGGCCGTCACGAGGTAACCTACTGACACGTGGGAATAATAAACTGAAAAGGTACCGCGTAAACTCTTGTAAACGGAAGAACACAAACTATGCATATATACATACTAAGGCTGACAAGGCCATACATGACTACTATACACAGGACAACTGTCTATAAGCCTCTAAAGAGTACGTAACATCATAAGGTAGGGACAGGGCACCGCCATACCCCAATGCATATCAAGAATATCGTACCTCGACTAGACTGCAACTCTGTAACAAGTAGAGTGCTCCAATATCAGCTAAACCAGCAACCTACTAGTGCGAATCGTCACCCTGTGTACCTGAGCCTACGGGCATGAAACACAGTGTCCCACGATAAAAGGGACGTCAGTATGACTAATGTACCAAGTATGTCAGGAATGAATAATAGCATAACAGAGACCTGAAAGTAATATGAGACAAAAAACAACCAACTTGTACAGAATGCCTCTGAGGGCCATATTATGCATAAGTATCATGTCTGTGTAGAATGCCTCTGAGAGTCATAGTATGCATAAGTATTGTCGTGCCCGTTTTTTGCGACCCGCGGTCAAAGCGGAGCACAACGTATTTGGTGATTCCTGGGTATTGGATTAAGGAGTCGCCACCTAATTATTTTTACAGTGAATTAGGACACCTAAATATTAAATAATGCTGGAATATAACTCCAATTTTATGGTCTGCGAAACTAATGAGATTCTAGGTAAGGGATCTTTACTATCATAAAGGGAAGGGGTTAGGCATCCTTTAAGATCCACTAACTTGCGGTTATCCGATCAAATTTAGGTTAATTATTTCTAAGAAAAATGCATGTTTAAAAGTATATAAAGTTAAAAAGATATTTGCAAAATATTTAGTAAAGGATGCATTTTGTACAAGTATGCATTTGTATGGTATTTAAAGAAAAATAATGTAAAGTTGAAAAAGTATGCATTTGGGACAATTAATAGCAAGGAGAAAAAAAGAATTATTTATAATGTCAATGAAGTAATTTTTGGAAATCATTTTGAGTTGTACAATTAATAAAATGAACAGAAGATGATCAAAGTTTGTTTTGAAAATTTTAAATATGCATGACCAGCCTAAAAATAAATAAACTAGCGGAGGGTTTCTAAGTTTGAATTAACCGAGCCTACAAGTAAATAAGCTAGTGACGGGTTTCTAGTCTTAGACTACCCTATAATCAATTCTAAGTCTACCTATTATAAGCATTTCAATAATTACATAAGTGCAATAAATAATATTACAATACAGAGCGAGATGAAGCTGAAAAGAAAGTAAAAACAAGAAAATAAATAATCTCCGAGGACTATCTGCCTTCGTTGACGTTGCTCCTTGCAAGCTGTCAAGAACAAACGGTTAGAAACAGTTAAATATAAATAACTTCGGATCCGTATACAAAACAATGAATATTTTGATCACGGAGGGCTCATACTTAAGACCATTCCAATCACGTTGTGGCTGCAAACATGACTCGGTGGTCATTTTAATTGCCTCGCCTACTAAACATGTTGGTCTCTCGGATGAAAAAGAAACATCATTCGAATCACGTCGTGGCTGCGAACATATAACTCGTCGGTCATTTTAATTGTCTCGCCTACTAAATATGTTGATCTATCGGATGAAATAAGAAAAGATTTAAGTTTTCATCCTTGTCCAGAAGTTATATTTCCGTCGTTACAACTGCGGAGGCCTAAAAAATCGATGGATATTTTCATCGGCCAAGTGTAGTATTTGTTCAAATCAGTAAACTTTTTCAGAAATATTGCGGCTGTCCGAAGCAGTCTTAAAGCGGCTGTTTTCAGCCGAGAAACAGCAGCAATTCGGTTAAAAAAATACCGCAGCAGTGGGCTTGAAACACAACAGTGGGCTGTCCGAAACAGTCTTAAAGCATCTGTTTTTAGCCAAGAAAACAACAGCAATTTAAGCTAAAAATACAGCATTGATATACATCAAATATGCTAAAAAGTGCAGCACCAGAATGCCGTAATAATTGGCTCAAAACGTGGCAACAATTAAGCCCTTTTAAAAGCTTCAGAAGCAGCAACTGTTTTGCTCCCAGAAAGGGGCACCAAAGAGCAGAAACAATCGATTCAAGATGCAGCAGCCATCTGCCTCAGAATGCAGCAATTTAATCCAAAAAAAGCAGTAACCATCAGACCAAAAGATAGCGATAGCAAGCCAAACGTAGCAGCAGTTTTGAAGTCTCAAGTGCAACAACAATTGGCCTTGCAGATGCAGGAATGATCTCAAATTGCCAACAGTCATATGCTTTGCAGTGCACCGACAGTAAGTAGCAACAGTCCAATATAACAGGTGAGCCTAACAACCAAGCACAATAGTAGATACGGCAAGCTCGTTGAAGCATCACAAGGATATTGGTAATTGAAACTCCCCCGGGGTTATGCAAAGAAAGGAGGGGTGAGGAATGAGTATTCAAAAATTACTTATATTTTAACAAAACAATAAACAGAACACTCGGTAGTTTTCAGGGAGCAAAGATATCATCCAACTCAGTACTTAAAAAGGAAATGAATTTAGAGATTGACAATCAAACTAAACCACGAAGTTGAAAGACAAGGAATCAAAGGGGCTACCACCATCAATATTACGATGCCGCAACAAGATCAAAAAGGGTTTCTAGAACATCAGCCATGGCAGGCTATCATAAGAGGCTAAGCCCAAACCCAAATCATGCCTTGGCTTTAAGTCGACAAAGCAATACAATAGGAGAGTTCAGATAAGGCAACTATGAAAGAAAACATTCGGCAGTAATATAACATGCCACAAACTAGTTCAAATACGCACAAAATGTTAATACAGATATCATTCAACAACTTAGTAAACAGGGCATGATATAAGATAACTTAAAAGATGATAATATGGATGTGTTTTAACACTTAGGCAAAACAAATGTGTAGTTATCTTGACAAACATGTAAACTTAGAAAAATGAACAAGTGACCATTAAAAAGAAGCATTTCCAAAGGTGCATGGTATTTTAAATTAGACTAAGCATACATGGTCCTATTCATGCTACCTCACCCAGCATGATGACACTCAAGTAAGCAAAGCAGTCATATAATTAAACTAATAGCCATACAGACTCAAAGTTAACCCAAGCCAGGCATATTTGTAAATACATGACTGCTTAATCCAAACAAAATATGCATATCTTTAAAGTAGGTAAGGACAAGTGTGCAGCTGACTTAAATAACCATATAAAGGCAAACACTATAATTTAGACACAGGATGGAGCAATCCAACAATGACCTCATACAAACTAAGATTATCTGGTACTAGACTGGACATACATCCTACTCTATTAAACAAAACATGACATATCACACCCAAATAGCATATGCATTAAGATGATGATAGTCTTATATTAAAGCAAACAAGGATAAATGCAGAGTTTGTTCAAGCATATAAGGAGGGCAATTAGGCCTGATCAATTAACCTTTGAAAGATACTATCCTAAGCATGCAGGAACATAAATACCATAGACATGCTCAATCCCATTTAGGATATATTATGCACACTACACTTATATTAGATATAGTATAGTTAACATGGTTATCAAGTAAACACTTGGTCTATCATTTATCATCCAAGACATATTGAACTAAGTGTAAGAACTCAACATATTAGTCATATTGATTTGGGATGAAGGAAGGGGGTAATGATCTAAGTTCCTGGACCAGAAACAAGGCAAGGGGAGGATGAACACTCCAAGATATCCACCCTTTTTCCCAGTATACTCATAATGAGTACATTCCCTAGCCTTGAAACATTTTAACTCAGTTAATTCCAAACAAGAAATGCAATGGAGAGTTACAAACTACATGTCAATATTTGCAAAGCAACATACACCGAAATGGGACGGTTAAGACTTATGAACACTTAATCCCAGTTAATGAGCTTGGAGCAGTCATCTTCTAGATAAACAAATGATCAAACATAATCCTAGCAATCCAACCAGTCAAATATTTCTTTTTGGCATTTTATTATTCTCCAATATAAACCAAAGGGCACTTAAGCATACAACAAAACTAATTGAAAACTTTAACAAATTAGCTTATCAAATATAGGCAGGAACTTAGAAAGAAGCTGAACTGTTTTCATGTTCGAGTTACTGCAAAACTTATGTTTAAGATGGGAACTTATTAGTTGGGGAAAAGCAAACAGTAAGGAACTAAACTCGAAACACCATTAGGTATTTAACTATTTTTCTGTCCTTTAACTATAATGAAATTTAGAATAACAATTGTTTACAACTTAAGAACAAAATAGATGCAGGTCGAGTCATATATGTCAAAACAAACTTAGCACATTTTATACAATTTGATTCAAGAATCTACAAGAATAAAGCAAATGCATATTTGGCTATACCAGATTCTATCATGCAAGTTCCTACCGACAGATATCCAAAATGAAGACAAACAAACTTATATTTCTCTTAAATCATAAAAATACACAAAGTCAGCTCATACTAGATTATACCTGTTAATCCAGAATGTAATACCTAAATCTACTAATCAAACTAGTTAAATTAAAACAAGCTATCATACTTGAAATAAGGCATTATAATAAAAAAAAAACTAAACTAATCAGCACACAAAACACATAAAAAATAAAATAAATTGAGACGAATTCAAGCTTACCGACCTTCTCCGGGTAGCGAACCAAGGCATCGTTTCGAATCGTCGAGTCTGCTCGGAGAAGTGTGTTTATGCGATTGAACAGAAAATAAGCATGAGTGTTTTATGGTTGTGTCGAGCCAGAACTGAGAGTAAAATAAAAGATTTTTCAGAATCAAAACTTGTTCAAAATGACTTGTCCGGATGTTAAAAAAAAAGGGCCCTTCTTATTCTTGAAAATCCCCCTCCCAAAAAGAACCTCTTCTAAAACACGACCCAAAGAGCTCTATTTATAGCCGGATTTTGAGAGCTTAACAGCTAGAATTCGAAATTCGAATTCAAAGAAAAGAGGGAAAAAGTGACGGGTTTTCTTTTCATCGAAAACCGAGATGATAATGAAGGGGTACGGGTTTTGTATTCTTACCCACCGAATCCTTGAAGGTATTCTAGGGATCGACCGCGGGATGCATGCTTCGCAGGTCGATTTGACTTTGGACGAGCTATTCAAGGCTTTGGGGTTTGTAGAAAAAGAAAAAAGGGGACTGGGTGGATGCGAGGGCTCAGTGGTAGAGGGGACATGGTGGCAGTGGTATGGTGAGGGTGTTTGTCTGGCGGGTAAAAGGAGGCGACGGCGGTTTCGAACAAAGGATCGCTGGTCTCTCTGGTTGATTTTCGAGTATTAGGTTTGGGATGACTTCTTGAGGCATGGGTCGGTGAGAGGTGATGGGGTAGGTTGGTGGTATCAGGTGGCAGTGTCGGCGATTAGTGGTGTCAGGCGTATGGTGCGGCGATGTAGAGGTAGGGGTGTAGGGGTGTGCGGCGATTTTGGGGAATAGGTTTAGGGCTTGTTTGTTTTTTATGGGGTAAGGGGATGTAAAGGGGTATTAGGCTTGGGTCGACGGGTTTGGGGATTGGGCCAACGAAATGGGGGTTAAATGGGTGGGCGAATTGGTTTTGGGCCACGGTTTGGGGTGTGCGTTTGGGCTGAAAAATAATGAGATGAAGTTGAATTGTTCTTGGGTTGAGAAATAAGAAATGAGTTATGGGTTTAAAATATAAAAAGGGGTTTAATATCGAAAATGCTTTGAAGAAAAATATAAATTATTTAAAATAAGATATAACGATGTGATAATCATAAAACATAATATTTGCGAAATGTTTAATGCTTAAAAATGGAGAATGCGATGCCGTTTTTGCAAAAAAATAGAATAACATAGAATATTAGGGTAAAATTATGATTACGACTTTTAAAAAGGTAAATGATAGTAAAACATGTGACTAATAATAATAATAATAATAATAATAATAAATAATGATATTGAAAATAATAATAAATATATATATATGCCTATATTAAAATTGTTTTTGAGGTGTCCGAAAATATTTAAAATTTCGAATATATTGGAAAAGACGGGACAAAATAGGGTGTCAACAGATACCCCTCTTTGGCCGGAGACGATGAAAGAGTTTTCGGACAAAGAAGTTGACTGAGTAGCCAATTTTGTCCTGATCATCCGGAGTCGAATGAAGATTAGGGATGCATGGGTCGAAATAGAATTCCGAGGGAGAAGACATTGAAAAGTTGGTGCGGATTCAAGAAATATTGCCCCAGTGTCGAGTTATGATGACACTGGTTGCAGATGTGAAAAATTATTGGGGAAGAGCGGAACGACGTTCGAAGTAGGCTGCTAACCAAAATTGCCTCGGTTCGCCGTAAGAGATAGTTCCACGTTGTGATGAAGTTCCTGCAAATTAAAGCTCCTGCAAACTAAAGCTTAAGATAAAATTAGTGTATAACTGCTGAGAAAAAATGGTAGAAAATGACTTGGAAATACCCGCATTATGAGGTGGGCGCCTGACTGAAATTAAATACCCATATTATGAGGCGGGCGCCTGACTAAAATTAAATACCCGCGTTATGAGGTGGGCGCATGACTGAAATTAAAATACCCGCATTATGAGGTGGGCGCATGAGTGAAATTAAAATACCCGCATTATCAAGTGGGCGCCTAAAATGACGTCATTGGATTGACGTGTTGTGTTGAAGATATCGTTGTAATATTGTTGACGTCGTTGTAATGATGTAAAAGACAGTTGTTGTGCCGCCGTAACGTCGAGGACGTTGTTGTAATGTTGTTTTGCTGTAAAAGATAATTGTTGTGCTGAAGACGTCGTTGTAATGCTGTTGACGTCGTTGTAATGCTGTAAAAGATAATTGTTGTGCTGAAGACGTCGTTGTAATGTTGTTGACGTCGTTATAATGCTGTAAAAGATAACTGTTGTGCTGAAGACGTCGTTGTAATATTGTAAAAGATAACTGTTGTGCTGAAGGCGTCGTTGTAATGTTGTTGACGTCGTTGTAATGCTGTAAAAATAGATGTTGTGTTGAAGACGTCGTTGTAATGCTGTTGACGTCATTGTAATGCTGTAAAAGACAGTTGTTGTGCAGAAGACGTCGTTGCATAGGCGTGTTGTTGATGACGCCATTGTATGGGCGTGTTGTTGATGAATCCATTGTATGGGCGTGTTGCTGATGACATCATTGTAATACTGTTGATGTCGTTGTAATACTGTAAAAGATAGTTGTTGTGCTACCGTAACGTTGATGACGTTGTAATGTTGTTTTGCTGTAAAATATAGTTATTGAGCTGAAGACGTCGTTGTAATGTTGTTGACGTTGTAATGCTGTAAAAGATAGTTGTTGCACTGAAAACGTCGTTGTAATGTTATTGACGTCATTGTAATGCTGTAAAAAATAGTTGTTATACTACCGTAACGTCGTGGACGTTGTTGTAAATGTTGTTTTTCTGTAAAAAATAGTTGTTGAGCTGAAAACGTAACGTCGATGACGTTGTTGTAATGTCGTAAAGATAGATATCGTGTTGTCGTAACGTCGAGGACGTTGTTGTAATGTTGTTTTGCTGTAAAAAATAGTTGTTAAGCGGAAGACGTCGTTGTAATGTTGTTGACGTCGTTGTAATGCTGTAAAAGATGGTTCCACGTTATGTTGAATCTTCTGCCGATTCAAACTCCTATGGACTATGAATTGAAATGTCATCTTTGTACGGACGAAAATGTAATGCGACGTCATTGCCGTCGGTTTGCTGTGTTGTCGTTCCCTATGATTCGAAATAACATCATTGTGCATACACAATGGTTGGGGCCTTGTAGGTCAAGATGATGTCTTCATATAGATGCAAAACAATGGCATGATCCTTGCGGTGAGCCGTGATGCGGAAATTCTTTATGAAATTGATCTGGAGTGATGTGGCTTCCCTGCTTCTTTCAACCTGAAGAACCTGTACTCAAAGAAAATTTGTGAGTTCGGGGGAGGGGCGGTTGATTCGCGTTGACTTTGTAGCTTTGGCTCTTGATAGTTGCATGTCCTGCCGATTCGGACCTATAGCCCCTGCCTGGTTCCCAGTCTTGGCTAACCGTTAATGAAAACATTTATTGAAAACAATTTGTTTATAAGAAAGTATGCATATCAGTAAAAAATTCTTGTCGAACTCTAATGAAAATATTTGTTGAAAATAATTTGCTTATAAGAAAGTATGCATATATGTAAATGTTTGTCGAGCAGTGACATGCGGTGAAACAAAGCAAACGCCTTATCCAGAATCCTTCTTCTGGCTGAAGACTTAGTTGGCCGACACTTTTCTATGTCTATCGGCGTCTTCTTGCAGTGATCTCTTAAAATTTTGCCCCAGTTTCCTATATGTGAGGATGATGAACTTTCAAACTGGACCAAGTCGAGTCTTGTGTGGGTTGCTTGCCTGTCCTATCAGGGTGATCAGACGGGTGCATTTTGTCATATGTGAGATAAAGGAGAAAATATTTCCTAATGGTGGGACCGAAGCTGATTTAGGCCGCCTACGTATCCCCATGAGGGAATCAGGTCATAACGTAGTTCATTCGGTGTCATTCTATTCTGATAAAGTTGCCCCAGACAAATTGTGTTCATCTGCTTTTCATCAAGCAACCTCTTTGTACATGATTCTGTATCCAATTGGCTGCGAAAAATATATCATTGCCCCAGTAGAAGTCTGGATTGTAGTGCGGTAGCCCAAGAGAATGGCAAACGTTGTGCCAATGCTTATAATTGTCAACCATCACGATGTTTCATCCAAATCCGGCTTTGGCTTGTTCTAAAACATGCTCCAATTTTCTGTCAATTCTTCTGGCTGTGAATCTTCCTCATTTTCTTCGAAGTCATGTTCGTTGTTTGGATGTTGTTTGCTTGTTTCGCTGCATGTCGCATTCACATTATCGACAGATTTATTAGTTTGTATGCTGAAAGAGATAATAAAATTATGAAATGACACGAATTTTAAAATAACAAAAGCACAATGGATTTGTCATTTTAGGCTTTCAAAAGATGAAGGCAAAACACATTAAATACATAAATGAGATTCAGGCCTCAATCTGAATCGCATTGTTTCATTAAATACTAATACAATTTGGGTAGGCATGATTGAGAAATAAAAGATGGGGTGCACCGCCAATTTTAGTCAATACTAATCAACCTTTGGGGGAAATAAATTAGACAAAATAAACCTCCTGAAAAATGAAGAGAACCAAGTTAGTATAAGGCAAGTAATTATTGCTTCAAATAATATGCACAAAGTGGAAAGTAGCAAAAAATAACAAGCAGATTGTATGAAAATTAAATGTGCGTCCTAATATGCATGGGGCCTCTCTTATGCCAGATGTGGCCTAAACGCTAAATACGCGAGATTATGATAGATTTATCCAAGTCATTAAACCGCAATGCTTTTGTTGGAAATGAAGACAAAATGAATGCATTTTCCATTTTCGGCATGTCATGATTAGGCTTGGATTCGTCTATCATTACCACACTACACATAATATGTTGGTAGGTCGTTGGGTTGTGGGACCCGTTGACAATTTTGATGGATTTCTTAACTGTGGAGTCGACACCAAGGATCGACCCACCTAAGGTGTATGCATGCATGACTTAAGATAAAGGGTGGTATAGCTCTATCCTAAATTTTCTAAGATTTGGCTGACTAGACTCAAGGTTCTCGAGCGGACTGCTCGAGAAGGCTACGCGGCCAACCGGATGGTCCGGATGCTCCGCGCATATACCAACTCTCCTAAAAATTTGGAAATTTGAAAGACGTTTGCGGGTGCGCAAAACACACCTCGCGTGTAATGTGTGATAGTGTAAATCTTTCAAAGTGGAAGAGATATGAGCGGAATGCCAACTTAAGGAAAGCAGTAAAAGAAAGTATCAATTAAAGCAGTTAAACATACAAAATTTCAAAAAGGAAACAATTAAAAAATAATAGATCAAATAAGGAGCAATATAAAGCACAATAATAATTAACCTGAATTTGCTATGGTTAAGAACCTGAAAGTCCCAGTGGAGTCGTCATGCTGTCGCGCCCGTTTTTTTCGACCCGCGATCAAAGCGGAGCACAACGTATTTGGTGATTCCTGGGTGGATTAAGGAGTCGCCACCTAATTATTTTTACAGTGAATTAGGACACCTAAATATTAAATAATGCTGCAATATAACTCCAATTTTATGGTCTGCGAAACTAATGAGATTCTAGGTAAGGGTTCTTTACTATCATAAAGGGAAGGGGTTAGGCATCCTTTAAGATCCACTAACTTGCGATTATCCGATCAAATTCAGGTTAATTATTGCTAAGAAAAATGCATGTTTAAAAGTATATAAAGTTAAAAAGATATTTGCAAAATATTTAGTAAAGGATGCATTTTGTACAAGTATGCATTTGTATGGTATTTAAAGAAAAATAATGTAAAGTTGAAAAAGTATGCATTTGGGACAATTAATAGCAAGGAGAAAAAACGAATTATTTATAATGTCAATGAAGTAATTTTTGGAAATCATTTTGAGTTGTACAATTAATAAAATGAACAGAAGATGATCAAAGTTTGTTTTGAAATTTTAAATATGCATGACCAGCCTAAAAATAAATAAACTAGCGGAGGGTTTCTAAGTTTGAATTAACCGAGCCTACAAGTAAATAAGCTAGCGACGGATTTCCAGTCTTAGACTACCCTATGAATCAATTCTAAGTCTACATATTCTAAGCATTTCAATAATTACATAAGTGCAATAAATAATATTACAATACAGAGCGAGATGAAGCTGAAAAGAAAGTAAAAACAACAAAATAAATAATCTCCGAGGAGTATTTGCCTTCGTTGACTTTGCTCCTTGCAAGCTGTCAAGAACAAACGGTTAGAAACAGTTAAATATAAATAACTTCGGATCCGTATCCAAAATAATGAATGTTTTGATCACGGAGGGCTCAGACTTAAGACCATTCCAATCACGTCGTGGTTGCAAACATGACTCGGTGGTCATTTTAATTGCCTCGCCTACTAAACATGTTGGTCTCTCGGATGAAAAAGAAAGATCATTCCAATCACGTCGTGGCTGCGAACATATAACTCGTCGGTCATTTTAATTGCCTCGCCTACTAAATATGTTGATCTCTCGGATGAAATAAGAAAAGATTTAAGTTTTCATCCTTGCCCAGAAGTTATATTTCCGTCTTTACAACTGTGGAGGCCTCAAAAATCGATGGATATTTTCATCGGCCAAGTGTAGTATTTGTTCAAATCAATAAACTTTTTCAGAAATATTGCGGCTGTCCGAAGTAGTCTTAAAGCGGTTGTTTTCAGTCGAGAAACATCAGCAATTGGGTTAAAAAAATACCGCAGCAGTGAGCTTGAAACACAACAGTGGGCTATCCGAAACAGTCTTAAAGCAGTTGTTTTCAGCCAAGAAAACAACAGCAATTTAGGCTAAAAATACAGCATTGATAAACATCAAATATGCTAAAAAGTGCAGCACCAGAATGCTGTAATAATTGGCTCAAAACGTGGCAACAATTAAGCCCTTTTAAAAGCTTCAGAAGCAGCAACTGTTTTGCTCCCAGAAAGGGGCATCAAAGAGCAGAAACAATCGGTTCAAGATGCAGCAGCCATCTGCCTCAGAATGCAGCAATTTAATCCAAAAAAAGCAGTAACCAGCAGACCAAAAGATAGCGACAACAAGCCAAACGTAGCAGTTTTGAAGTCTCAAGTGCAACAACAATTGGCCTTGCGAGATGCAGAGATGATCTCAAATTGCCAACAGTCATATGCTTTGCAGTGCACCGACAGTAAGTAGCAACAGTCCAATATAACAGGTGAGCCTAACAACCAAGCACAACAGTAGATACAGCAAGCTCGTTGAAGCATCACAAGGATATTTGGTAATTGAAACTCCCCCGGGGTTATGCAAAGAAAGGAGGGGTCAAGAATGAGTATTTAAAAATTACTTATATTTTAACAAAACAATAAACAGAACACTTGGTAGTTATCAGGGAGCAAAGATATCATCCAACTCAGTACTTAAAAAGGAAATGAATTTAGAGATTGACAATCAAGCTAAACCACGAAGTTGAAAGACAAGAAATCAAAGGGGCTACCACCATCAATATTCCGATGCCGCAACAAGATCAAAAAGGGTTTCTAGAACATCAGCCATGGCAGGCTATCATAAGAGGCTAAGCCCAAACCCAAATCATGCCTTAGCTTTCAGTCGACAAAGCAATACAATAGGAGAGTTCAGATAAGGCAACTATGAAAGAAAACATTCGACAGTAATATAACACGCCACAAACTAGTTCAAATACGCACAAAATGTTAATACAGATATCATTCAACAACTTAGTAAACAGGGCATGATATAAGATAACTTAAAAGATGATAATATGGATGCATTTTAACACTTAGGCAAAACAAATGTGTAGTTAGCTTGACAAACATGTAAACTTAGAAAAATGAACAAGTGACCATTAAAAAGAAGCATTTCCAAAGGTGCATGGTATTTTAAATTAGACTAAGCATACATGGTCCTATTCATGCTACCTCACCCAGCATGATGATACTCAAGTAAGCAAAGCAGTCATATAATTAAACTAATAGGCATACAGACTCAAAGTTAACCCGAGCCAGGCATATTTGTAAATACGTGACTGCTTAATCTAAACAAAATATGCATATCTTTAAAGTAGGTAAGGATAAGTGTGCAGCTGACTTAAATAGCCATATAAAGGCAAACACTATAATTTAGACACAGGATGGAGCAATCCAACAATGACCTCATACAAACTAAGATTATCTGGTACTAGACTGGACATACATCCTACTCTATTAAACAAAACATGACATATCACACCCAAAAGGCATATGCATTAACATGATGATAGTCTTATATTAAAGCAAACAAGGATAAATGCAGAGTTTGTTCAAGCATATAAGGAGGGCAATTAGGCCTGATCAATTAACCTTTGGAAGATACTATCCTAAGCATGCAGGAACATAAATACCATAGACATGCTCAATCCCATTTAGGATATATTATGCACACTACACTTATATTAGATATAGTATAGTTAACATGGTTATCAAGTAAACACTTGCTCTATCAATTATCATCCAAAACATATTGAACTAAGTGTAAGAACTCAACAGAATAGTCATATTGATTTGGGATGAAGTAAGGGGGTAATGATCTAAGTTCCTGGACCAGAAACAAGGCAAGGGGAGGATGAACACTCCAAGATATCCACCCTTTTGCCCAGTATACTCATAATGAGTACATTCCCTAGCCTTGAAACATTTTAACTCAGTTAATTCCAAACAAGAAATGCAATGGAGAGTTACAAACTACATGTCAATATTTGCAAAGAAACATACACCGAAATGGGATGGTTAAGACTTATGAACACTTAATCCCAGTTAATGAGTAGATAAACAAATGATCAAACATAATCCTAGCAATCCAACCAGTCAAATATTTCTTTTTGGCATTTTATTACTCTCCAATATAAATCAAAGGGCACTTAAGCATACAACAAAACTAACTGAAAACTTCAACAAATTAGCTTATCAAATATAGGCAGGAACTTAGAAAGAAACTGAACTGTTTTCATGTTCGAGTTACTGCAAAACTTATGTTTAAGATGGGAACTTATTAGTTGGGGAAAAGCAAACAGTAAGGAACTAAACTCGAAACACCATTAGGTATTTAACTATTTTTCTGTCCTTTAACTATAATGAAATTTTGAATAAAAATTGTTTACCACTTAAGAACAAAATAGATGCAGGTCGAGTCATATATGTCAAAACAAACTTAGCACATTTTATACAATTTGATTCAAGAATCCACAAGAATAAAGCAAATGCATATTTGGCTATCCCAGATTCTATCATGCAAGTTCCTACCGACAGATATCCAAAATGAAGACAAACAAACTTATATTGCTCTTAAATCATAAAAATACACAAAGTCAGCTCATACCAGATTATACCTGTTAATCCAGAATGTAATACCTAAATCTACTAATCAAACTAGTTAAATTAAAACAAGCTATCATACTTGAAATCAGGCATTATAATAAAAAAAAAACTAAACTAATCAGCACACATAACACATAAAAATAAAATAAACTGAGACGAATTCAAGCTTACCGACCTTCTCCGGGTAGCGAACCGAGGCGTCGTTTCGAATCGTCGAGTCCGCTCAGAAAAGTGTGTTTATGCGATTGAACAGAAAATAAGCATGAGTGTTTTATGGTTGTGTCGAGCCAGAACTGAGAGTAAAAGAAAAGATTTTTCGGAATCAAAACTTGTTCTAAATGACTTGTCCGAATGTTTAAAAAAAGGGCCCTTCTTATGTCTGAAAATCCCCCTCCCAAAAAGAACCTCTTCCAAAACACGACCCAAAGAGCTCTATTTATAGCCGGATTTTGAGAGCTTAACAGCTAGAATTCGAAATTCGAATTCAAATAAAAGAGGGAAAAAGTGACGGGTTTTCTTTTCATCGAAAACTGAGACGATAATGAAGGGGTACGGGTTTGTATTCTTACCCACCGAATCCTTGAAGGTATTCTAGGGATCGACCGCGGCATGCATGCTTCGCATGTCGATTTGACTTTGGACGAGCTATTCAAGGCTCTGGGGTTTGCAGAAAAAAGAAAAAGGGGACTGGAGTGATGCGAGGGCTCGCTGGTGGAGGGGACATGGTGGCAGTGGTATGGTGAGGGTGTTTGTCTGGCGGGTAAAAGGAGGCGACGGCGGTTTCGGACGAAGGACCGCTGGTCTCTCTGGTTGATTTTCTAGTATTAGGTTTGGTAATGACTTCTTGAGGCATGGGTCGGTGAGAGGTGATGGGGTAGGTTGGTGGTGTCAGGCTGCGGTGTCGGCGATTGGTGGTGTCAGGCGTAAGGTGCAGCGACGTAGGGGCTGGGGTGTGCGGCGAATTTGGGGAATAGGTTTAGGGCTTGTTTGTTTTTTATGGGGTAAGGGAATGTAAAGGGGTATTGGGCTTGGGTCGACGGGTTTGGGGATTGGGCCGACGAAATGGGGGTTAAATGGGTGGGCGAATTGGTTTTGGGCCACGATTTGGGATGTGCTTTTGGGCTGAAAAATAAAGAGATGAAGTTGAATTGTTTTTGGGTTGAGAAATAAGAAATGAGTTATGGGTTTAAAATATAAAAAGGGGTTTAATATCAAAAATGCTTTGAAGAAAAATGTAAATTATTTAAAATAAGATATAACGATGTGATAATAATAAAATATAATATTTGCGAAATGTTTAATGCTTAAAAATGGAGAATGCGATGCCGTTTTTGCGAAAAAATAGAATAACATAGAATATTATGGTAAAATTATGATTACGACTTTTAAAAAGGCCAATGATAGTAAAACATATGAATAATAATAATAATAATAAATAATGATATTGAAAATAATAATAAATATATATATATATATATATATATATATATATATATATATATATATATATATATATGCCTATATTAAAATTGTTTTTGAGGTGTCCGAAAATATTTAAAATTGTGAATAAATCGGAAAAGACGGGACAAAATTGGGTGTCAACAAGTATCATGTCTATGTAGAATGCCTCTAAGAACCATAATATGCCTAAATGTCATGCACAATGCTGTCATGCATATACATATGTGTATATAATGTCATCAAGCCTTTGTGGGCATCCCATCATATTATATCGGCCTATGTGGGCATAATCATTATCGTGTATATCTGTACCAGCTGCAGGTGGTGTGCGTATATAACGCCGTATCCCTTTTCACATCCCCTACATATATATAATGCATATCATATAGTAGAGTATATAACTCCTTTGAGGTCAAGGTATGTACATGAATATAATGCATGAATGATATGATAATAAGACACTATAAGTTTGTCGGAGTGATGTATTATCGCTTCACCCCCGATTAATATTATGAATACCAACATTTTTCCCATATACCTCAATAGGAATTTAGGAACATATTTAGACATGCTTTGATAATAGGAATGAATAACATGAACATTCTTAACTACTAAGAGTAGAATCATTTATGGGACAATATCACGTTTACGTTTCGTACTTTGAACATGCCAAAAGAAGAAAATATTTTCCTTAACATACCTTTGCCACTTTCCTTGCTAATAATAGTCCCACGAATCTCAAACGACTCGACAAATTTAATCTTCAATGAATGCTATAGGAGTTTCACCATTTTGTGGTTGTGAAATATCTGAAACAATCAATTATCTAGGTCCTCGGCAAGACAATATTTTCCCTTGAAGCAAAAACCCACTTCGTAGGTTTGCTAGCAGCATGACTACTGTTGCATATTTTTTTCTCCGAAAGAAATAAACAAGAAAGGTTTGGTTTCAACCTTGTGAGATATCCAAAAATATCATCCCCTTTCTATCTACTGCTCGTATATGATACATATGTATACATTAATGTGATAATCAAGTACTTAGATAAAAACGACTAATAAATGCATGAGACAAAAGTTTTGGTCTAACTATGAAATTTTGGACGGTGAAATGAATTAATAAAGACCAACATGACATTTTATATAAAGCCATGTGTCATCATCATGCACATTCATGTGCTTGTGACTCATTAAACCATTTGTAGACACCTAGTGCCTCCTAACTATTACCACGTGGAAAGGTCTTGCCACTCATCCACTAACCACTAATTTATTTATTGATCTCAATTCATTTAAATATAAATCACTTTTAAGTTTAACAGCCTTCATATACTCATTATTATGATCATGTGATATAGAAATAGTCCATCGCCTCTTTATGCACACACCAAATATTATTTTCGATCCCCATCATCACACTTGTTACGTCCAAAATTATTTCGGGACCGCATCCTTTTATATACTAAACTCTCCATTTGCGTACGTGAATATGACATAAATCCTTCAAGGCTCGGGTCTACTTACATACACCTAGCTGTTTAAACCATCGCCCGAAAGTACGGGGTGTTACAAATATAGTATGTTTATAATTACCAAACAATTGTTTTTCTTCCTTATTAAGCTATATATGTTCTCTATTCTTAGCCGATGGTCTATCGGAAATAGCATTTCTACCTCCCAAGATAGAGGTAAGGTCTGCGTACAGCTTACCCTCGCCAGACCACACTTATGACATTACACTAGGTATGTTATTGTTGTTGTCAGCTATATATGTTATATTAGACAAATATTCTTTTATCAAACGATTTTTCATAGGCGTCAATACTTGCTTTCTTTCGGAAGTTGAGACTAGAGAACCTAATAAAGTATATATATATATATATATCAATTATCCACTGATGATACAACTGATAGTCAATGGATTAGGAAAAATAAATAAAAAATCCAATAAACTACTCTCATGATATTGAAAATTAATTAAGATGAGACAAAAACTATAAAAAAATATCTATTTGGTTACAGCTGTTGCAACAAATCCACACGAGGACTACAACATATTGACAAGACATGAATGGTTCCCGAGTGAGCACTTTGTCATATAGCAAAGACAATTGAGAAGAAAATAAGGAAAGTTGTCTGATTATTAAGGGAGCATCGCATGCATGAAACCAGTAGTAGATTTTGGCTTCATGCATTTATGGATAAGGGCTTGTGGCTATTTAATGAAGCGTGCAACATGTCATTTCTATGAGAGAAAAATACAAAAGCTAGAGTCAATTACATATGTTTAATGCATTTGATATCCATTAAACACTACAAGGTCCACATGTTCCATTTGTTTTTTGATCGATTTTAGCTACCAAATGTGAAGAGATTGAAAACGAAGTATGTTGTTGAATGTAATAAATGAATTAATTTTGTCAAATATTTAGCCAATTTGTACAAGTCTTCTTGTCATTAATTTCCTACACCTTCTCCCGGTCTATATATACTGTAATAGTTTTCGGCAAATATGGTGATTTTTGCCAATATCGTTTGATTTCGTTGTTGTTTAGTTTTAGTCAACTTGTACTACAACTCTGGCTCGGTGATCATTCCTTAAAATTTTGATCAGGTCCCATCTAAAAGCTTATGCCCAAAGTTTTAGAACTTTATTTGGTTGATTTTTTTAGGGTTTAATTAGGGGTGACAAATAGGCATTTAAATCAATAAATGGGTCATTGCCTAATCATGTTCAATAGCTAATTGGTTGAGATATGTTTGATCAAGATGGGCTAAACAATCAGTCATAATTCAATCCGCTCAACTCTTACTAAATTTTAATTAGTTAGTTTGTTTAATTATAATTTATTTAACTATCAAACAAAAGTAATAAAAAGAATTCTTCTTTACTGTAGCTATAGATAATATATGGAGTATATAGAACAAAAAAAGTTTTTTTATTTAAGTATTATAAAAAGATTTTTCATGTGTCAATTTGGACTGAATATAGACGAGTTGAGACGGACTGCTTTTATAAATAAGAGGATCATTAAAATGCTCAAATTTGAATGTATAGGGTAGATCATATTATTTTCATTGGCGGATTTTACCATTCCTACCCGGCTTCAATTTTTACCGTTGCCATATAGTTAAATCAATTTTCGTTCCAAGTTAAAAATGGATTGTTGGAATCTGCTGGACTAGCAAAATGCTCGAATCGTGGTACTCTACTAGGCTAAAAACCCAACTATTTCTATACAGTTTTTCCGCTTATATTTTTATATGGATAAGTATATACTAGTATTATCCCTGTGTTGATTCTAGTTTGTCTTGGAAGCACAATTATTATCTGCCATCGTCACTTAATAATAGATGTTGAATATTTTCCAAAATGCAGAGCAAATATTATTATACTAATAAGCTTTGTGAACTTAGGATTCTACTTAATCCAATTAGCTTTGAGCCACTATTTTTCTCTCTGGGAGTTCAATTATTATAGTGATCGGTTACATCAACCATCCTCTAAAGATGATTAAAAATGGAAAATAGTCTTGTTTTCCATTTCGTGAAGAAAAGGTAAAAGTACAACACAATTATATTGGAGTACAATATACTACTCCAAAATATTCCTACACATTCAAGTAAGTCCTTATTAAGAAATATTAGGTGACTAGCTACTGAATCAGTTATGATTATTCAAAATTTTATACTTTAAGTAGTGTGAGACTTTGCTTTAAGATGTATTATTGCTTTAGACTCCTATTTGGCTCATGAAAAGAAGTGAGACTTTGGATCAAGATTGAATTATAATATATAGATGCAATTAGGCATATCTTTCTAAAGTCGGACAATATATTTTCCCAAAAAGTAGAACGAAAGTCGCTTAAGCAAACTTAGAGGTGAGAGCTAGATTTGAATGTCAAATGCTACGAGAAGGAAATTACATGTTTTGGCCGCTTGATTAAAAATATTTATAGTTTTAGTCAATATACAAACAGGGGTGACTCAATAAAATTAGTGGCCTAAAGTCAAATCTTAATAAGATGTCTCAAGTATTCAATAAAATCAGCTTATGTGTGCGTCACACGTGTTCTGTGTGTGTATCTCGTACGTCGCACATGCACACCCGCGCGACATGTGCATCTCATGTCAATTAGTAAAAATATTTTAAATATCATATTATATATATATATATATATATGTGTGTGTGTGTTAAACATGTGTGTGACGTATACATCTAAAGTAAAAGGAAATTAGTGCAAACTAAAATGACGAATGATGATCCTATTTCAGCAGACTTGATAGTTAAACTCAAAATTATTGAATATTATTTAAACTTGAAACAGTTATTTCTTGAAATAGTTTGTTGCTTATAGGAGACTACTACCACGGGTTATTTTCTAGCTTAATTCAACAATTTTATTAAAAAGAAGAATCTATACACGTAACTTTACTTTTACTAACGAAAAATGAAGCCTCAAAAATTTAGGGACAAAGTACTTGCCTTAGTGGTTCGTGTATTGAGCCGGCCTGGTATATAGATATTATACATCAATTCAATACAACTTTGTTATACATTTGTCAATTATTTTTTTGATCGGACAACTATTTAAGTTAATCTCACTAAAAGAAGTCCACATTAGAAAAAAGACTTAAGTTATAATTGAAAGAAATAATCTCTTGATTATTTTCATTAATTGAAAGGCTATATATACAAGTTACATATTTCCATAATAGGAGAATCATATTCCTATTCTACTCCTAAAACCTTATTCTACTTGGATACTAAATATACAATTATGGTAAGTGTACAAGACTAAATAAGGTAACATTTACACTACAATATTACAACAATATACTGCCCGTGATGGGCCAACCTGAGATGGGCTTCATCCTAAAGGACCCGTGATATACACCATGTATATCAAGTGTATATCACGGGTATATACCTTGCTTTAACACACCCCCGCAGTCATAGCGGGCGGTCTTCGAACGCTGAGACTCTTCCTAAAATCTTCAAAAAGGACCGAGGGAAGACCCTTTGTAAAGATGTCTGCAATTTGATATCCTGACGGGACATGACAGACGCGTACCTGACCACGAGCAACCTTTTCACAGACAAAGTGAATGTCCATCTCGATATGCTTAGTGCGTTGGTGCTGAACCGAATTACCAGAAAGGTAGATGACACTAATATTATCGCAATAAACCAAGGTTGCTTTCTGAATGGGACAATAAAGCTCCAAAAGCAAACTACGCAACTAACATGATTCCGAGACCACATTAGCTACCCCTCGATATTACTGGATCGAGACAATGTCGACTGACGTTTTGCCAACCATGAGACTAGGTTATTCCTAAGAAACATATAATAGCCAGACGTAGACCGTCTGGTGTCTGGACAGCCACCCCAATCAGCATCCGTATATGAGACAAGTGTGGACATCAAGGAAGGATATAAATGCAAACCATAGTCAAGTGTACCCTAAATATACCGAATGATGTGTTTGAGTGCATTCATGTGCTTAATTCTGGAATCATGCATGAACAAACACACCTGCTGGACAGCATATGTAATATCCGATCTCGTAAAGGTAAGATACTGAAGGGCCCCTGCAAGACTGCGATAGCGGGTCGGATCCTCATAGGGTACGCCGGTCGCGGAACTAAGCTTGGGGTTAGTATCAACTGGAGTGGAAGTGGACTTACAGGATGACATCCCAGCCCTCTCGATGATCTCAGCTGCCTTACAGGATGACATCCCAGCCCTCTCGATGATCTCAGCTGCATACTTCAGTTGAGATAAGAACAACTCATCTAAATGATGAGTGACAGCAATCTCCAAAAAGTAACTCAAGGGCCCCAAGTCTTTCATAGCAAACTCAGAGCTGAGCATGGTTATGATAGACTGGCGTAAGACATCGGAAGAGGAAGTCAAAATAATATCATCCACATGTAACAGAATATAGGCCAAGGACGAACCACGACGGTAGATGAACAAGAAATTATCTGACCTGCTGTGAGTGAACCCCATAGTCGAAACATAATCTGCAAACCTCGTAAACCAGGCCCGGGGAGACTGCTTAAGCCCATATAAGGACTTCTTCAACAAACAGACATGATGAGGATGTTTGGGATCCCTGAATCCCAAAGGCTGATGCATATAGACTGTTTCCTTGAGATCCCCATGTAGGAAACCATTATTTACATCTAACTGATGAATAGGCCATGCCTTCGAAAGAGCCAAGCTAAGCACAGTGTGAATGGTAGCTGGCTTGACTACCGGACTAAACGTCTCCCCACAATCTACACCAACCTGCTGAGTCTTACCATCACCCACAAGCCGCGCCTTATGTCGAGCAAAAGAACCATTTGAATTCTCCTTATGAGCAAAAATCCACATAGACCTGATAATATTAATACCAGATGGACGGGGCACCAACTCCCACGTATTATTATCAATAAGAGCATTATATTCATCAGTCATAGCAATTTTCCAATTCGGGTCATTTAAGGCAGACATAGAATTACGGGGTAAGGGAGATTTAGGGACATTAGAATGTAAATTAAAATGTCTTTTTGGTGTAAAAACACCCCGTTGACTACGAGTGACCGGTCTATGACTCGAGAAAGAATTGGACAGATTTTGAGATTTTGTTGGGCTCAGGACGGACTGGCCAGCAGGCAGTGGGCCTGCTAGCCCAACTCAGGAAATAAGAGCAAGAACTGGACCAGTTCCAGAATTGGGCTGGAGTGGCCCAATCACTGGAACTGGCCCAGTGGCGGTACTGGGATTGGCAGTGGGTGACAGACCAGTGGGGCCAGCGAGCAATGGGCCCGCTGGAGAATTTTGGGTGCGGGAGACGTCCAAAAAATGCTGAATAATATACGGGGATATACTATCATCCAAAAAATTATATGAACTAGGCACGGGAGTATTAACTTTAGCAAATGGAAATTGAGATTCATAAAAAATGACATGGCGATTAATGATGATTTTATTAGAGGATAAATCAAAGCATTTGTAGCCAGGATGATTAGACGGAAACCCCAAAAACACACATGGAGTAGACCGGGCCTGAAGTTTGTTAATTGTGATGGACGGAAATAACGGATAACATAAGCACCCAAAAATTCGAAGATGTGAGTATGAAGAAATTTTATTATATAAAATTTGAAGGGGGGGAAGAATATGTCAAACCTTTGGAAGGAATTATGTTAAGGAGATAGGTAGCCATTTGGAGAGCATGATGCCAAAAAGACGGGGGGTACTGAAGCATGAATTAATAAAGTTCGGACAATGTTATTTATGGAACGAATTTTGCGTTCGGCTTTTCCATTTTTTGAAGACGTATGAGGACAAGAAAAAACAAAAATTGATCCCATTAATAGCACTGAATTCCCGAAACACTCCATTGTCATATTCTTTGCCATTATCACACTGAATATTTTTTATTTCTCGTTCGAATTGGGTTCTAATGAATGCTCTAAATTTTAAGAAGACGGAAAGAACTTGAGGTTTTTTCGCTATCGGAAACGTCCATAAAAACTTAGAATAATCATCCAAAAAGAGAACATAATACCGATGACCCACATAACTAAGAACAGGAGACGTCCATAAGTCGCTATGAATAATATCAAATGACATTCAAGTATGAGAATTTGAGTCTACAAATGACAACTTAACAAATTTTCCTAAAGAACAAGACTGACAATTTGGAGTACTACTCGTACCCTTACATGAAATAAGACTATTTTTATCTAATGACGACAAAATAAAAGATCCAGGATGACCAAGACGAGCATGCCACAAGGAAGGAGAAATAGCTGCAAAAGCGGATGGCAGAGCTTGACTCGATGGACCGAAATTGGGTATGATAGGATAAAGATCTCCCCTACTATCACACCTCATGAGAGGACTCCCCGTCTTGAAATTCTTCATAAAGAAACCAAATGGATCAAATTCAATAGAAACGGAATTATCAATAGTGAATTTACGGACATAGACTAAGTTTTTAATCAATTTGGGGGCGTGTAGGGTGATTTTCAAGATAAGAGGTAGATGAGGGGGAGATAAAGTTGTATAACCATAACCACAAATTGGAATAGAATTACCATTACCAATAATTATGCCGCGAGGGTTGCTAAAATTGGAATAAGACGAGAGCGTACCTGAATCGGATGTCATGTGGGTAGTGGCACCGGTGTTCATATACCAATTTGGGTCCTGATGATTTAAACCAAGCCTGTGCATTGCGGCTTCGATGTCTGTAGACGTGGGTGCCGCTGCGTGATGGGCCTGCGGGGGCCGAGGCCCAAGTACCCCTGCTTGCTGCCTCGGCCCGATCGATCGGGTCGTATGTGGTCCAGCGAGTGGGCCGGGCTGGCCGCTGGGCGCCCTACGCCAATAAGGTTTAATTGGACTGGGCCCAAACTATGGTTGTGGGCCCCCACTTCCACTGCATCGGGGGCCACTGTGGGGCCCAGAACTACTGTTGTTGCTGACCACCGCGAGGGCCCCACCATTCTGCCGGCTGCCGCCGTTGTTGTCGCCGCGGTTTTTGCCATTTTTCTTATTTCCACCCTTTTTGCCAACACCATTGTTGCAGTTTTGGCCCGAGTTGTTGGAACCGGTAGGATAAACCGTGGACTCGTTCATCATGACTACGGAACTAGCACCGGTAGCCGCTCATTTTGTCATGCCTGCTTCTTCGAGTGTAAGCATAGAACGAGCCTGATAAAATTGTGGAAGCGGATTTCTTTGCCGAAGAAGTGTTCCAACACCACTATATGCCTCGGAAAAGCCAGAAACCATTTGGAGGACCAAACGATCATTCAAAACGGGAGCGCCAACGTTGCGAAGTTGGTCCACCAATTCCTTTAATCTTTTGCAATAAGCCGAAACGTTAGAGAAATCTTTCATATTGACGTGGGAGAAATCCTGCTCAAGAGTAACGGTTCTAGAATTTTGATTATCTTAGAATATATCACGCAGTCTATCCCAAGTTGCATGTGCCGTAGTGTCAGGCTCAATAATTGATTGCAAAGGGTCGGTAGAAATTGTGGAATATATCCACTAGAGGACATTGGCATCAAGAGTCGTCCACAACTTAGGATCATCCTCGCGTTTTGGCACCTCCGTATCCTCAGGAGCCGCGGGGATTATGTGACGGATGACTTGATGCGATCGTGCGTGAATTTTGAACAGTTCAGCCCACGTCACATATTAGACGTTTTCTATTTCAAGAACAAGAGGGATGTTATTCTTGATGTTAGAAACTGTAAGGGCGGGATGAAACGTGTTCCGGGATGTAGACATATTGATAGAACAATATGTGATTGAGGGATTTTGGAGAAAAATTTGGGAAGAGGGGGTTCTCGTCGGCACGAAAACCGAGAGCAAAGGTCTCAGAATTTCAAGGGAGGTCGACGGAAATGAGAGGAGTTTAGAGAGAGGATTTTAAGACCTAGACTTCTGATACCATGAAAGAAATTATTCATTGATTATTTTCATTAATTGAAAGGCTATATATACAAGTTACATATTTCCATAATAGGAGAATCGTATTCCTATTCTACTCCTCAAACCTTATTCTACTTGGATACTAAATATACAATTATGGTAAGTGTACAAGACTAATTAAGGTAACCTTTATACTACAATATTACAACAATATACTGCCCGTGATGGGCCAACCCCAGATGGGCTTCATCCTAAAGGACCAGTGATATACACCATGTATACCAAGTGTATATCACAGATATATACCTTGCTTTAACAATAATATACAATACTGACAATTTAAAATTTGCTTGTATTATCAAAATAGTTTAATCTGTGATACGAAATTAATTGATATTTTTTTCGTAGTAACAACTAATGTTTGTCATATAAATTTATGTATAATTATTTTATGTGTCCTGAAAGTGTAAATATTCTTACAAAGGTGGGCCAAGCATCTATTTGTATGCATAGACTTTGTTTTGTTAATAACATGTGGGAACAGAATCTAGGGCCTAATCTATCTTATACTATAGGTTATATAATGCTTGCTAATTTCCATAACTCACATCCATACGCTTTTTTTTTTCTGTTTCCTTTTCTTTTCTTTCAGCCTTAGGGAACAGATAAAGCTTCAACCATATTAATGTCAAAGGAAATTATAGTGGAAACAATCCTAATTTGAAAATAAAGGGTCTCTGTCCTTATTGCCTCATATTGAAATGTAATGTTGGTCCTTGGATAATAGTAGCATCTTGTTATTTTTATTTTGTAGTTCGTATTTTGTTTGTATCTTAAAGTTGATCAAATGATGGACACAGCTCACTGAATTCGTTAATGAAGATCTAAGATAATTACCAGATTAAAATAAATCCAACTTACATACGTATTTCTTCAAACTTTTGCCAAACTTATGTATTTTAAGTATTTTTGTAAGTTTGCTTATGCTTTTTGATGTCGCAATTACTTTCAGGTAACTTGCATTCTCAATATAGGTTAGACAGTTTAGTCAAATTAAACGGCATTCCCAATATAGTTTATTTATACCAATTACACATTAATTAACTGTATAATTTTGATTTAAATGTAGAATTTAAAAGATTCCCCTTTTCTCATCTCTCTTTCATGTCTGGTATACTATATAGGTGTATGTCTATAGATAACAGTTAAAATGGGGGAAACACTACTAGAAATTTGCTATTTTCTGAGGGATATTTTTGTAGAAAATTGGAGATTTCATACGGCGTTCAGATGGAATTTACTTTGTCGAGAATAGCTTTTCTTTATAGGTAAAAAATAAAAATAAAAATTGATCTTTCCGATATTTGATATTTACATTAGAATTCCATTGAATGAATTCAGGTCGAAAAGTTCCACTGAAAAGCAAAACTCTTTGAAAAGAAAAAAAATGGGTTCGCAAATACAAGATCAAGTCAAGAGAGACAAAAAAGATCAAAGGAAGACCAACCAAATCATCCGGGCGGCAGCATCACAAGGAATAACAAAAAGTCACTGGACAACTAATTTAAGGTAGTAGAGTATTAATTCAGTCGAAAGAGTAACATGTATGCAGCAACATTTGTGCTTGCACATGCTTTAAATTACAAACTATGATAAATCTAAATCTAAGTCCAGAATTAATTTTATTTCACATACGACTGCTGATGCTACTTCTTTAACTCTCCTATATATGTAGTAAACAAATTCATCAATGGAATAAGAATCAATTCACAACACGATGGATCAATTTGAATTGTTGGTATCACCTTATGATTTTTCCTCAATTGCAAGTCACATGATTGCCATGTGAAGCTATATATTCAATTGAAAAAGTTCTATAATAATTAGCAAGTCAAAGTATCCTATTGTTGAACATTTTAATAATCGGATGGGAATTCCAATAAATCCAATCCCCATTGTTGCTTATTGTTGGAATTTAGTGATAGCAAGTACATGGAAAAATAAAAGACAACTTACATTCTGTACATGAAAAAGAAAAACACCCACACAAAAAAGAAACAGTAGTAAACTGGACAATACATTAGAAATTAAAATTCCCTAATCTAGCTACTAACAAAGTTTAATTCTGTGCAACTTCCTCTTAGCTTGAGCACCATTGTTTCTGACCCCGGAACCCATTTAGGACATTTCGGGCTAAAATAACTCGAAACAACTCTCGAGTTCAGTAACTCAATAATTGGAGCATACTTAACGCACCGTGGTGCTTTGTACTGATTTATTGAAGCACCATTGCTAATTGCATAATCCATAAGCTTATCAAATGTACCATTCTCAACTACCTTTATTTCCAGGGGAGCAATTGATTTATCCGAAACGCGACACTGTCGATAAACACTGTTTAATGATTCTTCAATCGTCAGGCAACAATCTTCAAACACTAATGACGGGATTAATGTTTCATCGGATCTTTTGTTAATTTCCCAGTACAAGACGTAGTGTCCTGGGATAGTTGATGTGTCTGCATAACTTGTATATTCTGTGAGTGATGCTTCGAATGGTAAAAGATGAGTCGATGCTTTTACAACGGCGTCGTGTAGCTCGACTTCATCCGTTTTGTCTGAGTCGATGCTTAAAGCAACATTCTTTCTGCACACGAAATGAAATTGAGGTGCCTTGTTCTTGAATCCAGCAACTTTAAGTAAGTCACCAACACGATAACGATACAGTCCTGGGAAAATTTCATATTTGAAGTAGTCTAAGTCAGAATTACATAAAAAGTACCTGAAAAAAACGTGGTCAAACAGAAACCTTACTTTGACTCTTTATAGAGTAATAATAGTGTCATATAAAGTAGAATAGAGAAAGTTTTTTTACCTGCATAAGTGGTGACAACGAGCTCGTATTCATGTCCAAGTTTGACATCAACAAGATCTACCAAATCATTTTTGTCATATGGTTTAGATTTTTCTGGCCCTTCATCTTCACGAGCAACGGGCAAGAACTCGAAAAAGCCCATGGTAGGTATGAGGGTATAAGCAACTTCACTAGGTTTACAAAGAGGATTAAGATTTATACCAAAGTAGCACTCAGAAGAAGCATACATGGTACAAACAAGTGGTAGATCATTGCCATAATAATTAAGAGTCGGAATATATTGTGACATAGTCCCCGTCACAATTACATCGACGTATTTTGTATTAGGCCATAATCTAGGAATAATCCCTTTCCATGACTCTTTACTACATTCGATTTCAATAAATTCAGCAAGCTTGGGATTCGGTTTGAGAATTTTCAACACAGCTTCGCCCACCAATGGGTCTGTTATTTGTGAATTTAACGTTCCAGTTCTAATATCCTCGCAAAGAATTTGCCAATGCTTTTCGAGGAAACGAATAGCACGGATAAAACCGGAAGCAAAAACTGCTCCAACACGAAGAACTTGAGTATTTTGGCAAAGGCCACAAAGCATTTGAGAGTACATGCTTTGGTATGAATCTAGACAAAGAATTGTTTCATTTGGGCTTGTATAATTTGTGTAAGGATCATAAGGCCTTTTTTTGAAATACGAACTTTTATAGTAACTTGTTAGAACTGGGCGAGCTAATAATCCACCTGGAGTTTTTGCTTCTGATTTTATGAACAAAAAGTACATTCCTTTGCCTTTTTGCAAATCTGGCACAAATTGATCAATCACTGGCATTAAAAGGCTGTACAGTAATGACCTTCTGCCTAGCTCTTCTTCAACTGTTGGCATCAATTTCCTCTCTCCCCCGGACGTGCCAGAGCTATAAATTAAAAAAAAATATTGATGCATAATTAACAAACTTGTCCAAAAACAATTATTGCATAGAGAAAGATAACTTTCTTTATATCCACTATCAAATTGTAACTTATCAAGTAGTGTAACTTGATACATTTTTCCATTTAGAAAAAAAAATTGGTACATATTCAATGCAAAGACGAATCTAGAATTTTCAGTGAGCGAGTCCAGAATTAGGTATTAAGAGCATAATATTTTTTGTATATGTACTTATGGATTGTGTTTAGAGCAATTTGGTTCAGTTGAACTGCTCTAGATCAGTCTCTGATGGAGTGGAGCAAGATACATCTTTGATAAAACAAAACCAAAGTAATTTAATGGACTAACCTTGTCAAGAACTCGGAAATTGGTTGAGAACAAAGGATGGATGAACGATCACCATCAGCAATACGATCAATATCGGGCTTGAGATCCTCATAAGTGACAACAGGCATGATATTTTTGAAGGTATCGTAATCAGTGTTTCCGTTAAGGCCATGCCTTTGTAAGTACTCAACACCAACATTACGAGAGAGTATCTCATTAAGAACCTTTTTTTGAACTTCATCAACATTAGTAGTGATGTCTTCGAAAAATTCAAGAAGTTTTTTATTGTTTTCATCAAAACTTCCATCATCTGACAAGGTTAAAGGAGCCTCTGGCATGGTTTCTTAGATTAAAAACAAAAAACAAAATGAAGGGAAATATTAGAGAGATGGAGAAAAATTTGTGGAATGATGATTGTAAGTTCTGTTGAAGAAAGAGAAATGACAGAAATAATATAGAGGAAAGGTGGGGTGTGTGAAACCCCCAATTGGAAACAAAGAATTCAATGGAAGTTAAACAAAGTCTAGGCGTAAAATGGTAACTGCACGTGCAAAATCTTTGACTTTTCTAACTAGACAAATGAACAAGTGAAAAATCGAAACGACTCAAGGGTCAAGGGTAATATACCGGAAAATTTTTACCCAAAATTTGTGCTCGCAGCAAACTTCTTCCTTCCGAGTACTAATACGTCAATAAAAAAATATATGTTATACATATCAAAATTACTTTTTAAAATTTATGATATTAAATATATCATTACATTTTTATAGATATAAAAAAACTAATTAGAATAAAATAAAAAATATAAAGTTAAAGATATTTAAGATATAAAAATATATCATTTTTCTTTTAAATAACCTAAAAAGGACAAAAATGTCATATAAAATGAAACAAATGAAATATGTTAATTCATCACAGTTGAAGAATAAATTGATTTAAGCTTTAATATTAATCACTCACACTAAGTGAAAAAGTTATTCCAATATAAATATTACTCCTTCGTTTCGATATAAGAAAATGACATACCGGTGCATTAAGCTCCCGTTATGCGCAAAATCCGAAAAAAGAGCATTGTACGTGAAACTTAAGAAAGATAAAAAAAAGTTTAAATTTATGATTTAAACAAGTCTTAAATATATTTATATCACTATAAATTATCTCAAATTAAATTATTTTAATTATAAGAAAGTAATAATCTTTTTAAAATAAATTTAGATGATAGTATTGTCATATAAAATGAGACAAAGGGAGTGATATTTATCATGAACTTATTGATTTAATGCATATAATGGAGAATAGTAAATTTATTGGTAAAAAAATTACTCGTACTCGCACTGCGTATTTACATTAAATTAATATAATTTATTATGAATAAGTAATTTAATAAAGTATAAATTCATGTTAATCCATCATGATTAAATAAAAAATTATATTTAAACACGTGACGATATAAATATCTGATGCGAATAATTTTTAATGTATCATAATTTACCTGCGTGAAGACAAAATCAATAAGAAGTTTGGGAAGCGAAGCAGAAGATGATTGGAGGGGGAAATTCCCAGTAAAATCGCGGTAAAGTGTACATGTACTACGGATGCTACTTCTATTACCGGCAAGCCCATGCATTTGCTTCATCTTCAAGCCTCTTTTCTTTTCTTAGTTGTTTTGTTTAAAAAATGAAAAATTTACTCAATTCTTAAGTTAGACACTTAAACTTGAATAGCCCTTAGATAAACTTTTTTTAAATTTGAACTTTTTTTGAAGCTTTGTCACCGTAGGCAGAAGTCTTTCACTCGCTCCATAGTGAGTTTGAGACGCACTATATATGCCATATAAGACACGGGTATTTAAAAGACACATTTCTACCAAATTGAAGTGTCTATCAAGTCCGCATCTAAATTTAAGTATTTAACTTACAAATTAGACCGCTATATAGGTATTTAGCCTCTTTCTTCCTTTTTTTTTTTTGTATTTTTCATTTCTAATTGCTTCGTTTACTCCACAAAGTAAAAGGAGAAAAAGAAACGAGAAAAATGTTTTTGTTTGAAGAGTAATATATCGTCTCCTCCGACACGGTTCATAACAAATCTTCCAAGATTTTTCCAACATAAAATACAAGCCACTTTAAATATAAAGATTTATTTTACATAGTTATTGTGGTATAAAAAGAATGCTCCAGTAAAAGTGTAAAACTCGTGAATTCCTTGATTTTTAATTAAATCCATGCATTGTAATTTAAATTTGACCTCTTAATCATTATACGGTTCTTCTTGATGATCTTTTTGTCAAACAAATCGACATCAGAATTTTTGGTTTTTCTCATAGCACTAAATACCTACTTATATATTCCTTTTCATAAAACTTTATGTACAATCATAATGGTACGGTAGGAAGTACCAACCACATAACTTTAGGAAGATATTTTGGTAGAGCAAGATGCAATTTTAACACATTATTGTTTTGTGTTCATACACTTAAATGTCCCGGTTGCGAACATATTATCATCCACATGATTTTTAAAAAAAAAGATTTTTCTAATCTCTTAATTATCTCATCTCATAATTGGGGCTGGGGTAAGAAAATAATAAACCTGAAAAAGAAAACAAAATGAATTAAGAAGTCACCTTGAAATTTGAGAAGGTCACCATTGTTTTCAAAGCTTTCACTTGAGATTGCCTTATTTAAGCTAGCGTTGACATTGCAATCTATCCAAGGAATGATAATTAAAAAGAAAAAGAATTATGCACCCTTTACGCTAATTAAGTATCTAAATAGCCAATAACAATTATTAATTTACTAACTTGCGTAGGCAAGTAACCGAGAGATACACAAATTTTTAGGTCGGAAAGGAAAGACACAATTACAAGCATCTGCGTCAAAAGACATTTTAAAGTTTAATTATTGTTTGTTGATAGGTATCATCATCTTTCTATATTTAATTATATGTTTATGCTATACATAAAGGCGTGATATTTCTACCAGTTTTTTTCTTTTTTTAATGAAAGGCTAAGCTGGCTTTACAATCCTTAATTTGTTCCAATTGGAAAATATGAGTTACGAAGACAATTTCGGTAATAGGTGTCACATTAAAGAAGCCGATTTATTAGTTCTACACGGAACAATGTCTCAAGTATTTCACTCAAATTGAAACTCGAATTTTTTATGGTCATTTGAAAGGCTAGTGGTTAATTTTTGACGTATTAAAAACAATTGTATAAATATAGACATTCGTCGGGAATTTTTCCTCCTTTCCTCTCTCTTTAAATTTTTTGGCGACAAGATATTTTTAACAAAGTATGATATTATTCACTTTGAACCAAGTCGGTACATTTTTTCCAAAAGATCTCACATCGTTAAAAGTATCTAACACCTTATAAGTAAGACACTTCCTTTTCAACTGCTACCCCTTGAACTAAGTTCCACTTGTGTCATCACCATTCATGGGTTAATTTAGATATTAATTGAGTGTCATATATATCAACCGAATATCAGGGTTTTAAAATGCGGGGGCGTGAGGCGGAACATTTTACTTAGCACGGGACGAGACGTAAGCACCAAAGCATGGGACGTAAGCCCACGATTCTTTAAATTTTTAATTTATAAGGTAGTAAAATAGTATAATAGCACAAAAAATATAAAAAAACATATTAATAGTTTAGAAAAATAAAAATATGATTAAAGAAACTCATAGAAAATAAAATTTCTAATATGATTATACAAGTATAAATAATGCAATGATATAAAAGCTATTATGAGATTCAAATCAAATCTAACATCTTAACTTTCAAACAATAAAATAATCACAATTTCTTGAAATATATTACTATTATACTATGCAATTCACCTCCCTAAAAGAAAATAATTAATAAACTTTATCAATATTGTAATTGAAACATCACTCCTTCATAAATAAAAATAAAATTACTTTCAAATAGAAAAATAATTAAATATAATAATTTTGAAACATAAGAGAAAAATATGAAGACCAACGACAAGTATAGATGTAAAATTTGGTTAAGTATTTTAAAAGAAATGTTAAGTGATATTCATTCTCACAGTATTCTCAAATAGAAAATATGTAATACTATGACATGTTATTTGAGCTACTCCCTATTTTTTATTATTTCTATAGATGAAAAAAATATTAAGCATCATTCATTATTAAAGAATTGTAAGAGTCAACAGTGTTAGTTAAGGAATTCACCACATAGTTCTTGTAAAAACAGATAGGCGAGCCCTGAGCGTTAGGTGTGCTTAGGACGTACAGTGGGGTGCTTAGGGCTAAGCCTCACAGAACTAAGTCACACAACGAGTGCTAAGGCAGTTTACTAGTGCCCCGCCTCAGAATGAACCCGCAAGGCGAGTACCAAAATTGTCTTTTAAAACACTGTCAAATATTTGTGGACAACAAATCCCACTAACAACCGAGTATTTACGGACATCAAAATCCACTACTTTTGTGTATGTATTTAGTAGACGGACAAAGGCACTAAGTTGGGCCCTACATCATCACCCCGCTATCTCCTTACTCCTCTCACTGAATCATGGCTCTAATATGAATTGTTGGGCTAAAACAGCCCAAATACTCTTTTAACAAGGTGTGATATTATCTATTTTGGGCCAATCCGGTTTTTCCTTCACACCTTTAAGAGTATCAAATTGTCACAATCCAAATCGTAGGGCTGCGACGGGCACCCGGATCCCACCCGCCGAGTACCGCCATTTTTACCATAAACATCTAATCATAATTAATTACGGACTAAGCCGAAATAAAATTATGAACCACCAGGTAACCAACTCATATATATACATATACCAAGGCCGGCAAGGTCATACAAGTCTACTACTCACAGGACACCTGTCTACAAGCCTCTAACAGTAGCAACATCAAAGGTCGGGACAAGGCCCCGCCATACCCATATAGACACGCAAAGGGTATCAAACCAAAATCAGACCGACACCCCGGAAAGAGAGGAGTGCTTCCAAAATCCGCTGAAAACTGCAATCTATTCATGTTGGTCGTCGCCTTACCTATACGAACCTGCGGGCATGAAACGCAGCGTCCCCCGACAAAAGGGACATCAGTACGACTGATGTACTGAGTATGTCAGGCATAAATAACAGCATAACAGGAATATACTGATAACTGAAACATAAACAACTGACAAATAGGAACTGCCTCTGAAGGCCCTAATACACTTTTCTACATGTTATGTACAATGCAGTGTCCATATTTATTGGCCTCATCGGGCAATTTCCTTACCATGACAGCCTATGTGGGTATCATACCGTGTAATGGTTAACCAATATATGCATAATGCAAGTGCGTGTATATATATATATATATATATATATATATATATATATATATATATATATATATATATTAGTGTTGCGGATCGTGCAACCCGTCCCATTAAGCCATATAGGCATCACATCACATCATATTGGCCTCTTCGGGCTCTTTTGTGATAGTCTGTACCAGCTGCAGGTGGTGTGCGTATATAACACATTTCCCTCTTTTCCCATATCCCCTACATATATATAATATTTACCATATAGTAGTGTGCATAACACCAGTGGGTCCAGGGTAATATATGAATGCAATGCAAATGAATATGCATGAATGACAATAAAATACCTCGAGTGACATAATATTCTTGCACCTTTGGCTAACACTGTAAATATCAACATGTCTTCCATATGCCTCAATAAGGACTTAGAAATATATTTAGACATGCTTTCAGCATAGGAATCAATAACATGAATATTCTTAACTACTAGGAATATAATAAATTATGGAGCAATATCACGGTTATATTTTGTTACATAGAACATGCCAAAAGGAAGAAATAATTTGTCTTAACATACCTTGATAATAACGAAACCAGTCTTGCCCTTTATTTATTTATTTTTTCCAAGCAAGATTGTTGCTTTCTATCCTAGTCCTACCATTAATTCGTACTCTCTTCCTTTCCCTTCTTTTTTTTCAAACCAAACCAATTGCATGTTTTTCTTTTTAGTTACAGAAGCAACCCAAAAGAATTGGGAGGAGCTAATATGATATACACAATTCACTCCCCCCACAATATAGCACTAACCCCCCCCCCCCACCCCCCCAAATCGTTGGCATGTCACGGCTGCCACATAGCAGAACTCTTAAGTTAGTCACTTATGTGATTACTTAAGAGTTACACGTGCAATGCTCCACCTACACTTGTCCCCCTATTAAATTATTAATCCGACAATTATACAATTACACACATAATTAATTTCGTGATCCCAATTCACTTAAATCTTGACAACTTATAGGACCTTCATATAATTAATGTCATAATTCGTGATATGACACTAGTCCATAACCTCTTTATGCATGTGCCAAATTTATTTACGATCCCTGTTGTCACACTTGTTGTGTCCAAAATTATTTCGGGGTCTAATTCTTTTATATACTAATCTCATTATTAGCATACGTAAATAACATAAATTCCAAAGTTCGGGTCTTCTTGCACACGCTTAGCGATTTAAACCATAACCCGAAAGTACGGGACGTTATACAAACACCTTATAAATAAAGTACTTTCTTTTCAGCTATCAATATGAGACTTTGTTCACAACACCCAACACAATAATCTATTTATATAAAAAAGCTAGGCATAGACAAAGTGGTGTTGCACCTCTCTATGGCCTCCATTGCTATTTATCTTTTTTCTCTTTTTTGCCATTTTTCCTTTCACTTATTAGCATAAAACTGTTGGAAATTTGCCTTTGGCGGGAGTTGCGACCGACCAACTTTAACGGCTTAAACACTAGTGTAACGTATGTTGGAGAATCCGGTTCTTCACACATGCATGATCTACTAAGTACGTAGATAACCGTAGGGCCAAGAATCGTCAAATTTCATTGAGAAATGAAAGAGATATTGGTTCACGAAGTAAGGTGTTTGAAGCATGGAAAGTGTGGTATTGTGTGTAATTCTCCCTCATCGGTAGAGGAAGAAAGAATTGTTGTGTATATAAGATTCGAAATTGGTTTGGGGTTTGGGACCCCAAGGGGTATCCCATGTGTTTAAAGGAGGGAGGACCTAGATGTGCTTCGGTTCGAGGAAAGACCACACGCGCGCCGCCGCCCGTCCGGTTCCGGGTTCTCGGGTCACGGGTCGTGGGCTGTGGGTCTTCTGATATTATCTTTTTGGGCCAGAAAACTTTGCCAGAAGTACAGTTTGATCCCAGAAGTTTCCAGATGTACAGTTCGGACCAGAATTCTTTCATATTTACAGTTTGGTCCCTGAAGTTTCAAGATGTGCAGTTTGGTCCCTCAAGTTTCCAGAATCTGGACAGTCAAAGCAGTTGCCAAGCACTCAATTCAGCCATTTATTTTGGCTGAATTACTCCTCATATAATGGCCAAATCCGTTGGTCTTTCACCATTTATGTTGGTGGCTTTACTACCTCCATAATGGCCATTATTTGGCTATTATGGAGGCAGTTTTTCAGCCCCTCCCTCACCTATATAAACACCCCCTTACACCATTGTTGAGCACTAAGACATATGCACGAAAATACGAAACAGATGCAGTAAAAAAAAGTGCACGAAAATACACAACCGAAATAGTTTTCTTCCTACAACTTCCAAGCATCATTTCGTTACTCAATATTCTTCACGGTAGCTCTTGAGTTTCCTTTGCTCAAGGGTTCCATTGCTGTTTTATCTTGGGAGACAAATTGTCCAGGACGTATAAAGGATACATACGGGGCAATATTGTCTTAAGGACAGAGTGCTACACTCGACTCAGCAAAAACAATTTCCATTTTTCTATCTTCTACAAAACTGGAATTTCCAGTTTTCTTGTGTAACTATTGTAATTTTCAGATTCCATGTTGAATTATTGAAATCTTTGTTTATCCTTTCAAATACTTGTAATAGTTAAATATTTCCCGTACTGCTTTATAAAGTACCATAGAGCAAAATCTCCCAACAAAAACTACTAATTAATTGAATTTGCACAAACCTCATAAAGTAAATAGTCAAGTAATAGTTTGTTGCAACAGTCAGCCCACGTAAAACTTTGCAATAAAGCTTATTAATCCTCTCATTCAACCCATCTAGAACGGTAGAAGCAATATTAGGTTAGTCATACAGTCACTTATTGATATTTAGAGAATGACATTTCCCCTTCCCCTATTTAATGTCTTTAATTTGTCAATGCACTATTAAAATTATACTAGAAAAAATTTAAGGGTCACAAAATACTTTCTTTCTGATAGTTATATAAAGAGAGTTATCCTTCATGCGGAGCAATATGGATTTGGTCTTCTTTTTAAAAAGAATAAAGACCAAAGGGGAGGAAAAGCTATATATATATGTATATATATGGAGAATGGTAAAGTGAGTCCCTTGTAACTTTTTGAGTATTTTGTATGGTTCAAAATTCTCTTTCATACAAGATCTTTCATCAAATTGGGGAGGTTGAAAGCTTGATAAATAGAATGTTCTTTAACTCACTTTCGACCAATGGTCGAATTTGGCCCAAAACGTTTAGATATTTCACTGTTTTTTCGGCAACATTTTCAATTGCTATAAAGGATAATTGGGAGCATGAGTGAAAGCTTTTACTTGGAATGTTTTTTTTTGAAGTAAAAATTCTTACTTGATTCAGTTTCTCTTGACGACTTTTAAGCTACTTGCTTAGGCAAAAGATTGCTATTACTACATATGTAAGTTGTTGGGAATGGATAGCCAAATGCACTGTTACAAATTGGAGTACGGGGCTGTTTTATACGAGCTGAAGTTCTTAGGATCTTTTATTATTTCAATTTGTTAAACAGAATGAGTTGGCCTCTCGGCCAGAAATATTTGTAGTATATATGGTATATATATTTGTAGTATATTGTAATAAAAAGGATACCTTAATTAGTGTTATACACCTACCATAATTGTATAGTTAGAATTATGGTAGAATAAGGATTTAGAAGTAGAATAGGAAAAGGATTTGTAGTATTATGGAAAGATGTAACTTGTATATATACCTATTCAATCAATGAAAATAATCAAGGGGATTATTTCTTTCATGGTATCAAGAGACTAGGTCTAAACCAAAAGTTTTCTTCTCTCAAACTTTTGCCTCTTTGGCCGAGAACCCCCCCCCCCCCCTTCCCTCGGGTTTTTCTCTCCAAATATCTCGTCTTCCGCTCTCAAAAAAAACCTCTCTTAAATTTATCCTCCTTCTTTGTTCTTTCAAATATGTCTAAGAACAATTTTCACTCTGCCCTCACGGTTTCCAATATCAAGCTCAGTGTCCCTATTGTCCTTGAGATGGAAAACGTTCAATATGCAACGTGGGCGGAGTTGTTTAAAATTCACGCTATCTCTTATCAAGTTCTTCATCACATAATTCCTCCCGCTAGACCCCTTCCTGCGGAGGATCCTGAGGTGTGGATTACACTTGATGCTACCGTTCTTCGGTGGATATACGCCACTATTTCAGTGGACCTTCTACAGACGATTATGGAGCCCGATACCACGGCTATGGCTGCATGGAATAGATTGCGTGACATATTCCAAGACAACCAACATTCCCGTATCGTCACACTCGAGCAGGAATTCTCTCTCGTTCGAATGGACGTATTTCCAAACGTTTCTGCATATTGCAAGAAACTAAAGGAATTGGCGGATCAACTCCGTAATGTTGGCGCACCGGTGACAAATAATCGTCTAGTTCTACAGTTGGTTGCCGGTCTTTCGGAGGCCTATAATGGTGTCGGCACTCTCCTTCGCCAAAGCAACCCTCTTCCCGACTTCCATCAAGCCCGCTCCATGCTTACGTTGGAAGAAGCCGGTTTGGCTAAAAAGGCGGCGACCGGAGCAAGTCCAGTTGTCATGATGGCATCCTCTCCTAATCCTTCAGTTTTTGTTAATAATTCGGGCCAAAACCATAATCATGGTGGCGGCAAGAATAATCGCAAAAATAATAACAAAAACCGCGGGGGCAAACGCGGTGGTAATGGTGGAGGTTCCGGTAGTCAGCAAAACGTCGGTGGGTCCCATCCAATGAACAGTGGCCCACCACCCCCATGGGCCCAAAGAGTGGGGCCCATGGCGGTGGAGCGTGGCAAGTGGACCGTGGGCCGGCAGCCCATACCAGCAGCGGCAGAAATTCCCGGCCGCGTGGGCCGGCCAACAGTCCGGTGCCCAATGCCCGGCGGTGGCGGCCCGGCGGCCGGTGGCCCGGCAGCGGCGGTGGTAGTAGTTACGGGCCAGGACCAGCACGGCCAGGAGTTCTTGGGCCCCGACCTCCGCAAGCCCATCATGCAATAGGCCCTACTCAGACCGATATCGAGGCCGCGATGCACACGTTGGGATTGACTCAACCGGATCAAAATTGGTACATGGACACCGGGGCCACTACTCACATGACTTCCGACTCAGGTACTCTCTCATCTTATTCCAATTTGAGCACCCCTCGGGGGATAATTATTGGTAATGGCAGTTCTATTCCAATTCTAGGGTATGGTCAGAAAACGTTGTCTCCCCCCAATCCGCCACTCCTCTTGAAAAATACTTTACATGCTCCTAAATTGATTAAAAATTTAGTGTCTGTCCGAAAGTTCACAAATGACAATTCTGTTTCTGTTGAATTTGATCCTTTCGGTTTCTCTGTGAAGGATTTCAAGACGGGGAGTTGTCTCATGAGGTGTGATAGTAGGGGGGATCTATATCCTATCATGCCCGGTTTTCGTCCATCGAGTCCAGCCTTGCCATCAGTTTTTGCAGCCATCTCTCCTTCCATGTGGCATGCTCGTCTGGGTCATCCGGGATCTTCTATTTTATCAGTTTTAGATAAAAATAGCTTTATTTCTTGTAAGGGTACGAGTCGTACTCCAATTTGTCAGTCTTGTTCATTAGGAAAAATTGTTAAGTTGCCATTTGTAGACTCCAATTCTCATACTTCTATGCCATTTGACATTATTCATAGCGACTTATGGACATCTCCTGTTCTTAGTTCAATGGGTCATCGATATTATGTTCTCTTTTTAGATGATTATTCTAGATTTTTGTGGACGTTTCCAATTGCGAATAAATCACAAGTGTTTTCCGTCTTCATAAAATTTAGAGCGTTCATTCGTACTCAATTTGAAAGAGAAATAAAAAATATTCAATGTGATAATGGGAAAGAGTATGACAATAGGGAGTTTCGAGAATTTTGTGCTACTCATGGGATAAATTTTCGGTTTTCATGTCCTCATACATCTTCACAAAATGGGAAAGCTGAACGCAAAATTCGTTCCATAAATAACATTGTCCGAACTCTCCTAATCCATGCCTCCATACCTCCGTATTTTTGGCATCATGCTCTACAAATGGCCACTTACCTTCTTAACATAATTCCGTCTAAAGGTCTGACATATTCTTCCCCCCTCAAAATCCTATTTAATAAGAACCCTTCTTATTCTCACCTTCGGATTTTTGGGTGCTTGTGCTATCCGTTATTTCCATCCACCACAATTAACAAACTTCAGGCTCGGTCTACCCCGTGTGTGTTTTTGGGTTATCCGTCGAATCATCGTGGTTATAAGTGTTTTGATTTATCCTCCAAGAAAATCATAATCAATCGCCATGTCATTTTTGATGAAACTCAATTCCCATTTACGAAAATTCATACTCCCGAACCTAAGTCGTATAATTTTTTGGATGACCAAATATCCCCGTATATTATTCAGAATTTTTCGGACATCTCCCGTACCCAAAATCCTCCGGCGGGCCCACCGCCCGCCGCTGGTCCCACAAGCATCGTCGCTCCCTCGCTGTTCCATGCCATCGGAACAGTTCCGGCTATTGGGCCGGTCCAGCCCAATTCTCGGAACTCGGTCCGAAACCGAGCCCAAAGATCTACCGATTTGGGCCAAGAAGCAGCCCACCGCCCGCCGGCCAGTCCGTCCCGAGCCCAGAAAATTCCCAAAATTCCATTAATTCTTCCTCGAGTCATAGACCGGTCACTCGTAGTCAGCGGGGCATTTTTACACCTAAAAGACATTTTAATTTACATTCTAATGTCTCTAAATCCCCCTTGCCCCGCAATCCTGTGTCCGCATTAAATGACCCTAATTGGAAAATTGCTATGACTGATGAATATAATGCTCTTATTGATAATAAGACGTGGGAGTTGGTGCCCCGTCCATATGGTACTAATATTATCAGGTCTATGTGGATTTTTGCTCATAAGGAGAATTCAGATGGGTCCTTTGCTCGACATAAGGCGCGACTGGTTGGTGATGGTAAGACTCAGCAGGTTGGAATTGATTGTGGTGAGACGTTTAGTCCGGTGGTCAAACCGGCTACCATTCGCACTGTGCTTAGCTTGGCTCTTTCAAAGACTTGGCCAATCCATCAGTTGGATGTCAAGAATGCCTTTCTACATGGTGACCTCAAGGAAACAGTCTATATGCATCAGCCGTTGGGTTTCAGGGATCCCAACCGCCCTCATCATGTCTGTTTGTTGAAGAAGTCATTATATGGGCTTAAGCAATCCCCACGTGCCTGGGTATACACGATTTGCTGATTTTGTTTCGACTATTGGGTTCACACACAGCAGGTCAGACAATTCTTTGTTCATCTACCGCCGTGGTTCGTCATTGGCCTATATTCTGTTATATGTGGATGATATCATCTTGACTGCCTCCTCCGATGCTTTGCGTCAGTCTATCATGGCCATGCTCAGTTCTGAATTTGCTATGAAGGACTTGGGGCCGTTGAGTTATTTTTTGGGGATTGCCGTCCAGCGTCATTCAGGTGGCTTGTTTCTGTCTCAACGGAAGTATGCTGCTGAGATCATCGAGAGGGCTGGGATGTCATCCTGTAAGTCCACTTCCACTCCGGTTGATGCAAACCCAAAGCTGAGTGCCACAGCAGGTGCACCATACGAGGACCCGACTCGCTATCGCAGTCTTGCAGGGGCCCTCCAGTATCTTACCTTTACCAGACCGGATATTACATATGCGGTTCAGCAGGTGTGTTTATTCATGCATGATCCCAGGGTTGAGCACATGAATGCAATCAAACGCATCATTCGGTATATTCAGGGGACACCGGACTATGGGTTGCACTTGTATCCTTCGTCTACATCCACACTTGTCTCTTACACGGATGCTGATTGGGGTGGTTGTCCCGACACCAGACGGTCGACTTCTGGCTACTGTATGTTCCTTGGCAACAACTTGGTCTCATGGTCGGCAAAACGTCAAGCAACTCTGTCACGCTCCGGTGCGAGAGGAGAATATCGAGGGTAGCGAATGTGGTCTCCGAGTCATGTTGGCTACGTAATTTGCTTTTGGAGCTTCATTGTCCCATTCAGAAGGCAACCTTGGTATATTGCGATAACATTAGTGCCATCTACCTTTCAGGTAACCCAGTTCAACACCAGCGCACCAAGCATATCGAAATGGACATTCACTTTGTCCGTGAAAAGGTTGCAAAGGGTCAAGTTCGCGTATGCCATGTCCCGTCTCGTTATCAAATTGCAGACATCTTTACAAAGGGTCTACCGGCGGTTCTCTTTGAAGATTTTAGGGACAGATCTCGCGTTCGAAAACCGCCCGCTATGATCGCGGGGGTGTGTTAAACAGAATGAGTTGGCCTCTCGGCCAGAAATATTTGTAGTATATATGGTATATATATTTGTAGTATATTGTAATAAAAAGGATACCTTAATTAGTGTTATACACCTACCATAATTGTATAGTTAGAATTATGGTAGAATAAGGATTTAGAAGTAGAATAGGAAAAGGATTTGTAGTATTATGGAAAGATGTAACTTGTATATATACCTATTCAATCAATGAAAATAATCAAGGGGATGGAAAATAATCAAGCTACTTGCTTAGGCAAAAGATTGCTATTACTACATATGTAAGTTGTTGGGAATGGATAGCCAAATGCACTGTTACAAATTGGAGTACGGGGCTGTTTTATACGAGCTGAAGTTCTTAGGATCTTTTATTATTTCAATTATTTGTACGCATTCATTATTTCAAGTTTAACATAG
The DNA here is from genome assembly GCA_034509755.1 of Anisodus tanguticus. Taxonomy (NCBI): domain Eukaryota; kingdom Viridiplantae; phylum Streptophyta; class Magnoliopsida; order Solanales; family Solanaceae; genus Anisodus; species Anisodus tanguticus. The sequence goes on along the minus strand of CM067544.1, from coordinate 23,163,849 downwards.
ATTTGATATAAAGTCTCTTCTACTTACTCATTTCATTCTATTGAACTGTATGTAAAAAATATTAACTATAAATGAGTTATCTAAACTTTTGTTTTCAGCCTTTTTTACTGTGTTATCGTGATTACTTCTTATACTCACTTTGTTTTAAGATTTAACTGTAGGTTTGGTTTAAACCTCAAAATTATGTTTTGCAATACACATGAGTTGAAATTATAAACTTGAACGTTTGGAGTTATCTTTTCAAACAAAAAATAAAGATAACTTCATTTTAAGCAAAATAGTTGTAGATTATTTTTAATATTTGAGGTATTAGATAAAATTAAATCACAAGTTTATAGAATTTTTTTATGACTGCGCGAGAAAACAATATCTCATATGGTTCCCTTAAATTGGAATTTCCACACTTTTGTCAAGGTATTAGTTATGTACGGCATAATCATACCAGGCAAGTAAAGAATGATGTTGAAACTACTTTTATTCAGTAAAAGAGATAGTAGTTCTACTTGGCAACCAGCAAATTTGAAGAGATAAGAATGTTGGCTACTCTACTCCATTACCTGTAAATGATATTACTGGGAGAAATTAAGTTGTTATAAAGGGATTTAATCATATTCATTACTTAATAAATCTTCTATCAACTTTGGAAAAAGAATAATACATTCCTTTTAAAGCTTTAATTTTTAAGCGCACGTTATTAAACATACACACGAAAATTGAGGTTTAGTTATAATCCAATTCATAGACAAGTTAGGATTTATGGTTAGACTTTTGCATATTAAATTGAGGAACTTGACAACCATAAAGAAGAATTTGTAATTCTAATTAAAGACTTAGCATAGCGTAAGGGAAAGATATAACTGAGGACAAGTCAAAATGACGGCAAAATTAGGTGTTAACCACTTTGTCTAATTAACTTAAGCATCATTGGTAATCAAAGTTAGTAAGCTGCTCTTCTTTGTTGTCTTTCATTTCATTTATTAACTTTTTTTTTTCTAAGGACTATTTTGTTGAACCAAGTAAGACTGACAAATGTGAACGAACAATAAATTGTTTAGTGATGTGTTTAAAAATGTGTTGTTATGAATTATTTAATGCTAATTATACTTATGAATTATTTAATGCTAATTATACTTATGAATTATTTAATGCTAATTCTACTTAATTCTACGTCGCTAAATAACAAAAATTCAATGCTAATTCTACTTAGTGATAAATTGTTTTAAAATGTGTTGTTATGAATTATTTAGCAATAAATTAATGATGAATTTTATAACTAATTCTTATTTTTATAGTGCTTAGAATTCTTGTAAAGGTACTATCAATATACTGTTTGAACATATCCACGAATTAATTGATAGAATACAAAACCGACCACTCAATTAAGAATCTAAGATTAGAGCGACTGAGAAGATACTCCCTCTAATTCATATTAAGTATCAGCATATATTATAAAATATTCCTCATATATTTTGTAATATTTAGTGATGTATAATTATAGTAGATATAAGATCTTTATTGTATTAGAATTCCACATTGTACATACTATATATATTTGTATTAATGAGAAAGACTCCACAAGGGAGATTAATACAATTGTACATGGTATAAAGAGCCAACAATCCTTCCCGACCCAAAACCTAATTTCGGCCGCCCATTCCTGTCCTTTTCCGGCGCCGAACCGATCGTATACCTCCGATATACGCTGATATACAGCTGCGCAGCCCTCTAATTCTACTAACAACCATGTATACCCCCGATATACTATTGATATACAACCCTTTTTCCTTCTCTATCTCTCCAACATGTCGTATACCCCTCGTATATAGCATATACACGCCAATATACACTCTGTATACGGCTGATATACCCTCTCTGCCACTATATACTATCCATATACAACCTCCCTAAGCCCTTATACACCTCATATATGGCTGTTTCTGCCTCATATATGGTTTGTATACGTCCCAACCCCCCCCCCTCCTTATTGATTTCTCTCTCTTACCCATCTCCGGCAACCATCATGGCCGAGAACAACCATGGATATGGCAGTGGTTAGAGGCGCAGGGGTGGAAGAGGGGGTTGGGCTGGGAACTGGGCTTTCAACATGGGCCCAGCAGCCTCCAGACAGACAGCAACTGCGGCCTCCAGTCACAGTCCAGAAACTGCGGCCCAATTTCAGGAAAAAGTGCATTTCACCCCAAACCAGTTGATGGGCCACAGCCATCCGGCCCACCTTCCTGCAACCCAGCAGCGGCTCAGCAATCTGGGAGCACATCCGACGGGCCATAGCAATGAGGCCCAATTCTCCACTTCGGGCGTTCCCCAATCCAATTTGGGCCAGGCTTTCGGTACATTGACTCATCGGAAGCCCAATAATGTGTGGTATATGGATACGAGCGTCACGTCTCACCACACCAACAATTTTGGTAATCTTTCTCAAATGCAAAATTTAAATATTCCACAATCTATTCTAGTCGGAAACGGTCATCGCATTCCAATTCAAGGTTTTGGCCACACACTAACCCCACCACCACATCCTCACTTCTCCCTAAATAACGTCCTATATGCCCCAAAGATTATCAAGAACCTAATCTCCGTTAGAATTTTCCACGGATAATTCTGTATCAATTAATTTTGACCCAGAGGGGACCTATATCCTTTCATATCCACGTTCGCTGCCAGTGTCACCCCTCTCATATCTCTAACTGCCCGAGTCTCTTCCTCCCACTGCTTTAGCAACAATCTCTCTGATAACCTGACACAATAGACTAGGACACATAGGAGCTCCTGTTTTTAATTTTCTTTAAAATAATATTTTAATTCGTTGTACTAATGGGAAACTTGCCAAACAGTGTTTTTCTTGCCCTTTAGGCAAACATGTTTGCCTTCCTTTTCAGTCTTCTTTAAGTGTTACGTTTTCTCCATTTGATAATGTTCATGCAGATTTATGTACATCTCCTGTTATTAGGTCACTGAGTCATAAATTTTATCTTGTGTTATTAGATGACTTTTCTCGCTATATTTGGATTTACCCTCTAAAATTCAAGTCTGAAGTTTTTACCAAGTTTAATGAGTTTCATAACTTTATCAAAACACAATTTTAAAAATCCATCAAATCATTCCAATGTGATAACGGTCGTGAGTTTAATAATTCTGTGTTTCATAAATTTTGCACCAATAATGGCATGGTTTTTTGTTTCTCTTGTCCCCACACCTCACCCCGAAACGGAAAAGCCGAATGAATCATTCGTACTATCAATAACATGGTTCGTATAATTCTTTTCCATGCCTCTCCCCCCCATCATTTTGGGTCTATGCAGTAAAAATGGTAGAATACATCCTTAATATTTTACCTACCAGTACTCTTCACAACAAAACCCCCACCGAAATTCTCTACCATCGGATCCCTTCCTATGATCACCTTAGAATTTTCAGTTGCCTGTGCTACCCAAATCTTGCCTCCACTACTCCTCATAAATTAGCACCCCGTACCACCACATGTGTTTTCATAGGTTTTCCTTTTAATCATAGGGGCTATCTGTGCTATGACTTGTCTACTCGTAAAATCCATGTTTCTCATCACGTCACTTTTGATGAGACAGTCTTCCCATTTTGGAATATCCAAAAATTCCAAAACACAGATTACACGTTCCTCGACGAGTCAGAACTCTCTCCTATCGTCAGGACCCTTCTCCGTCGTGACATTACTATTCCGTCACGGTCGATAACTGCTGCTCCACTTCTTTCGGTTTTCGACGTCGTCACTCCTGCTCTGTCACAACTCCAATTGCCGGCTACCTCACCCACACCCTGGCTAGATAATCTGATTACCAACCCGATACCACCACCTACCAACCACCATCCCGATATCGGCTCTACGTTAGACCCACTCCCCTCCGACTATAGAACCCTCAATCTGACACCGACCATCATCTCCACACCAACTGGTAACCCGACACCAATAACATCACCTAAAACCCTCAATCCGACATAAAAATCGACCCACCGTCGAACCCTGACATTGACACCATTTCCACACACCTTACCAACCTGGACCCAGTTACCATCATCACCAGAATACTTAAACCCGACACTAACATCATCCACCCATAACCTCGAGAATCAGCAACCCCAACCCCTGCCTATACCTGAGATTATACCTGCACCAATCACCTCGGCCCAAACTGCCCCTATACCCACGCACCGTAAGGAAACCCTTGCCCAACACGAAATTTTCAAACTCAAAGTCCACTTTAACCTATACACACAAAACATATCCACAATTCCCAAAAACCCAAAATTAGCTAAACTGGACCCTAATTGGAATGCGGTCATGCCTGAGAAATTTATTACTTTAACGAACCAACACACTTGGGATTTGGTTCCTAGACCGGATGTTGTGAATGTGATCCAATGCATGTGACTATTTCGTCACAAATTCAGAGACAATAGTGACCTAGAGAGATATTAGGCGAGACTTGTGGCTATTGGCACTAATCAGCAAGAGGGTATTGATTGTGGTGAGATGTTCAGTCCGGCTGTTAAACCGGCCACCATTCGCACAGTTATGAGCATTGCTATGGGTAAGCATTGGCCGATTCACCAGCTTGATGTGAAGAACGCTTGTTTACATGGGGACTTGAAAGAAATTGTTTACATGCACCATCCGCTAGGTTTTGTCCATCCGCAGGTTCCTCTTTATGTATGTCGTCTTCGTAAGTCACTTTATGGTTTGAAACAGGCCCCTAGAGTGTGGTATGAACGATTTGCCAAGTACATTATGCAGATTGGGTTTGTATGCAGCAAGTGTGATAACTCTCTCTTTATTTTTCAACGAGGTAGTAACGCTGCTTATTTATTGCTATATGTGGATGATATTGTTCTCACTGCCTCATCCGATGTGTTGAAAAATGAGATCATTGCATTGCTTAAAACTGAATTTTCTATGACTGACTTGGGAAAGTTGAGTTACTTCTTGGGGATATCCGTGACTAGATCTGCAGATATTATGTTCTTGAGTCAGCGTAAGTATGCAAAAGAGATTGTGTACAGGGCTAAAATGGAAAACTGCAAGATCGTGTCCACTCCAGTGGATTCCAAATCGAAGCTCAGTGTTGTTGATGGTGATCCAGTCTCCGATCCTACTCTTTATAGGAGCCTTGCAGGTGCACTTTAGTAACTTACTTTCACCAGGCCTAATATTGCTTATGATGTTCAGCAGGTGTGTTTGTGTATGCATAACCCCAGGGAGCCTCATTTTACTTCTCTTAATCGTATCATTCGATACGTTAAGGGCACACTTGATTATGGATTGCATCTATACCCCTCAGCACCGACCAGGTTGCTATCTTATACGGATGTAGATTGGGCAGGCTGTCCGAGAACGCGACACTCCACCTCTGGCTACTGTGTGTTCTTAGGGGATAATCTCATTTCATGGTCTGACAAGAGGCAAGCCACACTATCCCGCTCGAGTCTAGAAGCACAGTATAGAGGCGTTGCAATTGTTGTTGTTGAGATCTGCTGGCTCTAAAACCTTCTTTTGAAGCTCCAGTGTCCCTTGCGTAAGGCGTCTTTGGTATACTATGATAGCATATCCACCATATATTTATCTCATAATCCGATTCAACATCAGCGAACCAAGCACATTGAGATGTATATACACTTTGTTCGTGAGAAGGTTGCTATCGGTCATGTTAAGGTGTTGCATGTGCCTTCGTCGTATCAGTATGCGGATATCTTCATGAAAGGAATTTCTAGATAGATATTCCTCGACTTCAGATCCAGTCTCAGCGTCCGGCCTCCTCCCGCTCCTACTGAGGGGGTGTATTAGCATATATTATAAAATATCCCTCATATATTTTGTAATATTTAGTGGAGTATAATTATGGTATATATAGGATCCTTATTGTATTAGGATTCCATATTATACACACTATATATATTTGTATTAATGACAAAGACTTTTCAAGGGAGATTAATACAATTCTACATTAAGTGTCCATTTAGGGTGTGTTTGGTATGACAAATATTTTTTCGGAAAATAAGTGATTTTCTACTTTTTTTTGTGTGTTTGGTACGCACGTTGAAAAATGTCATTTAATTAAGAGCATTTGCATATACTCAAAACAAAATCACTATGAAGTTTTTGAATTTGAAGTGAAACTTTTGGTGGTGGGGAGCATGAATTTGAAGGTAGGGTAGGCTGTGGGGGGGTGATGGGTAAGAAAAATTTTCTTTTTATACTTTGTCTTGAGCCGAGGGTCTTTCGGAAACATTTTCTCTACTTACCAATGTAGAGATAAGGTCTGCGTACACTCTACCCTCTTCAGCCCCCACGTTGTGGGACTTCACTTGGTATGTTGTTGTTACTGTTGTAAAAATAAAAAAATATACAAAATAGAAAATTTGGGGGAGGGGGTCGCGGGGGGGGGGGGGGGGGTGGATTGGGGAATACGTTGGTGGATTAATATGTGATTTGTTTAATCCAAAAAATATTTTCCCTCAAAAATTTATGAAGATATTTTCTCCTATTTTGAGGAAAATATTATTCATAGAAAATTATTTTTCAAGATCTTAAGTGCAACCAAAACATTTTTCGTCATATCAAACACACCCTTAGCCTTTTTTTTTATTCAAAATAAGTGTGTACTTACATAATCAAGAAGAAATTAAGTATTTCTTTAAATTACCCCTATTTAGATAAGTGAGCTTTTTATAATCAAGAAACTAGTATATTAATTGGGTAGTACACCCTCCATTCTAATTTAAGTGTCTTAGTTTGAATAGGCACGGAGTTTAAGAATTAAAGAGACTTTTGAATCTTGTAGTCTTAAATTAAAGATGTGTATAATGTACTAAAATGTCCTTTAATCTTGTGGTTATATAAACTTGTCATGTAGGATCTTTGAATTGTCAACTTACCAAATGTGGAAAGATATACTTTTTTTGGGATAGAAAAGAAAAGTAACACTTAAAATGGGATGAAGTATTTAATCAAGGATAGTTTAGTCAAAATACTTATTTTTTGGGAGTTAATATTTTTTTAAGGAGTGTGCATAAGGCTAGGCGGACACTTATTTTGATGACATTAAAGCAAAAAAATTGAGATTTGTTTTTATTTATTTAATATTTTATAGAGTATTTGGTTACTATATGTCAAATACACATGGAAGTGCATAATGTTCAGTGTATAGGGAAAAATTCTTATAAGACAATTGTACAAATAGTGATATGACATGTGGCAGTTAATGCTGAGTCAAGTCCAGGTTAGCCTGAGGCGCTACCGATGAAACGCGAGCAAGACCGGGAGCGTCATACGCATATATGGTACCGGTAACTCAGAAGGTCAAAGGAGCCGTTTGAATCATAACGGACAACCGTTACTGAACAGATTGTACACCTTCCAACGGAGTATTAATGGCATTTATACAGATACAATTATCTAATTATTACAACATTCATTCTCTTGTATTAATGAGGCATATTTCGTGGAGTGTGTACTCGTGAAGCTCATGTATAAATATGACACATAATTCCATTGTAAAGGATCAAATGAAAGTGATTACAAGATACTTTCTCATTCTCTCTCGATTATTTTGCTTTCATACGAGTTGCGGTGACTTTGTCCAGAGGCTAACACAAGGCTCAAGCTAATTATTACTTTACTTTGTCTTAATATTATTTACTTGTAGTATATTATATCTAGTATTATTTCCAAATCAGTCACTTGAGATCCACATGTCCTTAACCACGTATACAAATTCAATTGTACAATTTTACAGGTAAACAGTTTTGCGCCCACTGTGGGGCCTAGACAATTGTGGTGTCACAAGTGGCCCCCCTTTTCTACTAATCTAATTTTTCCTTCAAGTCTTGTTCTTTGTTCAGAACAAACAGATGACAGGAGTAGGAGAACACGAAAGCAGTTGCAACATCGGGGATAACACTAACAACATCCTACTCGGACTAGATGACATGTCGATAAGAACCCCGGCACTAGAGGACCCGATGATTGCAGATGGAGCAACTTACGGAGGCAGACAGACTCGGTAGGAGGATATTCCCAATGATGAAACGCCCGAGGAAGCCATACAAAATTTGAGGGCGCAGAATGACTCTATGAGTGAACAGTTGGACCGTCTGATATAGTTTCATTTGGAATATATTCCAAGAATGTTGGCAGTACTCCAACGGATAAACCGTCACCTCTACCGAATACCAATGAAAATATCGAAAACAATCAGAGTAGATCGAGAAATGATGGTGCTTCAAAAAGCGTAGCCGTTCCTGAAAATCCTTCCCAGGAACAAGTTTTGAAATTTATGAAGGATATGAAGAGCAAAATAGAAACCAACACAGAGAAGGCAGAGAAAAATTCCAAGGAATTTCGGCATCGGTTAAATCAAATATCTGGAGCCCCTCCTGTAGTTGAAGGACCATAAGCAAGGAGATATATGCAGTTGGCATATAAGCTAGAGGTTGCGCTGGAACTGATCCCCGAAAGGTTTAAAATGCCATTTGTAGCCAAGTATGATGGGATTACTGATCCGCAGGAGCACATAACAGCCTATACTATGGCCGTAAAGGGAAATGATCTATGGGAACATGAAATAGAATCGGTTTTGATCAACATTTTTGCTGAAACACTTGCTAAGGGAGCCTTGACATAGTATTCACTCCTCCCTGAGCATTTGATTGGATCATTTGCCCAGCTGGCCAAAATATTCATATAAGTTCATGCGGGAGCACGGAAGGTGAAGACGCGCAAGGTGGATATCATTCGCATTGCGCAGGGAGAAACGAAACTCCTTAGGCACTTTGTTTCACGGTTCCAGAAGGAATGTATGTTGCTACCCGCAGTCCCGATCGAGTGGGCTGCAGAGGCTTTCAAAAAAGATTTGAATCCTTCAAGTTTAGACGGCTCGCGAAAGCTCAAGGAAAATCTCTTAGAATTCCAGGATACAACCTAGGAAGATGTGCACAACTGGTATGAGTCCAAGATCCGGATAGAAGATAATTTGCTAGGGACTCAGGCCAGGAGTATTTTTCATAAGTCGGACAAAGGGGCCGAACAGAGTGGAACTCCTCAAAGAATTGTTTCCAACCTTATCCTGCTCCCAGAAACAAGGAGTCGGACAAGGTTTTTGCTCCTTTGAAAAGACAAACAACAAGGGAGGATCCAGATCATCTAACTCTATAAGGGTACCGGATACTCAAAATTATCCGAGTATAATTTCAATATCAACGAGGATCAAATGGTGGCGGTACTGAGAACTCATCCAGCGTCCTGACCTCCGAAGCCATTACAATCCAATTTTAATAAAAGAGATCGGTCCGTCTGGTACGATTTCCATGGCACTCACGGATGTAAAATCATTGATTGCATACATTTACTAGAGGAGATGATAGGAATGTTGAGCAGGGGCCACCTCCGAGAATATTTGTGCGAAAGATCTTGAAAATATTATGAGCAGGGACCACCCGCTGGAGATAAATCAAATTCGGCCTCACTATCCCATATTATAAACATGATCTTTGGTGGGTCAATGATTGCCGCTATATCTTTTACTGCGGCTAAAAAGACAAATATATCGATAACCCGAGAAAAGAGATTCTGAGAGATACCAGATGAACACACTATCACTTTCACCAAAGAAGATGTTGCCGGTATGATTTTCCTCAAAATGATGCATTAGTAATTTCAGTACCTATTGATTTATTTCAGGTGAAGATAGTGTTGATCGATCTGCAGCTCAAATAATATTATCATGCTGAAGGTGGTAGAAGAGATGAATATGACAAATAAAATTATTTCGACTGCTATAACCCTCTCAGGTTTTAATACGTCAAGCGTGACCACAAAAGGGGAAGCAGATCTACCAGTGGATGCGATGAGAGTCATTAAGATGACAAAATTTTATGTCTTTGACGGTGACATGAGATATAGCGTCATATTTGAGAGGTCGTGGATACACAATATGAAGGCGGTCTCATCAACATTGCATCTGTTGGTGAAATTCCCTACACCAGAAGATATTCAGATTCGAGGAAAACAACCAATTGCTAGAGAGATGTAGACCATAGAGGAATCAGAGGTGGTGGCAGATCCTAAATAGAAATTATCAAACGCGGAGCCAACATCGACAAATATTCATCAGGTTCCGCCGGCAAAGTCGGAATCAACCTATCCGGAGGAGGAATTTTCGGACCAATGCCAGGTGCCTAGATATATTTAGGTACTAGACGAGTCTGATGCAACCAAGTCCACTATAGAGGAACTTGAATAGATTGCACTACACCCTGAAACTCCCGATATGAAGGTATACCTAGGCACGGGGTTAACCCCGAAGCTCAGAGATTTAATTCTCAAGTATTTTGTAGCTAACGTTGATTGTTTTGCATGGTCACATGAAAATTTGACAGGCATCTCTCTAGAAGTCACAACTCATAAGTTGAGCCTGGATCTCAGTTTTCCTCCCATGCGACAGAAAAAGTGGCTAATCGTCGAACTCCGCGACAGATTTGTTAAAGAAGATGTAGCTAGATTACTTAATATAGGGTAAATCTGGGAGGTGAAATACCTGAACTTGTTAGCAAACATAGTCGTAGTACCTAAAAAGGGGAACAACTTTAAAATGTGCATTGATTATAAAGATTTAAATAAAGTCTGTCCAAAAGACTCATTTCCATTGCCAAACATAGATCAGATGATCGATGCTACGGCCGAGCATGAGATCATGAGTTTTCTCGATGCGTATTCTGGGTATAACCAAATAATGATGCACCCGGAAGACTAAGAGAAAACATCTTTTTAACTACTTTCGGCACTTATTGTTATAACATGCCTTTCAGACTAAAAAATGTCGGGGCTACATATCAAAGGTTAGTAAATAAAATGTTTGAAAAGCAAATTAAAAAAAACTATAGAAGTATCATAGACGATATGCTTGTTAAGAGTCTTCGTGCAGAGAAACATTTAAGTCATTTGTAGGAAACTTTTGAGGTATTGAGGAAGTTTAATATAAAGCTTAACCCCAAGAAATGTGCCTTTGGTGTGGGTTCCAGAAAATTCCTGGGTTTCTTGGTTTCTCAGAGAGGAATCGAGATAAACCTTGACAAAATAAAGGCTATTGAATACATATCAGACACGCTTAAAGACGTGAAAGTGGTACATCGATTGACCGGGTGGGTGGCAGCTTTGAGCAGATTTATCTCCCGGTCGTCAGAAAAATGTCATTGGTTTTTCTCACTTTTGAAAAAGAAAAATGATTTTGGTTGGACGCCCGAATGCTAGCAGGTCCTACCGGACCTGAAAGCCTACTTATCCATCCCTTCGCTCATGTCAAAGCCAAATGACAGAGAATAATTACTCATATATTTTGCAGTCTCGGAGGTAGCGGTATGTGCAGTTCTGGTACGAGATAAAAATGTATGCAATTTCCTGTCTATTACGTTAGTAGAGTAATGTCAGGGGCCAAGACCCGGTACCAGTTGCTCGAAAGCCTGGTTTTTGCTTTAGTTATGTCATCGCGAAAGCTTCAGCCATATTTTCAATGTCACCCAATTACCGTAGTAACCACATTTCCACTTAAAATGTGTTACATAAGCTTGAGCTTTTCAGGCGCCTGGCTAAATGGGCTGTGGAATTGAGTGAATTTGATATTGAATATAGACCCTAGACTACAATAAAGTCATCGGTTCTACAGGATTTTGTGGCCGATTTTAGTCCGAAAGTACCCCCTCAGGCAGAAAAAGAAGTCATCTTGGACTCGGGGACTGCCCCTAGGGTCTAGACACTCTACAAAGATGAGGCCTCCAACATCAAGGGGACTGTTCTAGGAGTAGTATTTCATACTCCCACCGGTGAAATTTTAAGACATGCAATTCATAGCATTCCATTGACTAATAATGAAGTTGAGTATGAAGCTTTGGTTGCAGGTTTGAAATTAGCCCGAGGCTTAGGCTCTCAAATTATTGAAGTCAAGTGTGATTCGCTGCTGGTGGTGAACCAAATTCATGAGGTATTCGAGGTCAAAGAAGAACACATGTCGAGATACCTTGAGAAGGTTCTTAAGCTTTTATGTCGGTTTTAAGAATGGACGGTGGTATATATACCCTAGGAAGAAAACATAGAGGCAGATGCACTCGTAAACTTAGGCTCCAGCACGGAAGCCAAGGGTTTTAAAATTGAGTCAGTTGTTGCACTTGGCACTGGATCTCATAGGTTATGATGAGGTGAATTCAACCATGCTAACTTGGGACTGGAGGAATGAATTCTTGGACTACCTCATAAACAGAAAGCTCTCAGAGGACCCAAAAGTATCCAGAGCTTTAAGGACCAAAGTCTCCTGGTACTGTGTCCTAGATGAAAAACTTTATCGACACAATTTTATGATTCCTTATCCGGGTGTGTATGCCCCAACAAAGCTGATTACGTAATGAAGGTAGTCCATGAAGGCATATGCAGAAACCATTCGAGAGCAGAATCTTTAATGAGAAAACTCATGAGGGTTAGTTATTATTGGCCCGAATCGAGGAAGATACAAAAATATTTGTAAAGAAATGTGATAAGTGTCAGCACTATGCACAACTGTTACACTGACCGAGAGAAGAATTGCACCCAATTGTATCCCCATGGACGTTCATAAAATGGGGGATGAACATAATCGGACCCTTTCCAGCGGCATCGGGACAAGTATGTCAAATTATATTTATGACTGACTATTTTTCTAAATCGATTCAAGTTTCATCTTATGCAAAGCTCCGGGATAAAGAGGTGATGAACTTCATTTGGCAGCACATCATCTGTCGTTTTGGCATCCAAAAGGAGACAGCTTGTGACAACAACCAAAAATTTATTAGGGCTTAAATTACGAAGTTCCTCGATGACTTAAACATCAAGCGTATCACCTCCACTCCCTACCATCCTAGTGGAAATGGTCAAGAAGAATCAACAAACAATATCATAATCCAAATCTTGAAAAAAGAAGTTGGAAGCTGCAAAAGGAAATTGGCCTTCTATGTTACCAGAAATTCTATGGGTGTATAGATCCACAACAAAAATGAGTACCAGAGAAACTTCTTTTTCTTTGGTCTATGATGCAGAGGCCTTGATTTCGGTAGAAGTTGAGACTCAAGTTTGAGGTACCTCAGGGAAGAGGACAAGTCAAATGCAGAATAAATGTCTGTGCACCTAGATTTGCTCGAAGAACGTCAAGATCTTGCATACGTCCGGATGGTAGCCCAAAAGTAAAGAATGGAACGATATTATAACCGGTGCACAAATCTTCGATACTTCAAGCTCGGGGACTTAGTGCTCCGGTGGGTAACTCAGAGTACCCGGAAATATAATGTAGGAAAATTAGGCATAAACTGGGAAGGTCCATACACCATCACCAGTATCGACGGTAAATGAGCTTACCAACTAACAGACCAACAAGGAAACAAACTTCCTAGTAATTGGAATTTAAGTCATTTAAAGAAGTATTACTTCTAGTAAGACAAACATACGCTGCACTCTTTTTTCCTTCGTTCAGTTTTTATCCTAATTGGGTTTTTCTGGCAAGATTTTTAATGAGGCAGCACCCACAGATAAGCATGTTGATAGTCTTGCTACCGGGAAGAGCTATCCATTGTCCTCATGACATGAACTATCAGACACATGGGGCCCATATACACCCGGATAGGAGTGAAGAAGATTTTACGTAAATTTTAGCTCTTCCAAGAAAAGCACCTGATACTGGGGACTACCCAGATTTTCAAATTACATGTAACCGAACTGCCCATACTAGATGGCAGCCAGATTATTCTTACACTTCTCTTCACATTTGTAAGTTAAATGAATTAATGATATTTTCTTTTTATGATTAATAAATCGTTGCCATCATGAGCATAAAAATGTATGTTGACTTAAACATATCGAAAAATTAATGCCATAATGAACAGGAGACACCCTCTTCTATTGCACTATTCAAAATAAGGGTCATCTCTTATTAAAAACCTTAACAAAAAATAAAAGTTAAGGCTCTGGGTACTAAAAGTACGAGCATTTTAAGTTCACCGGAACCAAGGCAAGTCCAAAATCAACTATAAAGGCCACAAGAAGCCCCGATATTTAAAAAAATACTTCTTTCGGAGTAAATTGAAGTTTGATGGAAAGTTCTTAAAAAAACTTCCAAAGCTTAGTATTTACTAGTTGTAAAGTAATTTTTAAAATAAGGTTTCAATTTATGAAGCAAAGAAGTCATAGTCCCGAAATAGACTCGCAGAAGTACTAAAAAATTTGCTTCTAAAAATAAAAAACTTAGAATGGTGACCTTGGGCAGAATTGCGGAAAAGGAAATTCTTTCATTCATATTTTTTTGGGCTGAAATCAACCAGGTTACAAAAGATAATCACCGGGCCCAAAAGTTACCCGATGACAAATAAAAAAGAAAATCAAAATCCACGCAAAAGTTTACGATGTGCTCACTCTATGGTCCGCCGGGAGTGTTTCCAAAAATCAGAGTAAAAAAAGGTAATAAATTTTTAGAAGTTGGGGCTGAAGGAGGCAGTTTTGAGGCTGACGCTCCGGGTGCATTGTCTGAGAAAGAAGGCATGTTTGATTTAGAAGGAAAGGCTTCGACTCCCGAGAGGACTTCATCACCTCTGCCATTCCGGATGAATCTTTATCTTCTTCCATCGAGAATGAACCATCAGGACTATCTACTGATGTCAACTTCAATTGTCGGGCTTTGGTAATCTCCTCATCAATATCAATGAGCCAAGCCTTCGCAGCTTCCAAGTCTTTTTGGCGCATCATATAGATATTCCTAACCATAGTCAGAGTGTAGTTGTCAATGGTAGCCTGGACTTCTTCTTCTACAGCTTGAACTACCTGTATTTGCTCGGCATTGGTTGTATGTAAGAGTTCATTGGTTTGGGTCAACGCAGCGATCTCCCGTTGCTTCTCATTTTGGGCACTCATAGTAGAAAGACGAGACCTCAAAGACTCGATATCCCTCTTGAAAGCCTCTATCCTTGTTTCTTTAATCTAGAGACGCTCAGCAAAGGTGCCCACATCGACCTCAAGCCCAGACAAGTGCATCGTTAAATCTGACATCGTATTCGATGCCTCGGTCTATATTTTTTTGCCAATCCCCGACCCACTCTTCAGGCAGTGTGGTCTGTTGTCTATAGGCTTCTTTCTCTTTCTCTAGTTGTTTGAGTTTGCCACGCAGTTCATCAACCTTGGCAAGTTTCACCTCTTCTATCGACAGACGGTGAACATCGTTATCCCTCTCGGTGGTGTCCTTTTCTTCGATCATCTGCTAGAACCCTTCATTGAACAGAAAGTTGGACTAAATGGTGATTTATTTGTCAAAAATGGATATTCAGATAGGAAAAAGAATATGAAAACTGAAAGGGATTATACCGTAGATGTAGCATGCATGCCCTCATTGATAGTGCATTATGTAGACACCCATTGAACCTTCCATATGTCTTTGTCTGAAGCCACGTGCTAAATGTAATTAGCCACTCCAACAGGCTTGGACAAAAGATGACAGTCGGTAGGGAGCTGAAAGGTTACAATTCAGAATTCTGCAGATTTTGCTACCAGAGCTGGATATTCATTTTCCAGTTCCTTTCTATGTGGAGATGAGATCCGATCTGGTGAAGAAGGGACGTCATGATGGTCTTCCTAAGCAATAATTGACAAAATCAGAAACTCGGGATCTTCAGTAACTGGAGGGGGAATGGAGGCAATCAGTGTATGTGAAGGCTGGCATATGGTAGAATTCATGCCTACCAGGTCAAAAGAAGTGTTGGTATGTCCAGCTCCATGGCTAGCAAGTTTCATCGTTGTAAAACGCTAAGGGGCGTCAGCTCTTCTGCTCTGTAATAGTTGTTCCTCCTCGGGACCATCATCATCCAGGTCCACCATAGGGAGAGAACCAACCGCCAGTCTGATAGTACCGAGGGCGCTAGAAGGAGTATGGTCGCTGCGATCTGGTATTCTTTTTTTAGGCGCTTCATGCCAGTTCGGGGATTGTCAGAGAATTCATTACAGAGCCTTTTTTGCTCCTGGGCTTGTTGAACTATGATGATTGTTGCATCTGGATTTTCTACATCCTCTACGGTGAAGCATCAGAGGTAGATTTGGAGAGACCTCGAAGGAACGACTTAGTATAAGTGATTCCAAGAAAAGTAAAAGAATACGATAAAAAAACATGCATATCATGGTTGCAGGGGATCCAATTTTGGTTGTTGGCAAGCTTTTTCCATGTTCGGAGTTCTGGAGTTGCCACATCGAGAATTGCTTGGACCCAAACTTCAAAGTTGAATATTTCTTCAGGCTCCTAAGGGGTGGCTGAAGGAAGGAAAATGATCCGGTCAAAGTATGGAAAAAGGGTACTAAATTACATGTGGTAAAGAGACTTACGGAGGAAATTCCAGCGCTCCGGGATAGTAGGCGATCGGCGGTGGCAATAATGACAAACCTCTTCATTCAACTACGGTCCCGGTCGTCATCAAGATTTGTAAGAATAGTTTTGTTTCCCTTGCGGTGCAGGTTGATAACCCCGTCACGAAAGATATATTGGGAGTAGAGGTGAATAATATGGTTTGAGGAAAAAAGAATGTCAGCATCTCAAGCAAAATACCAGAGGTAGGCGATAACCCTCCAAAGATGGGGGCCCACTTAAGTTATGCAAATTTTGTAACAGCGGCAGAATTCTAAGATGATGTCATTAATGACTTCCCAAAGTTTCATTGAGAAGGGGTAAGTATAGATGAATGAATACCCTTGCTTATAGGTGATTATCCTTTCTTTGTCATTAGGAATCAAAACTTCAATTGACTTTCAGCGACAATCGACCTTTACCATTGGAAAAATACTGGCAGTGATCCGAATTTTGTAGTCACCCGTCTCGACCCCCGGATAAAACCCTAAAGACTGGTTTTTCTCGAAGGTCATGGTCAAATTGCCATGTCTTCAGCAAGAAGGAAGAAGCCAATTGGTTACGTATTGGCGGAGTTTCTTCTTGGGGGTTAGGATTCCTCATATTTTGAGGAATGTTGCTACTGGAAGAAAGGTTAGACATATTTGCGATGAAGGAGAAAAGAATTTGCACTTAGTGACTTTAAACACTTTTTGCACAAGTAAAGGTCGTATGGTTAAACTCCTTCACTTAAATGGGTATTAATAAGAGGTGAGAAGTTAGCATTGTAAAAGGAAAATGATGTGATAGATGTCAATCAGCTAAAACACGTGCTGTCAAAGCATGTGTGATGAGGTGACACACATCATCATTACTCTGCAATTTTCCATTAATCGAGGGAAGCCAAAAAGTTATCGTCGTTTCAATAAGGGGACAATTAGAGTGGAAAAATAAGTGGATGGCATTCTTTGAAGTCTCTCGCCAAAATATGGAGTTTTGATTGGTTGTCGATTTAAATCCACTTCCCAGATGCACAGAAGATGCAAGCGGACAATGCGGGGACTATCTGTATAAGGTAAATTTTATATAAGACAGTTGTACGAATAGTGATGTGACACATGGCAGTTGATGCTAAGTCAAGTCCAGGTCAGCCTGAGGCACTACCGGTGAAACGCGAGCTAGACCGGGAGCATTGTACGTATATGTGGTACCGGTAACTTAAAAGGCTAGAGGAGTCGTTTGAATCATAACGAACAACCATTAATAAACAGATTGTACACCTTCCAACGGAGTGTTAATGGCATTTATGAGGATATTAATTATCCAATTATTACAACATTCATTCTCCTGTATTAATGAGGCATATTTCGTGGGGTGTGTGCCAGTGAAGCTCATGTATAAATAGGACACATAATTCCATTGTAAAAGATCAGATGAAAGTGATTACAAGATACTTTCTCATTCTCTCTCGATTATTGTGTGTTCATACGAGTTGCGGTGACTTTGTCCACAGACTAACACAAGTCTCGGGCTATTTATTACTTTACTTTGTCTTGATATTATTTACTTGCAATATATTATATCTAGCATTATTGCCAAATCAGTCACTTGAGGTCCACATGTCCTTGACCACGTATACAAATTCAACTGTACCGTTTTACGGTAACATTCAGATTTGATCCGAAGTCGTAGTTTAGCGATGACTTAGCTGATGAGATGGTAAAATAATAAAAGCTACACTAAACTTAGTGATTAGACATAATTTAAGTCCATCAAGTAATTGCATTGAACTTGGAATGCAAATAAACAACCAACCTAACATATAGTACTACTATAATATTTTGAAATTAGAGTAGATGGAAGTATAATTTGGTCCACGCTAAATTAAAATTTCAAATCTATCAAAGATGATAAATAAGACGATACAACTTTCCTGGTCAAACATATTCAAAATATTTACATTCTTGATAATTTATTTTATATATACCATATTACCATCGCTTTCCTGGAACATGGTTTTCTTCTTGTTCCATCTATCTTTTAAAGAAGCCCTGCTCTTCAGGTTGTTCTTTGAACGTGATATTTTAGAAGCACATTTCAATAGAGTTGAAGGCAGACTTTAATTGACCATAATTATCTTTTATTTCATATCCTTTTTATATTCATATCAAGTTGCCAAAAAACCCAAACCTACCTGTGGCGTATTGATGGAAGCAACCCAAACCTACCTGTGGCGTATTGATGGAAGCAATGCCATTAGACATAAGCTAAGCGCTTGAAACCCGTGGTAAAAGCATTGTGTATATCGATTTTTTTTTTTTTTTATTCGGTGTCCGATATTTATATTGAGATTCGACTAAATTCGAATTCAAGTCGGTTAGTCTCACATTAAGGATAAATTGCTCCTTAACAAAAGCGCCCTTGTAACCAGCAGGCCCAACTTGAGACCTCTGACTAAAGATGAAATACTACTTACCACTTTAGCACAACACTTATTGATTCTATGGATTCTCTTTGCCCCACTTGCTGTTCTAATATAAGTACAGACATAGATAGTAGATCAGTTAGCGTGTTCAAATGTTTAAGCGATGTTTTACTGCAATCACATACAAGCTTTCAAATAAAATCCAATTGAATGAGCCTTTTTCTTTAGGCTGTGAATTA
The DNA here is from genome assembly GCA_034509755.1 of Anisodus tanguticus. NCBI lineage: Eukaryota > Viridiplantae > Streptophyta > Magnoliopsida > Solanales > Solanaceae > Anisodus > Anisodus tanguticus. Next base: position 23,144,764 of record CM067544.1, on the reverse strand, counting down.
GGAAGGGGGACTTTTTATTTGGTAGTAATAAAAAAAGAGTAAGAGCGCGTTTGGATGGGCTTATGACTTTTGACTTATACTTTTGACTTATAAGTCAAAATCAATAAGTTAGGAATTCTAGCTTATTATTTTTGACTTATTTTTATTATTTTAACTTAAAATAATATTAAAAAGTACTTTTTTATTTTACCTAAACACTATGAAAATATTTAAAAATTACAATATTTTATTTTAAAAGCACTCAAAATAAGTCAATCCAAACATGCGCTAAAAATAAATTTCTTAAAACCTTTCAGAAGTTGCACGATTCGTATTCGTCATGATAGAAGAAATTTCATTTCCTAGAGTATCTCTTGTGAGCAAATCATTTTAATGCATGTAACATCATTTGTCACAAATTTTGTGCACTCCCTACATCTATTTCAAAATATTCGTCATACTTTTTTTTAGCCTATTTAAAAAAAAATTGGCAATTCTTTAATTTTAATTTTCTACATGACATGTTGAATACCATAAAATTTAAGAACATTTTAATACATTTTACACATCTTTAATTTAAGATCACAAATATGACGGATTTAGGGGGTCCCCAAGGTGTTCACTTGAACACCCTCGGCAAAAAATTACTATATATAGGATAGATTTTTTTTATGTGTGTGTACATATATTAACTCTTGAATACCCTGAACAAATGTAAAAGGTTAGCACAAGCGGTCCAGGGTGTTCAAAATTGTTTCTAGTATCCTAGGTTTGATTCTGAGAAATAACATTATTTTTTATATTTAGCTTTTGTTATTTTTTTTGAACTCCCTAAATAAGATGAATGGTTGACGGAGTTGTTTAACGTCATTTTTAAGACGGCGAGAATGCCTGAAGAATGGAGGTGGAGTACAATTATTCCTTTGTACAAGAACAAAAGTGATATCCAGAGTTGCAACAACTATAGGGGTATCAAGCTACTAAGCCACACTATGAAAGTTTGGGAAAGGGTCGTGGAGATGAGGGTAAGAAGAGGCGTGTCTATCTCCGAGAACTAGTTTGGATTCATGTCAAGGCGTTCAACTACAGAAGTCATACATCTTATTAGAAGGTTGGTGGAGCAGTATAGGGAGAGGAAGAGAGACTTACATATAGTTTTCATAGACCTCGAGAAGGCATACGACAAAATCCCTAGGGAGGTTCTACGGAGATGTTTGGAGGTTAGAGATGTACATATGGCGTACACTAGGGCAATCAATGATATGTATGATAGAGCCAAGACCAAGGTACGAACAGTAGGAGGAGACTCGGAGCACTTCCCAATGATGATGGGGCTGCGCCAGGGATCAGCTCTTAGCCCATTCCTATTTGCCTTGGTGAAGGATGGATTGACGAGACAAATCCAAGGGGAGGTTTCATGGTGTATGTTTTTCGCAGACGACATAGTCCTGATTGATGAGACTCGCAGCGGAGTGAACGCTAAGCTGGAGGTTTGGACACATACTATGGAGTCTAAAGGGATCAGGCTGAGTAGGACCAATACAGAATACTTGGAGTGCAAGTTCAGGAATTGGAGCGACCTTAAGACATGTGTGGATGTGAGGCTTGGTACTCAGGTCACTCCAATGAAAGAAAGCTTTAAGTACCTCGGGTCTATTATCCAAGGGAATTGAGAGATTGATGACGATGTCACACATCGTATTGCGGCAGGGTGGATGAAATGAAGGCTCGCATCTGGAGTCTTCTGCGATAAAAAGGTGCCACAAAAACTTAAAGGCAAGTTCGATAGGGTGTTGGTTAGACCGACTATGTTGTATGGGGCAGAGTGTTGGCCGGTCAAGACTTCGCACACCCAAAAGATGAAATTTATGGAGATGAGGATGCTAAGATGGATATATGGGGATACAACGAGGGATAGAATTAGAAATGATGATATCCGAGACAAAGTGGGAGTGGCCTCGGTGGAGGATAAGATGCGGGAAGCGAGTTTGAGATGGTTCGGGAACATGCAGCGGAGAGACATAAATGCCCCAGTGCAGATGTCACGACCCAAACATGAGGGTCATGACGGGCACCCGGGCACCGCTAATCATATAATTAACATATATCTGTAATCAATTATGGCCACAAGGACCGTTATCAATTATCCTGCCGACACACACATCAAGGCCGACATGGCCATACACAACTACTATACACAAGACAACTGTCTACAAGCCTCTAAAAGTACATAGCATCACAAGGTCGGGACAGGGCCCCGCCATACCCATATGCTTATGTAAAAACATCATACCACGATCAGACTGCAACTCTGAAACAAGTAGAGTGCTCCAATATCAGCTGAACCAGCAACCTACTAGTGCGAACCGTCGTCCTACCTATCTGAACCTGCGGGCATGAAATGCAGCGTCCCCTGACAAAAGGGACGTCAATTCGACTGATGTACTTAGTATATCAGGCATAAAGAGTAACATAGTAGAGATATAAACATTAAACCGTCGGGCATATTCCTTCCTCAACACATCGTATTGGGGCGGGGTATACATATAAATATTGGCCACACAAGGGCATATTCCTTCCCCATAACAACCTCTGTAGGCATCAGGTTATATCGGCCTCTGTGGGCATCATATCATATTGTCCTCTGTGGGCATCTTTCCTTTTAGTGATAGTCTGTACCAGCTGCAGGTGGTGTTGCGTATATAACGCCATTCCCTTTTCCCATCCCCTACGTATATATAATGCATACCATATAGTAATGTATATAATACATGTGGGTCCAGGGTAATATATGAATTTAATGCAAATGCATGAATGACAATAAAACATTCTGAACTTATCGGATGACACAATATCATTGTACCTTCTGCTAACATTGGGAATATTAACATCTTTCCTATATACCTTAATAAGGATTTAGGAACATATTTAGACATGCTTTCACACAGGAATGAATAACAATAACATCCTTAACTACTAAGAGTAGAATAATTTATGGAACAATATTACATTTATGTTTCGTTACATGGAGCATGCCAAAAGAAAGAAATGATTTGCCTTAACATACCTGTGGCGAGTCGCCTAACAACACAATTCATACAGATCGTCTAGCACCTCATATTCTAAGAACTACTCTTCTTCTACCTTATTTTTCTACGGAGAAACACAAACCAATGATATTTGAAAAAAACAGAAGTCAAGATTTAAAGTTCTAGTTATCATTTAAGGAGGGCACAAGCAAAAAGGAATAATGAAGTCCCTTCTAGACAGACATGCACAACGAGATAGTTCCACCAACTGAACCATTTTCAAAAGAAAACTACACTGATATCTTATACGACGGGTTAAAGGCTAAGCAGCTGAAACACACATCACCGACCCACTACTCTATACTATATGTGGTACTCATATTTTCTTAAATAAATTCACAAAGAGTTTTGATAAAAGATACACACACTAACCCCTTTACACGTAGCCTTTTTGTAGTCCACTACTTGTTGTGGAACGTCCCATGACATTTATCACACTAATTCATTAGTCTTCCGCTAAAATTCAACAATTAACCAATTACCTACATAATTAATTTTTTGGTCTCAATTCACTTAAATCTTAATGACTTATAAAACCTTCATATACTCAATTTCATAATCGTGTGATATAACACTAGTCCATAACCTCTTTTGGCACATACAAAATATTATTTTCGATCCCCGTCATCACACTTGTTACGTCCAAAATTATTTCGGAATTTTATCCTTTTATATACTAAGCTCTTCATTTGCATAAGTGAATATGACCAAAAATCCTCCAATGCTCGGGTCTATTTACATACGCCTAGCGATTTTACATACGCCTAGCGATTCAAATCATGACCCGAAAATACGGGGTGTTACAGTGGAGGTGTGAGAGGTTGGCTATGGACGGGTATATGAGGGGTAGAGGTAGGCCAAAGAAGTATTGGGGAGAGGTGATTAGACGGGATATGGCGCAGGTGCAACTCACTGAGGACATGACCTTAGATAGGGGGTTATGGAGGACGCAAATTAGGGTAGAAAGGTAGTAGATAGTCTAGCGTAGTCCTACCTACGCTTACAAACTGGTAGTTGTAGTGTTATTATTGTAGGCTCACTTGGCCTATTATACTAGTAGGCACATTATTGCTTTATAGTCCATTGTCGTTTGGTTTATGCTGCTATGTATATTTTGTTTGTCTTATCTACCTGCATTAGTTATTTCTTCTTTTTCAGAAGTCGCTATCATGGCTTAGTCGCTTTATTTGTCTTACTTTGCTTGTGTTTGTGCTTTATCTTGAGTCGAGGTGTCTCGAATACAGCCGCTCTACCTACTAAGGTAGAGGTAAGGTTTCCATACACTCTACCCTCCCCAGACCCCACATTGTGGGATTTCGTTAGGTATGTTGTTGTTGTTGTTGTTGTTTGAACTCCCTAAATAAAAATCATGGATCCCCCATTGACCACGAGATTCAAAAATCTTTTCTATTTTTTAAAATTTTATGTCAAATCAAATCAGATAAATATTTTGAAAATGAAGAAATAATAGTCTTGTTTGCTTTCACCAAATATTTATAATTGATCCTCAATAATAACTTAACTCAAGATAGGTCTCGTATTGTATGTCAACAACAACAACATACCCAGTGGAATCCCACAACGTGGGGTCTGGGGAGGGTAGAGTGTACGCAGACCTTACCTCTACCTTGGTAGGTAGAGCAACTGTTTCCAAAAGACCCTCGGCTCAAGACAAAACATAAGCACAAGCAAAGCAAGAGAAACGGTCAAACTGGGACAAGAAATTTAAAAAATTCTGAAAAAATAAGTAGTAACTAACGCAGGTAAATAAGATAAACAAAGTACACTAAAGAACACATAGCAGCAGAAATCAGACGACAGAGGATTATAAAGCAATACTGCACCTACTAGTATGATAGGCTAAGCAGGCCTACAATAATGACACTACAACTACCAGTTTGTAAACGTAAATAGGACTACGCTCGACTACCTACTACCCTAATACGTGTCCTCTACAACCCCCTATCTAAGGTCATGTCCTCAGTAAGTTTCACCTGCGCCATATCCCATTTAATCATCTTTCCCCAATACTTCTTCGGCCTACCTCTACCCCTCCTGAACCTGTCCATAGCCAACCTCCGCACTAGGGCATTTGTGTCTCTCCTCTGCACATGCCCGAACCATCTCAACCTCTCTTCCTGCATCTTATCCTCCACCGAGTCCACTCCCACTCTTTTCTGGATATAATCATTTCGAATCCTATCCCTCTTTGTATGCCCACACATCCATCTCAGCATCCTTATCTCCACAACTTTTATCTTTTGGAAGTGTGAAGTCTTGACTGGCCAACACTCCGCCACATACAACATAGTCGGTCTAACCACCACCTTATAGAACTTGCCTTCAAGTTTTGGTGGCACTTTATTATCGCACAAGACTCCAGATGCGAGCCTCCATTTCATCCATCCTACCCCAATACGATGTGTGACATCGTCATCAATCTCTCTATTTCTTTGGATAATAGACCTGAGGTACTTGAAACTTCCTTTCTTTGGAATGACCTGAGTACCTAGCCTCACATCCACACCTGTCTCATGGTCGCTCCTATTACTGAACTTGCACTACAAGTATTCTGTCTTGGTCCTACTCTGCCTGAATCCTTTAGATTCCAGAGTCTATCTCCAAACCTCCAGATTAACATTCACTCCGCTGCGAGTCTCATCAATCAAGATTCGTGTTGTATGTCCTTTTTTATAAATCAAGTCTCTACGCTTACGGGAAAAAAACCAACTCGCTCTCCAATTCAAGTAGTAATTCAGATAGTTTTTACAGCTATCAACTTTTTTGTTTTATAAAATATGTAAATTACATTATTGTTTTAAATTTCGCATTAAATCTAACATTTTCCTGTGATGAAACACAGAGATCATTGATTTTTATTTTCTCAAAACAAATAAAAGTACTCTCCCGTCCTAGTTTTGTGACACTTTTCAACTGTAAAATTTTGAGTAACATTTCAAATTGCTTTTTTTTTTGCACCATATTAACCTGAAAAAATGAAATAGTATTTTTATATATTTTTTTAATTTTGAGTTTTTAATTTTAAAATACTAAATTTATCTAATTCAATTTTTAGTTTCTAAACCGAGTTAAATTGATTTTCTGGAAAGGAAAAGTTTCACATTGGGACAGGAAGTCAAAAGGAGAATGGTAGTGTTCACACATGGGTTATTCCCGGTGTTTCCGACAGCTGTCTACTCCGATGTGACGCCGTATTATGTTTGCATTCATCCACGTGTCAACATATGATTTGCCATTCATTCTTTCACAGGTCAATTCAACCATTTTCTTATCAAAAATGAACGTGCTTCAGAGTATTCTAGTGTTGCATGTGTTGCATTAAAACATTTTTAACAAATCTTAGCCATAAATTTCATGTCATCTTATCTCGATTTAAAATTTCGATTGTGTGGATTGGTTGGTTGTATTATACAATAAATCAACCATAAAATCTCGCACAAAATAACATAACAATGTTTTATTGGTTGCATAAGAAAAGAAAGATTACTTAAAAACTCTTCTAAACTTGACACACATTATTAATAGTATGAGTAACTTTAACTACAATAACAACCTACCCAGTATAGTCTCATAAGTGGGGTCTAAAAAATAGAATGTACGCAGAGCTTACCCTACCTTTTGTGGGGTAGAGAAATTGTTTCCAATAGACTTTCGGGATGTCTAACTTAAATTATAAGTCTATAATCATGATTTATATCTGATCGAGATTGTTAAATTTGTGGTCTTCTGGTAAACATTGTCATTTGGAGAAAGTGAAAAGCAAAGCCAAGTATTATTACTTTTGATTTTATTTCAATGTTGTTCTCTATCATTTGTTCAATCTTCAAGAAATAATAAATTAAAGGGAAAATGGTCAAATTTGCCCCTATACTACGCGAAAAGGATTAAATTTATCTTTTGTTATACTATCGATTCAAAAATATTCCTAACATTATATGAATGATTCAAGTATACCCCTCCTCCGTTAAGGTTGTCCATGGTGGACTCAAATCTGACGTGACACTGACAATTCGATGAGATGAACACCACGTGGCATGCCAACTCACCACCCTCAACCCATTTACCCATCTCTTCCCCTTCTTCTTCCACCACTACCATCTCTTTCCCCTCCACAACTACTACCATCATTAGCACCACCACAACCATTTAAATTTCACGCAGTTAACATTTGTCGTTAAGGAGACTAGGTATCTCTCTAGAGCAAAGACTCTTTGGAAGAGTAGTTTCTTAAACTAAAGCAGAAGTCCAAATAATCGAACCAAAACCAACGATAGCTTTGAATAAGTTTTTGCCGTATTTGATTCTGATTTGATTTTAAAACAATCACTTGTGAGATGTAAATGATGACAAGAACAAATGTATACTGATATATTATACTAACATAATGCAATTTAACAATGGCTGAAAAAGCTCTGGTGGAGATCTTCTTTGACATAATATTTACTAATTCTTATTGAATGTTTGTCTTCACAATCTAAACCAGAATGTAATAATATATAAAAATATCTAAAATGTTACTACTCCATTTGATAGGTTGAACACAATTCTCTAATTCAGATGCATATTGATGAAATTAAGTACTATTTTTTAGTTTGAAGGAAAAATTAGGACTTAAATGCTATTAATTAAAGCCACTAAAAAACAATTTTTGCCTCTTACAGCAAGTGAATTAACAGAACGACGATGAATTACTCCTATTAAAATCGATTTATCATTTAAATTATTTTAAGCGCAGTGACTAATTAGGGTTGCAGTAGGCAAATGGAGTAAAGGTGGAGATGATGGTTGTGGTTGTGCTAATGGTGGCAATGGTTGTCGAGAGGGAGGAGATGGTAGTGGTGGAAGAAGAAGGGAAGAAGAGGGGTAAATGGGTTGGGGGTGGTGAATTGGCATGACACGTGGTGTCCACCTCATCGAGTTGTCAATGCCACATTAGATTTAGTGTCCACTTTGGATAACCTTAACGGAGAAGGGATATATTTAAAAGAAGTATTTTTGAACCAATAGTATAACGGAGGATAAATTTAATCCTTTTCACATAGTACATGATCAAATTTGACCCTTTTTTCTAAATTAAATAAAATAAACATAGAGGTGTGTGCATGGAGTACTATGTGATCCAGGAAATATTTGTACTGTTTGGGAAAATGTATGATTAACAGTTGAGAATAACAAACTCCTCAATGTATGTGTTTTCCCCCCTTTTAAAGGAGAAATTTGTTCCTGCAAGTGATGCATAAATCTCCATAAGAGCATGGAAGCATATTCTTCTTCATAAAATTTATTCTTCTCCCTTTCTTCGGTATTAGCAGAGATGTCAAAACTAGAAATTGATGCACTTGGAATTTAATTCACATTTTACAATTCCTTGGGATCAGTAATCATACTATTTCACTCATGTATGCAATCAATTGGACTTTTCATGCTAGTAATAAGTATACTGCTAAGAGCCAAGTACAGTTGAGATATTTTCCAACTAAATACAAAGGTTAGTACTCCCTTCGGTTTAGAATAAGTGTTTACTTGACCTTTTGCACATCCCTTAAAAAATATTACTCCTTCTTTCTCAATTTATATGACACTTTTTTTAATCAGTCTAAAAAACAATGACACATTTTCTTATTGGGCAACAATTTAGCTTTAAACTTTATCTTTTACGGTTTACATGATGATCTGTAACCACACAAATATCTTTGATTTGCTTTAGACTACATTTTTCAAAAGTCTTTCTTTATTTCTTAAATTTCATGTCAAGTCAAACTACATTATATAAATTGGGACGGAGGGAGTAACTCCTAAAAAAAGTAAGTATTTTGATTAAACTATCATTAATTAGATAAGGCTGCGTACAATAGACCCTTGTGGTCCGGTCCTTCTCCGGACCCCGCGCATAGCGGGAGCTTAGTGCATCGGACTGCCCTTTTTTACCATTAATTAGATACTACCTAATTAAGGGAAAATGTCTAAAATACACCCCAATCTTTGCCCGAATTTGTTGTAACACACATAACTTTTACAGTGGCCCTATTACCCTTGAATACTTTTTAAAAATATTTTTTTGGCATTAATCTAAAAAAAGCGAACCAAAATCCAAACGCGACACAAGCCAAGACTCGATTATGAAAGAATATAGTGATTCACAAGATCAAAATTCCAAGAAAATCAACTGCTTTCTCCATGAAAAAATTAAGAGTGTTTGCAAGAATTTTTATTTTTTATTTTGTTCGAAGAGTGAAATGACCTAAAAATGACTACTCTTTTATTTTTTGGCATTTTGTTCAACACATGTTTGAATTGTTATCCAGCTCACCGATAAAAGCCAAAGAAATACCTTAAAATATATCTAGGGGTGTAATAAGACCCCATAACGGTTAGATGTGTTACAACAAATCCGAGCAAAGATTGAGGTGTATTTTAAACATTTTCTCACCTAATTAATATAGTTTCTTGATGCATATAAAAATTCACTTATTTAAATGGAGGTAAATTTAAAAAGGATAATTAATTTCTTCTGGATTACGTAAATAAATACTTATTTTGAACTAAAATTAAAAAATTAAGTAGACATGTATTATGAACCGAAGGGAGTAGCATATATATGCTTGACGTGAGACGTTATCTCTGATCCATTTTAAATAAGTGTTGTTCTTGGTGGCACTTAGGAAACTGAGGTCTTAATTATTCTTTTTTGAATCTATTCTTACCCCTATAAATAATCTATAAGGTTTAAAGAGATAAAAAAGATAACTTAGTTATTTAATCGTGCCTCAATATAAATATTTATTGAACACCGGGTGGTAAAAAAAAGTATAACTTACTCAAATAACCCTTAAAATTAATGTTATAGGAGTATGCTAAATGATTTTCGTACGCCTTGAAAAAAAATTGGATCTTAATTTACGGGTAGTTGTCTGTCTAACCCCATCGCAATTTGAGCCGTTTTATTGATGAGTTTAAATTTCGTGCATCGTTAGTATACAAGTTTTATTACAGCATCACGTAATTTTAAAGATAATTACAATATTTTTTAATTAAGATTACCTTTTTTGAATTATACTTATAATTTAATAAAAAACTTATAAAAGGCAGATTGAATCCTATTTATACTCTAACCAAAACTACTTCCAAGTTGTACTCCTAATTAAATTTATTTCCTTTTCAGATCTTATGTACTAATTCCGATGTTCTTCTCAACATCAATACTGTCAATCACATCTTCAGAGTCCAAAGTTCTTAAAAAATTTCAATCTATGATTTGTATACAGTTATGAGACTAGCTATTCCAAAGCAATTGAACTTTTGAATGCACTTAGAATTGCAGGTGTCTTATAATTTGTTGATCATGTTGGAAATTTGCCTTTGGCGGGAGTTGCCACCGACCAACTTTAACGGCTTAAATACTAGTGTTACGTATATTGGAGAATCCAGTTCTTCACACATGCATGATCTACTAAGTACGTAGTTAACCGTAGGGCCAAGAATCGTCAAATTTCATTGAGAAATGAAAGAGATATTAATCCACGAAGTGAGGTGTTTGAAGCATGGAAAGTGTGGTATTATGTTCAATTCTCCCTCATTGGTAGAGGAAGAAAGAATTGTTGTGTATATAAGACTCAAAATTGGTTTGGGGTTTGGGACCCCAAGGGGTATTCCATGTGTTTAAAGGAGGGAGGACCTAGATGTGTTTCGGTTTGAGGAAAGCCCACACGCGCGCCGCTGCCGCCCGCCCGTTGTTCCATTGTTGAGGCACACTTACAATACACGAAAATAAACAGTTTCTTCCTACAACTTCCAAGCATCATTTCATTGCTCAATATTCTTCACGGTAGCTTTTGAGTTTCCTTTGCTCAAGTGTTCCATTGCTGTTTTATCTTGGGAGAGACAAATTGTCCAGAACGTATAAATGATACATACGGGGCAATATTGTCTTAAAGACAGAGTGCCACACTCGACTCAGCAAAAACGGTTTCCAGTTTTTCTTGTTCAACGATTGTAATTTCAGTTTTGTTGTTCAATTATATTTTCAGTTCTTGTACGTTTGAGCAGTTGTTTGTAATTCCCGTTTCCTGCACCTTTGTAACCAACATATCATAATAAAGCATACAAATGAAATCCTCCCTTCAATATCTATGTACAATAGATGATGATAACATTCAAGAAGCAGAAGCCTTAGCCACATCCACGATTAGGCATATGAAATTTGTCTAAGTGTTACTTTCGAATAAATTTCGTTTGTTCCTTGAAACAATACCGTACAACAAAATAAACAAAAAAAGTAGTCCAAACTCTTACAAGAGCTTGACGTTATTTCACTACTACAGGGACTGTCATCTTTAGCCAAATTTAAAATTGAATTAAGAATCGATTAATTGCTGATTAATTAGGATCAGAATTAATCTTGAATTACTCTTTGTAGAATTAAACCGTTTTTTTGTCTCAAGACTCCATTTTTTATTCAATCTTCCTCGTGGGTCAATCGTTACCACTCCTTAGAATTCACATTTCTCCACCCATTGTGTTCTCAATCGATTCTTCCAGCATAAGTTCACCCACGAAAAACATACTCGATGTACGATCAAAAAATAAAAATAAGGGACGAATGTTTTGATGGAGAAATAGACACAATGGGTGGAAGGTAGTCAAAGAAAGATTTTAAATATTGATACTCGGACGGTGCACAAAATTTTAATCGAACTAATTACTGTCATCACGTATTCTTTTACAAAGTCTTAGTGAGTCGTAGAAATATGGAAGTAGTAGAATTCTTCTACATAATATTAAGGAGGATCTGCAACTTGAAGCGTTTTATATATGTTTCTCTTTTATTGAGAAAGAAAAGGGGAAAAACACGTTGGGATTAATGTAGCCCCATCGGCCAATGGTCACCCGTCCGTCCTTGTTTAGAAAAAAATTGAACCACTATCTCTTAGTAGGAGCTCTAGAAACACCAGATAGTTGTTTGAAAACGAGTTACATTTCTATATCATTAGTGGTCATTTCGTCAAATCATTGACGGGGTGAATATCGTATTTGATGGTCCTCATGCTGGTAGGCTCTTTTCACTACTAGAAAACATGAATTAGCTATGGAATTTGTTGATAATCCCCAGCTAATCCGCCACTAAATAGCTCATAACTAATTTTTTTTTTATAATTCATTGCTAATCCGTAGCTAAATAAGATTAGCATGAAATTTTTACTGTTTAGTTGTAGAATTTTGTATGTCGGTAATCCTGTCTTCTAATAGTGTTTTTCTTTCTTACCTAATCTTTAATTAGGCGTTAGTATAACATTGTTTTTCAGTGAGAATATCAAATTGGAGATGTGTCTCCAATAGTATGTGCACGCTAATGATTTTTGCATGATTTCTTGGCCAAATCTTTATCCTTATAAAGAAAATCCTTACACAACTTACAAGAATATTAAGGTGTTGTTTAATTCTCCTTTTTGGTACATTTTAAGTACTTATATATCTTAATGATTTGGTGCTCCATCATCATTGTTAACAATATTTGCTACATTCAATTCCCATTGTACTGGATATTAAATATTTCTCTATTTGTCAATTATCAACATCTTGTCACAGGAAAACCTTTTTCGTTGATCATAAATTCTCCAATTTGTGAACAGTATTGGTCACTAGATCAAATCAGTCACTATTTATAAAGACCTACAAATCCCTCAACCTATAGTGTATCCGACAGTCCTGCTTTCACTGAAAATTGAAAAATACGTATTACTCCGTCTGTCTTTTTGGAGAAAATAACAAAAATGGAACCTTACATTTGAGGATAGGTTCAAGATAGTCCCTTAAGTATGCATTTAACAATTTTGGTCCATTAAATTCGTCAAAAATTATTTTTTTAATAATTTATGTTAGTTGGATTTGAAAGAAATAGTTGAGGGGGGTGGGGGGAATTTAACCATTAAATACCAAAAAAGTCCTATCAAAACTTAATTACAAATAAAAAAAATAGAAACTACAAAAATTATACTTCTAAATGTGAGTTCTCGCTATTTTATTTTATAGTTCCTGTCAAATCTAATCGACTGAGTTCGTAGATATATAACGGAGACTAAAACTTTTGATTTTAGACAAACTTAAAGAATCTAAACTGTTAAATGCATACTTAAGAGACTATTTTGAACTAACTCAAACATAAGGGACCATTTTATCATTTTCTCGTCCTCTGCATATAGAATAACCTTTTTTCTGTTTTATAGATGAAAATGGGTCAGAATGTAGATATGACAATGATTGTTTGAGTTGACAGCCCTCTGCATTGTGCCATGAACTTCGTAAAACTAAAAGAAGGTCTTATAAGAAACTTTAACATCAATTAATTGATAGTGCATGAATGACGCCATGCATCACCAAATTGGAAGAACCATAAAGTCCATTTACTCCTTCAATATGAAAAATGTGAATAAAAAAGAGCAAAAAACAGTGGTTATGTACCGCCTACATAGCAGGTATATACCCATTGTCTTAGCTTTGAATAAAGTATTAGTAGCTGAATTATTTTTTAAATCTATATTACAGTAGTATAAGTTTGTATTTGCACTACTAATTTGACTAATGATTCTACTTTGCACAAACTATTAGTCCAGACTCCAGAGAGACACTCTATTTTGTTATAATGCATATTGATCTATAAAGTTTGATCATCTTTCTGCCCTCAAAAGAAATTGTACTTGTTCTCATTATATTATTGACTAAACAATGCTATTTAGACCGAGCTGACTTAAAGTCTTGGATCCGCATATGACAACAGAACCAAGGGCGCCAAATCTACAATGTTGGTTATAACTTTTGTTCAAACTCTGTTTTTATATTAAGAAATTAACTAAATATCTATAAATATTTGGCTTCAAACTCAATTATTATTATAGTATTAACTTGAGGTTATTACGTAATCATAAACTTCAAATTTTGAATCGGCTATGGTTTAAAGAAAATGAGATGACCTTCGGTTGTTGGTTGCTAAATTTTATCTAAAAGATCTAATTTAATTAAGTCTAGTTGGCAGATCATGAAAAACCAATTAGTTGACCAGTTTTGATATACATCAAAATAAGAATTTGTTGGTAATATATATCGCCAAATTGCAAAGCATGAACCATAGAATCTAAAGCACTTTAATTTATAATAAGATGCATGCATGCAGCCATGAGAGTACTACACATTTATTGACAAGTCTTGACCGATCCTATATATACCCTGTAGTTCTACAGTGGAAAATTTTAATCCCTATTATTCGTGCAGCTTCTTTGGTTTACAAATGTGACCAAAGATAGCTGCAAAAATGAAACCAAACCAATTCACCCAAATGTCTTTCGAAATATGGCAAATATGAGAAGACATTTCTGTGGGAATTTATGAACTATCCAAAAGTAAAAAGACAATGAAAGGGAGATTGATCATGATAGATTTTAGGCTTATAGTCCAATTGCCCCCTGCAATGGTTGCATGATATTGTGGAAAAATGAAGCTTGTATGAACTTGACATCTTTGTTTATAACAATCAACATATTCTTGACCTCTACCTTTTAAACACTATGGGTACCTGATTTCAATAATCTACCGGCTCACTATGTATATAAGTTTGTGAGATGATATTAATCTCCCTTGGGGAGTCTTTCATTAATATCAAGGTATATATAGAGTACAATATTCATCCCTTATACAATAGGAATCCTAAGCCTATACAAAAGAGGAATCCTAGTCTTACCATAATTATATTTACACAATATATGAAAATATTCTAATTATGGGTAGGGAATGTATTGTTTCCTATATTTACACGTTTACACACCCCCTCAGTCGGAGCGGGAGGAGGCCGGACGCTGAGACTGGATCTGAAGTCAAGAAATAACTGTCTGGGAAGTCCTTTGGTGACTATGTCTGCATACTGATAGGATGATGGAACATGTAACACTCTGACATGGCCTAACGCAACTTTCTCACGAACAAAGTGTAGGTCTATCTCAATATGCTTGGTTCGCTGATGTTGAACCGGATTATGAGAAAGATAGATGGCAGAGATGTTATCACAATACACAATAGATGCCTGACGCAAAGGACACTGAAGTTCTAACAAGTAAATTTCGAGCCAACAAATCTCAGCTACTACATTTGCAACGCCTCTGTACTCAGCCTCGACACTGGAGCGAGATAGGGTAGCCTGTCGCTTGGCAGACCAAGAAATCATATTATCCCCTAAGAAAACACAAAAGCCGAAGGTGGAGCGTCGCGTGTCCGGACACCCTGCCCATTCTGCATCCGTATATGAAAGCAACCTGTCTGGTGCAGAGGGGTATAGGTGCAAACCATAATCAAGAGTGCCCTTAATGTATCGAATGATACGCTTAAGAGCGAGTGAAATGAGACTCCCGGGGGCATGCATGAATAAGCACACCGCCGAACAAAGACATAAGCTATGTCCGGCCCGGGTGAATGTGAGATACCGAAGTGCACCGCAAGGCTCCTATACGAGTAGGATCGAGACCGGAGCACCATCCATAGCACCGAGCTTAGATTTGGAATCAATCGGAGTAGGCACCTCTTTGCGTTCACCATCTTAGCCCCGTACACAATCTCTTTCGCATACTTACGCCGACATAAGAACATATGATTGGCGGACCGGTCACCGATATCCCCAAAAAGTAACTCGGCTTCCCCAAATCGGTCATTGCAAATTCGGACTTGAGCAAGACAATAATCTCATTTTTCAATCCGTCGGAGGAGGCACTAAGAACAATATCATCCACGTAAAGTAATAAGTAAGCAAAGTGCTACTACCTCGATGAAAAATGAAAAGTGATGTATCACTCTTGCTGCATACAAACCCAATCGCAAGATATACCGGCAAAGCGATCATACCACGCACCGGGGGCCTCGCTTCGGGCCATATAGTGACTTACGGAGATGGCACACATAGTGAGGAACGCTGGATGGGTGAACCCCGGTGCCGATGCATGTAGATGTCTCTCTCAGATCCCCATGTAAGAATGCATTCTTCACATTAAGCGGATGGATCGGCCAGTGTTTGCCCATGGCAATGCTCAAAACTGTGCGGATGGTAGCCGGTTTAACAACCGGGCTGAAGGTCTCACCAAAATCAATGCCCTCCTACTGATTTGTGCCATTAGCCACAAGACGAGCCTTATACCTCTCAAGATCCCCATTGTCTCTGAACTTGTGACGAAATAGCCACATACAACGAATGACATTCACCCCCTCAGGTCTAGGTACTAGATCCCACGTGTGCTGTTTAGTTAAAGCATTGAATTCCTCATACATAGCCGCATTCCAATTAGGGTCTTGTTTGGCCAATTTTGGGTTCTTTGGAAGTAGAGAGATGGTTTGGGCAGACAAGTTGAAATGGACTTTGGGTTTGAAGATTCCATGCTTTGAACGAGTTTCCATTGGATGGGTAGGGACAGTAGGTGGCAGAGTGGTGTTTGAGACGGGGGGTAAAGTCGGATAAGGAGAAGGTGGGGGCGAAGCCGTCGGAGGCGTCGCGACTCCTGGATCGAGAGTCGCGGGGCTAGAAGGTTGACAGGCTTCTCTGAAGTTTGGGCGCCGCGGCGCCTTAGCACATGGCCGCGGCGCTGTCGACGGTGTTTCAAAAGATTGCTCTTTGGAAATCAGGCGCTGCGGTGCCTCCCCTCGAGGCCGCGGCTCTGACGACGGAACAGAGGATATGAGTTGTTCGATTATGAGGGGAGAGATGGCAGACTCGTCAAGAAATGAGTAATCCTATTTTTGGAATTTTAGAAGATTCAAAAACGGGAATGTGGTCTCGTCGAATGTGACGTGACGAGATATGTGGATCTGACGAGTCGACAAGTCATAGCATAGATAGCCCCTATGGTTCGGCGGGAATCCTAGAAAGACACATGGAGTGGACCTAGGAGCGAGCTTGTGAGTGGCGGTGGAGCTAAGGTTGGGATAGCACAGACAACCAAAAATCCGTAGATGATCATAAGAGGGGATTCTATGGTAGAGGATTTCGATAGGGGTCATATTGTGAAGAGTGCTAGTAGGAAGAATATTTAGAGTGTATTCTGACATTTTAGCAGCATAGACCCAGAAGGGTGGAGGGAGGGAGGCATGAATCAATAGGGTGCGAATCATATTGTTAATTGTGCAGATGATTCTTTCAGCTTTACCGTTTTGTGGTGAGGTGTGAGGGCAGGAGAAGCGAAAGACCATGCCATTATTGGTACAAAAGCGGTGAAACATAGAGTTATTGAATTCACGACCATTATCGCACTGAAATGATTTTATGCCTTTTCCAAATTGTGTTTGAATGAACTTGCGAAACTCAAGAAATTTGACAAACACTTCCGATTTAAATTTATGAGGGTATAACCAAACGTAGTGTGAAAAATCATCAAGCAACACAAGATAGTATTTATGACCGAGAGAACTAGAGATATGAGATGTCCATAAATCGGCATGTATGATATCAAAAGGAGCAAATGTAACACTAGTAGATGATTGAAACTGAAGACGAATATGTTTGCCTAAAGAGCAAGAAACACAATTTTGGGCAAGTTTCCCATGACAAGCAATGAAATTGTTGCCTCTAAGAAAATTAAAAACTGGGACTCCTGGATGACCAAGCCTATTATGCCAAGTTGAAGAAGAAACAGCCGCTAGAGTGATGGGAGAGCAAGATCTGGCAGCGGAGGTGGAAGTGAATGGATAGAGATCCCCCGTGCTATTGCATCTCGTAAGAGGTGCCCCCGTATGAAGATCTTTCACAGTAAAACCACAAGGGTCAAAATCCACAGAGACAGAATTATTACGAGTAAATTGGCGGACAGATATGAGGTTCTTAATCATGTGTGGGGCATATAGGGTGTTTTTGAGGGAGAAGGGTGGATGATGAGGTTGTGTGTATGAGGTACCATAACCCTTAACTGGAATGCGTTGTCCACTACCAACTGTAACATATTGAGGATGCTTTAAACTAAACAGTTTAGGAATAGTACCTGCAGACTGGGTGACGTGAGATGTGGCGCCTGAGTCCATGTACCAATTATTATCAGGTTGTTGCATAGAGAGGGTGCTGAACGCCTGACCCAACTCAGTGGGTGTCATGCCGGAGGAGGGCTGCGGGACCTGACCTTGCATGAAGTGAGCCTGCTGTAGGGCTGGAGCGGGGCCTAACAAACCGGGGTAAGAACACGGATTGTATGGCTGCTGGTACTGGAATGGAATTGGCACCACGACGCTGTAGACGAACTGCTGAGGAGCCGCGGCCCAGTTGTTCTGCGATCTCTGTTGCTGTTGATGCTGTTGGTTCTGTTGACCGCGACCCTTGCCACGACCACGGCCTCCTCTCTCGCCGCGGCCTTTTCCACTCTTGCCGCCGCGCCCCGCCGCATTGTTGGGAGTTGTCCGGTGGCGTCGATCTTGGGGTTGCGTGTCGACAGCTAACACCTGCTGGGCGTGCTCATCCTGCTTAGCACGACGGGTTTCTTCGAGCAACAATTGTGAGCGAGCTTTGTTAAAACTCGGTAGCGGATCTGCCTGTTGAATTATGGTGGCCAAAGTATCATATTCGCCCTTAGTAAGGCCAGAAATCATTTGTAGCACCATTTTATCATCAAGTTTAAGCTGCTTGCAGTACTCACAGTCACTGGAGAAGTTTTCAAGACGTGTTTTGTTGAACTATTCTTCCAAATACACGGCACGAGTGTGCCTGTTGTCCTGAAAAATTTCCTCCAAACGATTCCACAAGTCAAGGGCTGTGGAGTTAGATTTCATGATAGTAAGGAGCAAATCCTGAGAGATACTACCATATATCCATTGTTTGACGCCGGCATCGAGACGATGCCAGATAGAATCATCAACCTCCGTAGGGCGCGGAATAGTGTCATCAATATGGTCAAGCACGTTATAGAGACATGCATGATTGCGAAAAAGTTCAACCCAGGGAGAATACTGGTTGTTTTCTTGATCAAGGATAATGGGAATATGGTTCTTGATGTTGGAAACAGTAAGGGCGGGATGAAACGGGGGTGATGACTTTGTGGTGGGATTTGTGAAGGTAGAGGCGTCAGAAAGTGTGGAAGAATCAGGGATAGCCATTTAGAGAAGAGAAGAGAAGAAAGGAAGAACAAAACCCGAAAAACAAGAAGAAAATCCGGGAGGGCCGCGGCGTAGAGAGGAGCCGAGGCAGCTACTGTGGAAGAGAAAGGTTTTTAGGATTTTGTTTATTTGGCTCTTGATACCATGTGAGATGATATTAATCTCCCTTGGGGAGTCTTTCATTAATATCAAGGTATATATAGAGTACAATATTCATCCCTTATACAATAGGAATCCTAAGCCTATACAAAAGAGGAATCCTAGTCTTACCATAATTATATTTACACAATATATGAAAATATTCTAATTATGAATAGGGAATATATTATTTCCTATATTTACACTGTCAGCTTTCAGTTATCTGTCAGTCAGCTCTGCCAGAGCGTTTGAACGCACTTTGTTTCTACACTTGTCAGTTGGACAATAATTTTGAACTGATGGAGTGCATCAAACCTTTGTATTTTTGCTATAACTCAGGATTACAAAGAATTTTAACAACAAAAAAGGAACAAAATGAGGCTGTTTATTTCTTCGTTGAATTAGATGATTGTAAAACTTGCCATGTTTTAAGTATCCTATCAAAAAAATTGTAAAAGAGTTATTACAGAATTTGAAAAGATACAAATATTCACGACATGTTTAATTAAACAAAAAGAGAGAAGAAAAAAAGAGCTCGTAATAAAATACGAAAAGAGAGAAAATTTTAGAATTAGTTTATGGATGAAATAATATTTTAGCTAGAATTGTGGGATTTCCAATATGTTTAGAGTAAATAAAGAAAATATTTATTATTTTAACCATGATTAAGACCTTAATTTTGATAATTGGATCTTAACTTTTAATTTTTAACTATGACATATATCTCTCATTCAAGTAGAAAATTGAAGAAAATGGAGAGATGAGAAATGGAGGGGAGCTGTCCCCAGGGGCACATGCGAGTTGGTAAGTGACAAGGTGATTGGGGTACAACCACTCTGACATCGCGGGTTCGAATCCGTGTGGTGACAGTCTTTGCTGAAATATTGCAAGGGTTGTTCTTTGGGTTCGTGTCCCGTTGGTCCTCTCCCTTGCAGGACTGTCACTCACGCATATCCCTCGATTTACATCCCACCTGGCCAAGGGGCCTCTGGTACAGGTGGGGGGTTTCGCCTTCGGAACTTTCCCCTTCACAAAGAAATGGAGGGGAGCTCCATCCACTTCACACTCGTGCATTTGTTGAGAAAAGTGAGAAGCTAGAGTTAGCCATAACATAGAGAGGCACGCGCAACATATCAAAGATGTTGGAACAGCTATCTCTAAGTTCCGATTTGCAGACTTTGGAATTTTGTGTTGGATCAGGCCACTTGTACGTTAAAATTCTATTTTTAAAAGAATAACATATTTTACATTTGAAAATGTTTGATTTTAAATTTTTAGTTTTATTCTTTATTTGTAGCTACAAAATTGACATGTTAGGTTTAAGATGCAAGTTTGAAAAGTTTTTTTTTCTTCTTAGATCATGTTTAATCATAAATAAAACAGACGGAGTATTTAATTTTATCATCTCCATTTTACCCTACTGACATGAATTTTGGATTTAACTTCGAGTAAGTTTTTATATTCCTACTTTGTTATTGACATGACTTTTATTATAGGCCATACCCAATACAAACCGAATGGCCGAAGTGCACATATATTTAATTTGGGATCATTATTTAAGTTATATTTGTTATGTGTAAGAAATTGCAAGTATATCTACCTGCAGTGGGGAAATTTGTCCAAAATATTAAAGGGGTGGTAACTACTAACTAAAATATTATAATTGAAATTTATAAGAACAAAATATAATTTTATCAAAGATTCAAAATAACATCAACACGACAAAAATATAATATATAAAAGGAAAGACGTACCTAGATTAAAGTGCAACCCTTCGTTCTTTTAAAGATTTGAAATCATTAATAATTGAATCAGAGCTAAATCTTTCAGCTATCTCTTTTTCAATATAAACCATCATATTGTCAGTAAGAAATTCATCCCTCATCTTATTACGCAACTTTGTCTTGATTATCTTCATTGTTGAAAATGATCTTTCTATAGTAGCCGTAGAAACTGGAAGAGTTAAGATAATGCGGATTATCCGGTCAATCAAGTAATATGTATTCGCCTTCCCTGTTTTTTCCAAAGCTTCACACAATTCAGACATAGTTGACAAGTTATTCAATTCTGGATGACTAACAACCTCAAGAATACAGTGTTGAAGTTGAAATCTCAAATTTGTTTTCTCTTGTTCACTAAAATCCACTTGATAGAATTTTTCTACAAGAGCACATATATCATCCATAGTAAATGCTTCGTAAATATCTTTAGGAATCAAACTATTCTTAGGCTCAAAAGCTCCATTGTTTGAACATTAAACCTATGAATCAATTCCTGCAATTGTTGATCAATAGTAACACAAAAGAGATCCACTCTAAAATGTTGACCCACTGTGATGTGATCCTTCTGGTGACGAGCACGTCCTTGATGCTCTATATAAACATCATTACAATCAGGAGAATAAATATCATGTTGTTCACAAAATAATGTCACATTTTTCAATAATTGATCCCATCATTCATTTCTCAACTTCTGAATTAATGTTTTTGTAGTGCTGACTAAATGTATAGCATTAAGTATATCTTGGGATTTCTGTTGTAAAGCTTGACAAAGACAATCTGTAACTCCCATAATCTCTTTTATCATGTGCAAAATCAATATGAACTCAAATGAATTCATAATCTTATAAGCAACATTAGCATCCCCTCGTTGAGAGTTGGAAGCTTTCCTCTTGAAAAATGCATCAGTTTTCTTAAGTTGGACCATCGTACCACTCCTAAAAAATACATAAATCAATTATCAAAGATAACATCTAAATCTAAAAATAAAACTAAGTCAGATAAATTCAGCTTTTAAAGCCTTAGTCTGTTAATTCCACTCCCATAAGCTCAAAATAGCTTCATATATGATGAAACAAACATAAAGTTTCCCCAATCTCATGAACTCAGCCACACAGAAAAAAAAAATTAGACTAGGAGAAACCTTGAAAAAATAAAATAATAGTTAGGATTTTGGCAAAAGACAAATTTCATATCCTAATTTCAAAATCTAGGGTTTCTATGCTCGAAAATGAGACTTGTAAGGGTTCTTGAATTAGTAGAAAATATAGAACTCCAAAACCTCATAAGTTCTTCTTGAAATCGATGTGGGACAATTACAAGTGAATTTAATCAATTTTTTATTTCTTTTCGAAAATATTTGATTCTCAACCAATGGGATACGTTGTTTTTCGTCCTCAATACAATCAATAGTATAAAAATTAAAAGCCATTAACAACAAAGAGGAGAGAAAGAGAGATATTACCAATGTTGGGGATTTACCACTGTCGGGGATGAGATGCGGTGGGGGTGGCCGGTCCCGGGTGGGTAAGACAAAAATGGGAGCTGATGTCTTGTTTAGAACGTGAAAATAGAGTGACGCGTGAGATATATATATATATATATATATATAAATTAATTTTTTGAGTTTTTTTAGGGGGGCCACAGCTCCCCCCAGCCCCTACCATAATCCGCCACTGTCTACTTGAAAATAGCTTTAAATATGCGGTGTCTGAAGTTCAGACAGTCACTTTTGTTTGAATTTCAGGCACATATTGCTGAAATTCAATTATTTTTGTCTAAACTTCAATCATATATAATTTTAGACACTGCATGTCTGAATAGGGGCGGCTCAATACAATTAGTGGCCTAAAGCCAAACTTCGATGAGAGGCCTTAATATTTTTATTTAAAGAAAAAGTTATATAATATATTATGGTTTTATTTAAAATATATTTTTCTAGCTTTTTGAGATGGAAAGCTATGAATAATCATCTTATAATCGATTTCTTCTGATAATTCTTTTTTAATGGATACGATTTTAAGTAGGATTTTATCAATTTTAGTTTTGAAAAACTTCTTTCCGCTGACTCAACTAACATTATTCCATAGGCACTATAGGCATTTGAATAAGAATCAAGTTTTGTTATCTGATTCAGTATATCGATTAAAGTATTATCATTTACTTGTACTATCTCCCTTAACACTTTTAATTTAGAAAAATTAGTGATTACTTTTTTCACTTCCCTTTTCGTAAATTCTTTATTTTGCACGTTACAAGCTTAATTTGATGCCTTCTTTATGTCAAATCAAAGTACAAAAGATACATTCCCTTTTAAGTAAAAATCGGTAGTACTTTTTCTTTTTTAAATAAAAGCTTATACTATAATTATTGTGGTATAAAATGAGGCCTTCAAAAGTTAGAGGCCTAAAACCCAAGCTTCAGTAGCTTTATCCAAAGGCCATCCCATGTGTCTGAAGTTTTTCAGGGTGAGTAGACGTGATTTTATTTTTTTTAAAAAGGCAGATACATGTTAAATAGCGGTATCCAAATAGGGTACCCATGAAATTTGTTACAAACCAAATTGATAGAAGTCGTGTCATGATATACACAAACAAAGCCCAAAGCCGTGTATATCAAAGGAATGAATTTTGTATATTAACTTACCATAGTTGTAGAATTCTTGTACAAGTGTAATTATGGTATTAGTCTTGTATTATGAAAAGCTATTAGAATTATAGTAGGAAAATATAGATTTATTTTCCATATTTAGATATTGTATATTTATATATATACCTCTTTCATTAATGAAAATAATGAATGTGATTATTTTGTTTCATGGTATCAGAAGTTTAGGGAAAAAATACCTTCTCCCAAACACCTTCCGCAGCCCTCTTTTTCTCGGCAATCGAGAAGTCCGGCCGACGGCCAGGACTGTTTTTTTCTCTCAATTGTTTCTTCCGAATCCCTCATTCTCCTCATGTTCTCTCATTATGTCTACCTCAAAGAACACGTTTCATACTACCCTTACAGTCTCCAACATCAATAACCACATCCCTATTGTTCTTGAGATGGAAAACGTCCAATACGGAACGTGGGCGGAATTATTTAAAGTTCACACACGCTCGCATCAAGTCCTTTATCACATCATCCCCTCGGTAACAGGCAATAAGAAAGTGCCTACCCCTGAGGATGACCCTACGTTATGGATGACTCTTGATGCTACTGTTCTCCAGTGGATTTATTCCAATATCTCTACGGACCTCTTGCAGATGATTATTCTCCTTCCGTCACATGATCCAATTTTGGCCCAGTTTCTGGCCCAAGTAACACTTCCCCATCTCTACTGTTTCAGCAACCCAAAGTTGGGCCAGCAGCATGAATAACGAATATAATACTCTTATTGCAAATAAGACGTGGGAATTGGTGCCCCGTCCACCTGGTGTCAATTTTATTCGTTCTATGTGGATTTTTACTCATAAAGAAAATTCTGACGGTTCTTTTGAGAGGCATAAGACCCGTCTTGTAGGTGATGGTAAAACACAACAGGTTGGCGTGGATTGTGAAGAGACATTTAGTCCAGTGGTCAAACCGACAACCATTCGCACTGTGCTTAGTCTAGCTCTCTCGAAATCATGACCCATTCATCAGCTGGATATGAAAAATGCTTTCTTACACGGTGATCTTAAGGAGACAATATACATGCATCAACCCTTGGGTTTTAAGGACTCCAATTATCCCTACCATGTCTATTTACTGAAGAAGTAATTGTATGGGCTTAAGTAGGCCCCACGAGCTTGGTATAGGCGGTTTGCAAATTATGTGTCTACTATTGGTTTTTCTCACAGCAGGTCTGATCATTCTTTGTTCATCTATCGTCGTGATACTTCTCTAGCATACATTCTCTTATATATGGATGATATAATTTTGACTACCTCATCTGATAATTTGCGCAAGTCTATCATGTCCATTCTCATTTCATAATTTGGTATGAAAGACTTAGGGTCCTTGAGTTATGTTTTGGACATAGGTGTCACTCGTCATGCAGGTGGTCTATTTTTATCCCAGAAGAAGTATGCGACTGAGATTATTGAGAGAGCTGACATGTCATTTTGCAAGTCTTCTTCCATTCTGATTGATACTAAACCAAAGCTGAGTGCTACTTCTAGCACACCATATGAGGATCCCACCATTTATCGTAGTCTTGCAGGGCTCTTCAGTATCTTACTTTCATGAGACCAGATATTACTTAGGCAGTTCAGCATGTGTGTTTATTTATGCATGATCCGCGGATTGAGCACATGCATACGCTCAAATGAATTATACGATACATACATGACACACTTGATTATGGATTGCATTTATATCCATCCTCCATATCTACTCCCATGTCGTATACAGATGCTGATTGGGGTGGATGTCCAGATACCAGACGTTCAACATCTGGTTATTTTATGTTTCTTGGTGATAAATTGGTCTCTTTGTCTGCAAAACGCCAGACCACTTTATCGCGATCCAGTGCTGAGGCCGAGTATCGAGGAGTAGCCAATGTGGTGTCTGAGTCATGTTGGTTGCATAATTTTTTATTAGAGCTTCACTTTCCTATTTAGAAAGCTACCTTGGTCTACTGTGATAATGTTAGTGCTGTCTATCTCTCTGAAAATCCGGTCCAACATCAGCACACTAAACATATCGAGATAGATATTTACTTTGTTCGCGAAAAGCTCGTAGACAAGTATGTGTCTTGCATGTCCCTTTAAGGTACCAAATTGCTGACATCTTTACTAAGGGTCTCCCTTGGTTCTGTTTGAAGATTTTAGGGACAGTTTCAGCGTACGACAACTGCTTGCTATGACTGCGGGGGTGTGATAGAAGTTGTGTCATGATATACACGGACAAAGCCCAAAGCCATGTATATCAAAGGAATGAGTTTTGTATATAACTTACCATAGTTGTAGAATTCTTGTACAAGTGTAATTATGGTATTAGCCTTGTATTAGGAAAATCTATTAGAATTATAGTAGGAAAATATAGATTTATTTTCCATAATTAGATATTGTATGTTTGTAAATATCTCTTTCATTAATGAAAATAATGAAGAGAATTGTTTTCTTTCACAAATAACTTGGTACAATGTTAATACTAAAAGTTGGAAGCTCCAAAGTGCAAAGTTGAATTACCAAAATGTCCCTTAAAAGTAAAGGACATTTCAAACCCTAATCTAAACAACACACCTATAATACGGTTTTACCAAAATAGTAATTTTATCTTCCAACAATTATTAAATGAACCAATTAAAGAGGGAATATTGTCGTGAAGTTCATGCATCTGCCAATTAAGTAATCTATTCACTTTCTTGAAAATTTTCATCTTCCAATACTTATTGCAAAAGCAAAATTTACGTTTATGCATTGTTTTTGTTTGTACTGCCACCAATTAAGATAAAAGACAAATCTTTATAATTTTTTTTAATCTCCCATCGAATGATTAACTTAAACTACTTAATGTTCAGATTTTCATCTTCTACTAATTAATGACTGCTTTGTTCTCTTTTTTTTTTTTACCGTTATTTAAGAAGTTGAAGGGGGCTTACATTTTTCTGATACAGTCTCTTCTATTTATATGCAATGAAAGTGTATGAACGTTTGAGTTTTATATCGTAACTGAAACCATTACACTACCCCATTTGTGACCACGAATTATTGTAGTGTAAATGTGTAGTGTTGAAACGGTGCTAAGTAATTAATGATGGTCACTATTTTAAATCATCCAAATTAAAGAAAATATTTCAACTCATTTGGAACAATCTATTTATCTATATTTTATGCTACAAATGTATACATTACTTTTTGATTAACAGAGAACGAGGGGATGGAAATGCGTTTTTCCATGGAAGTGGACTACTCTATTAGAATATTAATCTAATAGCACTCTAAGTATCATCAAATTCTAAGCGTAGATTTTTTTTTGTTTCTGATATTCTTAACTACCAACTTAGTGTATTTTCTAATTTTCTTTCTAGACTATTCATGACTACAAAGGCAAAAGTCTATTGACAAGAAGTTGAAGAGGAGAAGAAGAGATATATCACCAGTGCCGAAGTTAAGAAGAAGAGGAGGAGAAGAGCTCTTTATTATTTGGTAATCCATTCACGCTAAAGAATGTATGTAAGGCCTAATTCAACCCAAAAGCTAGCTGGTAGGGTGAGGATTGTCCAAGTCCATATAATGAGTTCATGTTCTCATTCCATATCCGATGTGTGACTCTTAATACTTCCCGCACGTCTAGACCTTGTTAACTGGAGCGTGAATAATATAATTTGGGGGTCCAACATCGGTGAACAAAGAATTGGAATGTGCCTTACTCTGATACCATGAAAGAGAATAATTCCCTTGATTATTTTCATTAATGAAGAGATATATATACATGATATACGATATCTAAATATGGAAAATAAATATACATTTTCCTAATACAAGACTATTTTTCTAATACAAGACTAACACATTTTTTCTAATACAATACTAATACCATAATTACACTTGTACAAGAATTCTACAAATATAGTAATTTAATGCATTAATTTCGGTCCAAGAAGTATACACAGTTTTGACCGTGTATACCCTGTCTATCACACCCCCGCAGTCATAGCGGGCGGTTGTCGTACGATGAGACTGTCCCTAAAATCCTCAAACAGAACCAAGGGAAGATCCTTAGTAAAGATGTCAGCAATTTGATATCATGAAGGGACATGCAAGACACGTACTTTTCCTCGAGCTACCTTTTCGCGAACAAAGTGAATATCCATCTCGATATGTTTAGTGCGCTGATGTTGGACCGGATTCCCAGAGAGATAGACTGCACTAACATTATCACAGTAGACCAAGGTAGCTTTCTGAATAGGAAAGTGAAGCTCTAATAGAAGATTACGTAGCCAACATGACTAAGACACCACATTGGCTACCCCTCGATACTCGGGCTCCGCACTAGATCGCGATAAAGTAGACTGTCATTTTTCCGACCAAGAGACCAAGTTATCACCAAGAAACATACAATAAGCATATGTAGAACGTTTTGTATCCGGACATCCACCCCAATCAACATATGTATAAGACACAAGAGTAGAGACTAGGGATGGAAATAAATGCAAGTCATAATCAAGTGTGCCACGTATATACCATATAATGCGTTTGAATGCATGCATATGCTCGTCCATCAGATCATGCATAAATAAATACATCTGCTGCACTGCATAAGTAATATCGGACCTTATGAAAGTAAGTTACTGAAGAGCCCATATAAGACTGCGATAGTGGGTAGGATCCTCGTATGGTGTGCTAGAATTAGCACTCAACTTCTGTTTGGTATCAACCAGAGTAGAAGATGACTTACAAGATGACATGACAGCTCTCTCAATGATCTCAGCCGCATACTTCTTCTGTGATAAAAATAGACTACCTGCATGACGAGTGACAACTATACCCAAAAAATAACTCATGGGCCCCAAGTCTTTCATAGCAAATTCTGAACTCAGAAGGGACATGATAGACTTGCGCAGAATATCAGAAGAGGCGGTCAACATAATATCATCCACATTTAACAGAATGTATGTCAGAGAAGTACCACGATGATAGATAAATAGAGAATGATCAGACATGCTGTGAGAAAACCCAATAGTAGACACATAATCTGCAAACCTCTTATACCAAGCCCGTGGGGCCTGCTTAAGCCCATACAAGGACTTTTTTCAGAAAATAGACATGATGAGGATAATTGGAGTCCCTATAACCCAAGGGCTGATGCATGTAGACTGTCTCCTTAAGATCACTGTGTAAGAAAACATTTTTCACATCTAGTTGATGAATGAGCCATGCTTTCGAGAGAGCCAGACTGAGAACAGTGCAATGGTAGCTGGTTTGACCGCCAGACTAAATGTCTCTCAACAATCTACTCTAACCTATTGAGTTTTACCATCACCTATAAGACGGGCCTTATGCCTCTCAAAAGAACCGTCAGAATTTTTCTTATGAGTAAAAATTCACAAACGAATAATATTGACACCAGGCGGAGACACCAACTCCCACGTCTTATTTTGTATAAGAGCATTATATTCATCATCCATTGTCATTTTCCAATTCGGGTCATGAAGGGCAGCCACTGGGTTACGTGATAGGGGTCATTTAGTGACATTAGAATTTAGATTAAAATGTCGTTTAGGTTTAAAAATACCCCTTTGGCTACGAGTAACAGACCCTAGACTCGGAACAGAAATAGACTGGACTGTAGATGTTGGAGGTCTGCCTCGGGACTGGCCAGCAGGCAGTGGGCCTGTTGCCGGAAAAACTGGGTTGTCGGATGACGGTATTGGGCCAGCAGGTAGTGGGCTTGCTGGCCGAGAGGCTGGATCAGACGGGTGATGTACTGGGCCAGCAGGCAGTGGGCCTGCTGGCCGAGTGACGGACCCGGGAGGAACAAGATTGGGCTAGCAGGTAGTGGCCTGCTGACTGAGAAACATTATCTGATTCGGGAATAATTGGGTCGGGGTCCCGGGATTGTTGGGCCCACTGATGGATGATATACGGGGAGAGCTCATCATCTAAAAAATTATACGAACTAGACACAGAATTATACAATTTAGTAAACGGAAATTGTGTTTCATCAAAACTAACATGGCGACTAATTATGATTTTATTAGAGGATAAATCAAAATATTTGTAACCACGGTGATTAGACGGATAACCCAAAAACACATACGCGGTAGACCGGGCTTGAAGTTTGTTAATTGTAGTAGACAGAAAAAGGGGATAGCACAAATACCCAAACAACCGAAGATGAGAATACGAAGGGTCTTTATGATAAAGAATTTTAGTGGAGATTGATAAGCTAATTATTTACTAGGGAGTATGTTAAGGAGGTAAGTAGCCATTTGTAACGCATGATGTCAAAAAGAAGGGGGTAGAGAAGCGTGAGCTAGTAAAGTGAGGACAATATTATTAATGGTACGATTTTTTTGTTCGGCTTTCCCATTTTGTGAGGACGTATAAGGACACAAAAACCAAAAAACTATGCCATTAGTGTCACAAAATTTCTGAAACGGCCCATTATCATATTTCCTTCTATTATCACATTGAATGTTTTTAATTTCCGATTCAAATTGGATACGGATGAATGCTCTAAACTTTAAGAAAGTGTAAAATACTTGAGATTTTTTATACAAAGGAAAGGTCCAAAAAAATTAGAATAATCATCTAAAAAAATATAATAACGATGTCCCAAAGAGCATAAAATGGGAGATGTCCATAAATGACTATGAATAATGTCAAAAGGCATCAACATACTAGAAGTAGAGGCAACAAAAGGTAATCTAACATGTTTCCCTAGTGGACAAGAAGGACAACTATGAGTGTTACGTGCACTCTTACAATTAATAAAATTATTATTTATAAGAGAAGAAATAACAGACGACCCCGGATGACCCAAACGTGTATGCCACAAGGAAGGAGCGAGAGCGGCAAACGTGGATCGTGTGCCTTGTCTTGTGGAAATGGTGGTGGTGGTGATTGGATAAAGCACTCCCCGACTATTACATCTCATTAGAGGTATCCCCATCGTGAAATCCTTCACATAAAATTCAAAATGGTCAAAGTTAACAGAAACCCAATTATCAATTGTGAATTTTCGGTTAGACACCAATTTTTTAATCAAGTGAGGGGCATGAAGGACATTATTCAAGACTAGAGGTGGATGTGGGGGAGATAAATTTATGTGACCATAACCATGAATTGGAATCGAATTACCATTACCAATAATAATGCCATGATTTTTGCTCAAATTGAAATAAGACGAGAGATTACCTGGCGCAGACGTCATGTGAGAAGTGGCACGGTGTCCATATACCAATTTGCGTCCAGGGGATTTAATCCGAGTGTATGCATAGCGGCCTCAATATCCGTTGGTGATGAAACCGAGGCTGGGCCCGCAGCAGCGAAGGCTTGCGGAGGCCGAGGCCCAAGCAGGTTAGCCTGCTGCCAGGGCCCAGTCATGTTCTGCTGGGCAACCAACTATTGCTGGCTAAAATTGGGCTTTGTCCACGTCAATGGAAAAAATGGGTAAGGTGTCGTGGGACACTAGCCATTGGTCCAGCCCCACGACCATTGTGCATTGGCCCAAGGCTGCAGCCCAGCCGACTCACTGCTACCACGTCCACCACTGCTGCCACTACTCCGACCACCACCTCTGCCACCACCACTGCCGCCGCCGCGGTTCTTGTCAACATTTTTTCGATTTTGACCCTTTTTGTCACCACAGTTGTTACGATTGTGGCTAGAATTATCCGAGAACGAGTGAGGGTCATCGGACATGGCCATCATCATGAGGGAATTTGCTCCGATAGCTGCCTTTTTATCCAAGCCGGCCTCTTCTAAAGTGAGCATGTAACGGGCTTGGTAGAACGATGGGAGAGGATTACTTTGTCGAAGAAGCTTCCCAACGCCATTATAAGACTCGGATAGGCTTGCAACCATCTGAAGAACAAGACGACCATTTGTGACGGGCGCACCAACATTCTTGAGTTGATCCGCCAATTCCTTCAGCCTTTTACAATAGGCGGAGACATTCGAAAAATTCTCCATATTGACATGGGAAAATTTCTGCTCAAGAGTGACGGCATGAGAATTTTTGTTATCTTGGAAGATATCACGCAGCCTGTTCCAAGTTTCCATCGCTGTGGTATTGGGTTCAATAATCGTCTGCAAGAGGTCCGTAGAGATAGTGGAATAAATACACTGGAGAACTGTAGCATCTAAGAATTTTCCATAACGTAGACATTCCCACTCCATAAGATTCCTTTCCAGACTACCTGGAATTTTTATCGGATAAGTTGTAAAAACATGTATTTTCCCTGTTATCGCTACGCCATGCTTGGCGCGCCCTTCTAAGACTATCAGCTGCCATAGTGCCATGCCATCTTAACTAGGTATGATACTGGTATATGACTTTTCTAAATCGAAAATCGAATGAAAATTTTTAAGACATCAACCGAACCGACTCCCTAGCTAAAAGTGCCTTCAATTTTTTAAAACTTATATAAAATAGTAATTATATATTTTTTAAAAGTTACGTTATAAATATGGTTACTAAGTAGTATTCTTTTAATTAAGTCGCTAATAACATAGTCCATATATTTGTTACCGTACCCAAACAAATTGAAACCGAATAGAAAAATATTATATATTATTGCCTTAAATAGGTGTGTCACTGGTATTGATTTTTTCTAAATCGAAACCCGAATGAAATTTTTCAAAAAATCAACCAAATCGATCGATGAACAGCCATAGCTAAATATGTCTTTAATTTTTTAAATTTATACAATATAGTAAATATCTCTGTAGAAGTAAGTACTTTTAAAGAAAAGTTAATTTATGAATACTGTTACTAACTATGGTAGTATTCTTTTAATTAAGTTCCTATTTTTATTTTACCATATATGTAATGAAGTCGGAACTCAATAGTAAACGACTCGCTGGCACTCCTCTTCTCTCTTTTTCGTTCAATTCTTTCCCAACTCTCTCTCTAATATTGACTATACGGGAAAAATGCAATTGGTATTGGTCCTCGGTGCTCTTGTTTATGGTTGTAATTCTTTCTCCTCTTTTTAGATGGCGCGCAAACGGACATAATATCATTGTGCCTATTGTTGTTGCACATGCATATTCTTTTATGAGTGGTATGTATATTCATCCAGAGAGGGTGAAGTCGTGCAACCCTGTTGTCATATTATGGGGTTGGATTGTGCTTATTTTGCTGCACTTTTATGGTACCTGCAGGTTTCGACCTCTATGTTGCATTTTTGTGCGGAGCTGTGAATGTTTTTTGCATTCTCATACTCCCAAGGCATGTGGGTAAACTTATATGGGCTTATTTTATGTTGTGTGGCCTTTCTGTTGGCATGTCCATGAAAGTCTACTAGCTCGGCATTTCTACATGACCGTCTCTTATAATGTGTACTTGACTCATGATTGTGAGGGGGTCAATCGTAGGAGTGTTGTGGCCGAAGCTACTGCTGCTGCCATTATTGTCAGTTTTGTTATTTTGAGTTTAAAAAATTGACCAAACCAACCCCCTGACTAGAAGTGCCTTTGAGTTTATATAAAATAATAAATTTCTCTCCAAAAGTTATTCTTGTTAAGAAACTTAGTAAGGAAAATTCACAAAGTAACTTTTTCTTAAAAATAATAACAAAATTCACGAAGTAACTTTGCCACGTAGTCTTGATGAATCGCCTGGATATAAAATAATAAATTTCTCTAGTTGGATAAAAAATAGAGAGAATTTCACATTAACATTTAAACATTATTTATGACTTTAGATTACCTTTTGTAAACGAATACATATAGATATATTTTGATGTGATACATTTTACAGAATAAAGAAGTATTTGAAATCTATTAAAAGAGTTTTGGTTTCACACCAAGTTCTTCCTAGTGGGATGATTGAATAACAAATAAATGATGCACGGACTGAAATAAAAAAGAAACGAATTTTGCTAAGCTAACTAGAAAAAAAACACTAAAAGAATTACTCCATATAACTAACTAGAAAAGTAACAAGACTTTTGTACCTACAATTGATTTTCATTTGGAAGTGTTTCAAAATATAAATATATTTTCTGGATAAAATACAATGCTTTTCTAATAATGTGTCACCTATTTCTTAAAAGATATATCTATTTTTTGTAAAGGTATTTTAAAGGGTACAACTATTCTTGAAAGGGTATGTTTATTAATTGTGAATATCTATAATTACTTGAACTTTTGTATTCTTTAGCTCTTTATCATTTCACTTTCATCTAATTAAAGTCTCGTGTCAGTTAATTCTATTTTCCTACCAAAGCAGTTGAAAGGTTCAAGAGTTTTCCAAAATTTATATTTATGCATTCGACCTAAATATTTGTATGACAGCTACAATCTTATCAAGAATTTATGCGGGATGACCTTTTAAAAGGCTTGTATTTAAGTTTTGACCTTTTTAAGAGAAATTGTGTATATATAGACCGTCGCTAGAAATTTCTCTAATTCTTCCCGCATCCGCTCCTTCTCCATTTTCTTCATATATGCAATAAAAAACTGAAGACTCATTGCTTATATATGATTATTTTGAATTTGTTTTGATTGAAGAACTTGAAGAATACTATTATTGCATTTTATTGAGCTTGTTTGCGGAAGAAAACAAAGTAGGCATATTGAAAGTTTAATGCATCTAACAATTGAAATTATTGGGGCTAGCATTATATGTATGGATATCAAATTTGGAGTCTTTTGGAGTTTATTTGGAACCCTTTGGATTAATTTTGAAGCAAAAATGTCTTGCTAAATTTTACACAACAAGTTATGTTGATCGTCATAATTTGTGGTCATAATCATGATGATCACCATAATTTGTTGTTAGGTCAAGTTTTGTGACTAATATCCAGGCGATTCATCAAGACTCCGTAACAAAAATTCTTATTATCCCCATAACTTTGTCATAAGGAAGTCTTCCCAATATCAAAATTAGGGGTGTTCATGATATGGGCTGGATTGACATTTCTTTAAAAGGAAAACAAATTAATTAAGTCAGTTTTTCATCACTTTATTTTTTTGTTAGTTTTGTAAGTTAATTTGGGTTTTGTCAGTTTTGTTTTATAAATATATGATGATATAATTCCAATATTAGATTGACTATATTCCAATATAACACTACCAAATCAATTACTACTTTTTAAGAAAAGAAGGAACTATATATATAATCAAGCTATATATGTAGTTGTATTATCCCGTACTTTCGGGTCATGGTTTGAATTACTAGACGTGTGTAAATAGACCTGAGCGTTGGAGGATTTTTGGTCATATTCACGTATGTCAATAAAGAAGCTTGGTATATAAAAGAATAAAACTCCGAAATAATTTTGGACATAACAAGTGTGATGACAGGGATCGAAAATAATATTTTGTATGTCCCAAAAGAGGTTATGAACTAGTGGTTTATGACACGATTATGACATTGAGTATATGAAGGTTTTATAAGTCATTAAGATTTAAGTGAATTGAGATCAAAAAATTAATTATGTGTGTGATTGATTAATTGTGGGATAAGGACTAAGTTTATTACTATGTTGACACGTGGTTTCTTGAAAACAATTGATCAAAATGACTAAGGCTTGATATTAGATAGGTGACTAAGCTTGGGAATGTAGGAAGTTCCACGTGTAAAGGGGGAGAAATATTCTCCATGTATATATTTTCATTCCTTCACATTTCACATAAAAAAAAATGGAGGCTGCAACTTATCTTTCTATTTTGAGGCTTTCTTGTCTTACATATGAACCAAAAACGTATGCAACAACCAAACTGTCCACGGATTGAAGTAATTTCTTCAATCATTTCTTTTTTTTACTACCCATGTTTATTATGGGATCTTGCAATATCAGTTGAATCGTGGAGTTTATGGGGGTTAGATGTTCACTGCAATATGATTGAGTTATCAACAATCGAAGAAGGTATATTAAGGCAAATAATTTCTTCTTTTGGCATGTTCCATGTAACGAAACGTAACCGTAATATCTTTCCATAAATGATTCTACTCTTGTAGTTAAATAATATCTATGTTATTAATTCATATGGTGAAAGCATGTCTAAGTATGTTCCTAAATTCTTATTGGGTATATGGGAAATATGTTAATATTCCCAATGTTAGCCGAAGGTACAAGGATATTATGTCGTCCGATAAGTTCATAATGTTTTATTGTCATTCATGCATTTGTATTACATTCATGTATTACCCTGGACCCACATGTGTTATATACACTACTATATGGTACGTATTATATATATGTAGGGGATGGGAAAAAGAATGATGTTATATACGCAACACCACCTGTTGCTGATACAGATATCACGAAAAAGAAGATGCCCAATGAGGCCAATATGAGAATGATTATGCCCATAGAGGCCGAAATGATATGATGCACACAGAGGCTGTTATGAGGGAAGGAAGATGTCCTTGTGTGGCCAATATATATATGTAAACCACATTTGCATTGTGCATGACATTTAGGCATATTAGGGCCCTCAGAGGAGTTCACTACTGGTCGGCTGTTGTCTGTCGGTTGTTGTTGTCGGCTATTTCTGACGGCTGTTATTGCTTCAGTTTATTCCTGTATCTCTGTTATGCTATTGTTCATTCCTGACATACTCAGTATATCAGTCGTACTGATGTTTATTTTGTCTGGGGACACTGCATTTCATGCCCACAGGATCAGGTAAATAGTGCGATGGTTCGCGCTTGTAGGTTGCTGATTCAGCTGATGTTGCAGCACTCTATTTGTTCCAGAGTTGCAGTCTATTCTCGATATGATATTTTGCATATGTATATGGGTATGGCGGGGCCCTGTCCCATCCTTGTGATGTATGTATTCTTTAGAGGTTTGTAAACAGTTGTCCTGTGTATAGTAGTTGTGTATGGCCCTATCGGCTGTGATATATGTGTCAGCTGAATGGTTTAGTAAAGGCCCTTATGGCCATGATTGGTTCAAGTTAGATGGTAGGTATGTGAAGAGTGGTGCTCGGCAGGTAAGGTTCGGGAGCCCGTCACGGCCCTCCGGTTTGGGAGGTTCGGGAGCCCGTCACGGCCCTCCGGTTTGGGTCATGACAAACTTGGTATCAGAGCAGTTCTATCCTAGGGAGTCTGTAAGCCGTGTCTAGTAGAGTCTTGTTTATGGGTATGTTGCGTGCCATACTTATAAACAAGAGGCTGCAAGTCATTTAGGGATGGTTTCCACTCTTTCATATCATAGATAGTGCAGTAGAGCTGAGTCTTAAGAATTCGAGTTTAACTCGTGCCTTATACCGTTTTAGTAATGACGGTTACCGAAAAGACATCGGTTAGTTCATATTTGTAGCCAGTAAATGAACGACTTCTACCAAGACGATTGATACGCTAGAAGGGAAGTATTATCGTTAAATTGGAGACTACGAGGAATTGTCTCACTCATATATGGAAGATGGAAGAGATAATGCAAGCCCGGAAAGCAAAATGTTTAGTAAAGTAAAGGAAGTACTAAGCACCGAAATGCAGGAGGTTGTAAGGATTCTCTCTATAGACCTTATTGTGTTTACGATTACAGCAATGCCTTCTTCCAGTAGGATTATGATTAGTAGGGAGATTAAGTGTAAAGGCGAGTAGTATGCCCTTTATTGAGATAGATCCGTCAAAGAATATAAGTTGAGTAAGTTGCTGGCCTAGGCATGACTTCATCCCAGAGCATCTGATAGAGATAGGCCCTTGAGGGGTTAGAGAGCTCACAACCCAGGGAGTTTATTAGTCAGGGATCACCGATATTTGAAGGGTTCAAAAATGCTAATATTTCAGGGTCAAAGTTGTAAAGGTCGAGTGAGACCGTCCTGACCCTCTTGAAGTCGGTATGGTCGAGCGCAAGCTGGATTATGCCGCAAAGGTACACGGGGTTGGTTTAGGGTGGCAGCCATGGCCACATCGTTTCGAAGTATCCCAAGTTGATGCGCAAAGGTAAAGATAATATGATTATGGGTTGTAGAGATGAAAAAGAGAAGACATAATTAGAAGGTTTAACAGGTTATGAAAATCTACATGTTTTACAGTGACTCATGCTGATTAGAATGTGGGAATATGTTATGTACGTGCGACTTCAAAGGTAATGTCTTACCCAGACTAGATTGGAAATTATCACAGGATATCATTAACGAGAACAAATTGTAACAATCGAATCATCTGAAGAGTGATCATAAGTAAATTTAAGAAGGTCACGTAAAGTGGCATACCCGAAATAGTGAGCCAAGTCATATAAATGATCGAGTTATCCACGGTAGTGAAAGGAGACATAAGCCTCTCGTCCGTGCATAAAGGGCCATACCGCATATTATTGAGAACTATATGTACCAATATTGGTATGCTAAAACATGTTATAGGTATTGGACTAGTAAGGTCTTCATCTTCGTTGTGCAGCACGTTATAATTCTAAATAACCTTTGGATAACAATATCTTGTTAGGGGAAATTGAGGACGAGAACTCTGGAACAATCGAAGAATGGTTGTAAGAAATATGTAAACAGTTGATAAGTATGAATGGAATGGTATGATCAAGTATCAAGGAAGAAACGTTTTTCGTTTAATGACGAGTAGAAGGAAGGATTACTACAAGAAAGATAAAGGTGAATGAGATTATAGTTATGCAGGTTTCACAAAGATATGATTATTCCGGAACAACGTAAGGACCAACGGTAGATGAGGGACAATAAGAACTCTTCGGCCAAAAGTGGCGATTCTCTGATGTTCAGAAAGAGGTTATGAGAGATACTTTGAGATAAGAGATTTTCCCCAAGGTAATTTGAAATGGAAATATAAAGGTAAGACGAATGAGCACTTGGTCGTTGGGAGATCTAATAGTGATAAGATAAGGAAACTTGACATGTCAATGGATCATGTAAAATCGTGAGTCGGATCTAAACATGTCACGATCTAAACCGGAGGGCCATGACGGGCACCCGCACCTTACTTGTCCAGCACCACTCTTCACACACTTACCAGCTAACCGAAGTTAATCATGGCCACAAAGGCCTCTACCAAACATTCGGCTGACACATACATCACAGCCGATAAGGCCACACACAACTACTATACACACGATAACTACTATACACACGACAACTGTACAAGCCTCTAAAAAGTACATGACATCACAAGGACGGTACAGGGCCCTGCCATACCCATATGCATATGCAAAATATCATATCGAGATTAGACTACAACTATGGAACAAATAGAGTGCTCCAACATTAGCTGAACCATCAACCTACTAATCGTCCCACCGTTTACTTGAGCCTGTGGGTATGAAATGTAGTGTCCCCCGATAAAAGGGACGTCAGTATGACTGATGTACTGAGTATGTTAAGCATGAACAATAGAATAACAGGAATACAAGAATAAATTGAAACAGTATCAGCTGACAGAATTAGCCGACAAACAACAGCCGACTGAAACGACTGACAGCAACAGTCGACGAAAATGGCTGACCAGCAGTAAATGCCTTTGAGGGCCCTAATACATATGCCTAAATGTTATGCACAATGCAAATACGGTATACATATAAATATTGGCCACACAAGGATCTTCATTCCCATAACAGCCTCTGTGGGCATCATTTCATTTCGGCCTCTGTGGGTATCATATCATATTGGCCTCTGTGGGTGTCGCGCCCATTTTTTACCGCGAGCTTCGCGACGCGATGGCTCGATTCCCTCTGGATTGAATAAAAATATTTGCTTGAGGAGTCGCCACCTAATTATTCTAAGGTGAATTAGAACACCTAAATGCTAACTAAAAAT
This sequence comes from Anisodus tanguticus, assembly GCA_034509755.1. Lineage (NCBI taxonomy): Eukaryota > Viridiplantae > Streptophyta > Magnoliopsida > Solanales > Solanaceae > Anisodus > Anisodus tanguticus. Next base: position 23,105,278 of record CM067544.1, on the reverse strand, counting down.
GCAAAATAACTCCAATTTTATGATCTGCGAAACCAATGAGATTCTAGGTAAGGGTTCTTTATTATCTTAAAGGGAAGGGGTTAGGCATCCTTTAAGATCCGCTAACTTGCGATTATCCGATCAAACACAGGTTAATTATTATGCTAAGAAAAATGCATTTTTTATAAATATAAAAAATAATGTTGCAAGATGTTAATGAAATGATGCATTTTGTACAAGTATGCATTTGTATGACATTAATATACATGTAAAGCTGAAAAAAAAGTATAAGTATGCATTTGTACGGCATTAATATACATGTAAAGCTGAAAACAAGTATGCATTTGTATGAAAATTGATAAAAATGTATGCAAGGTGATTTTTATGGGCGACGGGCCTAAAAATAGATAAACTAGCGATTTCCAATTTTAAAACTAATCAAGCCTAAGAATAAATGAACTAGCAATGGGTTTCCATTTTTAGACTACCCTATTAATTAACTATAAGTCTACCTATTCTAAATATTTCAATAATTTTATGAGTACAATAATATTACAATACATAATGGAATAAAGCTAAATTAAAGAAAGTAAAAATAACAATAAAATAAATAATCTCCGAAAGGTATCTTGTCTTCTTTAATTGTGTTCCTTGCAAGCTGTTAAGAAAAACAATTATAAACAATTGAATATAAATAACTTCGGATCCGTATCCAAAACAATAAATGTTTTGATTACGGAGTGCTCAGACTTAAATTTTGAAAAGATCTTTCCAATCACGCCGTGGCTGCGAACATAGGACTCGTTGGTCATTTTAGTTGCCTTGCCTACCGAACATGTTAGTCTCTCGGGTGAAAAAGATTTAAGTTTCATCCTTGCCCATAAGTTTTATTTTCCGTCTTTACAACTGTGGAGGCCTAAAAAATGGACGGATATTTTTTCATCGGCCAATGTAATATTTATTTAAATCAATAAGACATCCGTGCACGGATGTTTAAATGTCAAAATAAGTAAACTGAAACAGAGGCAATTTCAGAAGGGACGCGACCTCAAATTCAATTTCATTGGCTTAAATGCAGTATTTATTCAAAGTAGTAAAACAAACCAAAAACAGCAAACTGAAACTGACAAGCAATTCCTGAAGGGACGCGGCCTCGAATTCAATTTCATTGGCCTAAATGCAGTATTTATTCAAAGCAGTAAAACAGTAAGATATCCGTGTACGGATTTTTAAACGCCAAAATAAACCAACAGTTTAAAACTTCTGACTCGAATTCTGAAATTTTCGAATAGAAGCAGGATTCAGAATGTTTCGAAAAATCGACACGAGGCGAAACGGTGACACGACCGGATTTCGGGTCGACCCGACCCGGAAAGACAACAAAAATAATAAAGAAAATTTAGGTAATCGACCCAGTTCTGAAAAACAGACCCGGATTTCGAGTCGCCCCGACCCGAGAAATGCAACCCGGAACAGTGGTGACCCGGAATCAATTTTTTGGATTTTTATTTTTCAGATAACCAACAACAAGATATAAACACAAAAATTTGGAAATTTACTCAAACTGGGTCAACCCGCCCGGATCAGTGACCTGACCCGAATCGGATGTTTCAACCCGAATCGATTTCTTTCCAAATTTCAGATAACCAACAATAAAATATTAAACACAAAAACCTAGAAATTTACTCAAATCGGATCGACCCGACCCGGATCAGTGACCCGACCCGAATCGGATGTTTCAACCGAATCGATTTCATTCCAAATTTCAGATAACCAACAACAAAATATTAAACACAAAAACCTGGAAATTTACTCAAATCGAGTCGACCCGACCCGGATCAGTGACCCTACCCGAATCGGATGTTTCAACCCGAATCGATTTCATTCCAAATTTCAGATAACCAACAACAAAATATTAAACACAAAACCTAGAAATTTACTCAAATCGGGCGACCCGACCCGGATCAGTGACCCGACCCGAATCGGATGTTTCAACCCGAATATATTTCTTTCCAAATTTCAGATAACCAACAACAGAAGATAAACACAAAATCTAGAAATTTTACCCGTCGGAACAGTAACCAAACCCGGTACAGTGACCCGACCCGGATTGTTCTTAATTTTTTTTTGATTCTTTTAGCACTCCGATCGAGTGAAACCAACCAAAACAACAATCAAAAAGTGATATCTCAAAACCGGCCCGAACCTCCCTCTAAGATAAAGAACAATGGGGTGTTTTTATAGATGAAAAAAATGGGTTTGAATTTCAGAATAAAGGCCAAAAGTGATGATTTTTGGAGCGGATTTTAGGGGATAATTGTATGGGGCGTGTCAGGGGCAGAGGGGGTTGGTGGTGGTGCTGTGTGAGGTGACCGGCGTGTGGGGTCACGGGTATGGGTGAGGTGCGGCGGATTGGGTGTGTTTTTGTGAAGGAGAGAAAGAGAGGAGTATTGGTTTTTTTATGTTGTTGTGTTTTTAGGGTTAGGGGATAAAAGGGGGGAAATAAAGAAGGGATTGGCCTTGGGGTTGTGGGCTGTTTCGGTTGGGCTTTGGCCGAAAATGGGGTGGCCAAATGGGCTGCCCCTTTTTAAATTGGTGTTTGTGTTGAGTTGGGAAATAAATGGGTTATGGGTTTAGAATATAAAAAGGGATTTTATTATATAAAAAGAAAGCTTTGCAAAATTTATAAATTGTAAAGATAACAATATGATAAGATTAAAAAAAATAAGATATTTGCGAAATGTTTGATGCTTAAATAAAAATTAAAAATGTGATGTCGTTTTGCGAAAATAAAATAACATATAATATTAGGATAAAAGTATGCTTGTGATATTAAAATGCAAATGACAATAAATATGCAAATAATATATATATATATATATATATATATATATATATATATGCCTATATTTTAAAATTATTTTGATGTGTCAAAAATATTAAAAATTGTAAATAAAATCATAAAAAATGGGACAAAATTGGGTGTCAACAGATGCCCCTCTTTGGCCGGAGACGATGAAAGAGTTTTCGGCCAAAGAAGTTGACTGAGTAGCCAATTTTGTCCAGATCATCGGGCTTTGAACGAGGGAAGATTAGGGATGCATAGAGAGAAATAGAATCCGGGGGGGGGGGAAGAGAAGTTGCAAAAGATGGTGCAGATTCAAGAAACATTGCCCCAGTGTCGAGTTATGATGACGCTGGTTTCAGATGTGGTGAAATACTGGGGGAAGGGGGAACGACGTTCAAAGTATTTCCCCAATGTAGATGACGTTGTTGCATAGGCGTAATGAGATGACGTCGTTGCTTAGACGTTACGCAGATGGCGCTGTTGCATAGGCGTGATTGAAATTAAAATATTCACATTAGAAGGTGGACGCCTGACAGAAATTAAAATACCCGCATTAGGAGGTGGGCGCTTGACATAAATTAAAATACCCGCATTGGAAGGTGGGCGCCTGACTGAAATTAAAATACCCGCATTAGGAGGTGGGCGCCTGACTGAAATTAAATACCCGCATTATGAGGTGGACGCCTGACTGAAATTAAATACCCGCATTATGAGGTGGGCGCCTGACTAAAATTAAAATACCCGCATTAGAAGGTGCGTCTAACTGAAATTAAAATACCCGCATTAGGAGGTGGGCGCCTGAAATGACGTCATTGTATTGACGTGATGCGTTTGTGACCCGCATGGGTTAAAATGACGTCGATGCATAGACGTGGTGCGTTGAAGACGTCATTGTGTAGATGTGTTGTTGATGACGTCGTTGTATGGACGTGTTGCTGATGACGCCGTTGTATGGGCGTGTGCTGATAACGTCGTTGTATGGACGTAATGCTTATGACGTCGTTGTATGGACGTAATGCTTGATGACGTCGTTGTATGGACGTAATGCTGATAACGTCATTGTATGGATGTAATGCTGATAATGTCGTTGTATGGACGTAATGCTGATAACGTTGTTGTATGGACGTAATGCTGATAACGTCGTTGTATGGACGTAATGCTTATGACGTCGTTGTATGGACGTAATGCTTGATGACGTCGTTGTATGGACGTGTTGCTGATAACGTCGTTGTATGGACATAATGCTGATAACGTCGTTGTAAGGACGTAATGCTTGATGACGTCGTTGTATGGACGTGTTGCTGATGACGCCGTTGTATGGGCGTAATGTTGATGACGTCGTTGTATGGACGTGATGAAATAACGTCGTTGCTTAGACATAATGCAGATGACGCCATTGCATAGGCGTGATGAAATAATGTCGTTGCTTAGACGTAATGCAGATGACGTCGTTGTATAGACGTGATGAAATAACGCCGTTGCTTAGACGTAATGCAGATGACGCCATTGTATGGACGTTATGCGTTTGTGACCCGCATGGACTGAGATAGCGTCATTGCATAGACGCATTGTGCTGCGATGCGGGAATTCCTCGCGAAATTAAGCATCATGTCGCTGCTTCCCACCTTTGTCAAGCTGAAGACCTATACTCAAAGAAATTTATGAGTTTGGGGGGAGGGCGGTTGGTTCGTGTTGACTTTGTAGCTTTGGCTCTTGACGCTCGCAAGTTCAGACTGATTTGGATTGAAGACATTTCCAGGTCCATTGTCATATTCTTGCAGTGAACCCTTAAAATTTGCCCTAGTTTCTGGTATATATGAAGACGCTGAACTTCCAACTGGACAAAACCGAGTTTGTGCGGGCAGCTTGCTTGTCCTATTAAGGCGATCATGTGAGCCTATTGCGTTGTGTGCAAGATAAGGGAAGAAAATTTCTAATGGTGTGACCGAAGCCGATATAGGCCGCCTACGTATTCCGACAAGGGAAATCAGGTCATAACGTAGTTCATTACAAACAAAATGGTGATTCTGAAGTTTTCCAAAATGGGACCGAAGCCGATGTGGCTGCCTACGTATCGCGCCAAGGGAATCAGGTCATAACGTAGTTCATGTCAAAATGATTGTGAAGTTTTCCAAAATGGGACCGAAGCCGATGTGGCCGCCTACGTATCCCGCCGAGGGAATCAGGTCATAACGTAGTTCATGCGGCAGAAGAGATATGTAAGTTTTTAGAATGTTTTTTTTTGGTAAAAAAAGAGTGACTAGAGTTTGAAAAATGATGCAATATTTTGCAATTTTTTTTTTGGATAAAAATATGAAAAAGACATAATCACGTCTTGACTTCAGTTGGTACCAACAATTAGTATTGTTCTTAAGGGCTCTCATTATTTTCTTTCTGTCCAACCGAGACTGACTCCGGGGTAATTCCTATAGTTTCAAATGCTACCTCAGACATACCTGAGTATCGACACTTGCTTCAAGCCAAGGTTTTGACATATATGCATCCTCATGTTTCAAATGCCCTCACTGAAAGAAAGTCCCTTCCTCACATGTATTTCAGTATTTTGAACTTTGGGACGTCTAGAGAAATACACTCACCCTCAGAAAGATGTTCAATGCATTTAATAGTGATACCATAGGCTTGGCCGTCATGTGAGTATCCACTAATGTGAGAACCCTCTGTATAGGATCATGCGGGGCTTGTTATGGGTTTGTAATGCAGGCTTGGGGAAAGGAAATGATATCATTTGGGTAAGGAGTGACTAATCCTTCCTTGAGCGTTGGAATATGTCCGCACTTGATATTTGTGTGCCTTGATGCCGATTTGCTTCTTTTTGCCCCATTTGTTTTTTACCGACTTCTTTTGAATATTTCGTTTGGAGCTTTTTCCCCTTTTTCAGAGTTATTTCCTTTTTGTTTATTGATATTGTCGGGGCTTTTTGACTTCTTCTTTGTGTGAAGTCGTCCTTTTATTTTTATTTCTTTTCCTCTTTTGGGAACATTGCAACTTCAACTCGGATCTTTTGAGCAATTTGCGCATTTCTGATGCGCTCAAGGAGGTCGGCCCAAAAGAGGGATAGTGCGTGTACGCACTCAAAAAGGGTATAGGCATAAGATGTGGTTGTTAAAAAAAAGGCTTTAGGCTCAATGGGGAAGTGCTACGGATAATGTTATTTGGTACGATGGAAAGGCTCAAACGGATCAAAGAAAGCCTACGATCCTTTCCTATACCAAGTGTTACTCAGGATTTCGCCTCAACAAACATTCGAGCCAAGTTCTAGATCACAATGCAATGCAATTGAACTTTTTCTAAAACTCACCACACAATGCATATGAAACGATGAGGTTGGTTTTGTTCATATCTTGGAAGTATGCAAAGCAATTTTCAAGAGTCCCCACATGCGTGAATGAGAGGTACCAAAAGAATCTATGGTTTACCACAAAGTCAGTCTTCTCTACTTGTTCTTTCCTATGCACACTCCTAACTGTGTTGGTATTCAACCAAGTCAATCAATGATGCTTAAAATATTTTTGTATATATATATATTTTTTTGGAATAAAGGGTACCGAACCAAGATAGGCTGCCTACGTATCTCATCTTTGACGAGAATCAGGTGTACGTAGTTCGTGCTGATATGTTATAAAAATGTATGTTTGAAAAAAATTCATCCACGATAGGATAGTAAGTAAAAATTGTATAAAACATATGATTGTCCACTATGGGACGAATGTAATGTAAAATGATTGTCCATGATTTTATGAATGCAATGAAAAAATGATTGTCCACATTAGGATGAATGCAATGAAAAAATGATTATCCACATTAGGATAAATGTAATGAAAAAAAGATTGTCCATTATGGGATGAATGAAAAGATGGGTAAGCCAGATATGTCCCTTTATAAGGTGGACAGAGAAGTGCGTTTCTTCGGCAGGTTCATTCCACTTTCATTGGGTAGCGTTTCGCAAGGACAAGATTTACATTTTGTGGTGTCGAACCCGAGAAGGGCTACTTACGTATCACACCGTATGGTGAGAATCAGATGCTTGTAGTTCGTGATAGCGTTCCGCAGGGACGAATTACATTTTGTGGTGTCGAACCCGACAAGGGCTACCTATGTATCACACCGTATGGTGAGAATCAGACACTCGTAGTTCGTGACAAATATGTTGTAAAAATGTATGATGTAAATGAATTATGTAACGAAAATTAAGCATATCAATTGAATTTGCAAATATGTAAACAAAAAAAGTATAGACAAACTCAGAGTGATGCCTCGTTGAATCTGGTGTTGGTTGACTTTTCCACTCAAAACATCTTCCGGACATCTTTGTGAAAACCTTTTGCTTAGTTTTTTCCTGGAGTATATCCAGGGATAATGTTTTAGAACGACCGCCCCCGACTGTTCGTGAGGACGATCTTCCTGCAAAAATAAGAGCACCGGATGAAAGGAGGAAAGTCACGTAAAGAATAGTAAAATATGGGAGAGTAATAGTATAGTCAAAAACTCCCTTGATTGCTTCACAAAGTTCGAGTCTTGATGTTCAAGAACGCTTTATCCTTGGGCAGTGACACAATTTCTGTCCCGAGAACCAAAAGATATGGTGTTGCCCCAGTAAAAGTCTTGATTGTGGTGCGATAGCCCAAAAGTTTAAAGTGCAAATGTTCATGCCCAGAGTTGCAAGCGACATGGCATGATATGTACAGAATTGAAACAGGTAATTATTGCATTAAATAATATGTACAGAGTTAAAAGAAGAAAAATAGCAAACAAATTGTGCGGAAATTAAATGTGCGTCCTAACATGCATGGAGCCTCTCTTATGCCAGAGGTGAGCCTAAACGCCAAATATGAGAGATTATGACAGATTAATCCAAGCTGTCAAACTGCAATGCTTTTGTTGGAAATGAAGACAAAATGTATGTACATTTTCCAATATCGGCATGTCATGATTAGGCTTGGATTAGTCTATCATTATCACGTTACACATAATATGCAGATGGGTCATTGGGTCGTGAGACTCGTCGACAATTTTGGTGGATTTATTAATTGTGGAGTCGATATCAAGGATCGACCCACCTAAGATGTATGCATGCATGACTTAAGATAAAGGGTGGTGTAGCTCTATCCTAAGTTTTTTAAGATTTGGCTGACTAGACTCAAGGTTCCCGAGCGGACTGCTCGAGTGAGAAGGCTACGCGGCCAACCGGATGGTCCAGACGCTCCGCGCATATACCTACTCTCCTAAAATTTTGGAAATTTGAAAGAAGTTTGCGGGTGCGCAAAACACACCTCGCGTGCATGTGTGATAGTGTCAATTTTCCGAAATGGAAGAAATATGAGCGGAATGCCAATTTAAGAAAAAACGGTAAATAAAGTAACAATTAAAGCAGTTAAGCATACAAAATTTTCACAAAGGAAACAATTTAAAATAACAGATCAAATAAGTAGAAAAAAATAAAGTGCCATAATAAATAACCTGGATTTGCTATGGTTAAGAACCTGAAATTCACCAGTGGAGTCGCCATGCTGTCGCGCCCATTTTTTACCGCGAGCTTCGCGACGCGATGGCTCGATTCCCTCTGGATTGAATAAAAATGCTTGCTTGAGGAGTCGTCACCTAATTATTCTAAGGTGAATTAGGACACCTAAATGCTAACTAAAAATGCAAAATAACTCCAATTTTATGATCTGCGAAACTAATGAGATTCTAGGTAAGGGTTCTTTATTATCTTAAAGGGAAGGGGTTAGGCATTCTTTAAAATCCGCTAACTTGCGATTATCCGATCAAACTCAGGTTAATTATTACGCTAAGAAAAATGCATTTTTTATAAATATAAAAAATAATGTTGCAAGATGTTAATAAAATGATGCATTTTGTACAAGTATGCATTTGTATGACATTAATATACATGTAAAGCTGGAAAAAAAAGTATGCATTTGTATGAAAATTGATAAAAATGTATGCAAGGTGATTTTTATGGGCGACGGGCCTAAAAATAGATAAACTAGCGATTTCCAATTTTAAAACTAATCGAGCCTAAGAATAAATGAACTAGCAATGGGTTTCCATTTTTAGACTACCCTATTAATTAACTATAAGTCTACCTATTCTAAATATTTCAATAATTTTATGAGTACAATAATATTACAATACATAATGGAATAAAGCTAAATTAAAGAAAGTAAAAATAACAATAAAATAAATAATCTCCGAAAGGTATCTTGTCTTCTTTAATTGTGTTCCTTGCAAGCTGTTAAGAAAAAACAATTATAAACAATTTAATATAAATAACTTCGGATCCGTATCCAAAACAATAAATATTTTGATTACGGAGGGCTCAGACTTAAATTTTGAAAAGATCTTTTCAATCACGCCGTGGCTGCGAACATAGGACTCGTTGGTCATTTTAGTTGCCTTGCCTACCGAACATGTTAGTCTCTCGGGTGAAAAAGATTTTAGTTTATCCTTGCCCAGAAGTTTTATTTTCCGTCTTTACAACTGTGGAGGCCTAAAAAATCGACGGATATTTTTTCAACGGCCAATGTAGTATTTATTTAAATCAGTAAGACATCCATGCATGGATGTTTAAATGCCAAAATCAGTAAACTGAAACATAGGCAATTTTCGAAGGGACGCGGCCTCAAATTCAATTTCATTGGCTTAAATGCAGTATTTAATCCAAGCAGTAAAACAAACCAAAAATAGCAAACTGAAACTGACAAGCAATTTCCGAAGGGACGCAGCCTCGAATTCAATTTCATTGGCCTAAATGCAGTATTTATTCAAAGCAGTAAAACAGTAAGATATCCGTGTACGTATGTTTAAATGCCAAAATAAACCAACAGTTTAAAACATCTAACCCGAATTCTGAAATTTTCGGACAAAAGCAGGATTCAGAATGTTTCTGAAAAATCTGACCTGAGACTGAACAGTGACACGACCGGATTTCGGGTCGACCCGACCCGGAAAGACAACAAAAATAGTAAAGAAAATTTAGGTAATCGACCCAGTTCTGAAAAACAGACCCGGATTTCGAGCCGCCCCGACCCGAGAAATGCAACCCGAAAAGTGGTGACCCGGAATCAATTTTTTGGATTTTTATTTTTCAGATAACCAACAACAAGATATTAACACAAAAATCTGGAAATTTACTCAAACCGGGTCGACCCACCCCGGAACAGTGACCCGACCCGAATCGGATGTTTAAACCCGAATCGATTTCTTTCCAAATTTCAGATAACCAACAACAAGATGTAAAACACAAAATCTGGAAATTTACTTAAATCGGGTCGACCCGACCCGAATCGGATGTTTCAACCCGAATCGATTTCTTTCCAAATTTCAGATAACCAATAACAAAATATTAAACACATAAACCTGGAAATTTACTCAAATCGGGTCGACCCGACCCGGATCAGTGATCCGACCCGAATCGGATGTTTCAACCTGAATCGATTTCTTTCCAAATTTCAGATAACCAACAACAAAATATTAAACACAAAAACCTGGGAATTTACTCAAATCGGGTCGACCCGACCCGGATCAGTGACCCAACCCGAATCGGATGTTTCAACCCGAATCGATTTCTTTCCAAATTTCAGATTACCAACAACAAAATATTAAACACAAAAACCTGGAAATTTACTCAAATCGGGCCAACCCGACCCAGATCAGTGACCCGACCTGAATCGGATGTTTCAACCTGAATCGATTTCTTTCCAAATTTCAGATAACCAACAACAGAATATAAACATAAAATCTGGAAATTTTACCCGTCGGAACAGTAACCCGACCCGGATTGTTCTTGATTTTTTTAGCACTCCGACCGAGAGAAACCAACCAAAACAACAATCGAAAAGTGAAATCTCAAAACCGGGCCGAACCTCCCTCTAAGATAAAGAACTATACCCGAACCTCCCTCTATGATAAAGAACAATGGGGTGTTTTTATAGATGAAAAAAATGGGTTTGAATTTCAAAATAAAGGCCAAAAATGACAATTTTTGGAGCGGATTTTAGGGGATAAGAGTATGGGGGGTGTCAGGGGCAGAGGGGGTTGGTGGTGGTACCGTGTGAGGTGACCGGCGTGTGGGGTCACGGGTATGGGTGAGGTGCGGCGGATTGGGTGTGTTTTTGTGAAGGAGAGAAAGAGAGGAGTATTGGTTTTTTATGTTGTTGTGTTTTTAGGGTTAGGGGATAAAAGGGAGGAAATAAAAGAAGGGATTGGGCTTGGGGTTGTGGGCTGTTTCGGTTGGGCTTTGGCTGAAAATGGGGTGGCCAAATGGGCTGCCCCTTTTAAAATTGGTGTTTGTGTTGGGTTGAGAAATAAATTGGTTATGGGTTTAGAATATAAAAAGGGATTTTATTATATAAAAAGAAAGCTTTGCAAAATTTAAAATTGTAAAGATAACAATATGATAAGATAAAAAAAATAAGATATTTGCGAAATGTTTGATGCTTAAATAAAAAATAAAAATGTGATGTCGTTTTGCGAAAATAAAATAACGTATAATATTAGGATAAAAGTATGCTTGTGATATTAAAATGCAAATGACAATAAATATGCAAATAATATATATATATATATATATATATATATATTAAAATTATTTTGAGGTGTCAAAAATATTAAAAATGGCAAACAAAATCATAAAAGATGGGACAAAATTGGGTGTCAACAGTGGGCATCTTCCTTTTTAGTGATAATCTGTACCAGCTACAGATGGTGACGCATATATAACGTCATTCCCTTTTCCCCATCCCCTAAATATATATAATTCATACCATATAGTAGTGTATATAACATATGTAGGTCCATGGTAATACATGAATATAATGCAAATGAAAATGCATGAATGACAATGAAACATTCTGAACTTATCGGATGACGTAATATCGTTGTACCTTCAGCTATCATTGGGGATATTAACATGTACCTTTGGCTAACATTGGAAATATCAACATCTTTCCCATATACCTCAATAAGGATTTAAGAACATATTTAGACATGCTTTCAACATAGGAGTCAATAACATGAACATTCTTAACTACTAAGAATAGAATAATTTATGGAACAATATTACGGTTACGTTTCGTCACATGGAACATGCCAAACGAATGAATAATTTGCCTTAACATACCTTCGATAATGCCTCTTCGATAGCTATTATGGATCAACTCGTCTAACTTACGTTATTCTCGAACTATTTCTGGATTAACAATAGTTCCGCAAGTTTCCAGCAACTAAATGAACATTAATCTCACCGCGATGAAAAATAGAACAACGAGACCAAATCGGTGAACAAAATCTATTTGTTGATCTCCGTGTCTGCTTCACGAGAGCTAGAATGAAAGGCATGATCTCCGTATTTAATTGAAAATGTTTCTAATGTATGAATTTTTCATGGAACAAGTGCTGCATATATACTTCCCTATAGAGAAAAATTACTTCCTTACGGAGAGAGATATGATCCCAAAAAAAGATGTCCTAAAATTCCTTCAAAGTGAAAAGCTTATCCCAGTGAAATCCTCAAAATTATTCCACTTAAATGCAACGTGGAAGAACCCCCCGTATTGCAATAATTAATTCCACAACTTCATATCTATAATATGGATATGTATTAGTCATAATTGATGTCCACTATCCACGAGCCCACGTGGCTTCTCTCCACATCCCAACTTAACAACTTAATGCCACCTTTTTGCTAATGCCATGTGGAAGCCTACCACTAGTACTTACCCAATTAATCTTAATTAATGTCATGATTAATTCCTTACTCTCTCACCTTATTCCGACATTTATCCAATTACCCACATAATTAATCTTCTGATCTCAATTCACTTAATGATAATCATTTTCAACACACTTCATATACTCATTATCACCATCGTGTGATATTACACTAGTCCATAACTTTCTTTGCCATGCACAAAAATATAATTTCAATCACCGTCGCCCCGCTCGTTAAGTCCAAAATTATTTCAGAATCACATCCTTTTATATACTAAGCTTCTTTATTTGCATACGTGAATATGACCAAAAATAAATCCTCCAACGCTCGGGTCTATTTACATACATCTAGCGATTCAAACCATGGCCCAAAAATACATGATGTTACATATTTTCCCCCTAATGTTCGTCCTCGAATGTAGGGGTGACGTATCTAATCCACCGCTTTACGTGTCGTATAATATAATATTTATCCTTATGTCAGACCTCACATGGTCATCAATCATTTGAAATAGAACTCACCTTATGCTGCTCTCGGAACCACGGCGTTGGTCTGAAATAGGTAAGGTATTTGTGTCTCATTTTCTCTTCTGCCTCCCGTGCATTTCTTCTACCTTCTTATTCCGCCATAGACTTTCATGGAGGCTACTTCTTTAGACCTCAACTTGCAGACTTGTCGATCTAAGTTAGCAATATAAACCTCTTAATATGATAGGTCCTCTGTAACCGTCACATCGTCAATTGTACAATTCGGAAAGAATCTCCAATACACACGTTTAACATTAAAACATGGGAACCCAAATGAACAACCTCTAACTACAAAGGCAAGTTTAAATCGTAAGCTACTTGGCCGATTCATTGAATTGTGCAATATGGCTAAATTTAATTTGAACTGAGATTTCCCTTTTTGCCTAAATCTTATTACACCCTTCATAGGAGAAATTTTTCAAGAAGACCCAATCATCCACTTGAAATTCTAAGTCCCGTTGCCGCACATCTGAATACTGTTTCAGACGACTCTAAGCGGTTAACAATCGTTCTTGGATAAGTTTCACATTCTCTATAGCTTGGTGTACTACATCAGGCCCAAATAATCCTAATTCACCTACTTCGAACCATCCGATAGGAGGTCTACATTTTCGTCCATATAACGCCTCGTATAGAGCCATTTTAATTCTAGCATGATAACTATTATTGTACGCAACTCAATAAGGGGTAAATGATCATCCCAACTTCCTTTAAAGTCTAATACACCAGCTCGTAGCATGTCCTCGAGCATTTAAATCGTATGTTCGGCCTGCCCGTCTGTCTGAGAATGGAAAACTGTGCTAAGATTAACTTGAGTGCCCAAACCTTTTTGAAATGATTTCTAGAACTTAGTTGTGAACTGCGCCTCTCGGTCAGATATAATAGAACTAGGCATACCATGAAGGCGAACAATCTCCTTAACGTGTAACTTTTCATAGTCCTCGGTTGTGTAGGTAGTTTCGACCGCCAGGAAATGAGCCGATTTGGTCAGTCTATAAAAAATTACCCAAATAGAATAAAACTCACAATAAGGGAAAGGTAAACCCGTAATGAAATCCATATTAATCATTTCTCATTTCCAAATCGGGGCCTCAATGTTCTGAGTCAAGACACCGAGCTTTTGGTGCTCTATTTTTACTTACTGACCGTTAAGACATTGAGCTACAACCCCGCAATGTTCCTCTTCATGTCATTCCACCAATACATATCTTTGAGATCATAATACATCTTTGTCGATCCATGGTAAATGGAATATCGTGAGTAAGGAACCTCCATCATAATCTTGTCTCATAATCCCGCTACATTGGGAATACATGAATAGACCTTCCACCTGAGGGTCCCTCTCCTATTATACTCGAAGATTGCAGTTCTCTTGTTAGATATCTTTCCCAATCTTCCCTAAAATGGGATCTTTATCATGACGTTCCCCTTTTTTTTCGGTGTGAGAGATGACCCTGCTGTACCCTGAGTCATAGGGCTATCACTATCTGAATCCTTCAGTTGGACTCCCACTTAGATAATTGATGAGTTCCCTTAGGTCAACTTCTCTCCTTCGTCCTCACATTAGTCAAGCCATTTGTGGGTGAATAATTCTATTGTAAACTTAGCTTTGTTTATTAACTGGTGTGCTGAAGACTCTTATATTTGTAGTATCTCAATCGTGAACACTTTATGGACAATGTCATTGAATCTGAAGGGCGCGTATCATTGCAGTTAACTCTCATTCATGGTCTGAAAGTTTCTCACTACTCGTAATTTTAAACAACTTCCTTTCTTACTTCATTTGACACTTGTTCACTGCAACTTTCAAGTATAATAGGAGAGGGACCCTCAGGTGGAAGGTCCTCGTGTATTCCTAGTATAGCAGGACTATGAGACAACATTATGACGGAGGTCCATCGATCACAAAATTTCATTCACCATGGATCTACTAAGATGTATTATGGTCTCAAGAGTATATATTAATGGAACGACATGAAGAGGAACATTTCAGAGTTGTAGCTCAGTGTCTTAATTATCAGCAAGTAAAAGTAGAGCATCAAAAGCCCGGTGGCTTGACTCAAAACATTGAAATACCGACGTGGAAATGAGAAACGATTAATATGGATTTTATTACGGGTGTACCTCGCCTTATCATAAGTTTGATTCTATTTGGGTAATTGTTGATAGACTGACCAAATTAGCTCTATTCCCGACAGTCAAAAACTACCTACACAATCGAGGACTACGCAAGTTGTACGCCTTAATACTACGCCTATTTATATTATATCTGACCGAGGTACGCAGTTCACAGTTAATTTTTGGAGATCATTTCAAAAAGGGTTTGAACACTCAAGTTAATTTTAGCACAACTTTCCACCCTAAAACAGACGGGCAGGCCGAGCGTATGGTTCAAACGCACGACGACATGCTACGAGCTTGCGTATTGGACTTCAAAGGAAGTTGGGATGATTATCTATCCCTTATTGAATTTGTGTACAATAGCAGTTATTATGATAGTATCAAGATGGCTCCATATGAGGCCTTGTATGGACGAAAAAGTAAATCTCCTATCGGATGGTACGAAGTAGGCGAATCAGGATTATTTTGGGTCGGAACTAGTGCACTAAGCCATATAGAATATGAAGTTTATCCAAGAACGACTGTTAATCGCTCAGAGTCGTCAGAAGTCGTATTCAGATGTGCGGCGGCGGGACTTAGAGTTCTAAGTGGATGATTGGGTCTTTTTGAAGATCTCTCCTGTGAAAGGTGTAATGAGGTTTGGGAGAAAGGGACAACTCAATCGAAGTTACATAGGGCCATATCTCATAATTCGACGAATTGGCTAAGTGGCTTACGAATTAGACTTGCCTCCATAGTTAAATTTTGTTCATCCGATTTCCCATGTTTCTATGTTAGGAACGTATATTGGAGATCCTTCCCGGATTGTACCGATTGGCGATGTGAAAATTACAGAGGACCTATCGTATGAAGAGGTTCCTATTGCTATCTTAGATTGACAAGTCCGCAAGTTGAGGACTAAAGAAGTAGCCCCGTGGAAGTTCTATGGCATAATAAGTATAAAGGAAAAAAAATGACATGGGAGGCGGAAAAAGAGACGAAGCACAAATATCGTTCACTATTTTAGACCAACGCCGAAGTACCATGAGAAGCATAAGGTGAGTTTATTTTGGATTATTATAATTACTGCTTGGTGACCATGTGAGGTCTTATATAAGGATGTATGTTATATTCGATTGCCCCGTGAAGCGGTGGTTGTGTTTTTAGCTACGTGAGAGGGATTAGATGTCACCCCGACATTCGAGGATGAATGTTTCTAAGAGGGTAGGAATGTAACATCCCGTATTATCGGGACATGGTTTGAATTACAAGACGTGTGTAAATAGACCCGAGCGTTGGAGGATTTTTGGTCATATTCACGTATGCCAATAAAGAAGCTTGGTATATAAAAGGGTAAAACCCCGAAATAATTTTGGACGTAACAAGTGTGATGACGGGGATCGAAAATAATTTTTTGTATGTCCCAAAAGAGGTTATGAACTAGTGGTTTATGACACGATTATGACATTGAGTATATGAAGGGTTTATAAGTCATTAAAATTTAAGTGAATTGGGATCAAGAAATTAATTATGTATGTGATTGATTAATTGTGGGATAAGGATTAAGTTTATTACTATGTTGACACGTGATTTCTTGAAAACAATTGATCAAAATGACTAAGGCTTGATATTAGATAGGTGACTAAGCTTGGGGAATGTAGGAAGTTCCACGTGTAAAGGGGGAGAAATATTCTCCATGCATATATTTTCATTCCTTCACATTTCACATAAAAAAAATGGAGGCTGCAACTCATCTTTCTATTTTGAGGCTTTCTTGTTTTACATATGAACTAAAAACGTATGCAGCAACCAAACTGTCCACTGATTGAAGTAATTTTTTTAATCATTTCTTTTTTTTACTACCCATGTTTATTATGGGATCTTGCAATATCAGTTGAATCGTGGAGTTTATGGGGGTTAGATGTTCACTGCAATATGTTTGGGTTATCAACAATCAACAAATGTATGTTAAGACAAATCATTTCTTCTTTTGACATGTTCCATGTAACGAAACGTAACCGTAATATTGTTTCATAAATGATTCTACTCTTGTAGTTAAATAATATCTATGTTATTAATTCCTATGTTGAAAGCATGTCTAAGTATGTTCCTAAATTCTTATTGGGGTATATGGGAAAGATGTTAATATTCTCAATGTTAGCCGAAGGTACACGGATATTATGTCGTACCTTACTCTATCTTTGAAGTGGCTATCGAACCTTTCCATGGGGAACATGGGCTTTCTGACTGGCTTGCTCGCTGATGCTTGTAAATACTGTCTCCGGCTTTGGGAAGAGGCAAGAAAATGGAGCTATACGTCCAATAAGTTCATAATGTTTTATTGTCATTCATGCATTTGTATTACATTCATGTATTACCCTGGACCCACATGTGTTATATACACTACTATATGGTACGTATTATATATATGTAGGGGATGGGAAAAGGAAATGGCTTTATATACGCACCACCACCTGCTGCTGGTACATATATCAAGAAAAGGAAGATGTCCAATGAGGCCAATATGATAATGATTATTTCCACAGTGGTCGAAATGATATGATGCCCACAGAGGCTGTTATGGGGAAGGAAGATGCCCTTGTGTGGACAACATATATATGTAAACCGCATTTATATTGTGCATGACATTTAGGCATATTAGGGCCCTCAGAGGCGTTCACTACTGGTCGGTTGTTATCTATCGGCTGTTGTTGTGGCTATTTCTGTCGGTTGTTGTTGTCGGCTATTGTTTACGGCTGTTATTGCTTCAATTTATTCATGTATCTCTGTTATGCTATTGTTCATGCCTGACATATTCAGTACATCAGTCATACTTACGTCCCTTTTGTCGGGGGATGCTGCGTTTCATGCCCGCAGGATCAGGTAAACAGTGGGACAATTCGCGCTAGTAGGTTGTTGGTTCAGTTGATGTTGGAGCACTCTATTTATTCCAGAGTTGAAGTCTAGTCTCGGTATGATATTTTGCATATGTATATAGGTATGGCGGGGCCTTGTCCCGTCCTTGTGATGTACATATTCTTTAGAGGCTTACAGACAGTTGTCCCGTGTATAGTAGTTGTGTGTGGCCCTGTCGGCTGTGATGTATGTGTCAACCGAATGGTTTAGTAACGGCCCTTGTGGCCCTGATTGGTTTTGGTCAGCTGATAAGTATGTGAAGTGTGGTGCTCGGCAGGTAAGGTCCGGAAGCCCGTCACGCCCTCCGATTTGGATCGTGACAGTAGCTTGTCTCGCAAAAGCGTATGCATTATCCAAGAATTTAACTATTTCCAAGGAACTTATGAGAACTTCTTTCCATGCATTTTTTGTGCAAAAAATTAAAGTATTGTGGTTTATCAAGATATCTTGACTATAATTGTAATAAACAATGATCAATAACTAAAGAACTACAAGATAAGTTATTTTGAACACAAAATAAATTTATATATATATATATAATAGGTATTTATATAGTCAGTTTGATTCGATGTTTTTGATTATTTTTTTACTTAAAACCAAAACCAAATCATATATTGTTGGTTTTTAAAACTAATAACCACAACCAAATTAAACAAAAAATATCGATTTATTTCTTCGATTTGACTTTTTTTTTTTTATTATGTCACCACTAAGAAGTCCGACATTTGGCATAATTGACTATGTCACCACTAAGAAGTCCAATGATCATGTTTATATCCTATTGAGCAGACTATCTCCTATTAAGAGTTGTTTGTCCCTTGTCAAATTTACTGGATTAATTACTGAACCTGCAAATTTCAAGGAAGCCTCTAAGGATCAGAATTAGATTGATGCCATGCAGGCTAAAGTTGATGACTTAGAGCAAAACAAGACCTGAGAAACTGTGACCTTACATCCTGGGAAGAAGGCCATAGGATCAAAATGGGTGTACAAAGTGAAGTTCAAAGCGAATGGTGAGGTAGAAAGATATAAGGCAATGTTGGCTGCTAGAGGTTACAACCAACAAGAGGGCTTGGATTATCATGAAACATTCTCACCAGTGGCTAAAATGATCACTGTGAGAACTGTCATTGCTACCGCAGACATCACATAATTGACTCTTGTACCAAATGAATGTCAACAATGCTTTCTTACAAGGTGACTTACATGAAGAAGTCTACATGGACTTATCTCAGGGTTTTCAAAGACAGGGGAGTATAAGGTGTGTAAGTTGATTAAGTCCCTCTATGATTTGAAACAAGCTTCTAGAAAATGGAAACTCAAACTTACAGAAGCATTACTACATGCAGGCTACTCTCAGAGTGCTTATGATCATTCTTTATTCACCAAGAAGGAGGGAGCATAAATTGCTATTATTTTGGTCTATGTAGATGATCTACTCATCACATGAAACAATAGCAGGCTACTTAATGAGGCAAAAAGATCACTACGACAGAATTTTAAAATGAAGGATCTTGCTGATCTCAAATACTTCTTAGGCATTGAAGTGCTGAGATCAAAGCATGATATTTTACTCAACCAAAGAACATATGCTCTTGAGTTAATCTCAGAAGCTGGTCTAAGTGGATCAAAACCTGTCATTACTCCATTAGAATCAAATGTGAAACTCACTTCCATGATGTGGTGCTTATCAGAGGCTTATTGGTAGGCTTTTGTACCTAACTATTACCAGACCTGACATCAGCTTTGCAGTCCAGGTCCTAAGCCAATTCATGCAACAACCAAAGATATCTCATTGGGAGGCTACTGTAAGACTAGTCAAGTATCTCAAACGGTCATCAGGATTGGGAATTTTGTTATCCAATAATGAGAAGAATCAATTAGCAGTCTATTGTGATTCAGACTGGGCTGCTTGTCATAATACAAGGAGGTCAGTCACAGGGTATGTAATCAAACTAGGTGACTCTTTAATCTCTTAGAAGTCAAAGAAATAACACACAATGAGTAGAAGTTCAAGAAGGTGAATACAGGAGCATGGCAGGGTAGTCTCATAAATTATTTGTTACTAGGATTGTTGAAGAGCTCAATGAAGAAATTTCATCTCCAGTAACTTTATATTGTGATAGCAAAGTTGCAATCCAAATTTCAGCTAATCCGATATTCCATGAAAGAACCAAGCATATAGACATTGATTATCATTTTGTGAGAGAGAAAATCAAGAATGGTACTGTGTAGACAACTTACATCCATACCAAGAAACAACTTGCAGACTAGTTGACAAAGGGACTTGGTTCAGCACAACATGACTTCTTATTATCCAAGCTAGGGATGTTCAATGCTTTCTCACCCTTTAGCTTGAGGGGGAGTATTGGATTAGCAGGTGATTAATAAGAGTTAGTTAGGAAGTTAGCTGATGTGACACAGTTAGTTATAACAGAAGTTAGTTAGTAGTGGTAGTGGAAATAGACTGACAACTTAGATACAACTGTCATTAGTAAAGCATCACATTGTATATAAAAATCTGTGGATGTAAACCATTTGATTGTATGATCAATAAAAATATCTTCCTTTCTTCTCTCTAATTCAATTCTCTCAGAATTAGAAGATGAGAACTCAATACTGAAGGAACCTTAGGTTCCATACTAGCTGATTTCACAGCAGCAGTTCAGTACTTTTCAAACAGTATTCCTACTCATGTTTTATGCATTACATCAAAATCCCAGAGAGCATAACAAAGATTACTAATAGAATGTACCTTAAGTAATTTCCTATAAAGACTCTTAAATTGGGACATTATCACAAAGCATAAGAATGTTTGTGGCCTTGGTCTTCATGAAGCTTACGTAAAAGGGGACAAAAAATAAATCAATTTCTTCTTCATTTTCCCACTTAATTCCAAGAATCAAATCACATGTCTTCAAGATGATATTAGGGGTTGATTTTTCGGACAATCACTCAACTAATAGTTAATATCTCAACAAGTTACTTTTCTTCTTTATTCTAATTTTCTTCAACAAAAAGTGAATTTCTGAAATGATAACTATTAGCTGAATGATCATAACTCAAAATATTAGATGAAGACTATCTAACTCAAATCATCGTAATATGAGATGATAAGATATTCACAAGTCAGCTAGGGATTTATGATCCGAAAGAACTTCAAAGGCAATCAATCCTATCAGCAATTTTAGGGAGAAACGGCACCAAAAAACTTCATGCCAATGATAATACTAGCAAAGCAAAATTACAAGTCCAAAATTGTAAGTCTATGGCATGACTTAGTATATTCTCTCTAATTTGCTTATGCAGTCCTTAAGTCTTGTTAATTACAATTGAGTCTTGATACTAGATTAGCATATTTAATCAAGCTTTTCAGAAATCTCGTCAGTCTAATAATTCACACACAGAGACTTTAGACAGTAAGAAAGATGAAAACTACCATGACGATATGGTGTGAGAAAGCAATTCCCGTAGAGATATCAAGTACAAGACTAATTACATTTAACTGGCATGTCAAATTACTATATCTACGACTCCAATGCCCTTAGGGTAACAACGTATGTACTCATACGATGTGCAAAATGATCAGTTCCAATAGAGACAGAGCATTCATAGAATTTAACCATTATATTGCGAGAAGGGTCTAGAGAAAAGAAATTATATATACAGTTCATGCATTAAAATAGAAATATACTAGCTCGCAAATGGTACATACAACAGAAGAGTAAATGTATGACAGATGTCATTCTTTTTACACAAATTGCAGCATCATTGATCAAATGTATGTACTGTTTTTAACTGATGATACAAAATACAAATAAAGAATATAAGAATCTGTCAGTGCTTATTTATATAACTAGATGAACATTTGCCCAGACTAAGCACGAGCCCAACAGTTTGCATAATGGTTTACTTCTTTTTGTTTAGGTTTCTGGCCAACTTCTGCGCTGAAAGTATTCATTTAATCATTTCCCCTTATTATGCTTTGAAGAGAACTTTTTGTTCAAGTAAGTTCTTCTAACGGCGAGTTCCCAACTAGAATTCTATACCTGGTACCTGTTGCAATCTTTTCCTTGAGTTTTGCTATACAGCTGAGGTGTATGATTAGTTAATGTAAACACTGATCACATAAACTAACTGCAGTGTTGCGCAAATTTTAACATTGTTATATCAGAATACAAAATGAATAGTGCTCTTAACCTTGTTCGATGAGTGGAACGTATGAGCAATAACTGTCAATCACGTAGAGCTGAACAAAATACTACACTAAGCTAATGGCTTGCTCATTAACAAAGCTACTTCTAGTTCCAACAGAAGTATGATCATAAAATTTTGATGGCTTTTGGAATTATAGCAGCAATTTATGCAACTAACTTATGTCGTAGATTCCGCTGCAACTGAAATTTTTGAAGTGAGGGAAACTGTTTGATAGAATAATTTCCCTTAGGGATTCCTTTCATTATTCACAATATATATAGTTGTACAAATGTTGATTCCTAATACAGTACGAATCCTAACTTACCTTAAATGGTTGATTCCTAATACAATTAGAATCTTAAGTTACCTTAAATATACATCTATCATAATTACAAAATATACGGTGAATATTCGCTAATACTCCCCCTCAGACGGAGCGGGAGGAGGCCGAACGCTAAGGCTGGATCGGAAGTCGGTGAAGAGCTGTCGCGGTAGTCCCTTTGTGAAAATGTCTGCATACTGATAAAAGGAAGGCACGTGTAAAACTTTGACCTGACCACGGGCAACCTTCTCTCGCACAAAGTGGATATCCATCTCAATATGCTTAGTCCGCTGATGTTGGACCGGATTATGAGACATATAGATGGCAGTTATGTTGTCACAATAGACTATAGACGCCTTGCGTAATGGACACTGGAGCTCCAAAAGAAGATTTCGGAGTCAACAGATCTCAGCAACGACATTAGCAACTCCGCGATATTCTGCTTCAGCACTCGAACGGGATAGTGTGGCCTGCCGCTTGGCGGACCATGAGATAAGATTATCCCCAAGAAATACACAGTACCCTGAGGTGGAGCAACGTGTGTCGGGGCATCCTGCCCAATCTACATCCGTGTAAGCGAGCAACTTGGTTGGGGCAGAGGGGTATAGATGTAATCCAAAGTCTAATATGCCCTTAACGTATCTGATAATACGTTTGAGGGCGGCAAAATGGGACTCTCGGGGGTCATGCATAAACAGACACACCTGCTGAACGACATATGCAATATCAGGCCTAGTGAATGTAAGATACTGAAGATCACCTGCAAGACTCCGATATAGAGTGGGATCAGAAACTAACGCACCGTCATTGGCACTAAGCTTGGATTTTGAGTCCACCGGAGTTGGCATAATTTTACAATTTGTCATCTTGGCCATGTACACTATCTCTTCTGCATACTTATGCTGACACAGGAACATAGTGGCTGCAGATCTGGTCACTGGTATACCCAAAAAATAACTTAGCTTGCCCAAGTCAGTCATAGCAAAATCAATTTTGAGTAGGGCAATGATTTCATTCTTCAAACCGTCAGATGAGGCCGTAAGAACAATGTCATCGACATATAATAGCAAATATACAGTGCTTCTACCTCGGTGAAAAGTGAAGAGAGAGTTATCACACCTGCTACATACAAAACCAATCTGCAGAAGATACTTGGAAAAATGATCATACCAAGCGCGGGGTGCCTGTTTCAATCCATACAATGACTTCCTGAGGCAACATACAAACTGCGGAACTGCCGGATGAACAAAGCCAGGGGTTGATGCATGTACAAAGTTTCTTTCAAATCCCCATGAAGAAATACATTCTTGACATCAAGTTGATGGATCGGCCAATGCATGCCCATAGCTATACTGAGAACAGTCCGAATAGTGGCCGGTTTAACAACCGGACTGAATGTCTCACCACAATCAATACCCTCCTGCAGATTAGTGCCATTGGCAACTAGTCTTACCTTATACCTCTCTAAGTCACCACTATCTCTGAACTTGTGACGAAATAGCCACATACACTGGATAGCATTCACACCGTCTGGTCTAGGTACCAAATCCCAAGTGTCCTGCCCGGTTAAAGCGTTAAATTCATCGCACATGGCCGCATTCCAATTAGGGTCCAGTTTGGCTAGTTTTGGATTTTTTAGAATGAGTGATAAGGTTTGTGTGGAGAGGTTGAAGTGAACCTTGGGTTTGAAGATCCCGTGTTGTGCACGAGTCTCCATGCGATAGGTAGGCAGTAGTGGTATGTATGGACTGGGAGTTTGTGACGGCATAGGCGCTGGTTCTGAAAGCAGTAGCAGCTGCAGGTCGATAGGGGGCTGTGGACTGTCTGTTTTTGGAGGGGTGGTGGTTGGTCTTGGGTCGATGGTTGGTCGAGCAGTGGAGGTGTCGAGCAGTGAAGGGTTCGATCGAGACAGAGGGGGTGTGAGGATACCGGACAGTGTGGGTAGCGTAGCTGCTGGAGCAGTCCGCGACTGAACTGGAAATTGCCGAAGATACATCGAATGGATTAGAGGAGACGGAGGAGACTCATCTAGAAATGTGTAATTCGTGGTTTGGAATTTTTGAAGGTTGGAAAATGGATAGTTCATCTCATCGAATGTGACGTGATGTGAGATGATGACCTTACGAGTGGTTATGTCATAGCACAAGTAACCCCGATGATTTGTGGAGAAACCGACGAATACACATAGTGTGGTGCGTGGGGCTAGTTTGTAAGGTGCAGTAGAGGCCATGTTGGGGTAGCATAGGCAACCGAAGATGTGTATTTGGTCATAAGAAGGGAACCTATGGTATAAGATTTCGGTTGGGGTTTTCTTTTGGAGAGTGCTGATTGGTAAAATGTTAAGGAGGTATTCTACCATTTTGACAGCGTAGACCCAGAATGACGATAGAAGACTAGCATGAAAGAGAAGGTTACGTACCATGTTATTGAGGGTTCGGATGATTCTTTCAGCTTTGCCATTTTGGGAGGAAGTGTAGGGACAGGAAAAACGGAAAATCATGCCTTGTTTAGAGCAGAAATTGTGAAATGCTGAATTATTAAATTCACATCCATTATCACATTGAAAAGATTTTATAGATTTTTCAAACTGTATTTTAATGAATTTTTGAAATTCAAGAAATTTGGCAAACACTTCAGATTTGAATTTCAGAGGGTAAATCCAGAAAAAGTGTGAAAAACCATCTAAAAACACTAGATAAAATTTGTGAGCTAAAGAACTAACAACCGGAGATGTCCATAAATCAGCATGAACAATATCAAATGGAGAAAAAGTAACACTGTTTGATGACATAAATGGAAGACGAGTGTGCTTGCCTAGTGGGCAAGAAAAACAGTGTTGGGAAATTTTTCCATTATTACACTGAATACGCTTAGAAGTCCTAAGAAAATTAAAAACAGGGTCTCCGGGGTGTTCGAGTCTATTGTGCTAAGTTGAGGGAGCGATCGCCGCAAGGGATAGAGATGCTTGCGGTCTGACAGTGGAAGATTGAGTAAATGGGTAGAGGTCTCCCACACTATTGCAACGCGTAAGAATTTTCCCCGTATTGAGTTCCTTCACAGAAAAACAAAAGGGTCAAATTCGACAGACATACAGTTATTGCGAGTGAATTTTCTAATAGAGATTAAGTTTTTAATGATATTGGGGTGTATAGGACGTGGTTTAGGGAGAAAGGCGGGTGTGAATGTTTGGTGTGTGTGTTACCGTAACCTTCAATTGGAATGCGATGACCATTGCCGACATTAATAAATTGAGGACACTTTAACCGAAGTAGTTGAGATAAGTTACCTGACGATCGGGTGAGGTGTGATGTGGCGCTGGTGTCCATGTACCAATTTTCATCGGTCTGTTGAAGGTTCACGGTGTTGTAGGCCTGGCTCAAATCAGTGGGGGCCGACCGCACGGGTGCGGTTTCGCCGGACGGTGAGCGAGTGGCCATTATTGCTGCTGCTGCTGGTGGGCATGTCTGTTGGTTGGGGCAGAGCCCAATAAACCAGGCGACCAAGGCTGCTGGAACTGGGCCCCTACAGTTGGGTATGGGCTTGCAGGCGAAGCCCAGTTCTGTTGGTTGGGCCATACTGGTTGTTGTCCTGCCCACTGGTTGCGTTGGCCCTTGCCGCGACCCTTGCCTTTGTTGTTGTTTCCGCGCCTCTGCCGCTAGACTGTTGTTGTTGATAGTCATGCGGTGGTGGCGGGTGGGTGTTGGTCGCCGATGATGTCATCCCTTTAACGGCTAACGTCTTTTGATTATGCTCCTCTTGTTTAGCACGTCGAGTTTCTTCCAACAATAGTTGTGAACGTGCTTTGGTGAAACTAGGTAGTGGGTCGGCCTATTGAATCATCGTTGCAAGTGTATCGTATTCACCTTTCGGTAGACCAGCAACTAATTGGAGTACCATCTTGGTTTCAAAAACAGATATCCAAGCGTTGGAAAGATGGTCGGCTATGAGTTTTAGTTGTTTGCAATATTTAGACATGTTGTTAAAATTCTCTAGCGCGTATTGTTGAATTGTTCTTCCAAATACACGGCCCGAGTATTTTTGTTGTTCTGAAAAATTTCTTTCAACGGTACCCAAAGGTCACGTGCCGTGGCACCTGTTTTCATGATAGTACACAATAAGTCTTTTGAGATGGTGCCGTATATCCACTGTTTGATGATGGCGTCAAGGTGACGCCATGTTGGTTCGGCAATATCGGTGGGACGAGGAACAGAGTCATCAATATGGTCGAGCACGTTGTACGCACATGCATAAATATAGAACAGTTCTGTCCACATGGAATATTGACAGTCTTCTTGATCAAGAATTATAGGGATAGAGTTCTTGATGTTTGTAACGGCGAAAGCCGGGTGAAAAGAAGACGTTGATCGTTGAGAGGAGTTGTCAAAAGTGTCAGTGGAGGAACCAGAATTTGTGGGGGAAGACATGGTGGTGGCCGTCGTCCGAAGGGAAAAAAATCGAGAGAGAGGGGGGGGGGGGGGTCGGCGGCTAATATTTGAGAGAGATTAGGTTTAGGCTCTTGATACCATGTTTGATAGAATAATTTCCCTTAGGGATTCTTTTCATTATTCACAATATATATAGTTGTACAAATGTTGATTCCTAATACAGTATGAATCCTAACTTACCTTAAATGGTTGATTCCAAATACAATTAGAATCATAAGTTACCTTAAATATACATCTATTATAATTACAAAATATACGGTGAATATTCGGAGAATATTCGCTAATAGAAACCTATCGACTGACTTTCGAACTGTATATTAGCATCAGGATAACAGCCTCTAGTTACAACACTATGGTCAAAAAGCAATTTATCTAGTAACATTATCTTCTCAGAGACTTGCGGTGGCAAAAACGAAACAAATCTCAAATAGTTGGTGGAGACAAGTCCATGAACATAACCGAGCACAACATTTTCCACATTGAAACTTAAAACACACTAAGATTACTATGGGTAGTAGTACTCTTACTGGTTACTTACAAATTAGAAAAAAAGAACTGAAGTGAAATGAAATGCTTCATGCAATGGCAATTTCATAAAAAGTGACAAGTTTTACAATAACAGAATCAAACTTTTACTAAAAAAAAAAAAGAGTAAACGATTCTGCTTTCAGTTGGAAAAGTAATCATATCAAATTTTGATATGCAACTCAAAATTAAAATATAGTCCGAAACAAAATAAAGATCACTGATTGCAGCTTGATCCCTCTCAAATTTGACCATCTTGAACCAAAAAAACATGCAACCCAAAAAATAAAACAATAGAAGTACATAAAAGAAGCCTCCTAAAATTGGAGAACAAAACGAGAATCCCAAAACAGAGCAGCCAAATCTATTACTATAAAGACTACAAAGGTTGATTCAATCAACAACAACATACCAGGTGAAATCTCAGGATTTGAAGCAAGTAAGGTCGATCCCTCAAGCTTCAGAAATTAAACCCAACACCTTAACTAGTGCACCACTCAGTTTCCTTTGACCATGAGTTCCGTCAGATAATATTAGACATATTTTAAGATTTTGACACACAATATACCGAGTTAGTCGGGTCACCATGAGTTCATGTGACCTAATTTTTGCACATAAATTCGACACTGGTCTAAGGAGCATAGAGTGTACACAGACCTTACCCCTACCTTGAAAGGTAGAGAGGTTATTTCTGATAGACGGTCAGCACAAAGTCAAGCAATTCAAAACTGTATAAAAGTCATGGCAAAATAACTATTAAAAGCATGATAAAACTTGTAATCATATAAATTTTATTGAAATTAAATTCAAGATATATTTAGTCTAAACAAATATTATGGGCTAATATAATTGAATTGATATTTTAAGTCCAATAAATATGGATTTAATTTAAAATACAAATGCATTGGGCTAGCCTATTTAGTTGGGCTATAAATGACAAGGTTATCTGACTGCTGCTGTTTTGTTCTTGGTTGTTATGGCTCAATTGTTGCATCTTCTAGCATTTTTGTGTCTATGCTTGATATACTGTTGCTCTCTGAATTTCTTTCCCTCTGACGCTTCTGTCAAAGTTACTACTTGACTATAAGACGGTCGGGGCGGTCTCACATGACCTTTACAACTTTGATCCAGAGATATCGGCATCTTTGAACCCTTTAAATATCGTCGATCCCTGGGAAAGCAACTTACTCATATCCCCTGACGGATCTATCTTAATGGAGAGCATACTACTCATATTTACACTCAATCCAACTTCAATCTCTCTGCTAATCATAATCTTTCCAGAAGAAGGTATTGCTGTAATCGTAAATACGATAAGGTCTATAGAGAAAATCCTTACAATCTTCTGCTTTCCGATGCTTAGTACTTCATTTACCTTACTAAACATTTTGCTTTCCAGGCTTGGATTATCTCTTCCATCTTCCGTATATGAGTGAAACAACTCATCACAATCTCGAATTTTAACAATAATACTGCCCCTTCTGGTGTATCAATCGTCTTGGTAGAAATCGCTCATTTACCGGTTACGAGTATAAATTAACCGAAGTCTTTTTGGTAACCGGCATTACAAAAACGGTATAAGGCGCGAGTTAAACTCGAATTCTTAAGACTCAGCTCTACTGCACGATTTATGAGATGAAAGAATAGAAATCATCCCTAAATGTCAGGCAGCCTCCTACTTATAAGTATGGTGCACAACATACCCATAAACAAGACTCTACTATACACGGCTTGTAGACTCTCTAGGATAGACATGCTCTGATACTAAGTTTGTCACAACCCAAACCGTAGGGCCGCGACGGGCACCCGAACCCACCCATCGGATACCGCTAATCGTACAACCAACTTCTAATCACAATTGAATACGGACTAAGCCGAAAAAGATTATAGAAAATCTTAACCAGAAATACAACTTTCATGCATACATACCCATACCAAGGCCGACAAGATCACACATGACAACTAACCACAGGACACCTGTCTACAAGCCTCTAAAGAACACAAGACATCACAAGGACGGGACAGGACCCCGCCATACCCATATGCGGATGCAGAAATACTGTACCACGACCAACTGCAACTCTGAAACAAATAGAGTGCTTCAACATCAGCTGAACCAGCACCCTACTAGCGTGAACCGTCACCCTCTTTAACTGAACCTGCAGGCATGAAACGCAGCGTCCCCCGATAAAAGGGACGTCAGTACGACTGATGTACTGAGTATGTCAGGCATGAACAATAGCATAACAGGGATATAACAACAACTGAAACAGAAACAACTGACCAGCAGTAAATGCCTCTAAAGACCCTAATACATATGCCTAAATGTTATGCACAATGCGGTATACATATACATCAGCCCCATTGGGCATTTTCCTTACCATAACAACCTCCGTGGGCACCATACCATGTAATGAATAATGAATGTATGCATAATGCAAATGCGGTATACTAATGTCCACACATGAATCCTCCTATAACCGCCTCTGTGGGCATTAGGTTATATCGCCACACAAGGGCATCACATCATAGTGGCCTCTTCGGGCTCTTTTGTGATAGTCTGCACCAGCTGCAGGTGGTGTGCGTATATAACTCCTTTTCCTTTTTCCCATATCCCCTACATATATATATATATATATATATAATATTTACCATATAGTAGTGTGCATAGCACAAGTGGTCCAGGGTAATATGAATGTAATGCAAATGAAAATGCATGAATGATAACACAATATTCCAATCTCAACGGGTGACATAATACCTTTGTACCTTCGGCTAATATTGAGAATATCAACATATTTTCCGTATGCCTCAATAAGGACTTAGAAATATATTTAGACATGCTTTTAGCATAGAGATCAATAACATGAATATCCTTAACTACTAGGAGTAGAATAAATTATGGAGCAATATCACGGTTGTATTTCGTTACATGGAACATACCAAAAGAAAGAAATAATTTGTCTTAACATACCTTCGTTTATACTTTAAAGTCCCCACAATTCTCGTTGGAATGAGAAGTGGCTAAGAAATTCCAAATGGATCACAATCCGTAGCAGTTCCTCACAATTACACACGAAATGAAAGTTGCAAAGTTTCCTTCTCCTATTCGAAAATGAAGTGCAGTTTGCTAAATCATTTTTTGGTCTTTGTTTTTACTAAAGCTATGTACTGTATTCTAATTGAGATGGTTACTAAAATGAAATGGTAAGGGGTTGCCGAATCTTTTCTGTTGGTCTGAACAAGTGAATTCCTAAGCAAAATATAAACTCCCCCCTAAGGGATGCCTTTAATGAATCCTAATGATTTATCATCATTTTGTCTTCCACCAAATTTATGCTTGGCGGTGGAACATTGCACATTAATGGCACACACACCCAATTGTGCCACCTTGCCTCCTTAATTAAGTGACCTTTCTCCGTATAATTTATTAATCATACAAATAATTAATTTTGTGATCTCAATTCCCTTAAATCTTGATAACTTATAAGACCTTCATATACTTAATGTCATAATTTTGTAATATGACACTAGTCCATAACCTCTTCATGCACACACCAAATTTATTTTTGATCCCCGTTGTCACACTTCTTACGTCCAAAATTATTTTGGGGTTTAATCCTTTTATATGCCAAGCTCTTTATTAGCATACATAAATATAACATAAATTTTTCCAACGCTCGGGTCTATTTACATACGCCTAGCGATATTACATACGCTTAGCGATTCAAACCGTGATCCGAAAGTACGGGATGTTACAGATATCAAGTCGAGTAATAGTAAGATAATTTAGTCTCCCAACTAATTGCCGAAATAAAGTTGGATCAGGAAGAAGATCTCATTCCTCACGCCAATACTTTACATTCAATTCCAATGGAGTATCTACACATGAAGATTCTTAAAGACCAGCCAAAGCAATAAAATCCTGAGTATATTTATGCTGGTTTAAGTATACACCTAAAGAATCATAATGAACTTCCAACCCCAAAAAGTATGTAAGAGTGCCAAGATCTTTCGTATGAAAAGAATCCTTAAGCTGCTGTTGGAGGCTAGTGATTAATGAAGAATCAGTTCCTGTAATAATAATATCATCTACATATACCAAACGAAGAACACAACCTGTAGATGTTTTACGAAGAAACAAAGATGAGTCATATTTGCTCTGCTCAAAGAGAATTGAAGCAAAGTAGATCGAAACTTGTCAAACCAAGCTTTGGGAGCTTCTTTTAGTCCATACAAAGGCCGCTTCAACTTGCATACATCTGATGTAGGTGATGAGAACAAACCAGGTGGAGGTTTCATATAAATATCTTCTTTGAGATCACCATGGAGAAAAGCATTTTTCACATTCATTTTATGAAGAGGCTAGTTTTGTGAAGCAGCAATGGCAATAATAGTTCGCATCGTAGTAATTTTTGCTACTGGTGCAAATGTCTCCTCATAGTCCACACCATACTCATGTCTGTTACCAAGGGCAACCAATCGAGCTTTACACCGATAAAGAGTTCCATCAGAATGAAGTTTAATGGAATAGACCCATTTACATCTAATTGGGTGGACATTTGAAGGACATGAAACAATGTCCCATGTGTCATTTTCTTTAAAAGCCAAAAGTTCTTCCTCCATTGCTTTCTGCCAACATTTATGCTTGGAAGCTCGTGAGTAATGAGCTAGAACAGAAATGGTGGATAAAGTAGAAGAAAAATCATACCAATTAGGAGTATGAGATACTCTGGTAGACCGTCGAGTGGGCTCAAGAGGAGCAGAAGAAATCTCAAGTTCTGGTTGTGGAGCAGTATCAGGTGGCGGATCAGTTTCGGGATGGGGTAAAGTTGGTCGACGTTGTTCATACATAAATCTAGGTTTGAACCTCTCAGAAGAAGATGACAAATCCTCAAAAATAAGAAGAAGAGAAGAAACAGAAGATGACTCAACATGAGTAGGAAAGAAATACCGATTCTCAAAGAAAATAACATTTCGAGAAACACGAAATTTGTTAGAACTTGGATTATAACAAATAAAACGTTTCTGCGAAGTACTATAACCCATAAAAGAACATTTAGTAGATTGAGTAGAAAGTTTATTGCGTTGAGAAGGAGGCAGATGCACAAAACAAACACAACGAAATGTATTAAAATTATGATAGCTTGGATTTTGGTGATAAAAACGATAATATGGAGACTCAAGATTTAACCCATTAAATGGAAGTCTATTAATTAACTAGACAGTAGTAAATAAAGCTTCTACCCGGTATTTAGATGGGACAGATGGCTCAATCAATAGAGTATGAGTGACATCTAAAAGATGACAATTTTTATGCTGAGCAACCCCTTTTTGTTGTGGCGTATATGGGCATGAGCGTTGCAAGACGATTCCTTTCTCAAACAAAAAATTATTGAATTCATGAGACATATATTCTCCACCAGAATCAGATCTTAATATTTTGATACAAGTAGAAAATTGAGTCTCAATGTAAGCCAAAAATGTCTTGAATATGGAAAATACCTCCGCTTTGGAACGGAAAAAATACACCCATGTAAATCGACTATAACCATCAATGAATGTCACAAAGTACTTGAAATGAGCATGAGAAATAACTAGTGAAATACCCCAAACATCACTATGAATGACATCAAAACATTTTGCAGCACGACTACCAATATTAGGAAAAGGAAGAGTTTTACTTTGCCTAATTTACAAGTAGAACAATCAAAGGAAGCAATTGAAAATTGATTTTTATTTTCTAATAAACCGAAATTCGATAAATGAGACAACACAGTAGAATTTGGATGTCCTAAACGCTTATGTCAAACCTCAATCTTACTAGTTGTAGATGAACAAGCAAAAGAAAGAACACAGGGAATGAAAAAGTGTATAGGAAATAATCTTCCAACTTTAGGCCCCTTCGCGATTATCATCCCCGACATATGATTCTGCACAAGACAATCATTACGAGAAAAAATCACATCACAATTGTTATCCACCAATTGACCAACTGAAATAAGACTAGTGGAGAGCTTAGGTGATACAAACATATTTTTTAAAGTTTGAGTAATATCCCCAACCTTGGTAATAGGTAAATTACTACCATTGGAAACCTGAATTTGTGAGAGACCTTGATACTCACAAATATTTTTTAGCATACTAGTTGAGTTGGTCATATGATTGGAAGCGCCAGAATCAACAAGCCAAAAATTATGTAATATCATTACCTTGTAGCCCTAAAGCTGAAAAGGCTGACACAATAATTTGTTGTACCATTTCAGGAGTAAGAACTTGTCAAGCTGAAGATGAGTTATCAGTAGTGAAATCTTTTATCCCAGCTTGAAAAGCATTGACTCTACAGTTTTGAGGGCACGTGGGCTACTCTTTGATCATGTGTCCTTGTTGTTTACAATAATTACAGAACTTCTTGCCACAATTGCTAGCAATATGACCATATTTCTTGCAACTATAGCATTGAGTTCTAGTCATATCTCTGCCTTTCCTTTTCCTTGAGCAGTAAATGCAACAGTGACAACATTTTCTTGTTTAAAAGTGTTTTGTGTGACAAGACGTTGCTCTTCACGAAGTAATTCCCTAAAACAAACATCCAAGGAGGGGGACGGGTCACGATTCATCAAGTTAGAGCGAACACTCTCAAACTCATATCGTAATTTCATCAAAAATTGATCTCGCTTGCTCTGCTCATGAACTACCTGAATTACAAAGAGAGATTCGACATGTATTTTAGCATAAATAATATCAATAAATTCAGTCCATAAGTTCTGAAATCCAGAAAAATAATCCTGAACAGAGATCTCCTTGAGAGTAATTAGTAATTTCATGTTCTAACTGAAAGCGTCTTGTGGCATTGTCTTTGTTGTAAACCTTTTGTAAATAATCCCACATGGCCTTAGCAGTCTTGTATGGCCTGAGATTAAGAACAATTAGAGGATCAATTGACCCCAAAATCTAAGTCATCATCCGAGCATCTTTAACCTTCCATTGACCTAACTTTGTAGGATCAGTAGGTGCAGGATCACTTCCATCAATATGGCCCCATAAATTTTTTTCCGGTGACAAATAGTTGAAATTGAAATTCCCAGGCAAAATAGTTTTTTCAGTGAAACGAACATTAAAGGATTCAAACTGATGTGATGTCATGTTCTTAACTAGCGAAGAACACCAAAAACACAATGATCCAAGAAAATAACTAGAATGACCAAGACCAAAAGCCCTAGATGTGTAGGACTGACTCTTGATGAACAGTCAAGAGAACAAGACTTTCAAAAAATATTTGGAAAAAAAATCACAAATGAAAGAACTAAGACTCAACAGTGAAAAGATGGTTCTGATACCATGTCAAGAACAAAGAAAAACAAGAGAGACATTGATGAATGACTATCTCATTTTGTCCATCTAATACATCATACTACATAGGTATTTATACACAAGAGGAGTAAGAGATAAAAGGCAGAAAAATAGCTTACACTTAATGTAAATCCTACTAAATATTCTACGTAATATTCTATAGTTAATGCTACACAATATTCTATAATAAATATAAAATATCTGTAAGTATATTTTCATATATCTAGAGTATCTCTATTTATGTTTTCAATATTCACAATATCATGTCCATCGTGCTAACAAATTCAAGGCACCTACGTTTCACCAGAGAAACAACTTTCCAGTCCTTGGCTGGGAACTCAAAGCTAAGAGCAGTTCTTCTCACTACAATAAATTTCATCGGCTTCAACAGGAAAATCGTTCTGGCTGAAATCAAGACTCTCAGGGTCTTAGACCTGTCATGTGTCAAGCTAGATAGCATCTGTTTAGTGGATCAATGGAACTGGATCAAGTCACTAAAGCGACTAGCTTATTTAAACCTAAGAGACGTTGCAAAGTTGGACGAATTTCCAGATTCGGTTAGGAAGTTATGGGGACTACAAGTACTTGTCCTTAGAGAATGCAAGGAACTGAAAAAGCTACCAACATCAATCACAACACTTCCAAGATTGGCAGTTCTGGATGTTGGAAGTTGTCCAGATTTTCCATGTTTACCAACAGGTCTCTCTAGCTTTCCAATCTTGAAGAGCTGTTCGGGTTCAAGATACCGAGTCCAACAACAACAGAAGCTTGTCGCGGGAGTGAGGTCATGACACTGACTCAACTTCAG
This sequence comes from Anisodus tanguticus, assembly GCA_034509755.1. Classification (NCBI taxonomy): domain Eukaryota; kingdom Viridiplantae; phylum Streptophyta; class Magnoliopsida; order Solanales; family Solanaceae; genus Anisodus; species Anisodus tanguticus. Next base: position 23,069,525 of record CM067544.1, on the reverse strand, counting down.
GTACTGCAGTTAGACATAACGGAGGAAAGCATGATAGACGACAAGGAAATGGCCGCATTGGAACAACTTACACTACTAAGGGTGCTATCAATCAATGCAGGAGACTGTGAAAACAAGGAGATCATAAGGAAGTTCAGAAGCTGGATAACTTGTCATCACCAATGCGCGTTGAAGAATTATATCTAAGGCACTACCTCAGAGAAACCACGCCAGCATGGATAAACCCTCTTTCACTTCCCCAACTGTAGTACCTTTTCATCGAAGATTCAAGAGTGCTTAGCAGCATGAGTGAAAATTTCTGGGGAGGTAATGAGGGTAACTGGAATATTGAAGGTCTGTGCTTGAAATTATTGCCAAGGCTGGGAGAAACATGGGAAACATTCCAAAGCGAAATGCCAGCCCTCAAGTAGTTAGAAGTCAGCCATTGCAATTCGCTGACAAGGTTCCCATGTAACGTTAGGGTTTAGGATATTGGACAAAGCCAGAGGAAGAGGAGGAAGAACAAGACGTGATTTTGTGCCACAAAGGAGGCAATGAAGGAGAGTTTGGTGACATGAACTGACATTATAAGATTCCCAATCTTCAGTTTTAGTACACAATCATGCAATTTTTCTTCTTCTTTTTCATTCTTTTTTTGGTTTGGAAAACTGGTACCACATTATGCTGTTAGCATAGTGATGGCTTATTTGCTATTCTGTATGCTTGTTTTACAAAATATCTATCACATGTTTGTCGAGTCTTTATTCGAATACAGTATTCATGTAACGGACAGGTGATAATTTTGTATTATTTGTTGATTTATATGACTGCGAATGATGGAGCTTATGTTTCCTCTTTCTATAGCTGCATACATTGTTACAGATATTATCGTGACCTTAATATATATTGGAAGTTCATTAAGAGCAAAAATCAAATGGAAATTGTCTATTGGGCATTGAAGTCGAACATGATAGAACTAGCATATATGTAAAATGGTATTTATCAACTCTGCTTGGATATTACATCCAAATAACAATTTTGGAGCTACAAAAACTAAACATAAGAAGCACTACCTGTTGAAGTTATTTGAGTACTCATTCTCATGTATAACTTGCATATCTACTATATCTACAGAAATGATAATGCTTTACTGGCACAAAAACAATTAAGCTTATTATCTGAATGAAATCGATAGCTCCTCCAACTCAAAAGGCCGAGACATTCCATGGATAACGAACGTCTTGGATACAAAAATATCCGCTGCTGTGATCTCCACGCCATCAATAGTCAAAACGCGTGAAAATTTGCTCTTAGAAATGGTAACATTTAGGCCAGGAGCCAGTGTTATGATGGATGACACGTCAGGCAAGAGAGACAATTCCATAAATGTGTACCTCTGGGGAATTATATGAAGCCTTACAATTCTTTCAAGAAATGGTGAAGGGGATGATAAAAATCCCAAATTTGGAGGAGAAAAGATTGTAACAGAGCTCAAATTAGCAGAATCTTGAAGTATCCCATAAAGAACAGAATGCAATTCAATTGCAAATGACACATATCCGTTGGAACTTAGCAACTTAATAATCCTTGTCCAATCAACTAAGTTCTTTGTGTTTGATATTTCTTCACAAATTGGTGATTGAATAACATCCACATGTTCATCCAATCCATGAAAGTTTAACTCGTAAAACGCCCCACTAACTCCATCGACTGAGAGACTTTTTTCAAGAAACAAATCAGGATGAGTAACAGACACATTGTTGATCTTAATGGTCCTTTGTTTTTCATCAATTCGAGTGATGGCAATTTTTTTATGAGATAAAAGGTTCGTCAAGCAAGTACCTTGAGACTTTTTTTAACGGTTCTTGAAAAAGGATTCTTGAAGGAGAAGTGTGATATTGCAAGAGCTGTTTCATTGCCCAAGAAGGGACAGAGAGCTTGGAAATGGTGGAATCTTGAATAGAGGTTTGAAGGAGAGTAGCTAAGATGTTGAAACCTTGATAACAAGACAATACAAGTTGATAATAATGACAACTAAAGAAAATAAAGAAGGCACAAATTTAACGTGGTATAATAGAGAGTACAAAATTAGAGATAATACTCTAATTGACCCAACATATCCCAAAAGAATAACCTCACAAGATCACTCCAAAGAAGGGTCACGAATGTTTCCCAACACTCACCCTCATACAAAATACTCACAATTATAAAAGGGAGAGAAAAGGAAACGAGATTGAATTCACAATTCTTATTTTGGTGGGTCTTACAAAAGATGAATTAGTCATCTATTTATAGAAGTGGCTAACCTCTTGATGATGTCATCAATGATATCAACAAGGGTAAAACTAAAATTTGTCTTCCACCATTTTTCTTCGTTTGGTGCATAGCAAATCCTTTGTTTGACAACAAATAGCATTTGGACGGTAGTTGAAAAATGTACAACAACATCTCATTTAGAACATGGCAAAAAACTAAGGCCACTTACAGCATTCTAACTAAGGGTGTCCAGTGGGTCGGGACGGCCCGATCCCGCCCCGACTCGCAAAAAAAATCAGGATGGTATATGTCGGTAGCGGGGTTCGAATTCGGGATGAGACTAGGGATCGTTCCCCCCCCCCCCCCCCCCCCCCCCGTCCCCTTGCAGAAATAACCGTTGCACAACGGCCAAATTTTGATTTTAACCGTTGGCAACGGCTAATAACGGCCATTGTGCCCCCTCACCCCATAAACCCACCTACCCCCTTAATATTTATTTTTAACTCCTAAGTTAGTATATTTATAATTTAACCCTATTTCTCAACTATAAATACCTCATTTTTCTCTTCATTTTTCTCGGAAATCTTCCTACAATCTCTCTCTACAAGTCTAAAATGCATACTAAATATTGTATTTTATTTGGTAATTTCTATCAAAGTTCAAAATTGGGAGTGAAGTTGGCAACTAGCTTGAGGATCATCGAGCAAAGTTTCAATTTTCAACCTCGATTACACGTCGACGTTACGTCGGCGTTTGGTACCTTCGTTTCTTTTTAAAATTATTATTGTTACTTAATTTAAATTATCGTACTTAATTTTATTAACTTTAATTATTTATTTGCATAATTATAATGGAATGAAGTAGACATTTTTCTGGTAGAGGTACTAGGGGTAACAGGGGTAAGGGTGCATCTTCTAGTAATCCTAATTACGATGATTTCACTCATGTAGATGAAACTGATTTTTTTAATGTTAATATTAATATACCATTAGATCATGAGTATATTCTGCAATCTGAACCAGACTTTAATTTAGAAAATGAATTAGAAGATAATTTAGATAACACACCCACTAGTGCACCTCCACCTCAGGCTGAAACTGAAATTGGAATGCCTCATATTCCCGTAGTATGAGTCGAGGACAAAACAACGAAAATTAAAATCACATGCATGAGATTTTTTTTGATAGGGACATTCCTAATCAACTAGCTATTTATAAAATTTATCTCGAAGTTTATAAATTTAAAACTGAAAAAGGTCAAGGTGGGACGGGAGGTTTAACAAGACATGTAGAAAACTCTCACAAAGCAAGGTATAACCAATACTTGGCTGAAAAATCGGGTGTGCAAATGACTTCTGAGTCGGGACAAGGTTCACATAGTGTCCACAGTCAAGTACAAGGCCGAATTAATCCGATGACAGGGGGAGTTATAGGTCCTAAATATGATAAACACAAAGATCGAAAAAATTTAGTAAAATTAGTTACTGTGGAGGGTTTGTCTTTTTCATTTCCTTCCTCTCATGGTTTTACCCATTACATTCGAGAAACATATAATCCTGCTTTTAACGGTTTTGCTAGATCAACTGTTAGAAGAGATGTTTATAAATTTGCGCATGAATATCAACAATATTTACGTTATGCATTGTATCATTTTAATGGCAAAGTGGCTATCACTTCTGACATATGTCGTAGTACTAATGGTAATGATTATTTAACTGTTACATGTCATTGGATAGATCGGAATTGGTCTATACAAAAACGTATATATTGATGATAGACACATTGGAGCTTTTATTTCAAGAAATATTCATGAAATTAGTGAATATTATGAAATTACTGATAAAATTATGATTATTACATTAAATAATGCTTCTTCTAATGATTCTGCTATAAACATTTTAAAAACTTGATTGACTCCATCTTTTCTCGATATTTTTCATGTTAGATGTGCATGTCATATTTATAACTTAGTTGTAAAGGATGACCTAATTTTTTTTAGCTCTATTCTTGATAAAATACAATTTGTTATCAACTTTATTTTTAAAGATAATAAAATACAAAGACGCAAAGAGTATAAAAAAATATGTCATGATTGTGGATTACCTTATAGAAAAATTCCAGAAGAAGTTGCAACTAGGTGGATTCTTTGTATGAACAATTAGTTGTTGTTCACGAGTATAGAAGACCTATAACTTTATTATTTAACGCCCATAATCAAAATCCAAGGGATATGCTTGTAGATGATAATTGGGAAAATATTTTGGAACTTGATGTATTCTTAGAGATTTTTTTTCTAGCTACTAAGGAATTTTCTGGTATTTATTATCGTACTATTTCATCTATGTTATTTTATATAGCTCTAATATTTTTGTTACTTAATGAATAGATGCAAAAACCAACTTACGCTCCATCTATTAAAAAAATATTATTTAAATTAAAAAAATACTTTTTTTCTATTCTCATTATTTATTTTATTGGTGTTGTATTAAATCCTACTATTAAAGTAAACGGTTGTAAAACACTTGTTTAAACAATTTATGAAAGCTTAGAAATACTTCCAACTCCAACTCCAACAGATCCAACTAAAGAACCAATTTACGAACCAACTAAAAAAGAAGTTATGTCTAGCGTACATACTGAATGCAAATATATATATATATATATTACCAAGAGCAAAGTGCAAATAATCAACCGGCTTCTGTACCATCTTCTTCTACTTCACTGAAAACTTACAAAAAAAAAATCAAAGCCTTAGATATAGTATGTATAGTGGTTCAAGTTCTTCACAAATTAGGAGTTTGATATTTATATTTTGCAGGGTGTTGTACCATATGAATCAACTGTCAATGAAGATAAACGTGAAGACTTGGTGAAATACTAGAGGGAGAATGAGAAGACATTTCCAACACTATCAACGATGGCCCGAGATGTGTTGAATATTCAAGCGTCATCAACAACTTCTGAAAGCGCTTTTTCTGCTGGAAGATTTCAAATAGGAGAGCACAGACACTCATTGGCGGGGGACCGCTTGGAGATTGCAGTTTTATTCAGAGATTGAATTAGAGCGGAGCGTAAAAGGTGTGGTCAACCAGAGATCAACGAAGAAGAAGACTACAACTACAACGAAATCTTATCCGATGGAGCAGGAAGCAACATCGAACAATTTGACCAACAATTTCCAATTTCAACAGAAGATCCTTAAGAGATTGTGAGGAAATTAGAAAAAGTATGGTTGAATATGTAATTTTTTTAATGGCAATTTTACTATGTGATTTGCAACTTTTGAACTACGAAACAAAGTTGCAATTTTGAAATTGTATTACAAAAAAAATTATATTTCTATTAAATAACATAAGAGGCACAAAAACAGTCTTGGGATATTTTTATTCACTATCTTGTTCAATTATTTAAGTGTTTAAATATATTTTTTAAAAATTACGGGTCTAAAAAAAATTAAAATCCCCTCAAATTCTCCAACCCGACCCGACCCGCCCCCCCAAATCTCGTCCCTCTTAAGGCGGGATGTGGGACGTGACGGGACCTCTTCCCGGCCCGCCAAATCCCGATCTCGACCACCCACCCGTCCTCCCAAATCCCGTCCCCCAAATCCCGTACAGTCCCGTCCCATCCCACTTAACACCCCTAATTCTAACACATAAATTGAGTCTGAATCAAAACACAAACATAGAAGAAACTGAGTAAATTAAGAAACAAGGTCTCCACCTGATGCCAAAAATTAAGACCGTTTAATAAATGCACAACATTACTCCAGATCGAGCTCAATGGAAGAAAATGACTTGAAGTTAAGAAGCAAGGTGGGACTCCACCTGAAGCCAAAAAAATTCAACAAACCTAGAGACAGTTTAACAAATTCACAACATTACTTCAGCATTTGTAATCATAGGTCAGTGTGTGAAGTGAAACCCCTATATCCTAATTGAGCCGAAGTTCAAAATCACACTAGATATTATTGCAATACTGCCTTACTGATTATTCAACACATCATACTATACATATAATACAACTGTTATAACAACATAAATGACAGCAAGCTATGCTACAAACTGAACACTGAGAGACTTGGAATGATGATAGTGACTAGACTAGTTCATATCGTCTTTGTGATGACAATGATGGTGTTCTTCCATGAGTGAAACAACATCTGGCTCTTCATTTTCTTCCTCTGGTTTTCTCCAACATCCCATATTCTTAACTGCACAAGTAAACGACTTCAGCGAGTTGCAGTGGCTTACTTCGACGTACGTTAGCCCAGGCATAGCACTTTTGATTCCTTCCCATGTCTCCTCTAAATTTGGCAAGTATTTCAAGCACAGTCCTTCGATTCTCCATTTATTTCCATCACTACCCCTGAAACGGTCGCTCATATGTTGTAGCACACTGGAGTCTTCGATACAAAGATATTGCAGTCGATCTAGCAATTCCGGGGCTATCCATGCTGGGGTAGTATGTCCACAGAAGTTCCTTAGGTACAATTCTTCGAGAGATTTAGGTGGTGACAACTTCTCCAGCCTCTCTAAAAAAACTTCCTCTGTACGGTCACCAGCATTAATAACTAGCATCTTTAGCTGTTGAAATTGTTCGAGTACTGTTAGTTCGTCTTCCTCTATCATGCTTTTTTCTGTCACATCCAATTGTAATACTCGAAGTTCTCTCAGACCCTTTAGGTCACGTAAGTGACATGCATTTTGTATTGTTGCATCAGGTATCTTGAAGCCATACAACTCTTGAAGATGGGAGAGTTTGGAAAGACCTCGTGGTAGATAAGAAAGAGAGGTACAATTCCCCACATCCAAGACGATCAACTTTGGAAGAGCAGTGATTGATCTTGGGAGCTGTTCTAAGTTCTTACATTCACCAAGCACCAAAATTTGGAGGCCCCATAACTTTTTGATGGATCGTGGCAGTCTAGTCAAGTTTGCCACATCTCGAAGATCCAAATAAGCTAGGCGTTTCAAAGATGTGATCCAACGCCACATATCCTCTTCGCAAAATTGGGAACTCTTTTCAAGCTTGATGTGTGAGAGGTCTAAAACCCGAAGAGACTTGACTTGAGCCAATGCAACCTGCCTAGTGAAGCCAATGTAATTGGCTTTGGTGAGAAGAAGCGCCCTTAACTTTGAGTTTCCAGCCAAGGGCTGCAACAATGTTTCATTTGTTACACCCAATCGACGAGAGTGGATTGTGGCTATGTTTGCATTTTTATCATCTAAACTGCAAAAGCTCCCTTCTTTTGCAATTCTGATTATCATTTCTCGAATCATATCATGCATCTTGCAACTGTAAACTCTCCCGTCATAGTTTCTTTTCCTCACCGCTTCAACCAGGCATCGATTTATCAGTTCTGATAAACATTCAAGAGCCATTTTTCTGGCAATTTTTGTCCCTTTCTTGTAAACGAATCCTTCTCCAACCCACCAATTTGCCAGCTGATCAACCTCTATCTCATAATCCTCTGGATAGATTGCGAAACATAGAATACACTGCTTTAGATTGAGAGGAAGCTCGTCATAACTTAGCTGTAAAGTAGCAAGTAAAGAATCGTGGCTCTTGCTTTCATTTGCCAATATCTGAGGCAAATCTTCACTTATCGGCTGCCACGCCGAAAGGAACTGAGGTTTAGATGAAAGCAGACCTCCAATTGTCTTGATTGCTAGGGGAAGACCACCACATTTTCTCAGTATGTCTTTCCCCACACGTTCTAGTTTAGGATCCTTGCATTTTCTCTTGGATGACACAAACGCAACCTTGCAAAATAACAACCAGCCCTCTTCCTCAGAGAGCAGCTTGTGTCGGTGAATTTGTTCTTCCTCGACTCCCATTCTCCTAACAACATCTTCGTTTCTAGATGTAATAATGATGCAGCTGCTCTGCTTCTCTGTTTTGGGGAGTCCTTCAAAGATCCGTTTCCACCAGCCGTCATCAATACTCCACACATCATCCATAACAATTAAGTATTTTTTGTTCGAAAGTGCTTCATGAATTCTCTTCAACAACACATTTCTATCTGACCCGTGATCCTCCTTTTTGAGTTGCTGTAGAATACTCTTCATGATCTCAAGCTCATCAAAAGTTGATTTACACACCCAAATTTTCATGTTAAAGCGCGAACACACTTCTCTGTCATTGTAAATCTTTTGGGCAAGTGTGGTTTTTCCCAGACCTCCCATCCCTACAATGCCAATTAGTTGTAAAGATCTGTTGCAAGGAAGGATCCACCTTTTCAGTGTCCTGGTGTCTTCAGTTAAGCCAACGGTCTGATATTCATCGAAAATGTCTGATGTCCATCTCACACTTCCACTACCACTGCTACCAAGTTCTTCACTTTTATATAGGCTAACCATAGGGGGAATGATGTTCAAAGTTTGACGCATATTCACTATTTCCCTATTGATTTCTGCCAACTTCTTTCCAATCTGATTACGGAAATACAGTCCACGTAGAGAAATAGAGGATAAATAACTGTTTTTCATCTTCTCGTAATCTACTCGATTTTGGCAATCAATGACCAAGTCATCTATCCCATAAATCAGTTCTCGTAGTTTAGCAGAGGCAGCCTCAAGAGTTTTGGACTTCTCTTTGTGCCTGTCAACGTCACTGAGGTATGCTTGCAAAATTACAAGCTCTGACTTCATCGCCTCAAACTCATGCTCAAATCCAAGGACATATTGAACTTGAGCATCAACTTTGTCAACCAAGCCCTTCATTAGGATCTCAATAGCCGTATCAACTAACGCGCCTTCAATCATTTTTAGCCTGCAAAACTTCTTTTCAGAAATCTAGTCAGTCTAATAATTCACACACACAGACTTTAGACAGTAAGAAAGATGAAAACTACCATGACGATATGGTGTGAGAAAGCAATTCCCGTAGAGATATCAAGTACAAGACTAATTACATTTAACTGGCATGTCAAATTACTATATCTACGACTCCAATGCCCTTAGGGTAACAACGTATGTACTCATACGATGTGCAAAATGATCAGTTCCAATAGAGACAGAGCATTCATAGACTTTAACCATTATATTGCAAGAAGGGTCTAGGGGAAGGCAATTATATATACAGTTCATGCATTAAAAAATAGAAATATACTTGCTCGCAAATGGTACATACCGTTGAAAATATAATCAAATATTAAAAGTGTGTTCTATCTAAAAGCTTAAGTTGTTATACAACAGAAGAGTAAATGTATGACGTATGTCATTCTTTTTACATAAACTGCAGCATCATTAATCAACATTTATATATTTTACTGATGATACAAAATACAAATAAAGAATATAAGAATCTGTCAATGCTTATTTATGTTACTAGATGAACATTTGTCCAAACTAAGCGCGAGTCCAACAGTTTGTGTAATGTTTTACTTCTATTTGTTTAGGTTTTGGGCCAACTTCTGAGCTGGAAATTTCATTTCCCCTTATTACACTTTGAAGAGAAATTTCTACTCTAGTAAGTTCTTCTAATGTCTGCATATATCCTACCTTCCCCAGATCGAACTTGTAGGATTACACCGGGTATGTTGTTGTTGTTAATTTCTTCTAATGGCAAGTTCCCAACTACAATTTTATACCAGGTACTGGTTGCAATCTTTTCTTTGGATTTTATTGTACAGCTGAGATAAATAATCAGTTAAAATAAACACTGATCACATAAACTAACTGCATTTTTGCGCAACTTTTAACATTGTCCTACGTGATAGTTAGAGCTAGGAAAAGTGAACAAATGATAGTTGAAGTGTGTATTGCCAATTAGTTGGTGATAGTTTAGGTAGGAAACTCTCACACATGATAGTTCAGGTAGGAAACTAAAAAAAAGTGATATGTGGGTGTGTTTTTGACCCTTAACTCTATTTTTTTTACTATAATTTTTTTAAACTTTTAAAATATTTTGAAACATTAACTATATTGACTTGTAGTACATTTTGTGGAGTTTTCAAATATGTAAAATGGAATTTGAAGAATCAACACCCGAATTCATTGTCAAACTTAAGGGGTTGTTTGGTTGGCGGGATAAAGATAACAATTTCGGAATAAAATGCGAGATTATTTTATTGAACGTTTGGCTATGAATATTAGTTAGTTTCGGGATTATTTTGTGCCATCACTTGTACTAAAATGGTGGGATTAGCTATCATATAGAAAATGGGATAACTAATCTCATGGGATATGCTTATCTATCTCATTCAGCACACCAAACAACCCTCAAATGTTTTGACTTCTGCCCCGAATCCCTTCAAATAAATTGAGGCGGAGGGGTTATGTTTTTAACTTTCTTTAATTTTTTAACATTGGCTTGTAAAGCTAAATTAAATAAACTTGATACATGTATAGTAGTTTGGAGTAAATTATCAAGTCAAATATCTACCAGAGATATGAGAAGACAAAGCGAAAGTTCGACTCGGAAGACAAATCGGATTTGAAACCTCAGCTGCACCTGCACCTCAATAGTTGCCAAAGTATTCACTTTCAGATTCAAAAAATTGTAGTAGTGGAGAAACCATTATTCTTAAATGAAGATCAATAATCACACGACGTCAATGTTAAAAGATATGATTTTGAATTTATGGGTTTTGAATTTAGAAAAGACAACTTACTAAGGTCTTGATAAATTATTTATACATATTAATAAGTGAATTTTGAACATAATACAGAGTTTAAGCCGAAGTTACTGAGTTTTGCGAACTAGCAGGCATCCCTGGGATTTCGGACAAACAAAGAGTAACTAGTAATATAGAAGTTGGATGCAGGAAAAACAAAGTACAGTGCTACAGATTTTTTATGTGTCATTTTGGTCTAGTGCAGGTTGAAGAACAAGAAAAATGAAAACTATAGTACCTGACTTCTTCAGGGTAAAGTGCAGATATCAGCTGATAGCAACCTTGCCAAATTAAATCTGAACAAAATTAAGCTAGTGATCTTTGTTTCAGCAAGTAAAAGAGCAAGTTACTACTTACTAGGTAAGAATGTGATATGTAAGAATCTCAAAATAGCATATGAGTAAGTAAGAGCATGCAGGGCATACTATTAAGATATAACACATAAACAAGCCCATCAAACTTGACCTCGAGGTAGGCCCTCCAACTTTGGATAGGTACAAGTAGGTTGTATAAAATTAAATACGTAAACATAAACGTGACACATAAATTCTGGAGGTGTTTAGATGATCGTTTTGTAAGTTTAAGTGTTCAACTGACAAAGTAGAGATAAATTGAAGTGTCTACTTGTGCACACGCCAAAATTGGAGGACATACTTATAGACCAACATTGAAGGTCTGTTTATTTATTATGCCTTCTATTAAGCAATGGAAGAAACGGTTCATTGAAATACCAGTTTACTTTAATATTTTTTTAAACTTATAATCTTAAATATATTGTAATACTTTTGTAACTAAAAAAATATATCAATATCAGGCTGATCTAGTCAAATGAAGACAACCAAAAGTGCAGTTCAGAAAAAAATAACAAAATTGAAAAAGAAAAGGATAAGGAAGATTCGAATTTCTTCACTAGCGTTAGTGCTCTATAGCTGTACAATGACAGAAGGTTAGTAGGCGTTTGGCCATTAAAATCAAATAATTTTCATTTTATTTGAAATTTTGAAGTTAGAATTGAAGATGGAATTGTGTTTGGTTATAGTATTTGCAAAAAATATTTAGTTGTTTGAATATACTGAAAGTGAAAACAACATTTTAGGTGTTTTTCAAATTTAAAATACAATTTCAAGTTATAGAAATTTTCATAGCAGATAAAGTAGGAAAACTTCGGAAAAAAATTAAAAATTCTCATGGCCAAATGGTCCTAATTTATACTTGTGTTGGTACAAAAAAACAATACACGTGCAAATGGTCCAAGGTTTCTCAATCTTAGGTACCCATGAATTTCTCAATTTATTATAGTCGAAATGACACCGGGCTGGTCTGCGGATCTTTTCATCATCTATATACCCCTAGAGGCTAGAACATAGATGGTAATCTGTTTAATCAGACTTTTTTCATTGTTAATCATATAATAAGCATGTAGTCGAGTAGGTAATCTTAAGTGTATTCTTAAGTTCATCATCATCTTTTTATGATTAAGTCTATAATCCTTTATCAAACATTCAAACATCAACAGTATAATCTCTATCAACGTCGGAACAGTATAATCATAATCTAATATCAACGTCTAAGCAGCATAATAACAAGATAATATACTTATCAAAATCATGATTAGGAACACATAGTTTAAGCACATACCTTTCAAATGAGATAATCAGATCACCAAAGTAGTCTCTACCCTCCTATGGCCTGTTATTTCCCCTTTGCCTTCCGCCGTGGGTACTCTTTCGCCTGGGAGCATGGGAGTCAGTTATGGGTATCCTCTGATCGTCTTCCTGCCGGTGTTGTCCTTTTACCAATATGGTTCTAATCATAAGTTTTCAAAGTATTTAATCTATGTCTTTATGATACTCTTGGTTGATATAAGATTAATCTTAAGGTGTTCTTGGATGATATTCGATTAATCTTATGATGTTCTTGGATGACCTTTGGATTATAGACTAAAGGGTGCTTTAGCTAAACATAGAGAGAATTTGTGTAAGGATTGTATTTCAGAATTTTTCGAATGATCCTTCGTCTTTACAAGGGGCTCCTTATATAGATAACCTCGGCTAGTCGCTATTCATCGCTTTTTAAAAGTAAACAGTAATCAAATAGTTCTAGACAAAATACTTTTTCAAAAAGTCCTAAAGGCTACAGTGGGTACAGTGCCCTGTCTGCTACTTTCCGTAAAGTTGTTTTGTCTTTATTCGGCTATTCCGTCAGCTGTCCATCCAGAGTGGCTGCTGTCATATTCTTGTCGGGCTGCTTTCCTGTGTAATACTTTCCCGCTGTCCGGTTGATTTTTGTTTAGTCGATTGTGACCGAATAATCATGTTTTGGGCCGTGAGGCCATAATCTGATTTTTGGGCACTAAGGCCTCTTTTATTTGGGCTTTCCGTAGTTTAAACTACATTGGGCCATATTCTTTTGGGTCAATAAGTCCTCTTTTCCGTGTTACCGGGTTTTGGGCTTTACCATAGTTTAAACTATGTTGGGCCATATTCTTTTGGGTCAATTATGACCTCTTTTCTGGTTTTACCAGTAATTAGTCTGTTTGGGCCGTTAGGTCAGTAATCCTTTGGGTCCGTAGGACCTCTTTTATGGGTTATGTAGTAAACTACATTCCCTAATTGATATGCTGTTGGGCTTTATCGTAGTATGAAACACTACGTTGGGCCATAATCTATTGGGTCACTATGGACCTCTTTTCCTGGATCACCAGTATTATAATCTTTTGGGCTGTGAAGCCATAATCTTTCCAGGCCATAAGGCCTCTTTCGCAAAGGTTACATTGTACCTGCAAAGATAATCTGTTTTCCCTCCTTAGTCAAAAGGATCAGGACTCTGTTCTTTCTTAATACTGTCAGTAGACGTTGATACCGTCTCTGTTTTGATTATTGGTCGTCGTTTTTGTTCAGTCATAGTTTTATATATTCTGATAGTCTCCTCAGCATGGGTATTCTTATAATAAGCATGTAGTCGGGTAGGTAGTCTTAAGTGTATTCTTAAGTTCATCATCATCTTTTTATGATTAAGTCTATAATCCTTTATCAAACATTCAAACATCAACAGTATAATCTCTATCAACGTCGGAACAGTATAATCATAATCTAATATCAACGTCTAAGCAGCATAATAACAAGATAATATACTTATCAAAATCATGATTAGGAACACATAGTTTAAGCACATACCTTTCAAATGAGATAATCGATCACCAAAGTAGTCTCTACCCTCCTATGGCTCGTTATTTCCCCTTTGCCTTCCGCCGTGGGTACTCTTTCGCCTGGGAGCATGGGAGTCAGTTATGGGTATCCTCTGATCGTCTTCCTGCCGGTGTTGTCCTTTTACCAATATGGTTCTAATCATAAGTTTTCAAAGTATTTAATCTATGTCTTTATGATACTCTTGGTTGATATAAGATTAATCTTAAGGTGTTCTTGGATGATATTCGATTAATCTTATGATGTTCTTGGATGACCTTTGGATTATAGACTAAAGGGTGCTTTAGCTAAACATAGAGAGAATTTGTGTAAGGATTGTATTTGAGAATTTTTCGAATGATCTCACGAACTAATGACTTCTTATTTCAGGAACCATTTGTAATTATACCACTTAAACTTCAAATTAATTAATATAGTATTTAGCATGATTCAATTGAATTTTTTTTAGAAAAAGTATTGGAAAGTAATTTATGCAATGGTGAAGCCAAAATTTACATTAAGGATTAAAAAAAAAAATCTTATATATACATTATAATTTTTCAATAAACTTCTGCTCTCCGGAGTTTATGGCCCAATGATCAACGTGTTTCATGTTTCCACTCAGCTTTGTCTATTTAACTCCACCTTTATTGGAAAGCTTTCTGCATGGACCAACTTCTGTGGTGGCTCAATCAGCTTTTTTCAGGAAAGCATATGTGCCCTCTTCTACTTTTTCTCTCTAATCACAAGCATCTGTCCCCCTGGAATCCTCCATTTTTTCCACAAGGAAAACTACTCTCTTCGTCCCAAAAAAAGTTTGATTTTACTTTTTTTATTATTTATCCCAAAAAAATTAACTTCTTTTTATATTTAAAATAATTTAATTTTGTAAGATCATTTACAACCATATAAATATCTAAAATTTATTTTAGATCATATTTTTGAGACGGAAAGAGAACACTGCTGCTAGTCTTCCATCACTTGACTTTGAGAAAGATCACCCTAATATTATAGTCTTGGTCTTGGTCTTGGTCTTTCTTTATAAACTGGTTTCTGGTACACGTTTTGCGCGTGTTTCCCATATTATTGAGTATACAATTTAAATTTTTTCATATTATTAAATAATGTATTTGAGTTATATAATAAATTTTAAAAGAGAAAATGTTTAATTGAGATTTCTTACTTTGCCTATATTTTAAAAGTGAAAATGTTTAAATGTGATTTCTTACAAAGTCAAAAGTTTAGTTTGAAAAAGCAAAAAGGAGAAGATAAAAGCTAGCGTAAATAAATGTAACACCTACTTTTGGGTAATAATTTGAGCACCTAAACGTAGGTAAGTAGACTCAGTCTCCGGGAAGTTTATGTTGCACTCACGTATGCTAATAAGAAAATTAGTATATAAAAGGATGTGATCCCGAAACGATTTTGGATTTAACAAGTATGGCGACGGGGATTAATAATAATAATTATATATCCCCGAAGAGGTTATGGACTAGTGTCATATTATAAGAATTATGACATTGAGTATAAGAATGTTTTATAAGTCATCAGGATTTAAGTAAATTGAGATTGGGAATTTAATTGTGTGTATAATTAATTAATTATGGTATTAATTAATTATAATTGGGGACAATAGATAGTGGACTCTACGTGTAAACGTCATAACACTACCAAAATGACTCAGCCTTATATACGATCGGTGTTCTCCACTAATTAAACTGCCTTCATTTCTCAAAGTTCGACTCTTAAAAGAGGTAATAATTCTTGTTCCTAAGTTTATACCAATTATAGAGCATGATTCGTGCCACTAGGTTCTAAAGGGATTATCGAAAATGCTAAGTTGGTTGGGTACTTGTTGTTGGGGCTGTCCGTATGAAATTGGAGGTTGCATGTGAAGTTGCTGGGTTGTTATAGATACTGTAGTAGTTAAGGAGGAAGGATTAAGAGGGCTGATTGTGTTGCTACATATATAGGTTTTCATATAGAAGAAACATAGATTCTACGCGTACAACGTGTTCGTTAGAATATCTCAATGAATCTATTACTGGTATATTGATCCGATTGTGATTTAAATCATCCGTGTGATGTAGATAATCATTCATAGAGCTTACAAGGACCCGCGGAACATAGATAATTTCGACAACAAGGTATGCAAGGCTCTTTCTTCCATTTGGCATATTCTACGTACAAAACATGACCAGAATATTGTTCCATAAAGTACTCTACTCTTAGTAGTTAAGAATGATCATGTTATTGACTCTTATGTTAAAAGCATGTTTAAGTATGTTTCTAAGTCCTTATTGAGGCATACGGAAAAGATGTTGATATTCACCGTGTTAACCAAAGGTACAAGGATATTGGGCCAGGATGTGTTATTGTCATTCATGCATTCTCATTTGCATTGCATTCATATATTACCCTGGACCACTTGTGCTATGCACACTACTATATGGTAAATATTATATATATGTGTGGGGGATATGGGGAAAGGGAAAAGCGTTATATACGCACACCACCTGCAGCTGGTACAGACTATCACGAAAGAGCCCGAAGAGGCCAATATGATGTGATGATGTGATGCCCTTGTGTGGCGATATAACCTGATGCCCACAGAGGCGGTTATGGGAGAATTCCTGTATGGACATTAGTATACCGCATTTGCATTATGCATACATTCATTAATCACTATAAGGTATGATGCCCACAGAGGTTGTTATGGTAAGAAAGATGCCCGAAGAGGCTGATGTATATGTATACCGCATTGTGCATAACATTTAGGCATGTGTATTAGGGCCCTCCGAGGCATTTACGGATGTTCAGCTGTTTCTGTTTCAGATTATGATATATCTCTGCTATGTTATTTCTTATGCCTGACATACTCAGTACATCAGTCGTACTGACGTCCCTTTTGTCGGGGGACGCTGCGTTTTATGCCCGCAAGTTCATATTGAGAGACTGACTGTTCGCACTAGTAGGTTGCTGGTTCAGCTGATATTTGGAGCACTCTATTCGTTTCGGAGTTGCGGTCTGGTCGTGGTATGTTTTACTCTTTAGAGGCTTGTAGACAGGTGTCATGTGGTTAGTGTCATGTAAGGCCTTGCCGGCCTTGGTATATAAATGGATAAGTTGGGGCTTTTGGGTTGAAACTTTATATAATCTATCACGGCTCAATCCGTGTTTAAATATGTTTAAGGGTGGAGTGTATCTGTGGCGCCCAACAGTAGGGTCCGGGTGCCCGTCGCGGTCCTCCGATTTGGATCGTGACAATAAATTTCCAGATATTGTTTGACGATGACGGCAATGCATGAGATTGAAAGAAATTCCTAAGAAAAGCATACTGCAAACATTAAATTTTCTATATTAAAGGCTTGTTAAAAGATGTTTTAACTTTATGTACCAAATATATTATAGGGCTAATAGTTGATTGGAGGGTAATAGACTCTTCAATTGTCATTTCATTTTTGTATATCATTTTTTTACTTTGGCCTTTGGATCTCCTAATAATTGTAATAAAATGTTTCCAAAAGATAATAATTTTTTATCCACAAGCACATGTAAAAGATAACTATTAAATTATAAATATTAAAAAATTAAATGTGCAGAAAGTGTTATATTTTGTAATTTGAAATAAGAATATCTTGTGGACATTGCTACTGTTGTTATGTAAAGTTTAATCGTCTCTTTATACATGACTTACTTACCCACCATTAATCTGACTCTATATGTATCATTTGCTATATAAAAAATAAATCCTTTAGTCAAATATATTCTTAAAATATGAAATTACAAATATAAAGACCAAAACGAGTAACACAATATTCCTAGGAGCAAGCTTCAACGGCATAAGGCTAGCATCGAATATAGAAAAAATCTAAGACAATTTTTTTTCCCGCTTTGTTTTGATAGTGAAAATTGAAACAAACCTAATCTAATAAACACTCAATATTTGAGATTACAAAAATTTAAAAGCTTAGATATCAAGTAAACGAAAGTGACTTTCAACTATATAAGCAGAGAGGTCTCATCTCGATCGTAATTGAACCGTTGTCTATCCCCATAACCACATTAGCAGACCTCACAATTTTGGCCACAAATCGTCTTGTCTCGACATTGTTTTACTGGTTTAGTATTTATGTACAAGAATTGTAGCACAAAAAATCTTTCTATGAAAATAGTATTTATAGGGCAAGAATTGCTGTTTTGGAATATGAAAATTCACTTGGAAATTTGAAAGGTCAAGTTGTAAATATAAAAGAAATAATCCTCTTGATTATTTTCATTAATTGAAAGGTATATATACAAGTTACATATTTCCATAATAGGAGAATCCTATTCCTATTCTACTCTTAAAACCTTATTCTACCATAATTCTAACTATACAATTATGGTAAGTGTACAAGACTAATTAAGGTAACATTTACACTTCAATATACCACAAATATACATACCAAATATACATTCTGCCCGTGATGGGCCAGTCTGTCCGAGGTTACCCGTGATATACATTTATGTATATCAAGTGTATATCACGGATATATTACTTTGTTTAACACACCCCCGCAGTCATAGCGGACGGTCTTCGAATGCTGAGACTGTCCCTAAAATCTTCAAAAAGGACCGAGTGAAGACCCTTTGTAAAGATGTCTACAATTTGATATCTTGACGGGACATGAAAGACGCGAACCTGACCCCGAGCAACCTTCTCGCGGACAAAGTGTATGTCCATCTCGATATGCTTAGTGCGTTGGTGCTGAACCGGATTACCCAAAAGGTAAATGACATTAATATTATCGCAATACACCAAGGTTGCCTTCGGAATGGGACAATGAAGCTCTAATAGTAAATTATGTAACCAACATGATTCCGAGACCACATTAGCTACCCCTCGATATTCAGCCTCGGCACTTGAGCGGGATAGAGTCGTCTGACGCTTCGCAGACCAGGAGACCAAGTTGTTGCCAAGGAACACACAATAGCCAGACGTAGACCGTCTGGTGTCTGGATAACCACCCCAATCAACATCTGTATACGAGACAATTGTGGCCGTCGAGGAAGGATATAAATGTAAACCATAGTCAAGTGTTCCCTGAATATACCGAATGATGTGTTTGAGCGCATTCATGTGCTCAATTCGGGGATCATGCATGAACAAACACACATGTTGGACAACATATGTAATATCTGGTCTCGTAAAGGTAAGATACTGAAGGGCCCCTGCAAGACTGCGATAGCGGGTCGGATCCTCGTAGGGTACGTCAGTCGCGGCACTAAGCTTGGTTTTTGTATCAACTGGAGTGGAAGTGGACTTACAGGATGACATCCCAACCCTATCGATGATCTCAGCTGCATACTTCCGTTGAGATAAGAACAATCCATCGGAATGACGAATGACGATAATCCCCAAAAAGTAACTCAAGGGCCTTAAGTCTTTCATAGCAAACTCAGAGCTGAGCATGGTCATGATAGACTAGCGTAAGGCATCTATAGAAGCAGTCAAAATGATATCATCCACATACAACAGAATGTAGGCCAAAGACGAACCACGATGGTAGATGAACAAGGAATTATCCGACTTGCTGTGAGTGAATCCAATAGTCGAAACATAGTCAGCAAACCTTGTATACCAGGGTCGTGGAGACTGCTTAAGCCCATATAAGGACTTCTTCAACAAACAGACATGATGAGAATGTTTGGGATCCCTGAATCCCAACGGCTGATGCATATAAATTGTTTCCTTAAGATCACCATATAGGAAATCATTCTTTACATCTAACTAATAGATAGGCCATGCTTTAGAAAGAGCCAAGCTGGGTACAGTGCGAATAGTAGTCGTCTTGACCACCGGGGTAAATGTCTCACCACAATCCACCCCAACCTGCTAAGTCTTACCATCACCCACAAGCCGCGCCGTATGCCGTGCAAATGAGCCATCTGAATTTTCTCTGTGAGCAAAAATCCACATAGACCTAATAATATTAATACCACAAGGACGGGGCACCAACTCCCACATCTTATTATCAATAAGAGCATTATATTCATCAATCATAGCAATTTTCCAATTCGGATCGTTTAATGCAGACACAGGATTTCGGGGCAAGAGGGATTTAGAGACATTCGAATGTAAATTAAAATGTTTTTTTGGTGTAAAAACACCCCGTTGAGTACGAGTGACTGGTCTATAACTCGAGGAATAATTGAGTGGATTTCGGAAATTTACTGGGCTCGAGTCGGACTGGCCAGCAGGCAGTGGGCCTGTTGGCCCAACTCGGGAAGCATTAACGATGGCAGAAACAAGAACTGGACTAGTTCCAGTATTGGGCTGGACTGGCCCAATTGCTGAAACTGGCCCAATGACAAAACTGGGCAGAAGGGGCTATGACGGGCCAGTGGGACCAGTGAGCAGTGGGCCCGCTGGAGAATTCTGGGTGCGGGAGATGTCCGAAAAATGCTGAATAATATACGGAGATATTTGTTCATCCAAAAAATTATACGAACTAGGCACGGGAGTATGATTTTTAGCAAATGGAAATTGGGATTCATCAAAAATGACATGGCGGTTAATGATGATTTTATTTGAGGATAAATCAAAGCATATGTAGCCACGATGATTAGATGGAAAACCCAAAAACACACACGGAGTTGACCGGGCCTGAAGTTTGTTAATTGTGGTGGATGGGAATAACGGATAACACAAATACCCAAAAACCCGAAGATGTGAATATGAAGGAATTTTATTATATAAAATTTGAAGGGGGGAAGAATATGTCAAACCTTTGGAAGGATTTATGTTAAGTAGATATGTAGTCATTTGAAGAGCATGATACCAAAAATATGGGGGGTACGGAAGCATGAATTAATAGAGTGCGGATAATGTTATTTATAGAACGAATTTTACGTTCGGCTTTCCCATTTTGTGAAGAGGTATGAGGACAAGAGAAACGAAAATTTATCTCATTGTCATACTCTTTTCCATTATCACACTGAATATTTTTGATTTCATGGTCGAATTGGATTCTGATGAATGCTCAAAATTTTAGGAAGATGAAAAAAACTTGAGATTTCTTCGCTATTGGAAACGTCCATAGAAATTTAGAATAATCATCCAAAAAAAAAACATAATACCGATGACCCACAGAACTAGGAACAAGAGATGTCCATAAGTCGCTATGAATAATATCAAATGACATTAAAGTATGAGATTTTGAGTTTACAAATGGCAACTTAACAATTTTTTCTAAAGAACAAGATTGACAAATTGGAGTACGACTCATACCCTTACATGAAATAAAACTATTTTTATCTAAAGCTGACAAAATAGAGGACCCCGGATGACCAAGACGAGCATGCCATAAGGAAGGAGAGATGGCTACAAAAGTTGATGGCAGGACTTGACTCGATGGACCGGGACCGGATGTGATAAGATAAAGATCTCCCCTTACTATCACACCTCATGAGAGGACTCCCCATCTTGAAATCCTTCACAGAGAAACCAAATGGATCAAATTTAATAGAAACAGAATTGTCAATAGTGAATTTATGGACAGAGACTAAGTTTTTAATCAATTTGGGGGCGTGTAGTGTATTTTTCAAGATAAGAGGGGGACGAGGGGAGACAATGTTTTATGACCATAACCACGAATTGGAACAGAATTGTCATTACCAACAATTATACCACGAGGGTTGCTCAAATTGGAATAAGACGAGAGAGTACCTTGATCGAAAGTCATGTGTGTCGTTGCACTGGTGTCCATGTACCAATTTAGATCCGGTTGCGTCAAGCTCAAGTGTGTGTATTGCGGCCTCAATGTCGGTGTGAGTAGATGTGGGGCCCACTGCCGAGAATGCCTGTGTGGACGGGGCCCAAGCAGTCCACCCTGTTGCCCCGACCCAGTGCTGGACCAAGAAGCTGAATGCTGACTATTGGGCCTGAATTAAGGTTGTCCAACCCACTGCCCGTTGGAAGGGCCTGGAAAATAAGGGTTGATGGCCCACGGCCCATTGCCCCAGCCCCACTGCCATGGGCCCCACTGCTGGGACCAGTAGGGAGGAGGCCCACTATTGACTGGACGAGGCCCGCTGCCGGACTGCTGACCACCGGAACCGCCGCGTTTGCCCCTGCGGTTTTTGTTATTATTCTTACGATTATTTTTGCCTCCACCATGAGTACGGTTTTGGCCCGAATTATAAACAAAACCTGAAGAATTTGTGGAGGACGTCATTAAGACGACGGGGCTTGCTCCGGTAGCCACCTTCTTAGCCAAACCGGCTTCTTCCAAAGTAAGCATGGAGCGGGCTTGATAAAAAGTAAGAAGTGGGTTGCTTTGACGAAGGAGAGTCCCAACGCCATTATAGGCCTCAGAAAGGCCGACAACCAGTTGTAGAACCAGACAATTATTTGTCATAGGTGCGCCAACGTTACGGAGTTGGTCCGCCAACTCCTTCAGTTTCTTGCAATATGCAGATACGTTTGGAAATTCTTCCATGCGAATTTGAGAGAATTCCTGCTCGAGTGTGACAACACGTGAATGTTGGTTATCTTTGAATATGTCACACAATCTATTCCAGGTAGCCATAGCCGTGGTATCCGGCTCAATGATCGTCTATAAAAGGTCAACCGAAATAGTGGAATAAATCCACTGGAAAACGGTAGCATCAAGAGTAATCCATAACTGAGGATCCTCTGCAGGAATAGGTGCAGCGGGAGGAATTATGTGATGGATGACTTGATGGGAGATAACGTGAATTTTAAACAATTATGTCCACGTCGCATATTGGACGTTTTCCATCTCAAGAACAATAGGGATGTTGTTCTTGATGTTAGAAACCATGAGGGCAGGATGAAAATTGTTCTTAGACATATTGAAAGAACAAAGGGAGAGGAGGGAAAATTTGGGAAGAGTGGAGGTAAATAATATCACGAATTCCGGTGAAGGGGGACGGAATTCGGCGACGGTTGTGGCCGAGAAAAGGGCACAAAAACCGAGAGCAAAGGCGGAAGCAAGACCTAGTCTCTTGATACCATGAAAGAAATAATCCCCTTGATTATTTTCATTAATTGAAAGGGTATATATACAAGTTACATATTTCCATAATAGGAGAATCTTATTCCTATTATACTCATAAAACCTTATTCTACCATAATTCTAACTATACAATTATGGTAAGTGTACAAGACTAATTAAGGTAACCTTTACACTTCAATATACCACAAATATACATACCAAATATACAACCTGCCCGTGATGGGCCACTCTGTCCGAGATTACCCGTGATATACACTTATGTATATCAAGTGTATATCACGGGTATATTACTTTGTTTAACAAAATCAAATTAAAGACAGCAAAAGCTAACATTAACTTTGGAAGATGAAACACACATCACGTACATGTATCTATTCAAAAGGGGTAATTATTATTTTGTATTCATCACATGTATATCAATCTTTAGAAATTAAATTGAGTTTAAGGGTAGAAATTAAATTAGATAGATAGTTATGGTTTACTACAACCCTTGGGGTTACCCCTTTTAAAATCATCGGCTGAAATTAAAATAAGAGATTAAAGGATATATGTTACAAGAAGTGAAAAGGTTAACATTAATTATTAGAAGATAGAAATTTCCTTCTTAGTAATTAGGATGCACCACATTAAGTACATAATTTAAATTCATCATTTAATGAGTGATAATTATAATATTACTATTTAATATTTATTTATATTAGATGTTTATATTTTATTAAATTTTAACTAATTTACAACATCGGCAAAATCGTAATCCAACTTTGAAGTTTGAAGCTTCCCACTTTTAGTATGACTAGTTTTTTTTGCACTGCACGTGTATCCCATGCGAAATAGAAAAAATGTGTTACAAATACTACAATAAGTATGCGATGAATAGCATATAAATGCAAGCTCAAAATGAATAATGACATTATTCGGCCTATATTTATTATCATTTGTAAAGTATAATTATATTACAGAATTGCTATCGAATGTATTTGAAAAGTAAAGTTCGACCTACTTCAGTTATGTAATTTTTATAATATCTTAAAGTATTTAACTTGGACAACAATTTTTTATTTTATCTGTCAACAACACATGAATTAAATGTGAGTTTGAGCAACATTGACTATGGTTACAAATATTTTATTTCTTTAAAATATTAAATGTGAGTTGAGGAACTGTTAAATAAGGCAATATACACACAATATACATGTGTATATTGCCTTATTGAGCTCTCGGATTCTGCCCATAATTGTGGCTCTCGGTTTTGGTAATTGTTAATATTAGACAAGGTAAGAATATTGTATATTAGGAAAATATATGTGTAGTATATTGTAATGTATTTGTTATCATAATTAGGAATATACACTACCAAAATTGTAGAGTTAGAATTATGGTAGAATAAGATTTTAGGAATAGAATAGGAATATGATTCTCCTATTTTGTATCTTGTATATATACCTATTAAATTAATGAAAATAATCAAGGGGATTATTTCTTTCATGGTATCAAGAGACTAGGTTTTACAAAAAAATTCTCTCTCAAATTTTTTGACCCTTCTCGGCCGAAACCTACCCCCCCCTCGGATTTCACTTCCGACATTAGTCTTCCGCTCTTAAAATCTCTCTTACCTTTTCCAAATTTCCCCTCCTTCTTTGTTCTTTCAATATGTCTAAGAACAATTATCATCCTGCCTTCATGGTTTCTAACGTCAAGAACAGTATCCCTATTGTACTTGAGATGGAAAACGTCCACTATGCGACGTGGGCGGAGTTGTTTAAAATTCACGCTATCTCCCATCAAATTATTCATCACATCATTCCTCCCGCTACACCTCTTCCCGCGGAGGATCCTCAGTTATGGATTACTCTTTATGCTACCCTTCTCCAGTTGATCTACTCCACTATTTCGGTTGACCTTCTACAGACGATTATTGAGCCGGATACCACGGCTATGGCTGCCTGGAATAGATTGCGTGACATATTCCAAGATAACCAACATTCACGTGTCGTCACACTCGAGTAGGAATTCTCTCTAGTTCGAATGGACGAATTTCTAAACGTTTCTACATATTGCAAGAAACTCAAGGAGTTGGCGGATCAACTCCGTAATGTTGGCGCACCTATAACAAATAATCGACTGGTTCTACAATTGGTTGCCGGCCTTTTGGAGGCCTATAATGGCGTTGGAACTCTCCTTCGTCAAAGCAAACCTCTTCCCGACTTTTATCAAGCCCACTCCATGCTTACTTTGGAAGAAGCCAGTTTGGCTAAAAAGGCGGCTACCGGAGCAAGCCCCGTCGTCATGATGGCGTCCTCCCCAAGTTCTTCTGGTTTTGTTGAGAATTCAGGACAAAACTGTACCCATGGTGGCGGCAAAAATAATCGCAAGAATAATAATAAAAACCGCGGGGGCAAACGCGGCGGTTTCGGTGGCGGTTCCGGTGGTCAGCAAGCAGGCAGTGGGCCCCGTCCAGTGAACAGTGGCCCACCGGCCCCGGTCCCAGCAGTGGGGCCCATGGCAATGGGGATGGGGCAGTGGGCAGTGGGCCAGCAGCCCCTACGCCCAACGAATTCCAACAGCCAGTGGGCTGGCCAACAATTCAGGCCCAACAGCCAGCAGTGGCCCAGCAGCGCCAATTCCAGCGGCTACGACCCATTTCAGTCACGTCCGAGAATACTTGGGCCCCGACCTCCACAAGCCCATCATGCAGCAGGCCCCACTCAGACCGATATCGAGGCCGCGATGCACATATTGGGTTTAACTCAACCGGACACAAATTGGTATATGGACACCGGTGCCACTACTCACATGACTTCCGATTCAGGTACTCTCTCATCTTATTCCAATTTGAGCACCCCTCGGGGGATAATTGTTGGTAATGACAATTCTATTCCAATTCTATGGTATGGTCAGAAAATATTGTCTCCCCCCAATCCACCCCTTATCTTGAAAAATACTTTATATGCCCCCAAATTGATTAAAAATTTAGTGTTTGTCCGAAAGTTCACCACTGACAATTCCGTTTCTGTTGAATTTGATCCTTTTGGTTCTCTGTGAAGGATTTCAAGAAGGGGAGTCATCTCATGAGGTGTGATAGTAGGGGGATCTTTATCCTATCATGCCCGATTTCAGTCCATCGAGTCAAGCCTGGCCGTCAACTTTTGCAACCATTTCTCCTTCCGTATGGCATGCCCGCCTTGGTCATCCGGGCTCTTCTATTTTATCAGTTTTAGATAAAATTAGCTTCATTTCTTGTAAGGGTACGAGTCGTACTCAAATTTGTCAATCTTGTTCGTTAGGAAAAAGTGTTAAGTTGTCATTTGTGGACTCAAATTCTCATACTTCACAGTCCATAGCGACTTATGGACGTCTCTTGTTCTAAGTTCGTTAGGTCATCGATATTATGTTCTGTTTTTGGATGATTATTCTAAATTTTTGTGGACGTTTCCAATTGCCAATAAATCTCAAGTGTTTTCCGTCTTCATAAAATTTAGAGCATTCATTAGAACACAATTCGAAAGAGAAATAAAAAATATTCAGTGTGATAATGGGAAAGAGTATGACAATAGGGTGTTTCGGGAGTTCTGCGATAATCATGGGATAAATTTTCGGTTTTCGTGCCCTCATACATCTTCTCAAAATGGGAAAGCCGAACGCAAAATTCGTTCCATAAATAACATTATCCGCACTCTCTTACTTCATGCGTCCGTACCCCCGTATTTTTGGCATCATGCTCTGCAAATGGCAACATATCTCCTTAACATAATTCCGTCCAAAGGTTTGACATATTCTTCCCCCCTCCAAATCCTATATAATAAGAATCCTTCTTATTCTCATCTTAGGATTTTTAGGTTATTGTGTTATCCGTTATTCTCATCCACCACAATTAACAAACTTCAGGCTCGGTCTACACTGTGTGTCTTTTTGGGTTATCCGTCTAACCATCGTGGTTATAAATGTTTTGATTTATCCTCCTAGAAAATCATAATTAATCGCCATGTCATTTTTGATGAAACCCAATTTCCTTTTATGAAAGTTCATACTCCCGAGCCTAGGTCGTATAATTTTTTGGATGATGGTATATCTCCGTATATTACTCACCATTTTTCGGACATATCCCGCACCCAATATTCTCCAACGGGCCCACTGCCCGCTGGCCCCACAATCTCGTGCCCAGTTTCAGCCTCTAGAACAGTTCCAGCAATTGGGCCAGTCCAGCCCAATTCGGGAACTGGTCCAGTTCACGCCACAGATTCTCGATTTGGGCCAGCAGGACCCACTGCCTGCTGGCCAGTCCGTCCCGAGCCCAGCAAATTTCCAAAATTCACTCAATTCTTTCTTGAGTCATAGACCGATCACTCGTAGTCAGTGGGGTATTTTTACACATAAAAGACATTTTAATTTACATTTTGATGTCTCTAAATCCCCCTTGCCCCGTAATCCGGTGTCCGCCTTAAATGACCATAATTGGAAAATTGCTATGACTGATGAATATAATGCTCTTATTGATAATAAGACGTGGGAGTTGGTTCCCCGTCCATATGGTATTAATGTTATCAGGTATATGTGGATTTTTGCTCATAAGGAGAATTCAGATGGTTCATTTGCTCGACATAAGGCGCGGCTGGTGGGGGATGGTAAGACTCAGCAGGTTGGGGTAGATTGTGGGGAGACGTTTAGTTCGGTGGTCAAGCCGGCTACTATTCGCACTATGCTTAGCTTGGCTCTCTCAAAGACTTGGCCTATTCATCAGTTGGATGTCAAGAATGCTTTCCTACATGGTGACCTCAAAGAAACAGTCTATATGCATCAGCCGTTGGGTTTCAGGGATCCCAACCGTCCTCATCATGTCTGTTTGTTGAAGAAGTCCTTATATGGGCTTAAGCAGTCTCCACGGGCCTGGTATACGAGGTTTGCTGACTTTGTTTTGACTATTGGGTTCACTCACAGCAGGTCAGATAATTCCTTGTTCATCTACCGTCGTGGTTCGTCCTTGGCCTACATTCTGTTGTATGTGAATGATATCATTTTGACTGCTTCTTCCGATGTCTTGCGCCAGTCTATCATGGTCATGCTCAGTTCTGAATTTGCTATGAAAGACTTAGGGCCCTTGAGTTACTTTTTGGGGATTGCCGTCAAACGTTATTCAGGAGGTTTGTCATGCATGATCCCCGAGTTGAGCACATGAATGCAATCAAACGCATCATTCGTTATATTCAGGGGACGCTGGACTATGGTTTGCACTTGTATCCTTCATCTACATCCACACTTGTCTCGTACACAGATGCGGATTGGGATGGTTGTCCGGACACCAGACGGTCTACGTCAGGATATTGTATGTTCCTTGGCAACAACTTGGTCTCCTGGTCTGCGAAGCGTCAGGCGACTCTATCCCGCTCAAGTATAGAGGCAGAATATCGAGGGGTAGCTAATGTGGTCTCAGAATCATGTTGGTTATGTAATTTGCTTTTAGAGCTTCATTGCCCCATTCAGAAGGCAACCTTAGTATATTGTGATAATGTTAGTACCATCTACCTCTCAGGTAATCCGGTTCAGCACCAACGCACTAAGCATATCGAAATTGACATTCACTTTGTCCGTGAAAAGGTTGCTCGGGGGCAGGTACGCGTATGTCATATCCCGTCAAGATATCAAGTTGCAGACATCTTTACAAAGGGTCTTCCCTCGGTACTCTTTGAAGATTTTAGGACCAGTCTCAGCGTTCGAAGACCGCCCGCTATGACTGCGGGGGTGTGTTAAATAAGGCAATATACACACAATATACATGTGCATATTGCCTTATTGAGCTCTCGGATTTTGCCCATAATTGTGGCTCTCGGTTTTGGTAATTGTTAATATTAGACAAGGTAAGAATATTGTATATTAGGAAAATATATGTGTAGTATATTGTAATGTATTTGTTACCATAATTAGGAATATACACTACCAAAATTGTAGAGTTAGAATTATGGTAGAATAAGATTTTAGGAATAGAATAGGAATAGGATTCTCCGATTTTGTATCTTGTATATATACCTATTAAATTAATGAAAATAATCAAGGAGATTATTTCTTTCAGGAACATTGACTATGGTTATAAATATTTTATTTCTTTAAAATTTACCTTATTTTAAAAAAATTGTAGTCTCCTCCTTTTTACCGTCGTGTATATATCAATAAGTTGTTCTCGAACGAAAATGGTGTTTTGCAAAAATTGTACACAAATTCGATCAGTGTATGTCTTTTTTAGGATGAGTAGTAAATCAATGTCAATTTCATGTTGTACACTAGACAAAATTATAATTATTTGAGATAGAAATAATATAGTTGCTGAAATGCTTAATGTATATACAACATAATTACACATATATGTAAATATACCCTTTGTATGATTCAAAATCATGAGTGCTTTCATCTGCATATAAATATAATTAGTAAATATAAGTTAAATTATATAAAGATATTAATAATTATTAGTTAATTGTATTATAAAAATTAGCACGCGCTAGTTATGGCCATGAAAGGATTCAAAATAGTGATATAAAATCTTCGAAAATTTTAAAAAGAAATCACATATCATAATACAAACAAAAGAATCTTTCAGTATAATAAGAAAACTAATAAAATTTCACATACAACTTACAAATGCAAAACTAAGCAGTAAAAATGAGATTTTTCTCCATGCCTCAACATCCATCATTTGATACTCAAAATCATGTATTTTTGAGTATTAGTAAAAGGAGGACTTTTATTTTCTTTCCTTTCAATGAATTAAGAAAATGAAGATACGACAGAAAGTTAATCTGGAACACTAACGCACACAAGAAACAAATCATGTAACATGAATCAGAGACATCAGCAAATGGAGATTAAATACACAAGAGTATAAACGAAGAATAAAAAAAATCAAGAAGACTTTACCTGTGATATTGCAGATACATGTGATACAATGTGGAGAATTTGATGTTCCCTTTTTATAGTATGAAATGAAGAATACAAAAAGTCTGCAAAAATATATTTATCATTGTGTGAGATGAACAAAATTTATAGGTACTTTTAAGGGGAAAAGGGTCAAATATACCCTTTTACTTTAGTTTATTAGTCAATATTATCATTCGTTAGCGAAAGTAGTCAAATATATCCCTCCTGTTACTAGTTGGGGCCTAATATATTCATACCATTATCAAAGTATTCAAAACTACTCTTTTTTTAAAAATATATTCAAAATTAGACTTTTTAATTAAAAAATTTGTAAAGTATTTTTAAAAAAAATAAAGTGTCCTAAAAATATTTTTTTTAAATCTGAATTAATTTTTAAAAAATACAAAAAAATGATTTTAAAAAATATATATTTTCCAGAAATTTTAATTAAAAAATCCAAAAATATTTTTTTAAAAAAAGGAGTTTCATAAAATCAAGAAAATTTTATATTTTTAATAAAAGCCATTTTTTTCAGATTTGTTTTAATTAGTTAAATCAATTTTTCAGATTGTTTTTAAAAAAATATCACGTAGGCACCACATAGAATAAGTTAAATACCTATATAGTATGTTAAAAATGATGCGTATTAATGTGTAAAAATGACATGTAGCAGATTTAAAATAAATCTGAAAAAAAATAGCTTTTATTAAAAATATGAAATTTTCTTGATTTTATAAAACTTGTTTTTTAAATAAAATATTCTGGAAAAAATGAATTTTTTAATTAAAAATCAGGAAAATATTTTTTTTTAAAAATCAGTTTTTTTTTCAGATATCTTTTTTAAATTAATCTGAAAAATATTTTTAGCACACTTTATTTTTAAAAAGAAACTATTTTACAATTTTTTTAATTAAAAATCCAATTTTTTAAAAATATTTTTTTAAAAAATGGTATTTTGAATACTTTGGTAACGGTAAGGGTATATTTGGCCCCAACTTGTAATGGAAGGGGGTATATTTGAGTATTTCGCCATCGGAGGATAAAATTGACTAATAAGCTAAAGTAGAGGGGTATATTTGATCATTTTCCCTACTTTTAAATACCCCATAATTATGAAAATTTAAAGTTGAGAATCAGTTTTCTTTTTTGGAAATAGAAATGTGGGATCCGCTCAATACTAAATGAAATGAATCTGTCTTTTGTAATTTTATAACAAAACACAAAGAAATTCAAAACTAATAAATGTTAAATGATAAGTAGTAATTCCTCTGTTTCAAAAAGATTTTCAAGTTTTGACTTGACATAAAGTTTAAGAAAGTAGAGAAGATTTTTCAATCTTATGGTCTTAAATTAAAGATGTGTTGAATATAAAAAATATTAATCTTGTAATCTTAAACATGTTATGTGAAAAGTTGGAATGAAAGAGTTATCCAAAAAAAAAAGATATTTTTTTAAATGGACTAAAAAGAAAAGTAAGATGGAGGGAGTAACTTTTAATGGGGACTAATTTTGGTTTCAACTCTTGGTTTCTCACGCTGAAATTATAAAGCTATAGATTTTTCTTAATTATTTTTGTCATAAATGAGAGTATTTAGGGATCATTCGTGGGGAATAGTAATAGAATAATGATTATGTGCTTTAATAAGTATATGAAACAGTAGAGTAATGAATAAGAATAAGATCAGTTAATATTCAACGATAACGTTCGTTCGGTGGGGTAAAAAGCTATTAGAAGTTCCAAAGAATGACTTTAAGATTTTTAAAATAAATAGTAATTAATATGTATCAGGTTTTGTGTAATAAATAATTTAAATAAACAATTTAATAGAATGGAATTTTTATTTTTGATGAAAAATAAAACTTTTAAGGGGTAATTTCGTAATTCAACTTTTGACTTAGGATCTTCCCACTTTTAGTATAGTATATGATATATGTAGAACAATCTATTACATTTTTAAAGTAACAACTTTAGAGCGTTACACTTTACCTTTACATTTTGTACTAAGGGTGGCCAGTGGGATGAGATGGGACGGGATTTGGGAGACTTTTAAAAACTTTTAATAAATATATATATTTAAACACTTAAATAATTGAACAAGATAGTGAAAAACACATCACAAGGTTAATTGTCTCTTATAGTATTTAATAGAAATATAATTTTTTTTGTAATACAATTTCAAAATTGCAACTTTGTTTCGTAGTTTAAAAGTTGCAAATCACATAGTAAACTTGGCATTAAAAAAATTACATATGCAACCATACTTTTTCTAACTTTCTGACAATCTCTTGAGGATCTTCTATTGGAATTGAAATTTGTTGGTCAAATTGTTCAATGTCGCTTCCTCGGATAAGATTTCATTGTAATTTTACAAATAGCTAGTTGATTAGAAATGTCTCTTTCAAAAAAAAATCATGCAGGTGATTTTAATTTTCATTGTGTTTTGCCTCTTTTCATACTAGGGGGAATATGAGAGATTCTAGTTTCAGTTTCAGTTTCAGACTGAGGTGGAGTTGCACTAATGGGTGTGTTATCTAAATTATCTTCTAATTCAGTTTCTAAATCATAGTCTGGTTCAGATGTAGAATATAACTCATGATCTAATGGTATGTTAATATTAACATTAAAAAGTTCAGTTTCATCTACATGAGTGAAATTATCATAATTAAGATTACTAGAAGATGCACCATTACCCATGTTACCCCTACTACCTCTACCAGAAAAACGTCCACCTAGTTCCATTATAATTATTCAAATAAATAATTAAAGTTAAAAAAATTAAGTACGATAATTAAAATTAAATAATAAAAAATTAAATAAAAGAAGGAACGAGTGTACCAACGCCGACGTAACGTCGACATGTAATTGAGGTTGAAAATTAAAACTTTGCTCGATGATCCTCAAGCTAGTTGCCAACTTCACTCCCAATTTTTTAACTTTGATAGAAATTACCAAATAAAATATAATATTTAGTGTGCAATTTAGATTTGTAGAGAGAGATATTAGAGAGATGGTAAATAGATTTGTGAGAAAACTAAGGTGAAAATGAGGTATTTATAGTTGAGACATAAGGTTAATGTGTAAATATACTAACTTATGGGTTAAAAATAAATATTAAGCGGGTATAAGAGTTTATGGGATGGTGAGGGCCAAAATGACTGTCTCTAGCCGTTGCCAATGGTTAAAATTGAAAATGATTGTTTGTGCAACAGTTAGATTCTGCAGGCGGGGCGGGGCGGGACGGGGCGGGTCGTGGGCGGGTCGTGGGCAGGACGGGGAGAGACCAGCCCTAGTCCCGTCCCGATTTCGAACCTGATTACCGCCAATCCCATCCCGTAATTTATCCGGCGGGATCGGGACGCCCGCCCCCCGGACAGCCTCATTTTGTACTATGTCTGCACTGCTCCAATAAAAATATCCCGCTTTCATACTTTTATTAACAACCACTCGTGTCAACTTTACTACAGTACTCATTTCCAAAGGCCTGTTAGAAACATATGAAATATGGAATTGAAGAAAAGGATTTTGACGTGATGCCACTGTTCTTATAAAGATATTGCATGTATTCTCTGTTAAAGCTAGTTAATGAATAAAACTAGCTAAGTTGGTGTGAATGAGAAATGGAAGGCAACCTTTCCGAACAGTCACCAACCTATTCCGAAGAGGCACCTTCAAGGCTATATAAACTAAGGCAATGCCTCATTTTAAAGATAAAAAAACCAAAAATTTCTGCATCTGAAATTCTGCATTCTTTTTTCACAAATAAAACTATCGAGTCTTACCGTGTTTCGTTGCCAACTTTGAGTTCGTCGAAGTCGAAGGCGTTTGACGTACCGCTACTCCCCGCGAGGTATATCCGTTTTATCCGGGAGGAAGTAATCCATAACCTCGGGTACAAGTGAGGGGATTAAATTCCTTAAGGACACACGTGAATTCGTGGTCTCGGATATTTTCTTACTTCGTATTATTTTTCCGTTTCGTTTTTTTCGGTTTTTGTCTTTCCGTTTGGTTTCTCGTTTTTTTCCGATTTTTTGAACACGTGCACAACAACAAGCTTAAGGAATTTAATCATTATTTCGTGTTCATTTGTTCTTGTTTAACAATTACGAACGTTGTCGGAAAAAAAAAAAAAAAGTGTATGTTGTTTGGAGACTAAAATCTTCGGATTTTCTACTCCTAGGTGGAGATTAAAGTTTTCATAACTTTCTACTCCTTTGGGTACTTGATTTGAAGATATAAAAACTTCATCAAGTATACAACATACAATTCTTGGAAAAAAAAATGTATGTTTGTTGTTTCGATGTAACGAACTTGTATGTTGTTTGGAGACTAAAATCTTCGGA
This sequence comes from Anisodus tanguticus, assembly GCA_034509755.1. Lineage (NCBI taxonomy): Eukaryota > Viridiplantae > Streptophyta > Magnoliopsida > Solanales > Solanaceae > Anisodus > Anisodus tanguticus. The sequence goes on along the minus strand of CM067544.1, from coordinate 23,035,216 downwards.
TTTTCTACTCCGGTTGAGATTAAAGTTTCCATAACTTTCTACTCCGTTGGGTACTTGATTTGAAGATATAAAAACTTCATCAAGTATACAACATACAATTTACTTGGAAGAAAAAAAAAGGTGTATGTTTGTTGTTTCGATGTAACGAACTTGTATGTTGTTTGGAGACTAAAATCTTCGGATTTTCTACTCCGGTTGAGATTAAAGTTTCCATAACTTTCTACTCCGTTGGGTACTTGATTTGAAGATATAAAAACTTCATCAAGTATACAACATACAATTTACTGGAAAAAAAAAAAGGTGTTTGTTGTTTCGGTGTAACGAACTAATATGTTGTTTGGAGACTAAAATCTTCGGATTTTCTACTCCGGTTGAGATTAAAGTTTCCATAACTTTCTACTCCTTTGGGTACTTGATTTGAAGATATAAAAACTTCATCAAGTATACAACATACAATTTACAAGAAAAAAAAAAAAAAAAAAAAAAGGTGTTTGTTGTTTCGGTGTAACGAACTTATATGTTGTTTGGAGACTAAAATCTTCGGATTTTCTACTCCGGTTGAGATTAAAGTTTTCATAACTTTCTACTCATTTGGGTACTTGATTTGAAGATATAAAAACTTCATCAAGTATACAACATACAATTTACTGCATTTCGTTTCAAGTATTTTAAATCTGTTTGTGTAACCTTGATTCGGTTTGAAGAAATAAAATCTTCACCGTTGCGTATTATAATTGTTCATTGTCAAAACTGATTCGATTCGATAATTTATGGCATTCACGTTTAGGACATGTCAATTATAGAACCTTGCGAAAAATGATTAGTTTGGAAGTATTGCCTAAGTTTGAATGCAATCAATCAAAATGTCAAATCGTGTTGAGTTTAAGTATGTTAAACATCCTTATAAGTCGGTTGAAAGGAATTCAAGTCCTTTAGACTTAATCCATACGAGATATTTGTGACATGAAGTCAATCCCATCTCGCGGTGGAAAGAAGTATTTCATAACTTTTACCGACGATAGTACGCGGTATTGCTACGTTTATTTACTTAATAGTAAAGATGAAGCAATTGAAGCATTCAGCAATACAAAACCGAAGTTGAGACTCAACTTAACAAAAAGATTAAAATGATAAGGAGTGATAGGGGCGGTGAATATGAATCTCCTTTTGAACAAATATGTTTGGAATATGGCATTATTCATCAAACAACTGTCTCCTTACTCGCCACAATCAAACGGAATTGCGGAAAGGAAAAATAGAACCCCGAAAGAAATGATGAATGCCTGTTAATAAGTTCTCGGTTTACCCCGAACTGGGGGGGAAGCCATTCTAACGCCTAGCCGAATACTCAATCGAGTGCCCCATAGCAAAACAAAATCTATTCCATACGAAAAGTGGAAAGGAAGGAAGCCCAATTTGGGATACTTCAAAGTGTGGGGGTGTTTGGCCAAGGTGCAAATTCCTAAACCCAAAAGGGTAAAAATAGGACCTAAAACCATTGATTGTGTTTTCATAGGATATGCCACAAATAGTAAGGCATATCGATTTACGGTTCACAAATCGAGAAAATCCCGACATTCGAGGTAAATACGGTAATTGAATCGGATAATGCCGACTTCTTTGAAACCATATATCCGTATAAAAAGGAATGTGAGTCGTCTAGCAAAGAATCTAAACGACCTCGGGAAGAAACAAAGGAAAATATTCCCGATGAGGAAAACCGAGACGCAAAGCAAACGTCAAAGGACGTCTACTTCATTTGGACCAGAATTTCTAACATTTTTGTTGGAGAATGAGCCTCGAACCTTCAACGAAGCTATGTCTTCATCGGAAGCTCAATTTTGGAAAGAGGCAATCAATAGTGAGATAGAATCCATCTTAAACAACCATACTTGGGAATTGGTTGACCTTCCTCCAGGGAATAAACCTTTAGGTTCCAAATGGATTTTCAAGCGAGAAAATGAAAGCTGATGGTACTTTTGATAAATATAAGGCAAGACTAGTTGTTAAAGGGTTTAGACAACGAGAAGGTCTTGATTACATTGATACATACTCGCCGGTAACGAGGATTACATCTATTCGGGTGTTAGTAGCGTTAGCCGCCATGTACGGTCTTGAAATCCATCAAATGGAGGTGAAAACAGCCTTCTTAAATAGAGAGTTAGAGGAAGAAATTTACATGGAACAACCTGAGGGGTTTGTAGTTCCAGGGAAAGAGAAGAAGGTGTGTCGACTTGTTAAGTCTCTTTACGGACTAAAACAAGCACCCAAACAGTGGCATGCAAAATTTGACCATACAATGCTGTCAAATGGATTCAAGATAAATGAGTGTGATAAATGTGTCTACATTAAGAACACTCCAAACCACGTAGTCATTATTTGTTTGTACGTGGATGATAAGTTGATAATGAGTAACGACATTGCTAACATAAATGCTACTAAGCGCATGCTTGCTAGTAAGTTTGATATGAAAGACTTAGGAGTTGCCGATTTAATTCTGGGAATTAAAATCCATAAGACTCCTCAAGGTCTAGCATTGTCTCAATCTCATTATATTGAAACGGTACTTGAAAAGTTCAAGTATTTGGACTTTAAAGTTGCAAAGACGCCAATTGATATGAACCTTGCTCTTGCAAAGAATAAAGGTGAAAGTCATTCTCAATTGGATTATGCCAGAGTGTTGGGAAGTTTGATGTATATCATGAACTATACGCGACCTGATATTGCATGTGCTATAAGTAAACTAAGTCGCTACACTAGTAATCCCGACCAAAAACATTGGCTGGCAATGAAACGAGTTTTGGGGTATTTAAAACATACTCAAAACTTTGCTTTGCATTATAACGGGTATCCCATAGTTATTGAAGGATACGGTGATGCAAATTGGATCACGGTTCAATCGAAACTAAATCCACAAGTGGATATGTTTTTACCATAAAAGGTGGAGGAGCGTTGTCTTGGAAGTCATCCAAACAGACATGTATCGCCCGCTCTACAATGGAATCTGAGTTCATAGCTTTAGACAAAGCCGGTGAAGAAGCTGAATGGCTCCGGAATTTCTTAGAAGATATTCCATTTTGGCCCAAACCGTTGGCTCCTATATGCATACATTGCGATAGCCAAGCGGCAATAGGAAGAGCCGGGAGCCTTATGTACAACGGAAAGTCTCGTCACATACGACGAAGACATAATACCGTTAGACAACTACTCTCTAGTGGAATTATTACAATTGACTATGTTAAGTCAAGAGATAATGTGTCGGATCCACTAACTAAAGGCCTAACTAGAGAGGTAGTTGAAAGATCATCAAGGGGAATGGGACTATGGCCGAGGACAAGTCATCGTGACGGTAACTCTACCTAGAATACTGGAGATCCCAAGATCTAGGTTCAAAGAGATCAAACAAAGTCATTAATGACGGTTCAACATTGTCACAATAACTCTTTGGTCCATTCTCGTGATGAGACAATGTTCGGCACCAGGATAAAGCATTGCGGCTTTTTAATGGTTCCTAAGTTTGGTACGGGGTATATCAAATAGTGTATCTACGGGATGACACATTTAGGAATCACCTATGTAAGTGTGAAGTGTAAGCCGCTTCAAGGAGAATTATGTAAGGCCAATTCTCTACGCACTTATGAACAGGGCAAGTGTTCATGGTGAAACGAACAAAACAATGAGAACCAAAGACGGTTAAAGGGTTAATTGTGTGACATGTGGTTGTCTAGGTATACACCAAAGCTCGACGGTTCAAGGATATCACATCTACCGATTGACCGAGTATATCCGACATATGTTCACTACGGAAAGTTCAAAGAGAAATCTACTTATCCGGATGCGATTAATCCTTGCTTACGAATCACACAGCTTTTTTGTCATGCATGTTTTTCATCATATAGCCATTCCCCATTCATGTGGGGGATTGTTAAAGCTAGTTAATGAATAAAACTAGCCAAGTTGGTGTGAATGAGAAATGGAAGGCAACCTTTCCGAACGGTCACCAACCTATTCCGAAGAGGCACCTTCAAGGCTATATAAACTAAGGCAATGCCTCATTTTAAAGATAAAAAAACCAAAAATTTCTGCATCGAAATTCGCATTCTTTTTTCACAAATAAAACTATCGAGTCTTACCGTGTTTCGTTGCCAACTTTGAGTTCGTCGAAGTCGAAGGCGTTTGACGTACCGCTACTCCTCGCGACGGGTATATCCGTTTTATCCTGGGAGGAAGTAATCCATAACCTCGGGTACAAAGTGAGGGGATTAAATTCCTTAAGGACACACAAGTGAATTCGTGGTCTCGGATATTTTCTTACTTCGTATTATTTTTCCAGTCTCTGTTTTTTCTGGTTTTTGTCTTTCCGTTTGGTTTCTGTTTTTTCCTGATTTTTTGAACACAGGCACAACAACATTCTCATTTCTCTTTAGGGGGCTAGAACTTTAAAGATGACTTAGGAAAAGCCATACTCTTTCCTGAAGACATATGTCTATTCAGTTTAAGAACTCCAAATATTACAAACTAAGTACTCAACAAGGCCATGGCCATGGCCAAGGTCCAATGCCATATTCTGCTGACTTATTTGCAATACTACTATGAAATATTTTGTGGTCAGCTGCCATTCTGCTGCACAATTATAAGCGATTTTGTTTAATACAGATCTGGTTTTTTATTCACTTTTTAAGATGAGATTAGTGTTGGGATTTTGTTGGGTTGTTGTACCCAGCGGATATTGAAAACTTATTTCAAACCCAACAAACGTAGAACTGTTTGACTATAGGATAATTTTAAACTGTAAACATAAGACTTGAATGGTACTTACATGTTTACAATAACTGGAAGTTTTATCAATTGTGGGTGCGCACGCGAATGCCCTTTCGATTGCAAGCTCCAAGCTTCAATGTATTTATCCTTTGGAAAGCTAGGAAATCCGAGCAGAGGTTCGAGAGAGTGTTTTGATTCTGAGTCTCTAAGACTTAGAATAATGATATGAAAATCAAGTGTAATGAATAATGAAGTGTAGGTCTGTATTTATAGGTGAAAAATTAGGTCAAACCGGATTAGGGTTTGACCTTAGGCCTGGCCCAAAACTCGAGGGGGATTTGGTCACCACGCCGATGGTGCTGCGGCCCAGCCAGTGGGCCCCGCGACTTTGTGGCGCTGTGGCCCTACGGTGTGGGCCCTGCGGCGCTGACGTGGCCCTACAATGCCTCGTTTTATTTTTCAGCACATTCTTAATTAAATCCAAAATCCAATTTTGACTTAATTAAAACAATCATCATTCATTTAAGTATCTCGATTCTAAATCGAATATTTAATACTCTCTCAATACATCCTTAGATCGAAAGGACAATCGACATAGTGTGACCCTACATGCCTTCACATATCGACACTAATCAAATTAAGGTCTACGCGGAACTCCTAGACGGCGCCGCAAGACGAACTCAATATGTGAAGTACGTTTACATGAATCCAGTAAACCTAACCTCTATGTGGTAAGATAAAATCATTTCATTCACGACACATTCGATCAAGCTTAGGATTTGCCAAGTGTCTATCCAAATGGCTTGATCATTATATCTCATCTATATTAGTTGACAACAAGACCATATTCTAAATATGTCTATTGCTTTGGCCAATGACTTAGTCAACCAAATATCACTGAGAATCTGAGTGTTCTCTCGAATATACATTCGAGGAATGAATCCTAATCTTGACTCAACTACCACCTTTAATCCACATCGTAATGTACCAAATACAAGTCGTATCTCAACCTATAAGGCATTTGAGCTTAGGACATGATCAAAGTATATTACTCTATAGCATCAGTGTCTGGAAGTTAGCATTAGTGTACCCAGGAGCAGCTAGCTTTTCTTCCCAACCATAGAATAAGAAGTAATCTTTAGTTCGTCTAAGATACTTAAGAATACTCTTGACTGCTTTCCAATGTTTTTCCCCAGGATTCTGCTGGAATTTGCAAGTCATACTAAGTGCAAATGCCACATCTGGCCTAGTACAGGTCATGGCGTACATGATTGATCCTATGGCCGAAGCATATGGAATCATTTTCATGCGTTCAAGTTCTATAGCACTAGAAGGACTATCCTTCTTAGATAACTTGATGCCTTAACCCATAGGAAGACCGTCTTTCTTGGAATTTTCCATAGAAAAACGTTTAAGCACTTTTTCTATGTAGACTGACTGTGATAGCCCCAACAATCTATTAGGTCTATCTCTATAGATCCTAATTCCCAGAATGTAACAGGCTTCACCTAAGTCCTTCATCATGAATATACTGGACAACCACTCTTTGACTGACTGCATGAGAGTCTTGTTGTCTCTCATTATTAATATGTCATCTACATATATAACAATGAAGACAATACTCCCATCCTTGCGCTTACTATAAACGTAGGGATCTTCTGTACTTCTGACGAAATCAAATTACTTGATAGCCTTGTCAAAGCAAATGTTCCAACTCCTTGAGGCTTACTTAAGTCCATAAATGGACTTCTGTAGATTGCATACAACATTTGGTTTGGACTCAGACAAAAAACTCTCAGGTTGTTTCATATATACTTCCTCAACTAGATTACCATTGAGGAAAGCGGTTTTGACGTCAATCTGCCAAATGTCATAGTCATAATATGCAGCTATTGCAAGCAAAATCCGAATGGACTTAATCTTAGTAACGGGTGAAAAGGTTTCATCATAATCGACCTCAGGTCGTTGATTATAACTTTGCCACCAACCTTGCTTTATAAGTCTGTACATTGCCAAATGCATCTATCTTCTTCTTGAAGACCCATTTGCATCATATGGGTTTAACCCCAGCTGGCAAATCAACCAAGTTTCATACTTGATTGATGTACATAGATTCCATCTTGGATTTCATGGCTTCTTGCCATCTCTTCGAATCAATGTCCAACATTTCTTCGCTATAGGTTGTAGGCTCATCGTTATCGGGAATATCTATCTCATTGTGTGTTTCCACAAGTAGATTTAGTTTTTCAGGAGGACGATGAGTCCTAGTGGACCTACAGAGTTGATTGTTTTGAAGTTCAGTGCTTGGTATGTTCTAACTGTGAGAGGGTTCTTGTGTGTTGGATAATCCAATAACTTGAGAGCTTTCAGGAATATCATTTTCATGTATTTCCTAATTGGGAGGAGGTGCAACCATTGCATCTACTCCCAAAGGTTGTGTAGGAGAATCTTGCATTTTTGCATTGTTCCTCGTAACACTCCTACTGGCCGAAGGGCGTACTTGAAGTACCCAATCTTCGCCAAATACTCCCACTGAATTCTTGCATTGTTCATTCGATAAGGATTCAACCTCTATGTTATCTCGCGATTCTTGAATTTCTTCAAGTTCTATCTCTGTGCAACTCTGTTCCTTGTAGACATATTCTTCTGCAAGGAAAGTTACGTTCCTAGAAATAATGACCTTATGTTCTCCAGAAAGATAGAAGTAGTATCCCTTAGTTTCTTTTGGATACCCCACGAAGTAACATTTCTCACTTTTGGATTCCAACTTGCCAGTGAGCATCTTCTTAACATATGCAGTGCACCCCCAGGGTCTCACATGTTTAAGAGATGACTTCTTGCCACACCATATCTCATAGGGTGTCTTTTCTACTGACTTGGAAGGAACCCTGTTCAGAACATATATTGAGGTTTATATAGCATGTCCCCAAATATATGTTGGTAGAGCTGAGAAGCTCATTATGGATCGAACCATATCCAATAAGGATCGGTTTCTCCTTTCGGCAACACCATTCATCTGTGGTGTTCCAGGAGGTGTCCATTCTGATTGGACTCCATGTAGCTTTAAGTAACCTAGAAACTTTTTGCTCAAGTATTCACTCCTCGATCAGATCGAATGGTCTTGATACTCGTTGCGCGTTGTTTCTCTACTTCAGACTTGTACTCCTTGAACCTTTCGAATGCCTCAGATTTGTGTTTCATAAGATACACATATCCATACCTTGTGAAGTCGTCAGTAAAAGTAATGAAGTAAGGGAAACCTCTCTTAGCTTGAGTTGAGAATGGTCCACATACATCAGTAGTACCAACTCAAGCACCTCCTTGACTCGCATACCCTTCCCAGAAAGTGGCTTATTTGTCATCTTACCTTTCAAACAGGATTCGCAGTTACCATGAGACTCCAAGTCAAATGGTTCGAGGTAGTCAATCTTCCTCAACCTTGCTATCCTTGTTTGGTTGATATGACCAAGTCTATAATGCCATAGGTAGGTAGATTTTCTATTACTTATCTTAGCTCGTTTATTTTGTACATTGAATATTTCTCGACTACAATTTAGTGTATATAATCCATCAACAAGAGGAGCAGTTCCATATATAACATTATCAAAAGACAGTACTTGACTTCCATTATAAATATATGAAGAAAAACCCTTCATGTCCAAAACAGGGATAGAAATGATATTCCTCGTTAACGAGGGTACATAGTAACAATCATTATACACTAAGCAATAGCAAGAAGGAAAATTTAATCTATAAGTTCTTACGCGCTCGGTATCCACTCATGCTCCATTTCCAACGCGTAGGTCCACCTCTCTTGGTCCAACCTTCCTGCTGTCAGTTAGCCCCTGCACATTGGTACAAATGTGTGAGCCACAAGCGGTATCCAATACCCAGGAATGAGAGTTATTTATAGACATATTTATTTCAATGACGTGCATACCTTGTCCACCAGAGGTAGAAGCACCTGGTGCTTTTCCCCCTCCTGGTACAGTGCAGTCCTTCTTCCAATCCCCCTTCTTGTTACAGTTGAGCCATACATCCTTAGCCGGATTCACCTTCTTCTTCTTCACACCTCCATTAGGTTTCATAGCTGAGGGTGCATCGACTGCTTTGCCCTTCTTCTTCTGCCAGTCCTTGCCTTTCGGTTTGGGCCTGCTAGAAGAGCCCACCATGAGTACAACTTTGCCTTTGGAAATGGAAGACTCCAAGGTCTTGAGCATGTTGTGCAGCTCCGGTAGACTCGCCTTCGTTCCATTCATATTGTAATTCACTATGAAGTTTTCAAAGGAACGAGGGAGAGAGTTCAGGATGAGGTTGGTAGCGACATTCTTTTGCATCTTCGTTCCAATTGAAGCAAGTCTCTCTATCAGCCCATCTTCAACACATGCTGCGAGACCAGGCCCCCTTCATTGAGCTTACACTTAAAAAGTTCTATCAGTAACTCATATTCCATAGTTTGGGATTGTAAGTCATAGAGACTCTTCAAGTGTTCGAGCATCTCATTAGGACCCATATTCTCATGTTGTCTCTGAAGTTCCATAGACATGGAAGACAACATCACGCACTGTGCTGAAGTGGCATCATCTAGGTGTTTTTGGTAAGCATCCTTATCAAAAGAGGCATATTCAGCAGAGTCTATCGCAGGGACTGTTGGGAACACTATGTCCAACATGTATTCTAATTTCTCTTGTCTTAGCACTATTCGCAAATTTCTTAGCCAGTCAAGGTAGTTAGGTCCAGTAAGTTTGTTCATTTCAATCAATATTTTCAATGATAAGCTCGACATTTTGATAATCTGAAGGGTTAGATAGACAGGAAATTCAACTCAAAATTATTTCCTATTATACATTCATTTAGGCTAATCAACATGGTCTTTTATTTAATTAGGTCCCACTATTTTAACATACTTCTACGACCTCATGGTAGAATACAGACCTAAATTAATTTTAAGTTCATAATGGGCCAAGATCCAAGCCTATGCTATCTCCGCGTTTGCTTTGGTTGATAACTTTAATAACACATCTTGGTAGGTTTTAAACCAATTGCAAAACTTATTTGCAACTCTTGGTTGATCAAATATTATATTTAATCTTACGTCCTTAGATTAGTCCGACACTTTGGCGCCAAGATTTGTCTAAGCAAGTCAACCCCATTACACGACTGCGTTTATGTATCTAAGTAAATGTGGCCTTTGTGAGCAAACACTTTGGTGTAAATACCCACAAAAGTTTGTCATCTACCTTTACATTTAAAACACATCTATGAAAGAGTCTGGGTCCTCATAGACTTAGAGCAAATGCTTTGGCATAAATATTCGTATCGCCGAAAAGGATTTTGCACTCTAACAATTATAATGGATGACGCGTTTTAATTTAGACTTTTATTCAAAAAAATTGGGAAACATTTTAGTTTCGGAATTTTAACCAAGATCAACAAAATTTTACGTCATATCCAATATGACATTTAATCATGTAATTTCTAAAAATACATTTAGTTGGGAACCATCAACCCAATAGGCATGATATAAGATGGTTTGATCAATTACTGGGTACCGCCTACCCAGACAGTTATAACGGACATTATGCTAATAATTAAATGTATGCATTTAAACACTTAGCATATAGTTCGAATATTATACAATTAATAATAATCATGGGTTAACTTGTCTAAACTCTAAAATTTAAGTCTAATCCAAACGATTGCCTTAAATATTTTCTGATTTTAAAAGCGATTTTCGGGATATTTTGTAAATTTCAGATTTTCAGAATTTACAGTTTAGTTCTTCAAGAATATAAAATTTCAATTTTGAACCACTTTAAATTCAGAAAATCCAATTTCAATTTTCAGAAAATATTTTCAGATTTCAGGGACCTGTCTGTAATTTCCAGAATTTTAAATTAATTACAGATTTGTCCTTAATGACCAAATCTGCTTTTCTGAAATTTACAGATTTACCCAGGGACTGAATCTGCTTTTCTAAAATTTACAGATTTGCCTCAAGTACCAAATCTGATGATTTTAAAACCTTTCCAGGGACCAAATTACAATTCTAGAAACTTCTAAAATTTTCAGATTTGCCCCAAGGGTTAAATTGCAATTTCGGAAACCGCCATCGTTCGCTTTGAAAGGAGTGCCACGGCCACGCCATGAACGTTCGCCACTTGTTCACACTGGAATAGTGTTCGGCTACTGTTCTGAAATATATATATATATATATATATATATATTTTATAAATTGGAGCCTCGGTGCCGCGGCAAACCCTAGGTGGCGCCGCGACGCTCCATCGTGGAGTCGCGGCGCCTCCATCTCAGAAGCACAAAATCTACATTTCTGAAACCCTAAAATTGGTTCAGGGTCAGATTTGCAAATTCATCTTCGTTACCCTTTACTATCAAACAACACGTTCATCGACCATCATCCAATCCATTCTCGTTCTTCGCTTCAGTGCACCATGTTCGCAATGAACCGGTTACGCACATCGACTTAGAAGAGTTAGATCGGAACGACTTCCTCGATTACATCATTGTTTAATAGTTTGGGAGACAAAGATGATGTGCTTTTAAGATATTAGATTTTCAAGCTTTAAACGACATAAATTTCATATTTAAACAAATTCTAACTCATATTATTATTAATCAATTACCTTATAATCATACAAAATAAACCCTGCCTCTAATACAACTGTTGGAATTTTGTTGGTTGTTGTACGCAGCGGATATTGAAAACTTGTTACAAACCCAACAAACGTAGAACTGTTTGACTATAGGATAATTTTAAACTGTAAACATAAGACTTGAATGGTAATTACATGTTTACAATAGCTGGAATCTTTATCAACTGTGGGTGCGCACGTGAATGCCTTTTCAATTGCAAGCTCCAAGCTTCAATGTATTTCTCCTTTAGAAAGCTAGGAAATCTGGCAAAGGTTCGAGAAAGTGTTTTGATTCTGAGTCTCTAAGACTTAGAATAATGATATGAAAATCAAGTGTAATGAATAATGAAGTGTAGGTCTGTATTTATAGGTGAAAAATTAGGTCAAATCGGATTAGGGTTTGACCTTGGGCCTGGCCCAAAACTCGAGGGGGATTTGGTCACCACGCCGATGGTGCTGCGGCCCAGCCAGTGGGCCCCGCGACTTTATGTTGCTGTGGCCCTACAGTGTGGGCCCTGCGGCGCTGACATGGCCCTACAATGCCTCGTTTTATTTTTCAGCACATTCTTAATTAAATCCAAAATCCAATTTTGACTTAATTAAAACAATCATCATTCATTTAAATATCTCGATTCTAAATCGAATATTTAATACTCTCTCAATACATCCTTAGATCGAAAGGACAATCCACATAGTGTGACCCTACATGCCTTCACATATCGACACTAATCAAATTAAGGTCTACGCGGAACTCCTAGATGGCGCCGCAAGACGAACTCAATATGTGAAGTACATTTACATGAATCCAGTAAACCTAACCTCTATGTGGTAAGATAAAATCCTTTCATTCACGACACACTCGATCAAGCTTAGGATTTGCCAAGTGTATATCCAAATGGCTTGATCATTATATCTCATCTATATTAGTTGACAACAAGACCATATTCTAAATATGTCTATTGCGTTGGCCAACGACTTAGTCAACCTAATATCACTGAGAATCTGAGTGTTCTCTCGAATAATTCGAGGAATCAATCCTAATCTTGGCTCAACTACCACCTTTAATTCACATCGTAATGTACCCAATACAAGTTGTATCTTAACCTATAAGGCATTTGAGCTTAGTACATGATCAAAGTATATTACTCTGTAGACAAGGTGCGCATTGACCTCAAGTCTAAGGACTTCTATCTCCCACACGCTGATCATACTTTAGACATGTATAACAAACAGTATATCAGCAGGATATACCAATACTTCCAAAGTATCCATCCGTGTGTCCATCTCGAGCAGCCATTACTCGTAGCAGGTGAAACATACTACATCCTCTAAGGATGTGATGCATACCACATGTCGACTTATCACATATCATCGATATCCCATTCTCGATGATCATTAGTCGAGGCTATTTTAAGAGTTACGTTATAATATTAATATCTCACATTATTAATAACAACGTAACCTCTAGGGATGCATATTATAGAATATTATAAAAATCAACTAATAATTTAATAATCGCAGATGCCAAAATATTAATCTCCATTAATAATAATACGAACGTGTATAAAATACATTTATCCTAATACGAATTGTCTCTAGGACATACATATACTTTCAATTAGGACTGTGAATCGTGGGAGAAGCGAAGATAGGAGAAGGAGGACTTCATATGATTGAAAACATGAACTTACTTAATATAGTGCGAAGTTACTATTATCACACTGCAGTTCTAATCAAATTTCAATCATGTTACAAGTGATAAGTTGCACTTAATTTCTGATAGTTATTTTTGTTGTATGTTGTGTTTTGCTTTGCAAGTTCTTTCCAAAGTCAAAAGACCAATAGGAAGTTTACTAGTTTTCCTGAAATGAAAGTAGTCATTCCATAACCAAATTGGTTATGTGTTTACCTTATTTTTGGCTACCACTTCAATTACCAGCCAAAAATTAATTTGGCTATACATATATTATGAAGGAAATTGGAACAATAATGCATTGATGGGGCCTTGATCTGAGAGTGGAGAGTAGTCGAGTAGTCAATAGCAGAACAAATCATGAGGATCAGATGCCCCTCACCTTCATTTTTAATGGAAGGTAAAAAAAAAAGAATCTTTTTTAGAGTTACTTTTTGCAGATTGATTGAAAAATACGAGCAATAACACTAAATGAAAAATCCATGGAGGGCCTCTATTTTGCTATCATGGGCCAAAGCAATGAGACTTTGCATGAAACATCCATCCTGAGTCAAGCAAGTCTTTATTCTTTTATTTTACACAGTAAATCTCAATCATTAGTCATTACACTGAATAACTCTGGCCTATAATTTTTTTTGGGCACAAAGTATTCCGCGTTCACGCAAGTTTCATGAAAGGGTCGCATTCTAAAAGGGGGATATGAAGGCAGACTAATATGATACAATTATTAGTGGTTGATTCTACAGATCGAACACGTGACTTCAAATTGATAATTCTGACTTATAGCTGGTGAAAAGTTAAATTCAAATTACTCAACACTGACTAAAGGAAATGACTTCCTATTGATCACATACAAATAGAATAAAACGATTCTACAAAGATTTCATGTTTTATTTTTGTACTAATCTCTTATTGAAAAGATCATATAACTAAAATAACGTTTGTAACTTGTTGTTAGCATTTGATCCAGTGAAGAGAAAAGGAACTTTGCTCTTGTTTGTAGTTTTTCTCCCTTTCTCATAAATAGACGCTTCCCAAGTTTAAAGAAGTACAACCTTTCTTTTTCTTCTGAACTCTAGACTTGCAATCACTAGTTTAAGGTAAATAATCCTTTATCCATTCTTATTTTGTGTTTCTCTCAGGCTCCTGCAATGTTTCAGAGTTTTAATGTTTCTTCTCCATAATAACATGTCATGCTTCATAGTATGTGTTTATAAATAAATCTTTTTACTAACTTGAAAAGATTATTGTTTTGTAAAAGATATGTTAAGGGAAACCTCACTTTAAACTAATTACAAGCTGTTACACAATTTTTTCTTGGTTACATGAGTCATCTAATCCATTTCATTGCCAACAATAGATGTAAAATGTGTCATGATATGAATTATTTTCTTTTAATTTGCCATATAACCAGTTCTCGTAAAGGTTTTCATTCTTTGTTTTTCTCCGTTCCTTTCCATTTCATTTTATTTGAGTTCATGACTTGTTTTTTTTTTTTGTTGACGAAGGAACCCGCAGCCGCTACTCTCTCGAGTGCGCACAGGGTAAACCCCGGACTGACGCAATAGCCTGCAAACCACGTCAGCCGATTAACCACACTTGGCAAGCCATGTGTGACAGGCTCAACCAAGAAGGTTTATGCAGGGGATCGAACTCGTGACCTTGCGGTCCCGCGCTCTACTGCTACACCAACTTGGCTTCCCTTGCGGGTGAGTTCATGACTTGTTGATTAGGTCTTGAAGAGTTTTGCGGAGACACTGCTGGATTTCTGATTCCTCTGAGCAAAATAGTTATAAGGATATCAGCTGACAGTGAGGTATGAAATCTTGAGAACCATCCTAAAGAGTTAGTGCAATATATTGTTCTTATTGTTCTTCCCTTGCTTCCTAAACATGTTCAGTCCAATAACACTGTAACCAGCCTGTATAGTTCCACTGTTAGTCTTACTAAAACTTTGATGGCAGCAAATAGTAATGTCAGTAGATGAAGTAATTACTGATATTGAATCTGTGTCTGATGACTAATCCAAAGAACATATAATTGACACTGCAACTTGTTGAAGTATGTGTCATCTCCATCTAAAATGTAAGATTATATTAATCTCCCTTAAGGAGTCTTTCTCATTAATACAAATATATATAGTGTGTACAATGTGGAATCCTAATACATTAAGAATCCTATATCTACCATAATTATACAACATTAAATATTACAAAATATATACTAAATATTTTATAATATTGCTAATATAAAAGCTTAAGCTTATCTATTTCCGTGACGCCCCTTCACGTGCGGGCATAATTCTTTTTCATAGATTAAACACGTGGAAATTCCTTTTGATCTCTCACATGCTCTGATATTATGTTGAAGTGTGAAAGTGAAACCATCTTTTAGAGAGAGCACACTTTTATTTACTTGTACATTCTCAATACAACTCATGGTAGAACTCTTTATTTTCTGCTTCCTTTAATGGCTATGAGGGCTCATTAAATTTTAAACTTTGATAAATTTGCAGCTGCGAGATGGGCGACCCAATCACGAGTGCTGTAACTCAGCTCATTGTGAACGACTTGGCAAAACAACTGAATATGCATGCTCAATATGCTATTCAATATGAAAGTCAGTTCGAGGAGATGAAGAAAGAGCTGAATCTCATGCGTTCGTATCTCACTGAAGCAAACAGGCTGAAAGGAAACAATAAGTCTGTCAAGTCAACTTTATCTGAACTTCAGGAACTAATTTATGAAGCAGATAATGTGATCACGGATTGCCAAATTCGCGAAGACTATCTAAAGACAAAAGGGGATCCTTTTTGCTTGTTTCCATCGCCAAAGGAGATTTCTTTCAGATATAACACTGGAAAGAAATTGACAGAACTTAACAAGGAGATAGTGAAAATGCATCAGAAGCTGAGGACCTTTGTTGGTCCAATAACTGAACAATCTAGAAACGACAGAAGAAGCAGCAGACGGACGAGATGGACCTCACACATTTTTTACCAATCTGAAATTATGGGGTTATCAGAAGATACAAGAAAAATCAAAGAATGGATCCTTTATCACAGCGAGTCGTTACATCGTGTTGGCATTGTTGGGATGGGTGGTTTGGGCAAAACCACAATCGCGCAAAAGATTTACCACGACAGACAAGTGAATAAGAGATTTCAAAAGAAAGTTTGGGTTTCCGTGTCTCAAACTTATGATGAGCTTCCAATCATGAAGGATATTTTGAGACAGTTGAATTCGGATGACAGTGGAACTGACAAAGGTGACTTGCTTAAAAGAATTCTTGAAGCACTTTCACATAAGTCATACTTGATTGTCATGGATGATGTATGGAGCATTGATGATGGATGGTGGGATAGGATCTCAAGGGGATTACCCAAGTACATAGAGCACAACAGTTGTATTATAATCACATCAAGAAATGAGGATGTTGTTAAGAGGATGGGAGCCACGGAAGAAAGAATTCATCGACCAAGATTGCTCGATGATGAAGAGAGTTGGTCATTGTTCTCCAAGTTTGCATTTTTGTCAACTACAGGAAAGTGTAATGCTCAATTGGAAGAAGTCGGAAGAGAGATCGTGGGAAAATGTCGTGGTCTTCCTCTAGCCATCAAGACCACAGGTGGGATGTTATCATCAAAACCACATGCACTCGGAGAGTGGAGGCGGATCTGTGACAATTTTCGAGAGAAATTGGTGTCGGATAGTGAAAGCAATATCTCTGTAATGGCATCTTTGCAACTAAGTTATGATGAGCTTCCTGCTCATCTAAAGCAGTGCATCTTGTGCTTCTCAATATATCCGGATGACCATGTAATTGAGGCGGAACAATTGGTTCGTTGGTGGGTAGGGGAAGGATTAGTCCGTGGCAATGGAACAGAAACCGCAACAGATGTAGCTTTTAGTTACTTGTCTGAACTGGTCAGTAGGTGCTTGGTTGAAGCTTTCCAAAGAAGGAACTTTGATGGGAGAGCTTACAGTTTCAAAATGCATGACATGGTTAGGGACATGGTAATCCTAGTTAGAAGAAGAGACATTTTGTAGCTTTAATAGAGGCAGGCACATAGCCACAGTTAACTCTAGGCACTTGGGGGTTACCAGAGAAACAACTTTCCAGTCCTTGGCTGGGAACTCAAAGCTAAGAGCACTTCTTCTCACTACAACAAATTTCATCGGCTTCAACAGGAAAATCGCTCTGGTTGAAATCAAGACTCTCAGGGTCTTAGACCTGTCATGTGTCAAGCTAGATAACATCTGTTTAGTGGATCTATGGAACTGGATCACGTCACTAAAGCGACTAGCTTATTTAAACCTTAGAGACGTTGCAAAGTTGGACGAAATTCCATATTCGGTTAGGAAGTTATGGGGACTACAAGTACTTGTCCTTAGAGAATGCAAGGAACTGAAAAAGCTACCAACATCAATCACAACACTTCCAAGATTGGCAATTCTGGATGTTGGAAGCTGTCCAGATTTGTCATGCTTACCACAAGGTCTCTCTAGGTTTTCCAATCTTGAAGAGCTGTACGGTTTCAAGATACCGATTCCAACAACAACAGAAGCTTGTCGCCTGAGTGAGGTCGTGACACTGACTCAACTTCGGGTACTGCAATTAGACATAACGGAGGAAAGCATGATAGACGACAAGGAATTGGCCGCATTGGAACAACTTCGACTGCTAAAATTGATGTCAAATAAGTTCATAAATTCGAGAAATATATAATCATCATACTGATATAAGAAGAATTATAATTTATAATACTTTTCGTATAGTTTTTTAATATCTAAAATTCTAATCTTAAAATATTAAGTCAATCTAATTTAATGTAGGGCTGGCCAGTGGGTCGGGACGGCCCGACCCCGACCCGACCCCGTCCCGAGCCCGCCCCGGTCCCGCTAAAAAAATAATAATAAATAACGGGGGCGGGACTCGAACTCGGGACGGGACGATGTCTCGTCCCGCCAGACCCGAGCCCGCCGACCCCGAGCCCGCCCCGAGACCGTCTCGACCCCGACCCCGCCCTTTTCCCCCCTTTGCAAATATGGTCGTTGGTCCAACGGCCATTTTAGATTATGGCCGTTGGCCAACGTCCATTTTAGCCCCCCCCTCCCCCTTAATATTTATTTTTAACCCATAAGTTATTATATTTACACTTTAACCCAATTTTCCAACTATAAATAACTCATTTTCTCTTCATCTTTCTCACAAATCTTCCTACAATCTCTCTAATTTCTCAATATATCTCTCTACAAGTCTACATTGTTTGCTAAATATTCAATTTTATTAATTCATTTGGGAATTGGGAGTGAAGTTGGCAACTAGCTTGAGGATCTTCCATCGAGCAAAGTTTCAATTTTCAACCTCTCGATTACACGTCGACGTTACGTCGGCGTTTGGTACATTCGTTCCTTCATTAAATTATTATTGTTTGTTTATTTTATTTAGCGCACTTAATTTTATTGTCTTTAATTATTTATTATCATAATTAAAATGGAAGGATTAAAAGGTATGTTTAAGGGTAAGGGTAAGGGTGCTTCTTTTAGTAGGGGCAACTAGGGCAAGAATACTTCTTCTAGTCATCTTATTCCTACACAGGATGATTTTGTTGATACTCAACATTTTCCTACAATACCATTAGATTTAGACCAGGAGCTATTTTCTGGAACTCAAGAAGACTTTAATTTAGACGATGATCTAGATGATATACCCACTAATGTTGATGACAACACACCCACTAGTGCAACTTCAACTGAAATACCTCCTATTCCCCCTAGTATGAGACGAGGTCCAGCAAAACGACCATTAAAATCAGATGCATGGACATTTTTTGATAGGGACGTAGAGAATCAAGTAGCCATATGTAAAATTTGTAAAAATGTTTTAAAATTTAAAACTAGAAAAGGTCACGGTGGGACGGGGGATTTAATTAGACACGTAGTAAGTGCTCATCCAGCTAGGTATGCCCAATACCAGGCTTCAAAATCGGGTGCGCAAACGCCCGCTCCATCGGGACAAGGTTCACATACCGATATCTGGGACCAAGTACAGTGGTCAAATTAACCCTATGACGGGGGGAATTGTAGGCTCTAAATACAATAAACATAGAGATAGGGAAGCAATATCAAAATTAGTTGCTGTGGAGGGTTTGCCTTTTTCATTTCCTTCATCTCTCGGTTTTATTCATTACATTAGAGATATATATAATCCTGCTTTTAACGGTTTTCCTAGATCAACTGTTAAGAGAGATGTATTTAAATTCGCGCATGAATATCAACAATATTTACGTTTTTCATTATATCATTTTAATGGCAAAGTATCTATCACGTCTGATATAGGTCGTAGTACTAACGGCCATGATTATTTAACTGTAACTTGTCATTGGATAGATTATAAATGCTCTATGCAAAAACGTATTTTAGCGTATAGATATATAGACGATAGGCACACTGGTACTTTAATTGAAGAAAATATTTATCAAGTGTCGATTATTACGGAATTACCGATAAAATTATGACTATTACATTAGATAACGCTTCTAATAACAATTACGAAATTACAATATTAAAAAATAGTTTAACTCCATCTTTTCCAGACCATTTTCATATAAAATGCGCGTGCCATATATATAACTTAATTGTAAAGGATGGTCTATCACTTTTTGAAGACATTCTTAGTAAAATACAATTTGCTATAAACTTTATTTTTAAAAGTAATAAAGTACAACGTAGAAAAGAATATAAAAAAATTTGTCACGATTGTGGACTACCTTATAGAAGAATTCCACAAGAAGTATCCACTAGGTGGAATTCTTTATACGAGCAACTACTTGTTGCTTATGACTATAAATTACCTATAACTTTATTTTTTAACTCTCATAATAAAAAGCCAGCTGATATGATTTTAGATAGTGATTGGTAAAAATTTCCGAACTTATTGTATTTTTAGAGAAATTTTTTCAAGCAACAAAAGAATTTTCCGGTATATATTATCCTACTATTTCAACTATGTTATTTTATATAACTCTAATATTTTTATTACTTAGTGAATATATGGAAAAACCAGCTTATAAGGTAGCTATTAAAAAAATGTTTGTCAAAATTAAAAAATATTTATTCCTATTCACTCTATTTATATTATTGGTTCTGTATTAAATCCTACTATTAAAATAGACGATACTAAATCACTAATTGAAACTATTTACGATTGTATAGAAGTACTACCACCTCCAAGTCCCAAAAATCTAAATCACCCACCACCTATTGAACAAACTAAAGAAGAAGCGGTGTCTAGCGTAGAACACCAATGCAAAAATATATATAGATTTTATCAACAAGAAAATGCTAGTAACTTACCGGCTTCCATACCATCTTCTTCATCTTCAAACACAACCTCACAAAAGACATGTTGTTTTTGCGGCTAGTATTGAAAGCCTCGAAATAGAATGTGCGGCCGTACCTTTACTATTAACCAAATTAGCGAGTTGGATATTTTTGTTTTGCGGGGTTCGTACCGTATCAAGAAGTTATCAATGAAGATGGACATGAAGACTTATTTGAAATCTTTGGAGGGGAATGAGAAGACCTTTCCGACACTTTCATTGATGGCTCGAGATGTTTTGAACATTCAAGCGTCATCAGCTGCGTCTCGAAAGCGCCTTTTCGCGAGCGAGATATCAAATAGGAGACAACGAGACACTCATTGGCGGAGACGACTTGGAAATTGCGTATTATTCGAGAGATTGGATACGAGCGGAGCGGAGAAGGTGCGGTCAACCGGAGATCAACGAAGAAGATGATGAAAACTACAACGAAATCTTAACCGAAGGTAGTGGAAGCGACGTGGATCAATTTGACCAATAAATATCAATTCCAACCGAAGAACCACAGGAAATCATCAAGCAATTAGAACAGGTTTTTTTTAGAATGTAATTTTTTTAATTGCAATTTTATTATGTAATTTGCAACTTTTGGACAACACCACAAAGTTGCAATTTAGATTTTAGACAATTGTATTTGTATTACAAAAAAAGCATATGTCTATTAAATAATATAAGAGGCACAAAAACAGTCTTGGGATGTTTTTATTACACTATCTTGTTTTGTTTATCGAGTTTTTTTTATACATATGTTATTTAAAAAAAAAAAAAAAAAACATGACCGTACCCCGCCCCGAGCCCGAGCCCGAGCCCGCCCCGACCCGATACCGACGAGATCGGGATCGAGACGGGACTAGAGCAGGTCCCGCTAGACCCGACCCCGCCAGGCCCCGCTAGACCCGACCCCGACCCCCTGGCTCGTCCCGCCCCGACCCCGACCCCGCCAGACCCGGCCCGCCAGACCCGAGCCCGGCCCACTGGCCACCCTTAATTTAATGTAGCTTCAAAAATCAGTTAATTTAACTTTAGAGAGGTGATAAATATCACATATTGGGAGGGATGTAGTATTATTTATGGCCAAACAGGAATGTTACATTACTGAGAATCTTTTAACCTTTCACTCTGTTTCTTTAGTGGATCCACTATCAACTTTTCGTCTTCTTCCTCCTTTTTGATATGTTTTCTTTTTTTATTTGTTTATTCAAGAGTTGACAAGAACTATTTTGATTTTACAATTACTTTGAAAATATACTTTTCCCACATTTTAAAGGGATACTAGAAGGAAAATGTTGATCAAAGTAGAAACTAGATTAGGGTTTACTTCTCATATGATCAGTCAATGTTGCTTCCAAACGCACACGTAAATATACGCGATCGACAAGTAATATAGGATTTTGAAGTCCAGATATCGTACCCAAAGGGACTTGTACTTTTCTACTGTTTAACTAATTCAAACTCGCTTGTAACTATTCAAGAGAGTAAAAATCAAAGCGTTTTGTGAAACTAACTATGACTGAAGGAAATAAGTAAGATTTGGTCATTTTGTGACTGAGACAATGGAGACTAAGACTATAAGATTTATCAGATGATGATGTAATCTAGGGTCATGGCTTTGGACAATCCAATTAGTCTTCCGATAGTTCTACCTATTTCGATTTCCTAGGTTACTAGTTGACGGGTTGATTTTATCCTTATGGGTATCTTCTAAGTTGCTCACAAGCATGTAGATGCTACTATAACGCATATATCCCTACGGTCGTCAAAGGTAACAAAAACATATTTATACTCCGTATTCAACTAAACAAAGCTAAAGGGTATATTCCAATCCTCAGTAGCGAAACGTATAAATACTAACAAGTCCTATTTATCCTTAATACGCATGCAAATTCTCTATCCTTAATCCAATTTACATGCCACATATAGTGTTCAACTAATTCATCAATTAATCAAATAATTAAGCTCAAGAATAAATGAGCAACTCAATAATGGAAATCTAATAAGCAAAAAACTATCATTAAAACAACATTCATATAATAACCCAAAAATTAACAAGATTAGCTACTCATGATTTGAAAAACGACAAAAGAATTCATGAAATAACTTAAAGTTTTTGGATAGAAAATAAGAAAACCAAAAGGAAAGCAATAAGAGCGGCTTACAAGTCTCAACAATATCCCAGCACACAATTTACATTGATAAAAACGTTTATTTATAGACTAGGTTAAAATTAAAATAAGTAGACCAAATTCAGATCAAAATAGAAAAAGTTGACGCCGTCCTGCGGCACCCACGCGACGCAGAGGTGCCGTGCATGAAGAAAAACTTGGCTGCATTTTGTTGACGTGTGGCACCCACGCGACGCGGAGGTGCCACCGATGTGGCCAATCTCTGTACTTTTATGTGCACCTGCAACACCCATGCAACGTAAGGGTACCGTACATCTCTTCAATGATTCAGTTCCATCCTACAATTCTCTCAAATCATCATCAAAATGCTTGGGATTCTTCAAATCTGCCTCGTGGAGCCTGAAAACACAAATACCGCAACATAAGCTCAATTATAGCAAACCAAATGCAAGAGGTATGGTTAAAGTTCTAAGAAACCAAGGAGAAATGACGCAAAACATAGATATTTATGTCAAATATCAGTCAATTAATAGTTATTATCTCCGAAAATTATCTTTCTTTTATTCCAATTTTTCTCAAAAAAAAAGAAATGACTTTCTAAGATAATGTAACTATTAATTGAGTTACCATATGAGTTCAAAGAAATATTACGGGAAAATAAGGTTAATTATTTTTTGATTTTGATAATTGAATACTGGATAAAAAAAAAAGAGTTTTTTGCACACCCCTTAAGAAAAAATATTAACTTCTAGACAAAAAAGAAAGGCTAATTAAATAAGTATTGGATACTCTGAAAAAATAAGGTTAATTATTTTTTGATTTGATAATTGAATACTTTTTATGACCCAAGAAAAAAAAGGAGAGAGTAATAATTAATCTTGTTGTGATCCACCAAATACTAACCCCCTGTTTGGATGGTTGTTTCCCGTGGTTTATCATTGTATTATTTTCTATGAAACCATGCTTGTTTACATTGTTCTTAAAATTATGTTGTATGGTGTTGTAAACCTGTTGTAATTTTGTAGTTAAATAACCATGAAAAAACTCAATTTTTATAACCACGAATTTGGTGGTCAATGCTTGGTTATGTATTTCATTTTTCCATTATACCCCACCCCACCCACCTCTATCCCACCCAAATCCACACCCTCACCGAACCCCCCACCCACCCCCACCACCACCACCACCCCTACCAACCACACCCAAATAACAACCTATCCTCCTCCATCACACCTAAACTACCAACCCCTACCCTCTACCACTCATCACCACCACCACCATACCCCACCAACCAACCACCCCACCATCATTACCCCACCAACACCCATGACCCCTCACCACCTACTTATTTTTTAATGTTTCCATTTTATCCTCTAACACACCCAAATCCACCCAACCCCACCCTTCCCCCACCCCACCACCAACCCGACCCCAACCCCCACACAACTATCCACCCCCTCTATCATACCCAAACTCACCAACCCCCAGCCTCTACCACACACTCTTACACCACCACCGCCCTTACCCACCACCACCCAAGACCCCCTCCACCACCCACTACTCACCTCCATCCCACCAACCAACCACTGCCCCCACCACTACCCATGACCCCCCACCACCACCCTTACCCCACCACCACCCAAGACACATCACCACCACCTACTTATTTTTAAAAGTTTCCATTTTATTCTTTACCTTAATTTTATTAATATTTAAAAACTAGCTTGTAATTAAGAGTTAAGGGTATTTTAGTAAGCTTATACGTTATTATATAGTAACATACAGTCAAATCAAATAATAAAAATATCATTAAACCACAACAAACGATACAGTCTATCCAAACATTATGTTCATTAATGCAGTACAATGCAATACAACATCATACTATATCATACCATACCATACCATACTGTATATTAATTGTTGGAAATTTGCCTTTGGTGGGGAGGTGCGTCCACCGGTATTTAATGACTTAAACACTAGGGTTTCGTATGTTGGAGGCTTTGTCTCTTCATACGTACATAATCTACTAAGTGAGTAGATGACCGTAGGGCCAAGGATCGTCAAATTTTATTGAGAAATGAAAGAGATATTGGTCCACGAAGTAAGGTGTTTGAGGCACGGAAATATGGTGTGGGACAAATCTACCACATCGGTGGGAAAAGGAAGAATTGTTCTCTTTATAAGTCTCAAAATTGGCTAAGGGTTTGGGACCCCAAGGGGTAACCCATGTGTTTGAAGGAGGGAGGACCTAGATGTGCTTAGGTTCAAGGCTAAGCCCACACGCGCGCCGCCGCCGCGCGCCCGTCCCGTCCCGTCCGACCATCCCTGGAGTTTCTGAAAAGATGAAATTGGGAACGACGGAAGGCAGAAAGTTTCTGTCTACCGTTTGGGTTGGTTTTTGGAACGTTGCACATTAATCATCATCTATTACCTGTTGATTAACTCCCTCACTAATGGCCATAAACAACCATTACTCTTCCTTCCTTTTCCATTCTTCAGCAAGTCGTTTCGTGTTTTATTTTCTTCGTCAGAATCAACCTATTTGCTTTGTAGTGTTGATTAGTTGTTGTTTTATCTTGGGAGACTATTGCCCGTTAACGTAAAAACATATATACGGGGAAATCTTGTCTTAAAGACAGAGAGTCATCTCTCGACTCAGCCACAGTTGTAACAATCCAGATTTAGTGTTTCTTGATTTCAGGTTATCAAGATTCAAGACTCAACAAGCTTGCGGCAATTCTGAATTGCCTATTTGTTTATCATTTCAAACACTTATAATATTTATTTACTTTCCGTACTGTTTTACATATCCAACATTAATGAACCACGGAAAACAACCATCCAAACAGAGGGTAAAGGAAAAAATTGATATCAACTTGTGAGGGTCTTTATTGTTAGTTCATTTATTATTTCCTTCACATAATCCGATTAGCTTTTACCAATTAGTATGACCTCATAATAGCGTAACAAAATTTCATTTATTTTCTTAAAGATACGTGAAGATTGATGTTGCAACGTTACAAAAAATAAATCCCCAAAATAAATGTTTTGGTTAGATTTTTTACCAAGGTCGGTGCTGCATCAAATTGGCCATTCTTCTTCTTTGTTTTTTCCTCACTAGGTCGGCCCCTACTTGTAGATTAAATACGACTCAACCTACCAAAGTTCTAATAATTTATTTTTAATTTTTTTTATTTAACATGTATCAAAATAATTTATAATTATATAAATATCTAAAATTTATATTAGATCACAATTTAAAAAGTTTTTAGTTTTATTAAATTTTATGTTTAGTCAAACAAATAAAATATGAGTGATTTTTAACATTTTTGTAATTGTAGGCAACTCCTAAAGTATGGATTGAAGTCTAACATTGTGTTTTGCGTATGTCATTATTTTGGAAAATTCGGAAAAGTTTTTTGTCTCATTTCTTCACTGGCTTATTTTATGAAAATACTAAAGATGTATTGCCAAGGAGATTGAATGAGCCTTTCATGTGTTATTTCTCCTTATGCTGTGATTACTAACAGAAAATACATAAACTTTCCCCAACTTGTTTTCAAAATTTAACTTCACTGATATTTTTTTATCCTCTATTTTTATTTAAGATATAATAAAATCACCCTGAAATTGTAATATAATTATCGAAATGTATGGTGTATTACACACGCCACATCATTGACATGTCAGCACCACGTCATAGTCACGTAAGAAATTATTTAAATTTTGATTTTTTATTTTTTTCGATTTATTAAATACCTTTTCTTTTCCTGCATATATTTTTATACACTAATTAATCTCTAATCCCACCTTTCTCCTCCACCTTCGTCGTTTTGGTTGATCCCCGGTCAAGTGACCGGCAGCAGTCAAGGCTGCCGCCGGATAATTTCTCTGCCATGGCATCTGAAATTCCCCACCACCGTCTTCACTTGTTTTCCAATCAACCCCAACATTGGTCTTCCCAAATTACTCAGCCATTAAAGTCAAACACAAAAATGAGTGCACGCCGTTGACCATTCAAACCCATAGTTTAAAAGAGGCAAAGAAACTAATTTCCTAAGCTACCAAGTATAACACAAACATAAAAATAGAAAAATAAATAAAAACATGTATCAGTGATTAGCGAGTATTGACTGTCATGGTTGTCTTCGAGGATTCCAACGAAGAAGATGAGTCGAAAACTTTAAGTCCGGAGACATTTTCTGCCGGATCTCTAAGTTGGAGGAAGGAGAGGGAGGGGGTATGGGGCGGAGTCGTGGGACTTCTTATTTTTTATTTTTATTGTACATATATTAGCGGGCTCACCTTATTTTTATGAAAGTTACGCTCTTAATTTTTTATTCTTTTTTGCCACATCAACATTTGGGATGGTATTTTTTTTACCTCAAATAAGAATAGGAGGGTAAAGAAATATTAGTAAAGTTAGATTATTAAAATGAGTTTTACGGATAAATTAATTTTTTTTTTTTTATCTCAACGTAAGAAACAACAAACAGAAGGCTTCGATTTTCTTAAATTTGGTTCTTGGCATTAAAAAAAGAAAATAAAAGGAGAAGGATGAAAAGAAGAATATTTCCTTCAAAGAAAAACATTGGACAGTCCATTAACAACTTCACTTAAATTAAGGTGTAGTCCGCGGGAATAAATTATATTGAGTCAAGTATAGTAATTATATATTCAACTATACAGCTCTCTAATTCATACACAAATTTAGCTCCAAACATCCTAATTGTATGTAATAAATTTCCGAAGTTTCTCACACAAAAATTTTCTATCTATTTGCTCTATCAAGAACCAACATATTAATATAATAGTAACTCCTAAGCTAAACTATTCACAAAATTTGTAATATTCAAGAACTCAACCACAGAGTTGCTCTAGTGATCTCCATCTCTCTTTCTAGTGACCCGAATATAGAGATAAACAGTAGCAAAAATGGCAGTAACAAGTCCACCAATAATAACCCCTCCACCAGTAACAGACTTAAATGAATGATGATGCTCTCTTTTAATACTCTCTGGAGCTTCTCCAATGGACGGTCCTTTTTCAACTTCATTATCACCTGGTGGATCTGCTATGCTACTCTCACTTGTTATTGACAACAAAGCTCTATGGACCATCATCTTTCTTGGGTATGCTAGTAAACTACTTGTTGCACTTCTTGAAAAAACAAGATACCTAGTACCACAAAGTAAGAAAACACAAATCTAAATCGACCCATTATATGAAAAGCTGCAAAAAGAATCTTGAATGATATACTATGAGAATATATTGCTTAAAAAGTCTGGAAGTATCTATGTGAGCTCTAAATTTGAGTTTTGAGCGATAGTTGGGTATAAATAGAAGTTGTGAAAGTGTGTGTGAAAAACTATAAGAATGAAAAATAATTGAAGGTTGAGAGGGGACCGGGTGAATATAATTTTAACTACTTGTCTATGGAGATGTTAGTTATTCACTGATATAACATTGATTTTATTATCGAAGTTACCTCTTTATTTTTTGGTTTTTGAGTTAACACGAGGATAAATTAAACTTGTTTTGAGAATTAAACTTGCAAGGACGTGCTTAGCAATTTTAAGAAAATTATATAAATTTACATTCTAGGTTATGAATATATTTAATAAAAAATGGATCCACGGGTCGGATCTGGACCGGATACGGATCTCAAATACAAGATCCAGATCCGACCCGTCAGAAATGGATTCGGGTCCGATCCAGATCCGTCGGGTCCAAATTTTGAAGATCCATATCCTATAAAATGGATCTGGATTCACCGGATCCGGACCGGGTTCGGAATCCACTGCCATCTCTAGTTGAGAGGCCTTTAAGGGATGATAAGACACGTTTGGGAAGGGTTCAGCATGGAGCCTTTTAACATAAAGATGGGACCCAATTAGGCCCAACAGGAGTGGAGTAGAAAGAAGTGTTGGAAATTAGCCTTTGGCGGGAGTTGTGACCGACCAACTTTAACGGCTTAAACACTAGTGTTACGTATGTTGGAGAATCCGGTTCTTCACACATGCATGATGTACTAAGTACGTAGATAACCGTAGGGCCAAGAATCATCAAATTTCATTGAGAAATGAAAGAGATATTGGTTCACGAAGTAAGGTGTTTGAAGCATGGAAAAGTGTGGTGTGTGATCAATTCTCCCTCATCGGTAGAGGAAGAAAGAATTGTTGTGTATATAAGACTCGAAGTTGGTTTGGGGTTTGGGACCCCAAGGGGTATCCCATGTGTTTAAAGGAGGGAAGACCTAGATGTGCTTCGGTTCGAGGAAAGACCACACGCGCGCCGCCGCCGCCCGCCCGTCCGGTCCGGTTCCCAGGTTCGCGGGTCGCGGGCTGTGGGCTGTGGGCCTTCTGATATTATCTTTTTGGGCCGAAGTACAGTTTGATCCCGAAGTTTCAGATGTGCGGTTTGGACGAGAATTCTTTCAGATGTACGTTCGGTCCACGAAGTTTCAAGATGTACGGTTTGGTCCCTGAAGTTTCAAGATGTACGAGTTTGGTCCCGAAGTTTTTCGAAAGGCGAGAATTTCGACGGTCCGAACGAACGTCCGGCACTCAATTCGGCCATTTATTTTGGATGAATTACACCTCCTATAATGGCCAATCCGTTGGCAATTTTCTCCATTTATGTGGTGGCTTTACTACCTCCATAATGGTCATTATTTGGCCAATAATGGCATTATGGAGGAGAGCAAACAAACGATCCCTCTTCCTCCTATATAAACACCCCTTCACCCATTGTTGAGGCACACTTGATATACACGAAATTACACAAAGCAGAACGCAAAGCAG
Source organism: Anisodus tanguticus (assembly GCA_034509755.1). Lineage (NCBI taxonomy): Eukaryota > Viridiplantae > Streptophyta > Magnoliopsida > Solanales > Solanaceae > Anisodus > Anisodus tanguticus. The sequence continues at coordinate 23,005,796 of CM067544.1, read as the reverse complement.
TTTCTTCCTAAATCTTCCAAGCATCATTTCGTTATTCAATATTCTTCACGGTAGCTTTTGAGTTTCCTTTGCTCAATAGTTCCATTCTTTGTTTTATCTTGGGAGAGAAAATTGTCCGGGGACGTATAAAGGATACATACGGGGCAATATTGTCTTAAGGACAGAGTGCCACACTCGACTCAGCAAAAACAAGTTTCCAGTTTTCTTGATCAACAAAATAGCAATTTCAGTTTGTTGTTATATTGTAATTTTCAGTTTTAGAGTTGAATTATAATTTCAATTCTTACATAAGCAGTTACTTGTAATTTCCGTTTCCTGCAAATCCTTGAAAAGACACCAACAACTTAAGACAATATCTTTGCTTACGGTAAGCTCGCAATAACATGGCTGGAAATATGGCCAGATGTTGCTTCTTGCGCCTCTCGAGGCAACGTTGCGCCTTCACCCTTGCCGCCGCTGCGGCCAAGGCGGTAACTCCGCCGCCGCCTTCACTGCTGCTGCTGCAGCTCTGCTCAAAGCGTGCTAACTGCTTCTTGCCTTCCCAACTGTTGGAGCTCCACCCTCTTCATCACACCACCATGATCGCCACTGAAAAATTCATGGGATCGAGAATTCAAAAGATGGCGAAGCAAAAGATCTTTGTTTTACTTATGATTATGGGCATGGCCCGGTTCCTTACGGAAGATCCTCCACAATTTGGAGATGAAATGGACTCTTCGCCCAATGAAACGGGTGAAGGGGGCCTTGGTATCCATGTCATTAATGGAATGAAGATGGTTCGTGACACATGGAATCATAGCGATTTCATGTGCAAGAACTATATCTTGAATCGCTTGCGGACCTCTCTACACGGTCTATTGCACCGTTGGCCGCCAAAGAGCTGTGGGAAAAAGCGCAAAAGAAGTACAACGCACAAGATGCGGGTACTAAGAAGTTCATCGTTGGGAAATTTCTAAAATTCCAAATGGTGGACAAGTAAGACAGTGATGTCCCAAGTCCGGGAATTCCAAATGATTTTACATCACCTGGATTTGGAAGGATTTGAAACCAAATGAGCATTTTTTGGTTGCATCTTTGATTGAAAAGTTACCTCCTTCATGGAATGAGTTTATGATTTACTTGAAACTCAAGACAAAGGAGATGACCTTTGAAGAGCTTGTTATCAAAGCGCAAATCCAGGAAGATAATAAGAAGACCTTGCCAAAAGGGTAGACAACATCTTCGAGGCAAAGGCAAATGCTGAAATTTGAGGCCAAAGGGAAAACAAGCAACAAGCGGAAGTTCCACAAAGACGGCAAAGCCCCGCAGCGGAGACGTTCGAGAGGTAAGCTGTCATCTTGTGGGAAACCTGGTCATAGGATCAAGGAATGCCGCAAGCTCAGAGACCGAGCAACAACGAGAAAGCCAAGTCGAAAGGCAAGGCTCAAGCTAACGTCGTCAAGGACACGCTCTGGATGACATGATTGAGGATTTCTCGGCCGTGGTGCTAGAAGCCAACTTGGTTGAGAATCCGATGCGGTGGTGGGTGGACACGGGTGCAACAAGACACATCTGTTCCAACAAAGATGCCTTCTCCACGTACACTCCGGTCTCCGACAAGAAGGTTGTTCATGGGCAACAACGCTTCCTCGGACGTGCTAGGGGTTGGAAAGGTGGTCCTGAAGATGACTTCCGGCAAGGAACTCACTCGAAGGAAGTGATGCACGTCCACATATTAGAAGAAATCTAGTTTACGGACCTTTATTGGTTAATCTTTGGTTTTAGGCTAGTGTTTGAATCAAATAAATTTGTACTCACTAAAAATGGCACATTTGTGGGGAGGGGCTTCGTTTGTGAAGGCCTCTTCAAAGTGAATGCCATGTCTGTATTGCGTCAAGGAAATAAAGTTGAGTCTTCGTCTTATTTGCTTGAGTCTTCTAATTTATGGCATCATAGATTAGGACACGTAAACTACAAGTCTATTCAAAGGCTGGTAAAGATGGAGTTGTTGCCTTCTATCGACATAAACCCTCAACATAAGTGTGAGGTGTGCGTAGAGGCAAAACTCACCAAGCTTCCTTTTCGATCCGTCGAAAGGAATACCGCTCCTCTAGAACTTATTCACACAGATATATGTGATTTGAAGTTTGCACAAACTAGAGGGGGGAACAAGTACTTTGTGACATATATAGATGATAGCACAAGGTATTGTTACCTTTACTTGTTGAAAAGTAAGGATGAAGCCTTTGAAACGTTCCGACGTTACAAAGCAGAAGTTGAGAATCAACTTAGCCTACGGATTAAATCCATTCGTAGCGATAGAGGGGGAGAATATGTAGCGCCTTTTGAGGAATATTGTGCCCAAGAAGGCATTATTCATCAAACGACGGCTCCATACTCACCTCAATCAAACGGTGTGGCGGAACGTAAGAATCGCACATTAAAGGAAATGATGAATGCCTTGCTTATCAATTCCGGACTTCCCCAAAACATGTGGGGAGAAGCCGTCCTTACCGCTAATACGATTCTTAACAGAGTCCCACATAAGGGTAAGGACAAAACTCCATATGAATCATGGAAAGGGAAGAAACCCACCTACGAGTATTTTAAGGTGTGGGGTTGTCTGGCAAAGGTTGAAGTACCTAAGCCAAAGCAGGTCAATATTGGGCCTAAGACTGTAGATTGCATATTCATCGGATATGCAAATAACGATAGTGCTTATCGCTTCTTAGTGCATAAGTCGGATATTCCGAGATATCCACCAGGGTACAATAATGGAATCAAGGAATGCTCTATTCTTTGAAAGTACCTTTCCTAGAAAGGAGAAAGACATAACCTCTCGCAAACGAAGTTATGCACAAAGCTCTCAAGAACCAGGAGTCCTTGATCGCCGGATCTAAATGGTTCGAGATCTAGCGAATCTCGAGGTGGTGAACATCCGAATCTAGTGTTCCCGATTCTCGAACTTTGAGACTCCAGAGATGGATCTAAGGCGAAGTAAAAGGGCCGGGAAGGATACATCCTTCGGTCCCGACTTTGTAGCTTATATGGTTAGTGATGAACCAAGGACAATTGCTCGGGCGTTGTCAACTCCGAAGCACCGCTCGGAAAGAAGCTATTGAGAGTGAAATAAGCTCCATTCTCGCATAACCATACATGGGAGTTGGTTGATCTTCCTCCGGAAATAAACCGTTGGGTTGTAAATGGATACTCAAACGGAAATACAAGGCGAGATGGGTCTATAGACAAGTACAAGTCCAGGTTGGTAGTCAAGGGCTATCGACAGGCAGAAGGCTTTGACTACTTTGACACATACTCTCCGGTATCCCGGATGACATCCATACGGGTATTTATTGCGATCGCAACTTTGCGTGACCTTGAGATACACCAGATGGATGTTAAGACAGCCTTCCTAAATGGTGATTTGGAAGAAGAAATTTATATGGACCAACCCGAGGGGTACGTGGTTCAAGGGCAAGAGAAGAAAGTCTGTCGACTTATCAAATCTCTATACGGGCTGAAACAAGCCCCGAAGTAATGGCACGAAAAAATTGATAGTACTCGACTATCGAAGGGTTTCGCCATTAATGAGTGTGATAAATGTGTTTACACGAAAGGTAACTCTGACTCATTTGTTATGATATGCCTGTATGTAGACGACATGTTGATCACAGGAAGCAGTCCTAGGGTAATCCTAGAGACTAAGAACATGTTGAAACAATGCTTCGACATGAAAGATATGGGTATCGCAGATGTCATCCCAGGGATTAAAATCTCTAAAACGTCGACGGATTTGGTCTTATCTCGGTCTCACTACATCGAGGATGTTTTGAGAAATTTCAAGATGTTAGACAGGTTCTCCGATAGCGTCACCAATGGATACTGAGATCAAAAGCTTGATAAAAATCTTGGTGCACTGTATACTAGGAGCGATATGCTCGGGTGATCGGTAGTTTGATGTATATCACAAAGCGCACCCGACACGATATTGCTTATGCGATCAATAAGTTGGCTAGGTTCACCCGTAATCCAAGTGATAATCACCGGAAGGCGTTGAATCGGGTATTACATATACCCGAAATACACGTTAAATTTTGGGTTGCACTATTCGAGATATCCATTTGTACTAGAGGGGTACGGTGATGCAAACTGGATATCCGATATAGAGAACACCGAGGTCCACCGGTGGGTCTATATTTACAATTGGTGGTGGGGCTGCGTCTTGAAAATCCTCTAAGCAAACTTGCATCGCCCGATCCACGATGGAATCGAGTTTATCGCTTTAGACAAAGCAGGAGAAGAAGGCGAGTGGCTTCATGACTTCTTAGAGGATGTTCCGTGTTGGAACAAACCCGTACCTTCGGTAATGATCCTTTGCGACGGTCGGTCGGCTCTAGGAAGGGCACGGAATGCTATGTACAACGGCAAGTCTCGTCATATTCGACGGAGGCATAAGACCGTTAGGCAACCGATCACCACGGGTATAATATCCATTGATTACATTAAGTCAAAGGATAATATAGCGGACCCATTGACAAAGGGCTTACCCAAAGATCGGATGGCTTGCCTGTCAGGGGAATGGGCTTAAAACCCAAAATATAAGGACCAATACGGTGGTAACCCAACCTTACGAAGCTGGAGATCCCGGTAATTTGGTTCAATGGGAAAACGAAGTTGTAAAGGTTCGATTGATCGCTTCGGTGGAAGTATGAGCACTTCGGATAGTGATTTACGAAAAGAAACACTAAATCCAAAGCCGTTCCGCGATAGACGTTAAGTGCTATCTGCGGTATGGGTAAAGGTTAAGTTTTCAAAAACTGTAATGATCCTCAACGGTTGAGGTTAGGTTCTTGGGAAACTTTTAATGGTTCCTAACACTTGTGAAGTGGGGTATAGCGGGATACCTTGTAGGAGACCACCTATTTAAGTGCGAGGACGAGCCGCCTCAAAATGAACGCACTTAAGAATCCAAGACGTTGTCCATGGCCAAAACGGACAAAACATTACGAAGAAGAGAGTAAGGGAATTTGTTGTGTTGGTATCATTGTCTTGGCTTACACTAAACACGACGGTTCAAGACATCACGTTCACCGCGCAAGTAAGTAAGTCCGATGGTATTCAACTATGGAAGGTTCAAAGCCGAGGTACCTCTCCTTATGCAACATCGGTCCGCCGAAATATTGCTTTGGAAATGAAAAGACACCATGTGAGTGCGCCAAAATCTCTTTCAAGAGGGGATTGTTGGAAATTAGCCTTTGGCGGGAGTTGTGACCGACCAACTTTAACGGCTTAAACACTAGTGTTACGTATGTTGGAGAATCCGGTTCTTCACACATGCATGATGTACTAAGTACGTAGATAACCGTAGGGCCAAGAATCGTCAAATTTCATTGAGAAATGAAAGAGATATTGGTTCACGAAGTAAGGTGTTTGAAGCATGAAAAAGTGTGGTGTGTGATCAATTCTCCCTCATCGGTAGAGGAAGAAAGAATTGTTGTGTATATAAGACTCGAAGTTGGTTTGGGGTTTGGGACCCCAAGGGGTATCCCATGTGTTTAAAGGAGGGAAGACCTAGATGTGCTTCGGTTCGAGGAAAGACCACACGCGCGCCGCCGCCGCCCGCCCGTCCGGTCGGTTCGGTTCGTGTTCTCGGGTCGTGGGGCGTGGCCGTGGGCCTTCGATATTATCTTTTTGGGCCGAAGTACGAGTTTGATCCCGAAGTTTCGGATGTGCGGTTTGGACCGAGAATTCTTTTAGATGTACAGTTCGGTCCACGAAGTTTCAAGATGTACGAGTTTGGTCCCCGAAGTTTCAAGATGTACGAGTTTGGTCCCCGAAGTTTTTGAGAAAGGCGAATTTTGATGGTCCGAACGAAACGTCCGACTCAATTCGGCCATTTATTTTGGCTGAATTATACCTCTATAATGGCCAATCCGTTGGCAATTTTCTCCATTTATGTGGTGGCTTTACTACCTCCATAATGGTCATTATTTGGCCAATAATGGCTGTTATGGAGGCAGTCAAACGATCCCTCTTCCTCCTATATAAACACCCCTTCACCCATTGTTGAGGCACACTTGATATATACGAAATTACACAAAGCAGAACGCAAAGCAGTTTCTTCCTAAATCTTCCAAGCATCATTTCGTTATTCAATATTCTTCACGGTAGCTTTTGAGTTTCCTTTGCTCAATAGTTCCATTCTTTGTTTTATCTTGGGAGACGAATTGTCCGGGACGTATAAAGGATACATACGGGGCAATATTGTCTTAAGGACGAGTGCCACACTCGACTCGGCAAGACAAAAACAAGTTTCCGTTTTCTTGATCAACAAAATAGCAATTTCAGTTTGTTGTTATATTGTAATTTTCAGTTTTAGAGTTGAATTATAATTTTAATTCTTACATAAGCAGTTACTTGTAATTTTCGTTTCCGGCAAATCCTTGAAAAGACACCAACAAGAAGTTCATACAGCTTTATTGGTCATACTAATGTGAAGCTGTAATTTACACATAAATTTATGGAGTGGGTAAGGAGAGTGGCATCAAACGGGAACAGAGATAGAACAGCTGGAAGAAGGAATAATGGAACCAACGGAAACAGAACTGGAGTTAATTTCATGCCGCTCACTCTTCTAAATTCTTCTCTAGTTTTACCATAAGAGACGACAGAATTTCCCGTGACCAAAAATAATTCTGATTGCATGAGCTTGCAATAACAACTACTGCTATATTTTAATCTTAATTAAGTTAGAGTTGATCATATGAATTCTTTCTGTCAAGATTGTTCATTCAAACTCAGTTCATATGAAATAGAAATATAAAGTACTAAAAGGTCTGGCACATAAATTTCTGGATAAATATACTAACGTGTACATACATAATATCATAATTAAAATATATTTCATATATTATATAATATTTAATAATTTATGATTATAATAAAAATATGATTTTTATTATATTATAATTATACATTGTATATTATATATATTTGTATTAAAAAAAATACTATTCAAGGAGATTAATATAATAATAATATCAAAAGTTAAAATTTAAATCCTACTTTTTATTTTACGCGCAGTCGCCCCCCCCTCCCCCACCCCGATTTAAGCAAACCGACGGCTGCACCTAAATTCCATAAAGCAACATTTCTGGTATCTCGATTCCCACCAACACTTTTGGTGTCTCTGCTAGGGATGGTAGGTGGGTATAATTTTGCGGATTCCGCACTGCTCCCTCCCCAATTGGGGCGGGTATGGGGATTGAAAATGTACCTATCACGGGTAGGCGGGTAGGTGGTGGATTTGCAATCATACCCGCCTACCCGCCCGCCTTATACCCGCCCCAGGCCCAAAATATTAGCGGCCCATAAGTCGTGCCTTCAGCCCATAAGTCACGATAAGTCTCTAATTCTCCAACAAAACTCAAAATCCTACGCATCTTCAGTCCTTCACGCCTCCCTCTCTCTCGTTCCCCTTCACGCCGTCTCTCCCCCCTCTCTCATTCTCGACGTCTCTGCCTTTTTCTTTAAAGGAGATGCTGATCGGGAAATATTGAGAAATATTGTTGTCTTTGCTTTGTGCTTTGGAGTTCTCTTGGTGAAGTCAATTTTTGTGCATTTGTTAAGTTTTACCTATTGGGTTTGTGGAGTTCAATTGAAAAAGTTGAAAAACTTTAGCTTATATAGCTGAAAAAATATATGGGTTTTGTCTACATTTGTAATATATAACTATTTGGGTGGATAATTTTTGAGTTTTCTTGATTCTTTGTTGTGAAAGGGGGAAGAGGTGAAAAAAAAATGGGGAATTCTGATGGTGAAAAAATCTGGAATTCTCCTCCCTCTCTCCCAAAGAAAATGAGACTGTGATAGTATTGATCTTGACTCAAAATTTTGGGATAATTAGCACCCCGAACCACTCCTTGTGTCTTCGTAGGTTTCCCACCTAATCATAGGGGTTATTTGTGCTATGACGTGTCCATTCATCAAATTAACGTCTCGCGTCACGTTACATTTGACGAGACAATTTTTCCCTTTGCAAATATCCAGAAATTCCATAACACGGACTACACCTTTCTCGAGTCCGACATCTCCCATGTCATGCTCACCGAACTCCACCTTACCGCCGCCACAGCTCAACAGTCTCCGCCACTGACACCCATCATTGCCACCTCCGGCAGTGACTATGTTCCAGTTCAATCATCATTTGTATCCCTCTAGACCGTCATTCTCCCCATCACATTCGACCACCCTCCAGACCTCCCACCGGTCAACTGAAGTGATGCCCATCGTGTCACCGACATATGCCGCAGTCGATCCCCTCTCCCAAACCAACCCAGAAACCATACCGGTCAACGGAACCCCAAATTATCCCAATCCAGTACCCGGACCGCCACATCCACACCACCACACCTTCACTTCGCCCCCAACCACCACCGTTACCATTTCCAACTTCACCTACCCCACACCATATCGTTCTACCCAGATTGATATCACCACCAAACTCCATCACCCACCCGATACCCCATTCTGTCGACACACCCAATCAACAACCCGACAACGTCCCACCTCCAAATGACCCGACTCTTCACTAAAATACCCAACCTAGTTCGAGCCCCACTCATCGTATGGAAACCCGTGACTAACACGGAATTTTCAAACCCAAAGTCTATTTTAACCTATTTACATATCATATCCCCAATTCCCAAAAGCCCAAAATTAGCCAAACTGGACCCTAATTGAAATGCGGCAATGCATGAAGAAATTTAATGTTTTAACAAAACAACACACGTGGGATTTGGTTCCTAAACCGGATGGGGTGAATGTGATCCGATGCATGTTGTTGTTTCGTCACAAATTCAGAGACATTGGTGATCTAGAAAGGTATAAAGCGAGACTTGTGGCTAATGACACTAATCGCCAGAGGGTATTGATTGTGGTGAGACGTTCAGTCCGGTTGTTAAACCGGCTACTATTCGCACGGTTCTGAGTATTTTATGGGTAAGCATTGGCCGATTCATCAGCTTGATGTGAAGAATGCATTTCTATATGGGATTGAAAGAAATTGTTTACATGCATCAGTCGTTTGGCTTTTTCATCTAGCAACTCCTCATTATGTATATCATCTCCGTAAGTCACTTTATGGATTTGAAACATGCCCCTAAAGCGTGGTATGATCGTTTTGCACAATACATTATGTAAATTGGGTTTGTATGTATCAAGTGTGATAATTCTCTCTTTATTTTTCATCGAGGTAATAGCACCGCTTACTTGTTATTATATGTGGATGACATTGTATTTACTGCCTCCTCTGATTTATTAAAAAATGAGATTATTACATTGCTCAAAACCGAATTTGCCATGACTGACTTAGGAAAGTTAAGTTATTTTTTGGGGATATCAGTGACTAGATCTGTAGATTCTATATTTTTGTGTCAGCGCAAGTATGTAGATGAGATAGTATACATGGCTAAAATGGCAAAATGCAAGATAATGTCCTCTCCAGTTAACTCTAAATCAAAGCTTAGTGATGTTGATGATAATCTTGTGTCCGATCCCACACTTTACAGGACTCTTGCATGTGCACTACAATATATCACGTTCACCAGGCCTGATATTGCTTACGTTGTTCAGCAGGTATGCTTATTTATGCATGCCCCAGGGAGACTCATTTTACTGCCCTTAAGCGTATCATTCGACATGTCAAGGGCACACTTGATTATGGATTACACCTATACCCCTCAGCACCGACCATGTTGTTATCATATACAACTATTGATTGGGCAGAATGTCCGGACATGCGACGCTCCACCTCCAACTACTGTGTGTTCTTAGGGGATAATCTTATTTCTTGATATGCCAAGAGGCTGACCACCATATCTCGTTCGAGTGTCAGAAGCAGAGTATAAAGGCGTTGCTAATGTTGTTGATGAGATCTGTTGGCTTCGAAACCTTCTTTTGGAGTTGCAATGTCCCTTGCGTAAGACGTCTTTGATTTACTGTGATAACATATCCGCCATATATTTATCTCATTATCCGATTCAGCATCAACGAACCAAGCACATTGTGATGGATATACACTTTGTTCGTGAGAATGTTGCTCTTTGTCATGTTAAGGTGTTGCATGTGCCTTCTTCATATCAGTATGCAAATATATTCATGGAAGACCTTCCTAGATAGCTCTTCCTCGACCTCAGATCTAGTCTTAGCGTCCGGATTCCTCCCGCTCCGACTGAGGGGGTGTATTAACGTGTACATACATAATACCATAATTAGAATATATTTCATATATTGTGTAATATTTAGTGATGTATAATTATGGTAGAAATATGATCTTTATTGTATTAGGATTCCATATCATACACTATATATATTTGTATTAATGAGAAATGGGAAATTAATATAATCATACAAAATAGACTTACGTATTAGCAACTACTATTGGATTTAAAAGTCTGCTTGCGTGAAAAAGAAAGAGGATTGTAGTTCAATAATCAGTAAAACTAATAAATTTATGAGAAGCGAAAAACTATTACAGTAAAACCTCGATAAATGAATATTTGATAAATTAATAATCTTGATTAAATAATAATTTTCTTCGATCCCAACTTGGGCCAATGAGATAAAATAATAACCTCAATAAATGCATAAGATAATAATTTTAAAAAAATTCCTTGTGGCCCATTGAGAATATAAAATAATAATTCATTAAATACTTATGAAAATTACATATATAATTCATAAAATAAAGCACTTCCTAAACAATTTTTATTTCAAACTTTATGCTTTCCTAAAATTACATAACTTGATGATTTTTATTTTTGTACTCACATAATGCTTTTCTCATCTCATCAGTTAGCGTAGACTTTTTTTACACATTTCAAATGAGTAGCCATGGAAGAGAATATATAATATATGAATTTTTATATTTTGGTATATGAAGTTAAAGTGCATGTGTCTATTTATAAACTCTATATTGTGTACTTGAAACAATTCACAACACTTCATATTCTAATGTACATGCATTCTATTTTGAATCACGCTAACCCAAGATTAATAAACTTCTTTTTGACAAGATTAATAAACTTAGATACAATGCACCATCATTAATTAATTGTTTATTTATTTTCTTTTCTTAGTTACCGAAAAAAATTAATTGTTTAATTTGAGAAATATAATGTACAAAATAAAACTTATCAATAAATTAATAAAATATTTATTTATCAATAAATTAATAACTCCGTATAAGATAATTTTTCAGGTCAAAAGGATATTCATTTATAGAGATTTTAATATAGTTAATTTATGAGAATTGAATGAGCCTACATATTAATATTATAACTCGAATACTAGTAGTTGTTTCCTAAATGGGGTTAGTTCGATAGGGGACTGAGAGTGTAATAAAAAGGCCTTTTGCATTCAAGTCAGCGTGTTTGGAAGAGCTTAAAAGTTGTAGCATCAGATCAGTCTTTCCCTGCTCTTAAATTTATCCACTTGTTTTTTAAGTATAGTATTCAGGATTGAAATTCTACCACAACTCATTTAATTTATTGAGTTTGAAATATATCAAGATCTGCAGGGAAGTTTATTTGGGTTCAGTTGAGCTCATATCTATTACACTACATCAGTATATAAAGAATTTTTTACACATCCACACTAATTTGATATACTCCACTAAATTACTCCCTTTCTTTTCCATATTACCAATGCACATCTACAGGCATTATCACGGCTATCAACGAATAAAACTAAAATTCTTTAAGATATTCATTACTTCCTCTATCTCAAATTAGTCGTCATGCTTCACTTCTTCAGAGTCAAATTATATTAACTTTGACCAATATCTTAAAATATGTTTTTTCATCATATTGACATGGGAAAAAAATATAACTTATAGTACTTTTCGTATAGTTTTTGAATATATAATTTTAATCTCATAATTTTTTTATGATCTAATACAATTTAGCTTTGAAAATTAGTGAAATTGACTCTCAAAAAGTGAAATTAATTTTGAACGGAGAGAGTATGTATGAATCGTGTTGGCAATTTTAGAAAGGACTCCTTGTTGTGTCCAGCTTTTATAAAGAACTTATGTATTTAATTTTCTTAAGTCAATCAGTGGGGAAATTTTGGTAATTTGAGAGCAAATGTTGGTAGAAAGAGTCCAATAAATTAGCAACTTTAACGGTTGGCTTGTTTTATCTTATTGATTGATACACAATAACGGGGGACTCAGCGAAATTAAAAATAAAATTCACGTAATTAATAAAGTAGCCATCATCTTGGTGTTTCTTTTCTAGTTCACATTCTTGTGATTCGACGAGTTGCTATTGAAACAAAAAGATTACTCTTAGCTTGTTTGACAAATTTTAAATAGGGAAATGTCCAAATGTACTACCAACATTTGCTATTTGTTTAGTATATGTAATCATTTTACCTTTCAATCATAGTAGCTTCTATTGTTATCTTTAGTTTTAAATATGTCCATCACATTAATGATGTACTGCTGTAATTTGGTTTAGACCTTCAATTTTTTAATTATTCAGATATATATTTGACCGTTTTCAGTTTTTTAAAGATAGCACGTTTCAAATTATTGTAAGAAGGTATATATAAACCAATAAGATAGAGTTAATTTGGATCTTTATTTGTTTACATCGAATATGTCAGAGTTAATCTGGACAACTGTTAGTTGAAAAGGCAAACATCCGATGAAATTAATAATGTAGGACTTTTGTGGATCGAAAGATAAATAGAAGGAAAACTAAATGTTAGATAAATCGAGTGTTTTAGGGGTTTGAACATTTTTCCTTTAAAATATGAAAAATAGTTAGGTAAGATTGCTGCAATCAGGAAAGCAGCATGGCAGGGCTGAAGGGGACAAGAAGGTATTATTAGCAACCAATAATACAACACAAAGATAATTAGTGGCATTGGCTTTTTGTGCATGTGGTATGGATTACGCCTAACAAATGTGGAACCCAACTCTAATTTGTGATGCACCAATCACCTACGCTTCTAATCTTATATATCCTGCATATTGGACACAAATTCTCATCCAATATTAGGGTGCCTAGTGGGCCTGTGGCTGTGCATTATTGGACAACAACACTTGATCTACTGAGGTCAAACTTCCATCTTCTGGTTAACTTATGAATAATCATAAGTGGATTTAGGGTTGGTTCTACTGATTCAACCCGAATATATTATTTTCAGCTCAAACTATATCAATTAATACCAAGTAAAAGTTCCTTTGTTGTTTCAACAAGAGAAAAAAATTACTTTTACTTAAAAAGTTTTATAAGTGACGTATTTGAATTGTGTTTTATTGATATGGTTGACATTTTGTTTTTCAATATATATATATTATCCGTAATAATTTGTTCATTTGTTTGGCTCTCTCAATATCAACATTGATTACTAAAAACTATTTTGTATGTCACTAAATATGTACATATAATAAAATCATAACATATGATATCACTGATTCTAAATTTTGAATTAGTGTCTGCCTAGGATTCATTTAAGCAAACTGGTAGGAAAATTCAAAAATTCTTAATTAAGAACCAGTAGTTTGCAAGTGGAGTAACTGTCAATTAGCTGGTGCCACAGCTGGGATACAACAGTCATATGCTTGTTGCCTCTTTTATTTGGTACTCAGCTCAGTTATCTACTTGTAGACCTTGTAATAGGTAGTTATTTTCTGTAGAATATTGGGGTCCATAATGTGTTTTAACTAAAAATCTAAAATGGTCCACATAAGCCTATACATGCAACGAATAATAATGCAAAAAGAAAACGGAATCAAACTCACAAATAGTCCACATCTTAATTTCATTTTTATCTAGAGCAACGATAAGGAACTAGTAATTTATTCAGCTAAAGAGTCAAACCACAATAAAGCATGGTGTCAAAGAAGAACATACAGTGGCGATGATTCAATCGAATAGGTAGTCTAAAACTAAAATTTATAAATATTTGAAAAAGAATTACGACTTCACCTGATTTAGCCTTTTCACTTATACAATCCTCTTATCAATTTTAATGTCAAAAATAAGTTAAACCTAAGCATAGTGACTATTATACTTTATAAATATTCAAGGTTAATATAATACCATTTCAGATCTAATTAGCTTGAGCTGGTTAAATGTCTATAAAGCACTGAGAGAATTGAATAAAATCTTAAAAAGTCAAAGTTATAAATAAGATTAGTAACTCAAGTTGGAGTAATAATTAGACTAAATAAGCAATAATAGGTAAATGTGAATTTATCTAAGAGAAGCCATGATCGAAGCTTCAAGCTCGATCATGTGAACTGGAAATGCAGAGAGAACAAGAGAGAAAAGAAGATATTTTCTATTCAATACAATTCGAATGAGATATTTGTAGATTGAATATGCCAGCTGTCCTAACTAACTAATTCTGACACTTAATAATGTTAACAACCTAAAAACTGATCGTGACATCTCTAACTAACTCTAACACTAACTTCCTGCGTGATATACACTATTTATACATGATATACAGTCAGATATACTAGTTATTTCAACACTCTCCTTCAAGCTGGTGGGTGAATTATGTCTATCACTCCCAGATTGGACAAGAGTATGTGATGTTGAGCTGCTCCTAGTCCTTTTGTCAACAGATCAACTAGCCCCAGTTTAGTGTTGATATATGTTGGCAGAATGGTGTCATCTTTGAACTTCTCCCTCAAAAAATGTCAATCAATTTCTATATATTTCGTATGTTTATGAAATATAAGATTTCCAGCTATTTGAATAGTAGTTTTACAATCAAAGTAAACCTTTATAGGGAGAACAACCTCAACTTGAAGTTTCTTGAGCAAACATGTTAACCATACAATTTCTGAGACTGCTGAGGCCATGCTACGATATTCTTCCTTAGTTGAGCTTCGACTTACAGTGTGTTACTTCATAGATTTTCATAAAATCAATGGCCCTCCAAGTTGAATGATAAGTTCAGTCACTTATCTTCTTGTATTAGGGCATGATGCCTAGTCTGAATCACAATAGACTGACAAGTCTGTAATTGTGTTCCTCTTCAATAATATTCCTAGCCTTGGTGACCTCTTCACATATCTTACAACTCTCAGAGCTGCTTTTCAATGTGACTTTTTGGGTAACTGCATAAATTGACTCAACATTTGTACTTCAAAGCATATATCTGGCCTACTAATGGTTAGATAAATCAGCTTCCCAACCAATTTTTGATAGCATCCAACATCATCCAGTACTGGATCATGTCTTTCCATTTGATGTATCATAGTCCACAGAAATTAGCTTAATATTTGCTTCCAAAGGTGTAGATGGTTTAGCACCACTAAGTCCAATCTCTCAGATCAATTCAAGTGTGTATTTTCTTTGATTGAGCAATATCCCATGTTTGGATCTGATCACTTCTATTCCTAGAAAATATTTCAATATCCCTAAGTCCTTCATCTTAAACTGACTATGCAGATACTTGTTTGTTTCATCAATAAGACCTGAATTATTTTCTGTTATGAGAAGATCATCAATATAGATCAAAATGATGACCAATTCCTTGTCCTTCCTTTTTGTAATAAAAGAATTATCATATTAGCTTTGTGAGTGTCCTGCATCTATTGCCTTGGTCAAGTTGATGTTTCACAGTCTCGAAGCTTGTTTCAATCTATACACTGACTTTAAAAGTTTACAAACTCTAGTATCCTATTGTCTATGAAAACCCTCTGATAATGACATGTATACTTCTTCATCTAAATCTTCTTGGAGGAATGTATTATTGATATTCATTTGGAACAATTTCCAATCACATGATGCAGCTATACTAATTATTGTCCTCACAGTAACAATTTTTGCCACTGGTGAGAAGATTTCATGATAATCCAACCCTTATTTTTGTGTGTAGCATTTTACAATCAATGTTGCTTTATACTTATCTATCTCTCCATTTTCCTTTTAACTTCACTTTGTAAACCATTTTGAATCAATGGTCTGCTTTTCTGGTGGCAGTTCCACTAGTTCCCAAGTCTAATTTTCTTCAAGTGCATCTACTTTTTCTACATTGCTTCTATCCACATCTTATCTTTAGATGCTTCTTGAAAGTTTCTAGGCTCCTTCATAGTAGAAAAATAGCCTAAGTTTGTTTGATATGTTGGTGACAGATCAGAATAAGCTATGTGATTGCAGATAGAATATCACAGTTTCCTGTAAGTTTATGTGTCATGACATAGTCACTATGCCAAATAGGTGGTTTGACACTTCTGTTAGGTCATCTTTGCTCCTCTTGTACAATAGACACTCGTTCAACAACCTCTTCATGTTGTTGTATTATTGGTACTTGGTCTGCAACTTCATTTATATCCTCTACTACTTCTTGTAAGTAATCCTCATTTTCCATGTTGTCAGTACTACTGAGATCTCCAGAGTCACTAGTACCAAAATGCTCCACACTATGATTAACAGTCTCAGTATTTTCAGTAGTGATAATGAGAATTGGCAAATAGGAATTGATGAAGTGCCGATATCATGTGTCTCCCTTACTTCATTAATGATTGTAAGAGGTTGGATCAATAAAGGCAAGAACATATCTTCTTGAGAAGAAGAGGGATCATGCAGAAAAGGGAAAACACATTTCCTAAAAAGTAACATCTCTGTTGATAAAAATCACTCTTGTGTTAATATTGAACAACCTATAACCCTTCTGAGTTTTTGAGTAACCAACCAATACATATTTTCTAGATCTTTCAGCAAACTTATCTCCTATAGGAAACTGACATGCATAACATAGACTAACAAACACTCTTAAGTGATCAATAGTAGGTGGTTTATTAAACAGTCTTTCATAGGGGCTCTTTCCTTCTAGGATCATTGTGGTAAGCTTGTTGATTAGATATACTGCAATTCTGACACAATCTCCCCAAAAACTAATGGGAATGCCACTTTGAAATCTTAAAGCTCTAGCTACTTCAAGAATATGCCTATGTTTTTTTTTCTACAATACCATTTTACTTAGGAGTATAGGGACAACTTCTTTGATGGATAATGTCTTTATCAGCAAGTAAATCTACACATTTAGAGTTGAAAACCCATGTACCATTATTAGACCTGATTGTTTTAACAATACAATTAAACTAGTTTTTAATTAGTCTCAGAAACTCTGACAGTACATTAAGCACTTATTTCTTGGATTGTATGAAACAAACCCAAGTATATTTGCTAAAATCATCCACCAAAGTAACAAAGTGTTGTTTATTATCATACATAGCTGTCTTATAAGGTCCCCACAGATCAATATGTACAAGCTGGAAACAAGACACTGTTTTATTGGTACGAATAGGAAGTTTTAGTCTATGTTGTTTTGCTAAAGGACATACTTCACAATTATCTTGAACATCAGACTCTACCTTGAACTTGAGGGATGAAATATGGTTCATTTCTCCTACTGAAGGATGTCTTAACCTCATGTGCCAGAGTTTCCCTTCTTTATTAGTCTTGAGTGTGCCATTACCTATTGCATGAGCTGTTATTTTTTCACATTCCTGCAAAATGTACAACTCGTCTCTTTCTCTACCAATCCCCATTACCTTTCCATTGAAGAGCCCCTGAAACACACAAAAATCAAAAAGAAAAATAGCTACAAAATATAACTCTTTGGTGATCTTAGACACTGACAACATACTAAACTTGAAGTCTGGTACATATAATACATTTGTTATCTTATGATCAACTAAGACCTTTGCATCACCTACACTTGTTATCTTATGATCAACTAAGACCTTTGCATCACCTACACTTGTTATCTTATGATCAACTAAGACCTTTGCATCACCTACACTTGTTATCTGTGATCTATCACCAGTTGAACTTTATTATTTTACCGATCTTCTAATTTTCTAAGGGTACTTAGAAGTTCTTTGCAATGTGTTATATGATGTGACGCTCCTGAATCTACTATTCATTCATATGAAAAGGCATTAGTTAATAGAGAAGTTATACCTACCATGTTTGACACACATTTGGTTGTAGTTGAGTCATCCATCTTATTCATCACTTCCTGATACTGTTGTGGAGTGAATAATTCACATGTTCTGTGTTGTGAACCACTTGAGTCTCCTATACTTCCATCGGTAGTAGTTGAGTTTCCATAGGATTTGAACTCACCAGATTGTCCATTATTCTTCTTACTCTTGAAGTTAGGTAGATATCCAACTATCTTGTAGCATTATTCCGTGTCCTTTGTATCCACATCCACCACACGGTGGACCTGAAAAAACTGGTGATCTTGATCCTACCTTTTTATATATGTTCTCTTGATTTTTTTCCTTCTAGCATAATAAAAATATCTCTATGTGCATCTACTACACCAAGTGATCTTTGACTCTCCTCTTGAGTAGCTACATCATAAGTTTTATTCACTGCACATCAAAACCTTTAGCAGCAAGTTACTCCTTAAATTGCTATAATTTTCATTTAGTCCCATCAGATACCGTATCAATCTATTTGCCGTAAGATGATCTGTGTAATGTTTAGATTCATCACAACATGATGGCAAAGGAACAACCACATCTAATTCATCCCAAAGTATCTGCATCTTAGAATAATAGCTTGTGACTAAGTCACTTCCTTGCTTCAAATTCATTATATCAATCCAGATATGGTAGATCCTGATTAGATCATATCTCTCAAATTTTTTCTTGAATTCATCCCAAACTTTCTTAGCATTTGCAGCATAGTCTATAATTCTTCCAAATCTCCCTTATAACTTCTTTTGATGCAGGTTCCAGTCACAAATTCAAGTTTTCCTTTACCTCTTAGGGTAAGTTTCATGAACTACTCCATAAAGTATAATTCTTTGGACCTGTGAGCTTTGTTGGGATCAAAATCAGACCTAAAACATCTGAAACTTGCAAGTAAAGTGAATGATGATGATCAATTGTGATCGTAGTTTCTTCCTCTCCCATTGTCCTTCTATTAGCTCCTCAATTGTCTTCTCCAATGAAGCTCTGATTTGCGCAGTAATGAATCTAGTGATCACTGCTATGATACCATGTGGATTTATCTAAGAGAAGTCATGATCGAAGCTCGATCATGTGAACTGGAAATGCAGAGAGAACAAGAGAGAAAAGGAAGTATTTTCTATTCAATACAATTTGAATCAAATGTGATACATCAAATGAGATATTTGTAGATTGAATATGCCAGTTGTCCTAACTAATTAATTATGATACTTAACAATGCTAACAACCTAATCATGAGCGCTCTAATTAACTCTAACACTAACTGCCTACGTGATATACACTATTTATACATGATATACAGTCAAATATACTAGATATTTCAACAGTAAATGCGATGTTAATTGCCAACTTTCAATCATATGCTTAAAAAGTACCATAAACTTTGGAAATATGCCCTTAACAATTTAGATAGTGCTAACTCAGCTTGTATATCTTGTTGCAGCTCTAGTACTTTCAATAATCTATAATGCAGATCTTTCTAAAAGAAAAATCGTAATGCATCGGATTATTTGCTAGTAAATTCAGTTACTGGAACAGAATATTTGCTACGGAAAATTATTTTCTACTCTTCTATCATCTTCATTTAAGAGTAAGTCAGTTGCAGAAGTGTTCTCATCATTTCACTTATAAATAGAAAATTAAATTAGCTTAAACCAAAGGTCCATAAATACAACACATATTGTAGGGTCATTTTCACTTTGGTCCATATCTTGCGTTGGTCTTTAATTTTTACATGTTGGCATTAGCAAGAATGACAAGTGTAAGATTTTAATGATTGACATAGTAAATGAACCAGGCGAATAAACTAGGTCTGTGGACTTGATCTATCCAACAGACAGATGCAGTACAAAGTTGAATGAATCAGACACAGAGCAGAAGCGAATGAACAAGGTTTACGAACATATTCCATATCAAACATAGATGCGAGATGTAGTTAAATGAAACAGATGCTTGAACCAGGTCCAAGAACGTGCTCCTGCTCAGAGTCCTACCGCGAGTAGGATTTTTGATTTATGGTAAGGACTTGGTGTACAAGGCTGCAGGATTTCTTGACATACTTGTCAAGACACTTCACAGTCCTACAAGAAAACTGAACCCGCATTGAAGAGCAAGAATCTCAAGTTAACTCAAACCCTAACTCTCATATTGGGATGTACCACATAGGAATTGAGTTCAGCCGACTTGATGCAAACCTAAAGCTATATATATCCAAGTTCTACCATAAAGAAGTTTACGCACTCATATAGAGAGAAAATAAAATTTGAGCAGATACGTCGATATTACATTGATTGTTCTGATTTCTGAAGTGCGACATGATACTAAGAATAAGATTGAAGAAACCTGTTTCATACAGTTTATGTTTTACCTTTCTTGAGTCTAGATTCTTGTATTAGGAGTGATTATCGAGTTGTACCTTTATCGGCTTTCGTAGAAGCAAATGTTTTAGGTATAAACAGTTTGTCAAATTCAACTTCAAGTTGGGATAACTTAAAGTGGGCTTACTAGTGTAGGGAGATTAATGAGATAGGAATTAGAGTTTATACGTTCTTAGGTTAAAGAGTTTGTAACTTCAAGTTGCAAAGACTCACGTTGTAGTGGAGTTCGGGTTAAATTCTACATAGGTGTAGGTCGTGGTTTTTTCTGTCGTTTGTCAATCGGATGGTTTTCACGTAAAAATATTGTGTCGCTGCTTTTCAGTTCTTTATTATTATGCAAACGCTAGCATAGAACCGGTAATCTGGACCATTCTATAGGCGTAAATTAGGTATTGCGTATGATATATATTTGGTCATGCAAAATATCATTACCCCTTAAGACAAATAACTTTTTCGCGTCCATTAGTTTTATATTTTACATCATAAATTCCACAAGTTATGTCCGCGCCCTTAAAGAACTTATGCACCGCTAGACATAAATTCATTTTAAAGGATAAAAATTAAAGACCAACCCATTTAAAGGAAACCGTGCAATTTTTTCATATTGTACTCAGGTTACGTAAATAACCGCATGGCAACATAAGAATATGAGTTAATTTCTTTTTGTAACTAAAATCAGCTCCAAAGAAAAAAATCTAGCACTTTCAAGATAGAGAAGAACTAATAGGGTCAAGACCATAAACATCTATTCTACATATTTTCCTGGAATAAGAAATTTTGAAGGTCACTTAACTACTTGTTAATTTCTTCTTGTCTCCTATTTTCGCAATTTTTACTAAGAGAATGAAGGGGTTTCCACTTTTTGGGTTATAAGTACCACTTCCTGAAATAGATATAGTGCATTTTTTTCTGTTCTCATATACCAAGCCCGTTTGTGCTTTGCAAAGCGAGGGTGGTCCCTTGTCTTTTAACTTGAATTTAAATGGGAAAAATTATGAGATATGACAAATATTTACATTGTATTGATAATACATAGTTATAGTTCACAAAATTACGAAATGTAGCTATATTTGTGTTTTGTAGTAAACACTCAATACACATGTGTTGATACAGTACACATTGATACATTTCTTTCGCTCGATTTTTAGCTGATACAGTATGTGCTGATACAACTGATACTCATCTGATACAGTTGATACCCGCCTCCTAATACAGCTGATACATACCTAATACAACTCTTTCGCCCGATACAACAAATGTAACTATGAATCATAAATACGCAAATTATAACTACGTATCATAATTACTGCTCTAAACTATAGCTATTTATGAATTTTTCTCATTTAAATAAGGAAAAACCCCCAAATATATCTTGTCATAACATAAAAAAGAAGAAGCCCAAACCATTGATAACTCAATTTTCTTTGTGGGTTTGTTTCTCTGTCAAGAGGGAAATGATTCAGTATCGTTTGTTCACCGTGTTAGCCCATTTGAAGTTGATGATTGAAAGAACTTGGGCCATTGGGAAGCCCATTCAACGCCTCATTTTGGCTTATGAACTTTACATAACCCTTCCCAGTTACAGGCTTACAGCCCAATAAACCCATACCATAAACGGTAACAAAAAAATATTGAAAAATTGGCATATCAATTCAAGCTGACCAACTAAAGAAAAATTATATAGTTGGATCATTGTTCTATCCGAGTTTTGCTTCTCTGAAAAAGATGAGAGACTAAAAATGAAATTGTTTTTTAAAACCGTAATGGTAAAAAATAGGCCTGACTCCTTGTTGGTGATAATACAATTACAATTGAAAAATTAAAATGAAGAAAAAAATATATATTTAGGTTGAGGTGCGGATATCTCGCTCTCTTTAAGGATATTCAAGCCTACTGCAACAAATCTTTACCGGTTCAACAATAATCTTTCTGACTTGTCCCCTCCAGGATACAACAGTCCGATCACATCGTATAACTTAACAAACTCTGAACAAGATGTTGAGTCCAAAGCTCCACCAATAAAACACCTTCCTTCAACTAAATAAAACTCTCTTCACTTTTTTCATGCACTCTATATTTTTCTCTATTCTCAAAAGCTAAGGATGATTTCTATTTATAGATTAAGAAATTCATCCTTGAAATGAAATGGATGAGTAGTGGGAGAGTGGGATAATTAATTGAGAGAATATGAAGTAGTAAAGAGTTGGAGATTGAGAGAGTTACAAGAGAAATAATTGCCACATTATACCATAACTAATATGAATAATGAGATAGTGGGTTTAACACAAGTAATGGCCAATTATGGCACCACAACGTGGGAAAACAGGACAATTCTTCTGCCACTTTATGGCCACTGAACGGGGATCAACTCTCATGTCTTATTTTCAATAAAAGCATCATATTCGTCGTTCATAGCCAATTTTCAATTCGAGTCATTTAATACAGACTATGTATCTACTATTGAGTTTTCTCACAGCAGGTCTGATAATTCTCTATTCATATATCGTCGTAGTACTTCCATGACTTATATTCTCTTATATGTGGATGACATTATCTTGACCGCTTCTTCTGATGATTTACTCAAGTCTATCATGTCACTACTCAGTTCTGAGTTTGGTATGAAAGACTTGGGGCCCTTGAGTTATTTCTTGGGGATTGTTTTCACTCGTCACGCAGGTGGGTTATTTTTATCACAACGGCAGTATGCCGCTGAGATAATTGAGTGGGCTGGTATGTCCTAGTGTAAGTCTACTTCCATTCCAGTTGATACGAAACCCAAGCTGGGTGCTGCGGCTGGCTCGCCTTACGAGGATCCAATCCACTATCGTGGTCTTGCAGGAGCTCTTCAATATATTACTTTTACGAGACCTGATATTATGTATGTCGTACAACATGTGTGTTTGTTTATGCATGATCCTAGGGTTGAGCACATGAATGCGCTCAAATGCATTATACGATACGTCCACGGAACACTTGACTATGGATTGCATCTATATCCGTCGTCGACCTCTACGCTTGTCTAGTATACAGATGCTGATTGGGGTGGTTGTCCAGATAGCAGATGCTCCACATCTGGTTATTGTATGTTTCTTGGTAGTAACTTGGTCTCATGGTCTATAAAGCGACAGTCTACGTTATCACGTTCTAGTGCAGAGGCTGAGTATCGAATGGTAGCCAATGTGGTATCTGAATCATGTTGGTTATGTAATCTTCTCTTACAACTTCATTGTGCCATTCAGAAAGCTACCTTGATTTATTGTGATAATATTAGTGCAGTCTATCTTTCTAGTAATCCAGTTCAATATCAACGCACTAAGCACATCGAGATGGATATCCACTTTGTTCGCGAAAAGGTAGCTCGTGGACAAGTACGCGTCTGCCATGTCCCTTCTAGGTACCAAATCGCAGATATCTTTACTAAGGGTCTTCTCTCGGTTCTCTTTGAAGATTTTAGGGACAGTTTCAGCGTACGAAGACCGCCCACTCTGACTGCGGGGGTGTGAAAGTATACACTAATATACACGATATATACGGCATATCCAATGCCTTGTGTATACCGTATATATCATAGAATCCCATGACAAGTTGGATACCGTGATATACACGGTATACACATCCGTGTCTATTTAGTTTTGGTAACATGTTATTTGTATTTAATTAGCATTGTACACTTACCATAATTGTAGAATTCTTGTACAAATAGAATAGGGTTTTGGGAGTAGAATAGGAATATGATTTTCCATATTATAGAAATTGTAAATTGTATATATACTCATTCATTAATTAAAATAATCAAGGGATTATTTCTTTCAGGATAGAGAGTAAAATGGCACTTCAGTAATATATTTTGAAATATTAAAACGCCTCAAAGTACTAACAATTTCCCACTTATTTTAATATTAAAATAAAAAAGTATATCAACTGAAGGTAGACTACTATGCATAATCAAGATGTGATCTACATTGAACCTCCACTTCGTAAAACTGTAATCTTTACTCCAAAGTCGTAGTAGTCCCAGACTTGAATTATGGCTGCTTAAGGGAAATAAAAAATTACTACTTACACATAATAATCAAGGTGTTGATATGAGCTTTAAAAGCCGGCACATTACGGCCTTGTGCTATCCCTATTTCATGAGTGCTTTTGAGAATGAGCTCAATTCTCATAGGAAGCGGCCTACTTCCACACTCACATAGGTGAAATCTGTCAAGGATGCTTCTGTAACATCTCACTCATACGAGCTACAAAATTTCATTAAGCGTTCATATACCCAACCTCCACAAATCGTCACAGAATAATGCATTCACACCATAGAAAGGGAATAAAAAATTAGTGCATTTCACAATAAGTCATCATATGATTCATTTTTCGCATTGAACCTAGTTATTGGATCTCTAGTCCCCAAATTGGATTTCCTCATATATGACTCATGAATTTATGGGCTCCAACCCCTTCCCCTTGATGTGCTCCAGACCTTTTCTCTTGTTAAATCCTTAGTTAATGGATCTGCAAGATTATCACAAGATTGACATAATCAATGTTAATGGTACCACTTAACAAATATGATCTCACAATACTATGTTTTCTCCTTATAGGTCTGAATTTACCATTGTAATAACGGTTTTAAACTCTACCAACTACATCAATGGTATCACAATGAATTAAAATATGAGGAATTAGTTTTTTAAAATACGGTATTTGAAATAATAAATCTATCAACCAATTCACTTCTTCACTAACTGAAGCTAAAGCAATTAGTTCAGCCTCCATAGTAGAGTTAACAATAATAGTTTGCTTTTTCGATTTTCAACAAATAGCACCACCTCCCAAAGTAAAAATATAGCTAGTGGTAGAACGCAAATCACCAGATAAAGTGTTTCAATCTGCATCAGAAAAGCCTTCAAGTAGAACATAATATCTTTTATAAAATAAGCCATAAGATTTTGTACCAACTAAATATTTCATATCTCTCGTTATGACATGCCAATGTTCATTATCTGTCTTGCTTGTAAATCTACTAAGTACTCCAACTGCATATGCAATATCAGGCCTAGTGCAATTAGTCACATATCTCAAACTTCCAATTAAGCTAGCATATTTCTTTTGATTTATCACATCATTTTCACTTTGAACGGGGAACAAGTGAATACTAGAATCAAAAAGAGTTATAACATGCTTGCAATCAAGAAAGTTATATTTTTTTTAAAAATTCTCAACATAATGTGACTGGTCAAGGAAAATTCCATCACATGTTCTAGTAATTTTTATTCCAAGAATAAAATTTTCCTCACCGAGATCTTTCATATCAAAATGGCTTCTAAAAATATTTTTAGTTTCACCAATAATATTCATGTTAGATCCAAAGATCAACAAATCATCAACATAGAGGCAAACAATAACATATGAATTATTCCAAGACTTATGATAGATGCGCTTATCACACTCATTTGTTTTAAAATCATTTTCAATCATGCAGGAATCAAATTTCTCATGTCATTGCTTTGGTGCATGTTTCAAGCGATATACAGATTTAGTACGTTTACACACTTTGCTTTCTCGTCCTGCTTCAACAAAACCTTGGGGTTGTTCCATATAAATTTTTCATTTAGGTCCTCATTTTAAAAAATAGTTTTTAGATCCATTTGATGAATATGTGAATAAAAAATTACAGCAATAGCAATTAAAAGCCTATTGGATGTAATTCTAGTTACCAGAGAAAAAGTATCAAAAAACTCTAGGCCTTCTAATTGCTTAAATCCCTTAGCAACTAGTCTATCCTTGTATTTATCATCTCAACCATCCGGTTTTAACTTTTTTTTAAGACACATTTGCAACCAATTGTTTTGCAACTCGGAGGTAAATCAACTAAATTCCCAGTTTTATTTGAAATTACTTATTCCATTTCATCATTTACAGCCTCTTTCCACAAAATAGCATCATGTGAAGATAAAACTTCTTGTAAAGTGAAATGGTCATCTCCAATATTAAAAACATAAAAATCATGACCAAAATATTTTTCTACTCTAGCTCGTTATTTCTTCTTAACTCAAAATCATTATTTTCTTTATTTTTCAAAACAGAAGTAGAAGAATTAGGTAGTGACAAAATATTTTCTTCAGTCCCATGACCCCACTATTTTTAGGATCAAACGAAAATTTATTTTCATAAAAAATAGCATCACATGATTCTATTATTATATTATCTTCGAGATTAAAAAATCTATAGGCTATACTATTTGAAGCATAACAAAGAAAAACACAAATAATAACTTTTTTACCCAACTTAGAAATTTTGGGATCTATGAACCTCACATAGGTTAAATAACGCAAACTCTTAGATATCTCATATTAGGCTTGTGACATTTCCACAATTCAAATGGTGTTAATTTAATCTTTTTATGAGGCACACGATTCAACACATAACAAACAGTTAAAATACATTCACCCCAAAAGTTTAGAGGTGCACTTGACTCAATAAGCATGACATTTGTTAACTCAACCAAAGTTCTATTTTTTTCCGCTACACCATTAGATGCAGGAGATTAAGGTGGAATAGTTTCATAAATTATTCTCAATGATTTAACAAAATAATTAAATTCATTAGATTCATATTCACGACCTCTATGACGTCTAATTCTTTTTATTTTTCTACCAAATTGATTTTCAACTTCATGAGATAAATTTTAAAATTTTCAAAAGCATCACTTTTATTTTCATCAAGAAAACATATGTATACTCTGAGAAAGCATCAATAAAAGTAATAAAATATCTATTTTCTCCACTAATTAAAATTCCTCCAAGTTCACAAATATCAATATGAACTAACTCTAACAATTCGATTTTTCTTTCAACTTGAAAATGAGGCCTTTTAGTGATTTTGGCTTTATTACAAGCCTCACACTTTTTAAAATCCTTATTAATCATTGGGATTAATCCTAAACTACTCATGATTTCCACATAACGATTAGTAATATGACACAAACGAGCATGTCAAAAATTAGTAGAAGAAAGCATGTAAACAGAATTAGCAATTTTATTCATTTTCATATTCAACTTGAACATCCCATCACAAGCATACTCTTTTCCCACAAAATACCTTTTTTCACTAATACATATTGATCAGACTCAATAATTTGTTTGAAGCCTGCTTTATTAAGAAAAAAACTAGACATCAATTTTTTCTCATAGAAGGAGTAAAAAATACATCTTTTAATGTTAATACCCTTCCAGAGGTGAAGCTCAACTCGACATCTCCCTTTCCAAGAACTTGAGTGGTGTGAGAATTACCAAGCATGATGGTTTTGGGCTCCTCAAAAGGAGTATACACTTTGAATCAATCTTTGTCATAGCAGACAAGACAGTTTGCACCAGAATTAGTCCACTATCCATCAATATTTTCAACCATATTTATGTTTGTTATTACCGCCACAAGTGGCTCTTCGGTAACGTTCGCTTGAGGTACATGACCACGTTTCTAAAATTTAGAAAATCGAGCAATGTGCCCACTCTTGCCACAGAAAAAATATGGTACTCTATATTGAACTTGTTGATTTTGTGCTCGGTTATTGCCACCATTATTTTTCTTAGGAGGTCTACCATTATTTTTCTTTAATATTATCTTCTTAGACTTCATAGAAGTATTTTTGTGAGATTTAGAAGCAACAATATCAGAAGTAATTAAATTTATCTTGTTTGTGACAGGTTGCAAAGTACTCTCTTCCGTTTGCAAAAGTGCATCTTGACCCATTTCCTCTTCTTCCATCCGGATCCGCATTATCTGTTGGAAATTTACTAAATGTGGAATTAAGTATATCCCATTATTTATGACTCAAAAAATTGGGGCCTCGCACGTAGGAAACGTCGTTTACACACACGTGCACACGTAGTGCTAAGTATCGCAAATTTCATTAGTAAAAGAGATATTGGTACGTATGTAATATGTTTGAGACATAGAATGATGGATGGTTATTGGCCAAATAACAAAGTATTCCACGTTGGTAAACAAAGGAAGAAGTGTAAGATGAAACGAGTCAGAAATCGCCGCGGAGCCGTGGAGGGCCGCAACGCTAATTCACAGAGCCGCGGAGCCGCGACGCTAATTCACAGAGCCACGACGCTTCGGAGGCAAAATGCTGCGATGGGAAGTTGGAAATTTCTGACCTTTGGGCTGGTTTTAGAGCATTGATTCTCCATTACTTGGCACATGAATTCAGCCATTATTTGGCTGAATGTAACCCCTCTATTAAGTGTCATTACATGGCCATTGAAGGCCATTAGTTGGCTAGTTGAGGGGTCTTCTCCTTACACTATAAATTGAGGCATTTGGCTCAATTGAAGAACACTACACAACACTTAGAAAATACTCCAGAATTTTTTGAATTTACCTTCTTCCTCTCTAACAAAGTTACTATACTCAAAGTTCTTCAAGTGTAACACTTGAGTTTCCTTTGCTCAATTGTTACGTTGATGTTGTATCTTGGGAGACTATTGCCCGATAACGTAAAAGGAGATATACGGGGCAATCTTTTCTTAAAGACAGAATGTCATCACTCAACTCAGCAAATCACACAAGCAGTTTGTTAAGTTCTTATTTTCTAGTTTATTGTAACATTTAGTTTATCCTTTCTTACAATTGTAATAGTTACTTACTTCCCGTTCCCTACAATAATTGTATCCCAATAATTTTAAGACAAGATTTGTTGTAAGTACTTAGAAAGATGACTGACATAGAACAAATTGCTTCGGATTCTGCTGCTGCTGCTACTCAAGGCAATCCCTCTGCCTTCCCCACTGCTCAAGGCACACCTAAGAATGCCCCTTCCCCCCCCCCCCCCCCCGGATTCCACCAAGAACGCCCTGAAAAGTTCATGGTCTCCAACTTCAAGAGGTGGCAACATAATATGCTATTCTATCTGACTGTTATGGGAATGACTCATTTCCTAACAGAAGATCCTCCACAAGCTGGAGATGAAATGGACCATTCGCCTACTGAAACGGCTGAATGGGGCCTAGGTATCCATGTCATTAATGGCATGAAGATGGTTCTTGATGCATGGAGTCATAGTGATTTTATGTGTAAGAACTATATATTGAACTGCTTGTCAGACCCTCTCTACACGGTGTATTGCACCGTTGGCAACGCCAAAGAGTTGTGGGAAAAACTGCAAAAGAAGTACAATGCACAAGATG
Organism: Anisodus tanguticus; assembly: GCA_034509755.1. NCBI lineage: Eukaryota > Viridiplantae > Streptophyta > Magnoliopsida > Solanales > Solanaceae > Anisodus > Anisodus tanguticus. The sequence continues at coordinate 22,976,235 of CM067544.1, read as the reverse complement.
CAGGTACTAAGAAATTCATCGTTGGGAAATTTCTGAAATTTCAAATGGTGGATAGTAAGACAGTGATGTCTTAAGTCCAGGAATTCCAAATGATTCTACATCACCTAGATTTGGAAGGTATGAAGCCAAATGAGCAGTTTTTTTATTGCATCACTGATTGAAAAGTTACCTCCTTCGAGGAATGAGTTATTTAAAACTCAACACAAAGGAGATGACCTTTCAAGAACTTATTATCAAACTCCAAATTTAGGAAGATAATAAGAAGGCCTTGCCTAGGGGTAAACAACCTGTTGAGGCAAAGGCAAATCTGGTTGAGGCCAAAGGGAACCCAAGCAAGAAGCAACAGTTCCAGAAAGACGACAAGACCCAAGCAGCGGAGAAGTTCAAAGGAAACTGTCACCACTGTGGAAACCTGGTCACATGATCAAGGACTACCGCAAGCTCAAGACTGAGAAATAAGAGAAGGCCAAGGCTAAGGGCAAGGCACAAGTTAACATCGTCAAGGACAAGTTTCTGGACGACATGATTGAGGAGTTCTTAGCGGTGGTGCTAGAAGCAAATCTTATTGAGAATCCTATGCAATGGTGGATGGACACATCCGTTCCAACAGATATGCCTTCTCCACTTATACACCGGTTACAAACAAGAAGTTGTTCATGGGCAACAACGCTTCCTCTGACGTGCTGGGGGTAGGAAAGGTATTCTTGAAGATGACTTCTGGAAAGAAGCTCACTCTGAAGGAGGTGATGCATGTTCCTGAGATTAGAAGAAATTTAATTTCAGGTCATTTATTGGTTAATGCTGGTTTTAGGCTAGTGTTTGAGTCCAATAAATTTTTAATCACTAAGAATGGAATGTTTGTGGGAAGAGGATTCGTCTGTGAAGGCCTCTTCAAAGTTAACGCCATGTCTGTATTATGTACAAGCAATAATATTGAAGCTTCTTCTTACTTGCTTGAGTCCTCTAATTTATGGCATCATAGATTAGGACATGTCAATTACAAGTCCATCCAAAGGTTGATAAAGTTGGAGTTGTTGTCGTCTATCGACGTAAACCCTCAACATAGGTGTGAGGTGTGCGTATAGGCAAAACTCACAAAGCTTCATTTTTGATCTGTCGAAAGGAATACCGCTCCTCTAGAACTTATTCACACAGATATATATGATTTAAATTTTGTACAAACTTGATGGAGGAACAAGTACTTTGTGACATTCATTGATGATAGTACAAAGTATTGTTACCTTTAGTTGTTGAAAAGTAAGGATGAAGCCTTTGAAGTGTTCCGACGTTACAAAGCAGAAGTTGAGAACCAACTCAGCATGCGGATTAAATCCATTCGTAGCGATAGAGGGGGAGAATACGTAGCGCCATTTGAGGAATATTGTGCCAAATCAGGCATTGTTTATCAAATGGCGGCTCCATACTCACCTCAGTCAAATGGTGTGGCGGAACATAAGAACCGCACATTGAAGGAAATGATGAATGAATTGCTCATCAATTCCGGTCTTCCACAAAACATATGGGGAGAAGCTGTCCTTACCGCTAATACGATTCTTAATAGAGTACCACATAAGGGTAAGGACAAAACTCCATATGAATCATGGAAGGGAAAGAAACCTACCTACAAATATTTAAAGGTGTGAGGTTGTTTGGCAAAGGTTGAAGTACCCAAGCCAAATCAGGTCAAGATTGGGCCTAAGACTGTAGATTGCATATTCATCGGATATGCAAATAACAGTAGTGCTTATCGCTTCTTAGTGCATAAGTCAGATATTCCAGATATCCACGGGGGTACAATCATGGAATCAAGGAATGCTCAATTCTTTGAAGATATCTTTTCTATAAAGGAAAATGACATAACCTCTCGCAAACGAAGTAATGAACAAAGCTCTCAAGAACCGGGAGTATGTGGTTCCAGGGCAAGAGAAGAAAGTCTGTCGGCTTATCAAATCTCTGTACGGGCTGAAACAAGCCCCGAAGCAATGGCACAAAAAAATTGATAGTACTCTACTATCGAATGGTTTCGCCATTAATGAGTGTGACAAATGTGTCTACATGAAAGGTAACTCTGACTCGTTCGTCATGATATGTCTATACATAGATGACATGTTGATCACAGGGAGCAGTCCTAGCTTGATTCTAGAGACTAAGAACATGTTGAAACAATGCTTCGACATGAAGGATATAGGTATTACAGATGTCATCTTAGGAATAAAGATCTATAAGATGTCTGATAGACTGGTCTTATCTCAGTCTCACTATATCGAGGATGTGTTGAGAAAGTTTGAGATGTTTGACAGTTCGCCTATGAAGTCACCAATGGATAGAAATTAAAAACTTGATAAAAATCGCGGTGCACCCGTATGCCATGAGCAATATGCACAAGTGATTGGTAGTTTGATATACATAACAAACTGCACCCGACCTGATATTGCTTATGCAGTCAACAAGTTGGCTAGGTTCACCCGTAATCCGAGTAATGATCACTGGAAGGCGTTGAATCGGGTACTACGATATCTGAAATACATGCTAACTTACGGGTTGCATTATTCGAGGTATCCAGTTGTACTAGAGGGGTACAGTGATGCAAACTGGATATCTGATATAGAGAACACCAAGTCCACCAGTAGGTATGTATTTACAATTGGTGGTGGGATTGTGTCTTGAAAATCCTCTAAGCAAACTTGCATCGCCCGATCCACAATAGAATCGGAGTTTATCGCTTTAAACAAAGCAGGAGAAGAAGTTGAGTGGCTTCACGACTTTTTAGAGGATGTTTCTTGTTGAGACAAACCCGTACCTTCTGTAATGATCCACTGCGACAGTCAGTTGGCTCTAGAAAGGGCACGGAGTGCTATGTAAAATGGCAAATCTTGTCATATTCGACGGAGACATAAGACCGTTACGCAGCTGATCACCACGGGTATAATATTCATTAATTACATAAAGTCAAAGGATGACATATAAGACCCGTTAACAAAGGGCTTACCCAAGGATCAGATGTTTTTCCTGTCTAGGGGAATGGGCTTAAAACCTAAAGTATAAAGACCAATACGGTGGTAACCTAACCTTACTAACTGGAGATCCCACGAATTAGGTTCAATAGGAAAACTAAGTTGTAAAGGTTCAGTTGATTGCTTCGGTGGAAACATGAGCACTTCGGATAGTGATTTCTGTGAAGAAATGCCAAATCCAAAGTCGTTCCCGCGATAGACAATAAGTGCTATCTGCAGTGTGGGTAAATGTTAAGTTTCCAAAACCTTTAATGATCCTCACCGATTGAGATTAGGTTTGGAGAAACGTTTAATGGTTCCTAACACTTATAAAGTGGGGTATAGCAGGATACCTTGTAGGAGATCACCTATTTAAGTGCGAGGACAGGCCCCTTCAAATGAACGCACTTAAGAATCCAAGAAGTGTCCACGGCCACAACGGACAAAACATTACGAAGAACTGAGTAAAGAAAGTTGTTGTGTTGGTACTGTTGACTTGGCTTACACTAAACACTAACGGTTCAAGACATCACATTCACCGCGTAGTAAGTAAGTTCGATGGTATTCAACTATAGAAGGTTCAAAGCGTATGCTACCTATCCAGATACAACATCGGTCCGCTGAAAGATTGCTGGAAAATGCACCAAGTGTGTGCGCCAAAACCTCTTTCAAGAGGGGATTGTTGAAAATTTACTAAATGTGGAATTAAGTATATCCCATTATTTATGACTCAAACAATTGGGGCCCCGCACGTAGGAAACGTCATTTCCACACACGTGCACACGTAGTGCCAAGTATCACAAAATTCATTAGTTAAAGAGATATTGGTACGTATGTAATACGTTTGAGACATAGAATGATGGACGGTTATTGGCCAAATAACAAAGTATTCCACGTTGGTAAACGAAGGAAGAAGTGTACGAAGTGTAAGATGAAATGAGTCAGAAATCGCCGCGGAGCCGTGGAGGGCCGCGGCGCCGGAGCGCCACGACGCTAATTGGTTGTCGCGGTGCCGCGGCGCTAATTCACAGAGTCGCGGTGCTTCGGAGGCAGAATGCTGTGACGGGAAGTTGGAAAGTTCTGACCTTTGTGGTTTTGGAGCATTGATTCTCCATTACTTGGCACATGAATTCAACTATTATTTGGCTGAATGTAACCCCTCTATTAAGTGCCATTACATGGACATTGAAGGCCATTAGTTGGCTAGTTGAGAGGTCTTCTTCTAACACTGACTGTCCTTGGTATACTAATATGGAACAGGGCACCAATTTGTAAGTTACTATAGGTTGTGGAACATAAAAAGAATAAGCTATGAGTGATATGGGCATATACATTCTATATAAAATCAAATGATCTAGAAACAATAAAAACTTCAAAGCAGGCTTGTTGATTCTTAGAAAGATATTTGAGGCAAGAAGTTGGTTACCTGGATCTTTAACTTTGCATAATGCACTCCAGGAATCAATTGATCTAGAAGGATTCAGTATAAAGAAGGAGTACATTTCAATGAGGTCCCAATTCCCTAAAGCTCCTTGGAGTAAACTCTCACTAGTCAAATGGATTCTTCCATGGCAACACTTCATTTTGTGGATAGCTTTACACAAATGACTGTCTACAGTGGATAGGGTAAATAAATGGGGAAAACATCACACCCCAACATTAGGGGGTGACCGGCACCCGGCGCCCTAAGGCCCAAGCGTACTGATTCGAATATCTGTGACATGTACACTAACCTAGGGGTCGATGAGGCCTCTGACATGTACTCAACTGAATACGGACAAATCACCTGCACTCAGAAAAGACCCGAACCATACATATACATAGCAAGGCCGACAAGGTCGACATGAGCATAATAAATCTACCGAAGAGGCCGATGAGGCCACACACGACTATCATACATACAGAACTATCTACAAGCCTCTAAGGAATATACCGACAATGATTGGTTGGGAAAGGATCCCGCCATACCCAACTATATACATATGCACAATTGTCATACCTATCAACTCACTACACAACTTCGGAAGAAAGGAGTCTAACAATTCCTTAAACCGTACTTTCCTTAATCCATAACATACACAAGTAATTTCATCATTCAATTAAACTCATAATTAGAGTAAAACAACCCAACAATTCATATTACGAAGATTAGGGGTGGGCAAAAAACCCGGAGAACCGAAAAAACCGAGAAAAAACCAAACCAAAATTTGGTTCGGTTTTTTCTCGTTTTGTTTTTTTAAAAAAACCATTTTTTTGAAAAACGAAACCAAATCAGGATTTAGTGTTTCGGTTCGGTTTTTAAATTTTGGATATGAACCTAACCGAAAAAATCGAATTAAATAAATAATTATTCTTATTTTTTATTTTAGGCTACTACTATCTCTTGAATCATAGCCATTGAAGTCAATCTATGAAGCTATTATGAAAGTCGAATGCGGCATGAACTTGATTAACATATCACGGAAGCATTGACATAAAATGTAGGGAGAGAAAGTAGTTGTAAATTGGTGAAACTTTAAATGGTCATAACTCTGCGCTCGGATGTCTGTTTTACCCGATTTGTTTTTTGATTTTGGGTATTTTTTCGAGACGGGCGGCCCAAACTGCTACAAGGCGGTTTGGGGCAGCCAATTTTTAGAAAAACGTCCGTTTTTCAATCAATTTGTGTTTTCCCCCAAATCAATTTTTAATTTTCCTTTTTCTTTAATAAACATCTCACGATACACAATAGATCTCAACGTCGAAATTTCATGGTAGTGTAGGTGTGAATGTCAATTTCAGTTTTGAAAATTCAATTTAAAAAAAAAATCCTCGACCCGACCCGATCCGGCCCACTAGAAAAACCGATATAATCCGATACATTCGGCGATATAAACCGAACATATTGGTTTTATTTTTTAAACCGAACATATTAAAAAAAGTTGTATTCGTTTTAAAAAAAATGATTTTTATTCAGTTCATATTTTTCGGATACAAAACCGAACCGAACCGATATACGCCCACCCCTAATGAAGTTTTCATAATTTTTGTGAAGTTTTGATCATGAAAACTAGTACATAACATTCTCCAAATCATCAATTTATCGAAATCATAGATAGCGGAGGATATAGTTTACCTCAATACATCCAAGTCTTCTCAAATCGGCAACTTGCCCCAAATTCAAGGGTTTCCAAACTCGATTCAACACAGAGATGATGGTTCTTATGATAATCACGGTATTTGTAGCGTTAATCTTAATAAATTTATCTTGGATTGATTTTGGAAGATTGGGATATCTTAGAGAGGAATTATTTAGAGTTCTTGGTCTAGTTTTGGAGATAATGGCAAAACATTCGCAAGACCCGACTTTAAACCCATCAAAAAATTTCACCGACGCAATTTGACGATAGGATTAACGGTCCGTCAATCTGGCCGTCAACTTGCCTTCTGAGATTTCAAAATCTCAGAGAATTTTTACAATTCAGCCTACTCTTTGACGGTTCGTCAACTCCGCCGTCAAAACGCACAGTTTTCCAATTTCATCGAAACGTATTTATTTTGTTCCGTTTAGCTTCCAAACACTCCGGAACTTCCATACTCAAGTCGTAAAACTTTATTACCCTTTTATAAGGTCGTACCTCTTCCCGGAACATCGGTATCCTATCAACGTCATGACAAAATATGAAACTACAGGGTGTAACATCCTTCCCCCTTAGGAACATTCGTCCGCGAATGTTGAAAATATTCTAACTCTCAAGTTTTACAGAAACTTTGGCAGAGTTTCTTTTGTAAAAAAGACTATCCAGAACCTGTCAAGCAAGCCAAACATATATTCAATGCCACACAGGGCAACATAATATCAAAATAACATCAATCAGCCTCACACGATCGCTTTTTCTTGTAAAATATTAAAGGGAGTTAAGCCATAACTTACCTTAATATCCTTTTGCTAATATCTGAGTTGCACCTGATGCACTTGTTCTAATATAAAAGATACATGATCCATCTTCGATAAACTGAATAAGAATAGAGGGGTTATATCACATTAATACTAATGGGAAATCTGAATCACTCTAGTAAAGTATTTTCTTAGGTTCAGTGACCTTTCTTGATAGAGTTCTTGCGGATTAAGACTATCTCGTCCTATCTTTGATATACCATGTTGATATATTCTCAACCTTGACACAGTTATACCTCTCCTTCATACCATTATCTGACGGTTGTACTGTGTCTAAGCCATTGTATTTTGACATTCGGGTTGCATTCTTCTTTTTCATAGTGTATTGTTCATCTTATGATAAAGATTAGATATATGAGTTCATAGGCACGAAGCACAAGATGATGATGAAATATTGTGGCACGATAATCGCCAAAGTTGGGGACGTAAAAGTAGTAAAGTTACTCAAATTCACTTTTCTTCTACTTTTCTTCTTACCTTCTCGATAGTACCTTTATATGGTACATAAGTTTTAAGTAGCCTACTGGTCCAAAAACTTCCTTCGTCAAAACATCATCTTTTTCCCTTTTACTTTAGAGTACCTCCTGAATAAACGTCTCCAATTGTGATGAGGTTCTTCTTGTTGGTTACTACCTTTCCCAACTGAGTTCGGTATTATGATCTTGGATACATGTAGATGGAATATTCCTTCCTTGTTAAATTGAACCTGTTAATCTAAGCATTTCCTTATACTTATTTCCTCAAATCTGGTATCGTTACTTCCGGTTCCTTCTTTTTCTTGTGACATGGAGGAGACTTCTATTCTTTTATCGTGTATAATCCTTTATTCGCTGATCTAACAATATCTCTCTACTAGTCATCAATCCTTATTTCAAACTTCTTCCAAACTCTATATGTTCACCCTCGGCTTGGGTCTGGTAGTCTGACTTGAAATCTTTATTCAGGACGGGACAATGGAAATTTGGAATACTTAGGGCTTCTTTTAAACTGGTCCTCTGATTAGTTGGTAGTCTTTATGAGCAATCGTATAACGGCTTGACAAAATCTCCAAAATAAACCTTTTGACCAAACCTTGATTGTATAACCAGACTTAATCATTAACATGCAGACTGACGAATTACTTTGGCATTAATTTTTCCGATTACATAATGATTCTTAAAGATCCTTGGTTTTCTCAATAACCTGCACATAATATCTCCACTTCAAAATCAATTCTTCTTCAGATGTTGCCATTGATACTCTTAATCCTTGGACCTTGATCGAATTCCCATTATTATCCTTACTCCACCTCATGATACTTTTTAAAGGGCTTTAGATAGAATGCTTTGTCCTGATGCTTCTCGATTCCCAATATAAGAAATAATTTGTTTTCCTATAGCTCCAACAGGGTATCACCCAATTTCTATTACGGTTGGCCACTTATCACTTCTTTGGGGTGGTTTTTTCTCTGTAACTCCCTTAGTGACTCTCGTTGTTCAACGGTACACAACCCTATGGTCCATTATATTCCTGCTATTTACCTCCGATCTTCTTGCTTCTCACAATGTCTCGAGTTCGTATACTTATTTGGCGATGCTAGATATTCCAAGGTAGACTCATTATTCCGTAATTATACTCAATATTTGTTTTATTCTTCTTTATCGACTTCTATCATCACCTTATTAATTTCTTTATCCTCCCATTTTATTTAAATACTAAAAGCAAGATGTTTTTTCCTGTCCATCATAATTTCTTCTTTTGTCGATTTTATTTCTTGAGGATCAGCCATATTTACTGGCTCCGGACTTATGATCTTTCATACTTAGCGTTCCCTCCATGCTAGGAGCGCACACTTACTTTTTATAACTCTAAGATTCTTATGGTCCTTCATTTGTTAGGTATTCCTCATGCACTTGTTTCCTCGAAGAAAACCTTGACGCATTCATGCTAGGAGTCATCCCCTCTCCTTATTGATTGGAGGTTTTATTTTTGAGGTGTTGATCCACCGGGTTCCTCTCGTACTTACCGTATTTTAGTCAATGTTGTCATATTTGTTCCTCGATTTGTCTTCCTTTGTACTGATGTTCTTAACTTTATGATCATAGTATTATTCTTCTCGTGAGGTCCCCAGTTCATTCGGCAGTCAAAGTGTTGGCATCACCTATTCGTTCACTTCTTGCTTCCTTGCTCTTATACTTTAGCTATTTTCCTTACTGCTTGTCTTAGGTTATTCTTAATTTTCTCATCATATACTCACATTGAATTCCGTTCGTCCTTATTGTCACTCATATGTCCTTAGAAGTCTTATCGATATTCGCGACATAACTAATGTTTGACATGTTCAATTTTGAATCATGACTAGACTCAATCTTTATTGCCGATTAGGATTTCCTCCGTTAAATTGGTATTGGAATCATTCTCTATTTCACGGGCATTCAACTAGCTTAGATATTATTGATTGGAATTTCTTCAAAGATTCCTCGTCTTAGCACACTTTTGGTATCGTCGTTTGCGGACATCATAACTTAGATCTTTATCTTTGGAAGTTTAAATGTCACTCATTTACTTATACCCTTATCCCTTGTTACCTGGAAGTCTCACTCCAACTCTTTTATTGTCGTCCTTACTATTTCTGGTTTTCCCCTAATCTATTTGGGTGGGATATATTCTTTGACTTTGTTAAGTTGTCATAATGCTTTTATTTGTGTCCACCAGACATCTGTTTACCATTGTCACCGCTTCTCTGTTAGTCATACTTTCATCGCAAATTATTTCTACTTAATGTCGAGAATCATGTTGTCTTTCCCGATGAAGAAAGTATATTGCTTGCCTTTGATTAATATTTTTTTCCGTTCGATGGTTCTTTCTACATGGTTTATTCTTGTGGAGAGATTGGGATTACTAACTTATGTGTAACTTTTCGCATCCTTTTTCTTTCTTCAACTGCCTTCTGAACAAAGCTACATGTAACTTATTCCTGGAAATCTATTTTCTTTATTACTCCTCTGGGATTTTTTTAAATTCTTTGGACTCGTGAATTCCTCCTTTTTAAGTCACACACTCATTTACTCTCTGAGTCTCAGTATTGTTCATGCTACAAGATCTAAGGGTGTTAGGTACATATATAGTTAATAACTGATTAATTCCTATATCATTTTGCTTAGAACCTTGACGACGATTTCACTTACCACCTTTCATTCCTATCATCGATTCACAATCTATATACGCCTAGTATGACATAATTGTTATATCAAAATAACTGACCAATTATAGGTAAAAACACAACTATTATTAGTAAAATTATTAATATACATGATTGATTGCATGATTCTAAGTAATTAGGGACCGGCTAGTCTCCCTAACTCAACCTCGGGAATCTATACACTCTATGACTCCTGCTCCTACACCAGTAACATCCCTCCAGATCGCCTGGGAATGGCCCGTACCGCACTTCTCCACACTGATTGCACAATAACTGAAATCTCTTGGGGCATTCTCTGGCCCTATGGCCCAAAGCTCCACATCCAAAACATATCTAGATATAGGATAAGCATGCTTCGTCATGCCTTCTTCCACATTGCTGACAGTGAGATGTACTACTCCCAACACCTTTTTGGGCTTGTCTGATATCTACCCAGAAGCTTCGATCTGACACCTCTCTCAATATCAATTCTTCAGCACCTGCGTACATCCCAAACCTTTCGGTATGTCTACCGGTTACTTATTCCTCACTTCTACTTGTCAGGGGTGAACCTTGATTAACTGACGTCCATGATATTGAGCTTGTCAATCTCTCTAAAGGTATATCTTGTGGGGGCATCTAAACATGACCATGATCTGGAAAGATAAATTGAGGTGTTGTTGCATACACATGACCACTCACACCCAACTCAAATAAAAATAACCACTGCGGTGATGGCCTCTGTATTGTACGGGCTTTCCTATAATCTGGCACTATCACTAGAATCGGTGGCACTCAGAAGGGTGATTCCTCTGGAATCTCATATGGGTCATCTTCCACAGATGATTCCCGGATGGATCTTCCTTCATAGACAATTCCTCATCCATGGACGGGTCTTCTTCCATTGAATAACTTACATTCATGTCTGATGACCTTATACTTCTCGAATTCATACCGGCGAGTGGTTGTCGGTTAGTACCTTCTCCCATATTCCTAACCTATTTCATGCTATCAGAACTTTCCCTGGACCTCGGTATTACTGAAAACGAAGATCAAGATGAAAAGATAGGGATTTAGTGACTTATGACTTCGCTTCTATTGCACGATCTAGATTTTTCAAGAAATATAACATCCTAAATGCCCTATAGCTTCCTGTTTATGGTGTGGTGTGCAACACACCCATAAGAAATATTCTACTAGACACGGCTTGTAGACACCCCTATGACTGACTTGCTCTGATACCACTTTGTCACACCCTAACTTTAGGGGGGTGTCCAGCACCCGGCATCCCAAGGCTCGAGCGTAACGATCTGGATATATGTGATATGTACACTAACCCAAGGGTCGACGAGGCCTCTGACATGTACTCAACTGAATAAGGACAAATCACCTGCACTCGGAAAAAGCTCAAACCATACATATACATAACAAGGCCAACAAGGTCGACATGCGCATAATAAATCTACTGAAGAGGTCGACGAGGCCACACACGACTATCACACATACACAACTGTCTACAAGCCTCTAAGGAATATACTGACAACAATTGGTCGGGACAAGGCCCCTCCATACCCAAGTATATATACATATGAACAACTGTCATACCTATTAACTCACTACACAGCTCCGGAAGAAAGGAGAGTGACAACTCCAGCTGAGTCAAGTCCTACTACGTGGAAAGCATCTGTATCCATCTTGTACCTGCAGGCATGAAATGCACCTAGAACGAGACATTAGTACGAAAGATTTACTGAATATGTAAGATAAATAACAAATATAAAAAAAGGTACAACATATGGGATGAGGGTACGTAAGTCAACCTGAAACTCATAACAAGCCTCTAAGGGCCTACCTGTCATAATCATAGAAGTGTATATGCATGCGTGTCTGTAAAAATCTAGCCGCTCAGTGGATAATGTAATGTCTAGCCTTATTGGGGGAAATTCATCTCATAATACATATATATCGTACCCGCTCTCGATGAGGACTCAATCGTACTCGACCCAAATATGGGACTCGATAATATAAAAACCAACTGCAGTTGGGTGCACATATACATGTTGTACTCGACTGACTATAGCACGGCTCAGTAAGAAAATAAATACATAAATATAAGTTTAATGTAGACAGACTCTGAGGGCCTTATGGAACCAATCGGAGTGACTCAAGGTCGTTATCCTCTGATTATTATTATGTAACTGTGTTTGTATTACTAACTGAGAGTCATTAATGATCATAAGAAACTATGGTTTAAGAGATTATCAAGTCAGGGAAATACTTCGGAAACATAACAACAAGAGTTATAAATGGCAACAATATGATACAAAAGTAATCGACATCTTTAAATTTAAGAGTAGAGCTCCTTTTAAAGGGACGTCGTTGTGGTTATACTTATTCATCGATCATGACAAAAGAATAAAAGAGTATGCCTTAACATACCTTGTCCTTAACGCAACAATAATCCTACGAGTCTTCACTTTTCATACGGGTGATTATCTATATCACATAAAAATCGATATCAATATTGAATCCAAATTCCATAGAGAGATTCATGTAAGTATCTTATCGACAACTTCGAATACCCCAGATTCTTACATTTCTTTATAAAGAATTCTCATATAATTCAATCTCATGGCTCCAATCTAAAAATACAATTTCCATAAAACTCAGTTAGGTGTTCTTCAATAATTCTAGCATATATGATTCCTTAGGCCTTTCTTATATGAGAAGTCTTATGTGATCAGCCTCACAATTCCTTAAACCGTGCTTTCCTTAATTCATATCATACACAATCTATTTCATCATTCAATTCAACTCATACTTAGAGTAAAATAACCCAATAATTCATATTACGAAGATTTTCATAATTTTTGCTAAGTTTTGATCATGAAAACTTTTTTATAACTTTCTCCAAATCATCAATTGATCATAATCATAGATAGAGGAGGGTATATTTTACCTCAATACATCCAAGACTTCTCAAATCAGCAACTTGCCCCAAATTCAAGGGTTTCCAAACTCGATTCGACACGGGGATGATGATTCTTATGATAATTATGGGATTAGTAGCGTTAATCTTATGTAATTTACCTTGTATTGATTTTGGAAGATTGGGATATCTTAGAGAGGATTTTTGGAGAATTCTTGGTCTAGTTTTGGAGAAAATGGCAAAAAACATCGCAAGACCTGACTTTAAACTAGTCAAAAATTTCCACCGCCGCAATTTGACGGTGGGATTGACAGTCCGTCAATCTGGACATCAACTTGCCTTCTAAGATTTCAAAATCACAGAGAATTTTGACAGTTCCGCCTGCACATTGACGGTCCATCAACTCCGCCATCAAAACGCACAGTTTTCCGTATTCGTCAAAACATATTTTCGTTTAGCTTCCAAACATTTTGAAACTTCCATACTTAAGCCATAAACCTTCATTACCCTTTTGTGAGGTTGTACCTCTTCCCAAAATATCGATATCCTATCAATGTCATGACGAAACACGAAACTATGAGGTGTAACATAATAGATGTGCAATCAGATTGTGTGTTTTGCAGTGCACAACTAGAAGAGAATTTTTACCACTTGTTTTTCATATGTCCTTATTCAAAGCAAGTGTGGGATACCCTACTGAAATGGCTATGCTGTCATAGACAAATTGATAGCTAGGATCAAGAAGTAACATGAGTGAACAAGAGGATGAGCAACAATAGACCAACAACATGTATACTGGGTTCTGCTTTGCAGCATCAGTTTACCAAATTTGGGCTGAGAGAAATGACAAAAGGTTGTAAAAGAAGACCACTAGAAGCAAGCAAAGGATCAGATATATTATTATTCAACTGCATCTTGAAGGTCAGATACATGGCAAATGGGAAAGTCAGCTACAACAATTTCCCCAGTGCGGAGGTGTGAGAGGTTGGCTATGGATGGGTTCACGAGGGGTAAAGGTAGGCCGAAGAAGTATTGAGGAGAGGTAATTATACCGGATATGGCACATGTGCAACTTACTGAGGACATGACCTTCGATATGGGGTTGTGGAGGACACGGAATAGGGTAGTAGGTAGTCGAGCATAGCACTACTTACGCTTACAAACTGGTAGTTGTAGTGTTATTATTGTAGGCCCGCTTAGCCTATTATACTAGTAGGCGCATTATTGTTTTATAGTAGCGTTTGATTTCTACTGCTGTGTGTTATTTAGTGTACTTTATTTATCTTTATTTATCGTATGTACCTACATTAGTTACTGCTTATTTTTCAGAATGCGCTAGCATGACTTATTCGCATTTGATACTAGCATTTTCATACCGCTCTAAATTTCTTGTACCGGTCTGACTGTTTCTCTTGCTTTGCTTGTGCTTATGTTTATGCTTTGTATTGAGCCGAAGGTCTTTCGGAAACAACCGATCTACCTACCAAGATAGATGTAAGGTCTGCGTACATTCTACCCTCTTCAGACCTCACGTTGTGGGACTTCACTAGGTATGTTGTTGTTGTTATAGCTACAACAATTGAACTCATATCCAGTTTAGTATCTAGACTATTGTAGTAGCTGACAAGTGTTTTTTTTATTTTTGGTATTTACTTCTGATGTAAATAAGTGTACAGGAAAGATAGATGTGAGAGTATGTTGATACTTTTGGTTGAATGAAAAGTTAACTTTTAACCAAAAAACAATTGGTATACTATAGCCAGTTGCACAAATTGGTAGGAAATAGCTATTGGCCAACTATAGCCAGAATAGTTTTTAAGCACTTTTATACTGTTTGGATAAAAGAAAAAGAAAAACTTACTTAAACAACTATATTATTGTAGCATCTAACCAATTGTAGCTATAAATTTGGATATTACAATTCGTAGCTACAATTTAATAGCTTTCGCATGTATTTCATTGTATTTAAATACATACCGAACATGTATCCAAAAAAAGGGTAGAGCCAAAACAACCGATATTTATGGAACGAAATCTTTTTAGAAAGGCAAGGGACTTCAATTATACCAAAAATCACGCAGTGGATCAATAGTTCCTTAATTGAAGACGCTTCTCTCTGTTCTGTCAATTATACCATTTTTTAATTCAAAATTCTCAAAAGCAAAATGGCAAAACAAAACACAGTCGATCATTATCAAATTCAGTCGTTACAAATTCATTGAGAAAGTTATTTCAATTTCAAAGACGAGTCAGTGGAAGGTGTGTATTTTGATTTCTTACATGTTTGTTTGAAATTGGACTGAATGATTTGCAAATTTTGTTGAATATAACTCGTTCATCTGATTTGTCAGTATTTCATCGATTATAGGTGTCTATCAATTTCAATCCTGAATCATCGTAAGAAAAAATAGCAGGCATATCGGTGTTAATTCGACACACGGGTAGTTGAAACGAGCATAATTGCTTTGTGAATTTCAATATAGATGCAATCGTGTTCAAGGAGTATGCTTCGTATATCGATTTGGTTGCTGCAATTTCAAATCAGTTGAGAGTAGATATAAGTATCGAAAAGATACAAATAAAATACATGATTGACGATAATCCCATGCATATAAAAATACACAATGACATGAGTGTGATGGTGTATATTGAATTGAAGAGAGAAAAGAAGGAGTTCTAGATGTATCCGTTATGTGTTACTGATAAGGGAATTGAGAGCAATGTATCTGGGAAAAATATTATTCAAGATGAGATGTTACAACTTGATAATGCTGATGATATGCATGCTATGGATACACTGGATTCGGTAGAGATGGCGGCGCCAAATGTAGCCAGGCAGTTGTTGCATTCAAACCTGGTAAAACATTGATTATTTTGAATAAGAATCAAAAAGATATTTTGGTAGATCAGGTATACAAGGATAAAGATACATTAAAGGTTGTGATGGCGAATTATGCAAAATAGGTTTCAATTCCCCGCCGAGAGGTCAAACCAAATAAGGTCAATTTGTATGTTTAATGGTGTATTTGTCCTTATGAACTGCCTGATCCTTTTATTTGTTATTTTCCAAATTTTTTACACATTAGTGTATTTTTATTCAAGTTAGTAATCAATAAGTGGTCTGTGAAAATTTTGATTGACTTTGTTGAATGTATACATGCGTATCTGTGTATCTAAACTGACTTTATTTAAATGGTTGATATTGAATTACATGTACGTGTATTCATTTTTGTATTTTGCATTTGTAGTTATACTCTTGTATGCATATCAGGTGAATGTGAATGAAATTCAGGGCGTCAGCTATTGGTAAATCGGTAATGTTCAAAGCTAGAGTATTCTACGACAAGCATACATATCATTTTTTGTATTTTGCATTTGTAGCTATACCCTTGTATGCATATCCGGTGAATGTGAATGGACATTCAGGACGTCAACTATAGATAAACCGGTAATGCTCAGAGTTAGAGAACTCTACGACAAGCATACATGTCCATTGAAGGATAAGGTGTATTCCCAACGTCATGCAACTAGTGTTAAAGCTAGTTAATGAATAAAACTAGCCAAGTTGGTGTGAATGAGAAATGGAAGGCAACCTTTCCGAACAGTCACCAACCTATTCCGAAGAGGCACCTTCAAGGCTATATAAACTAAGGCAATGACTCATTTTAAAGATACCAAAACCAAAAATTTCGCATCTGAAATTCTGCATTCTTTTTTCACAAATAAAACTATCGAGTCTTACTGTGTTTCGTTGCCAACTTTGAGTTCGTCGAAGTCGAAGGCGTTTGACGTACCGCTACTCCTGCGACAGGTATATCCATTTTATCCTGGGAGGAAGTAATCCATAACCTCGGGTACAGTGAGGGGATTAAATTCCTTAAGGACACACAAAGATGAATTCGTGGTCTCGGATATTTTCTTACTTCTGTATTATTTTTTCAGTTTCTGTTTTTTCTGGTTTTTTGTCTTTCCGTTTGGTTTCTGTTTTTCCTGATTTTTGAACACAGGTACAACAACAAGCTTAAGGAATTTAATCATTATTTCTGTGTTCAATTGTTCTTGTTTAACAATTACAGAACGTTGTCGGAAAAAGAAAAAAAAAAAAAAAAGGTGTATGTTTGTTGTTTCGATGTAACGAACTTGTATGTTGTTTGGAGACTAAAATCTTCGGATTTTCTACTCCGGTTGAGATTAAAGTTTCCATAACTTTCTACTCCGTTGGGTACTTGATTTGAAGATATAAAAACTTCATCAAGTATACAACATACAATTTACTTGAAAAAAAAAAAGAAAAAAAAAGGTGTTTGTTGTTTCGGTGTAACGAACTTATATGTTGTTTGGAGACTAAAATCTTCGGATTTTCTACTCCGGTTGAGATTAAAGTTTTCATAACTTTCTACTCATTTGGGTACTTGATTTGAAGATATAAAAACTTCATCAAGTATACAACATACAATTTACTGCATTTCGTTTCAAGTATTTTAAATCTGTTTGTGTAACCTTGATTCGGTTTGAAGAAATAAAATCTTCACCGTTGTGTATTATAAATTCTTGTCAAAAGCGATTCGGTTCGATAATTTATGGCATTCACGTTTAGGACATGTCAATTATAGAACCTTGCGAAAAATGATTAGTTTGGAAGTATTGCCTAAGTTTGAATGCAATCAATCAAAATGTCAAATATGTGTTGAGTCTAAGTATGTTAAACATCCTTATAAGTCAGTTGAAAGGAATTCAAGTCCTTTAGACTTAATCCATACAGATATTTGTGACATGAAGTCAATCCCATCTCGTGGTGGGAAGAAGTATTTCATAACTTTTATTGACGATAGTACGCGGTATTGCTACGTTTGTTTACTTAATAGTAAAGATGAAGCAATTGAAGCATTCGGGCAATACAAAAGTGAAGTTGAGACTCAACTTAACAAAAAGATTAAAATGATAAGGAGTGATAGGGGCGGTGAATATGAATCTCCTTTTGAACAAATATGTTTGGAATATGGCATTATTCATCAAACAAGCGCTCTTACTCGCCACAATCAAACGGAATTGCGGAAAGGAAAAATAGAACCATGAAAGAAATGATGAATGCCTCTGTTAATAAGTTACGGTTTACCCCAGAACTTGTGGGGGAAGCCATTCTAACAGCTAGCCGAATACTCAATCGAGTGCCCCATAGCAAAACAAAATTTATTCCATACGAAAAGTGGAAAGGAAGGAAGCCCAATTTGGGATACTTCAAAGTGTGGGGGTGTTTGGCCAAGGTGCAAGTTCCTAAATCCAAAAGGGTAAAAATAGGACCTAAAACCATTGATTGTGTTTTCATAGGATATGCCACAAATAGTAAGGCATATCGATTTACGGTTCACAAATCGAGAAAATCCCGACATTCGGTAAATACGGTAATTGAATCGAGATAATGCCGACTTCTTTGAAACCATATATCCGTATAAAAAGGAATGTGAGTCATCTAGCAAAGAATCTAAACGACCTCGGGAAGAAACAAAGGAAAATATTCCGATGAGGAAAACCGAGATGCGACAAACGTCAAAGGACGTCTACTTCATTTGGACCAGAATTTCTAACATTTTTGTTGGAGAATGAGCCTCGAACCTTCAACGAAGCTATGTCTTCATCGGAAGCTCAATTTTGGAAAGAGGCAATCAATAGTGAGATAGAATCCATCTTAAACAACCATACTTGGGAATTGGTTGACCTTCCTCCGGGAATAAACCTTTAGGTTCCAAATGGATTTTCAAGCGAGAAAATGAAAGTCGATGGTACTATTGATAAATATAAGGCAAGACTAGTTGTTAAAGGGTTTAGACAACGAGAAGGTCTTGATTACTTTGATACATACTCGCCGGTAACGAGGATTACATCTATTCG
The DNA here is from genome assembly GCA_034509755.1 of Anisodus tanguticus. Taxonomy (NCBI): domain Eukaryota; kingdom Viridiplantae; phylum Streptophyta; class Magnoliopsida; order Solanales; family Solanaceae; genus Anisodus; species Anisodus tanguticus. Next base: position 22,957,327 of record CM067544.1, on the reverse strand, counting down.
GGTGTTAGTAGCGTTAGCCGCCGTGTACGGTCTTGAAATCCATCAAATGGATGTGAAAACAGCCTTTCTTAAATGGAGAGTTAGAGGAAGAAATTTACATGGAACAACCTTTGAGGGGTTTGTAGTTCAGGGAAAGAGAAGAAGGTGTGTCGACTTGTTAAGTCTCTTTACGGACTAAAACAAGCACCCAAACAAGTGGCATGCAAAATTTGACCATACAATGTCTTGTCAAATGGATTCAAGATAAATGAGTGTGATAAATGTGTCTACATTAAGAACACTCCAAACCACGTAGTCATTGTTTGTTTGTACGTGGATGATATGTTGATAATGAGTAACGACATTGCTAACATAAATGCTACTAAGCGCATGCTTGCTAGTAAGTTTGATATGAAAGACTTAGGAGTTGCCGATTTAATTCGGGAATTAAAATCCATAAGACTCCTCAAGATCTAGCATTGTCTCAATCTCATTATATTGAAACGGTACTTGAAAAGTTCAAGTATTTGGACTTTAAAGTTGCAAAGACGCCAATTGATATGAACCTTGCTCTTGCAAAGAATAAAGGTGAAAGTCATTCTCAATTGGATTATGCCGAGTGTTGGGAAGTTTGATGTATATCATGAACTCGTACGCGACACGATATTGCATGTGCTATAAGTAAACTAAGTCGCTACACTAGTAATCCCGACCAAAAACATTGGTCAAGCGATGAAACGAGTTTTGGGGTATTTAAAACATACTCAAAACTTTGCTTTGCATTATAACGGGTATCCCTGCGAGTTATTGAAGGATACGGTGATGCAAATTGGATCACCGGTTCAATCGAAACTAAATCCACAAGTGGATATGTTTTTACCATAGGTGGAGGAGCGTGTCTTGGAAGTCATCCAAACGGACATGTATCGCCCGCTCTACAATGGAATCGAGTTCATAGCTTTAGACAAAGCCGGTGAAGAAGTGAATGGCTCCGGAATTTCTTAGAAGATATTCCATTTTGGCCCAAACCGTTGGCTCCTATATGCATACATTGCGATAGCCAAGCGGCAATAGGAAGAGCCGGAGCCTTATGTACAACGGAAAGTCTCGTCACATACGACGAAGACATAATACCGTTAGACAACTACTCTCTAGTGGAATTATCACAATTGACTATGTTAAGTCAAGAGATAATGTGTCGGATCCACTAACTAAAGGCCTAACTAGAGAGGTAGTTGAAAGATCATCAAGGGAATGGGACTATGGCCGAGGACAAGTCATCGTAACGGTAACTCTACCTAGAAGACCTGGAGATCCCAAGATCTAGGTTCAAAGAGATCAAACAAAGTCATTAATGACGGTTCAACATTGTCACAATAACTCTTTGGTCCATTCTCGTGATGAGACAATGTTCAAGTATCAGGATAAAGCATTGCGGCTTTTTAATGGTTCCTAAGTTTGGTACGGGGTATATCAAATAGTGTATCTACGGGATGACACATTTAGGAATCACCTATGTAAGTGTGAAGTGTAAGCCGCTTCAAGGAGAATTATGTAAGGCCAATTCTCTACGCACTTATGAACAGGCAAAGTGTTCATGGCCGAAACGAACAAAACAATGAGAACCAAAGACGGTTAAAGGGTTAATTGTGTGACATGTGGTTGTCTAGGTATACACCAAATCTCGACGGTTCAAGGATATCACATCTACCGATTGACCGAGTATATCCGACATATGTTCACTACGGAAAGTTCAAAGAGAAATCTACTTATCCAGATGCGATTAATCCTTGCTTACGAATCACATAGTTTTTTGTCATGCATGTTTTTCATCATATAGCTATTCCCCATTCATGTGGGGGATTGTTAAAGCTAGTTAATGAATAAAACTAGCCAAGTTGGTGTGAATGAGAAATGGAAGGCAACCTTTCCGAACAGTCACCAACCTATTCCGAAGAGGCACCTTCAAGGCTATATAAACTAAGGCAATGACTCATTTTAAAGATGCCAAAACCAAAAATTTCTGCATCGAAATTCTCGCATTCTTTTTTCACAAATAAAACTATCGAGTCTTCCGTGTTTCGTTGCCAACTTTGAGTTCGTCGAAGTCGAAGGCGTTTGACGTACCGCTACTCTGCGACGAGGTATATCCATTTTATCCTGGGAGGAAGTAATCCATAACCTCGGGTACACAGTGAGGGGATTAAATTCCTTAAGGACACACATCTCGGATATTTTCTTACTTCGTATTATTTTTTCGCTGTTTTTTTCTGGTTTTTTGTCTTTCCGTTTGGTTTCTGTTTTTCCTGATTTTTGAACACAGGTACAACAACAACTAGTTGGTTGATAGGATAAATTATTAAACCCAAAATAGCAAATCATAAGAGATAACACACCCTTATGGATATAGTCGAGGACGTGAAAAATGAATTTAGTGTGGATGTGCCTTACATGAAGCCTGGCGTGCTAACGAGAAGGCAATGAATGATTTGAGGGGGGATCCAACTGATTCATACAAGAAATTACCGGGATACTTGTACATCTTGGATAAAATCTATCCTGGTTCACACATTAGAATGAATAAATCCCCTGAAAATGAGTTTTTGTTTTTGTTTATATCACTATATGCATTTATAAAAGGTTTCGAGTGTTGTAGGCCCATCGTGGTAGTAGATGGCAGCCACCTCAAAATAGCATACAATGGGACATTCGTTTCAGCAAGCATGTTAGATGGTGCAGGTAAGTAAAAGGGCCGCCCGGTGCACTAAGCTCCCGCTATGTGCGAGGTCCGGGGAAGGGCCGGACCACAAGGGTTTATTGTACACAGCCTTAACTTACATTTTTGCAAGAAGTTGTTTTCACGGCTTGAGCTCGTGACCTACAGGTCCACGGTAGGTAATTAAAATACATAATATATAATTGGTTTGCAAAAATATGGATACACTAAAATACAGAATATGATTATACCAAATAAATATGGTCTAACTGATTTTTTTTAATGAAACTGTATTTGCAAGTAATATACTACCGCTAGCAAATGGTGTGATTTATTCGTAGAATGATAAGTCTTGAACGTGGTTCTTTGAAAGATTCGTGAAAGCTTATGGAGTACGAGACAATAGGTGTGTTGTTTCTGTGTTTCTGATAGACATGAAAGCATAATCAAGGTTGTATCTAGAATGTATTCAACTGTTCCGCATTTTGCATGTGTATGGTATCTATGGAGTAACGTACACAAGAAATACAGAAAGAGTCATGAGGTGTTGAGGTTGGTGTTCTGTGCAATGGCGAAAAAATACACACAGGATGAGTTTGATAGGCTAATAGAGAAGGTTGAGAAGATCGATATCCAGGTGAAAGAATGTTTGATATTAGCTGGAAGGGAAAAGTTAGGTTGTATGCACTCGTTAATCGAGAATGGACAATGACATCAAACATCGGGGAGTGTATTAATTCAAAATTCGTAGCAGCAAGAGAATTGCCTATCTTTATTTTCTTGAAGAAGTGAGAAAGATGTTTGGAAGATGAAATTACACTAATTGGAGGAACGGTACATACACGTTCACAACGCTATGGAGAAAACTCCAGGAGCTGCTATCTATAAATGATTCATGGTGGAGGAGGATGAAAGAACAATAAAGCTATCTTATATTTTTTAGATTTTCCCGTTGCTATACTGTGTAAAAATTATCTTTTAGCTTTACGGCTAGTGTCTTTCTCTAGGAGAATCTTAGTAGCTGAGATGATTGGCACCTAAACTTTTACATTGTTGGTGAGAATTAGATTCTTCACTTGTAAATTGTAATCCCCTCCACCATTATTTTTTAAAAAAAAAGTCTATTTTTCTAAGCCTAGATTTCAGGGTCCAGAAATCAATGACATTTCTTGCAGCAAAGGCAATTTACATTTCTACACCTTGTAATAGTAACAAATACGCAGTGTTGAAATTTAATCCATTGGCATCACAAAAAAATTAGTTTCAAGAATTAAGTCATTTAAAAGCTTACTTTATATAAATGTTACACTAAGTATCATGATCTAAAAAAGATGGTAGGTAAAATGTTATATATAGCCTATTAATTTGAGTGGTGCGGTTTTTTTCTTTCACTTTCAATTTGCTCCATAAATCAAACTTGCTAAAATACTTGATTGGGTCCCCATTTCTATTGTTATGTTCTGAAATTGATCTCTCACAGCTATTTTCAATTTCCTTTTTGATTGAACCGTGATATTTGATGTGGTCCAAATTAGAAGGTCCTTAGTGAAGATAACAGTTTTGGCTTCTCCTTTGGTGAATTAGTGACCCCTACACCTAGGTCTCTTTGTCACTATATATAAAAATTTGGGTCCACAATGAAGCTTTAGGTAAGTCAATAATTGGTGTCAGCCAAGCACAAATTCAAAAGCATTGGATTGTCCCATTCCCCCAAAGGATGATATTTTTTGTAGAGAGATAGAATTATAGGAGTAACTTCAATGGAGTGGAACCAAAAGTACCCTCCATCAAACACTCAATTCATTTCAAATTAGCCCCACTCACTGGCTCCAGCTGTTTCTCTTTATTACTTTTTGCTATTTTAATCGAGCTATTGTTCTTTAAGGTACAAGAAAAATGAATGATATTGTACATAATGATTAATTGAGATGATGGTCATTTACATAAGTCGATCGTTAAAGATTAAGGGATGGGAAGTCTTTTTTTATATGTTTTCAGATAATTCTCACTTCATGAGAAAGTTATTGAGCTTTGTTAGGCCAAAATTCATTTTCTTTCGGCATCTCAATTCTTATTTATTGATGTTTGATTCATATTATGAAGTCTACGCTCAAGTTGGCAGGTCTGACCATGCAAAAGGGTGTTACGTTTTGATATTAATGAAAATATTTCTTTATATGATTTTGGCAATTCTCATCACATATGAGCGGTGTGACTTTAAAGTTAGAGCTAGGCTTAAGATTGTTTTTTTTTAATCACGGAAAAATGATAAGATGATGTTCTTTACATAATGATTAATTGAGCTAATGGTCCTATATATAATTCGATATAGGAAGATTATGAGCACAGTTGTATCCACCGTATACATAGTGCATGGTATTGGTGGATATCAATACTCGTAAAGTTGGTGGTAATGTCATAATTATATTGGGAATACTAAATAGATTTAGGAGTTTAGGTCAATTATGAGACTTTGTAGTCTATCTGTGGATTAAGATCATTATTAATTAGGGTATCTAGTGTTAAACCTTAATTGACTGTAATTGCATTGAATTATTGAGGCATATAGGACTATAGGTCATGAGAATCATGAGAAAAGAACTACTATTATTATTTACATTACCAACCTATCGCACTTATATCACTAAGAAACAAAAAAGTAAATGACCCAAGCTCTTTTATAAAATTAACTAGTCTGTGTGATTTGATTTCTCTTTTGTTTTAAGCTTTGTGGTACAATAAGTCAATATGAATGCCAATCGATGTGATATACAACAGCCACATTAATGCATCTTTCATTTAGTAATCTTTTTCTAAATATCCCCCTTGATAACCAATTGAGCTGCCCAATCGGACTTTCATTTAGCAAACTGAATAATACTAAAACTAATGCTCCGATCATCATTGTTTTCCCCTCCTATTGAGTTGATAGGTTTGATGAAAACTTTTACAACTTACAAATTGTGTGATTTTTTCCCACAAATTGATTGACCAAAGTTTGTGAACTCAAAAATGTAAGATTTAAATTCACTAATCTCTAAAATAGAAAGAACTCTCACACAACATAACATAACATTTAAGCTTGTGATGGTTCAAGTTGATTCTGGAATGGTGTAGCAACAAAACATAAACAGAAAGTAGGATTGGGTTTCGAGATTTTGTGGCAATTCCATTAACCCCTGAAACATGTAAAACATAGAGGGTATCTTTTAAGAATTCAAATTCACATTTTAGATGTTGATTTGATGTTTTCTTCATCGAACTAACATTTAAATATAGTAGTTCGAATAATAAAACATGACAATTGAGAAGAGTTTAAGCAATACAAAGGTCAAAATCTCGAGCACAAGCCACTCATCAACTAACACTGCTCGAGTTTGTTTTATCTTCTCAATTAAGCAGGGATCAGGAATATGACTAGCCTTTGAAAGAAAAATATCCATTCATAAACTCAATAAAATTTTGAACGGTCTTTACAATTCTCCCCTACTTTTCTACTTCTTTGATATATCTAATCTAGCTAGAAACACCTCTATTAGAAAACCAATTCCTATATTATTCTGACTAAAAGTCCTGTTTATACATGAATTAATCTTAAACAAATTTGATTTCTTACTCTAACTTTGAATTAACTGTAGGAATATGTTACTTGTCTTTCATTGATTATTGTATAGAATATATATATAGTGTTACATAATTACAAACTAGGTAACTAAATCTTCCTAATTACAATTGGAATATAAATTTACCTAATATAAAAGATATACAAAATATGACAATATTCTATCAATGGTAATATACAAGATATGGTAATATTCTATCACACCCCCGCAGTTGAAGTGGGAGGTTCTCTTACGATGAGACTAGCTCGGAAATCATCAAAGAATAAGCGCGGAAGTCCTTCAGTGAATATGTTAGCAATCTGATATCGGGAAGGAACATGAAGAACACGAACTTGTCCACGAACAACTTTCTCACGTACAAAGTGAATATCCATTTCAATGTATTTAGTGCGCTGATGTTGAACGGGATTGCCGGAAAGATATATTGCACTTACATTATCATTGTAAATCATTGTAGCCTTATGGAATGGGCAGTGAAGCTCAAGTAGAAGATTGTGTATCCAACAAGACTCAGAAACAACATTCTCTACACCTCTGTACTCAGCTTCGGCACTGGATCAAGACAGAGTAGGTTGTCTGTTAGAAGACCAAGAAAGCAAGTTATCTCCGAGGAACACACAGTAATCCGACGTGGATCGACGAGTGTCAGGACATCCACCCAGCCAACATCAGAATAAGATGTGAGACCAGAAAGTGAGGATGTACTACTCATCTTTATTTAGTACATGTAAGATTTTTCCATCATCTATTCAATTTCATTATAATAGTTATTTTTTGTGAACCCTAATTAGTGCAAATTTATTATTATTTGAATTAATTAGTGTTTGATAAATGATCATATAGTTTTGGATTATTGTAGAACATTATTGTTGTGGATATAAAGATTGTATTGATGGACAAATTTCTTTAAAAAAGTCTGTAATGGTTGATTCTTCTAAATCAAATGCTATTTGAGACCTTCAAATGTTGAAATTGACTTCGACAATCTCCCGGCAGACTCTGGAAAGCGACCAACAATATGGAGTTACGATGCTAATCATAGAGATAGAGTAAGACGAGCTTATCTATTAAAGGGACCGTATCAACCTAGAAACCACAACTTTCCATGGAGACAACCAGATGATAAAATTCAAAAAATGAGATTTGTTGAAACTTGGTTTGACAAATATCCAGATTGGTTGGAGTATATCATAACGGAAGATAGAGCATATTGTCTTTACTGCTATCTTTTTAGGACTCAAAATAATCAAGGTGGGGCAGATTCATTTGTCGGAGTTGGATTCAATAATTGGAAAAAGAAGGAGAGATTTGATGTTTCTACTCTATTTGACTCATAAAGAAAATAAAGAGAGAACCAACTACCGTATTCGGTTGAATGCAGTTGTTACATCTGTGTGTTTATGTTTGAATCAAGGACTATCATTTCGAGGTAGAGATGAATCTGAGCTATCAAGAAATAAGGGCAACTATCTTGAAGTTTTTCATTTGCTTGCTAATAATAATGAGCAAATAAAGAATGCCTCATTTGAAAATGCTCATCCAACTTCACAATTAGTTTCATCTGATATTCAGAAAGATATTTGTAAAGCTTTTGTTGTTGAAACTACTTCTGTGATCATCAAAGATATCGGTGATAAATTTTTTATAATCTTGGTTGATGAGTCACGTGATGCATCAATGAAGGAGCAAATGGCAATTTGTTTAAGATATGTGAACAATGAGGGACAGATAATTGAATGTTTTTTTGGTATAAAACATGTTCCAAATACAACTGCAGCTTTACTCAAGGAGACTGTCGAAGGATTACTCTCTGAGAACTGAAGAAAAGACTAACGATACTTATTTTCGCATTGGGTGCTTTTATGGTGTTTTGGACAAACAACTTATAGAGTTAAATAGCCGATTTTCTGTGACACATGTGAATTGCTTCTTTTTGTTTGGTGCCTTAATCCTAGCAATTCATTATTTGCTTTCAACAAGGAAAGTCTCGTCAAGTTTGCTCGATTGTATCCTCGGGAGTTTTCTTCACATGATCTAGAGTTACTTGATAATCAACTTGAGACTTATATTATTGATATGAGTAGTAGCATTGAGTTTTCAGAAATTGTTGGCATTGGAGATCTTACAAAGAAGATGGTGGAAACAAAAAGACACGGAATCTATCATTTGGTTTACACGCTTCTTACCCTAGCATTAACTTTGTCAGTTGCTACTACAAGCATAGAGAGAGTCTTTTCTGCTATGAGCATCATCAAAGATCGACTGCGAAATCGAATATCGGACGATTGGCTTAATGATTTATTAGTACCTTCTATTGAGAACGAAATTTTGTATGAGATCAATAACGAAACCGTTATGCAACGGTTTCAGACTATGAAATCTCGTCGAGAAAAATTGTGATTTTATTTTCATTATTCTTGAACGATTTGTATTTATGTTATTTAGAATTTAAATTATTACCTACTTTTTAAAATTTGTATAATATAGTACTAGCCCTCTCGAAAAAAATTGATTGGCTTCGTCCTTGTTCACACATCCAACGATGAGACAATTACGAAGGCACGACTAGTTGAGTTATGATTGGAACTCCGTATGCATCTATGCTCAAGTAACAAACAAATAAGAGAAGTCAAGTAAGAAGAAAATTATGTAGTGTCAAATAGTGTGCTTTATATTGGATTTTGTAAACGACTTGTTGGAAATTTGCCTTTGGTGGGGAGGTGCGTCCACCCATATTTAATGAATTAAACACTAGGGTTCGCATGTTGAACGCTTTGTCTCTTCTCATGTGAATAATCTACTAAGTGAGTAGATGACCGTAGGGTCAAGAATCATCAAATTTCGTTGAGAAATGAAAGAGATATTGGTCCACGAAGTAAGGTGTTTAAGGCATGAAAATATGGTGTGGGACAAATCTACCACATCGGTGGGAAAATGAAGAATTGATCTCTTTATAAGTCTCAAAATTGGCTAAGGGTTTGGGACCCCAAGGGGTATCCTATGTGTTTAAATGAGGGAGGACCTAGATGTGCTTGGGTTCAGGGCTAAGCCCACACGCGCGCCGCCGCCGCCCGCCCGTCCCGTCCGGTCTCGGGCTCGGGTCGTGGGTCGTGGAACTTTCTGATATTATCTATTTGGACCCCTAAATTGCTTAATATTTACAGTTTGGTCCCTAGAGTTTCTGAAAAATTGAATTTGGGAACGACGGAAGATAGAAAGTTTCTGCCTACCTTTGGAGTTGATTTTTGGGGGACGTTAGTGTGCATTAACCAGCCATTACTTGAACTGATTAACTCCTCCATAATCAGCCCTCCTTCAATGACCATAAATAACCTCACTAATGGCCATAAACCTGTCATTAACAGCCCTCCCTAATGGCTATTAACTGCCATGTTTTGGCAGTTGATGAGTCCCTCCCTCATACTATATATTGATGCCTTTTGGCTCAATTGTGAAACACAAAAAACACAAAATATACACAGCAGAAACAGATACACACTATATACACATAGACAAAACAGAAGAGTAAAACACAGTCCAAAACGTGAGCAGTAACGTTGGGACGAAAACAGAAAAATCTTCCTTCCTTTTCCATTTCTTCAGCAAGTCGATTCGTATTTGTTTTCTTCGTCAGGGTCAACCTATTTGCTTTGTAGCGTTGATTAAAGTGTTGTTTTATCTTGGGAGACTATTGCCCGTTTAACGTAAAAGCATATATACGGGGCAATCTTGTCTTAAGGACAGAGTGTCATCACTCGACTCAGCACACAGTTGTAACAATCCAAATTTAGTGTTTCTTGATTTCAGGTTATCAAGATTCAAGACTCAACAAACTTGCGGCAGTTCTGAACATTGGCCTATTTGTTTATCCTTTCGAACACTTGTAATATTTATTTACTTCCCGTACTGCTTTACAATATCCCACAAAGATTTCAAAAGTTTCAATTAGGAAGACTCAGAAAATTATGTTGGAATCTAAATTGTGTATCAACCAACAAAATTATGTTATCTTTTTTTTAAGTATGTGGATAAACCAAACAGAAGCAAGAATTCGAGTGACAATTCCTTTTTATTTTCCTTTTCTCTTTATGTTTCCTTTCTAATGAAGCTTTTATTTTTATTATCATATTAATTATAGTTTTCACGCATTTATATTATAAAATTCTATTTTATTTGTAGGAGCTAAAATATTTTAAGGCCCTGCGAAGCGCGGTCAAGGATATAACTAAGCTGGAAAGTATACAGGCACACTAGACTTATCGATTCCTAGTAGTTTTACCCCTCCTTTCCAACTCACTCTCTTTGGGTCACATGATACAAATTTGTGCAATGGCGAGTCCAAGCAGAGAATAACTTCCTTCAAAAAATGATGAGTTCCATTATTATAACATTTGATATTGATGCCCCTAACTATGGGGGTCAGAGCATTCCCAATATCCCGTGTTGTAAGAGTTTGTCCAGGCTGAATTCTTGCGTTAGAGAAGTAGTCTTTCAGATTAGTCTTTCCGTTTGTTACAATCTTGATAGCATCTATCCTTGTTGCTGCTTCAAAGTAGGTTCCAGCGTCGATCTGCATCCTCATACCAAAACCATGTTCTTTCCACTCATATTTCCAAAAAAAATCCTCGCTTGAAAATAAGCGTACTAAACTATGACAAACGTGGCGGAGATTGTCTACCATGTCTTGGTCCTTGGCCAACAGAGCCATCTGCATAGAATAAGAATTACATTTTAGATGTTTAAACAAAAATATGAAAAATGCTTGTTATTAAAAATACTAAAATAAATGAAAACAACATTCACATCCTTAATGACAATCTGATTGTCAGTGGGATTTTTTGTTGTTGGCACTGTCAAACCATCTCTCTTTGCTTCCGCCGGCCATAGGCCGTGGATTGTAAAATTTTATGGAATAGGATTTATGAATGTATTCCTTTTTGATACACAAAATGAGGGGTTCCACTGAATGACATATTGCATTTTAGCATAACTTGCTTGGCTAGACATTCTGGGGACCAATGTATTAAACATCAGGATAATAGCAACTTCATATTTGTTTATAATAGGCTGAAAGAATTAATTCCTTGATTATTCTTATTGAATGAATATATATATATTTATATAATTTACAATCTGCAAATATGGAAAATCCTATTCTTACTATACTTCTAATATTCTAATTTTACTTGTACAAGAATTCTACAATTATGGTAATTATACAATTATGGTAATTATGGTAACCGTGATATACACACGGTATTCTATCACACCCCCGCAGTCATAGTGGACGGTTGTCGTACGCTAAGATTGTCCCTAAAATCTTTAAATAGAACTGAGGGAAGGCCCTTCGTAAAGATGTCAGCAATTTGGTATATGGAGGGCACATGTAAAACGCGTACTTGTCCACGAGCTACCTTTTCGCGAACAAAGTGAATATCCATCTCGATATGTTTAGTGCGCTGATGTTGGACCGGATTGCCAGAAAGATAGACTGCACTAACGTTATCACAATAGACCAAGGTAGCTTTCTGAATAGGAAAGTGTAATTCTAATAGAAGATTACGCAACCAACATAATTCAGATACCACATTAGCCACGCCTCGATACTCAGCCTCTACACTGGATCGCGATATGTAACCTCGCATTTCGCAGACCACGAGATCAAGTTATCCCCAAGAAACATACAATAACCAGATGTCGATCGTCTGGTATCAAGACAGTCACTCCAATCAACATCTGTATATGACACGAGAGTATAGACGGAAGAAGGATATAAATGAAATCCATAATCAAGTGTCCCCTGGATGTACCGTATAATACGTTTGAGCGCATGTATATGCTCAATTTGTGGGTCATGCATGAATAAATACACTTGTTGAACTGCATAAGTAATATCAGGTCTCGTGAAAGTAAGATACTGAAGTGCCCCTACAAGACTGCTATATTGGGTGGGATCCTCTAATGGTCTGACGTAGTACTCAGCTTCGGTTTGGTATCAACCAGAGTGGAAGTAGACTTACAAGATGACATACCAGCTCTCTCAATAATCTCCGCGGCATACTTCATTTGAGATAAAAATAGACCACCTGAATGCCGCGTGACAGTAATGCCCAAGAAATAACTCAAGGGTCCCAAGTCATTCATTGCAGAAGTGAGAAGTGACATGTCACGCCCCGACTTTTTCAAGTCTTCCCTTAGGGCGTGATGGCACCTGGGCAACTATACATTCTCATGTGAACCATTAACTTCTTTTGTTCCTAAATTAAACACGTATTTAGGTTCGGAAATAATAAATAACATAAGAAATTCGAAGTTTAAAAAGAACAATCTCATGTGGGGCATTCCCCGAGATAACGAAACTTAATTCTTCAACCTACTTATTCAGGAAGGACCATCACCAATTCAAAGTAACCTCGCAATATTCTATGTACAATCATATTATGAACATAATAAGCATGTCATGGAAACAGATTTCTGCACTTTCCGTGTACAAGCCAATAAATATTCACACCCAAAATCTCCTCCCAACTCATCCTAGAGAATACTTAGTTAACCAGTACACATGCTCTATCCCATGTAACATATTATATATTTATTGTGGTGCATGCAACCCGGTCCAATGCATTTCAATTATAGCCCCGAAGGCAAGTGTATTTGAATAGCCCCGAAGGCAAGTTTGTTTGAATAGCCCCAAAGGCAAGTGTAATTGAAGAGCCCTGAAGGCAAGTGTATTTAAATAGTTCCGAAAGTAAGTGTACCTGAGTAGCCCCGAAGGAAAGCACACAACTGTATATAGCCCCGAAGGCAACTCAATAAGTAATTAGTCCAGAAGGCAACACGTGTGTAATGCTATAGTCCCGTAGGTGATGGCAAAACTATTTACATTACCAAGATTTCTATCATCTCGACTATATGGCTAACTTATACACACGCATACACACACACACACACACACACACACACACACATATATATATATATATATATATATATATATATATATATTTCCAGAATATTCAAATAATATATCTTTCTTCTAACTTTTCGTCCTTCCCACTTGTAAGTGTTATAACTCCCAAACCGTAACTCCAAATAAGGTATTTCTTATGCCGAGTTGAAGGTAACACGGGGACCTATCACTATCCCAAGTTTCCTCTGAAAATACTTAGCATAACTAGTACAAATTCACGAAAGAGACGACCCTATGAAAATTGTCTCGCCGGACTTTTATAAAAATGGACACAATCTTAAAACAGTCATAACATTTTATTCGTAAGTCGGATTAATTCCTGTAAAGTCTCAAACTATCGAGAACAGAGAAATCTAGAACTATTATTCAGCACAAACTTTCAAATTCTTTACTGATTTGTACAGTTTTCATATTCGGTGGCTGAAAAAGTGGATACTGGAAGAATTATTTGGGCAAAAAATTAGACCCAGACCGGACCGAGACTCGAAGGTAGAAACTGGGCCGACATAGGCATTGGGCCGTGACTCGAGAATAGTCCTGGGACTGGGCCGAGGAATGGGAACAATGGCGTGAATATGTGGATCAGCAAAAATTGGGCTAGCATGTAGTGGGCCTACTAGCCGAGATTCAGGAACTGGAGCGGTAGTATTTGGGCCAGCAAGCAGTGGGCCTGCTGGTGGATTTGGGTCACGGGATAGATCAGATACATGATAGACAATATACGGTGGTAGCCCATTATCCAAAAAATTATACGAACTAATCACGGAACTATACAATTTAGCAAATAGAAATTGAGTTTCATCAAAAATAACATGGCGACTAATTATGATTTTGTTAGAGGATAAATCAAAACATTTGTAACCACGATGATTAGATGGCTAACCCAAAAACACACAAGTGGTAGAATGGACATGAAGTTTGTTAATTGTAGTAGATGGGAAAAGCGGATAGCATAAACACCCAAACACCCTAAGATGAGAATACGAGGGATCATTATTGTAAAGAATTTTAAGTGGGGATTGATATGCTAAACATTTGTTAGGGGGTATGTTAAGGAGGTAGGTAGCCATTTGTAACGCATGATGCCAAAAATATGGAGGTAAGGAAGCATGGGCTAGTAAGGTATAGACAATATTATTAATGGTACGAATTTTTCTTTCGGCCTTCCCATTTTGTGAGGACGTACAAGCACAGGAAAATTGAAAAGATATGCCATGAGTGTCACAAAATTCCCGAAATGACCCATTATCATATTCCCTACCATAATCACATTGAATATTTTTAATTTCTCATTCAAATTGGGTATGGATAAAAGCTCTACATTTTAAGAATGTGGAAAAAACTTGAGATTTTTTAGACGAAGGAAAAGTCCACAAAAACTTAGAATAATCATCCAAGAATAAAACATAATAACGATGGCCCAAAGAACTCAAAACGGGAGATGTCCATAAATCACTATGAATAATGTCAAAAGGCATTGACGTACTAGAAGTAGAAGCTACAAAAGGTACTCTAACATGTTTCCCTAATGGACAAGAAGGACAAATTGGAGTACTACATGTACCCTTACAATCAATAAAATTATCATTTTGCAGAGAAGAAATAATAGATGACCACGGATGATCCAAACGTGGATGCCACAAAGAAGGAGCAAGAGCAGCAAACGTTGAAAGTATGGCTTGACTCGTGGAAATGGTGGTGGTGGTGATTGGATAAAGCTCTCCCCTACTATTACATCTCATTAGAGGTATCCCCGTCTTGAAATCCTTCAAAGAAAATCCAAAATGGTCAAAATTAACAGAAACTCAATTATCAACTGTGAATTTTCGGACAGACACTAAATTTTTAATTAAGTGAGGGACATGAAGAATATTTTTTAAGACGAGAGGTGGATGCGGGGGAGATAAATTTTTTAGACCATAACCACGAATTGGAATTGAATGACCATTACCAACAGTTATACCACGAGTATTGCTCAAATTGAAATAAGATGAGAGATTACCTGGTGCGGATGTCATATGAGAAGTGGAACCGGTGTCCATATATCAATTTGCGTCCGGGGGATTTAATCTAAGTATATGCATCGCGATCGCGATATACGTAGGCGTCGGAACTGCCGTTGGGCCCGCAACAGCTAAGGCATGTTGAGGCCGAGGCCCAAGCAGCACAGCCTGCTGCCACGGCCCAACAGGTCGTGTGGATGCATTCTGGAACTGGACCGGAAAATTAGGCGTGGAATCATTCTGGAACAGGGCCCAAGGAGCTGGAAAATTCAACGGGTTAGGCGAGTTGCGCCACTGACCCAACCCCACGGCCAGTTGGCCCAAGGCTGCGGCCAGTGGTTCTGCGGCCTAGCTGGCCCACTGCCACCACGTCCGCCACTACCGCCATTGTTCCGACCACTGCCGTCGCGGTTCTTTCCACCATTTTTCCGATGTTGACCCTTTTTGCCGCCACCGTTGTTACGGCTTTGGTTAGAATTTTCCGAGAACGAGTAAGGGTCGTCTGATGTGGCCATCATTATGACGAAATTTGCTCTGATAGCCGTATTTTTAGCCAAGCCGGCTTCTTCTAATGTGAGCATGGAACGAGCCTGGTAGTACGGTGGGAGAGAATTACTTTGACGAAAAAGCGTCACAACACCATTATAGGCCTCGGATAGGCCTGCAACCATCTGAAGGATAAGACGATCATTGGTCACAGGTGCACCAACGTTTTTGAGTTGATCCGTCAATTCCTTCAGCCTTTTATAATAGGGTGAGACATTCAAAAAATCCTCCATGTTGACATGCGAAAATTCCTGCTCAAGAGTGACAACACGGGAATTTTTGTTATCTTGAAATATATCACGCACCCTATTTCAAGTTTTGGTCGGGTTCAATAATCGTCTGCAAGAGGTCTGTGGAGATAGTGGGATAAATCCACTGGAGAACGATAGCATCAAGAGTTGTCCATAACGCAGGGTCATCCTCGGGGGTAGGCACCTTCTCCATGGTTGTTACCGAGGGGATGATGTGATGAAGGACTTGATGCGAGCGTGCGTGAACCTTAAATAATTCCGCCCACGAGTTAGTCAACATAGTTTAATAATTCAACTAGTGGTCTTCTTGCCTAAAAAAAAGACCCCCGGGAGGGCGCCAGTCTTTTTCTCTTCTATGTTTATTATTTTTTTGACAATTTATTCTCATAAGGAACCTCTGGTGTTGGATGTCGCATATTGGACATTTCCATCTCAAGAACAATAGGGATGTGGTTCTTGATGTTGGAGACTGTAAGTGCATGATGAAACATATTGTTTGAGGTACATAATGAAAGAATAAGAGGAGAATTAGGAAAGAAATTGGAAGGAACAAGAAGTGGTCGGTGGCCGTATCACCGAAACCGAGAGAGAGAGGGGGGCTGCGGAATTGTGGGTTTGGAGAAGTAAAA
Organism: Anisodus tanguticus; assembly: GCA_034509755.1. Classification (NCBI taxonomy): domain Eukaryota; kingdom Viridiplantae; phylum Streptophyta; class Magnoliopsida; order Solanales; family Solanaceae; genus Anisodus; species Anisodus tanguticus. The sequence goes on along the minus strand of CM067544.1, from coordinate 22,940,610 downwards.
TATTTGTCCTAGACTTATGATACCATAAAAGAAATAATCTCTTGATTATTTTCATTAATGAAGAGGTATATATACAAATATACAATTCCTAAATATGAAAATTAATTTTATCTTTTCCTATTATAATTCTAATAGTTTTTTCTAATAAATTAATACAATAATTACACTTTACAAAGAAATATGATAAAAGAATATATAAAACCTGGCCTTTGATATACACGGCCCGTGTATATCGTCTTCTATCGATCTATGTAAATTCACAACCTACCAATTAAATTAGTGTACTCACTGGTCAGTGATCTCAAGAACTGAAGTGACCCCTAGTAGACAAACTTCAATCCTATAAACAAAGAATCTCAGGCCCACTATTAAATTATGCTGACTCATCATGGACCCAGATTCTTTATCCTTCTTTTCTTCTCTGGTAACCCGTGGGCCATGACGCAGCCCGTGAGTTCGGAGCGGGGCCCAAAAATTAGCACAATTATCACATGGAAATGTGCAATATTGCCTGATAAACCTTAGTTTTGACCACATAAATTTGATTTTGGTCATGTTTCCGTACACCCGACAATATTGTTTAAAATTTGCTAAGGACTACGCCTTCAAAAAAATCACAGAAAACATATCCAATGTAAGCTAGTTTGTAATCTGATTCTAGTTTAGTAATAAATAAAACCTAGGCCAAGTATAGAATTCAAATGAAAAATACTTCATTAAGAAAACATAAACATTAAACAAAGATGATGAAATTTTTACATACTACAAGCGGTGTAACATGGAGTTCATGTCATTTTTCTTTTGTTTAATCTATTTATACAATGCAAGACTGAACCCCAAAATTCCCAATCAACACAACTATAGCTGGCTAGTTATGAGTAGTAGTCTTGTGTTGGTGGTGCTGGCACTCAACAGGGGCAACAGGAAACCTAGCAGTATCCGTGCAATAATCATAGACCATATGGTTAGCCCTAACCCAAATCAACTGATGACTCTGGTGCACGCTCAGCTCGGACATAACGGGTTCGTCCCACCAGTACCTCTTCGCACCACTACTGCTGCAACGCCGAGTATTCTCGGCGGTTGCAATAGTAGCCGGGCACTCACAGCCGTTGATCTCGAATCCCTTGTAGGATGCTACGAAGGGTGCATGGGACCAATCAGTCTTGACCAACCCACCTTGTGTAGCCCAGTCATCTGCATTCCATATTGAACTGTACACACCCATTGGTTGGTCCTTGGGAAATGGGATACCCTTGTGCTCCAAATTCGAGTGCACACGTACTGGTGTGTCATCTACCAAAAATCTGAACGACAATTTGAAATTCACCAATTAGTTTACTAATATTATTTGAAGTTCTCAAGAAAAGACAATTCTTAAAAAATAGCAAGTTAGGATCCAATTTGGCCATTTCAAGAAAAAGGAATCTAACTCTTTTACATGGTACTTTTATTTAGCATTTCAATTCTTGAAAATCAGCATGTTAGCACTATTTTATTTGCTTGTAATTACATATACTTTAGTAATGTGATAAATGAATAATTAGGAGACTTACACAACTTGGCGCTGGTTCCACAAGATGGAATAAGAGTGGAAATCCTTTGATGGGTCGAACCAAAGGTTCAATCTTTGTTCCCTGTTACCCACGCCATTGACGTATACATTGGTCTGTACTGTATATGGTTCACCAGTTGTGTTACCTAGAAATTCAAAATCAAACTCATTGTGGGTTGGGCCCTCTGATGACATCTGCATATCACACGTAAAACAGAGCTCAAACGATACTTATATCAGCTTCAAGAATACTAATATCAACATGAACAGATAATTTAATATTGAAAAGGTTTAAGTAGTCAATAAAAAGTCAAGCCACTATTGTTTTACCCAATAGAAAATTTAATTGGAAAGAGTGGGCAACTATATTTCCTGGATATGACGAAAGGTAAAAAGGAATTAAATGCTTAATTTATTGGAATTTAACATGTTCACAGGACTTGAAAAAATGACCGAATGCATGTACGTATACTGAATCTGATATAATTTCACACTACTAATAATGCCGGCCACTGGAAATTTTCACTATTAATAGATTCAACGAAATATTAATATTTTAACTTTTCAACTTTAATAAAAATATTGTTACTTACGTAGAAAGCAGTGACAGTTCCAGCAGAGTCACCCTCTACAAGCTTAATCTGAACAGTAACTTTCCCAAACATATACTTGCTCTTTGATTGAAACCCAGTACCTAAAATTTCACATAAAATTAGGTAAGCAAAACTTAACTAATATAATACATGTCACATTATAATAATACAACATGAATCAAGAATGAAATATCTCAAAAGTACCAGATTGATTGTCCAGTTTCATCCTAAGAATTTCTCCTTCAGTTGTCAAATGGTCCATAGCCCAACTAGGCTGATATAGTTCCTCAAATTTTGCAGAACTAACTACACCCACCATCATTACAAAAATAACCAAGAAAATACAACTAAAGGACACCATTTTTCTGAAGAATTTCAGAGAAAAGAGAAAGAGAGCAGATTGCTTAGAAGAACTGTGAAGAGGGCCAAAGGAAGTAGAGTTGATTTTATAGCCAAATGGGTCAGGCTTAACCAAGAAGCCATAGTGCCACGTCAACAAGCATTTATGTACACATCACTATCCACGTTGGACCCGGCACTCGATATGTCAGAGGGTAAAACTTAAAATATTAGAGCCGTTAGCACTAATTTGCTTAGCTGGATTAAAGTTGGTCCCATGGTGGGGAGCAACACATAGGTCTAGTCACTGTTGAGAAAAGGATGAGTACTGATGCTGACCAATGAGATACGCACACATGGAATATTACAGCTGGTCACTGTAGTGCACAGTTGTCATTGGCAGTAGTAGTTTAAAAAGAGGGGAAATTCTATTTCCTTTCTAAAAGGCTAAAAGCTAAGAGACACTCGCTCGTCCCGGACATAGCCGGATATAAAAGGTGTAAGTTTAAAATTCAGCTGGAGGTTTATAATGTGGGTTTGAACTTTAATGAAAGTAATTTATTCTTTTCTGGGGTAGGATTTTATATGAAATATCAATTTTTCTGTTTTCAATCCTGATCAGTCAGATATATCCCACGATTTATTGATATTAGTGCTGAAAATCGGGATTATTATATCCAGAAATAGTCTGCGTAAGTCTGGAAGCTGAATATAAAAAATAAAATAGAAAAAGACAGTCGCTCCTTTAATTTGTACAAGCAAGAAAATTGAACAAAGGTTCAGAAAAAATGACCTTAATGAGATCTACGATATCAAAAGTGAACAGCTCACTCTCCCAAGTTATTATTTCGCATAAATGGTATGGAAATTAGGTAATTTAGCACGAGAAGAAAATACCATGTATTTTGCATGAGTAATTAATAAATAGCGGGGAATAAAAAATTTAAACTTTTTGAGTTTGAATTCAAAATTCTAGAACAACTCATTTAAATTTGATTTATTGAGTTCAATTCTTTTTTTATAACACATATTAATTTGTATTACAAGCTTGTAACTTTCTCCAAACATAAAGTCATTGTTGACGTGGTAAAAAGTTATTTGCGCTCGGTATTACATTATAAATTATTCAAAATTTTCATGGTTAAATCATAAGTTAAGGTAAGAATGTGCATTAATTGATTACTCATATATCCCAATAATGTCACATTTTTATATTTATAAATAATTTAACTTTATAAGATGATTTATAACCACACATTTATATAAGATTTGTTTTGGACCATACATTTCAAAAGTCTTCATTTTTTTCTTAAACTCCGTATCAAATCAAATTGTGTCAAATAAATTGAGACGGAGGGAGTACAATATAGCGATAGAATGCATGTGAAAACATGTGTAATGTATTCGTTGATTTTATATAAACAGTGAAAGCGAGTAATTAAGTTATTACCTTGTTAACAATATGAACTAGGTTACTACAAGTCTCCTTACTGAACTATGGCGCATAAAAAATGAGTTAAATTAGCAGCAACAAAAAAAAGGGATATAAAGATTTAGAAGTGGAAACGGACTATCTATTTGTTGTTAAAGCTTATTAATGAAGAGGACATACAGTGTTGTTAGTTGTTACCCCATGAGGTCTAGGTCTATTGGTGAAGATTTCAAATATTTATTTGTAAGCTACAAAGGCCACTTAAACATATTCGAAGGGATATAGGCTAATCAATGTACCGACTTTTTGGCAAATAAAAAGCACAAGCTAGAAGAAGATTTACAAATCTGAGAAGAAACGATCAAGAATGTGGAATTTCTTCTCTTAACAGATTTAAAATATGTAGCTCATGAATGAGTTCAAAATTTTCTAGTCTTTTCCAATATGCAAAAAAAGAAAAGAAATTGCAATCATCAAATTACATCTCAAATCACAAATAAAGTAGTAGTATTAAGAAACATGCATTTGAGTGGGAAATAAATCAAAATGAATTGTAGTCTTGTGAGAAAATCATTCAACGAGTGCTTATACTAAATCTATTTTTCTAAATTATAATTAGTACTAATTAAAAACATTTTTATATAACATGAGACTTGATAAAAGTGAAGAAACTGGCTGTGAGGAATGTGGGGGCCTTTGCGGGGGGGGGGGGGGGGGTTGTCACTTTTATTCTTTGCATTTGTTTTTGGAATTACTATAGTGATGATGGCAGTGCCAGCTGCAACTTTTGCCAGGCATACTCATCATACTGTAACATCTTTTCTTTATTTATGCTTTCCTTATTTAAAGCTACCCATTCATTTTGAAGTTACCATTCTTCTTTTTGGGCACACTTTATTTTAGATCCTCAAAATGTGTGCCATATTACAGAAACCTATTTATCATTTTAAGTATTACTCCTTTCGAAATAAAAAAGTATTCACTTAACTATTATTTTATAATTTAAAAAAAATATTTATTTATCAAATTAAGATAGAATTAATTTTAATTTTTAAGATTTATCTTTATTAAATTTTAGGTGATCAAATTTCAATATTTATTTAATTAAAAATATTTTAATCAATTTACTTATTTTTATCTAAAAATTAATATTTTCTTAAAAATATGCAAATGACTAAGTGAATACTTTTTTGATCGAAGTACAACAAAGAAATATGCTACAACTGTATCCAAGTAGTTTATTCTTATTAAAATAAGCATATTGTAAAATGTTTTCTGCTAGGGTTTAGTAATTAAATATAGAGGTTATTCAGAGTTACAATTACAAAAATATAAAGGGGAATGTAGCAGGTGAGATCTGCTTCAGACAGATCCCAGAATATCCTCATCTTGAATGTTTTATTTACTTCAATTTGCTGATAAACAGTTGTCTTCCAATAAGTATTACCCCTTCTTCTCAATTTAATTATCTTATTTTTATTTATCTGTTTCAAAAATAATATTTTTTTATATTAAGTAAGATTTTTAATTTCAAGACAAGTTTAATACCACGAGATTTAAAATACCTCACACATCTTTAATTTAAGATTATAAGATTCAAAAATCTCCCTTTATTTCTTAAATTTCGTGTAAAATAAATTTAAGACACTTAAATTAAGACGGACGGAGTAATAGTAATATATTTTCAATTAAATTCCTCAAAGAATGTATCCTAACTTATAAGAAAATATTACTTTGCACATGTTATATACACTCCGAAGTGGTTTGGTAGGAAGGTAAGTTATACGTGAATTAGTTATACGGAGATTAGTTATATATGAATAAGTTATAACAAGGATTAGCTATACAAGGACTAGTTATAATGTATACAAGGACTAGTTATACAAGGACTATTTAATCCCACAATCCATGTATAAATTTATATCCCCACAGAGGTATATAAAAACTACGAATCCTTAAGGCATAATCTCTATACAATTTTGACCGGATAGACATAATTTCTATAAAATCTTGTCTTGCGATTTTTTTTTCTTTTTGACTCTGCTGGAATTTGAACCCACAACCTCAGAGGTATTTTCGGATGCATAATTACATAGAAACTATGCCCCTTAAGACATAATTTCAATACAACTTTGACCGAATAGACATATTTCTAATGAAATTTTACCTTCTAATTTCTTTTGACTCTGCTGAGATTTGAACCCACGACCTTAAAAGTATTTTCGATCATTTTTGTAGGCGAAGGAAAAAATTAAAGACCACCAATTTGAGGGACGAAAATTAAAGACCACCCTAAAATAGGGAGAATCATGCAAATTGCCCCAAAAATTAAATACAAGTGATTTGAAGAGCAAAAATTAAAGACCAGTCCATAAGAAGGAAATCCGCACAAAAAAAAAAGAATTCAATGACCACTTGCTGAATGCTGAGAAGGGTCATTTGCACTTTTGAACCTATTTTGTGCGGGTCTTTAATTTTTACTCCTCAATGCAAATAATTTTTTTGCGACATATAAGTTTATATTTTTAAATCATAATATTCTACAAGTTATGTCTCACATTCTTAAAGAATTTATGTCCCGCAAAACATAAGTTTGATGTTGAAGAACAAAAATAAAAGACCAACCCATTTAAAAGGAAACCGTGCAATTTCTTCTACGAGGAAGTTGATAAAAGTTTGTTTATTAATTAAGCTCGAATTTAAATTCTTAACAATTTGTCTCAAAAAGTGTGATGTCACTTTAATGAAGTTTTTCTTTTGTATTTCTGGGACAACCCAGGGACTACAATTCAAACAATAATATCAAGGGTTTGAATCATGACAATAGGAGGGGGAAATAATGAAAGAGAAAGGAAATACTATGTACTATGTAACGAGACAATTGGTATTACGGCCATAAATTTCGATATGTGTTTAGGGGTAAAAAAATCTAAATATAAATGTAAAAATATTTATAAGATCATTTTCTTGCCTTCGTTTGGTTGGAAGGTAAATTATATATTAATTAGTTATACGGAGATTAATTATACATAGATTTTAATCCCACAATCGATGAATAAATTTATACCACCATGGAGTTAGAATAAAATTAGTGCACCGAACAGTCTTTTTTTTTTTTTATGAAGATAGAATAAAATTATACAATAATTTAAATATAAAATTATATCGATATCAGTTATACCGATATTGAAATGACAACACAGTAAAATCTATACAAAATACTATACGGACATGTTGATATACCAACCAAACGCCGTACTAAATTATGCAACGTTTTATACGTGTATTAGCCTTACACATCGGCCAACCAAACGACCCCTAGGGTCTATCTTTTATTAGATGCATGGTAAAATTGAATTGATCTGTTCACTGAAAGAAAGTAGGTAGTAAAAGAATGAATCTACTGTTTGATTGGAGTTATATCAAATCTTAATAATTGTAATGCTCTATTCATTGAAACAAGAGAATGGCTTTAATCATTTTTGTTTTTCGTTTTTTGGATAAAGGATCACTGAGTTGATAGATCTATTTTATGAAATTTATATCTGTAAATTTTTGGCATTTCAATTGATTTAGAAAATACAATTAAGTTGAAAAGAAGGAGCACATAAAATTGTGAAGCCATATATTTAATTTGGAGAAGGAAAATGCTGAATAGATATCCAAAAGACCAAAACTGACATTGATCAACAGTTCTTTTTTTGTTTTCTCTTCTTTTTTTTCACCACATGGCTCGAACACTCAATCAATAACAAAAAGAGTGAATCACCTTTGTTATTTCATTTTAATAGAATATTTTTCAAATATTTTTCCATTAATTGTATTAATTGTATATCTTCTATTTTAGGTAAAATTATAATTAAGTTTATTAGTTACCTAATTTACAGCAAAATAAATATTTTTGTAATACTATATATATTGTAAATCATTCATCAATAAAATCAGGGAACATATTCCTTTACAGTATCAATAGTCTAACCCTAAATCTCCCACCCTACGCAGACTTCTTCTCTCGGCCGCCCCTTTCCCCGCGATGGAACCCTAGTTTTTTTCAACTATTCTCCCACTCTCTTCCTCCTAAATTTCATCTTCTATAACTGACAAAACCAAATTTCATCATGCACTTCCAGTCAATAATATCAAAAACTTCATCCATGTCACCATTGAGATGGAAAAGGGTCAATACTCCTCGTGGAAGGAGCTTTTCAAGATCCATTATCGTGTTTATGAAATTATCGACCACATCATCCCTCCTACACCGAAGTCCACAAACCTCCCCTCGGCTTCGACTTCTGATGATGCACTCTGGTCTCGTTTGGACGCAGTCGTCCTCCAATGAATATACGACACGATCTCTAATGATCTGTTGCACACCATCATTGAGACCGATGCCATTGTCCGCCAAATGTGGGAACGTTTGGAAAGCATTTTCCACGACAACAAAACTCAACGAGCGTTATACCTTGAAAATCAGTTCAAGGACGTTCATCAGGATGATTTCCCAAATGTGTCTGCATATTGTCAAGAACTCAAGATGATTGTTGACCAACTCTCCAATGTTGGCGCACCCGTCACTAATCAACGACTAGTTATGAAACTTATTATAGGCTTGAACGAATCCTATAACGGCGTTGCCACCATCCATCAGCAATGCACGTCGTTATCACCATTTTATGAGGCCCGTTCGAAGCTAATTCTTGAGGAAACCCCGACAAGAACAACACCACTCAGGACAGCATTGTAGACATTGTCCTCACTACCTACCGTCGGGCCTCCGTCGACGGCCAGGCCTCCAACTCTGGCAGCCAGTACCGCCAACCCGAGGACCCACAACAGTCTGGATCAACCCGCAACAACCACCGAGGGTGGCACTCCGGTAAGGGTCGCGGCGGACGAAATTTTGGCAACATCGGCGGTAAGAAGGGGCAGTCCATGTAGGAAGAAAATAGCCAGCAGCAAGCGCAGCCTCCGCCATGGGTTGCCTACCCTCCATAGGCTGTGTGGGCCTCTCCTCCTTGCCCGTATTCGACATCCTCATGGACTTCACCTCCAACCCGACATGCCAACATACTCGGCGCACGTCCACAACAGGCCTACACAGCACAGGCTCCCCCGCCCTCAACTTATGCACCGATTGACATTGAAGCAGCTTGAAACACAATGTCACTCAACGCTCTATTAAAAAATTAGTATATGGACACAGGCGCCACATCTCACATGGCGGTATCACAAGGTACTCTCTCGTCTTATTCTAATTTGAGTAATTTAGATCGGAATATTATTGTTGGTAGTGGACAAGGCATTCATATTCACAGTTTTGGCCATTCATCCTTATCCCTACCACATCCACCACTAATCTTAAAAAATGTCCTTCATACCCCTAAACTCATTAAGAATCTAATCTTTATGCAACGTTTAACAACTGATAATAATGTTTTCCTTAACTTTGATCCTTTTGGTTTTTCTATGAAGGATTTTTTTACGACTGGGAGACGAATAATGAGATGTGACAGCACCGGAGATCTCTACCCTATTTCAAATGCCGTTAAGAATCCAACCTCAGTTCCATTAACATGTGTTGCTCTTTCTTCTTCCTTATGTCACTCTAGATTAGGACATCCAGGAGCTTCTGTTTTACACTCTCTTAGAAACAAAAATTTAATCAATTGCAACTGTATTTCTAAGACTCCTATATGTAAATCTTGTGTTTTTGGGAAACATGCTAAATTACCAGTTTATGCATCCATAAATTATACTTAAATGTCTTTCGATATCATACATAGCGATTTGTGGACTTCTCCTATTTTAAGTACGGTTGGCCATCAATATTATGTATTATTTTTGAACGATTATTCCAACTTTCTATGGACTTTTTCAATTGGCAATAAATCTCATATCTATCCCATTTTTTCCTCATTTAGTGCTTTCGTAAAAACACAATTTGAAAAGAGCATTAAATGTTTTCAATGTGATAATGACAGAGAATTCGATAATAACCACTTCAACCAGTTTTGCTCCAAAAATGATCTTACCTTTCATTTTTCATGCCCTTACACATCCTCCCAAAATGGCAAAGCCAAACAGAAAATTCGAACCATAAACAACCTAATTCGTGCCCTACTTGCTTACGTCTCAATTCCCCCCAATTATGGCATTACGCACTCTCCATGACCATCTATCTCCTAAATATTATCCCAAACGAGTCTCTAGCTCAACGATCTCCCACTCAAATTTTGTTTCGTAGGAACCCCTCCTACCAACACTTGCGTATTTTTGGATGTTTCTGTTATCCTCTTCATCCGACCACTCACAAACTCTAACCCTGGACTTCCCCGTGTGTGTTTCTGGGTTACCCCGCCAATCATCGTGGTTACTCGTGATATGACTTGTCAAGCCGCAAAATTATTATTTCACGTCATGCCCTATTTGATAAGTCTCAATTCCTATTTGCCTCCCAAAACTCGACACTTCAGCATTCCTACGACTTCCTAGATGATGGCCTGAACCCCTTTCTAATTCACCATTTACATAGTCCACCGTCCCAGACCCCAGCACCCCACCATGGTCAATCTGGGACATGTTGCCCACCCGGTTCCATCGACGGTGGCCCAGAATAGCCCATTTCAGGTTGATTCTGCAGCCACCTCTCGGAATATTAAGCATTGACCAGCCGATCCCACCACCCCTACCCTTTCTCCTCTTCCCGGCAATCTCGCGGCACCCCACCCTCCTCCCATCCTGCATCTCGAGTCACTCTCTCACACAATGGAAACTCGTGCTATGCATGGAATTTCTAAACCTAAATTGTTGTTTAACCTATCTATTTTAGTTGTCCCTTCCCATGTCCCTCGAAAACCGAATAATGTCTTGTCCGACCCAAATTGAAAAGCCGCAATGATTGACGAATATAATGAACAAATAACCAAAATTGAGAATTGCCGCAAGCTTGTTGAATCTTGATAACGTGAAATCAAGAAATACTAAATCTGAATTGTTACAACTGTGGCTGAGTCGAGAGATGGCTCTCTGTCTTTAAGATAAGATTGTCCGTATATATGCTTTTACGTTAGCGAGCAATAGTCTCCCAAGATAAAATAACAACTAATCAACACTACAAAGTAAATAGGTTGATTCTAACGAAGAAAACGAACACGAAACGACTTGCTGATTTAGAGGGAAAAGGAAGGAAGAATTTCTGTTTCTGTTGCTCAGTTTTTGGACTGATTTTGACTTATTTTCGTCTTCTCTCCTCTCTAAATCTCTTCCTCAAATCTGTTTCAGAAGGTTATATAGTGTTTAGGAGGAGGGGATGTGATTAAGAGGCCCATTAAGAGGTGTAATCATGGCCAGAAACGTTTTGTAGTAAGTGCAAAATGTTTCAGAAGTTTAATGTCAAAATTATTGGCTTTTTGTCTGCTTCCTGAAACTCCAGGGACCAAACTGTAAATAATAAACAGTTTGGGGTCCAAAAAGATAATACCAGAAGTCCAAAGATTTCGACCCACGAGACCCGAGCCCCGCGCATGTGGGCTTAGCCTCGAACCCAAGCACACATAGGTCCTCCCTCCTTCAAACACATGGGTTACCCCTTGAAGTCCCAAACCCTTATCCATTTTTTAAGCTTATAAAGAGAACAATTTTTTATTTTCCCACCGATGTGGTAGATTTGTCCCAAACCATATTTCCATGTCTTAAACACCTTATTTCGTGGACAAATATCTATTTCATTTCTTAACGAAATTTGACGATCCTTGGCCCTACGGTCATCTACTCACTTAGTAGATTATGCACGTGTGAAGAGACACAACCTCAACATGCCGGACCCCTGTGTTTAAGTCATTAAACATGGGTGATCGCAACCTCCCACCAAAGACAAATTTCCGACATATACCACCCTCCCTAGAATTCACCAATAAATTACATTGGGTATATTATTATAGCGTAAAGCTATAAGGGAATGTGACGCAAACAAAAAAGTGGCATTTGAAAGTTTTGTATGAAAAATATCTTCAAAATCAGCTCTTTAAATCAATAATTTATATGCCCCATTCATAATTCCTACACACACAAAAAATCCTCCGTATAAGAGGGATGCGTCAACTTCAAAGTGTCTGGCAGAGCATGCCATACTACTAGTATTCTTTAAGACAGACTCGAGGTGTATGGGCTTCTGATGTATTGCCCAATTTGTCAAAGGCTTAACTTGTTTTCATTACAAAACGTACACTACTTTTTCAATGTAACTTAATTACCATTCAAACGCTTTACTTGTAGGACAGCACGAATCATTCGTCATTTTCTAGTGGATAATAATTGAACTGAATATTTCGAGTTTTAATAGCTTCTGATTTATTGCCCAATTTGTCAAAGGCTTAACTTGTTTTCATTACAAAACGTACACTACTTTTTCAATGTAACTTAATTACCATTCAAACGCTTTACTTGAGACAAAGCATAATAGCTATCATGATTTATTCACTTTTATTACCATCATTTTTATACTGCTTTAAATTTCTGTATCCAGATTTGAATGTTTCTTCTGTTTTGCTTCTCTTATTTTATTTGTGCTTATGCTTTGTATTGAGCCAAGAATCTTTCGAAAATAATCGTTCTATTTATAAAAGTAGAAATAAGATCTACCTACACTCTATTAGGGACACTCTATTGCTTGTGCTTATGGATTGGAACTCGGAACTCGGATTGGGTTGGGAGAATCAAGAAGTTCATTGGGTAAAACCGTAAAAGAGTAGAGAGGAAGGCAAATGACGTGAGAAATGTCAAATGTGAAAGAAAAGGCACAGATCTTAATGTCAAACATGTTTTATCGATATCTGCAAAAACCAAGTAACTTTATATAGGACCAATAAGTGTTTTAAAAGGCAGGTATAAAGCGGTATGTTTTACATATAGCTGATCGAGGCGTAACCCTCGAGATACGGAGCGTAAATTTTATGAATATTTAATTTTTAATATTTAAAAAAATAATATAATTATAATAAATATTTTAAATAGGTAAAATTATAATAAAAATAAAAGAAAAATAATATATATATATATATATATATATATATATATATATATATATATATATATATAAAAGTATAATCAATACAATGAAATAAAAGCTATTATAAAATGCAAATCAACTCTTAACATTTTAAATTTGAAATAATGAAAAAATTATAATTTCTTAAAACAATATTACTATCATACTATTCATATATATATATATATATATATATATATATATATATATATATATATATATATATATATATATATATATATATATATATATATATATATAATGAAATAAAAGTTATTATGAAATGCAAATCAACTCTTAACATCTTAAATTTGAAACAGTGAAAAAATCACAATTTCTAAAATAATATTACTACCATACTATTCATTTTATCTCCCTATAAGCAAATAATCAATAAACTTCATCATTATTATAATAATAAAACGTTTACTTTCAAATAGCGAAATAATAATATATGATAATTTTGATATATAAAACAAAGGATCAATGACAAGTGAAATGTACAAATTGGGATATGTATTTTTGAAAGAAATATTAAGTGATATTAACCCTCACTATGTTCTCAAATAGTAAATATGCAATACTACGACTTGTTATTTGAGCTACACTTAATCTTTTTATTTCTATAGATGACAAACTATTAAATATCATTCATTTGTTAAAGAATTAAGAGAGTAAACAATCTTAATTAAGGAATTTAACATATAATTTATATAAGAACTGTTAGGCGAGCCCGATCGTTGGGCATAAGGCGTGTTTAGGGTGTACAGTCGGACACTTAGGACGTAAGCCTCACAGAAACTAAGCCCCGCACGTGAGTTCTGAAGCGTTTTAATAGTCTCCCGCCCCGTAGCGAGTCCCGAGGCGAGTCCTTAAACTGCGTTTTAAAATAGTGGGATCAACTACTACTCCTACCACTTACTAGAGATTTGTACCGTTCAGCTTCAATATCCGTAAATTGTTACTCCCTCCGTTTCATAATACTCCCTCCGTCTCAATTACTTGATCACTTTCCATTTTACACATTTCTTAAAAAATCATAAATAACAAAATATATTTACTAATTTACCCTCTCGACTCTTTTTAATACAATCTATTAATGTGACCTCAAACTAATCAATTCAAGTTAGTGTCTTATTTAAATTGATGATATTACAGACCATCAAGTAATAAAGTAACCAGATTATTTATTTAAAAGTTTTCGTTAATGGAGTAGTAGCATAGAGCATATGAACAGACACCATCAAAATTGAATTTTTCATTGCACTTATAATGATTCTGATAAATATCCGTGGTATACACGGAATATACACGGTATATATCACGGGCCGAATGCTCAAAATCAAGCTGTTAAATCCGTGATATACATGGTGTATACATACCGTGTATATCACGGTTTACTGGTTTTGTTTAGGTAAATGTTTTGTTGTAGTTAAATTAGAATTGTACACTTACCATAATTGTATAATTATTGTACAAGTAGAATAAGGTTTTAGGGGTAGAATAGGAATAAGATTTTCCTATTATGAAAATTGTAAATTGTATATATACTCTTTCATTAATTAAAATAATCAAGGGATTATTTCTTTCATGCTATCAGAAGTCTAGGTTTTCAACCACTTCGTCCGAAAATAACCTTCCTCGATTTCCATTCTTCTCATCGGATTCCGTGCACTTCTTCCTCATCTCTCACCAATTTTTTTTCCTAATCCCTAATTCCCCTATTGTTCTTTCGTTATATCTACGTCAAATAACATGTTTCATCCTGCCCTTACCGTTTCCAACATCAAGACCTAAATCCCTATTGTTCTTGAGATGAAAAACGTCCAATATGCGACGTGGGCGGAGCTTTTCAAGATTTATGCACGTTCGCATCAAGTTCTTCATCATATCATTCCCTTAGCCGCAGGCACGGAGCCTGCCCCAGAAATTGACCCGATATTATGGACTACTCTTGATGCTACCATTCTGTAGTGAATTTATTCCACTATCTCTACGGACCTCTTGCAAACGATTTTTGAACCCGGTGCTATGACTATGGAAGCTTGGAATAGGTTGCGTGACATATTCCAAGATAACAAAAACTCTCGTGATGTTACTCTTGAGCAGGAATTTTCTCATGTTAACATGGAGGATTTTCCGAACGTCTCAGCCTATTGCAAAAGGCTAAAAGAGTTGGCGGACCAACTGCGCAACGTTGGTGTGCCCGTTAGCAATAATTGTCTTATAGTGGCGTTGGAGCTCTCCTTCGTCAAAGTGATTCTCTCCCGCAGTTCTATCAAGCCCGGTCCATGCTTACCTTAGAAGAAGGCGACTACTAGTGTAAATCCAGTCGTCATGATGACCACGTCCGATGCTACTCCGTCATTATCTAAACATTCAGGCCAAAATCGCAACAATGGTGGCGGCAAAAATGGAAAAAATTGGAAAAATAATCGGAAAAATAATGGTGGAAACCGAGGTTGATATAACGGGGGTGGGCCTCGGGGAAATGGGCCGCAAACCCACTGGCCATAGCCCTGGGGTCCGTGTCCCTAGAATTGGGTCGGCAGTTCTTGGCCCACTACCCCCTATTACCCGCCTTCTTATTTCCCGGGAAACTGGGCCCAATATCCCAACCGGCCCAATTTTTTGGCCCAGCAGTTTGGTCCCCGACAAGTTTCTGGGCCAGGGCCGCAAGCCGGTGTGCTTGGGCCTTGGCCTCCGCAGGCCCACCATGCAGCGGGCCCCACCCATACCGATATTGAAGCCGCGATGCACACACTTGGATTAAATCCCCCATACACAAATTGGTACATGGACATCGGCGCCACTACTCACATGACTTCAGACCAAGGTACTCTCTCGTCTTATTCTAATTTGAGCAACAATCGTGGCATAATTGTTGGTAATGACACTTCAATTCCAATTTGTGGTAACGGTCATAAATTTTTTTCTCCCCCATCCCCCACCTCTTGTCTTGAAAAATGCCCTTTATGCCCCTAACTTAAGTAAAAATTTGGTGTATGTCCGTAAATTAACCATTGATAATTAGGTTTCTATTGATTTTGATCCTTTTGGGTTTTCTGTGAAGGATTTCAAGATGGGGATTCCTCTCATGAGATGTGATAGTAGGGGAGATCTTTATCCTATCACGCCCACATCCGATCTCTCGAGTCAAGCCATGCCATCTACGTTTGTAGCTCTTGCTCCCTCCTTATGGCATGCACGTTTGGGTCAACCTGGGTCGTCTATTATTTCTTCCTTACATAAAAATAATTTTATTTCTTGTAAGGGTACGCGTAGTACTCCAATTTGTCAATCTTGTGCTCTAGGAAAACTTATTAGATTACCATTTGTAGACTCTACTTCTCGTACTTTAATGTCATTTGATATTATTCATAGCGATTTAGGGACATCTTCTGTTCTCAGTTCTTTGGGTCATGGTTATTATGTTCTATTTTTGGATGATTATTCTAATTTTTATGGACTTTTCCATTAGCAAAAAAATCTCAAGTGTTTTCCACCTTTTTACAATTTTAGCTTTCATCCGTACCCAGTTCGAACGAGAAATAAAAAATATTCAACGTGATAATGACAAAAAATATGATAATGGATTGTTTCGGGATATTTGTGGTACTAATGATATAAATTTTTGTTTCTCTTGTCCTCATACGTCCTCACAAAATAGAAAAACTGAACGGAAAATTCATACCATTAATAATATTGTCCGAACTTTATTGGTCAATGCTTCTGTGCCCCCTTCCTTTTGGCATCATGCTCTACAAATGACTACATAACTTCTTAACATACTTCTTACCAAAGGTTTGGCATATTCATTCCCTTTTCAAATCTTATATAATAAGACTCATTCGTATTCACATCTTAGGGTCTTTGGGTGCTTGTGTTATTCATTATTTCCGTCCACCACAATTAACAAACTTCAGGCCCGTTCTACTCCTTGTGTGTTTTTGGGTTATCAGTCTAATCATCGTGGTTACAAATGTTTTGCTTTATCCTCTAATAAAATCACCATTAGTTGCCATGTTATTTTTGATGAAACCCAATTTTCGTTTGGTAACGCGAGTAGTCCGTGCCTCGTTCGTATAATTTTTTGGACGATGCCGTCTCTTCGTATATTATCCATAATTTTTCGGACTCATCCCGCACCCATAATCCGCCAGCGGGCCCACTGCTCGCTGGACCTCTTTCCACTGTTTCTGTCTCGGTCCAAATCCCAGCCCCAGTTCTACTTTTGGGCCAGCAGGCCCGCTGCCTGCTGGCTAGTTCGTCACCCGTCCCGATATTTCCCAAAATCCACTCAATTCTCCCCCGAGTCACAGACCGGTCACTTGTAGTCAACGGGGTATTTTTAAACCAAAAAGATATTTTAATTTAAATTCTAATATTCTTTAATCCCCTCTACCTCGTAACCCAATGTCCGCATTAAATGACCCGAATTGAAAATTGGCTATGACCGACGAATATGATGCTCTTATTGCAAATAAGACGTGGAAGTTAGTACCCCGTCCTTCTGGTGTTAATATTGTTTGGTCTATGTGGATTTTTACTCATAAGGATAATTCTGACGGTTCTTTTGCGAGGCATAAGGCTTGTCTTCTAGGTAATGGTAAGACTTAGCAGGTTGGCGTGGATTGTGGTGAGACGTTTAGTCCGGTGGTCATACCGGCTACCATTCACACTGTTCTCAATCTGGCTCTTTCGAAAGTTTGGCCCATCCATCAATTATATGTGAAGAATGCTTTCTTGCATGGTGATCTTAAGGAGACCGTTTACATGCATCAGCCCTTGGGTTTTCGAGATCCCAAACTTCCTCATCATGTCTGTTTATTGAAGAAGTCCTTGTATGGGCTTAAGCAGGCCCCACGGGCTTGGTATAAGAGGTTTGCAGACTATGTTTCATCTACTGAGTTTTCACACAGTAGGTCTAATAATTCATTGTTCATATATCGTCGTGGTACTTCCGTGGATTATATACTATTATATGTGGATGTTATTATCTTGACTGCCTCTTCTGATGCTTTGCGAAAGTGTATCATGACAATAGTCAGTTCTGAGTTTGCTATGAAAGACTTGGGGTCCTTGAGTTGCTTTTTGGGGATTGCTGTCACTCGTCATGTAGGTGGGTTATTCTTATCACAACGGAAGTATGCAATTGAGATCATTGAGCGAGCTGGTATGTCCTCATGCAAGTCTACTTCCACTCCAGTTGATACTAAACCCAAGCTGGGTGCTACGGTTGGCTCACCGTATGAGGATCCGACCCACTATCAAAGTCTTGTAGAGCCCTTCAGTATCTTACTTTCACGAGACAGATATTACGTATGGCGTACAACAGGTGTGTTTGTTTATGTATGATCCAGGGTTGAGCACATGAATGCGCTCAAACGCATTATTTGATACATCCAGGGGACACTTAACTATGGCTTACATTTATATCCTTCATCGACGTCTACACTTGTCTCGTATACAGATGTTGATTGGGGTGGTTGTCCGGATACCAGACGTTCCACATCCAGCTATTGTATGTTTCTTGGTAATAACTTGGTCTCATGGTATGCGAAGCGTCAGTCTACATTATCACGCTCTAGTGTAGAGGCCGAGTATCGAGGGGTAGCCAATGTGGTCTCTGAATCCTGTTGGTTACGTAATCTCCTTTTAGAGCTTCATTGTCCCATTCAGAAAGCTACCTTGGTTTATTGTGATAATATTAGTGTCGTCTACCTTTCTGGTAATCCGGTTCAACACCAGCGCACTAAATACATCAAGATGGATATTCACTTTGTTTGCGAAAAGGTAGCTCGTGGACAAGTACGCGTCTGCCATGTTCCTTCCAGATATCAAATTGTAGACATCTTTACTAAGGGTCTTCCCTCAGTCCTTTTTGAATATTTTAGGGACAGTCTCAGCGTACGAAGACCGCCCGCTATGACTGCGGGGGTGTGATAAATACCCGTGATATACACGGAATATACACCGTGTATATCACGGGTCGAATGCTCAAAATCAAGTTGTTAAACCTGTGATATACACGGTGTATACATACCGGGTATATCACGATTTAGTGGTCTTGTTTAGGTAAATGTTTTGTTGTAGTTAAATTAGAATTGTATACTTACCATAATTGTATAATCATTGTACAAGTAGAATAAAGTTTTAGGAGTAGAATCGGAATATGATTTTTCCTATCATGGAAATTGTAAATTGTATATATACTCTTTCATTAATGAAAATAATTAAGAGATTATTTATTTCAGATTCAATGTGAAAATTTTTTGGAGCCAAAAATTTCTACATGATTTTTTCTTGAATTCTATATGAAAATGAATTTTCTTCTAAAATTCAATATAAAAATAATGATTGACCTGCTTAAGTTAATCATAAGATAAACATGACAACAAAACAAAGTCATCAAATTTTATCCCAAATTGATTTAAATATGCCTGCTGAAACCGATATTAATAGTATGAGACAATAAATTTCTGATCTTATTATTGCTCCGAATATAATTTCTGACCTGAATTCTGAATCTACCAATCCAATACTCCCTCCATCACAAATTACTTTCAATTTTCTTCATTTGATCTTCATGAACTATCTCCAATAAATCTTCAACTTTCCTTGAACCTTCTGAATCTTCAACTATTTTAACAGCCACCTTAACTTGTTTTTTTTATCTTCTAATATCGGATGATCAATTTTTATTTTTTTTTGTCCATCTTTTCATTAATATATTCATGCATAGTAGGAGAATAAGATGCAAATGGGTGGAGGAACGTTTTTTGAAACTTTACAATATTTCTCATTAATGCACTCTTTTGACTAACAATGGAGGAACTTTCTTGAAACTTTACAATATTTATGGAGGTGGTCAATGCACTGTTTATACTTTCAAAATGATTTAATTTTAAGGGTAGTGTTGAATTCTACATCATTCATTACATAAAGTTGAAAAGAAAGACAATGAAGAGTAGAAGTAGCAGTAGCAATAGTATTCAAAATGTAGAAGAAGAAGAAAGAGTAGAGAAAAATGTAGTGTAGTGTGTATCTCATTATTTCTTCATTAGAGTTTTTTTTTTTATTACATCTTATGTCTATTTATATACATGAATTACAAGATAGAGGAGCCTCTTTAGAGTTAGTTACTAACTTCCTTAACTAGCTTTCTGACCATCTAACTAACTTCTTGACTACTTAACTAACTTGTTGACTAGTTTAACTAACTTCCTAACTAGATTTTGTCTTTGTTTGTCTTCTCAATAGCCCCCCTCAAGCTGGATACTGGAAATACATTCAGTAATCCTAGCTTGGAACACAAATACTGATGTTGAATCCTATTCAAACCTTTGGTAAACAAATTAGCAGGTTGATTTGTTATTGTAGTGTTTATGTATTCTGTCTTTAATATACCTTTCTGGATTTCTCCCTTATGAAGTGTAGATCAATCTCTATATGTTTGGTCTTTTCATGGAATACTGGATTTGCATTGCAGATTTACTGTCAGTGTATACAACCACTGGTAAGTCAATTTTGATCCCAATTTCTTCTAGTATGGCCAAGTATCCAAGTCAATTATGCTATTGTTCCTGCTAGGCTTCTGTATCCTGATTCAGCTGAGCTTCTAGATATTGTAGATTGTTTCTTTGGTTTCCATGATATAAGACAGTCTCCAAATTTAATAATGTATCCAGTGACTGATTTCCTTATATGAGGACAAGCAGTCCAGTCAACATCACAGTATGTTGTTATTGTTTCTTGTATTTTACTGGATAACAGTATACCTTGTCCAGGATGATTCTTGATATATTTGGCTATTCTTAGTGCACCATCAAGATGTGATTTCTTTGGCTGTTGTAGGAACTAGCTTAGTGTCTGAACACTATAGGCTATATCTGGTCTTGTAACTGTTAAATAGAGTAGTTTTCTTATCAGTCTTTGGTAAGAACTGATATCTCTCTATACTTCATCTTCTAGTTTTGTCTTCCCTCTTTGTGTGTTGCTGCTGTTGAATGTGATCATCATATTCCTTGGTAGTTAATTTCAGACTGCAGTCAATAGGGGTATTTATAGGTTTAGCAACAGACAAGCCAAGCTCAGAAATGAGTTCTAGAGCATATTTTCTTTGGTGCATTAGAATTCCTTTTTCTGATCTTGCAAATTCTATGCCCAGAAAATATTTTAACTCTCCCAGATATTTTATTTTTAATGCTTGTTGTAGGGTCTATTTTGTCTCATCTATTTGCTCCATGTGATCTCCAGTAATCAACATATCATCCACATAAACCAATACCAAGGTTATTCCTTTTTCTGTCTTCCTTATAAACAATGAGTGGTCATATTGTGATTGTTTAAACTCCATCTAAAATAGTGCCTTCGTAAGTTTAAAATTCCACTGTCTTGGTGCTTGTTTAAGTCCATACAAGGATTTAATCAGTCTGCATACTTTCCTGTCCCCCTGACAGATGAATCTTTGTGGTAGTTTCATATAGATTTTATCATATAGATCTCCTTGTAGAAAGGAATTATAGACATCCATTTGGTGTATGTGCAAATGTCTAGAAGCTTCCAGTGATAAAATGACGCGTACAATAACCATTTTTACTATTGGAGAAAAAATTTCTTGGTAGTCAAAGCCTTCTGTTTGACTGTATCCTTTTGCCACCAAGCTAGCTTTGAGTCTTTCAATCTCTCTTGTTTCTCTGTATTTGATCTTGTATATCCATTTACATCCTATTGGATATTTTCCCTCTGGTAAAGACACCACATCCCATGTATGATTGTCTTGTAGTGCCTTTATTTCTACTTTCATTGCTTCCACCCATCTTGGATCCTTAGATGCCTTAATGTAGTTCCTTGGTTATGTTATTTCTGAGAGTGCAACGAGATAGGCTTTGTATTTGGGTGATATTGTTTCATAGGATATGTAATTGGCTATAGAATAAGGTGTATTGTTGGATTTATTGATGATAAAGTCCTTAAGCCAAATTGGAGGTTGTTTTGATCTGGTAGACTTTCTGTTAAACACTGTAGTGGTAGATTGATTTGTAGGCGGTGCACGATGTTGTACTTGTGGTATATCCATCTGGTTTGTATCTGGTGTTACTGTTTCAGTTGATAAACTGATGTCTTAAGTATTTTTTGGAGTGTGATATCTTTGATCTGATCTTTCTTGTACAACAACCTGATGATTATTAGCAGGTATATACACATATATATTTGTACTGTGGTATTCATTTTCACACTCACCAATTTGATCATTACAGAGAAAGATTTGTCTTTCTGGTGTTTCTATTCTTAAGGAGAGCTCAGTTTCCCTGAAAGAGACATCTCTATTGACAAACAACAGTTTGTTTTGTAGGTCATATAAAACATATCTTTTTTGTGTTTCAAAATATCCCATCATTACAAAAGTTTTCACTTTAGAATGCAATTTATCATAAATAGTTAAGTCATTAGCATAACACAAGCATCCTAAGACTTTTAGATGATGAATAGAAGGCTTCTTCTTATACAGTTTCTCATAAGGTGTTATGCCAGTGGTCACATAGGGTAGTCTGTTTATTAAGTAAACTGCAGCTTGAACACACAGTCCCCAGAACTTCAAAGGAATGTTAGCTTGGAATCTTACTGCTCTAGTTATTTCTAGTATGTGTCTATGTTTCCTTTTAGCCACTCCATTTTGTAGGGGTGAATAAGCACAAGATATTAGATGTATAATTCCTAGTTTTAAAAATAAACTATTACATACATCATTTACAAATTCTGTTCCATTATCAGTTCTTATAATTTTCACTGTTTTATTGAACTAAGTATATACATATGTTAAGAACTGCTTAAGTACCACACAAACATCTGATTTGAGTTTTAGTAAGTAAATCCAAGTCATTTTGGTGAAGTCATCTACAATTGTTAGAAAGTATTTGTTATCATTGTGAGTTTGAACCTTATAGGGACCCGAGACATCCATGTGTACAAGATCAAAGATGGAAGAACTTTTATTAATACTGACTGGAAATGGAAGTCTACATTGTTTGACAAATGGACACACGGCTTATGTGAATAAATATTAAATAATTAATGACACATGGATCCATATATATTTAAAAAGAGAACTTTGAATAAAGGTCAAACTCATCGGCAACCCCTTGTGTTCGTCAATTTTTTTTACTTAGACACCTAAACGTAGAGTTGTTCCAATTGATCACTCAACATATTTAAAAAATGTCATATAAGACACTTTTTTGACAATATATTCAAAATAAAGGAGAGTGTAATACACTCGTTAATGACGTGACAAAGTAGCCAATAATAATTACATGTGGCATTTTGACTCACAAAAATATTAAAAATTAATTATTAGAAGATTTTTTATTTATTTAAACCTATTTAACTAATAATAAAAGAAAATAAATAAAAAAAGATATTTCCTAAAAAAATCCATTCCCCCCATCTACAGGAACCCCTCCGTACCGGAAAAAATGAAGTTTACCCGGAAAAAGTTGTGAGACCCAGACAACTATCTTTTTTGCATATTTTCAACGTAAAAGACTTAAATATGCTATCGAACTATTGAAAATAATTCATTTATGTCACTAGTTAATAGTTTGACTCATTTATGTCATCACAATTACCAAAATGATTTATCCATATCATTTTTCATTAGCGTCAATTTTACTATACCAAATATGACACGTGACCTCTAACTGAATTATGATTGTGGGTGAATCGACTGTATGAATCAAATTTTTTATTAATTTAAAATTGAGATGGTTTAATTAGACGATGTAGACCTCTAATGGAATGTCACTTGTTATTTCCGTATTTCCGATTCATTCTTATTTTTCTATTTATAGCTTTTTGGCTAAGATTAAAAAATAGTTTACGTAAATGGGTTTAGGGAAGAGGAAGAGTTTATGTATTACATGTGTGCTACACTTACTGTGCCACATCAGATGTTTATGTATAATAGGAAGAGTTTTAATCATGTTGGAATATCTAATAGGAACAAGTCCTAATTTGGACGTCAACATAGAAAATCATGACAATTTTAAGGGATCGGTTATGTATTTGGCCTTCAATTGGACCCCTCTTTTTTTTTTTTCAATTTTCTTGCCGTGTCTATTGGGTTAATAATGGACATGGAGTACCATGACATCCCATCACCACACATTTTTTTCTATTTAATATTCATTCATTATCCAAAATTTACAAATGATTAATCTGAATTCGTAATTTGTAAAACTTATTTTTTGGTAATTAAAATTTTGTTAACCACCAAAGTAAAGCAATACAAATCAGTATCAATTTACACACAACTTGCTAATAATCTGAAACAATGCACAAGAGCTTAGGCTAGAAAGTAAGGTTAAGGACTACATTTTAAATTTTAGGTGGAGCTCTAACACACATAACGTAAAGTATCTCCTTGACTATAGCATCCCAATTTCTGTTTTATTTCTCAAAGATCCTAAAGTTTCTCTCAATTCTGATGGCATAAGTGACTGTTGGGTTACAAGGATTTGCAGGAAACGAAAATTACAAGTAACTGCTTATGTAAGAATTGAAATTACAATTCAACTAGAAAAACTGAAAATTAGAATATAACAACAAAACTGAAATTACAATATTTGTTGAACAAGAAGACCGGAAACGCTTTGATTTTTTTGTCGAGTCGAGTGTGGCACTCTGTCCTTAAGACAATATTGCCCCGTATGTATCATTTATACGTCCGGACAATTCGTCTCCCAAGATAAAAAACAATGGAACAATGAGCAAAGGAAACTCAAGAGCTACCGTGAAGAATATTGAATAATGAAATGATACTTGGAAGTTATAGGAAGAACGATTTTTCGGTTGTATATTTTCGTGTATATCAAGTGTGCCTCAACAATGGTGTAAGGGGTGTTTATATAGGTGAGGAAGGGGCTGTTTGATCGCCTCCATAATGACCATTATTGGCCAAATAATGACCATTATGGAGGTAGTAAAGTCACCAAATAAATGGAGAGAAAATACCAACGGATGGCCATTATAGGAGGTGTAATTCGGCCAAAATAAATGGCCGAATTGAGTGCTTGACGTTTCGTTTCTTTCGCCGAAATTTCGACTTTTCGGAACCTTCAGGGACCAAACCGTACATCTTGAAACTTCGGGGATCAAACCGTACATCCGAAAGAAATCGGTCCAAACCGCACATCCGAAACTTCGGGATCAAACCGTACGTACCGGCAAAGTTTTCTGGCCCAAAAAGATAATATTAGAAGACCCACAACCCACAGCCCACGACCCATGAACCCATGAACCCGTGAACCCGGAACCCGGAACTCGGAACAGGACCGGACGGGCGGGCGGCGGCGGCGCGCGTGTGGTCTTTCCTCGAACCGAAGCACATCTATGTCCTCCCTCCTTTAAACACATGGGATACCCCTTGGGGTCCCAAACCCCAAACCACTTTCGAGTCTTATATACACAACAATTCTTTCTTCCTCTACCGATGAGGGAGAATTGAACACAATACCACACTTTTCATGCTTCAAACACCTCACTTCGTGAACCAATATCTCTTTCATTTCTCAATGAAATTTGACGATTCTTGGCCCTACGGTTATCTACGTACTTAGTAGATCATGCATGTGTGAAGAACCGGATTCTCCAACATACGTAACACTAGTGTTTAAGCCGTTAAAGTTGGTCGGTCGCAACTCCCGCCAAAGGCTAATTTCCAACAATCCCCTCTTGAAAGAGATTTTGGCGCACTCACATGGTGCCTTTTTCATTTCAAGCAATATTTCAGCGGACCGATGTTGCATAAGGAGAGGTAGCCTCACTTTGAACCTTCCATAGTTGAATACCATCGGACTTACTTACTGCGCGGTGAACGTGATGTCTTGAACCGTCAGTGTTTAGTGTAAGCCAAGTCAATGGTACCAACACAACAAATTCCCTTACTCTCTTCTTCGTAATGTTTTGTCCGTTTTGGCCATAGACAACGTCTTGGATTCTTAAGTGCGTTCATTTTGAGGCGGCCCGTCCTCGCACTTAAATAGGTGGTCTCCTACAAGGTATCCTGCTATACCCCACTTCACAAGTGTTAGGAACCATTAAAAGTTTCCCAAGAACCTAACCTCAATTGTTGAGGATCATTACAGGTTTTGAAAACTTAACCTTTACCCATACTGCAGATAGCACTTAACGTCTATCGCGGGAACGGCTTTGGATTTGGTGTTTCTTTTCAGAAATCACTATCCGAAGTGCTCATACTTCCACCGAAGCGATCAATCGAACCTTTACAACTTCGTTTTCCCATTGAACCAAATTACTGGGATCTCCAATTCGTAAGGTTGGGTTACCACTGTATTGGTCCTTATATTTTGGGTTTTAAGCCCATTCCCCTTGACAGGCAAGCCATCTGATCCTTGAGTAGGCCCTTTGTCAATGGGTCCGCTATATTATCCTTTGACTTGATGTAATCAATGGATATTATACCCGTGGTGATCGTTGCCTAACGGTCTTATGCCTCTGTCGAATATGACGAGACTTGCCGTTGTACATAGTATACTGTGCCCTTCCTTGAGTCGACTGACTGTCGCAGTGGATCATTACCGAAGGTACGGGTTTGTTCCAACACGGAACATCCTCTAAGAAGTCATGAAGCCACTCGGCTTCTTCTCCCGCTTTGTCTAATGCGATAAACTCCGATTCCATCGTGGATCGAAGCGATGCAAGTTTGCTTAGAGGATTTCCAAGACACAAACCCCCACCACTAATTGTAAATATATACCCACCGGTGGACTTGGTGTTCTCTATATCGGATATCCGGTTTGCATCACCTTGTACCCTTCTAGTACAATTTGGATATCTCGAATAGTGCAACCCGAAATTTAACGTGTATTTCGTGTATTGTAATACCCGATTCAACGCCTTCCAAAGTGATTATCACTTGGATTACGGGTGAATCTAGCCAACTTATTGATCGCATAAGCAATATCGGTCGGGTGCGCTTTGTGATATACATCAACATACCGATCACCGTGCATATCGCTCCCGGTATACAGTGCACCAAGATTTTTATCAAGCTTTTGATTTGTATCCATTGGTGACGCTATCGGTGAACTGTCTAACATCTTGAACTTTCTCAAAACATCCTCGATGTAGTGAGACCGAGATAAGACCATCCGTCGACGTCTTAGAGATTTTAATCCCTAGGATGACATCTCGTGATACCCATATCTTTCATGTCGAAGCATTGTTTCAACATGTTCTTAGTCTCTAGGATTACCCTAGGATCGCTTCCCGTGATCAACATGTCGTCTACATACGTGCATATCATAACAAATGAGTCGAGTTACCTTTCGTGTAAACACATTTATCACACTCATTAATGGCGAACCCCTTCGATAGTAGAGTACTATCAAATTTTTCGTGCCATTGCTTCGGGGCTTATTTCGGCCCGTACAGAGATTTGATAAGTCGACGGACTTTCTTCTCTTGCCCTTGAACCACGTACCCCTCGGGTTGGTCCATATAAATTTCTTCTTCCAAATCACCATTTAGGAAGGTCGTCTTAACATCCATCCGGTGTATCTCAAGGTCACGCAAAGTCGCGATCGCAATAAATACCCGTATAGATGTCATCCGGGATACCGGAGAGTATGTGTCAAAGTAGTCAAAGCCTTCTGTCTGTCGATAGCCCTTGACTACCAACCTGGCCTTGTACTTGTCTATAGACCCATCCGCCTTGTATTTCCGTTTGAGTATCCATTTACAACCCAACGGTTTATTTCCGGAGGAAGATCAACCAACTCCCAAGTATGGTTATGCGAGAATGGAGCTTATTTCACTCTCAATAGCTTCTTTCCGAGCGGTGCTTCGGAGTTGACAACGCCCGAGCAATTGTCCTTGGTTCATCACTAACCATATAAGCTACAAAGTCGGGACCGAAGGATGTATCCTTCCGGCCCTTTTACTTCGCCTTAGATCCATCTCTCGGAGTCTCCAAGTTCGAGAATCGGGAACACTAGATTCCGGATGTTTAGCCACCTCGAGATTCGCTAGATCCGAATCATTTAGATCCGGCGGTCAAGGACTCCCGGTTCTTGAGAGCTTTGTGCATAACTTCGTTTGCGAGAGGTTATGTCTTTCTCCTTTCTAGGAAAGGTACTTTCAAAGAATAGAGCATTCCTTGATTCCATTATTGTACCCCGGTGGATATCTCGGAATATCCGACTTATGCACTAAGAAGCGATAAACACTACTATTATTTGCATATCCGATGAATATGCAATCTACGATCTTAGGCCCAATCTTGACCCGCTTTGGCTTAGGTACTTCAACATTTGCCGACAACCCCACACCTTAAAATACTTGTAGGTGGGTTTCTTTCCTTTCCATGATTCATATGGAGTTTTGTCCTTACCCTTATGTGGGACTCGTTAAGAATCGTATTAGCGGTAAGACGGCTTCTCCCCACATGTTTTGGGGAAGTCCGGAATTGATAAGCAAGGCATTCATCATTTCCTTTAATGTGCGGTTCTTACGTTCCGCCACACCGTTTGATTGAGGTGAGTATGGGGCCGTCGTTTGATGAATAATGCCTTCTTGGGCACAGTATTCCTCAAAAGGCGCTACATATTCTCCCCCTCTATCGCTACGAATGGATTTAATCCGTAGGTTCAGTTGGTTCTCAACTTCTGCTTTGTAACGTCGGAACGCTTCAAAGGCTTCATCCTTACTTCTTAACAAGTAAAGGTAACAATACCTTGTGCTATCGTCAATGAAAGTCTTAAAGTACTTGTTCCCCCCTCTAGTTTGTGCAAACTTCAAATCACATATATCTGTGTGAATAAGTTCTAGAGGAGCGGTATTCCTTTCGACGGATCGAAAAGGAAGCTTGGTGAGTTTTGCCTCTACGCACACCTCACACTTATGTTGAGGGTTTATGTCGATAGAAGGCAACAACTCCATCTTTACCAGCCTTTGACTAGACTTGTAGTTTACGTGTCCTAATCTATGATGCCATAAATTAGAAGACTCAAGCAAATAAGAAGAAGACTCAACTTTATTTCCTTGACGCAATACAAACATGGCATTCACTTTGAAGAGGCCTTCACAGACGAAACCCCTCCCCACAAATGTGCCATTTTTAGTGAGTACAAACTTATTTGATTCAAACACTAGCCTAAAACCAGCATTAACCAATAAAGGTCCAGAAACTAGATTTCTTTTAATCTCTGGGACGTGCATCACTTCCTTCAGAGTGAGTTCCTTGCCGGAAGTCATCTTCAGGACCACCTTTCCAACCCCTAGCACGTCCGAGGAAGCGTTGTTGCCCATGAACAGCTTCTTGTCGGAGAGATCGGAGTGTACGTGGAGAAGGCATCTTTGTTGGAACAGATGTGTCTTGTTGCACCTGTGTCCACCCACCACTGCATCGGATTCTCAACCAAGTTGGCTTCTAGCACCACGGCCGAGAGATCCTCAATCATGTAATCCAGGAGCGTGTCCTTGACGATGTTAGCTTGAGCCTTGCCTTTCGACTTGGCTTTCTGTTGTTGCTCAATCTTGAGCTTGCGGCATTCCTTGATCCTATGACCAGGTTTCCCACAGTGATGACAGTTACCTCTCGAACGTCTCCATTGCGGGGGCTTTGCCGTCTTTGTGGAACTTCCGCTTGTTGCTTGTTTTCCCTTTTGCCTCGGCCATTTGCCTTTGCCTCAGCATGTTGTCTACCCTTTGGCAAGGTCTTCTAATTATCTTCCGGATTTGCGGTTTGATAACAAGCTCTTCAAAGGTCATCTCCTTTGTCTTGAGTTTCAAGTAACTCATAAACTCATTCCATGAAGGAGGTAACTTTTCAATCAGCGATGCAACAAAAACTGCTCGTTTGGTTTCAGTCCTTCCAAATCCAGGTGATGTAAAATCATTTGGAATTCCTGGACTTGGGACATCATTTGTCTTCTCGTCCACCATTTGGAATTTTAGAAATTTTCCAACGATGAACTTCTTAGTACCCGCATCTTGTGCGTTGTACTTTTTTTGCGCTTTTCCCACGGCTCTTTGGCGGTGCCAACGGTGCAATAGACCGTGTAGAGAGGGTCCGCTGCAAGCGATTCAAGATATAGTTCTTGCACATGAAATCGCTATGATTCCATGCGTCACGAACCATCTTCATGCCATTAATGACATGGATACCAAGGCCCCCTTCACCCGTTTCATTAGGCGAAGAGTCCATTTCATCTCCAGCTTGTGGAGGATCTTCCGTAAGGAACCGGGCCATGCCCATAATGTTAAGTAAAACAAAGCATCTTTTGTCGCCATCTTTTGAATTCGATCCCATGAATTTTTCAGGGCGATCATGGTGGTGTGAAGAAGAGGGTGGAGCTCCAACGATCGGGAAGGCGGCGGTAGCAGCATCGCTTGAGCGAGCGAGAGCCGCAGCAGCAGCAGTGATGGCGGCGGAGTTATCTTGCCTTGGCCGCAGCGGCAAAGTGGCGGGGAAGGCAAAGCAACGTTGCCTCGAGGCGGCAGCGAAGAGTAGCAAGAACATCGGTCATATTTCCAGCCATGTTATTGCAGTTACCGTAAGCAAAATATTGTCTTAAGTTGTTGGGTTACAAGGATTTGTAGGAAACGGAAATTACAAGTAACTGCTTATATAAGAATTGAAATTACAATTCAACTAGAAAAACTGAAAATTAGAATATAACAACAAAACTGAAATTACAATATTTGTTGAACAAGAAGACCGGAAACTGCTTTGATTTTTGCTGAGTCGAGTGTGGCACTCTGTCCTTAAGACAATATTGCCCCGTATGTATCCTTTATACGTCCCGGACAATTCGTCTCCCAAGATAAAACAACAATGAGGAAACTCAAGAGCTACCGTGAAGAATATTGAATAATGAAATGATGCTTGGAAGTTATAGGAAGAACTGATTTTATGGTTGTATATTTTCGTGTATATCAAGTGTGCCTCAACAATGGTGTAAGGGGTGTTTATATAGGTGAGGAAGGGGTTGTTTGACTGCCTCCATAACAGCCATTATTGGCCAAATAATGACCATTATGGAGGTAGTAAAGCCACCAAATAAATGGAGAGAAAATACCAACGGATGGCCATTATAGGAGGTGTAATTCAGCCAAAATAAATGGCTGAATTGAGTGCTTGACGTTTCTGTTCTCTTCTGCCGAAATTTCGACTTTTCGGAAACCGCACATCCGAAACTTCGGGATCAAACTCGTACTTCCGGCAAAGTTTTCGGCCCAAAAAGATAATATCAGAAGGCCCACAGCCCACATCCCGTGAACCCGAACCGGACCGGACGGGCGCGCGGCGGCGGCGCGCGTGTGGTCTTTCCTCGAACCGAAGCACATCTAGGTCCTCCCTCCTTTAAACACATGGGATACCCCTTGGGGTCCCAAACCCCAAACCACTTTCGAGTCTTATATACACAACAATTCTTTCTTCCTCTACCGATGAGGGAGAATTGAACACAATACCACACTTTTCATGCTTCAAACACCTCACTTCGTGAACCAATATCTCTTTCATTTCTCAATGAAATTTGACGATTCTTGGCCCTACGGTTATCTACGTACTTAGTAGATCATGCATGTGTGAAGAACCGGATTCTCCAACATACGTAACACTAGTGTTTAAGCCGTTAAAGTTGGTCGGTCGCAACTCCCGCCAAAGGCTAATTTCCAACAGTGACTTCAGTATAGATTATTTTGAATACTTGAGCCCTCTGTGATCTCCCTTTGGACTTACAGATCATCCACTGTTGATACTACTCTCAGTTGGTTGGAGAATAAAATTTGTGGCTGCATCTGAGAATTTTTTTGACTTCAAGCATCTTTTTTTTATCATATAACAAACTTGCATCGACACTTATACACTGTTCAAAGACTGATTCTTTATGTAATAAGTATGGATCCATCTGAACCATATCTTGTCCTGTTTATGATCAATATTCCACCAATGCTTTGTTCCCAAGGTGCAAATTGATGATATATTCAGCCCCCAATACTTTTAGAAGTGCATTAATTCTCCCACATTACTAATGCCTTCTTAGTAATAGAGACAAGTAGCTCTTACAGTGTGCTTCAATAAGCTTCAAGACCTTGGATGGTAAGATGAAAAATTGTGCTAAAGTTTTGGCCAGCACTGTCTCTCCGCTTTCTATTGAACTGCGTCCAGTAGACTCCCTCTTCCGCGAAATATCAAACAAGACAGATTGAATAAGTTGGCCTAACCTGCATATGATAAATTTCTAATAGTCCATGAGGAAACTCTAGTTATACTAGAGGCTAAATACCTTCTAAGTAGAGAGAGGAACTCTTAAATATTTAAAGAAAAGTTCACCATAAGAATAGCCTATATGAGTGATAATGCTCTCATGAACAACCTGTGATACACCATCAAACTAAAATTCAGAATATTGGGAAAACATAATAAAGTAGTGGATGAAGAATAGTCATCGGTGATAGATAATCTCCAGTGAAAAATAGTAAGTCTTATGCAAAACACAAATGACTTGGTCCAAGTTTAGCATATCTTGGATGAAACTAAGGGTGGCCAGGGGGCCGGGCTCGGGTCTGGCGGGGTCGGGGCGGGACGAGCCAGGGGGTCGGGGTCGGGTCTAGCGGGGCCTAGCGGGGTCGGGTCTGGCGGGACCTGCTCCAGTCCCGTCCCGATCCCGATCCCGTCGGTATCGGGGCGGGGCGGGGTCGGGGGCGGGGGGGTACGGTCGGTTTTCTTTTTTTTTTTTTTTTTTTTTAAATAACATATGTATAAAAAAAACTCAATAAACAAAACAAAATAGTGTAATAAAAACATCCCAAGGTTGTTTTTGTGCCTCTTATATTATTTAATAGACATATGATTTTTTTGTAATACAAATACAATTGTCTAAAATCTAAATTGCAACTTTGTGGTGTTGTCCAAAAGTTGCAAATTACATAATAAAATTGCAATTAAAAAAATTACATTCTCAAAAAAACCTGTTCTAATTGCTTGATGATTTCATGTGGTTCTTCGGTTGGAATTGGTATTTGTTGGTCAAATTGATCCACGTCGCTTCCACTACCTTCGGTTAAGATTTCGTTGTAGTTTTCATCATCTTCTTCGTTGATCTCCGATTGACCACACCTTCTCCGCTCCACTCGTATCCAATCTCTGAATAATACTGCAATTTCCAAGCTGTCTCCGGCCAATGAGTGTTTGTGGTCTCCTATTTGATATCTGCCTGCAGAAAAAGCGCTTTCAGACGCAGTTGATGACGCTTGAATGTTCAAAACATCTCGAGCCATCAATGAAAGTGTCGGAAAGGTCTTCTCATTCCCCCTCTAGTATTTCAGCAAGTCTTCTTGTCCATCTTCATTGATAACTTCTTGATACGGTACGAACCCCGCAAAACAAAAATATCCAACTCGCTAATTTGGTTAGTAGTAGAGGTACGGCCGCACATTCTATTTCGAGGCTTTCAATACTAGCCGCAGAAACAGCATGTCTTTTGTGAGGTTGTGTTGAAGATGAAGAAGATGGTATGGAAGCCGGTAAGTTACTA
The DNA here is from genome assembly GCA_034509755.1 of Anisodus tanguticus. Taxonomy (NCBI): domain Eukaryota; kingdom Viridiplantae; phylum Streptophyta; class Magnoliopsida; order Solanales; family Solanaceae; genus Anisodus; species Anisodus tanguticus. Next base: position 22,907,078 of record CM067544.1, on the reverse strand, counting down.
GCATTTTCTTGTGATAAAATCTATATATATTTTTGCATTGGTGTTCTACGCTAGACACCGCTTCTTCTTTAGTTTGTTCAATAGGTGGTGGGTGATTTAGATTTTTGGGACTTGGAGGTGGTAGTACTTCTATACAATCGTAAATAGTTTCAATTAGTGATTTAGTACCGTCTATTTTAATAGTAGGATTTAATACAGAACCAATAATATAAATAGAGAGAATAGGAATAAAATATTTTTTAATTTTTACAAACATTTTTTTAATAGTCGCCTTATAAGTTTGGTTTTTCCATATATTCACTAAGTAATAAAAATATTAGAGTTATATAAAATAACATAGTTGAAATAGTAGGATAATATATACCGGAAATTTCTTTTGTTGCTTGAAAAAATTTCTCTAAAAATACAATAAGTTCGGAAATTTTTACCCAATCACTATCTAAAATTATATCAGCTGGCTTTTTATTATGAGAGTTAAAAAATAAAGTTATAGGTAATTTATAGTCATAAGCAACAAGTAGTTGCTCGTATAAAGAATTCCACCTAGTGGATACTTCTTGTGGAATTCTTCTATAAGGTAGTCCACAATCGTGACAAGTTTTTTTATATTCTTTTCTACGTTGTACTTTATTACTTTTAAAAATAAAGTTTATAGCAAATTGTATTTTACTAAGAATGTCTTCAAAAAGTGATAGACCATCCTTTACAATTAAGTTATATATATGGCACGCACATTTTATATGAAAATGGTCCGGAAAAGATGGAGTTAAACTATTTTTTAACATTGTAATTGCGTAATTGTTATTAGAAGCGTTATCTAATGTAATAGTCATAATTTTATCGGTAATTCGTAATAATCGCACACTTGATAAATATTTTTACGCAATAAAAGTACCAAAGTGTGCCTATCATCTATATATCTATACGCTAAAATACGTTTTTGCATAGACCATTTATAATCTATCCAATGACAAGTTACAGTTAAATAATCATGGCCGTTAGTACTACGACCTATATCAGACGTGATAGATACTTTGCCATTAAAATGATATAATGAAAAACGTAAATATTGTTGATATTCATGCGCGAATTTAAATACATCTCTCTTAACAGTTGATCTAGGAAAACCGTTAAAAGCAGGATTATATATATCTCTAATGTAATGAATAAAACCGGGAGATGAAGGAAATGAAAAAGGCAAACCCTCCACAACAACTAATTTTGATATTGCTTCCCTATCTCTATGTTTATTGTATTTAGAGGCTACAATTCCCTCCGTCATAGGGTTAATTTGACCCTGTACTTGATCCGGGACAATATCAGTATGTGAACCTTGTCCCGATGGAGCGGGCGTTTGCGCACCCGGTTTTGAAGCCTGGTATTGGGCATACCTAGCTGGATGAGCACTTACTACGTGTCTAATTAAACCCCCCGTCCCACCGTGACTTTTTCCAATTTTAAATTTTAAAACATTTTTACAAATTTTACATATGGCTACTTGATTCTCTACGTCCCTATAAAAAAATGTCCATGCATCTGATTTTAATGGTCGTTTTGCTGGACCTCGTCTCATACTAGGGGGAATATGAGGTATTTCAGTTGAAGGTGCACTAGTGGGTGTGTTGTCATCAACATTAGTGGGTATATCATCTAGATCATCGTCTAAATTAAAGTCTTCTTGAGTTCCAGAAAATAGCTCCTGGTCTAAATCTAATGGTATTGTAGGAAAATGTTGATTATCAACAAAATCATCCTGTGTAGGAATAAGATGACTAGAATAAGTACCCTTGCCCTGGTTGCCCCTACTAGAAGAAGCACTCTTAACCTTACCCTTAAACATACCTTTTAATCCTTCCATTTTAATTATGATAATAAATAATTAAAGACAATAAAATTAAGTGCGATAAATAAAAATATAAAATAAACAGACAATAATAATTTAATGAAGGAACGAATGTACCAAACGCCGACGTAACGTCGACGTGTAATCGAGAGGTTGAAAATTGAAACTTTGCTCGATGGAAGATCCTCAAGCTAGTTGCCAACTTCACTCCCAATTCCCAAATGAATTAATAAAATTGAATATTTAGCAAACAATGTAGAGAGATATATTGAGAAATTAGAGAGATTGTAGGAAGATTTGTGAGAAAGATGAAGAGAAAATGAGTTATTTATAGTTGAAAAATTGGGTTAAAGTGTAAATATAATAACTTATGGGTTAAAAATAAATATTAAGGGGTAGGGGGGTTGGGGGGGGGGGGGGCCTAAAATGGCCGTTGGCCAACGGCCATAATCTAAAATGGTCGTTGGTGCAACGGTCATTTTTGCAAAGGGGGGAAAAGGGCGGGGCGGGGTCGGGACGGGTTCGGGGTGGGGTCGGGTCTGGCGGGACGAGACATCGTCCCGTCCCGAGTTCGAGTCCCGCCCCCGTTATGTTTTTTTATTTTTTTTTAAGCGGAGTCGGGGCGGGGTCGGGTCGGGGTCGGGCCGTCCCGGCCCACTGGCCAGCCCTAGATGAAACTGAAACACTTTTAATGTCCTCTAGAGCATTTAGCATTCTGCTAAGGTACTCAATACCAATAGCAAATAAAAAAGAGAAAAACATAACTAGGCAGTTTATAAAAAATATTACAAATACATCACAACATTAATTAGTTAATATTTCATGGCAATCAGTATTAACAATACCATAAAAAATTCCTAAATTAAGGGAATCACGCTTGAGAGAATCATGCACATATAACAACCCAAGAGTTTTTCTTTCCTATTTTTATGTTAAAACTATTATCTTCCTAAACAACCATATTTTTATTCCTTCCTTATTTTGTGGCAAACAATTATTTGTATATTAAATATAGATGGTATAATATTAAATATTAATTTGACATTTCAGATTTATCACCGAGTATAATACATGCTATAATATTAGTATTTTGAAGTTATCTGGGGTATAATTTTATAATCAATAGCACATATTGTAAAATATTATATATCTAGATTCTGGAGTATACATGAATATACCCCATATATATTTCTATTTCTTATTTTTATTGCAAGAATAATTTAAATATTAAATATACATGCCGTATGTAGGTATTAAATCTATATATAATGGTTTAATTATTTATACCAAATGTACTACGGAATTTCATTAAATACATAGAAAAATTATACCAAACATAAGAATAAATTTATATTAAGAATAGACCACGAATATGAAGAGTTATTCTAAAATTATACAATGAATACAACATTTATGCTATACATATACTATATATATACATATTACATATATATATATATATATATATATATACACGATATGGTGGAGTTTTGTAATAAAGGATATGAGAAGTGCTTGGAAGTTGTTTTGGGGAAAATATTATGGGGGGGGGGGGGGGGGCTTAAAAATGATCAGAAGGCTGATGAGTAGGATATATAGAAAAATAAAAAGTTAGTAGTTATTTAGGGATCCCTAGTTATTAAGATAATGAGAGATTATCAGAATAGATTGATAAGGATTGAAACATATGTTGGATATGTAAATCAGTACGAGAAGTTAATAAATATTACAAGTGTTCGAAAGAATAAACAAACAAGCCAATATTCAGAACTGTCGCAAGCTTGTTGAGTCTTGAATCTTGATAACCTGAAATCAAGAAACACTAAATTTGGATTGTTACAACTGTGGGCTGAGTCGAGAGATGACTCTCTATCTTTAAGACAAGATTGCCCCGTATATATGATTTTACGTTAACGGGCAATAGTCTCCCAAGATAAAACAACAACTAATCAACACTACAAACAAATAGGTTGATTCTGACGAAGAAAAACAAAACACGAAATGACTTGTTGAAGAACGAAAAAGGAAGGAAGAATTTATGTTTTCGTCCACTGTTTCTGGACAGAATTTGTGTCTATCTTCTATTTGTCTCTGTGTGTATATTTTCGTATTTTTCCCAATTTCATCTTTTCAGAAACTTCAGGGACCAAACTGTAAATATTAAACAATTTGGGGGTCTATCAGAAGAAGCCCAAAGCCCGGACCGGACGGGACGGGCGGCGACGGTGCGCGTGGGCTTAGCCTTGAACCCAAGCACATCTAGGTCCTCCTTCCTTCAAACACATGGGTTACCCTTGGGGTCCCAAACCCTTAACCAATTTTGAGACTTATAAAGAGAGCAATTCTTCTTTTTCCCACCGATGTGGTAGATTTGTCCCACACCACATTTCCATGCCTCAAACACCTTACTTCGTGGACCAATATCTCTTTTATTTCTCAATGAAATTTGACGATCTTTCGCCCTACGGTCATCTACTCACTTAGTAGATTATGCACGTGTGAAGAGACAAAGCCTCCAACATGCGTAACCCTAGTGTTTAAGTCATTAAATATGGATGGACGTACTCCAAGGCAAATTTCCAACAACATATCCCTTGATTTGTGGAAGTTCAATTACAATACGTATGGCTAGTTATATAAATAAAGCTGTTATTTTTAAAGGCAAAAAAGAGTAATGTGACTTCTGAAAAGATTTATAAAATATTGATTTATATCCTAAATTTCTCTTGGAAAAGGTGGCATGGGATCACTTTGCCTAAGTCCTCAATAACTTTAAAGGAGCAGTTGGCTCTCCCTTAATAACAATACTGTAATTAATCATAGTAACACATTCCATTACCCATTGGATGTAGCTTACAGAACATTCAAATTATGTCATTACTTGCTCCAGATAAATCAATTTAATGAATCATAATTTTTTGGAGATCTACTTTATTCATACACCTTGGAGATATATACTTTCAGTTGTATCTCTTGACTAATTCATAAACAAAAATAATATTATTCCCTAACTTTCTCAACAATGAACTCAGCCCGATACTCACAAATCACAATGAACACCACCCTTTGCATTCTAATAGCCATGATCTTTGAAATGAGTTTATAAACGACAATACAACATAAAATCGATTTATATTCTTTGACGGTGATAGGATTAGAATTCTTAGACACCAAAGTTTTAGAAGTGCAATTGATAGATTTGTGCATTTTACCTTGAGTGAAGAAGTTTAGTACAACCCATAAATTAAGCTTATTAAAGATGGATGTATTTCATATTAAATTGTAATCATTTTTAGGGCTTGAATTGAAAATCTTTTATCAAGAACAGTAATATTAATATTTGTTCACAGTCCATTTTTTTTAATAACAAATAGGGTTATTTTTCTTCTTCTTATATATGTGATCATACGTGCCTCTCTTCTAGCCCACCTAAAATTGATATAGTCATCTTGCTTATGCTTTATTTGAACTAATTTGTAAACACAAAATATTGTATGTTTTATTTGCACAAATTTCAGTTTCACATGTGTCTTATGATGTGTTGGTTTATGTTTATTTCAACCGCCCATATAATAATTTGTAAATACACTTATCATTCTAATATTACTACTATATCTTTTATCTACCAAAAGATAAAAATACAATGGAATAAGATCCGATAAAGTTTAGTGGAACACGTGACAACTACATTTGGGAAGATTTGCAAAAAGTAAAATAAAAAATTAAAATTAAATTATTTTTAAATAAACAAATATTTTTTTAAGAATGAACTAATAAATATTAGTGACACATAAAGTGAAACGAATGAAGTATGAGCCTGTTTGGATTGACTTATTTTAAGTGTTTTTAAGCCAAAATAACTTGCAAGCACTTTTGTGGTGTTTGACTAAATTTAAAAAGTGCTTATAAGCCAAAATAATAAAAATAAGTCAAAAATCATAAGCTAGAAATCCTAACTTATGACTTTGGCTTATAAATTAAAAGCTATATGCCCATTCAAACGGGCTCTATATAGTTCATTGACGGGGAGTAGCTCTCATTTGGTGAGGATTTGTTCTTTATCTTACAAAACTTCCCATATCAATTATACGAAGTCAATTTGAATATAAAAGAGGATGCAAATTTGCGTGCAAAGTAAAAGAACGGTCTACAAAATACAATTTCTTCAATTTATGCTCTTGCAATGTTTAAAAAAAAATTAAACTTTTTATTATTACCAAAAAATGTTAAATAGATTTTCATAATTAATAAGTTATTGAAAAAAAAAAAAAAACAAGAGCATAAAAGAGAAAGCCAATGCTAAATTAATTCTTTTTTCACCATTGAGTTTGGGCTAATCGCCCCTAGTCCATTAATAAGAAGAGAACAATAGCATGACTAATTGTAAATTAAATAATAGCCTCATTTTGACCATAGAACATCAATTTTATAATTAGATCAGACAAATGATAAGTCTGACATTTTGATGAAATTCAACGAGAGAATTTAGCAGTACCAACAATTGAACTTACAAATACAAGTAGTACCGGTCTCTTTACAAAACACACCAATTAAATTATCACGATATTTGTTCCTGCAGAAAGGTATACAATCTTGAATGCCGTTGCATTTTATGTTATAAGGTGCACTGCATTCCGAATCAATAACTCGGGGATCTTGGGCCATAGCTGGATTGAAAACTACAAAAAAAATTATTTATATATTATTAGAATCAGTTAGAAACTTAGAGAGATACCAATTCAGGAAGATAAAATCGTACAATTGTTAATTAATTTATTATGTTTGTTTATATCTAAACAAGATATTAAATTGTGATTAAGAACTACATAAGTAGTATTACAAATAATGCTTATCCAAATTATTTATATATTAAAATGATTATTTGAAGCATTCATGAGTAAAGAAAAAGATAGTATTTAACTTTGTAAAATCACATTAATAATAAAATAGATAAGATGTAGATAGAAAATGATTTAAAACTTAAAAAGGGAGAGTTTTAATGCACAAACCCGACATATACGTGATGATAAGAAGACAGTAGCAAACTGAAACCTTTGCCATGTATACTTGATTATTGTGCATGTGCTTTTAAAAGAATGTTATGAATTATCTAGCCATGGTTGCAATATATATATATATATATACACATATATATATGAGAGTCAAAGATTATCATAATATAATAAAACTAAATCAAAGATTATGATATTAGGGCCTCCAACAAACTTCTATTACGTAAGAAAAATATTTGGATAGTTTATAATAAATTGGATATTAAGATAGAGTTGTTATATTTAATATATTTTATTAAGCCTATTAAATATTAGAAAAATTAAATTAATTTTTTGTCACAATATATATTTTGTTTTTCGATTATATTTTAGTTATTGTCACTATTCAAAACCTTCAAAGTCGTGACACCTAACCCAACCGTCAATCAGGCAAACATATCTCAACAACCACGATACAAAGGATTTAATTTAAACCCTAATAAAATACAGTAAAATAAAAATAATACACCGAGAAGAATAATTAACATAACCCCTAGGTGTCACAAGTGCTATTCGTTGTTTTGCTTTGAATGCAAGACCCGCATTTGGCTGTTGCTTTATATGTATGTCCAAAATCGTTTCAGTCTATATCACATTTTCAGAAGTGCGTATTTTTTATAAAATACTTCTTTTATATGAACTACATTGAATAGATATACATGAATGAACACTAGACCTGTCCATAGGGTTGGGGACCCGCCCGACCCGGCCCGGCCCGAAAAAACCAGGGTCAGGGTCAGCTTTTAGCTGATCCGAGAGACACTCGACCCGATCAGGGTCAGAAAAAATTACCCGTCTGACCCGGCCCGGCCCGACATCGACCCGGCCCGACATCGGCTCGACCCCGACCCGACCTCGGCTCGACCCCGACCCGCATATTTTTTTAATATAATTTATATTATTTTTCCTTCATTAATATTTATTTTGTACTTATATATATTTTTGTCATTAATAAGTGATATACTCCATGTTTATATATATATATATATATATATATATATATATATATATTGCTCTAATCTACATTTAGCTCGACATAAAATAAGATAAAAACGATAGCTGATTATTAATTATATATTTATATTATTAGTCATTTTGTTAATATCACGGAAGCATAATGTAGGGAGATAAAGTAGTTGTAAATTTGTGAAACTTTAAATGGTCATAACTCTGCGCTCGGATGTCCGTTTTATCCGATTTTTTTTTTTGATTTTGCATATTTTTTCGAGACGGGGACGGTCAAACCTCCTTTAAGCGCAGCCAATTTTTAGAAAAACGTCAGTTTTTCCAATCAATTTGTGTTTTTCCCCAAATCGATTTCCAATTCTCTTTTTCTTTAGTCAAGATTTCACGATATACAATACATTTCAACGTCGAAAATTTCGTGGTAATGTAGGGGTGAATACCAATTTCAGTTTTGAAAATTCAATTTTAAAAAAAATAATCTCGACCCGACCCGGCCCGGCCCGACCCTGCCCGCCAAAAAAAAATCGTCGGGTCAGGGCCGACCCGTGACCCGTAGGGTCCCCAAAGGGTCAGGATCGGAATTTTAAAAAAAATATAGGGTCAGGGTCGGGCAAGGAGGAAAAAAAAAGCCACCCGACCCGACCTTTGGACAGGTCTAATGAACACTATCAAATATTGTCAAAACTTACGCATTTAAATATTTGGGAGTTATGAATAATATTAAGCATTTGTTATGACTTATGAGACGAAAAGGTGCAAGGCGTAGAAATATTTTAAATTTAGAAAAAGAGAAAAAAATAGATCAGAAATACAATTTTTAGAAGATAAATGCATCCCGTGAAAGTGCGCTAACACAAAAAATTTGTCATGAGTTTGGATGGCAAGGCTGGCAAGGCTGCAACTCGCCTGTATAGAATCGAAATAGCTAGTAATAGTTAATCAACCATACGCGGGTGAATTCATTCCGGACCTGAAATGATTGGATAGAAACATTAGCGAACAAAAAATTGTAACATAAATTCAAAGAATATCATATCAAGAAAACTACTCTGAATAATACTGAATAAAATTGAGTTATTTCAAAATTCATAACAAGGCTGAATATAATACTCCCCTCTAGGGCTGGCAATGGATCGGGTGGAGCTCACTCCGCCTCCACCCGCCAACCATCTATCCACCACCCGACCCATCCGTCATCCTATTTTTTCTTCATGCACATCCGATCCATCCATCATCCACGGGTGAATCGGGTGGATCGGGTGCTTCGCGAATGAAAATTATAGCACAATCAGTTTGGTACTTTTGGTTTATTTTTCAGTTTTCATACTATCTTGTTTTTCATACTATCTTGCTTTACCATTATAATTTGATCTTGATCCCATTGTAATATTCCTCAACCTATTATATTGCTAACATTTATAGTCATATATAGAGTGACGTTCAACATAGAAAATGTCAATTATGTATAACGTAGTATAAAAATAACATTTTTGATACTAGGAATCATCGTTATTGTCATGTTGAAATTGAAAAAGAATTTCCGTTCACTTTAGAAAAAGAAAGACAACTATTGGAAATAAAACCAAGTACTAGTAACGACATGAGTCAGGGGTATGTTATCACTGAACTACACAAAAAATAACTAATTTATAAATGGGTGGATGGATAGGTCGGGTGGTGGATCGGGTGGTGGGTTTGATGTATGTCCACCCGAATCCGACCCGATCCGTCACCTGATTAAAATCCGTGTTTTGTCGGTTTTTCATCCATCTAATCGGGTCGGATGGATGGATAACCATCGGGTTAGGGTGAAATTTCCAGCCCTACTCCCCTCAAACAAAAATGGGCTCTATGTAAATGAATGGCGATTCAAACTCACCACATAAAATTAGAATTATATAGACAAATTAAAATAATTAAAGAAGTGACTTTTGAATGAATGTAGTAATTTTTTGTTTTTTTGAATATATCATTAGGTGAGAGCCCAATGGTTGTTGAATTGTGGAGCCTAATTCACCACCGGTACTATGAAGACCCTACGCAGAGTGTGGAACGGTGATCGACCTTATGCCTATGCTATTAGACGAGATGAAGCACATGGACAAGGTACCTTATGCCTCTGCTATTGGCAGTCTTATGTATGCGATGATATGTATGAGGCCAGACATTGCACATGAAGTGAGAGTTGTTAGCAGGTTTATGAGCAATCCGAAAAAGCAACATTGGGAGGCTGTGAAGTGAATTTTCAGTTATCTGAAGGGCAGCTCGAGTTTAGCTTTGTGTTTTCGAAAGTCAGAGACAGGATTGCAGGGATATGTTGATGCTGACAATGGTGGTGATGTTGATAGTAGAAAGAGCACATCCGGGTATGTTTATACCTTCAGAAGTACTGCAATTTGCTGGGTTTCAAAATTGCAGAAGATAGTAGCACTCTCTAGTTGTGAGGCTGGGTATGTTGTCGTGATGGAGGCCACGAAAGAGATGACGTGGCCACAATACTTTCAGCGGGAATTGAATCAGGAACACGAGGGGAGTGTGCTATATTGTGATAGCCAAAGTGCCATTCATTTGGCAAAGAACCCGGTCTACCATGCTTGAACGAAGCATATACAACTCTGGTACCATTTCATAGATCAGCTTTGGAAAATAGAGTATTAGTGCTTGAGATGATCACAGGGTGTCAGAATCCAGCATACATGCTGACGAAGGACGTGTCGAATGATAAACTGAAGTTGTGTGCAACTTCAGTTGGACTTCTTTGCTGAGGATCGGGTCACATTGCAGATGGAGACAGATGATTGAAATTAGTCTCCAAGTGGGAGATTGTTGAGCTGTGGAGTCTAATTCACCGCCGACACTATGAAGACACTACACAGAGTGTGGAAAACTGATCGACCTGAGCGATCATGTCGACGTAAAGGTTGGAAGGGGGTGGTAAACCCCCCTCCCGTGGGAGTAGGGGGATCTGCCCCTGAAAATTTTATAATGTAAAATCTGCAGCGTGGCAAAGTGCACGTAGCTCTAGCATTGAGGGTGAACCACTATAAATCTGTGTGTGTTATTTCTTCTTTGCTTATTTACTATTTTTTTGATTAGGTAGGATTTGGGACGTAAATCCTAACAATGGCTAATTTTTTATTGATAAGAAATAGCGCAGCATAACACCAAGTGCACCATTTAGTATTTTTGAATATTCACATCTGAATGAAAATTTAAAAACGAGGAAGAAAAAGTACATAAAAGAATACAATAAGAATCTCATTTATCACAATTTGAATTAAAATTTATTTTTAAAGAATATCAATATTGATAGAATATAGCATGGTACTGTGCTCAAATAAGGATTAAGATTGTAATTAAACTAGTGTACACACTTACCATAGTTGTAGAATTCTTGTACATGTATGATTAGGATTTAGAAGTATAGTATGAATAGGATTTTTCATATTTGGATATTGTAACTTGTATAAATACCTCATTCATTAATGAAAATAATCAAGGGATTGTTTTTTTCATAGTATCAGAAGTCTGGGTCTAAAATACCTTCTCCCAAAAACACTTTCGCTCTTCTCAATTTCTGCTCGTTTCTGTGGACCCTTCCTCGATTTCCTTGCACTTTTCCTCCTCTATTCCCAAAATTTCTTCCTAGTCCCTAATTCACATATTGTTCTTTCATTATGTCTACGTCAAAGAACATATTTCATCATTCCCTTACAGTTTCCAACATCAAGAACCACATCCATATTGTTCTTGAGATGGAAAACGTTCAATACGCGATATGGGCAGAATTATTCAAAGTTCACGCTCGCATCAAATCCTCCATCACATAATCCCCTCGGTAACTGGCGAGGAGAAGGTGCCTACCCCCGAGGATGATCCTACGTCATGGACAACCCTTGATGCTACCATTCTCCAGTGGATTTATTCCACAATCTCTAGAGACCTCTTGGAGAAGACTATTGAACCTGACGCTACGATGATGACTACTTGGAATAGGGTGCGTGATATATTCTAAGATAACAAAAAAATTCATGATGTCACTTTTGAGCAGGAATTTTCCCATGTCAACATGGAAGATTTTCCTAACGTCTCGACCTATTGTAAAAGGCTGAAAGAATTGGCGGACCAACTCCGCAACGTTGGTGCACCCGTTACCAATAATCATTTTATTCTTCAAATGGTTGCAGGCCTTTCTGCGGCCTATAATGGTGTTGGAACACTATTTCATCAAAGTAATCATCTGCACCATTTTATTAGGCTCGCTCCAGGCTCACGTTAGAAGAGACCAATTTGGCTAAAGAGGTAGCTACCAGAGCACATTGTGTCGTAATGATGACCACGTCACACGACCCTCACTCTTTCTCTGAAAATTTGGGCCAAAACTGTAACCACGGTGGCGACAAAAAAGGTCAAAATCGTAAAAATAATGGCAAAAACAGCGGTGGCAATCGCGGTGGTAACGATGACGGAGGATGGAATAGTGGCAGCTACAACAGTGGGCTTCAGAGCAGTGGGCCGCAGGCCAACTGGCGCCAACCATAGGCCCCCTGGCAGTGGGGCTGGTCAGTGGCCATTGGCCCAACAACCCTTATTTTTCGCGTGCTTATTATCTGAGAAACTGGGCTCTGTTCCAGCAAATTCCAAGCCAAATTTCTCTGTCCCAAATAGTGGAATGCGGTACAGTAATGGGCCGGGACAGTAGGCAGGCTTGCTTGGGCCTCGGCCCCCGCAGGCCTTCCATATTGCGGGCCCAAATTCGATCCCGACACCTACAAATATTGAAGCTCAATGCATACACTTGGCTTAAATCCCCCGGACGCGAATTGGTATATAGACACTAGAGCCATTTCTCATATGACGTCTGATCAAGGTACTCTCTCGCTTATTCAAATTTGAGCAAAAATCGTGGTATAATTGTTGGTAATGGAAACTCAATTTCAATTCGCGGTTATGGACATACAACTTTGTCTCCCCCACATCCACCTCTAGTTTTGAAAAATACCCTTCATGCCCCTAACTTAATTTAAAATTTAGTGTCTGTCTGAAAATTCACCATTGATAATTGGGGTTAATTTTGATCCCTTTGGATTTTTTGTGAAGGATTTCAAAATGGGGATACCTCTAATGAGATGCAATAATAGAGGAGAGCTTTATCCAACCACAACTACAACCACTTCTGAATTTGCAATGAAAGACTTGGGACCTTAAGTTATTTCTTGGGCATTGCTGTCACACGTTATTCAGGTGGTCTATTTTTATCTCAAAGGAAGTATGCTACAGAGATTATTGAGAGACCTGGTATCTCATCTTGTAAATCTACTTCCACTCGAGTTGATACCAACCAGAAGCTGAGTACTACGTCAGGCACACCATACGAGGATCCCACCCATTATCGCAGTCTTGCAGGGGCACCTCAGTATCTTACTTTCATGAGACCTGATATTACTTTGCAGTTCAGCAGTTGTGTTTATTCATGCATGACCCACGAATTGAGCACATGCATGCGCTCAAACGCATTATACGATACATCCAGGGCACACTTGCTTATGAATTGCATTTATATCCTTCTTCCGTCTCTACTCTTGTGTCATATACAGATGCTGATTGGAGTGACTGTCCTGATACCAGATGCTCGACATCTGGTTATTGTATATTTCTTGGGGATAACTTGATCTCGTGGTCTGCGAAACGCCAAACTACATTATTGCGATCCAGTACAGAGGTTGAGTATCGAGGCGTGGCTAATGTGATATATGAATCATGTTAGGTGGGTAATCTTTTATTAGAATTACACTTTCCTACTCAGAAAGATACCATGCTCTATTGTGATAATGTTAGTGCAGTCTATTTTTCTGGCAATACGGTCCAATATCAGCACACTAAACATATCGAGATGGATATTCACTTTGTTCGCGAAAAGGTAGCTTGTCAAAAAATACGGTAGAACATAAATCTGACACTATTAGTACTCAACAAAAAGAATGAGAACTCCTTACCGTTCCCATTCAGTGAAGGCCGTTCAAATCATCTTAAGATTAGCAAACATAGAATCTGAAATATTCAATACAATTCAAATCATTCTAAATAGTTTAAACTCAAGGAACATAGAAATATGTAGAAGGAAAATTAAATCATACAAACCGAAAACTTACGACGTTAATTTTCTCCTTTTCCTTCTAGACATGGCTACAAGAATTTTTGTTTGCTTTCTGAGTAAACCATTAGTATATGTTTTTAGAGTGGAAGACTGAAAAAACACAATTAGATAAATGTATAGGTATCACTAATAAGAATTAGAGAAGGGTGAAAAATACCTTTTCGGCTTTCAAACCGCTCTTTTGCCTTATATCAGATATTTTTCTTTTTGAAAATGGAATACAAAAGGTTGAACTGTAACAGTCATGCATGCTTGGAACTTTATTTCTTTCATTAACGTGTGAACGTTGAACATTTAATTGCATTAAGTAATAGTTTTATATTAGCATGCATATTTTGTAGTTGGTAATGTTATTTTTAATCAGAAAATGAGGAAAAAAGTCAAATAATTGTAAAACAAATAAATGGAAATGATGGTCATAGAAATGTGTCACATCAACTTGTCTATGTCTAACTTTATTACATATATTGATTGATTTTAGCTTGTTCCGCAATAGGCAAAAGCAAGTGAATTAGGGGACACTTCCCAACCAGAAAGCAAAGTTCTGTGATGGTATACTTAGCGTAAGCGAGCTCTAAGATCACATCCCCACAAAATTCTCTTAGGGTCCTTTTTAACAAAAAAATTAATTAACTCAAAATTTTTTAAAGATGAATAAATGGGTTTATATAAAAATGATGCTATAAATATTCCGAAATAAGCTATACTGACGGAAAGAACCGCATCCTTTAAAAATCCAGTCCTTTGGATACTCGTATAACCATCGAAGGCTATGTTATTGACTTAGCCTAGCTAGATCCTAAATTTATAACTAACTCACTTATCCATACTAGAAGCCCCATTGTACTTTCTGCTTAATGCCGGAGCTCCGATTAGAAGCCACCAAGCCGCCGCCCTTCCCCCTATCCTCTCATTGCTCCCTACATTAACATCGACAAACAACCCCACCAGCCCCGCCGCTGCCATCATCCTTCACCCCTCAGATCTGCTCCACCTCCGCACCGGAGCTCTGAGCTTTGGTGAAACTCAATAGCCAACTGTCACCACACTGATCCCCCGCCACCATATTAATGCCGGAGCTCCGACGTACATCCGGGTTCTATCTCTCCGTTCTCCCGCCTAGCATCCGGGTACAAAAGTTTCGGCAGGAAACAATGATTTTAGGCAGTGAACAGTGTGTTCTGACGTGTGAACATTAATTTTTGGCGTGTGAACATGTTCTATCAGTCTGAAGTTAGTACCTCCAGTTGCCCATACTCAATATTTGTCCTTGTCCTTATCCTTGTAGTTTAATTCTTACGTGTTGCGTTTTATTGAATCTTGACTTTACATTCTTGCCTTTATTTTTTTTGTCCTTTGCTTTATCATTTTGGTCTCTATTAGCATGACTTACGTCTAGACTCTTGCTAACTTGTGCTTTAGTATTGGTTTCCGTGTGTGTTAACATTAACCTTTGACTAATATTTTTTGCTGTAGTGGCTTTAGTGAATGGTGGTAGACTAGGGTCATGTTATCGGTCGGGGACGGGGATAAGGGTTAGGGGGTAAGGGCGATGATAGGCTGAGAATAGGGTCTTGGAATATTGGGACTTTGACAGGGAGGTCCATAGAGCTAGTTAAGATTCTTAAGAAGATGAGGGTTAATATAGCATGCGTCCAGGAGACCAAATGGGTAGGCTAATGATGTAGACGGGTATAAATTATGGTTCTCGGGTAGGTCGAAGTATAGTAATGGGGTAGGTATTTTGGTAGATATCGAGCTAAGAGATCAGGTGGTAGAGGTTAGGAGGGTCAATGACGATTAAGTTGGTCATTGGAGGGTTCACTATGAACATTATTAGTGCGTATGCGCTGCAGGCGGGCTTGAACGAGGAAGAGAAGAGGCGATTTTGGGAAGCTTTGGACGAAGTGGTGGGAGGTATACAACCCACTGAGAAGTTATTTATAGGAGGGGATTTAAATGGACATAGCGGGACACTTTCGGGGGGTTATGATGACGTGCATGAAGGTTTCGGCCTCAGGGACAAGAATGGAGGAAGTGTCTCACTTTTGGAGTTTGCTAGAGATTTTGGGATGGTGATAGCCAATTCGAGGTTCCTGAAGAAGGAGGAGAATTTGGTGACTTTTCATAGTTTTGTGGCTAAGACTCATATAGACTTTTTGCTCTTTAGGAAGGTTAACAACGGTCTTTGTAAAGACTACAAGGTTATTCTGAGAGAGTATCTTACAATCCGACATAAGCTTTTGGTGATGAATTTGGAAATCAAGATGGAGAAGAAGAGGCGGGTTGTGGATGACAGGTTAAGAATCAAATAGGGGAGTTTGACCATGGCTAGTGCAAAGGATATGGGAGAGAGGTTGATGGCCAAGGGGGCTTGGAGGAGTAGTGGGGATGCGACCGGTATATGGGAAAGGATGGTCAGTTGCATTTGGGAGGTTGCTAGAGAAGTGGTAGGGGTCTCGCGAGTTAGCCATAGTGGGCATCGAAGGGACTGGTAGTGGAATGGTAAAGTTTAAGAGAAGGTGGAAGCAAAAAAAGCGGCGTATGCATATTTGGTAGAAAGAAATGATTAGGGTGTAGAAGTGGACGAATAGGGAATTGTATAAGATGGCGAGGAAGGAAGAAAATCTAGCGGTTACGGCAGCTTTAGAACGTTTGTATGTGGAACTAGAGGAAAAATGCGGGGATAAAAAGTTGTATAGACTAGCCAAGGTGAGAGAGAGGAGGGCCCGAGACTTGGATCACGTGAGGTGAATCAAGGACGATGATGATAAAGTACTAGTGGAGGACGCGCATATTAGGTGGAGGTGACAATCTTACTTCCATAAACTTTTGAACGAAAAAGAAGATAGAGACATTGTGCCTGGAGATCTGGATCAATCTGGTAGGTACTAGGATTTTGGGTATTGTGGAAGCATTAAGGTTGGGGAGTTTTAGGGTGCTGTTTGCAGGATGCGCAAGGGACGAGTGATCGGGCCTGATGAGATCCTAGTTGAATTTTGGAAGACCGCAGGCAAGGCAGGTTTGGAGTGGTTGACGGAGTTGCTTAACGTCATTTTTAAGACGACGAGAATGCTTGAAGAATGGAGGTGGAGTACAATGATTCCTTTGTACAAGAACAAATGTGATATCCAGAGTTGCAACAACTATATGGGTATCAAGCTGCTAAGCCATACTATGAAAGTTTGGAAAAGAGTCGTGGAGATGATGCTGAGAAGATGCGTGTATATCTCCGAGAACCAGTTTGGATTCATGCCAGGGTTTTCGACTATAGAAGTCATTCATCTTATTAGGAGGCTGGATGAACAGTATATGGAGAGGAATAGAGACTTGCATATGATTTTCATCGACTTCGAGAAGGCATACGACAAAGTCCCTAGGGAGATTCTATGGAGCTGTTTTGAGGTTAGAGGTGTACATGTAGCATACATTAGGGAAATAAATGATATGTATGATGGATCCTAGACCAGGGTATGGACCGTAGGAGGAGACTCGGAGCACTTTCCAGTGATGATGGGGCTTCACCAGGGATCAGCTCTCAGCCCATTCCTATTTACCTTGGTGATGGATAGACTGACGCGATAAATCCAAGGGGAGGTGTCATGATGTATGTTATTCACAGACGACATAGTCCTGATTGATGAGACTCACAGCGGAGTGAACGCTAAGCTGGAGGTTTGGAGACATACTCTGGAGTTTAAAGGGTTTAGGTTGTGTATGACCAAGACAGAATACTTGGAGTGCAAGTTCAGTAATGGGAGCGACCTTGAGACAGGCGTGGATGTGAGGCTTGGTACTCAGGTCATTCTAAATAAAGGAAGCTTCAAGTACCTCGGGTCTATTATCCAAGGGAATTGAGAGATTGATGATGATGTCACATATTGTATTGGGGCAGGGTGGATGAAATGAAGGCTCGCATCTGGAGTCTTGTGCGATAAAAAGGTGCTACTAAAACTTAAAGGCAAGTTCTATAGGGTGGTGGTTTGATCGAGTATGTTGTATGGGGCGGAGTGTTGGCCGGTCAAGAATTCGCACACCCAAAAGATGAAAGTTGCAGAGATGAGGATGTTAAGATGGATGTGTGGGCATACAATGAGGGATATAATTAGAAATTATGATATCCGGGACAGAGTGAGAGTGGCCTCGATGGAGGTTAAGATGCGGAAAGCGAGGTTGAGATGGTTCGGGCACGAGCAGGGGAGAGACACAAATGCCCCAGTGCAGAGGTGTGAGAGGTTGGCTATAGACGGGTGCATAAGGGGTAGAGGTAGGTCGAAGAAGTATTGGGGAAAGGTGATTAGACGGGATATGGCGCATGTGCAACTCACTGATGACATGACCTTAGATAGAGGGTTATGGAGGACAATGATTAAGGTAGTAGGTAGTCTAACGTAGTCCTACCTACGCTTACAAACGGATAGTTGCAGTGTTATTATTGTAGGCCGCTTAGCCTATCATACTAGTAGGCACAATATTGCTTTATAGTCCCCTGTCGTTTGATTTATGCTGCTATATGTATTTTGTTTATCTTATTTACCTGCATTAGTTATTGTTTCTTTTTCAGAATTTGCTATCATGGCTTAGTCTCTTTGTTTGTCTTACTTTGCTTGTGCTTTGTCTTGAGCCGAGGGACTTTCGGAAACAGCCGCTCTACCTACCAAGGTAGAGGTAAGATCTGCATACACTCTACCCTCCCCAGACCCACGTTGTGGGATTTCACTAGGTATATTATTGTTATTGTACACTTTCTATGTTATGCAAAACACGCACTTACACCCCCATATAATGTTATCCCGTTTCTAAAAACATCTTTTATACAAAGGAAATCCTACGCTCATAAAACTTCATCTTACAAAGTATATTTAAAATAATTCCGAAGAAAATGAATAAATAAAAACTAAAATAAAAAAGAGAAGTTTCTATATAATAAATATTATAATTAAATAAAATTACAAATAACTTACATGTTAAAAGCGCAACAAAATTATTACTAATAGTAATTTGTGTTCATTTTTTTATTTATGAGTTTCGAATGATAAATGTTTCAAAAAAATATATATTATCTTTTTATCAAAAGAATGAACAAATTTTTATTGTTAAATTTCTTATCTTCGTTTTAAAATTTCATAAACATAACTCGAAAAACGTCTTATATATAATTTTAATTTGTCTTTTAGTAATTATATTATAATATATTTAGTTACTGATATATATCATAGGAGGTGTAAATATAGAATTTTCATAGTACATCAGCTTTAAGTATTTGATTTTGAAATAAAGAGGGTCTGAATTAATATAAGGGTGTTTAATGTATTTAACCCTGAAGGAAATGGTCTGAACTATGCAAATTACTTTTATTTTGTGATCTATTTGGAAGGTAGAAATGAATCATTTTCTTTAATTTCAAAAGCACTCTATTCATTTTGGTATATCTTTCCGTAAAAGAAAATGGTACATTATCACCATATTTATAGAGATGTAAATGTACAAATTTAAATTGCATTGGAAATGGTTGGGGGGGGGGGGGGGGGAATCGGGCGTGTAAAGGGCCTGATAAGTCTTGACCCAATTCACGTTTTGGGCCAAATTAAAGAGCAGCTCAGTGTAAAGAGGCCAGTGCTATTTTCCATATCAAAGCTCGCATCGCAGATGCCTCACATTTCTTGTTCTTCTTAATGGGCTTATCCTACTTATTAAAAGTAATAAAATTAGGTGAATTGACCAGTTTTTTGGTTCTACTATGCATTGTTAGCTAATGTTTTGAAAAATAATTGGTAAATAGCAACATGTTAATATGTAAATAGAATCTGGGCGAAAATAGCCCTATTTAAAATAGGGAAAGAACGTGTCTCCCCTTAAATCAAAGTAATTGATGGTCTGTTCTCTTTTAACTTATTAAAGTTTTAGATGAATTGTCACACTTTAGCAATCATATCTGACAAAATATACCATGATATACACGGCATATACAGCAGTGTATATCACGGTAATACACAGACATATTGAGGACAATTTTAGCAGTGATATACATGACATATACAACAGTGTATATCACGGTTTTGGAGCATAATTTGGTAACTTTAGTTTGTATTTAATTAGCATTGTGCACTTACCATAATTGTAGAATTATTGTACAAATAGAATAAGGTTTTAGGAGTAGAATAGGAATAAGATTTTCCATATTATGAAAATTGTAAATTGTATATATACTCATTCATTAATGAAAATAATCAAGGGATTATTTGTTTCAATATCAAAGTAATAAGAGGTCCTAAAATCTCACTATCACCCATTATTAAAAAATAAATTCTACGTGCTTCTCGTGAAATAAGCACTATAATGAGACTACAAGCATTAGGTACAAAAGCAACTATCGAAAGGTTCTTATTATATACACCAAAATACCTTCAAATTTTGCCAGCAATCAGAGGCGGCTCAATGATTTTTGTGGCTTAAAATCAAACATTATTGGGAGGCCTATATTTATACATCTATATATTTGAATATTTATTTAACTTTTTGAGACACATGGTTCTTTTTCTTGGATTCGTTTCTATCTTAGTATCTAAATTGGAGACATCCATTTTAAGAACATTATAAGACACACAATTTTATATTAAAAACAGATAATGTAAAGTTAGAATTGTAAAACCTGATTGTGAATGTTGATAATCTGATGATTGATATTAAAATAAATTAATCTACGAGAGAGTTTGATTGCTTCAATTTGCTTACTTCAATGCTTGAGAGCATAAGAAAGAACAAAAATCAATGTGTTTTTAAAATTATTCCAATACATTATTTTGTTTGAAAGAATATGTAGATCATAAGAAGAAGAAAAAAGCATAAGCACCAGAGACGGATCCAAAATTTAAACTTCATGGATTCGACCTTTTAAAATTTTTAGCATTGAACCTATTGTATTGAAAAGTTATGAGTCCATGTCTACTAGTATTTATTATAATTTTAATAAATTTTTACATATAAATTTATACTCTACGTAAAAAATTAGAGATCAATTGAACCCCACATATAATGCTACATTCACCCCTGATAAGCACAAATATAAATTTGGAAGACATGACCTAAAAATGGATGTGTGGTTTTCCAGTAAATTATATATCTCCTTACACTTAAAAGGCTCATTATGTTAATGACTCCTCCTTTAAGTTACCCTTTTTCGTAACTATTTCTTTCCTTTTTACAAACATTTTGTACTGCTTTTTTTTTTATTGCAAGATTTTAAGCCATAAAAAGAATATATTAGCAATATTTGGGGGCCTCAAGGTTTGGCGGCCTAAAGCAAGTGCTTCATTTGCTTGCCCCTCGAGCCTATGGACGGCAGATGAGTACAATTTTGTGTATTCCGCACCGCACCCGTTTCAGTTGGGGCGGGTATGAGTATAACTTTGGCGGGTAGTAGGCGGGTATGAGAAGGTGGTGGATTTGCAGTTATAACCGCCTGCCCCGCCCCGCATCCAACCGCCCGCCCCAAATCCATCCGCCCGCCTTATACCCGTCAACTATAATTTTATTTGTACAACTTTATATTTTTCTAAAGCCCAAATAATTTGACACACATAATTTTAGCAGCTCATAAGCCCAATAATAATGAACTTTGAGTATACATTATGCAGGCTGGCGGGTACAGGCGGGTGGCGGATATCCACTTAGGTGGTGGAGCGGATATGGATTTAGGAATATATCCGCCTAGGCGGATATGAATGTTGAAAATGTGGCGGGTAGGTGACGGATATAAAATTTTCTGACTGGTACGGATGCGGGGAGGAATACCCGCATCCGCCCCGCCCCGCCCCGCCCCGCCCAATTGACATCCCTACTTGAGCCGGCCTGCCAGCAATCTCCTTCCATGGTTTAATTTAATCATTCTTTTTTATGCCACCAAAATAAAACATCGACATAAGTCTTAAACCACAAATGTCATTATCAATTGCGTCAATCTCTCTTTTAGAAAGCCTTAGAACATTTTGATACCATTTTATTAATAATATTATCTTAAAACAACCCTTTCAATATTTTTTTGGAATGCAAATGTTCAATAATCAACTATCGTAGTCTAATTAATTTAGATCTTTGATGTGATGTGTCATGTTACTCCATTTGTTTCAAA
The DNA here is from genome assembly GCA_034509755.1 of Anisodus tanguticus. Taxonomy (NCBI): domain Eukaryota; kingdom Viridiplantae; phylum Streptophyta; class Magnoliopsida; order Solanales; family Solanaceae; genus Anisodus; species Anisodus tanguticus. Next base: position 22,884,930 of record CM067544.1, on the reverse strand, counting down.
ATCAGATTTTTATTATGATTAAATTAGAGGTGAGGCTCATATTCCAAGGTTAGTCAATTTAAAACAGGTTAAAGGCAGTTTGGCTACTGCATAACAACGGCTTTTTGACGCCTAGCCCTGTTGGAGTGTTGGTCGGTTCTGTAGGGAATAATGTTTAATTAAATTACTATTATGGGTAAGAATATTCGACTCTATTGGTTAAGCTACGTTCCACATAGCTCTAGGTATTAAATTTATTAAACGATGTCCTGGATGTCAGACTAATATAAAATGTCCATTTTAAGTTACTGTGCTAGTCTACTTCATAGACATTTAACAGAGATTTTGTATGGTTTTCACCTATGCCAATTATTATTAATATTAGTCCTTAATTAATCTGCAATGGCAACTACTAAGTTGACTTCATTATAACTACGTGACGTGTAAGATTCTTCTAAGTTCTTAAGCAAAATAATTAAGTTTGGTAAGAGTTAAAAGAGAAAGGACGTTCGTTGAGTTCCTACTATATAATATAAATCTCTTATCCGGTATATAAACGTAACCAAAGAGATTTATCAAATTATCTATTGCCACATTCATTACTTTAATTAAGGCTTTGACTTGCTAAAAGTTTCGAGCGTATCTTCACTAAACTTTATTTATCGTAACAATAATCATAAAATCCTATTTTGTCACAATAAAATCTCGGAGTTTTACCTAATAGTAAAGTTACTAAACTTTATCTATTATATAGTAAAAATACAAAATTATATCTTGTTACGTTAAAGTAACTAAATCGTACCCACTATAACAGTAAAGTAAGCAAACTTTTCCCATTATAACAACAAAACTCTCATCAAGGTGAATTTACCCGTTATTGTGGGTAACTTTAGTGACTTTACTGTTACAATGAGTAAAGTTTTATGTAGTTATATTAATGCGGTAAAATTTTTGGTGACTTTAATGTTATAGTGGATAAAGTTTAATTATTTTAATATGACAAAAATAATTGAAAGACGATATACACGGCTACAACCGTGTATATCACTTTGTATAGTTGTCCATATTTTATCATAGTTGTAGAATTATTGTGTAAGTGTAATTATGGTATTAGTCTTGTATTATGAAAAACTATTAGAATTATAGTAGGAAAAGGTAGATTTATTTTCCATATTTAGATATTGTATATTGTATATATACCTCTTCATTAATTTAAATAATCAAGAGATTATTTCTTTCATGGTATCAGAAGTCTAGGGCAAATATTTTCCTTCTCCAACCCACACTTCCGCTGCCCTAATTCTCGTCAACCGAGACCTCCTCGGCCACCGATCACTCCCTCTATTTTTCTTCCCAATTTTTTTTCCATATCCCTATTCTCCTCGTGTTATTTCAGTATGTCTACCTCAAATAACACCTTTCATCCTGCCCTTACCGTCTCCAATAAAAAGAACAACATCCCTATCGTTCTTGAGATGAAAAACGTCCATTATGCGACATGGGCGGAATTATTTAAAGTTCACGCACGCTCTCATCGAGTCCTTCATCATATCATCCCCGTGGAAAACAACAAGGAGACGGTTCTTACAAGCGATGATGACACTGAGTTATGGGTAACTCGTGATGCTACGGGACTCCAATGGATTTATTCCACTATTTCTACGGATCTCTTACAAACTATTATTGAACTCGACGCGATGGCAATTGACACTTAAAATAAGTTGCGTGATATATTCCAAGATAACAAAAATTCTCATGTCGTGAACGTTGAGCAGGAATTCTCACACATCACCATGGAGGATTTTCCGAATGTCTTAGCCTATTGTAAAAGGCTTAAGTAGTTGGCGGATCAACTCAAGAATGTTGGTGCGTCCGTTACGAATGATCGTCTTGTTCTCCAGATGGTTGCAGGCCTATCCGAGGCTTATAATGGCGTTGTGATGCTTCTTCGTCAAAGTAATCCTCTCCCACCGTTCTACCAAGCACGTTCCATGCTCACATTAGAAGAGGTCGACTTGGCTAAAAAGGCGGCTACCGCAACAAATTCTGTCATGATGATAGCCACGTCCGATGACCCTCACTCTTTCTCGGACAATTCTAACCAAAATCGTACTAGCGATGGTGGCAAAAAGGGTTAAAATAAAAAAATGACAGCAAGAATCGCGACGGCGGCCGCGATAGTGGCGGTGGCAGTGGCAGTAGTGGGGGACGTGATGGCAGTGGTGGGGGACGTGATGGCAGTGGACCGGCTGGGCCGCAGTATCACTGACCGCAGCCTTGGGCCAATGCACAGTGACCGTGGGTCTGGGCCAATGGCAGCAGACTGGCCTGCATGGGCCTCGGCCTCAGCAAGCCTTCGCTGCTGCGGGCCCAACATCAGTTCCGACGCCTACAGATATTGAGGCCGCAATGCATACACTTCATTTAAGTCCTCCGGACGTGAATTGGTACATGGACACCGGAACCACTTCTCATATGACGTCTGCGCCAGGTAATCTCTCGTCTTATTTTAATTTGAACAAAAATCATGGCATTATTATTGGTAATGACAATTAAATTCCTATTCGTGGTTATGGTCACACAAAGTTATCTCCTCCAAACCTATCGTTATCCTTTAAAAATGTCCTTCATGCTCCTCACTTAATTAAAAATTTAGTGTCTGTTCGAAAATTCACAACTGATAATTGGGTTTCTGTTGACTTTGACCCTTTTGGATTTTCTGTGAAGAATTCCACAACGAGGATACCTCTAATGAGATGTAATAGTCGGGGATAGCTTTATCCAATCACTACCACCACGTCCATGAGTCAAGCCACACCATCAACGTTTTCCGCTCTAGCACATTCCTTATGGCATGAACGTTTGGGTCATCTAGGGGCGTCTGTTATTTCTTCTATCAAAGATAGTAATTTTATTGATTGTAATAGTACGCGTAGTACTAATATTTGTTCTTCTTGTCCACTAGGGAAACATGTTAGATTACATTTTGTAGCCTCTACTTCTAGTACTTCGATGCCTTTTGATATTATTCATAGTGATTTGTGGACATCTCCCGTTTTGAGCTCTTTGGGTCATTGCTATTATGTGTTATTCTTGAATGATTATTCTAATTTTTTGTGGACTTTTCTGTTGTCTAAAAAGTCTCAAGTTTTTTCAACATTCTTAACATTTAGAGCATTCTTCCGTACCTAATTTGAATGAGAAATTTAAAACATTCAATGTGATAATGGAAGGGAATTTGACAATGGACCGTTTCGGGAATTTTGTAACAAAAATGGCATCTCTTTTCGGTTTTATTATCCTCATACGTCCTCACAAAATGGGAAAGACGAAAGAAAAATTCATGCCATTAATAATATTGTTCGAACTTTACTAGTCCATGCTTCCGTACCCTCTTCTTTTTGGCATCATGCATTGCAAATGGATACTTGCCTTCTCAACATACTCCCTAGCAAAGGGTTAGCATACCACTCTCCTCTAAACACTATTTATCTTAAAGATCCTACGTATTCTCATCTTAGGGTGTTGGAGTGTTTGTGCTATCCTCTCTTCATGTCCACTACAATTAAAAACTTCAAGCCTATTCTACCGCTTGTGTGTTTTTATGTTATACGTCTAATCATCGTGATTACAAATGTTTTGATTTATCCTCTAATAAAATCATAATTAGTCGCCATGTTATTTTTTATGAAACCCAATTTTCGTTTGCTAAATTGTATAATTTCGTAGCTAATTCTTATAATTTTTTGGATGATGGACTCTCACCGTATGTGGTCCATCATTTAATTAGGCCATCGTCTCGGGATCTGGACTAGCAAACACCTTCCGACCTAGTACCCATTGATCCAGTTCCGATCTGAGACACAAATATGCCAGTAGGTCCACTGCCTGCTGGCCCAAATAGTTCTTTTCCAAGTCCACCGTCTAGGCCAGCAGGCCTAGTGCCTGCTGGCCCAACGTTTCTACAACCGGGTCCAAGTCTTCAGCCAGCATGCCCAATAATTTTTTCTCCAAGTCTAGCTGTTCGGCCAGCAGGCCCACCGCCTGTTGGCCAGTCTCGAGGCAGTCCGCCACCTTCCATAGTCCAGTTCACTTCTGTTCCAAGTCAAGGGCCCGTTTGTAAAGTCTCGAGAATTAATAAAAAAAAACAACACATACACACACGTCCTTAAAAACCCTTTCCCTTAACTTTTCCTTCCACTCCCTCACGTCCCAAAATCTATCCAACATGCACATTTATATAACTATACACACACAGACATCAAAAGGGAAAAGGGAGATACGAAAAGCAAAAACAAAACACACTTTGAGAGGAAAAAAAATACACAGAGAGAAAAATACCTAGAACAATTTAGGAGTTTCGAGAAGGCTTTGTTCCAAGTTTGGATGTTTATGTTCGCGGTTTCAAATTCGTGGACTTGAAAGTTAGCTATTGTTAACTTGGAAATCAGTAGATCTTGAGGGGGTCGGAAAAGATTGCGAAGAAATAAAGGTGAGTTCTCTCACTCATAATTTCTTAGTATAATCATTTGTTTTGAGTTACAATATATGTTAGAACATAATATGGATACTGAAAGAATGATCATGAAAAGAAAAAGAACAAGGAGGTTGTATAACTTGAGATGAATTATTGATATAATATTATCTTGTAACTAGTTTAGGCCATGTGATTACGGACTGTTTTGCTGAGTTATCCTTGTTAGAATTGGACGAAATTTTACAGGCTTGCATCTCTCTTTCACAGTCATATTGAGTCCAAACGGGGCCAAAACAGATATACGGTTTGAGAGTTATCACCGTTTAAAGTTTCTGCCTCGGATCGATTGAAATCCGAAAGGGCAGAACGTATAACGAAAAACTGTACAAATTGGTAAAAACTTTGAAAGTTTGTGTTGAATAAAAGTTGTAGTTTTCTCTGTTCTTGACAGTTTGAGACTTTACGGAGATCGATCCGACTTATGGATAAAAAGTTATGACTGTTTTAAGATTGTGTCATGTTTTTACAAAATATCTAGCGAGACAGTTTTCTTAAAGATATTTCTTTCGTGAATTTGTACTAGTTACACTAAGTATTTACAGAGGAAACATGATATAGTGATAGGTCCCCGTGTTACATTCGATTCGGCGTAAGAAACAACTTATTTGGGGTTACGGATTGAGAGTTATAACCCTTACAAGTGAGAAGGGGGAAAAGTTGAAAGAAAGAATTATTATTTGAATTTTTATGAAAATATGGCTAAGTATGGAAGTCTATTATTGTCTTAGTATCATTCAAGCAATATATATATATATATATATACGTATAAAATATTGGAACGGGTTGCATGCATCGCAACATATATATAATATAATATGTTGGATCGGGTTGCACGCACCGCTACAAATATATAATATAATATAATATATTGGATCGGGTTGCACGTACCACAATAAATATATAATATATTGGATCGGATTGCACGCACCGCAACAAATATATAATATATTGGATCGGATTGCACGCACCGCAACAAATATATAATATATTATATTGGATCGGGTTGCACGCATCGCAACAAATAAATAATATAAAATATCAGATCGGGTTGCACGCACCGCAACAATTATATAATATAAAATATTGGATCGGGTTGCGCGCACCTCAATAATTATATAGTATAATATATAGGATTGGGCTGCGTGTTCCGCGATTTCTTTCATGAATGTGTACCGGTTAAACTAAGCATTCCCTAGGACAAGTTGGGAGGGGATTTCTTTTTGTGTGTGAACAATTATTATTGATTTGTACGTTGAAAGTGCTGTAACATGTTTCATAATGTGCTTATTATGTTTATAATATGATTGTACTTAGAACATTGTGAGGTTACTTTGAGTTGTAAGGGAGGTCATCACTCAGCCCCGGATGGTAGGGCTGATTCTTTTATCTAACACGTTTCAGGTAAGCGTGATAAAGGGAAAACTCCGCAACATGGCTAGTGATCGTCTCGCAGCCTCATTGTTCCACCAATCCATTGCTTCGGATTTGGTGATGTCCTTTCTTGAATAAGTAGGTTGAAGAATTAAATTTCGTTATCTCGGGGAATTCCCCACATGAGACTGTTAAGAATCAGATGTTTTTATTCTGTATTTGAACTTCCATCGAGTCTAGAAAAATTTGTGAATGCACGAGTATGGGCTCATGCTTTCACTAAAGAAGTATATGTTTCTATTATCTCCGCACTTAGATACATGTTTAATTTAGAAAGAAAAGAATTTAAATGGTACGCCTGGGAAGGGATAGTTGCCCAAGTGTCATCACGCTCTAAGGGAAGACTTGAGAAAAGTCGGGGTGTGACACCGTTACTCTTAGCCAACGGGGTATTTTTAAACTAAAACGACATTTTAATCTAAATTCTAATGTCACTAAATCACCCCTGCAACGTAACCCAGTGTATCTCCTTCATGACACGAATTGGAAAACTTATTGAAAATAAGACGTGGGAGTTGGTGCCCCGTCCGTCTGGTGTAAATATTATTCGTTCTATGTGAATTTTTGCTCATAAGAAAAATCTGACGATTCTTTTGAGAGGCATAAGACCCGTCTTGTAGGTGATGACAAAACTCAATAGGTTGGCGTGAATTGTGGAGAAACATTTAGTCCGGTGGTCAAATCGGCAACCATTCACATTGTTCTTAGTCCGACTCTATCGAAAGCATGTCTCATTCATCAGCTGGATGTGAAAAATACTTTCTTACACGGTGATCTTAAGGAGACAATATACATGTATCAGCCCTTGGGTTTCAGGGACCCCGATCATCCTCACCATGTCTGTTTGCTGAAGAAGTCCTTGTATGGGCTTAAATAGGCCTCTTGGGCTTGGTATAAAAGGTTTGCAGATTATGTGTCTATTATTGGATTTTCTCACAGCCGGTCAGATCATTCTCTGTTCATCTATCGTCGTGGTACTTCTCCGACATATATTCTATATATGTGGATGCTATTATATTGACTGCCTCTTCTGATAAACCGCGTAAGTCTATCATGTCTCTTCTTAGTTCCGAATTTAGTATGAAAGACTTGGGACCCCTGAGTTATTTTTTAGGTATAACTGTCACACGTCATGCAGGTGGCCTATTTTTATCACAGAGAAAGTATGCGGCGGCTGAGATTATTGATAAAGCTGGCATGTCATCTTGTAAGTCCTCTTCTACTCCGGTTGACACCAAACCAAAGTTGAGTGCTACCTTTAGCAAACCTTACGAGGATCCCACCTACTATCGCAGTCTTGCAGGGGCTATTCAGTATCTTACTTTCACGAGGTCCGATATTACGTACATAGTGCAGCATGTGTGTTTATTTATGCATGATCCGAGGGATGAGCACATGCATGCGCTCAAACGCATTGTGTGTTACATATAGGGCACTCTTGATTATGGTTTGCATTTATATCCATCCTTTGTCTCTACTCTCGTGTCTTATACATATGCTGATTGGGGTGGATGTTTAGATACCAGACTTTTGACATCTGGTTATTGTATGTTTCTTGGTGATAACTTGATCTCTTGGTCGGCAAAACGTCAGGCTACTTTATCGCGATCCACTGCGGAGGCCGAGTATCGAGGGGTAGCCAATGTGGTGTCTGAGTCATGTTGGTTGTGTAATCTTTTATTAGAGCTTCACTTTCCTATTCAGAAAGCTACATTGGTCTACTGTGATAATGTTAGTGCAGTCTATCTTTCTGGAAATCTGGTCCAACATTAGCGCCCTAAGCATATCGAGATGGATATGCACTTTGTTTGCGAAAAGGTAGCTCGAGGACAAGTCCGTGTCTTTCATATCCCTTCACGGTACCAGATTGCTGACATCTTTACTAAGGGTCTCCCCTTAGTACTGTTTAAAGATTTTAGTGATAGTATCAGCGTACGACAAACGCCTGCTATGACTGCGGGGGTGTGAAAGACGATATACACGGCTACTGCCGTGTATATCACTTTGTATAGTTGTCCATATTTTACCATAGTTGTAAAATTCTTGTACAAGTGTAATTATGGTATTAGTCTTGTATTAGGAAAAGCTATTAGAATTATAGTAGAAAAAGGTAGATTTATTTTACATATTTAGATATTGTATATTTGTATATATATCTCTTAATTAATGAAAATAATCCATGTACTATTTCTTTCAATAATTATGACTTTACTATCACATTAGATAAAATTTAGTAGCTATACGTGAAACAAACCTATGTTTTGATTTAAATGCTTAGACTTTGCAACACCATATGACACCCCGGCTAATCAAGTGAACTCATTTACTGTCGATCAATAGGGCTTACTCTACTGGCAAGCTAAATCAGTTTACATTTATGAGATGGTGCATCTACATGGAATATCATCAATTGTAGTATCAGACAAAGATCCACGGACAATTTTCACACTTTGTTCAGAAAAGTATACTTTTTATTTTCATTTTCTTTTACCCCCTCTTTTTAAATTCCTTTTGCTGCCTGTCTCTGCCCTATACCAAACAGTGGGAAGAAATATCAATGGATAATTCAGATGTTTGATGGAAACTTATCTTTATATTGTAAGAGATTCTCTTACTTGTTGCAGAGACAATTTTCCAACTAGCAACATGCCATTGTCTCAACATGAGAATGATATGGAAAGTGACTTATACCTTATCATCCTTCTTGCACAAATATCAGGGAATAATCAGTTTTTTTCTGCCACAATAATAATTCAGCTTTTCAATTGTTCTTAATTCCTTTTTACACCTATATGCTCATACAGTTTCTGCATGTCTACCACACTGCTTTTTAAGTTTTCCAGTTTCTGTTTATATACAGCCAAAATATTATACTCTGCAAAACAACTGATTAGTCCCAATCATACTACTATTGGTAGCATGAAAAAGTAAGTGGTGGGGTAAAAGTAGTAGTAGTACTCCTTGCTATTCAAATAAAGCACTAATTTCATTTGCTATTTACATACACATTCAAAAAATCAGTAAATAATATTAATAGGGGATAAATAAAAATGATTGGATTTTATCATCTCAATCAAGAACATAGCCTAGGTAATGATCTGGCATTGTTATGGCTTGATACTCTTGATTTCAACATCTTTGCCATTTGATTTTGCATTTTCCTACAAACTTTCTCCAATTCCAGCACTCTCCATTGCATACCTTGTAAATGTTCTTTAAGCTTCTCATTCTCCGTCGAAAGATCTAGCTTTCCCGCGTATAGCACGATCTGCTGATCTTCGTTTCCTGTATTTTCTGTTTCTACGAAACTACAAGGTGAATCAAGGTAAGGATTGGTTTCTTGAAGCAAGCTTTTGAGCTTCACTTGTTGAGTAATGAGAGCCTGTCCAGCAGATTTTGAAGGGAACTTCTTGTTCTGAGCAAGATGGCTACAAGCCTCTGATGACAACTTCTCATAGTTCAGTCCACTACATATTTTTATCTTTTCCTCTTCAGATAACCCTGAATGGACCTGCAATTTATCATCGATCGTTGGACCAACCAGCTAAATTTTGGAACAATGCCTAAATAATTGTAGGCTTTTGTCAGTTTTGTCCCGTCGGCCGAAATTAATTACGCTCTAGCTAAATTATACAAAACCAATACACCAATTATGTATATTATACGTATATTTTGTGTACAATATGTATATTATATGTATATTTATACTCAATATACAAAACCTATACATTTGTTTGCTATTATTCTTTTGAGCGGTTCAAAAATGTAATTATCCCTAAATATACCACTTTCTTGAACATGAACTTGCATTAATTTATGTGTTCGTGTCAGTTTAAATCACCATACATCAATTTAACTATTGTTCTTTAAGTATCATACCAAAAATAGGGCCTCTAGGGAAGAATCGAAAGGGCGTACCTCAAGATACATAACAGTAGCGTGGTAGATTGCATCATATGAGTCCCTAGCAGACTCAGGCAGCGACCTGACCAGGGAAAGGAACTTGGAAGGTTTTAGACATGGATCTGGAGCTACTTCTGCTATGTACAAGTCCATCAAGCTAGCAACTTTCCTCAACTGAGTTAACGGAACACAACATGCCCCTTTGCTGATGAATGATTTCAATAACCTAAGAACTAAATTCACATCATATAAATAGCTCGATCCAACAGGTGACGGAAGCAACAAGTTATCCAAAGTCGCTTGATCCAGTTGGGGGCCAATCATGCTCTCTAACTTGTTCCTGGAACACTTGCTTATCTTTAAATTCAGAGTAATTTGAAGCATTCCAAATAAAGTTTTGAAGGAAATGCAGCTTAAATCTAGCAAATGAAGCATCTCAATAACCGTCTCCATGGTCTTGCATTTCTCATCCGTCGTTTTGGCAGCTGAAAATCTTGATTTTTGGTAATAGAAAACGAATTTACTAAGAATTCCATGGACAGGGTTTTTGGATACCATTTGCTTTACCAAAATTTCGATCAAAAAGGGCTCGAAAGCAGCAAGATCCTCGAACCACCATGTTGCCCGAAATACGCTATTTCTCAAGCTCTCTGTACTTTTTGTATCACAAGACAACCGAAATCCAGAGCTGTCAGCAGAAGAAGTTGACGGACAAGGGCTCGTTTCACACGAAGATGCAATTCTTCCTATAAGAGAATCCAAATATTTATCAATTAAACCCGAAGAGCTTGCCACAGTCATCAAATTTTGACAGTGTCTTAGGGCATCAAGAAGCTCAGACCAAGTCCAATACCGTATATCTTCGAGCAATTTCTCAGTTAGCTCGAATAGATTTTGGTTACCGGATACAGATTTCTCCATTTCCATATAAGAGGCAGCACAATATAGAGTTGAAACATTACTGGGATTTATCTCAATCTTCCCTTTGTTGTAACAGAATCTTGTAATGAGCTCAAAACTCTCAGCTCCACCAGGGAAGTCATGAAATATCACCTTTAGATATTGTGTCCCTTGTTTCGATTTGCCAAATAATTTGTTTATTCTTCCTGAATAGGAACATATAACCTTCTGCACAAATTTATAACAAAACACAATCAGATTACAAAACTAGCATGTTCAACAAATTAAGAAGAAGTAAAGGATGAAGGAAAATATAATCTAACAAGAATGTCATCTTTACTGGTAATTATAAAAACTGACACCATTATTTAGGGACCATACTAGAGGCTTATCACTCAATAGTTATTTAATAAGCTTACCTTGGTAATCATTCAATCACTTTAATTTCATATTTTAGGATACTAGAACCTTAGCAAGGGCATTGAATTAAAACCATCAACACCAGAAATTAATTGAATAAACTAAAGAATTTCCAAAAGAATGATGACAGGTCGTTATACTGAATTAAATTGAGGGGAAAAAAGTCTGTGATGTACCAGCAAAGTAGGGAAAGCACAGTAATGAGTTGAAATGAGAGCAACCTTTTTGAGCACTCTAAAAAGATGTGAAAGAAGCAAAATTTAAAAGGGGCAAGAACATTTAAACCCCATAATAATAGCATAACATCAATAATAAATGAGATTAGAAAAAACAAAATAAAAAGGGCGGTGAGTTTACAAGTCACATTGGAGAAAAAAGTGGCCAAGAAAGTGAAGTAAGCTAATTATAAACTTAGCCCCACGCATCAACAATGTAGGTACAAAATTTAATTTTGGTGTTAAAAATGAGTAGGAAAAGTTAAGGACAATAATGTAGAGAGTGTTGAAGGACAGCAAAGAAACATATAGTAGAATGATCATGAACTTCACCATAGCACAAAATAGAAAGAAATTTAGCCAAGTTCAAGAGGAAAAAAAAATACTACTCCCTCCGTCCTAAAATATTTGTCATCTTTGCTAAATTTTTTTGTCTCCAAATACTTATCATTTTATTTAATCAAGATAAAATTAAATAGTTTTTTTCTCATTTTACTCTCATATTAATTAGCAATAGTTCTCCTCGTCGATGAAGTAAATATTTATTGAGAAGATAATATATTACATATGTCAAGAGGGTAATATAGTGAAAGTAATACCTTTATAAATGTTTTCTCAAGGGCATGTAAATGAAAAATATCACAAGTATTTTGGGACGGAGGGAGTACAATTTTGCATATACAAAATAGAGGAGAAAACAAGCCAAGAGCAGAGAATTAGAAATGGAACAGAACAACATTAATTGAGAAGACAACAATTTGGACAAAAAAAGAAAGAGGGAGAAGCAAAGCTTGTTCTTATTTACAAAGACAAAAGAGAAGAACCATAAAGCTTTAAAATAATAATTTTTTTTTACCTTATCTACCATAAAGACTTGTTCACCATTGACATCCACTTCAAGATCACAAGAAACATCCATTAGAGCCAAATTAATACTCAAATTAAGTGTCCCTTTTGAATTTACTTCAAATAAAAGTGTACTTAAACCTAGTAAAGAACTGATCTTGGGAGATACCCACATAGATTTAAGAAGAAAACAAGAACTTATTCTGAAATAAGCATGAAGACAAATGAAAAAAGTTATGTCCTTGGTATCCAAAAAAGAAAAAAAATGCTTAGTCAATTGAAAAATAAGGTTAGAGAGACAAATAAGAGTATGGGTGAAGCAAAGATAGGGGGTGTATCAAGGACAGAGAAAATAAACAGATATATAATGTAATGCATATAATAAAGGGGAAAAAACAAAGAGAAGTCAGAACTCCAATGAGTAGATTAAAGAGGCAAATGCTTGTATACTAAGACAAACAGAGTTGTTGACTGCCCACTAATCTGTATCTGTCATTCCTGTCAATATATGACTCAATTTTTGATAAGCATATGCTAGTTCTGGCTATGTGAAGACCCTCCAAACTTGGAAGATAAACTTTATAATATATAAATACTAATATTAGTAATTACTACTATATTATGTGTATATAACACTTTGTTTGGATGCTTTGTTACATTATCATTTTATAATGTATGTATTATATTGTATTGTGTTATATCGTGTTGTACTGTATTATCTTAATGAAGACAATGTTTTGATAGATTGTATCATTTTCATCGTTACTTAATGACACACGTCAATAATTTGAGGAACAAACCTACATAAAAAGTAGGATATGAGATAAAACTATTATAAAAAAATAGAATAAAAGATAAAATAAGATTATTAGTTAATAAACAAAGAAAAAATAAAGTAACAACGCGATAACATCAAATCAGTTACTCTTACATAAAATTGGACTTTTCATTGTTACGTAACAATATATTTAATGATACGATATAATAAAATTTAAATAAATATTATTTTTAAACTAAAACCACAATATAATATAGTGTAGGTAACATCCATCCAAACAAAGCTGTAAGTTTCTCACCTCTGATGAACTCTTTTATGCCATTTTCTTGGCAGTAAATTTCTTTCCTGATCAGTCGTTCCCTTAGTACCTTGTCACTCTATTAATTAATTAATCTGTCTGCCGTATAGTACAAGTTGACGCTGTTATATTTTATTAAGGGATAATGACCTATTTGCCACTGCAAAGCATGTTTTCCCTGAAATTGTTTATCTGTTTCATTATCTTTTGCTTATTTTCAGTTTTGAGCATGAGCCATGAGGAAAGCTTTTGCTTTTCTTCAGGTTGTGGAAAAGAACAATTTAGGTTTTCAAGATCAACAAGAATTCATTGTTTCTTTGTAAGAAAAGAACAAAATAATGTTCAATAATATATGTATAAAAATATTTAATAATATATGAAAATTAAGAATGTTAAATTTTTAATAATAATATTTGACCTATATACCTAACAAAGACGACTATAGCTCCGTCCCTGATTACATTCAATTGAGATTGCTCTGAACTTTTTCTACAAGGTATATGATATCCTCTTCTTTGACAGGTTTTAAGATCAATTTAGAGACCGTAATTAAAATAGCCTAAATTTATTTAAAGGCAAAAGAAGGGGAAACAGATTCGTTTTGTTAATTTTATTAGTACCATTTAAAAGCATAAGATAGAGACAAGTCGTAAAGAAAAGAAAACTCTTGTTGTCTGTTGCATACACTTTCCATTTCAATTTATATAAACCTATTATATTTTAATTCTGTTTAATAAGAATGATTTTTTTAAATTTTTAAAAAACCTAATTAAATTTTTTTATTTTATCCTTGAAAAGTTTTATAGCCGCACAAATGTTATAACATGTTTAAGTTTACAATTTCAAAAATCTTACAAAAGGGCAGCCCAGTGCACTAAGCTCCCGCTATGCGCGGGATCCGGGGAAAGGCCGGACCATAAGGGTCTATTGTACGCAGTCTTAATTCATATTTCTGCAAGAAACTGTTCAACGGCTTGAACCCATGACATCTTGATCAATTTCAAAAAAAAAAATTCAAAAATCTTATAATCACAAAATAATATTATGGCATATCTAAAAGTAAATTTCAAAAGTGTTACTTTCTTTTTAAATTTTGTGCTCATGCAAATAAATTTATATAAATCGAAACGGACAGAGAGCAACTCTTTAGTCTTTACGTGGAAACATCCATCTTGATTTGGTTATTTTCTTTCTCTAGCATTATTCAAATGGAGTATATAGTACAGTAATAGTACAATTTTATCTCGTTCATGTACCGTTTTATTGCATAACCTCTTCAATAAAAAGGTTCCAAAAGGTTAATGATTTCTACTTGATTGGTTCAAAAAATTATTTCAAATCTTTATCACTTTCTTTTGCTTTTTGTTTACCTTTCTCAGTACTCGTTGATTCTTTTGTATTGAGACTTCCAAGTAAGCTTTACAGTGGAAATTCAATTTTTACACTTTTCCAGTACTTGTTTGGAATCCGACATGCCATGTTGTTGATGCTTTGCATATGCGGTATGTCAACTTGTACCTATAGTTTTACTAGAATACTTACTTTAGAGTGCATGTCAAGTTGTACTTTATGCATTTGTGCTTGTTCCTCGTATTGAAGCATAGCAACAATTTCCACCTTAATTTCGGAATTTCAACAATTTCACCGATGACTTGCTCCTTATACTCCATCATCCATATTGTTATCATCTACTACCATTGTCTATATGTGTTATATATAGTTTTTTTAGTCTGGCCAAAGCAGAATACTATCATACTTGCTTAATTATAATTAATTTAACTTTAATTTTTCATTTTATTTTTATTGAGATGATTAATAACTATAAAAATGTCTATAGCTACTTTAAATAAAAAATAATTTATTTATTTTTTTAATTATTTTTTTATTTTTTTATATTCAATCAAACACTGTCATTAAAGTTAGAAGGAGGGATCGGAGTATATATCATCTTAATAAATTTTTGTCACAGGGAAAATGAGAGGTTAAATATGGGTCCCTTTTTCTTCATACGTAGACGAAAGTAGCATTCAGGCATCAGTGGAGGCACTAAGCGCTAAAAGTGAAGAAGCTTTGAAGCCGATCGATTAATAGCTTTCAGAAAGTTATGGACTAAAGTCAAAACTACTAAATTTTACTTTTAAACTAGGAAGAAGCAAATTCCATACATGACGTGGAAATGAGAAGTAAGTTTTGTGATAAACCTATTATATTTATCTTCAAACACACCACACTTGTATCGAAATTACCATTCTCATGTTGGAAGCTAAGTACAACACTTCATTAGTTATGCAAATTTTGTGCTGCATATAAACAGAATACTGTTTTAGTTATGCAAAATTTATGTTGGAATTATTTCTTCTTACACGGTGAAACAAATGACTAAAAAATTGCACTTATCACATACCCAACATTATAAATAGGTAAAATAAAATCATTAATTCGGTACAAATTTAGCTCACCTTTTACCACACGGGTTAAGTACGATAAGGCTAGAGATGGCAGTGGATCTTGGACCCGGTCCGGATCCGGTGGATCCAAATCCGTTTTATAGGATATGGATCTTCAAAATTTGGACCCGACGGATCCGGTTCCGTTTATGACGGATCGGATCTGGATCTGGATCTTGTATTTGAGATCCGTATCTGGTCCAGATCCGACCCGTGAATCCATTTTTTATTAAATATATTCATAACCTAGAATGTAATTTTATAAGTATTTTCTTAAAATTGCTAAGCACATCGTTGCAAGTTTAATTCTCAAAACAAATTTAATTTTTCCCCGCGTTAACTCAAAAATCAAAAAATAAAGAGGTAACTTCGATAATAAAGTCAA
This sequence comes from Anisodus tanguticus, assembly GCA_034509755.1. Lineage (NCBI taxonomy): Eukaryota > Viridiplantae > Streptophyta > Magnoliopsida > Solanales > Solanaceae > Anisodus > Anisodus tanguticus. Next base: position 22,868,791 of record CM067544.1, on the reverse strand, counting down.
TGTTATATTAGTGAATGACTAACATCTCCATAGACAAGTAGTTAAAATTATATTCACTTCATTTGTGAAGATTCCAAGCACATGCAAGTTCTGCATTGTGGAAATACTAGTCAGCATTTTCCACAACTATTGTCATTGTCCAACATTTTCAATTAATAGCTCACAATCAAAATGAGACAACGAACAAAATATCTCATATGAACATGTCAAAATTGAAACATAGTAAACTGTTAGCTAAGTAAAAATCGTTTGTCAATTAAAAAAAAAATCTTGTTATTAATCGTATTCCAAAAAATCAAGTAAATAATAATTACTTAAAATAAACAAAATCAGTGATGAAAAATAAGAATAATTTTTCAGAATATAATCGAGCCCACTTAGTTCAAAGTGTGTCCTTAAGGAAATTATTCCCCTCACAGTATTCGAGGTTGATGGAATATCCCCTCCCATGATAGAACGATTATCTTACCAGAATAATAGTACTCCAAATTCAGGTAGCGGCGAACCACTCAACGGCAGTATATCACATAGAATTTATTTGTGCAGAAGAAGAAGAAGAAGTTTGTGTTATTCCAGAAAATTAGTAAGTAAAATTCTGAGGAAACAAACGAATTTATAGCCATGGAAGTACTGTTTCTGAAGGTTTGCAACCCTTCTAAACAGCCACTAAAATTGGTGGGAAATTTAAATGTGGGAAAGGAACCGGGTCGCGGGTCAGACACACGGATCCGGGTCACTAACGGGTAGGATTGGATAAGTTAATTAATTTAATTAAATAATTAAAAATTAAAGAAAATTTGGTCCAAAAAGATTATCAATCAATCAGATCATTTGACCAAATTCAATCCGAATCCGAATCCGAATCCGAAGCCGAAGAAACCGAGTCGAGCCGAGCGAGCGACGACGACGGCGCGAGGGGTCCTTGCCCCCTCAACCCTTTTATTGACAAGAAGGAGTAATTCAACTTATAAGTAGAAGAACTTTTCTTTCCACTACCGATGTGGGACAAATGCTTATTTTATAAAGCAAGAGGGAACTCCCCACTTTTCTTTCCACTACCGATGTGGGACAACTCCCACTTTTCTTTCCACTACCGATGTGGGACAAATGATTATTTTAAAGCAAGAGGGAACTCCTTCCATTTCCCATTCAATCTATCATTTAAACCCAACAATCCCCCACATGAATGGGGAATGGCTATAAGATAAAGGAATGCGCGGACAAGTGTGATATACAAGCGAGAATTGACTGCATCTGGATAAGTAGGTTTCCCTTTGAACTTTCCGTAGTGAACTTATATCGGATACTCGATCAATCGGTAGATTTGATATCTTTGAACCGTCGAACTTTGTTGTATACCTAGACAACATAAGTCACACAATCAACCCTCAACCGTTTATGGTTCTCACGGTTGTGTTCGTTTCAGCCATGAACACCTCCTGGTTTCATGAGTGCATAGAGAATGGGCCTTCACTGTCATTCCCCTTTAAAGCGGCTTACACTTAACACTCACATAGGTGATTTCTAAACATGTGGTCCTATAGCCACATTATCCGGTCATACACTCGCCGATTTAGATAATCATTAAAGAACCTTAATGCTTTATTAACTCATTAACAAGCCATAAGGTTTTATCCTTATTTTCGAACATTGTCTTCATCCGAGAATGGGTTGAGTTATTTGACAATGTTGAACCGTCAGTCACAACTTTGTTTGATCTCCTTGAACCTAGCTCTTGGGATCTCCAGTCTGCTAGGTAGAGTTACCGCCATGATGACTTGTCCTCGGCCTTAACCCCATTCCCATTGATGATCTACTAACTCCCTCTCTAGATAAGCCTTTTGTAAGCGGATCCGCCACGTTATCTCTTGACTTTACATAGTCAATCGTGATAATGCCACTAGAGAGGAGTTGTCTAACGGTATATTGTCTTCGTCGTATGTGATGAGATTTTCCGTTGTACATTACGCTCCCTGCCCTACCTATTGCTGCTTGACTGTCACAATGTATACATATAGGAGCTAAAGATTTGGGCCAGAATGGAATATCTTCTAAGAAATTTCGGAGCCATTCAGCTTCTTCGCCGGCCTTGTCTAAAGCTATAAATTCATATTCCATTATAGAGCGGGCGATGCATGTCTGTTTTGATGATTTCCAAGACAATGCTCCTCCACCAACGATGAAAATATATCCACTCGTGGATTTAACTTCAGATGATCCGGTGATCCAGTTTGCATCACTATGTCCCTCAATTACTGCGGGATATTTATTATAATGCAAAGCATAGGTTTGGGTGTGTTTTAAATACCCCAAGACTCGTTTCATTGCCATCCAATGAGTTTGATTGGAATTACTTGTGAATCAACTCAGCTTGCTTATAACACATGCTATATCTGGTCATGTACAATTCATAATATACATCAAACTTCCCAAAACTCGTGCATAGTCCAATTGTGAGTCACTTTCACCTTCATTCTTTTGAAGTGCAAAACTTACATCAATTGGAGTCTTTGCAACATTGAAATTTAAATACTTAAACTTGTCAAGTACTCTTTCAATATAATGAGACTGCGATAATGCTAGACCTTGTGGAGTTTTATGAATTCCGATGCCTAAGATCAAATCAAAGCAACTCCTAAGTCCTTCATATCAAATTTGCTAGCCAAAGATACGCTTCGTAGCATTTACATCGGTAATATCTCTACTCATTATCAACATGTCATCAACATATAAACAAACAATGACTTCATGATTTGGAGTATTTTTAATGTAAACACATTTGTCACACTCATTAATCTTAAATCCATTTGCCAACATTGTTTGGTCAAATTTCGCATGCCATTGTTTGGGTGCTTGTTTAAGTCCATAAAGTGACTTAACAAGTTTGCACACTTTCCTTTCTTTACCAGGAACCACAAAACCCTCAGGTTGTTCCATGTAAATTTCTTCCTCCAATTCTCCATTTAAGAAAGTCTGTCTTGACATCCATTTGATGGATTTCAAGACCATATACGGCCGCCGTTGCCACTAACACCCGAATAGATGTTATTCTTGTTACCGGCGAGTATGTGTCAAAGTAATCAAGGCCTTCTTTTTGTCTATAACCTTTGACCACAAGTCTTGCCTTATATTTGTCAATAGTGCCATCAACTTTCATTTTCCTTTTAAAAATCCATTTTGATCCTAAAGGTTTATTTCCAGGAGGAAGATCAACCAATTCCCATGTATGGTTGTTCAAAATTGATTCAATCTCACTATTGACTCGCCTCTTTCCAAAATCTTTGAATCGAAGAAGACATCGCTGCTTTAAATGTTTGAGGCTCATTTTCAAGCAAGAATGTCACAAAATCTGGTCCAAAGGAAGTAGATGTCCTTTGACGTTTGCTACGCCTTGCATCCTTTTTACTTGGTGTATTTTCCTTTGGTTCTTCCCGCGGTCGTTTAGATCTTTCACTTGACGACTCACATTCATTTTATACGGATAAATGTTTTCAAAGAATTCAGCATTATCTGATTCAATTACCGTATTAACATGAATTTCGGGATTGTCCGATTTGTGAACCAAAAACCGACAAGCTTTGTTGTTTGTAGCATAGCCAATAAAAACACAATCCACAGTTTTTGGTCCGATTTTTACCCTTTTGGGCAAAGGAACTTGGACCTTTGCTAAACACCCCCACACTTTGAAATATTTCAAGTTGGGTTTTCTTCCTTTCCATAGTTCATATGGAATAGATTGTGTTTTTTGTGGGGCACCCTGTTGAGTATTCGGTTAGTTTGTAAGGATAGCTTCCCCCACAAGCTTTGCGGTAAACCGGAACTTATTAGTAAGGCATTCATCATTTCCTTTAATGTTCGGTTTTTCCTTTCCGCAATTCCATTTGATTGTGGTGTGTAAGGGGCGTAGTTTGATGAATAATTCCATATTCTAAACATATCTCTCGCAAAAGGAGATTCGTACTCTCCACCCTATCACTTCTAATCATTTTTATCTTTTTATTCAATTGATTTTCCACTTCGTTCTTGTATTGCTTAAATGCATCAATTTCTTCATCCTTACTATTAAGCAAATACACATAACAATATCGAGTGCAATCGTCAATAAAAGTTATAAAATACTTTTTCCCACCGCGAGATGGTATTGACTTCATATCACATATATCTGTGTGAATTAAGTCTAAAGGATTTGAATTCCTATCAATAGACTTATATGGATGTTTAACAAACTTAGATTCAACACAAATTTCACATTTAGATTTATTACACTCGAATTTAGGCAATACTTCTAAATTAATCAATTTTCGCAAGGTTTTGTAGTTGACATGTCCTAAACGAACATGCCATAAATCATTTGACTCCAATAAGTAAGACGAAGCTGAATTTTCATTAATACCGTCAACAACCATTACATTGAGTTTGAAAAGGCCCTCGGTGAGGTAGCCCTTTCCTATGAACAAATCATTCTTACTTATTACAATTTTCTCACTAACCAACACACACTTAAACCCGTTTTTGACGAGTAGTCCGGCTGAAACTAAATTCTTCCGAATTGTTGGAACGTGCATAACATTGTTGAGAGTCAGGACCTTGCCGGAAGTCATCTTCAGAAGTATCTTCCCATATCCTTCAACCTTGGTGTTGCAAGTATTTCCCATAAATAGTACCTCTTCGGGTCCAGCGGGAGCATAGGTTGCAAATGCTTCTTTTGTAGCGCAAACATGTCGAGTGGCACCAGAATCAAGCCACCACTCCTTTGGGTTTCCAACCAAATTGCACTCCGATAGCATTGCACACATATCATCATATCATCATTCTTTTCCACCATATTGGCTTGTCCTTTTCCCTTGTTCTTTTTCGGGAGACGACAATCGGGGCTTTGTGGCCGCCTTTCCCACAATTAAAGAAGTTGCCCTTGAATTTTTCTTGTTGGAATCCTTCTCCTTTCCGAAGGCCTCTTCCTTTTCTTGTTCTTTTTCGAAGCAAGATCTTCAACGATGTTTTCCCCTTCAATTGGTGAAGTCTTACGGTACCTCTTCTCAGCGGTTTTGTTATCTTCCTCGATCTTGAGACGAATCACAAGATCTTCCAACTTCATTTCCTTTCTTTTGTGCTTAAGATAATTCTTGAAATCTTTCCATGAGGGCGGCAACTTCTCAATCATTGCAGCCACTTGGAATGCTTCATTTACTACCATACCTTCAGCAATAAGGTCATGGAAGATAAGTTGAAGCTCTTGAACTTGGGTTCCAACGGTTTTTCCATCCACCATTTTGTAGTCTAGGAATTTGACAACCACAAACTTCTTCAAGCAAGCATCTTCGATTTTGTACTTCTTTTCAAGTGCACTCCATAGTTCTTTGGAAGTCTCTACTGCACTGTAGACGTTGTACAAGTCATCTTCTAAGGCACTCAAAATGTAGCCTTTGCACAAAAAATTAGCTTGTTTCCAAGCCTCAGTAACCATGAACTGTTGGTTGTCAGGCATGTCGGCGGCAGGCACGAGAGGGTCCTCACTGGTGAACTTTTGCATACCAAGGGTGGTAAGCCAAAAGAACATTCTTTGTTGCCATCCTTTAAAGTTGGCACCGGTGAACTTCGCAGGTTTCTCAGCCGGTGGCACAACGGTACGGGTTGTAGGAGTAACCGCTGGTGCAGTATTCGCAGAGGTAGTTCCAGTCTCAATTGCCATTATTCGTTTGTCACCAACAAATCGACAAACTGTTTTAGTTAATAAAACCAAATTAGCAATTCAATCACAGACTTAAACGATGAAGATTTTATTTCTTCAAATCGCAGTATAATTATGAAACTTTAGTATTCCAACGAAGTTTTTATATCTTCGAGTCGAATACTAATATTCATATGGAGTAGAAAACTACACAAGTTTTAATCTCCAAACCAGAATACAGCAACGATGAAGTTTTTATGTTCTTCAAATCGTTGTACAAGTATGAACTTTAATATTCCAACGAAGTTTTTATGTCTTCAAGTCATAATATGAAATTTCATACGGAGTAGAAAACCACACAGGTTTTAGTCTCCAAAACAGAATGCAGATTAATCTAAAAACATAATTTCCTTAAGATTGTTATCAATCTGTATTCCAAAAAATCAGTAAATAATAATACTTAAAATAAACAGAATCAGTGTTGAAAAATAAGAATAATTTTTCAGAATATAATCGAGCCCACTTAGTTCAAAGTGTGTCCTTAAGGAAATTATTCCCCTCACAGTACTCGAGGTTGATGGAATATCCCCTCCCAGGATAGAACGATTATCTTACCAGAATAGTAGTACTCCAAATTCAGGTAGCGGCGAACCACTCAACGGTAAAGTATATCACACATAATTTATTTGTGCGAAGAAGAAGAAAAGAAGTTTGTGTTGTTCAAAAAATTAGTAAGTAAAATTTCGAGGAATCAAACGAATTTATAGCCATGGAAGTACTTTTTCGAAGGTTTGCAACCCTTTCCGAACACCACTAAAAACTGGTGGGAAATTTAAATGTGGGAAAGAAACCGGGTCGCGGGTCGACACGCGGATCGGGTCACTAACGGGTAGGATTGGATAAGTTAATTAATTTAATTAAATAATAATTAAAAATTAAAGAAAATTTGGTCCAAAAAGATTATCAATCAAATTCGAATCCGAGAAGCCGAGCGAGCGACGACGGCGCGAGGGGACCCTGCCCTTCTCAACCCTTTTAGTGACAAGAAGGAGTACTTCTACTTATAAGTAGAAGAACTTTTCTTTCCACTACCGATGTGGGACAAATGCTTATTTTATAAAGCAAGAGGGAACTCCCACTTTTCTTTCCACTACCGATGTGGGACAAAGCAAGAGGGAACTCCTTCCATTTTCCATTCAATCTATCATTTAAACCCAACATTAAGTAAATTATATAAAGGTGAGTATGATTAATGGTAGGAATCATTCGATATTGAGGAACAATGACATATTAGGGAGAATGTAAAGTCCTGCAAATTTTACTAAGTATTATGTTCTTGCATAAGCTCTAAGTAGGCATGAAGATGTAAAATACCTAAATCTTATGTTTTGGATTCAAGTGGTCGACATTTATAAGAGATCAATCTAGTTTTGGAACAAACCCAACAATTATGAACTCCTCCTAAGTCAAGAAAGTACAATGACAATTTTATATCCATGTTTAATTATTGGTTGGATTACATATCAAAGTTTCATGCCAGCAGTACATCAAAATTTGCAACTCGATTACATCTCTCAAAAGGCTACGTGGCACTCTCTTTGATTTTCTACCGGAAAAATATATCATATAGTGCCATCGGTTGCCTTCAATATTATATTATCTACAAGAAATCCTAATTTTGAGAGTGTATTCTGCGAACGGTTATGGCAAGAGCGATAGAATACTTATTAGCGAATATTCTCCGTATTTTTGTAAAATGGTAGATGTATATTTAAGGTAACTTAGGATTCTAATTGTATTAGGAATCAACCTTTGTAAGGTAAGTTAGGATTCGTACCATATTAGGAATCAACCTTGTACAACTATATATATTGTGAATAATGAAAGAATCCCCAAGGAAATTATTCCATCTTTCATGGTATCAAGAGCCTAAAACCTAAATCCCTCTCTCCTCATTCTTGGCCGAAATAGCAATTTTTTTTTTTCGATTTCACGGAAAAAAAATAAAAAAAAAAAAAAGCTTTTTTTTCGGTTTCTTCCTCCTCTTTCTCGGCCAAACCAGAAAATTCCCTTCCCTCGGCAGGCGGCAACCATGTCTTCCCCTACAAATTCCGTTTCATCCACCGGCACACTTGAAAACCCCTCTCAACGTTCGTATCTTCTTTTCATCCGGCATTCGCCGTTAACAACATCAAGAATTTTATCCCTATAATTCTTGACCAAGAAGATCGTCAATATTCCATGTGGATGGAACTATTCTACATTCATGCATGTGCATACAACGTGCTCGATCACATTGACGAATCTATTCCTCGTCCCACCGATGTTACAAACTCAATGGTGTCGTCTTGACGCCATCGTCAAACAATGGATCTACGGCACCATCTCCAAAGATCCGTTATGCACTATCATGAAAACAGGTGCTACGGCACGTGAACTTTGGGTCCGGCTAGAAGAAATCTTTCAGACAATAAAAATACTCGGGCCGTGTATTTGGAAGAGCAATTCAACAATACCCGCCTCGAGAATTTTAACAACATGTCCGAATATTGTAAGCAATCGAAACTCATAACCGATCAACTATCCAACGTCGGGACTTCGTTTCGAAACCAAGATGGTGCTTCAACTTGTTGCGGGTTTACCAAAAGGTGAATATGACACACTCGCAACAATGATTCAACAAGCCGACCCTCTCCCAAGTTTCAACAAGGCACGTTCACAACTATTGTTGGAAGAAACTAGACGTGCTAAACAAGAGGAACATAATCAAAAGGCGTTAGCCGTTGACGGATGGCAACACGCGCGGCCAAAGAAGAACCAAAGCGGTTAGCCCAAGAAAGCAGAAGAAAGCAGCAGCAGTAGCAGAGTGGCGGAGGTCGTGGCGGCAGAGGTCACAACAACAAAGGCAAGGGCCGCGGAAAGGGCCAACGCAACCGGTGGATCGGACAATGCCAACCACCGGACAAAGAGAGAGTGGTCCTGCAGCAAGAAGTGGCCCAACCAAGCAGAATCGGGCCTCGCTCGCATGCCCGTACCCGACCGGCGCAGGGGCCCGGCCCAAGCAGCCTTGGTCGATCGGCCTCTTGGGCCATGCCCCGGCCACCAGCGAGCCCACCACCAGCGAAGCAGCAGCCCACTCGTGGCGGTCCGGCCCGGAAGAAGAAGAATCCGCAAGCAGCAATCCCATCGAATCGCAAAGCCCATTGCGATCCAAAGAAGAAGCAGACCGCAGCAGCGGCGGCTGCCCGGCCCCGACCGATTTGGGCAAGCATACACCACCGTGAACCTTCAACAGCCCCGACGACAATTGGTACATGGACACCGGAGCCACATCTCACCTCACCGGTCGTCGGGTAACCTATCTCAACTACGTCGGCTAAAGTGTCCTCAATTTATTACCGTCGGCAATGGTCATCGCATTCCAATTGAAGGTTACGGTAACACACACACCAAACATCCACACCCACTTTCTCCCTAAACCACGTCCTATACACACCTAACATCATTAAAAACTTAATCTCTCGTTAGAAAATTCACTAGCAATAATTCGTGTCGTCGAATTTGACCCTTTTGGTTTTTTCGTGAAGGAACTCAATACGGGGAAAATTCTTACACGCCGCAATAGTGTGGGAGATCTCTACCCATTCACTCAATCTTCCGCCGACGGACCGCAATCACCTCTATCCCTTGCGGCGATCTCTCCCTCAACTTGGCACAACCGACTCGGACACCCGGAGACCCGTTTTTACTTTTCTTAGGACTTCTAAGCGTATTCAATGTAATAATGGAAAATTGCCCAACACTTGTTTTTCTTGTCCACTAGGCAAACATACTCGTCTTCCTTTATGTCATCAAACAAAGTGTTACTTTTTCTCCATTTGATATTGTTCATGCTTTGATTTGTGGACATCTCCGATTGCTAGCTCTTTGGGTCATAAATTCTATCTAGTATTCTTGGATGATTTTTCACATTTTGTCCGGATTTACCCACCGAAATTCAAATGAAGTTTTTGCAAAATTCCTCGAGTTTCAAAAATTCATTAAGACACAATTTGAAAAACCTATTAAATCATTCCAATGTGATAATGGACGTGAATTTAATAACTCGGCATTTCACAATTTCTGTTCTAAACAAGGCATGGTTTTCCGTTTTTCTTGTCCCTATACTTCTTCCCAAAACGGAAAGGTGAAAGAATTATACGTACCATCAATAACATGGTCCGCACACTTCGTTTCATGCCCGCCTACCACCGCCTTTTTGGGTCTATCTTTGTCAAAATGGTAGAATCCCTTCTAAATATTTTACCAACTAGCACACTCCAAAACAAACCCCTACAGAAATCTTATACCGTAGGCAACCATCATATGATCACCTACGTATTTTTGGATGCTTATGCTACCCCAACATAGCCTCCACGCACCCCACAAACTTGCCCCTCGCACTCTTCCATGTGTCTTCCTTGGTCTATCTCCTAATCATCGGGGCTACTTGTGCTATGACATTGCTACTCGCAAAATCATCGTCTCCCGTCACGTCACCTTTAACGAGACAACCTTTCCTTTTTCAAATCTCCGGAAATTTCAGACCACCGATTACATCTTTCTCGATGAACCAAGTTTGTCCCCGGTCATCCAAAATTACCAACAAGCAACCACTATTCCGACGCCACCTGCCGCTCCAAAGACGGGTCCCGACCCTCCGAAGCACCGCCACCCCACCAGCCCCACACCACCCATGCCGCACCCCCGTCGAGTCACTGCACCACCCACACCGCTGCTCCAAGCAAATCCAACAACCGTCGAGTCCCCGTCGCAAAGAATACCGCCGACCGGCCCCGCACCCCGCCTGCCTACCGTCCAAAGAACCGATCCCGACCTCCCACCCGCGCCCTCTCACCGCATGGAGACTCGTGCACAACACGGGATCTTCAAACCCAAGGTTCACTTCAATCTCTCCACACAAACCTTATCACCCATTCTAAAGAATCCAAAACTAGCAAAACCGGACCCAAATTGGAATGCGGCCATGTGCGAGGAATTTAACGCTTTAACCAAGCGAGAACACTTGGGATTTGGTACCTAGACCAACCTGGTGTGAATGTTATCCGGTGTATGTGGCTATTTCGTCACAAGTTTAAAGACGGTGGTGACTTAGAGAGGTATAAGGCAAGACTAGTTGCAAATGGCACTAATCGCAGGAGGGTATTGATTGTGGTGAGACATTCATCCGGTTGTTAAACCGGCCACTATTCGGAATATTCTCGTATTGCTATGGGCATGCATTGGCCGATTCATCAGCTTGATGTCAAGAATGCGTTTCTTCATGGGGATTTGAAAGAGATCGTGTACATACATCGCCTCCTGGTTTTGTTCATCCGGCACTCCGCGGTTTGTGTGTCGTCTCGGAAGTCATTGTATGGATTGAAACAGCACCCCGCGCTTGGTATGATCGGTTCGCCGGTATCTTTCGCAAATTGGTTTTGTATGTAGCAGGGTGTGATACTCTCTCTTCACTTTTCACCGAGGTAGCAAGACCGCATATTTGCTATTATATGTCGACGATATTGTTCTTACCGCCTCATCCGACGGGTTGAAGAATGAAATCATTGCTCTACTCAAAACCGAATTTGCTATGACCGACTTGGGCAAGCTAAGTTATTTTTTGGGTATATCGGTGACTAGATCGCAGCCACTATGTTCCCGTGTCAGCGAAAGTATGCAGAAGAGATAGTGTACAGGGCCAAGATGGCAAATTGTAAAATTATGCCAACTCCGGTGGACTCAAAATCCAAGCTTAGTGCCAATGACGGTGCGCCGGTTTCGATCCCACTCTATATCGGAGTCTAGCGGGTGCTCTTCGCATCTTACATTCACTAGGCCTGATATTGCATATGCCGTTCAGCAGGTGTGTCTGTTCATGCACGACCCCCGAGAGTCCCATTTTGCCGCCCTCAAACGTATTATCAGATATGTTAAGGGCACACTTGACTTTGGTTTACATCTATACCCCCTCTGCCCCAACCAAGTTGCTAGCCTACACGGATGCAGATTGGGCAGGATGCCCCGACACACGTCGCTCCACCTCAGGGTACTGTGTATTTCTTGGGGATAATCTTATCTCATGGTCCGCCAAGCGGCAGGCCACGCTATCCCGTTCGAGTGCTGAAGCAGAATATCGCGGAGTTGCTAATGTCGTCGCTGAGATCTGTTGGCTCCGAAATCTTCTTTTGGAGCTCTAGTGTCCATTACGCAAGGCGTCTATAGTCTATTGTGACAACATATCTGCTATCTATATGTCTCATAATCCAGTCCAACATCAGCGGACTAAGCATATTGAGATGGATATCCACTTTGTGCGAGAGAAGGTTGCTCGTGGTCGGTCAAAATTTTACACGTGCCTTCCTCTTATCGGTATGAGACATTTTCACAAAGGGACTACCGCGACAGCTCTTCACCGATTCCGATCCAACCTTAGCATTCGGCCTCCTCCCGCTCCGTCCGAGGGGGAGTATTAGCGAATATTCTCGAATATTCTCCGTATATTTTGTAATTATGATAAATGTATATTTAAGGTAACTTAGGATTCTAATTGTATTAGGAATCAACCTTTGTAAGGTAAGTTAGGATTCGTACCATATTAGGAATCAACCTTGTAGGAATCAACCTTGTATATATATATTGTGAATAATGAAAGAAATCCCCAAGGGAAATTATTCCATCTTTCACTAATTAATAATTTGAAATAAAGTGAGAATGAGAGGATACTTAAGTGACTAATTTACTAGTTTTCTCAACATTCCACCTCAAGCTAGGAAGAGTAAAAATGTTTTGAATTCCTAGCTTGGAACATAGATAATGATGTTGTACTCTACTGAAGCCCTTAGTTAGAATATCAGCATGCTGGTCTTGTGTTGGAATATACTTGGTATTCACTAAGCCTTGAGTAATCTTTTCTCTTATAAAATGACAATTGATCTCAATATGCTTAGTCCTTTCATGGTAAATTGGATTTGCTACAATTTGTATTGCAGATTTGCTATCAGTAAAGATGTTGACTGGTGTGTTGATTTCAATTCCCAATTCTTTCACAAGTCCTAACAGCCACATGATTTCAGTAACTGTTGTTGCAGCACTTCTGTATTCAAATTCTGCAGAGCTTCTGGATACAGTTGCTTTTTTTTTTATTTCCATGACACCAATGAATCTCCCAGTTTCACTAGATAGCCTGATACAGATTTTCTTGAGTGAGGGCATGATGCCAATCATCTTCACAATGTTCAAAAATTGTTGTGTTTGGATTGTCGGACAACAATATTCCTTATCCAGGCTGGTTCTTAATGTACCTTACTATCATTAAGGCAACCTCCATGTGTAGTACCTTTGGTTGTTGTAAGAATCGACTCAAAGTTTGCACACCAAAGGCTATATATGGTCTTGTAATGGTGAGATAGAGAGAGTATCTTGCCAATCAACCTTTGATAAGTTCCTTGGTCAGCTAAAGGATCATGAATCTTATTGTCAACCTTATCAGTTTCAGTTGTATTGATGTGATCATCATACTGTTTTGTGGTCAACTTGATGTTGATATCTATTGAAGTAACTGTTGGTTTTGCACCACTCATCCCGCTTCAGAAATTAATTCCAACATATACTTCGTATGATGCATTAATATCCCTTGCTTAGACCTTGCAAATTGAATTCCTAGAAAATACTTAAGTTCCCATAGGTCCTTCATATTAAAATCTTGTTGTAAGTTCCTTTTGGTTTCTTCAATGACTCTTAGAGAGTCACCAGTGATGAGCATATCATCAACATAGATCAGTACAATGACCATGCCATTTATGGTCTTTTTTATGAACAAAGAATGATCCAATTCACTTTTCTTGAATCCAAACTTTATTAATGCTTCACACAACTTTGCATTCCACTATCTTGGTGCTTGCTTTAATCCATATGAAGATAAAATGAACCTGCACACCTAATTCCCCCATTGGCTCTTAAATCCCAGAGGTAGTTCCATGTAAATCTCATAAGGAAGATCTCCTGAAGAAAGACATTATACACATCCATTTTATGTATATGCCATTGTTTCTGAGCAGCTAATATAAGAACAGTTCTCACCATTTTCATTTTGACAACCGGTGAGAATGTTTCTTGCTAATCTATTCCTTTTTGTTGGATGTACCCCTTTACAACTAGTCTTGCTTTAAACCTCTCAATTTCTCATGTAGACTTATATTTTATTTTATATATACACTTACAACCAATTGGTTTTTTTCCTTCTGGCAATGGTACAATTTTCCAAGTGTTGTTGTTCTATAAAGCTTTAATCTCATTTTGCAGAGCTTCTTTCCACCTTGGATCAATTGCAGCTTAAGTAAAGGTTTTTGGTTATGTGTTAGTGGACATATTTTCCAAATAGGCCTGATACTTAGATAAAAAATTATTATATGACATATATTTTGATACTGCAGGTGAAATATCCTGAATATTCAAGGACACAAAGTCCTTCATCCATATTAGTGGCTTCCTGTCTCTGATTTCCCTCCTATGATTATTCTCATTATTTTGACCAGCTGGCATAATAAGATTGATATGATGAACAGGTGGATCTGCATCATGTTGATTATTTGAATCTGCTGGTTCAGCTTGAATGTCTTGAAATGATTGTACATCTATTTCAATAGTTTGTCCTTCTACCTCAGCCGTTTGGATGTCTGTTTTAATAGCCTCATGCGTGTAAGTGTGCATAGTAGGTGAGTGTGACACACTTGCTATTGACTCAGAGACTTCAATATGTTGTATTTGTGAATCATCATCGTCCATCTATATATTTGTGATGGGAAAGATAGGTGTATGACTTTGTTTCTTCATTCTGAATGGAAATATATCCTCTTTGAATATTACATCCATGTTAACAAAAAACTATGATTAGTAATGTCATATAAGAGATATCCAATCCTAATAACGTAACCAAAAATTCTCCCTAGCCTACATACCTAACCCTATATGCAAACCCTAAACTAAGTACAATAGCAACGATAATATGGCCGCCACGGGAATTGGTCAGCCACCACCGATGGTTGGCCAGACATCACACAACCCTATTACAACCACTGCCGACAACCAACAACTACCGCAATCTCCCAAACCAAAGTACACTGAACTCTTTCAACCATCCACTTTAAACTCCATGCAAAACTCTAATACTACCACGACAACAATTACTACTAATACAAATCCCATGACAATAATTCCAATGAAGACATTAACGATTAAAAACGGTGTTCAGTTCTTCGTTGGATATAGAAGGAGGTCAAACAAATATATAAATTGCAAAGATTACAACTTGCAGTGATTGGCAAGTTTTCATATGGATGGCCAGATTTGGAGGAATTACAGATGATTATTCCGGGCCAATGTGGTATCAAAGAAAATTGTGAATTTGATTTATTTAGACATAAATATGTGTTGATACAATTATCTCTTATGGAGGATTTTGTTAACCTATGTTCGAAGGGCACATATTATTTAAAGTCTAGGGATGGATACTCTTATCAAATGCAATCTCTTATCTACGATACTAAGTTCAAGATTGAAGAAGAGACATCAAAGGTGATTTCATGGATTTCATTGCCGGATTTAATGCCAACTTTCTTTATTAAGGAGATTATTTTTTAATTGCTTCTATTGTTGGAATCCATTTGCATGTCGATAAAGTAACTGAGAATCGTACTAGATCTAGTTGTGCTAGGGTTAAAATGGTGATTGATTTACTAGCTGATTTGCCTGATTTTGTGAATATGGAAATAGAAGATGACGTCTCAAAGGATATAGGATTGAAAAAGTAAAAATTAGATATGACAATCTTTCTAAATATTGTCGTACTTGCAAATTACAAGGTCATAATGAAGAAGGATGTTGGAATATTCATCCTAAGATTTATTAGGAGGAGGATATTAGTATTGATAAAAATGAGGAGACAAATATTGAAAAAAAGCAGAATTGATGGTTCATAATGATGTGGAACATGCACATGTTGCTAAACAATCTGAGAAAGGAAATGGTGTTGATGAGAAATCAGGTCCTCAAGGTTAGAAGAAGGAACAAAAGTGGAATTATCACAAATTTAGAAGGGAAAGAGCTAGAATTCTTTCTAGTGGAAAAGTTCTTGGTGATCCAGGAAACTGGAATGTAGTTAAAGATAGAAGAGTTTTTAAGGGTCCAGCAAAGTCCAAGGAGAATGTTGATGTCAATCAAAACAAGTTTAATATTGATGTCAATCAAAATAAGTTTAATGTCTTACAAGAAGAACAATAGTATAATGAATGTAACATTGACAAATCAGTACAGAGGAGAGGATATCAGACCAGGAAAATAATAATGGAGATAATGTTAATTTAATGTCAAGTAATACTGATGACAACATAATTGAGAAGATGTATCAAAGGGGAAATATGAATTTAAATACAATTTGGGCAATGAAGGAAAAGGTATTGACAATGTGACCACTAAAGAATGGATTGAACAATTATTAGTTGGAAACAAAGATAGAATAGAATTTGTTGAGGGTACTGATGATCTTGAAGAAGTGGCTGAGACATTGAGCAAAAATTGATTGATACTGCACAATCTAATGAAAAGAAGGAGGATAAGATTCTTTCAACTGAAGGCAATGGGGATGAGCAGAGAATGTTGCCTGAACATATATGTATTGATGATGTTAAAGAGGTGCACACGTCTGTTGTGCCTGAAAAGGTAGAGAACCATGAGGAAATTTCTGAAGAAGATATCAATAATGAGAAGGAGGTGGATGTTTTGAATAATACCGATGGGGTGCACAAGACTAGAGTATCTAAGAAATCAGATAAGCAAGTTGATGTTCATGAGGAAGATGGTCATAATAAGGAGATGGAAGTAATGGAGGATAGGAGTATGGGTGACTGCTGAGCAACACCGAGGAATTGAACAATAGTCTTGTGTCTGCCAATACACAAGCTATTGTACAATTCCACAACCTCAAAATTATTTTTGAATGTGAAGACTATTTCTCCAATGAAGGATTTGCATGATGTTGTTTCTCATAACATCAAAAAAGCAGTAGTTCAGGTTAGTACATGTGAAAAAGATGCTGATCTTATTAATATTGATACAACTGTTGCACTAGCAAAGGTCTTGGAACATACAGTAGTGGAAGCAGGATTATCTCCAAAATCTCATGTGAAGAGCACAAAGAAAAAATATGGCAATTCTGAAGGACAACCTATTAGGGTGTTACCAATGAGAGTTGGTAAATGTAATAATAAATCATGATGAAGACTCTATTTTGAAATATTAGATCAATTAAGAAACAGAAGGCCTTTCATAGAGTGCAAATATTGCATATGCATCACAAATTTTGCCTTATAGCACTTATGGAACCTTTTCCAATATTATAGACATATTCAACATTACATGAGGAAACTGGGGATGAAGCATGCTTTATATAATTATAATGATAAAACTTTGTTCTTTGTCAATGAAAATATAGATGTTGATATAGTTTGGAATAATATACAGCAGATTACCTGCAAACTTTCTTTTCAGAACTTGAATAAAATATTATTTGTCACTATGGTATATGCAAAGTGTGACGCTTTAGAGAGATTGACTTTATGGGATAGTTTGTATGTATTATCTGAACGGATGGTAGCACCTTGTCTTATAGGGGGTGATTTCAATGTTATAATGAATGAAGAAGAGAAAATTGGAGGTTTGCTAGTGTATCCATATGAGTATGAGGAATTTGCCTTTTGTATAAATTCTTTTGAACTATCTGAAGTTAGTTATAAAGGCAATCCATTTATTTGGTGGAATGGTAGAACTGATGGAGAATGTATTTTTAAAAGACTTGACAAAATTCTCACAAATGACTTCTTTCAACAATGGTTTTATTTTATTGAAGTGGATCATCTATCTAGGACTGGGTCTGATCATGCTCTCTTGTTATTGTCCTGTGGTACTCAGAGTCAACAATTTGTCAAACCATTCAAATTCTTGAATTTTTGAACTGAGCATGAGAATTTCCATGAAGTAGTGAGGCAAAACTGACAGAGTGAAAGTTCAGAATAGGATATATTCTTATCCTTTAAGCAGAAAATGAAAAATATGAAATCTGCTTTATTAGCATGGAGTAGGCAAGTATTTGGAGATGTATTTAAGCAGCTGTGTATTAGGAAAGATATTGTGAGAGTCAAAGAAGAATTGTTTGAAGAATTTCCAAGTGTGGTAAATAGAATGATTTTACAAAGAGCTCAGGTTGAGTTGAAAAATTATTTGCATTATGAGAAGAATTTTAGAGACAAAAGTCAAGCTTTGATTATTTTGCTGAGGGTGATAGAAATACTAGATTTTTTAAATAATATTGTGAATGGCATAAGAAAAAGAACTCAAATTAGAAGGATCCAAAATGCAGATGAAAATTGAATTGAAGATGTTGATGATATTTTCAATGAGGTAATTTCCTTCTAGCAGAAGAAGTTTACAAGGAAAGTTGTCAAGACCAACAAGTTGTTCTGTCCATACTAGATCATATTCCTCATATGATCTCTCAACAAGATAATGAAGGGATTTTCACCATCTCAACCACTGAGGAGATGAGATAGATAATTTTTTAATTGTCAGGTGATAGTGCAAGTGGTCCTGATGGTTTAACAAGCATTTTCTATCAGTCTTGTTGGGATACTGTGGGATCTGATGTCTTTAAGGTTGTGAAGATGTTCTTTAAGGGACAAACTTTGCCAAAATCAATAACTCACACTAATTTGGTTTTGTTGTCAAAGAAGAATGAAGTTGAAACTTTCTCAGATATGAGGCCTATCAGTCTTAGCAATTTTATCAACAAGGTTATAGCTAGAGTGGTGAATAATAAGATGGAAAATGTGTTACCTAGTTTGATATCTACTAACCAATCTGGTTTTGTGAAGGGAAGAAATATTATTGAGAATGTATTGTTGACTTAAGAAGTAGTGACATATATTATACTGAGAGGAAAACCAACAAATGTAGTCATTAAGATTGACATGACTAAGGCCTATGATATAGTTTCCTATTTTTTTCTAGCAAAGGTGTTGAGAAGAATGAGATTTGCAGAAAGATGTATTGATTTAATTTAGAGACTACTTGCAAATAATTGTTATTATGCATTGGTAAATGGGCAAGCTTATGTTTTCCCACTCTACAAGAGGTGTCTAGCAAGGAGATCCATTATACAACAACAACATACCTAGTGAAATCCCACAACATGGGGTCTGGGGAAATGGGGGATCCATTATCACCAACCCTTTTTATATTATCTGTAGAAGTTTTGTCAAAGGCTCTTAATTCATTATTTGACAATCAAGTGTTTAAAGGTTATGGATACCTAAGTGGAGTGCTAATTTGAATCATTTGGCCGATGCAGATGATACTATCATATTTTCCTCAAGATATAGTAAATCTTTACACCTCATTATGCATACTTTGAAGAAGTATGAAGATGTCTTCGGCCAACTAATCGATAAAAGGAAGAGTACCTTTTATATGCATGCTAATACCTCTAGTAACTTGGTTCAGCAGGTGGAAGATATTACTGATTTCACAAGGGGTTTATTTCCATTCACTTACTTAGCATGTCCAATATCACATGCTAGAAAGAGGAAAATAGACTATGTTGATCTTATAAAAAAGATTAAGAATAAGTTGCAGGCTTTGAAAGGTAAATTATTATCACCTGGAAGGAAGACAATGTTGATTACTAGTATACTATAGAGTGTTCATATACACATACTATCTTCTATAAGGTCTCCTAAATGTGTTATCAAGGATATACATTAATTTTTTGCTAAATTCTTCTGGTGTAGAAAGGATGATGTGAAAGATAGGCATTGGTCTACATGGTTAAAACTGTGTTTACCTAAGAATAGCTCCTTCGGATGTATATACATAGTTGTGGATTAAATGTGTGCCTTTCAAGATATGTTTCTTCTTATGGAGGATGTGTAAGTTCAAGATACTAGTTGATGAAGTTTTGCAAAGCATTAGAATTAACGTTGTATCAAGATGTTGTTGTTGCAAAGCTTTTCCACTTGCTTCTTACAAGAAACAATTAACCACTTGCTTCTTACTGGGGAATTTGTCAAATCTATATGGAGTTACTTCAATAATGCAGTAGGTAGACAAATGAATTGTAATAATATTAAACATGCAATGCAGATATGGTGGAATATAAAACGTCATTATAAATTGCAACATGTATTCAAAGCAGTACCAACTATGATTTTGTGGCAAATTTGAAAGTGGAGGAATATAACACTGCATGAAGGTTCTTTAACATTGTATAAGGTGTTACATGAGATTCGGTTCAATATATATATATATATATATATATATATATATATATATATATATATATAGATAGATAGATAGATAGATTCTGTAAATTGAAGTTTCCTGCTTGGCAGGATATACCACATAAATGACTTGATATTTTAGACTACTTTCAGGTCAGCCATGTATTACTTGCGGAACTGTAAAATGGAAATTTCCTGATAGAGGTTGGTAAAAATGCAATACTGATAGGGCATCCAGGGGAAATCCTGGCCCAAGTTCAGTTGTATTTTTTTTTTATAAAGAATGAGCATGGTGATCTTGTTTATGTACAAGGGAGCAGAATTACATATGGAAATAGCCTTATTGCTGAGGCTATTGCTTTAAAGAGAGCTATTGAATACTGCATTATACATCACTTAGTTCCTGTTTTTGTGGAAACGGATTCCCTAGCTATGAAAATGTTTCTTGAAGGAAGTTGGGAGATACTTCGGAGTGTATCTATGATTGTAAATGAGATCACATGATCATGAGAGGAAATACAATCCAACTACAATACACTTTTAGAGAAGGCAATGCAGAAGCAAATTTTTTAACTAACCATATCTTTGATTTTGCAGGTACACAACAATTTCATAATTTCCAAGATTTACCTAGCATGGCTAGGAAACAGATCAACATTGACAAGGCTCAAGTTCTCAGTTTGAGAATCAAATACACAAGAGATAGAAGGCAATAGAGGCCATCATAATCGTAAGCAAGATGCAACTAATGATAAGCCATGTGCACATCCTTGTCAAGTTCTGGCTATCTGATTAGTGTAATTCTGGTAGGGTGGTATCAATATGAATTCATACTCATTCCCTACTTGGAGGATGCTGATCTGTTAAAGACATAGACTTGGCAAATTCATAAAACATGGCTCAAAGATGAAGTACTTACTGATGCAACTATAGTAACAGATGACTCTAGAGAAGGCTACAAATCTAAATTACTGAAGAAAATTTACAGACTGGAATCCATTACACCTGGTGAGAGCTTGGAGGTATTTTGTTACTGATTACAGTGCTTGAAAACCTGTTTATTATATAGACAACTGCTTGTATACAAACACCCTAAAACTTTATAGGAATATGAGCTTGAAATCTAATGGCTTTTGTAACCCCAAGTATGTGCATGTGCTTCCTCTCAGCAACTCCATTTTGCTGAGGGGAATATGCACAAAACTTTTGATGAAGGATTCCTAAGGCTTTAAACAAATTACTGTAGACTGAGTTCACAAACTCAGTACCATTATCAGTTCTGACTATCTTCACTACTTTATCAAACTGAGTTTTAACATAAGTCAAAAACTGTTGGATAATAATGCAAGTATCAGACTTCAACTTAAGCAAACATATCTAGGTCATTCTTGAAAAAAATCATCTACTACTGTTAGAAAGTATTTATGACCATCATAGGTAGGCACCTTATAGGGTCCCCATAAATTCATGTGAACCAATTCAAAAGCAACAAAACTCTTTATACTACTAATAGGAAAATTCAGTCTTATTTGCTTTTTAGAAGGGCAAATAGTACATTGGTTCAAACTAGCATGTATAACATCCGTACTAACTTGTAGTATTTTATTTAGAATAGTAGAGGATACATGTCCATATCTTTTATGCCATAGATCTATATCAAATTTAGGTACAGAAGCATATGCAGAATTGAAGTTTTTTGCTATTAGAGAACAATCAATATTAGCTTGATGACTTTGACAATATGGATAATCCTTCTTCTTGTCTACCAATCCCTTTCACC
The DNA here is from genome assembly GCA_034509755.1 of Anisodus tanguticus. Lineage (NCBI taxonomy): Eukaryota > Viridiplantae > Streptophyta > Magnoliopsida > Solanales > Solanaceae > Anisodus > Anisodus tanguticus. The sequence continues at coordinate 22,846,974 of CM067544.1, read as the reverse complement.
TTTTCATTGTAGAGGTCCTAAAAATAAAGAAGATAGGAAAGAAGGAAGCTGAGCAGTTCAACTTCTTAGTCAGTTTTGCTATAGACAATAAATTGAACTTAAACGGAGTTAGATAGAACACATTAGTGATAGTGCTAGATTCTGTTAACTTACTAGCACCTACATGTGTAACTAATGAAATATCATCATTTGGTAGAAAAAACTTTTTAGAAGTTTCAGGTTTGTTTATTGAATTTTTATCTAACAAGTTTATATCAGATACCATATGATTAGTGTCAACTGTGTCCACTATCCATTCTTTGTTAGATTCAGTAGTTACTAAAGTAGTGATCATCTCATTATTAGGGTCACTAGATACTGAATCAGTGACGATACCTCCAGTGTTATTTTAATGAGTAGATTTATTCAGCAATTGCAGCATATGTTGATACTGGTCCTTGGTGAGAGTATTGAAGGCCTCTAGTTGACTGTTTTGACTATGACAGAGTTGATTCAAGTTTGGTCCTGTCACTTGTCCTGAGCCTTGTGCATATAGCTGATTCTCAACCCCTTGTAGTTGACCATGTAGCATGTGATTTTCATGAGTAGAACTCTCAGAACAGACATTGTAAGCAGTATTGTTACCCCAATTGTAACCAGATTTATTTCCACCATTATAACCAGTATTTGGTCCCATTTTCTCCTTGGATGTAAAGTCTGATACCCTACAAACTTGTAACATGTTTCCTTAGTGTGTCCTTTCAACTTACAGAATTCATATTGTAAGTTGTAGTTTTTCTTGAACTTTGGATTATCCTCATTTCTTGAATATCTACTGACCCTTGGACCCCAGTTCTTGTATACATAGCCCCATCATAAGAACCTTGCCCAATAGCTGGATTAGCATCTAAAATACGTAAAGTATGAATTACTGATTTCTGGTTTTCATCACTCACAACCATTGAGTATGCTTGATTGATTCATACATTAATAAGATTTGACTCCTAGATTGCATGTAGGACTCATTCAACCCATCAGAAATTGAAACAATTTCAACTTTTGCAAATGTAACACATAATTTTTTGACTTGGGACATTCACAAGTAGGGAAAGGAATAATAGCTTCAAATTCCTCCCACAGAATTTCCATTTTAGTAAAATAAGCAGATACGGATGCAGTCCCTTGGCTAAAAGTAGCAATTTCTTTGTGCAAGTTGTAGATCTTGAACCATCTATCTTAGTAACTCTTTCACGAAATTCATCCCAAACTGTTTGTGCACAAGTTGCATACATAATATCACTAAGAATACTACTTGACACATCATTCATAACCCAAGATAATACAATCGTATTTATCCTCTCCCATCTATCCCCAAAGAATCAGAAAACTTATCTTTAGCACTAGATCCATCAACAATTGCTAACCTATTATGACCTAGAAAAGTAATCCTCATAGAGTTATACCATGTACCATAATTTTTGATACCCGTAGCTAAAAAGGAGATGATTTGTATGTCACTAACATTGGCTGGGGAGAGGTACAATGTGTGATTGTAATTGATATCAGTGGTTGAACAAGACGAATTTCCTTGATTCTCTGTATTTGCATTTAACACATTACTTAAATTTCCCGTCATTTTGAATCAAGATTTTCTAGAAAGAATCGCAATTCAAGAACTAATTTGAGATAGAACTCAATCAACGGATTTTGTGCGGAAGAAAATATATCGCAATAAGCTAGGATTACTAGCTCAAAAGCTCTGGTAGATGAAATAAATTGAGAATGAGAGAAGAGAGAACCCTGATTTAGGGTGTAGAAGAAGAAAGTATATTGAAGAAGTAATATTATGTATTCTTATTGATCAGAAATGAAGAGTAGATCACCATTATATACAGTGTATACAACTCGACTACTAAGCATAACTACTTAACTAACTTTGTGAAATTAGTAACTAACTACCGGATTAACTAACTAATAGTGTAAAGACGGTTTTACCCTTCATACTTAAGTGACTCCTTTACTACTTTTCTGAACAATATTCTATTTGTAGTCCGTCTTGTCAGTTAATTCATGCGCGCGCGCGCACACACACATATATATATATATATTTATAGAGAAATATATCATATCAGTGCGGGATGAGATTTATGAACTCCTTTTAAGACTTGGACAATTCTCATCTCTTTGAGCTAGCTTTTGGGGTGTGAATTAGGCTCAAAATATAATTTGACATGATATCAAAGTCATAATCATCCATGTGAGTCCCTATGAGGAGGGAGGGGGGGGGGGGTTGAAATAACCTAGATCAATGCCTTGAACACGCAAGGCCTAATTTGACAATACTAATGAGCAATCAAGTTGTACGCGAACATCTTCACTTAGGACATTGTAACACTACTAATGTATTAGGTGGTCGAGTTACCATATATTGTATTCTCATCTCTGTTTAAACGATAGGATTTAATTAATGTACACCTACGTTGAAAGATTTTTTCCCTATCAAAGATTTTATTTATCATTATCATTATCTTAAATTAATTTGATTTTATAAATATCTTTAACAAAAAATTCTAAATGATAGTATCTAGTCCAACCACATTGGGTTGGCTATTGGCACAGTTGGTTTAAATTTTTGTTTGTAGCTGATAATCTGAATATTGTCCTAATCCAACGGTGATTACATTGCAAATGGGACCAACGTTGCCTTGTTTTTTGAGTGCTTGTTAAAAAGCAACCTTATCCTGTAACAGTAAAACAGCAGTCAAACGGGGGAAAAACGGGAGTCACGTGAATAGCTTTTGCGCTTTTTGTTTTTCTATAATATTTTCTTTTTGGGTTTTCAGTTTTGCCCGATGGAGATCTGCTCAAACATTGAAGTTAATGAATACAGTAGTTATAGACCCTTATGAGCAAATTTTTAAGGATTACAAAATGTTCTACAGACTACAATAGGGGTATTAGTGCGGATAATCACTCAACTTTTATATTATTTCACTAACTAAAGTTACTCAAGTATAGTTTGATAACATAAAATTATTTAATTTTTTCCAAATATTGCGAAAAGTCACTAAACTATATTTTATAACTAAAAAATCATTCAATTTTGTTTAAGTGAATCACAACAAGTTAATGGATAATTTTTTTGTAACAAGTAAAAATTATTTAATTTGTCATGTCAGATAAGATGTCTCTTTTATTTTCTAATAATGATTCTATGTGATATTTAGGTAAAATTGAGTGACTTTTTGGTTCCATCAAAATAGTTTGATAATTTTAATGCAATAAAATAAAAGTAGAGTGACCATTCATAAAATTTAACCCTTCTAAAATATTACTCCATGTGAGAAAAATATATATTCAATCCAAAATCTTTAAGATAAGCCATGAACTCCTTTGGATACGTGGGAAGTTATATATTTCTAACAATTCCAATTAACTATGTTCAAACAATTGATATGCATACTTTGTAAATTTCCAGGAACACCTTATTGAACAAGTGCAACATGTCGGCCACCTTGAATCTTAAAACTAAAGATTAAAGCAGTTTAATTGCTATTCACAACGTTTCTAATGTTCCATCAAAAGATTGAAGATCACATATACATAAGTTAACAATTTTCAATAGCCTCTATATACATAAGTTAACAATTTTCAATAGCCTCTATATAAATTCAGGTGGATTTTCAACTTTCAAAATATTGTAAACGTTTTAAATCTTATGCTTGTAGTAGCTATAGTCATATTGTCCAGTGGAGCAGCTCCTCCTTTTTTCTTCTTCTAAATAAATAAAAGGTTCGTTCTCAACGTACTGACTAATTTTTGTCACGGAGTTCCTTTTTAATGTTCGGTTTATTTGTCTTATTAGTAAGTTTAATTACATCAGAAGTCAATCGATTTGTTATGGTTGGCTTAAGATCGGTGACATAATTTTATTAGATCAACCTTAGTTTCACGCATCGGTAGCTGATGAGGTACCTTGTAATTCGAAATAAAGGTGGAATTTTAAATCAAAGGGTCCACAAGATCCAAATAATACCACTTTGTTCATGGTAATCTCAATTAAATCCAGCCATTATATGCGACAATCCAAATTAAGTGACAACAATCCTATAATATGAAACAGATATCACAAAAAGAGTTTTTTACTGTTTCCAGAGAATTAATATAAGTAGAACCCACAATTGGAAAAAAGTTAAAATCGTAATCTATGACAATCTATTTTAAACCAAACAATGATTACTTTATCAAAGATAAATACAAAGTTACCAAAATTTAGGGAAAATCATAAACAAATAATTAGGTCATCCTTCTTTTCGGGAGAATCCAACAATAGTCTCAAATATAATGGAAACACACCTTTCTTTTGGGAAAATGAATGAAAATATATAATGCAGAAAGTGTAGAATAATACAAGTGTATTTTGGAAATGTGGGATCATGAATGCTACGTTTTAACTGACAAATAAAATGTCAGCATATCATATCGGGGCAAACATGCAACGGTACTGTCTTACTTTAGTTAGGATAAATGGTGATAGAATATTCTCCACATATTCAGTAATTATTATTCTAATATAATTAGGTAAAATAGAGATTTTTATATAATTAGGTTTGTAATTGTAAACTGTTGAAGCATTAAGGAAATGCATTCTAGTGCCTTGACTAATTGAAGATAGTCCAAGTTGTTAAGAAGGTAGTTAGTTGCAAGGTTAGTTATAGAGTTAGTTAAGTTGTTAGAAGTAATTAATAAAAAAAAGTCATTAGAGTATTCTAGAGTAGTGGAGGTATATATATACACATACTTGTATAGATATTTTCTTCAACTCAAGAAAACAATTCTCTCAAACACTTGCAATGCATTGAGTCTCAATTCTCTCCCTTCATCTCCCATTCTCCCTTTCTTATACAATGCAACAGTAAATATTCCATCAACATAAGCTTCGATTCATCAATTCAACATAAACACATATATATATATTGCATAAATGAGAAGCCTCCAACGAATGAGAATTACACTATTCTACAAATGTAATGTTTTATCCTTTTGATATTATTCATGCGGATTTATGAACATCTCTCATTACTAGCAAACTGGGTAACAAATATTATTTGGTTTTTTTGGATGATTTCTCTCACTTTCTTTGGGTGTATCCTCTAAAATATAAGTCTCAAGTTTACACAATTTTTCTTGAATTTCAAGCATATGTTAAAACCCAATTTGAAAAGAAAAAATTTTCAATGTGATAACAGCCGTGATCATAAATTTTGTGCGGACCACGGCATGGTGTTTCGATTTTCTTGCCCCCATACCTCTCCTCAAAATGGTAAAGCTGAAAGAATCCTACGCACCATCAACAATAAGATCCGCACTATGCTCTTTCATGCTTCCACCCCCCTTCTTTTTGGGTGTACGCCTTACATATGGCGGCATACATTCTTAATATATTATCAACACGAACACTTCAAAATAAAACTCCAACCAAAATTCTCTTTCGTCGAATTCCCTCCAATGATCACCTTTGGATTTTTGATTGTCTATGCTACCTGAATCTCGTCTCCACGACCCCTCACAAATTACACCTAGAACTACCCCTTCCATTTTTTTAGGTTTCCCGTCAAACCATAGGGGGTACTTATGCTATGATTTATCCACAAATAAAATTCTAGTCTCTCGCCATGTCACATTTGAGGAAAATATTTTTCCATTTGCAAACATTCAAAAATTTCAAGTCCCTGATTACAACTTCCTTGATGATCGGGACACGTCCCCTCTCATTAGAAACATCATACATCATGCCACCCATCCTGTCCCGTCACTGCCCCAGCCCACTGCCCTACCGTCGACTACCCCTAGCTCCCGACGACTACCCCTCATCCTATCACTGCCCCACCTTCGACTACCCCCAGCACCCGTCAACTGCCCCTCATCCCGTTGACCACCCACCGTAATCAGTCACTGCCACACCCTCAATCAGTCACAAAAATACCATGTCCCAAACCACCCCACTACCCGTGACCCAAACAGTTCCGTTTCTGACTCACCGTATGGAAACTCATGCCCAACACATGATTTTTAAACCAAAAGTCCACTTTAACCTCTCCACTCGGACTATCTCACCTATACCTAAAAATCCATAATTAGTCAAGCTTGACCCAAATTGAAATACGGCCATACGTGAGGAATTTAATGTGCTCATTACACAACACTTGGGATCTTATCCCGAGACTAGAGAGGGTGAATGTGATCCTTTTCATGTGGCTATATCATCACAAATTTAGAGATAATGGTGAGCTTGAACGCCATAAGGCGAGACTTGTGGCAAATGGCACGGGGAAATAAGAGGGAGTTGATTGTGGTGAGACCTTCAGTCCAATGGTTAAACCAACCACCATTCGCACTATTTTGAGCATAACTATGGGAAAGAACTGGTCGATTCATCAACTTGATGTGAAAAATACATTCTTACATGGGGATTTAAAAGAAACCGCATATATGCATCAACCACCTGACTTTGTGCAACCAGAGGCTCCTCAGTATGTCTGCCGTCTTCGAAAGTCACTTTATGGCTTGAAACAAGCCCCCAGGGCTTGGTATGAGCGTTTTTCCACTTTCACCATCCATATTGGGTTCGTGTGCAGCAAAAGTGATAATTCACTTTTTATTTTTCATCGAGGTAATGACACTGCATACCTTTTGCTCTATGTGAATGATATTGTTCTGACTGCCTCATCTGATGTGCTGAAATACGAGATCATTACCCTACTCAAATTCGAATTTTCTATGACAGACTTGGGTAAGTTGAGTTATTTTTTGAGGATTTTAGTGACCAAATCCGAAAATGCAATGTTCTTATTTCAGCGTAAGTATGCCGAAGAAATTGTTTACATGACTAAAATGACAAACTGCAAGATCATGCCCACTCCGGTTGACTCGAAGTCGAAACTCAGTGCCGATGATGGGGATCCAGTGTTTGATCATTCTCTTTATAGGAGTCTTGCTGGTGCACTTCAGTATCTTACCTTCACTAGGCTTGATATTGCCTATGCCGTTTAGCAGTTGTGTTTGTTCATGCATGCTCCCAGTGAGCCTCACTTAACCGCTCTTAAACGTATTATTCGGTACGTTAAGGGTACTCTTGACTAAGGATTAAATCTTTATCCATCTGCACCGACTAGGCTGATATCGTATACGGACGCCGATTGGGGCGACTGTCCGGACACACGTCGATCTACTTCCGGCTACTGTGTATTTTTGGGTGATAATCTCATCTAGTGGTCCGCCAAACGGCAAGCCACACTTTCGCATTCGAGCGTCGAAGCAGAATATAAAGGTGTTGCGAGCGTTGTTGCCGAGATCTACTGACACAAAAACCTTCTTCTAGAGCTTCATTGTCCCTTACATAAGACATCTCTTATCTACCGTGATAACATATCTGTTGTTCACTTTGTCTCATAACCTGTTCAGCATCAGCGAACCAAACATATTGAGATGAATGTTCATTTTGTTCATGAGAAGGTTGCCATGGGCCATGTTCGGGTGTTACATGTTCCTTCTTCCTATCAGTACGCATATATATTTACTAAGGGACTTCCTTGGCAGATGTTCCTTGACTTCAGATCCAGTCTGAACGTCCGGCCTCCCCCCCTCCAACTGAGGGGGTGTGATAGAGAATAAATATATATTCTCCATATATTCTGTAATTATTATTCTAGTTTAATTAGGTAAAGTAGAAATTCTTAAACAATTAGGTTTGTAATTGTAAACATCTGTATAAATTGCATAAATGAGAAGCCTCCCACGATTCTACAAATGGAACCTCCGTTTAAATTCTTCCATGTTATAATAATCAGCTTATAGTTATTGCTGTAGTGATTTCCATAATGTAGTAAGAGATTAATGGCTATACGTAAAATCAATTTTGGGTATGAAGTTCAAAATTATCTAATACTTTATGGGCAGTTTCTGAATGTGAGGAGTGAGTTTAACTGGTCCATCCAATATACATGGACCATTCCAAATGTTCAAGTCTTGAACATTGGCTAACATATAAAGCATTTTAAGGCGGTTCACAAAATCCAACATATGATTAAAGCAGATAAAAAATTCACAATTTGAGTCTCACTGCTGTCTATCAACAAAATATTTATACGGATTCGATCCAAAGAAAAAAAAAACTAGTCCAATTTAGATAGTGTGTTGCATACTAAGTTCATAAAATAGAGATGCCTCATATACACAATTTGAAAATCAAACTCCGTAGGAATTTGTCTCATTGGTAAGAGATTTTTCAAAATACAAAATTGGTCAAAAACATTACCGACAAGCCAAATTTCATCGAATTCTATCAAAAATATTTATCGAATTATAGCAATTTTGTGTAAGTAATAATTTAAGTTATAAGATGTTTACACAATTTAACAATTAGCATACATGTACGTAAGAATATTTTATGAAGAAGTGAATACGATCACAAACCTAAAAGGGTGAGTGAGTAAGTGGAGATTTGTTTAGTTTTGACTGACCAAACTTTAGATATGGCATTGAAAAAGTTGTTCATGTCATATCGCATCAAATGAAAATCATGTGTTATTCTTCAATTTGATCCTCTAATTTGAACAAAATTTTTAGAAATAAATCTTAAATAGTTGAACTCAGCTAAAGGTTTTGAACATTCCAGTCGTCACATGATAGCCCACCGCCCAATCGTTCAGTCCACCCTATCTAATTGGGTAAAAAGCTGTTTGATGGTTATGGGCCGTTCCTCTTTGTGACAGTAACAGTAACAGTAACAGTAACGTTGAGGGTTAAAAAAAAGATCTTAACATTTTAGTGAGGCGATAAAAAAAAATTCACCCGCTTAACCGTAACCGTTTGTTATTACCGGCAGGAGGATCTATCATGTAAGCTACAAGTTTACGTGAATTCAATAATTTTATTTAAATTCTTTATTTATTAAAAAACCAATTAAATATTTATAAATATTTTATTGTGAATTCAATTAATATTGAATATTAACTTAAATTATTGTAGAAACACATAAAGTTTTTTATACCCGTCTATGATCACCCGTATATATTCAGTGTATGACAAGTGTGTAATAAATATATCGATTATACTGGCTAAAACTTATAAAGAATAAATATTATGGTTATTTTTTGTTGTGGACTGCTGTACATGCGTACAGAGTAAAAGTCCCTAAAAATTTGTGAGAAAGTAAGCGATGTGAGATTTGTTACTTTTATAATCTTATACTAATGTATTAAGATATGCAACATTTAATGAATATGATCTTATGAAGATAATGTTAATTTGATTATATATGCGCAACAAGTATCTCTATATACTGTATTTATTAAATTATTATTGTTGTCATGCATCATCGCTATTATTATTGTTATTATTATTATTATTGGTGCGCTCATATTGATATTTTCCATTTGGAATCTTTTGTAATAACGAGATTAAAAGGGTCAGAAGAAAGAAAAGGAGACGCAGACATTTTTCTTCATGTAAATTCTGGACATGGCTATGTGTAAATATATACAGGTTGTAGTGTTTGAAATATGATGATAATTAAGTTGCTATGAGATAGTGATCCCAATCCTATTGTCATACAAATTAAATATATATAGTAGAATATTTCTCGGAACTATCTACAATCTTTATCTAGTCTAACAAGTGCCATAAATTTTTATGTTCTATTAGGGGTAATAAACAAAAAATGAAGAAAAATAATTCATTACGTGTGTGTCATTCACCAAAGAAATATTTGATGAACAACAAAGCCCCTAGCATTCAAGTGATTGAAGAAATAGAAAGGGTCAAGTCCTTTCAAGGTAAATATCAGGAAGAAATTGCACGATTTGACCTTCAAATGGGCTGGTCTTTCATTTTTTCTCTTCAAAATCTAACTTATGCCTAGCGGGACATAAGTTCTTTAAAGGCGCAGGGCATAACTTGTGTTAATGTTGGGTTTGGTGCTGTGACATTTGACCCAACATATCTTCTGAAATACTGATTTGAATGCATAAAAATGTTGGGACAAATGTTACAACATTTGGACCAACATTTTCTCATAACAGTTTTGCCTTACTTCACGATAAGTAATAATATTTTACTGTGGGGTAAAATAGACTTACGTGTGGTGAATTAGAGCTGTGTAAAACTTGGTAGAAAGAGTCAAAACTTGGGGAAGAAGTCGAGTGAAGAACAAGTCAAAGTTGTTGAGATTTCGACTCCATGATTTTCTCTAACAAACACACAAGCTGCCCACCTTTTCCTCAACCTTCTAAATCGATCGATGAGCTTTTTAAGGAAGACTCTCTACTATAAATAGAGAGGCTACAAGGGTGAATCAATATTCAGAAACAAATTGCAAAAATATCAAGAGAGCTCTCGAGAATTCATCTCAGAAAACTGGATCACAAGTGTTGCCCGAGAGTGTCGACAATATTCTGTCCACCATTACAATTGTAGTTTAGATTCTAGATTAGCTTTGTATTTAGCAATTGTAATGACATGTTGTCTATGTCTATTTAGTTAGATTTTTCAGGCAGAAGTCATCTGCGACTTCAACATTTAATTCCTTTCCGTTTCATCTTGTAAAATTATAAAGAAAAGAGTTTGTATTTTTTGTATATAAGAAATATATATAATACTATGTAAATTTTAAACCTTTGTGTTCTTTAAATTTCCGCTGCATTGCTTTTTAAAGTTTTCTGTTTTTACTAAAGTGTTATCACTGGTGCCGGACGACATTATCGCCGACATTCGGAAACTGAATTGGCATTCGAGTTAGTTTATTTCCAGTGTGTTTTTATTGTTCCATATCATACCCAGACCTAACAAGTGGTATCATAGCCAACACTTAACACAATAAGTGTTTGGTCATGTTATTTAAAGCTATGGATACTTTCCATTTTAGATGGTTTAAACTATGTCTATTGGAAGATCCGCCTACGTTCTCATATCAAATGAATTGATGTTAGAGCATGGAGATCTATAACCAATGGATATGTTGTTCCTATGTTGCCACCGGATGAGGAAGGTGAAATTCTTGTTAAACCTGAATCCGAATGGATTGCGGAAGAAACCAATAATGCAAGCTTCAACGAGAAAGCCTTAAATGTAATTTTTGCATGGGTTGATATTTACATGTTCAAACTCATACAAAACTGCTCTATGGCTAAAGACGCATGTGATACTTTACAAACTCATTGTGAAGGTAGCTCAAGTGTTCGTCGGACGAAGCTACGCATGCTCATGAGTGGATATGAACGTTTAAGGATGGAAGAAATAGAGGACATCAAATCCTATTTTGAAAAGTTGATTGATATCTCTAATGAATGTCAAGTGCTTGGTTCTCCTTTAACCAACACTCAACTAGTGGAAAAGGCACTCCTTTCACTTTTTGAAAAGTTCAATATAAAGATTTGTGCGATTGAAGAAGCTCACAATCTTGCTACAATGGACCTTCATACCTTAATGAGAATTCTCAAAACCTATGAGATGAACATTGAGAATCAAATGGAATTGTACAAGAACAATAATGTAGAACTTCAAGTTCAATCCTTGGAGAATCAAATCGAAGAAGAGGATGAGAACCTTGAAGAAGTTGGTGACGGTGTTAATGTTGCCTCCTTACTCGAAAATTCAACAATGACAGAAATAAGTTCAAATCCAAAGAATACCAAAACCAAGGCTTCAATAAAAAAGTCTACGAAATCCCTTCCAATTGTTCAAAGAGGAAATCAGCTGAAGAGAACCAACTCAGATCGTTCAAAATTTGATCCCAAACAACTTGAATCTGTGCAATGTCATGCATACTCAGGCTGGTGTCATTATGCTAATGAATGTGCAAATACTCTGAGAAAATTTGGTAAGAGTCTATAGGTTTCTTTGAGTGACGATGAAGGAGAAGAGGAAGGAGATCAAGAAGTCAAGTCATAAGCAATGCTGGCTACTGTTTTCGAACAGTCTTTATCGGACAATGTAAATGTCACCGACAGTGTTGTCTCAAATGTCACAACATTTGCCTCAACATCAGCAACGACATCTACATCCCAGCAACATCCGAGAGGTACAAATTCTTTAACTATTCTGATGTTAATTGCTTTAGTGGTTTTATTTATACTAGTGAGACTAATTGTGATAATCAAGGTGATTCCAAATATGATATGATTAAGGAATTGCAAAATCTATGTAAAGAATTAATCATAGAATCCAAGCATCTTGACACAAATGTAAAATCTTTAACTCATGAGAATGTAGATTTAAAAGGTATAATAACCCGACTAGATGTTGCGCTTACCAAAAAGGACGCTGAATTTGGTAATATCAGTGCAAAATTGGATTTATCTGAAGCAACCTTCCGTAAGCTCAACACGAGAACTTTAAAATTTAATGAAATACTCAACTTTAGTAAACTTCACATGCAGGAATTGGGTACAAAAACTCTCTCAAAACCATATGCTCAAATCTCTTTGATAAAAATGAGAAGATTTGCTTTGTAAAGGAAAAAGGAATAAATTATAGGTTCTCATATATGTCAAAGAATATGAAGTTTGTATGTCATCACTGTAACTCTCCTGGACACTTAAAACCATACTGTTTCAAACTTCAAGATTCAGTGAGCAAAATGTTTCCTAAAAGATTGTCCAACATTTCGGATAACATTCGAAGCAACATTTCTGAGTTGAAAGGTAAAAAAAATTTAAGAAAGTTTGGGTTCCCATAAAGGATATAACATGTAATGTTTCTATAACTGCATTAAGAACTAACATTTCAGGTTTTTGGTATTTTGATAGTGGATGTTCTCGCCACATGACAGGTACAAAGGAGTTTCTAAAGAACCATGAGTCATTCAATGAAGGTAATGTAACTTATGGAGGTGGCAGTAAAAGCAAAATAATTGGAAAAGGAATCTTGAATGTTCCTGGATTTCTAGCACTAAGAAATGTCTTTCACGTTGAGGGCTTAATGACAAATTTGATTAGTATAAGTCAACTGTGTGATGACAATCTTGAGGTAAAGTTTAATAAGAATTCTTGTAAAGTTACGAATGAAGCTAACTTATGTGTCATGATAGGTACAAGGACAGGTGACAATTGATATCTTGTTGCAAGATAAGAAATATGCAATAATGTTAAGATCGATGACACAACAATGTGGCATCAAAAGTTGGGGCATGTCAACTACCAAAATTTAGAAAGATTGATCTCATATGAAGCAGTAAGAGGCATTCCCAAACTGAGTCCCAAAGGTAAAACAATCTGTGAAGATTGTATGAGAGGTAAGCAAACTCGTGTTTCCCATAATGTTATTCATTATGACGGACAACATTCAGGTACGTCTCACTGTTTTCAATTATTGCACATGGATCTTATGCATCCAATTGAGGTAAACAGTGTAGGAGGCATGAGGTATTCCTATGTGATTGTAGATGATTTTTCTAGATATTCATGGATATACTTTTTGAAAGAAAAATCACAAACTTTTTACATGTTTAAAATCTTGCACTCTAGAATAAGGAATCTGTTTCATTCTCCTATTTTTCAGATCAGATCCGATCATGGAAAATAATTTGAAAATAGTTCATTCACAAAATTTTGTGAGAAAAAGGGAATTTTCCATGAGTTTTCTGCTCCTAAAACTCCTCAACAGAATGAGGTAGCAGAAAGAAAGAATAGAACATTGCAAGAAATGGCTAGAGTGATGCTTAGTTCTAAACATTTTTAAAAGTTTATGGCCAGAAGCCTTGAATACTACTAATCACATTGCTAATAGAGTCTATTTAAGGCCTGGAACAAAAATGACACCCTATGAGATTATAAATGAAAAGAAACCTAACTTGCGTTACTTTCATGTTTTGGGGTGTATTTGTTACATTTTAAATGATAGAGATCATTTGGCAAAGTTTGACTCTAAGAGTGACAAAGGAATTGTTGTTGGTTATTCACAAAATAGTCATGTTTATCGAGTATACAATCCGAGATCAAAAACTATACAAGAGTCTGTAAATGTTATTTTTGATGATCTTTCTAATTTTACAGGAGATACAACTGAAAATAATGTTATAGTCTCAGTGGAAAATAAGCATATTGCAGAAAAATCAGATGTTGGCCCAAATGTTGCCACACCTGAAGCAACATTTGAACCTGAAACAGAGATCACAGAAGCCATGGATTAGGAGTCAAATGCCAAATTACTAGATCAAGTTCGAAAAGACCCTTCATCGGGGATTAGGAAGAATCATCCAACGGGTCAAGTGATAGGGAGAGTTTTTGAGGGAATTAGAACAAGAGGGAAAGATCCACTCAATTACATAGCTATGGTAAGGTATGTATGTATATCTACCATATACCAAGAAGTTAGTCTTTCTTGTTTTATATCTATTTTAGAGCCTAAGAATTTTTCAGAAGCACTTAATGATAATTTTTGGAATCAAGCAATGCAAGAAGAGCTTGAACAATTCTCTCGAAATGAAGTCTGGGACTTAGTTCCTCGTCTAAATAATACAAATGTAATTGGAACTAAATGGATTTTAAAAAATATATCAGACGAATTGGGAACAGTTGTGAGAAACAAAGCTCGTCTAGTTGCTTAAGGCTATACTCAGGTTGAAGGAATCGATTATGACGAAACCTTCGCACATGTAGCTAGAATTGAGTCAATTAGACTTCTACTTGCCATTGCTTGTTGTCTGAAAATTACTTTACACTAAATGGATGTTAAAGGTGCATTCTTATATGGTTATATTGATAAGAAAGTCTATGTTGAACAACTAAAAGGATTTGAAGATCCTCTTCATCCACACTATATTTACAAGCTCAAAAAGGAACTATATGGATTGAAGCAAGCTCCTCGGGCATGGTATGGTCGTCTAACTAACTTCCTTCTTGATTATGGTTTTAACCGTGGTGAAGCTGATCGTACTTTATTCATTAAATGTCACAGTGTAGATATTATTATTGCTCAAATCTATATAGATGACATAGTCTTTGGTTCAACCTCACAGTCTTATCTAAAGTCATTTGTAGAAGCTATGTCATCGATATTTGAGATAAGCATGATTGAGGAACTAACATTTTTCTTAGGCTTGCAGATTAAGCAAAGTGAAAATGAAATCTTCATCTCCCAGAGCAAATATGCCGAGAATCTAGTTAAGAGATTTGGGTTGGAAAATGTTAAACAAATGAAAACGCCAATGGGATGTTCGCAGAAGGTATGTAAGGTTAATGTTGGTGAAAATGTTGCCCCAACCTTGTATCGATATTTGATAGGTAGCCTTTTATATCTTACTACAAGTCACCAAGATATTATGTTTAGTGTTTGTGTCTGTGCTCGATTCCAATCTTGTCCCAAACTTTTCCACTTAAATGTCGTGAAACGTATTATTCGATATGTCTCTGGCACATGTGAGTTGAGAATTTGGTATTCCAAAGACACTAATCCTAACTTAATAGGATTTAGTGACTTGGATTGGGCTGGAGACGTGGATAATAGAAAGAGTACAAGCGGATGATATTTTTATCTTGGCAATAATCTTGTTTCATGGTATAGTCGTAAACAAAACAGTGTCTCACTTTCAATTGCTGAATCTGAATATGTAGCAACTGAAAGTTGTTGCTCTCAATTAATATGGCTAAGACACATGTTAGATGACTATGGTTTTTCTAGCAATATTTTGATTTTGTACTGTGATAATATGAGTGCTATAAATATTTCCAAAAATCTAGTTCAGCACTCACGTACAAAACATATTGATATTAGACATCACTTTTTAAGAGATTTAGTCGAAAAATAGTTAGTTCAAATTGAACATGTTGACACTCTTCATCAACTAGCTAACATTTTTACAATAGCTTTGGACCATGAGAGATTTTTTAGTTTGAAGAAATCTCTTGGTCTTTGTAATCTCTAAAAAGACATTTTTGGTGAATGTCAGTTGAAACATTTTCTAACATTTCATGTGACATTTACCTATGGAATATCATAAACTGATTATTGTTTCTATATAGTGCATAACCTTTGGTCACACAAGCATGATCCTTCAATAAGAATAAGTAATCAATGTGATGCCGTTCTCTGCGATGATATATATATATATATATATATATCATAAAAAAGGAGTATCAAAATAAGGCAAAGCCTTAACAAATGATTGACAACTGTGCAAAATGGGCAAAGCCCTTTGAAAAGATATCGTTCCTATTCTGTAGGAGTATCGAGTGCTTCAAAAGAAATTTTGAAAATACTAAATTAAGTATTCTCACTTTTGACACGAGAAACCTTTTTGTATGTGTTTTATGATTTGACCAAGGACACGATGGGAAAATGTTACATTGGTCCAGTGATCAAACTCATAACATACGTATAAAATGTGTCTTGATTTGTTGTAAATATGAAAAATTCTTGAGGGATCAAAATACTTGTGTCGTCTAGAATGTTGCCAACATTGTTGTTAACAATTTCAGATTATGATATTTGTTGGGATGTTGTTCTTAACTGATTCTAGAAAAATTAGATTTTTCTCTCTATGATTATGCCTTGTTTTTATAGGAATTTCAAACTTAAAATGATAAGATTAAATTTCTACAGTGATGCTCATCATATTATCCCAAAATTTTAGGTGTAAGTTATTAGATAAATCTCAAACACCTAAAACTAAGGATTTTTGTTGCTTTGAAAGATTTTCCATGCATATAAAATCCTCTCATTGCATTTTTTTTTTGTCATATCCAATTTTCCCTATTAAAAATAAAAAAGGGAAAAACCACATCACTCATCGGGTATTACCCTACCTACCCGATGGATTATTCACCATTCCAATCTTCTTCCTCAATCACAAACCCTAATTCCTCAAAACCTTCTCCACAATTCTCACCAATGGAAATTTCCCCTATGTCAGAACCCATGTCAGCCAAAATATCTTCCAATACTCCAATGAGCACTAGTCCTCCATTGAACACACATATGCAACCGGGCTAGTGCTCTTCCTCAAATCCCTAGAGGATCTGTCTAGGGCGTTAGTGTTTAAGGGTTTTGATGAACCCTTGGATATTAGCTACCCTGGAGATGACAACAACCCCATTGATGTATATGAAACCACTTATTTTACATCCTTGGGTAAGAGGCCCAGATCATCTGTCTTCCCTACTCGCCGATTATCTGAGAAGATTCAAGTAGCAAAAGAACAAAATGTAAATCCTCTAAACCCGTCTACTCGAGCAGTGATAGTGAAAGTACGGACTCTATTTTCTCAACTGATGAAGAACCTTCAGCTTCTAAACCACAAGATGTGTCTTTGGAAAGGAAAATCCCAGATGAAGCTCCTTTAAAACAATTCTTTCCAAAAGGAGTTCCCAGGGCTACAAGGTCAAGTGCTGCACCAGATGTTGCCACAGATGCCACAACATCTCAGGCAACATTCCAGCCAACATCTGAAGAGGCACACACCCCAACTCTCCATCAGTACCGAATCCATCAGCCTAGACTTGTCTGGTTCAAACAATAAGGTATCTGCTTTCTCCAATAAATTTTACTCTAAAGTTAAACATGATAAATGGGACTATTATAGAAATAAAGTAATTAGGTCTGAAAGAGAGTTAGATATTGCCTCCTGCTCTGAATATGGTATGGTGGAATTTCAGGAAGACAGACAGCTTATTGGCTCTATTACTGGAAAAGAACCATATGTTGATGAGATTATAAGGTTGTTTTATGCCAATTTAAACTATGTTATAGAGGATACCTCTTCACAGAAATTTGGGAACGTATATCTCTATAACAAAATTTATCAATTTACACCTTCAATCATCAATCAATGCATGGGTCTTAATACTGAAGAGCGAGTGAAAGGAATAGAAAGAGTAACAACAAACAGGGATACAATGATTGAATATCTCTCTGGAGGTATATTGAAGAAATGGATCCCTAGATGCCCAGCATCAAAACTCACTGCCTTATTTTCTACCCTCCATAAAATTGCTATTCACAATTGGCTTCCATCTTTAAATGAGTCAGTTATGACAACTGAACAAGCCTCCCTGCTGTTTCAAATTGGGAAATGATTCAAAGTTGATTTAGGAAAAATGATCTTCTATCAAATTGCCAACCTGGAAGAAAAAGAGTCAACTTCCATCCTTCATTTTCCCTCTCTAATCTACAAAATATTAACTATCCAAGGCCTTGAGCCTATGAGATGAGACACTTTGGGGAAAACTCATGATCTTTACACTGTCAACAAAGCAACTCTGAAGAGCAAAGAGAGAGTCATTGACCTACCTTGGAAAAAAGAAGCAGAAAGGGAGAATGTTGCCAGGAATGTTCCCAACATTCATGGCAACACTGGTCCAAGGCAGTCTATACTATCCACAAATTGGCTTGTGGAGCATCTTGCGAAAATCAACCTACAAATTGCTGAGGTTGATACCGCCAGAGATACCCTGGTTCAAGCCAGAGACCATTTCTTGCTTCTGCTTTCTTCGCAAAATTTGGGAGATGATTCTATATAGGGGGAGCAAAGAGAAGAGGGTGAAGGTACGGGTGGAGAAGTTGTTGCTGCTGAAGAAGCTGTGGATGCTGCTATGTAGAGAGAAGAAGCTGTTGGAAGGAAAGTCTTGCTGAAGAGGCTGAGATTGAAGGCCGAAGATGAAGCTGCTATGCAGAAGGCCAAAGCTGAAGCTGAAACTGCTAGGCAGAGGGAGAAGCAAGTTGAAGTGGTTATGCAGAAGTAGAAATCTGCTGGAAGCTGCTACTGCTGCATAATGAGCAAGGAAGAAGCTGACGCTGTTGATGAATTTTTATCGATTTTTTTGTTTTAGCTATTAGGTGATGTGGATGGTTATCTTGACAATGCTCTATTCTGACAATGTTTTTCTTTATTGTGTGGATGACTTATATGCTGATATCATTTCTTCTAATCCTATAAGAGTGGCGTATACATGTTTGCTTGTATGCCATTTTAATCATATAGAGTTGTATATACATGTTTGGTTGTATGCCATCACAGGTTAAGGGGGAGAGTGTCAATAGTCACAGGTATTGGACAGTGTCCGCGACAAAGCACTAAGTCATTTGTACTCGTTGAAATGTGTTTTGTGAAGAAAGGAAAAAATGGGGAGATTGTTAATGTTGGGTTTGGTGCTGTGACATTTGACCCAACATATCTTCTGAAGTACTGATTTGAATGCATAAAAATGTTGGGACAAATGTCACAACATTCAGACCAACATTTACTCATAACAATTTTGCCTTACTTCACGATAAGTAATAATATTTTACTGTGGGGGTAAAATAGACTTAGGTGTGGTGAATTAGAGCTGTGTAAAATGTGGGAGAAAGAGTCAAAACTTGGGGAAGAAGTCGAGTGAAGAACAAGTCAAAGTTGTTGAGATTTCGACTCCATGATCTTCTCTAACAAACACACAAGTTGTCCACCTTTCCCTCAACCTTCTCAACCGATCGATGAGCTTTTCAAAGAAGATTATCTACTATAAATAGAGAAGCTACAATGGTGAATCGATATCCAGAAACATATTGTAAAAATATCAAGAGAGCTCTCGAGAATTCATCTTAGAAAAATGGATCACAAGTGTTGCCTGAGCATGTCGGCAACATTATGTCCAACATTACAATTGTAGTTTAGATTCTATATTAGCTTTGTATTGAGCAATTTTAATGAGATGTGGTCTATGTCTATTTAGTTAGATTTTTCAGGCAGAAGTCATCTGCGACTTCAACATTTAATTCCTTTCCGTTTCATCTTGTAAAATTGTAAAGAAATGAATTTGTAATTTTTGTGTATAAGAAATATATACAATACTTTCGGTCATTGACCGTCATAGGTTATATATATATATATTATATAACCTATGTAAATTTTAAACCTTTGTGTTCTTTAAATTTCCGTTGCATTGCTTTTTAAAGTTTTCTGTTTTTACTAAAGTGTTATCACTGGTGTCGGACGACATTATCACCGACATTCGGAAACTGAATTGGTATTCGAGTTAGTTTATTTCCAGTGTGTTTTTATTGTTCCATAGCATAGTCGGACCTAACAACTTCTGAATATTATGATGCAAAAATATATGTTCATCCCGTGAAAATGTTATTTGCCTTGCAAGGCAAGACCGACACAAAATAGGATAAAGGTGCAAATGACCCAAATAACAGAGGGCATATTTCATGGGCTAAA
Source organism: Anisodus tanguticus (assembly GCA_034509755.1). Classification (NCBI taxonomy): domain Eukaryota; kingdom Viridiplantae; phylum Streptophyta; class Magnoliopsida; order Solanales; family Solanaceae; genus Anisodus; species Anisodus tanguticus. Next base: position 22,826,798 of record CM067544.1, on the reverse strand, counting down.
CTTTGATATTGACAATATGAAGCTGAGAACATATTCATGGGCCAAACCTTTATGTGGTTAGATTTGAATCCCATTAAAATTGAACCTACCTGAAGAAGTTGTGAAGAATGAAGACGTCTAAGACTAGAAGAGGTAACACATGCAGAGTGAGTTAATTTATGTATGAGATTTCTTTACCCTTAATCAATTTTGATCTAAATTCTGACATTATATATATTTTGAGAAAGAAATGCTTTATTCCTCTTAGTGTGCCTTACAGCACACGATTCGGGATTAATCAGACTTGTGGAGTTTGTATAGGTGATGTTTCAAAAAATCAAAAAACGTGTTTGCATTTATCTCTGATCCTTTTTCTGTTGTTCTTTTAAGCTATGAATTAATTACGTGTTTGAGCTTCACAGCTTAATATTCTGCATTTCTAGTTTACATTCTACTGCTATAAAGTACTATTTCATCTTATGCATTAATTTAAGGTCTATGATCGGTATATCAATGCTATCTGATTCTTTATTTGAGAGTTTTTCAAAAATTCCACTTTTCTTTTCGCCATAAGTTTTATCAGCTTAATTAATCATGCCAACCCCCCTGTCCTAGCCCCACTTAGTATAATTTTTAATTTAACGCACCTTCTTGACCCAACAGTCTTCTGTTTCAGATTGTACATTCAGTCCTTCACATCATTTTTTACTCTACTAAAATCCTAGAATTTGGACAAAATAGCACGACGAGTGGACTATTTTAGTAGTAAAATGTCTACACAACGAGCTTATAAGTACTTTTCGGCTTATCTCTTCATTTGGTAAAAATAAAAGTACTTATAAGCCAAATATAGGGCTTAAGCCATAAGGTTTTTATATTAATCAACCACTAAGTGTCCTTTGTTGAGGGATATTTAATACAACTTATTATTTTGAGCTTATAAGCACTTTTAGGCTGATCAAGACTTTTACTAAATATTCTATCCCTAATATTATTTCACAATTCTGGAAATATCCTTACTCTAATAAAATCCTAACCCTCTCCATCACGTCACTTCCTCACCCTACGTCCTTAAACCCAGTAGCTCTCCTTTATCAACATCAAAAACATACGAGAATCTGAACCCAGTAATTTATCTTCTTTTAGGTTTGTGCTACTGAAAACTGTAAAAACTCAAGAAATAATTTTATATTATACTAACGAACTTTAGCATAATTATTCCCTATTTTATTATAGCTTATGCTTGTAATTTAGCTTATCATAAAACAATATATATTCATAAGAAAAAATAAAATGAGGCATAGTTTATTTTGTATTTGAATTAATTTGGAATAAAAAACTTATAAAAATGACGTTCTTATTAGTGTAAATAACTTTAAGGATACTCATGTCATTTTACCAGAAAAAATGCGTATCATCACTTGTTTTGCTAAACACTTAAGCAGCTTATTATCGGTTTCAACACTTTTATCCAAACACGTAATTGCTTATTTATCAAATCAGCTTCAGCACTTAAAAATGCTCATAAACACTTAATAATAATCAGGTACTTTAAATCAGCTAAGTGAAACGGGCTCTAATTTTTTCTGAAAAGATTATATTGGAAATGATAAATTCATAGACACCAACAAAATACATATTTCAGCCGTAGTAAACCACAATAAGAGCATTAATAGTACACGAACTTAGCTTGGAGAAATATTTAATCCTACGCAGTACAATTTAGCACGTTTCTTAATGTTAAATTACCCAAAAATGGTAAGATTGTATTAATCTCCCTTGAAAGTCTTTCTCATTAATACAAATATATATAGTGTGTACAATATAGAATCCTAATACAATAAGGATCGTATATCTACCATAATTATACAACACTAAATATTACAAAATATATGGAGTATATTTAATAATATATGTTAATACACCCCCTAAGTCGGAGCGGAAGGAGGTCGGACGCTAAGACTGGATCTGAAGTCGAGGAATAACTTTCTAGGAAGGTCTTTCGTGAAAATATCCACATACTGATATGAAGAAGGCACATGCAGCACCTTAACAAAACCGATAAGAACCTTTTCACGAACAAAATGTATATCTATCTCAATGTGCTTGGTTCATTGATGTTGAACCGAATTGTGACATAAATATATGGCGGATATATTATCACAGTAAAACAAATACGCCTTACGCAAGGGACATTGAAGCTCCAAAAAAAGGTTTCGGAGCCAACAGATTTCAATAACCCGGCTTCTAAGTACTTTCGGCTTATCTCTCCATTTGGTAAAAATAAAAGTACTTATCAGCCAAATATAGGGCTTAAGCCATAAGGTTTTTATATTAATCAACCACTAAGTGTCCTTTGTTGAGGGAATTTAATACAACTTATTATTTTGAGCTTATAAGAAATTTTAGGCTGATCAAGACTTTTACTATATATTCTATCCCTAATATTATTTCACAATTCTGGAAATATCCTTATTCTAATAAAATCATAACCCTCTCCATCACGTCACTTCCTCACCCTACGTCCTTAAACCCAGTAGCTCTCCTTTATCAACATTAAAAACATATGAGAATCTGAACCCAATAATTTATCTTCTTCTAGGCTTGTGCTACTGAAAACTGTAAAAACTCAAGAAATAATTTTATATTATACTAACGAACTTTAGCATAATTATTCTCTATTTTATTATAGCTTATGCTTGTAATTTAGCTTATCATAAAACAATATATATTCATAAGATAAAATAAAATGAGGCATAGTTTATTTTGTATTTGAATTAATTTGGAATAAAAAACTTATAAAAATGACGTTCTTATTAGTGTAAATAACTTTAAGGATACTCAAGTCATTTTACCAGAAAAAATGCGTATCATCACTTGTTTTGCTAAACACTTAAGCAGCTTATTATCGGTTTCAACACTTTTATCCAAACACGTAATAGCTTATTTATCAAATCAGCTTCAGCACTTAAAAATGCTCATCAACACTTAATAATTATCAGGTATTTTAAATCAGCTAAGTAAAACGGGCTCTAATTCTTTTCTGAAAAGATTATATTGGAAATGATAAATTCATATACACCAACAAAATACATATTTCAGCCGTAGTAAACCACAATAAGAGCATTAATGGTACGCGAACTTAGCTTGGAGAAATATTTAATCCTACGCAGTACAATTTAGCACGTTTCTTAATGTTAAATTACCCAAAAATGGTAAGATTGTATTAATCTCCCTTGAGAGTCTTTCTCATTAATACAAATATATATAGTGTGTACAATATAGAATCCTAATACAATAAGGATCGTCTATCTACCATAATTATACAACACTAAATATTACAAAATATATGGAGTATATTTAATAATATATGTTAATACACCCCCTCAGTCGGAGCGGGAGGAGGTCAGACGCTAAGACTGGATCTGAAGTCGAGGAATAACTGTCTAGGAAGGTCTTTCGTGAGGATATCCACATACTGATATGAAGAAGGCACATGCAGCACCTTAACAAGACCGATAAGAACCTTTTCACGAACAAAATGTATATCTATCTCAATGTGCTTGGTTCATTGATGTTGAACCGAATTGTGACATAAATATATGGCGGATATATTATCACAGTAAAACAAATACGCCTTACGCAAGGGACATTGAAGCTCCAAAAAAAGGTTTCGGAGCCAACAGATTTCAATAACCCGGCTTCTAAGTACTTTCGGCTTATCTCTCCATTTGGTAAAAATAAAAGTACTTATCAGCCAAATATAGGGCTTAAGCCATAAGGTTTTTATATTAATCAACCACTAAGTGTCCTTTGTTGAGGGAATTTAATACAACTTATTATTTTGAGCTTATAAGAAATTTTAGGCTGATCAAGACTTTTACTATATATTCTATCCCTAATATTATTTCACAATTCTGGAAATATCCTTATTCTAATAAAATCATAACCCTCTCCATCACGTCACTTCCTCACCCTACGTCCTTAAACCCAGTAGCTCTCCTTTATCAACATTAAAAACATACGAGAATCTGAACCCAATAATTTATCTTCTTCTAGGCTTGTGCTACTGAAAACTGTAAAAACTCAAGAAATAATTTTATATTATACTAACGAACTTTAGCATAATTATTCCCTATTTTATTATAGCTTATGCTTGTAATTTAGCTTATCATAAAACAATATATATTCATAAGATAAAATAAAATGAGGCATAGTTTATTTTGTATTTGAATTAATTTGGAATAAAAAACTTATAAAAATGACGTTCTTATTAGTGTAAATAACTTTAAGGATACTCAAGTCATTTTACCAGAAAAAATACGTATCATCACTTGTTTTTCTAAACACTTAAGCAGCTTATTATCGGTTTCAACACTTTTATCCAAACACATAATTGCTTATTTATCAAATCAGCTTCAGCACTTAAAAATGCTCATCAACACTTAATAATTATGAGGTACTTTAAATCAGCTAAGTAAAACGGGCTCTAATTCTTTTCTGAAAAGATTATATTGGAAATGATAAATTCATAGACACCAACAAAATACATATTTCAGCCGTAGTAAACCACAATAAGAGCATTAATGGTACACGAACTTATCTTGGAGAAATATTTAATCCTACGCAGTACAATTTAGCACGTTTCTTAATGTTAAATTACCCAAAAATGGTAAGATTGTATTAATCTTCCTTGAGAGTCTTTCTCATTAATACAAATATATATAGTGTGTACAATATGGAATCCTAATACAATAAGGATCATATATCTACCATAATTATACAATACTAAATATTACAAAATATATGGAGTATATTTAATAATATATGTTAATACACCCCCTCAGTCGGAGCGGGAGGAGGTAAGACGCTAAGACTGGATCTGAAGTCGAGGAATAACTGTCTAGGAAGGTCTTTCGTGAATATATCCACATACTGATATGATGAAGGCACATGCAGCACCTTAACAAGACCGATAAGAACCTTTTCACGAACAAAATATATATCTATCTCAATGTGCTTGGTTCGTTGATGTTGAACCGAATTGTGACATAAATATATGGCGGATATATTATCACAGTAAAACAAATACGCCTTATGCAAGGGACAATGAAGCTCCAAAAAAAGGTTTCGGAGCCAACAGATTTCAACAACAACATTTGCAACGCCTCTATACTTTGCTTCTGCACTCAAACAGGATAAGGTGGCTTGCCTCTTGGCAGACCAAGAAATGAGATTATCCCCTAAGAACACACAGTAGCTGAAGGTGGAGCGTCGAGTGTCCAGACAGCCTGCCCAATCAGCATCTGTATATGATAACAACCTGGTCGGTGCTGAGGGGTATAGATGCAATCCTTAATCAAGTGTGCCCTTAACGTATCGAATGATACGCTTCAGAGTAGTAAAATGAGGCTCACTGGGGGCATGCATGAATAAGTACACCTGCTGAACAACATAAGCAATATCAGGCATGGTGAAAGTAAGATACTGTAGTGCACCTGTAAGACTCCTGTAAAGGGTTGGGTCGGTCACTGGATTACCATCAATAGCACTAAGCTTTGATTTAGAGTCAACTGAAGTGGACATTATCTTGCAGTTCACCATTTTAGCCTTGTAAACTATCTTCTCTACGTACTTGCGCTGACACAAAAATATAGAATCTGCAGACCTAGTCACCAAAAAATAACTTAACTTTCCCAAGTCAGTCATAGCAAAATCGGTTTTAAGCAATGCAATGGTATTATTTTTCAACAAATCAGATGAGGCAGTAAGCACAATGACATCCACATATAACAACAAATAAGTAGTGCTAGTACCTTTATGAAGAATAAATAGAGAATTATCACACTTGTTGCATAAAAATCCAATCCACATAATGTACTGTGCAAAGCGATTATACCACGCTCTAGGGGCCTGTTTTAAACCGTAAAGTGACTTACGAAGACTACATACATACTGAGGTGCTGCTGGATGGACAAAACCAGGCGGCTGGTGCATGTAAATAGTTTATTTCAAATCCCTATGTAGAAACACATTCTTCACATCAAGCTGATGGATCGCCCAATGCTTACCCATAACAATACTCAGAACTGTGTCAATGGTAGCTGATTTAACAACTGGACTAAACGTCTCACCACAATCAATACCCTCATGCTGATTAGTGCCATTGGCCACTAGTCTCGCCTTATATCTCTCTAGATCACCATTGTCTCTGTCTTTATGATGAAAAAGCCACATGAATCAAATCACATTCACCCCCTCCGATCTAGGAACCAAATCCCAAGTGTGTTATTTCGGTAAAGCATTAAATTTCTCACACATGGCCGCATTCTAATTAGGGTCTAGTTTGGCTAGTTTTGGGTTTTTAGGAATTGGGTATATGGTCTGTGTAGATAAATTGAACTGGACTTTAGGTTTGAAAATCATGTATTGGGCAGGGTTTCCATACGATGTGTAGGGGCATGGGTAGATTGACTATTTTGGTGAGGAGGTGACAACGGTGTACTGGTGGCAGCTGTGGTTGAGGGTTCTCGGTTGGGTTGGGTGATGGGGTCTGGTATCAGGTCGATGTTTGGTGGGGGCAACGGTCTGGGTATAGTCGGTGTTAAGTCCAGTAGTGGTGATGAGTTGGTGGGGTTCTAGTTACAGGGACGACTTTGGATTATTTCCAGGTAGGGTAGGGTTACCAGAATGTCGGTGATCTGTAGCAGTGACACAGTGGTTTGTGATTGAGGTTATCGGAGAATGAGAGATGTGTCAACTAGCTGTGATAGAGAAACAAGGAGCCGATTGCCGGTGATGGTGGGGGAAATCATCGGTGACATTGGTTGACCTATCGGACTGTCGATATCGACGTAAGTGAAACCGGGGTGAGGCAAAGATGCAGTCGACCGATTGCCGTTGGTGGGAGAGATAATCAACGGTGGCTGTGACATGTCGGAGGTACTGCTGGTAGTGGCGATGACATGTGACGGTGCCGAAACAGTGACTGTGCGGCCGAGATCTAGGCAAGAAACGGTGATGTGTCAGACTAGTCTAAAAATGTGTAATCTGAATTATGGAATTTTTAGAAATTTGCGAATAGGAAGATTGCAATATTGCTTCGTCAAACTTGACGTGACGTGATATGATAAGATTGCGGGAAGACAAGTCGTAGCACAAATATCCCCTATGATTGGTTGGAAAACCTAAGAACACACAAGGGGTGGTGCGAGATGCAAGTTTATGCGGGGTTGTGGAGGCAAAATTCGGGTAGCACATGGAGCTGAAAATTCATAAGTGCTCATAAGTTTGGATCCTATGAAATAGAATTTCGGTGGGTGTTCTATTTTGGAGAGTCTGAGTGGGCAAAATATTTAGAATATATTCGGCCATTTTCAAAGCATAGACCCAAAAGGGATGTGGTAGGGAGGCATGAAATAGGATCGTACGAACGATGTTATTGATAGTGCGAATGATTTGTTCGGCCTTGCCATTTTGGGGGGAGGTGTGGGGACATAAGAACCGAAAAACTATGCCATTAGTGAAGAAAAAATTGTGAAACATGGAATTATTAAACTCACAACCGTTATCACATTGAAGCGATTTTATGTCTTTTTCAAATTGTGTTTTGACATAGACACGGAATGGAAGAAACTTGGCAAACACTTCAGACTTGAATTTAAGTGGATAGACCCAGACAAAGTGAAAAAAGTCATCTAATAAGATGAGATAAAATTTATGACCCAATGAGCTAGTAATAGGAGATGTCCATAGATCAACATGAATAATGTCAAAGGGAGAATACGTAACACTTGAAGAAGACTGAAACGGAAGGCGAACATGTTTGCCTAAAGGACAAGAAAGACACTGTTGGACAGATTTTCCATTATGACAACAAATTAAATTATTTTTTCTAAGAAAATTAAAAATAGGAGCTCCTGGGTGTCTAAGTCTATTATGTCAGGTTGACGGAGAAATTGTTGCTAAAGTGGTGGGAGGAATGACATAGGCAGTTAGAGATGTGGGAGGGTTGACACTAGCAGCGGACGTAGATAGGAAAGGATAGAGATCACCATCACTATTGCATCTCGTAAGGAGTTTCTCGGTACAGAGGTCCGTTACGAAAAATCCAAACGGGTCAAAATTAATTGATACAAAATTATCGGTGGAAAATTTCCTAACGGAGATTAGATTTTTGATAATGTTAGGAGCATATAAGACGTTATTCAAGGATAATTGGGGATGCAGTGGTGGGGTTAGTGTGTGGCCAGACCTTTGAATTGGAATGCAATGACTGCTTCCAACCATAATAGATTGTGGAGTATTTAAACCTCGCAGTTGAGGAAGATTATCAGAATTATTGGTGAGGTGAGACGTGGTACCCGTATTCATATACCATGCATTATCGGGCTGCCGAGGAGTCAATTTTACGAAAGTCGGGCCCAAAGTGGATTGGGAAAGGCATAGATCAGACTAATAGGCTCCAGGAAATAGGGTCGAATCGTTGTAGTCCATTGACTGGCCTGGGGCAGACTGGTCTGGGGGAGAATTGGGAGGAGTCAAGGAAGCCATTTTTTTGTTCTCATGTAAAGGACAAATGGAGAGGAAACAGATAACAGAGAACGAAAAGAAAAACACCACTAGCAATTGGTTGTTTCACTGGCAGTGGGGCCGAAAGAAAACAAAGAGAGACAGAGGACAGTTTCTCGGGCAGTGAGGGCCGAAAGAAACAAAGAGAAATAGAGTTTGTGCATTTCTTGGGTAATGGAACGTGGTCTAAGGAAGAAAGCAGAAGCAGAAAAAAACTGTGGTTATTTCTCGGGAATGAACAGTGGCGCAGAGACTGAGGGTTTGTAGCGGCTGAATAATTAAGGTTTAGGTTTTGGCTTATGATATCATGTAAGATTGTATTAATCTCCCTTGGGGAGTCTTTCTCATTAATACAAATATATATAGTGTGTATAATGTGGAATCCTAATACAATAAGGACCCTATATCTACCATAATTATACAACACTAAATATCACAAAATATATAGAGTATATTTAATAATATATGTCAATGTTGAAGACATAATTAAATAACTAAATTTGTGTTTCTAACAACTTAAACTTTAGATGAGATGGTCACATATTTTTAACATGATATCACAGCATCCAGAGGTTATGTATTCGAGTCTTGCTGCGACTCATTAGAAAAAAAATACACCTACTTAGCCCTATAAAAAAATCAGGTTCGTGTGAGAAGACAGGTTGAATACATAATTAAGCAAAAGGGTCACACTCGTTTCTCTCCTTTCTTCAGCCTTCATATGACAGTAGTAGAGCGCAAATACAAAAGGTGGCATGGGATGAAAAAAGTTTCTCTTCGATTTCTAGCATTTGGCCCTTGACTTGTTTGTTGGAAATTTACTAATGTGGAATTAAGTTTATCCCATTATTTATGACTCGAACCATTGGGCCCTGCACGTCGGAAATATCGTTTCCACACACGTGCAATCTTAGTGCCAAGTATCGTAAATTTCATTTATGAAAGAGATATTGGTACGTAAGTGAAATGTTTGAGACATAGAATGATGGATGGTTATTTGCTAAATGACAAGTGTTCCACGTTGGTAAACGAAGGAAGGATTGTGCGAGGTGTAAGATGGAATGGGTCGGAAAAGGGTCGTGGAGCTGAGAAGGGTCGCCGCGCCTCCCGGACTGGCCGCGGCGCCCCCCTAGTAGAGCCGCGACACGTGACTGGTAGTGAGTCCTATGTCGAATTAGCGTCGCGACGTGAATGTGGCAGAGCCGCGGCGCTTCATGGGCAGTGACTGCTCGACGGAATCCCAAAAGTCTTGGCTGTTGAGGGGGTTTCAATGGCTTTGAATCCACCCAATAATGGCCATTACTTGGACCATTATGTTGTTGCATTACTTGGGGGTTAAATGTCATCCATTACATTACAATTGATTGTCATTGTGGGGCATTTGAAGAGGTCATCTTGCACACCTATAACTTGTAGCCTTGGCTCAATTCTATATAAGAAGAGATGAAGATATATGAACATATGAACTGAAAAATAAGTTCACAACACCACAAAGAGATTAGATTTTCCTAATAAACAATCATTCTCTTAGCAATCTTCATTATTCGTGTTCTTCGTAGAGATCATTTGTGTAGGCTTTGCACACTTGATAGTTTGTTGTTTCATCTTGGGAGACTATTGTCCACACTTCCGCAAAGCCTATATACGGGGGCAATCTTGTCTTAAAGACAGAGAGACATCTCTCGACTCAGCCGGTGGTGTTGTGGTTTATCTAAATGGTTGCTAAGTGTTTCAAGTGTTAACTTAACAGATGAAGGACACTAACCGTTCGTATTCTCAGCAGATCTACAAGCCATAAGTGTAGTATTTCATATTCTTGTATTTCCAAATACAAGTTCTATATTTGAAGTTTCATTCAAGATTAAGATATTGACAACTTGTTGTTGTCCTAATTGTTGTTTATCCTTTCGATCACTGTAATAGTTATTTACTATTCCCATTGTTGCTTTACGTATATTCCAACAATTTTAAGACATGATTGTATTAGTGATTCGAAAGATGTTGGTCGACAAGTGTGTGACCAAATCTGGCTGTGGTTTTCTTCTTGAAAACAGTTCTGTTGAGAGTTTTGCTAAAAGTTCAAACCACAACCGCGCTTTCAAGATTGGGCCTAGTTATGGTTCTCTCTTTGACGACAGTTACAAATCTGTTTTCATCAAATGAGGAATCTCTGAATCTGATGCTGAGCTTCAAGATACTGCTGATATTCATGCTAGTAAGGCTAAATATCAGGGACGAGTTGGTGTCGCCGCTCCCGAGGGTGGTGGAAACAAGCGCCCACGAGAGGCTGAGGATGTCAACTGGGACAAGAGGAGAAGACTGAAGATGATGTTCTGTCATATAGCAAAAGTCCTATAACTATCCCAGACAGAGGATCCGAATTATGGTAAAGAGGATTTGGACACTCAGTCTAACTGAAGTGGGCCAGAATCCAAAAGGTCTAAGTTAATCCTTCATTTTCAATAAAATGTTTAGTTAATATCTGAATAAAAGTGTGTAAAAGCAAGGATGGGATTATGAAAGTGTTTTCATTAAAAAAAACTTATATTCCCTACACTCTAAAATCAAATATTGAATCTCCTTCCCTCCCGGTTAAAGATTGGACTATTGTAAACAAAACTTAAAAGATCCGTTCTTTTGGATGTAATTACTAAAAGTGTGTAAAGTATGTTCGCACATATGAAGGAGAGAGATCCACTGAATGTGCAAAAATTGTTACCACTCTTAAGTAAGCGCCAGGGATTTCCCTGTGCACCAATCACAAAGGAAGAAGACTAAAAGATAATGGCTTATCTTAAAACGTTGAACCTGTCATACTATCTGACAGAAGATCATACATTTGATAGGATGATATTGGACACTCAGTCGTACAAAGCCTACAGGCGACTGGAGTGGGCCAGAATTTATTTGATAAGAATGATACCGGACACTCAGTCGTACAAAGACTACGCGCGATTGGAGTGGGGCCAGAATTCATTTGACAGAAAAGTAATGGACACCTAGTGAGGTGGGCCAGAGTTTCCATGTCTTAAATGATCTGAAGGCCAAAAGAATGGCAGAAAAGAAATTGGACACTCAGTTTGCCAAAGCAACTGGAGTGGGCCAGAGTATCCAAATCACATATGATCTGGTTACGCCCTAACCACGGGCAAGAGGTTGTTCATGTGAAGCAACGCCACCTCTAAAGTAGAAGGGGTTGGAGAGGTTGTCCTCAATAAGACTTCATGGAATGGGATCACTCTAATATGAGGTGATACATGTCTCAAACTTGGTTTAAGAGACGTTGTTGGTCAGGTTGGTTTGAGACTAGTCCAACAGGTCTGTAATAACTAAGAATGGTACAGTATGTCTGTAGCTAAATGAATGATATATTTGTAATCTGTGCATCTATGCCATCATAGATTAAGACACGTTAAATAGAAAATCATTCAAAACCTAACGAAGTTGAGATTGTTGCCTTCTGTCGACATAAACCCTCAAAATGAATGTGAGGTAGGCGAAGAGGCAAAATCACCTTTACATTCCGTTAAAGGAATAGTGAAAGAAGCATCGCTCCTCTAGAAGTTAGTCACACCTACATGGGTGATTTGAAGTTTATACAAAATAGGGGGAGAAAAGTATTTTGTGACCTTCATTGATGATGGTACAATGTATTGCATCCTTTGTTTGTAGAAAAGCAAAGATGAAGTTGTTGAAGCGGATAAGCGCTACAAAGCAGAAGTTGAAAAATCAACTAAGCCTACGGATTGAGGAATTCGTAGTGATAGAGGGGGAGAATGTGAAGCATCGTTCATCAAATGACAGCTCATTACTCACCTCAGTATAACGATGTTAGCCAAGCATAAAGCCATACGCCCAAATTATGTGGGTCAAGGCGATCCTTACCGCTAATGTGATTCTCAACAGAAATACGCATAAGGATAAGGATAACCCTCCGTGTGAAACATGGAAAGGATCTCACATACAAATGTTGTGATGTGGGATGGCTTGGTAGAAATTGGAATACCAAAACCAGAACAAGTTGGACCTAAGACTATAAATTGCATATCCACTGGATCTACAAATAACAGGAGTGCTTATCGCCTCTTGGTGTCAAAGAATGCTGAATTCTTTGAAGATAACTTTCCTTGAAAAGGAAAAAAGAAGTAATTGCTCGAGGTTAACAAGAACCCATGAGGGCTTGAATGTTCGAAACTAGACATTCCGTATCTACAGGACTCAGAAGTTGCTGATTATCCGGAACTTAATATTCCAGATCTACAAAACTCAAGGATTCTAGATGTTGAACCGAAACGGAGCAAAGAGGGGACAAAGACTTGTTCCAGGCCTTCTAGCTTGTATGGTTGAGAACGAACCGTGGACATATAACAAATAATTATCATCTCCAGAAGTGATGCTTTGGAAAGAAGCTACAAAGAGAGAAATAGATTCCATCATATAGAACCATACTTGTGTAATTGTTGATCTTCCTCTGAGAAAAGAACATTTGGGTTGTAAATATGGATACTCAAAATTGAGTACAAAGTAGATGGATTTACTGGAGAGTATATAGCCTTGGCTACTTGTACATGTGTTCCCCTGTGAATATCTTAACATCCAGGGCCATTACAGTCTTACGTGGCATGGATGTTGAAACAGCCTTTCTAACTAGAGAGTTGGAAGGAGAGGATCAGAGTTGGTTTGCTGGACTGTTGGGCTTCTTCCTGAACTTTCATTTTGGTCCTTGAAATATTTACATTTTGGTCCTGGAAGTTTCAGATAAAACAGAAACAATGAATCTGACAACAGAAATAGACTTTGAAGTTAAAAAATCAACAGTCTGAAAGTGGAAGTCATATTGAAACAAAAGTCTCGTTATGAAAGATATGGGTATCACATATGACATCTTAGGAATTGGGAATTCTAAGACATCTAACAGACTGGTCTAACTCCAAACTCAGTTGTGAGATAGTTGACAGACTCGTTAAAGCCACCAATGGATATGAATCATAGAAATGATTGGAATCATGGTGCACCCATATACAAGGAGCGATATGTGAAGGTCATATGTAGTTCAATATATTCTACACACTACAATCGACCTACAAAGCAGATCAGTTGAACTAAGGTTCATCATGATTCTGGAAATGATCGATAGAAGGCGTTAAGTCGGATATGACGATATCTGAAATATTCGCTTATCTACAGATGATGATATTCTGGATGTCCAGCAGTTCTGGGAGAACACAGTAATGCAAACTGAACATCAAATATGAAGAACACCGATGACACAAGTAACTGTGTATGGTGAGTCTTGGAAAATCCTCTAAGCCAACTTGCATCGGCCGATTCATGATGAAATCAGAGTTTATCGCTTTAAACAAATCATGAAATAAGTTGAGTAACTTCACGACTCCTTAGAGGACGTCCCTTATTGGGAAAAACTCGTGCCTTCAGCAGTTATACATTGTGGCTAGCCAGTCGGCTTCAAGAAGGGCACGAATGACGGCGTCTGGACATATCTGTTGGATCTGTCAGAGATATGAGACCGTATGGCAGTTGATCATCATGGGTGTCACTTCCTTGATTACTAATCAAAAGATATAGCGGACCCTTTAACTAAGGGACTACTTGAAGATCAAGAGTTCTACATATCTGGGGGAATGGGCTTAAAAACCCAAACAAATACGGACCTTTGCGGTGGTAACCCAACCATACTGACTGGAGATCCCAAGAATTTTGTTCAATGGGAAAACTAAGCTGGAAAAGGTTTAGTTGAGCGCTTCGGTGGAAGCAAGAGCACTTCGGATTATGATTTCTGTTTAAGAAACATGAATCCAAAGTCATTCCCGCGATAGATATTAAAGTGATACATGCATGGTGGGTAAATGTTAAGCTTCCAAACCTTTAACGATCCTCAAACGGCTGAGGTTAAGGTTGGGGAAAATTTTAATGATTCCTAACACTTGTGAAGTGGGGTATAACATGATACCTTGTAGGATATCACCTATTTAAGTGCGAGGACAGGACGCCTCAAACGAACGCACTTAAGAACCAAGTGTGTCCACGGCCACAACGGACAGAACAAAAGAAGAAACGAATAAAGGGGAGGTATTGTGTTGGTACCGTTGTCTTGGTTTACATTAAATACTGATGGTTCAAGACATCACGTTCACCGCGCAGTAAGTAAGTCCGATGGTATTCAACTAGGGAAGGTTCAAAGCGGAATCTACCTTTCCTAATGCAATATCTTTTCGCTGAAAGATTGCTAAAAGTAGACACCTTGTGTGTGTACCAAAATATCTTTCAAGAGGGGATTTTTTGAAATTTACTAATGTGGAATTAAGTTTATCTCATTATTTTTTACTTGAAAAATTGGGCCCCGTACGTTGGAAATATCGTTTCCACACACGTGCAATCTTAGTGACAAGTATCGTAAATTTCATTTATGAAAGAGATATGGGTACATAAGTGAAATGTTTGAGACATAGAATAATGGATGGTTATTTGCTAAATGACAAGTGTTCCACATTGGTAAACGAAGGAAGGATTGTGCGAGGTGTAAGATGGAACGGGTCGGAAAAGGGTCGCGGAGCTGAGAAGGGTATCCGCGCCTCCCGGACTGGGCCGCGGCGCACCCCTAGTAGAGCCGCGACACGTGACTGGTAGTGAGTCCTATGTCGAATTAGCGTCGCGACGTGAATGTGGCAGAGCCGCGGCGCTTCATGGGCAGTGACTGCTCGACGGAATCCCAAAAGTCTTGCCTGTTGAGGGGGTTTCAATGGCTTTGAATCCACCCAATAATGGCCATTACTTGGACCATTATGTTGTTGCATTACTTGGGGGTTAAATGTCATCCATTACATTACAATTGATTGTCATTGTGGGGCATTTGAAGAGGTCATCTTGCACACCTATAACTTGTAGCCTTGGCTCAATTCTATATAAGAAGAGATGAAGATATATGAACATATGAACATATGAACTGAAAAATAAGTTCACAACACCACAAATAGATCAGATTTTCCTGATAAACAATCATTCTCTTAGCAATCTTCATTATTCGTGTTCTTCGTAGAGATCATTTGTGTAGGCTTTGCACATTTGATAGTTTGTTGTTTCATCTTGGGAGACTATTGTCCACACTTCTGTAAAGCCTATATACGGGGGCAATCTTGTCTTAAAGACAGAGAGTCATCTCTCGACTCAGCCGGTGGTGTTGTGGTTTATCTAAATGATTGCTAAGTGTTTCAGGTGTTAACTTAACAGACAAAGGACACTAACCGTTCGTATTCTCAGCGGATCTACAAGCCACAAGTGTAGTAGTTCATGTTCTTGTATTTCCGAATACAAGTTCTATATTTGAAGTTTCATTCAAGATCAAGATATTGACAACTTGTTGTTGTCCTAATTGTTGTTTATCCTTTCGATCACTATAATAGTTATTTAGTATTTCTGTTGTTGCTTTACGTATATTCCAACATTGTTTACATTACAGCACTATGACAGAAAAGGAAACCCTAATCTTGTCACTTCTCATCCAAATACATGGACCACTCTGAGAATGAAACTTCATCTCAATATTTGCCCTAGCTAAGCTACTTTAATTTAAAGCTACCATTATACAATTTAAAAACCACTTGGAAGTAAAATTATAGGAATAGCTAGCTACTTTTTTATTATAAGCTACTCATGAATCCTCATGTCTATCTGTGGTGGGACCATCATCCATGATGTTGCATAGACAGAGTTATGCCCTTTCCATGTTAATACAAGCATGTCATGTTCCTCTTTTTTCATGCCCCACCCACTTGCATGCTCATCCAACAATGTCTTCACTTCCTTAATTGTTTCCTCACAAAAAGGAACACTCATGAAACCATTTTTCTCCATCCTTTGTGAGAAATAGGTGCAAGACTCTAATCTCTCTATCCTTTGGTTCCCTTCAAATCCAATAATATTCTCAATTTTGTGGCCAATATCAGCTTCATAATCTAGCCTTTGTCTACTATCCTTAGGCAAAAATGTCTCCAAGACATCAAAGGGAATCCATAGATAGTTGAAACAAGTGGCAATTCTTGAAGTCAAACTTGAGTTTCCCAAATCACAATCCTCATCAACAATAGTCACAATACAAGGGTTTAAATCCTTAACTCTATCAAGAAAATTGTCACGAGAAGAAATGGCACCCTTAATTTGTTCATCATCAGGCAAGTACCTTAACCAATTTTCTCAAACCATCGGAAAATTAGCAGAAGCTATTAAAGATTTTACTAAATTCAAAACTTTACAAAGAGAAACCTCACAAAAAACACCGACTACTATACCACCACTACAACAGAAAACCTTTGTACCATTCTCGTCTAAACTTGCAAAAATGCCATCAGCCATACCCTCAACATCAGCAACGGTATCCATGGCAGATAATCTGAAGTATAGGCCTGAAGTGATTACTGCTTATGAAAAAATCAATAAATTCTATGATTATAAGACTAACCCTGATATTGTACGCAGTGCTAAACTGAGTAAATATCCAAGATTTATTTGCAGTGAAAAGGCAAATCCGAACATTGTGGAACGATTATTTACATACGGATTTATTGACAAGATTATCACAGACGATAAAATGATCAACCTCACCAAGCTACCACAGATTATCACCAGATCAACAGAACTCATGATGGAATCCTTTGGCAAAGGAATCTACGGAATACAAATTTTAGATGCTTCAACCGATTTAAAGGGTAAGCCAATTGTTATTTGTCAAATTTTTAAGACAGGAAGGAACAGCACCATCAGCGGGGATGATAAAAACTTAAATATGACAATTCCCTGTGCATTGGACAAATTCCAAGACTGGATAAGTACCAAAAGAGTATTTGGATTAATGACATTGAAAACCAGAATAGAGGACATGCTACGAAATCGGAAGGCATCCGTAATTGGATCTTCCAAAGGAGGAGATGTAGAAGAAATTATGACCCTTTACTATGACAATGACATCGAAGTAAAGGAGACTACCGAATTAACCCTTCTATTAGACAAGATTACCAACCTAAAGCATACCCATGCTGAGGAGACTATCAGAATATATAAAACTATGACTGAACAAAAACGACGACCAATAATCAAAACAGAGACGGTATCAACGTCTACTGTCAGTATTAAGAAAGAACAAAGTCCTGATCCTTTTGACTAAGGAGGGAAAAGCAGATCATTTTTTGCAGGTACAATGTAAACCCTGGCGAAAAGGGCCTTATGGCCTGAAAAGATTATGGCTTAAACAGCCCAAACGATTACTAAAGGTATCATTTATTTGAAACCTAAAAGAGGCTTATGGCCCAAAACTGATTATGGCCCAACGTAGTGTTTAATACTACGGTAAAGCCCAAAAAGATTATCATGGCAGGAAACATGTAGTTTACTACTTGTAACCCAGCAAAAGAGGTCCTCAAGGACCCAAAAAGATTATGGCCTTATGGCCCAAAAACCGATTAAACACTGTTAACTCAGAAAAGAGGTCATAACAGACCCAGAAGAATATGGCCCAATGTAGTTTAAACTACAGAAAGCCCAAATAAAAGAGGCCTTAGTGCCCAACATGATTATGGCCTTACGGCCCAAAAAGATGATTACAATTGAATATAACGGAGTATCCACGATGGATATTTCCAAAAGATTACTAACCGGACAGCTGGAAAGTATTAAACAAGACAGCAGCCCGACAGGAAAATGACATTTCTTACAGAAAGTCATGACAGATTATGACAGCTGAACAAAACGCCGGACAACGACAAAGGCAGAATAGACAGCTGACGGATTAACCGACTAAACGACAAAACAACTTTACGGAAAGGAGCAGACAAGGCACTGTGGACACTGTAGCCTTTATGACTTTTGTAAAAGTATTTTGTCTAATTACTGTTTACTTTAAAAAAGTAATGAATAGTGAATAGCCGAGGTTATCTATATAAGAAGCCTCTTGTAAAGACGAAGATTCATTCGAAAAATTCGGAAATAGAAACAACCTTTACATAACAAAAATATTCTCTCAAATGTTCAACTAAACAAACCTTAGTCTATAATCAATTATCAACAAAGAAGCATCAGAATTATAATTGATTATCAATATAAGAACACCATAAGAACTAGAGTAGAATATACTTTGATTATTTATGATTAAGAACCATATTAGTTTAAGCACAACATCTTTCAGACGGCGATCAGAGGATATCCGTAATTGACTCCCGGCTCCAAGGTGACATAGTACCCGCAATGCAAGGATGCGAAGGGGAAGGACAGCCACAGGAGGGTTGAGGCTACTTCGGTGATCTGAAAGCCTGATTAAAAGGTATGTGCTCGAACTATGTGTTTCTAATTATAAATTTGATAAGTATGATTACTCTATTGTTATGTTGTTTGAATACTGATAGTAGATTATATTATGATGTCTTGAATGCTGATAGGAGATTATAGATGCTTTAATAAAAAATGAAATCAACCTTGAGACTATTGACCCGATTATTACATGCTTATTATATGATTAACTCTGAAAAATGTTTGATTAAACAGATTACCGTCTATGTTCTAGCCTTTAGGGGTATATAGATGAAGAAAAGATCCGCTATTCCTAAGTTGAAGAGTTGAAGGACACAATTGGCTCAACAACATGTCATAGTTCAATTCTTCAATCACATGGAATTCAAAAGGGGCATCTCTAAATTTCGAGAAATTCGCCAAACGCTGGCCAACTTCTTTACTTGACACATTGAGCGATGGAGGGACCAGTGGCCTCCATGAAGGCACCGATATTCGGAGTGAAGGAGGACCATCAGGCCTCTTAGCTATTGCATCAATGAGAGTCGGCCATTGCATACAATGAGATATACTACAAACTAATATGTGAACTTTTGTGTTCCCTTCAATGGCCTTATAAATTGCACTATTTGATGCACAAAATCCAAATCTGTGCCAAGGGATGAGATCCACATAGCCTGCAAGCTCAGTCACACTCATTAATCTCCTATCAAGATTATGGAGATTGTTATTATTATTTGTGGCATTAGGACAAACCCTAGAAGCCCTAGATATTAATGCCCTAAGAAACCATGATGTGAGCCTTTGATTTGGATCACCATTAGAAGAAGCTAAATTATTGAGTACCCACATGACTTGTTGAGCCAAAGTTACATCATTGTTCTCCAGGGCACTTGCACAATGAAGTAATAGCTTTTCCAAGCATGCTCCATCAAGGCTTCCAATGCATCCTTTTAGTGCTCCTGCTAGAGAAGTTTGAGGGTTGTTGCAAAGGCTAGGGTTTTGGAGAGGAATAGTTGTAGAGGTTCCTCTCATTTCTGCCTTCATACTGTGGTATTGATGACAAAATATTATATATGAGGAAAATATATGTATAGGGTTTGCTTATTTACGTGCATGGAGGTTGGAAGAAGAAGTAGAAAAAAAGGAGGATCCAGTTGTGTATTCCATCAGACTGGAGACTTGTTTATCTCCCTCAAGCTAGAGATATATATGATGGAGTATATATAGGTGAAGCAAAGATGTTTAAAATAAAACCAATAAAAGAGAGAGAGGTGAATGAAAGACCACACACTTTAATATGGTAGCAGAACAAATAGAGGTGAGTATCAAAAGAATTTTCACGAGTTTGGTTAATGGAAAAAAATCAGATCAACATATGAGGAGACGTGTTAAAAATATAATTAAAAAAATAAAAATAAAATTATTATTGGATATAGTCGCACGCTTTAATATTCCCCTTATCCAACTACTTTCTTACTCTTTTGTTAGCAAACAAACGGAACTTGACGATTGTTTGTTTGATTTGTAGATCTCTACCTATTTGGAGACCAAGGTAAAACTCTAAATTCACCTTAATAAGCTAGATTAATTAACGTGCATATAAAATAAGTACCTGGTCGCGAAAAGTTTGAAATCTTGTTCAGATTTTTTTTCTTTTTCTTATTTCATTTAATTTTACTTGGAATTAGAATCACACCAAGTTATCGTTAACTGTTTTTCTTTCTTTTTTCTATTTGAACGGGATTCAACTTTGTTAAAATTAAGAGGGGACTAAAATTTAGAGAAAAGAAAAATAATGAGAGAATTTTTTTCTTGTTTTTCTTTCATCACAATGACATTCTTATATAGAGGTAAGTTCTTCCTTTCCCTATTCTAACAAGGAAATCTTATTTTAATAAAACTACCATAATTATAATTTACCAAATATACTTAGACTAGGATTCTACCGTAAACCTATTAGAGTTAGATTAGGTTTCTAATATGGGTCCGGACTAGGTTCGTCCGTCAATACCCCCTCAAGTTGGAGCATGGAGATCTCGAATGTCCAACTTGCCAAGCAAATATTCATGTTGTGATTTTTTTCCCAAAGCCTTTGTAAATACGTCGGCCAATTGTTCATTGGTTGACACATAACTTGGAAATATTATACCAGATTGGAGTGCATCCTGGACATAATGATAGTCAACTTCAATATGTTTAGTTCATTCGTAAAACACCAGATTTCGTGCAATATCCAATGCTGCATGACTATCACAATACATTTTTATCGGAGATTTATGTTCGACGTCCAAGCTATGTAGGATGCCCTTCAACCATTTCAAATCATAAACCGCCATTGCCATTGAATGATATTCCGCCTCTACTGACGAGCGAGAGACAATGTGCTACTTCTTGGTTTTCCATAATGGCGGTGAATTTTTGAGGGAGATAAACCATCCGGTGAGCAATTTTCATGTCAATGGACATCTAGCCCAGTCCGCATCACACCACTCATACAACCGGAGATCACAATTCTTCCTTAACACAATTTTTTGCCCAGGATTCTTCTTCAAGTATCTTACCACTCGAAGAGCGGCTCTCCAATGCGCTTCCTTCGGCTGGTGCATGAATTGGGACAGAACATGCACACAATAGGACAACTCTGGTCATGTAAAACTGAGGTATATCAATCTACCAGCCAAATGTCGGTATGGTTCTGGATTTTTCTAATTAACCCCTTTGGCCAATGTCAAATTGTGATTCTGTTCCATGAGAGTATTAATCAAGTTTGCTCCCAGTAGTCCGGACTCAGAGATTATATCCAAGGCATATTTTCATTGACAAAGGAATAACCCGGTTGGTCCACACGCAACTTCAACCCCCAGAAAATACTTCAGTGGGCCCAAATACTTCATGTGAAAATAGGCTCGGAGATAGTCTTTGAACCGTACAATGACGCCATGATCATTTTCCGGAGATAATCAAGTTATCAACATAAACTAAGACGTTGAGTTGTCTACTTCCTCGATGCACCGTGAAGAGAGAATAATCAGAGTTTGATTGCTTGAACCCATATTTCATCAAGGCACTTGATAATTTGGCAAACCAGCACTGTGGGGATTGTTTCAATCCATACAAAGATTTTTGGAGTTGACATACTTGCCTCCGACCCTACACATGAAAACCTAGTGGTAATTTCATATAAAAAATTTCATCAGTTCGTCGTGCAAGAAAGCGTTATGAACATCCATTTGATGTAACTCCCAATTTTGAGCAGCTGCTACCGCCAAAAAGGTCCGAACAGTCACTACCTTCGCAAATGGAGAAAATATTTTATTATAGTCAATACCTTCCTCCTGCTTATTACTGAAGATGACCAACCGAGCTTTATATCATTCAATTGTGTCGTCCGAGTTGTATTTGATCTTGTACACTTATCTACATCCGAGTGCTTTCTTATTTGCTGGCAATATTTCCAATGTCCATGTGTCATTGTCCTCTAATGGTGGGATTTTTTATTGCATGTCTTTTCTCCAACATTTATTTTTCATGGCCTCCGAGAAGAATTTTGGTTCAATTCATTTGGTAATTGCTGCAAAGAAGCTTTGGTGTTACGAGGAAAAGTTATCACAAGATATATAGTGAGCTAAAAGATAAGGCGTACCTGAGGGTTGCTGAGGATCGGGTGAACTCGTTGATGGACTTTCTTTTCGGAATTTTTCAATAACGTAGTCACGTAATCAAACCGAGTCATGCTTCTGACATTTATCCCGACCCAATTGTTCCTCCGGTGTCTTTTAATTGGTCTGGGTTCCTTCTGTCTGTATTTCTTCAACGTTTTCATTATTCGGACTATCACATGTCTGGTCTAATTATGGCTGATCTGTAGGTTCGATATCCGGTGTCTGAATTTTCTTTGTTCGAACTTTGTTCATACTTACATTATCTGTCTATTCTTCTTCGAAATCTTGCTGATTCCTTTCTTCCTTTATTTCATTCGGGATCACTTCTATGTTGTCACCCAAGTTACTTGTTTCTAAGGTAAAAGGGAACTTATTCTCGTAGAAGTCCACATCTCTTGAGACTAAATATTTATCATTTTCTAAGTCATACAATCTCCAACCTTTCTGTCCTTAGGGGTATCCTAAGAAGACACACCTACGACTCCGACTCTCAAATTTGTCTTTTGTTCTTCCATTCGTATGCACCTTGCACCCTTAAGTGATCATAATGAGGTGCCTCTCTGTATAAAATTTCATAGGGGGTTTTCCCATTCAAAACCGAAGATCGTGTTCAATTGATCAAGTATCCGCAGTCAAAACACATTCTCACAGAATCTGATCTGAAGATGACTCAAAAATCTTAATGCTCGCGCCACGTTAAGAATGTGACGGTGGTTTCTTTCAACTCTTCCATTCTGCTGCGGCGTCCCTGTTCAAGAAGTTTGGAAAAGAATTCCATGTTTGAAGAAGTAAGTCTTCATAGATGTGAATTCAGTTCTGTTATCACTTCTAACAATTTTTACCTTCTTACCAAACTGCCTATCCACCACTGCGAAGAATCTTTTCAAGGTTTGGGACACTTCTTTCTTATCAACTAAAAGAAAAATTCATACAGCTAACTACGAAGCACCAAAAGAAGAAGGTGTTCTATATGGCCCCCATAAATCACAATGAATCATATCAAATATATTGGAAGCTATATTATCACTTGAAAAAAAACCTTCTTGTTTGTTTTTCCCTTTGGCATACGTCACATTCTTTATCCGAACCAACACTACTTTCTTTTAAACCTAACACCGTAATAGACTTTGTCACTTGTGCAGAAGGATGACTTAATTGTTTGTGCCAAAGATCAAATCAATCAATTTCCTATGCCTTCATAACTCGTATCCGTGGCACATTTCGAAAATAGTAAAGTCCACCTTGTCGCTCACCTGTTCCAAGCAGCTTCCTCATCGTAGGGTCTTGTATAGAACACATAGTTTTGTTAAAATTTACATCACAATCTAAATGATTAACAAATTGCAATACAGAAATTAAATTACAAGTTAAGTCCGGAACATATAGGACATCCTCTAACCAAATCTTATTATTTAGCTTGGTCATTTTTTCTTTCGTGACCATCGAGCTACTTCCGTCCGGAAGCCCAACCTAACACTAAGAAATGTCCCGCTGATCGCTCAGTTTCTCCGGATTACCTGTCACGTGATTAGTATCTATGGAGTCAATAATCTAGGATGAGTTTTTTGTCTCACCATCCATCTTGCCATTCAGATTTATTTCTTGTGAATTCAATACGTGAATCACCGTTTTCTGAATCTCCTCACTCAGATTATGTGGGCATTTACTGTGTTCATCCGGTCTATCTCTGCATGTATGTCCTTGACAACAAATGGCGTTAGACCGGTAGTTTCCTCTTCCGCAACCGGATCTAGGGCCTCCCTTCTGCTCTTGTTGTTGTCCTCGTCTTTTTTTTCCAGATTTTTCATCTCCTTTTTTATTTTCCGGTCAGCATTCTGGATACCCAATAAGTTGAAAATATTCTTCCACAACATGTCTAGATCTCTTGCAGTGTGTGCAGAATGCACAATCGTTCTTTCCTTCACCTTGATCACGATAAGAATTTCTTCCTTGTAAGGAAAAGGCAATGGTTTCACTCCATTCCTCAGTTTTTCTTGTATGCCCTCTCACTCGCTCTTCCTGCACTAGCTTTGAATAGACTTTATTTAATAATGGCAACGGTTACTGGGTCAGTATGTTCGATCTCACCGTTCCATACATTGACTCATCAAATCCCATGAGAAAAAGATGCATTTTTTCTTCTTCTCTTTTGGTTTCCAAGATCATCCCCAGATTGCACGTGCACTTTCCACACTTGCAAGTCGGAATTTGTTCATAGTTTTCCAATTTTTCCCATAGCTTAGTCAATCTTCCATAGAATCCACTATGGTCCTTTCCTTCTGCTTGCACTCCGCAGGTTTTGCTTTCAGTTGTTGCATCCGAGGTCCGTTGATAGCGGCGAACCTCTCCCAGATGCTCGTCCATAATTCTTCTGCTTCCTCTTTATGCGAGATTGTTGAGCAAAGAGTTAGTTCGATGGTGTTACGGATCCACAACACCAATAAAAAGTTTATGGTCCACAAATCTTCTAAGTCCGATGACTCTTCATCCGGCTTCTTGATCGTACCATTAACGAAGCCGAATTTCTTCCTTGCTCTTAGGGCCATCCTCATAGATCGAGTCCATTCTTTGTAATTCTCTCCCTTTAATGGGACTTGTGTCACCACAATTCCGGGATTATCGTTTCACGTAATGTCATACAGGGAGATTGTTTTTCTTTAAATTTTGTGTTGTTCACCGGTGATTCCTTTATTTTTATCATTGGTTTCTCCGTCACCCGCCATTATTTAGGGTTTTTGTGTTCTTTTAACGAGGCTCTGATACCATGTTAAAATCAAGAGAGGACGGAAATTTAGAGAGAAGAAAAATAATGGGAAAATTCTTTTCTTGCTTTTTTCATTCATCACAATGACCTCCTTATATAGAGTAAGTTCTTCCTTTCCCTAGTCTAACAAGAAAACTTTATTCTAATAAAACTATCATAATTACAATTTATCAAATATATTTAGAATATAATTCTATCATAAAACTATTAGAGTTAGACTAGGTTTTCTATCGATTCCGGACTAGATTCGTCTGTCAATTAAATTGGAAAACTCTTTGGTATGAGAAAAGTAATATTGTAATTAGCCTACTCTTATCTTCCTCCGTATCCTCTCCGACATCTCCTCTTATTCCCTAAATTACTTTAAATTAAGTCTTGGATTTGCGAGCTAGCTCACTTGGAAGTGTAATCCACCATTAAATCAAGTCTCAGGATTGTGAGCGAGCGAGCTCCGTCAGCTCCGTACTTTCATAGTTGAAATAAAGTGTTGAAACTTCATCATCCCGTCCCGTAATGTAACTAAAAAAAATTTAAAATAACAATTGTCAAGTAACTAAAGTTGCCGCATTCCATGTTGAGTACCATGCAGTGCAATTTAATTATATTCTCATAATGATTGTTCCTCTTTTAACAGACTAAAAATAATTTTGAGTAAAATATTGTGGCAGCCCTTTTGTGACGTAGTCTTCGCAGGACACATAATTTTGGCGTTACTAGTCATGAGTCATGACTACGTACTTAAGGTAGAGAAAAGGTTTAAAAAGCTGCCTTAGCCGGCCATTTGTTAGTCGAATTAAGCTAATGATGGATTACAAAAACTCTTTTATATCATTATTTAATTTGTTGTATTAATCCAGTTTTTTGTTTGAGTTTAGCGACTGATGGTACCATTCACTCCCGTCCTTTCACATATATGATCATCAAATTTGGTATTTAGTGCCAACTAACGCCACAACATAAGAAAAACTAAAGGCGGTTCAATGGGCCGGGTCGTTCTGATCCCGACCCAGCCTGGCCCGCTTACCGCTCCAATCCGATCTTCCTTAAAAAAAATGATAGCGAGGTTCGAATTTGGGACGGGACTAGGGCTCGTCCCGATCCCGCCCGGCCCGGCCTGCCCCGTCCCTCTTGCAAAAATAACCATTGCACAACAGCTAAATTTAGATTTTGGCCGTTGTGCAACATTTATAACGGCCATATTCCCCCCCCCCCCCCCCCCACACACACACACTTCATAAACGCCCCTACCCTTTAATATTAACTTTTAATCCCTAAGTTAGTATATTTACACTTAAATCCTATTTCACAACTATAAATACCTCATTTTTCTCACAAATTTTTCTACCATCTCTCTAATCTCTCTATCTATCTCTTTACAAATCTACATTGCCTACTAAATATTTTATTTTATTTGCTTATTTATATCAAAGTTCAAAAATTGTGAGTGAAGTTGACAACTAGCTTGCGGATCATTTATCGAGCAAAGTTTCAATTTTCAACATCGATTACACGTCGACGTTACGTCGGCGTTTTGTACCTTTGTTCCTTCTTTAAATTATTATTGTTACTTAATTTTAATTATCGTACTTAATTTCATTATCTTAAATTCTTTATTTACATAATTATAATAGAACGAATTGAACGTTTTATTTTTGGTAGAGGTACTAGGGGTAACAGGGGTAAGGGTGCATCTTCTAGTAATCCTATTCATAGTCCCGATAATTTCACTCATATCAATGAATCTGATTTTTTTAATGTATTAATATACCATTAGATCATGAGGTATATTCTGCAGCTGAACCAGACTTTAGTTTTAAAAATGAATTAGACGATAATGTAGATAACACACCCACTAGTGCACCTTCACCTCAGGCTCTGACTGAGTCTCAGCCTAAAACTCAAACTGGAATGTCTCATATTCCCCCTAGTATGAGTCGAGAACCAAGTCAACGGAAATTAAAATCACTTGCATGGAATTTTTTTGATAGGGACATTGATAATCAACTAACTAGATGTAAAATTTGTCAAGAAGTTTATAAATTTAAAATCGGAAAAAGTCAAGGTGGAACAAGAGATTTAATGAGATATGTAGAAAACTCTCACAAAACAATGTATAACCAATACCTGGCTGAAACATCGGGTGTGCCAACGCCTTCTGAGTCGGGACAAGGTTCACATAGTGTCTCCGATCAAGTACATGGTTGAATTAACCCGATGACGGGGGAAATTATAGGTCCTAAATATGATAAACACAAAGATAGGTAAAATATAGCAAAATTAGTTGTGGTGGTGGGTTTGCCCTTTTCATTTCATTCATCCCCTGGTTTTATTCATTACATAAGAGAAATGTATAATCTTGCTTTTAACGGTTTTTCTAGATCAACTGTTAGAAGAGACATTTTTAAATTTGCACATGAATATCAACAGTATTTACATTATGCATTATATCATTTTAATGGCAAAGTGACTATCACTTCTGATATATGCTGTAGTACTAACGGTAATGATTATTTAACTGTAAATGTCACTGGATAGATCAGACTTGGTCTATGCAAAAATATATTTTAGCATATAGATATATTGATGATAGGCACACTAGATTATTTATTGCAAGAAATATTCATGAAATTTGTGAATTTTATGGAATAACTGATAAAATTATGACTGTTACATTAGATAATACTACTTCTAATGATTATGATGTAAACCTTTTAAAAACTCAATTAACTCCAAATTTCTCGATAATTTTCATATAAGATGTGCATGCCATATTTATAACTTAGTTGTAAATAATGGCCTAAAACTTTTTGAAAACATTCTTGATAAAGTACAATTTGCTATAAATTTTATTTTTAAAGGTAATAAAATACAAAGACGCAAAGAATATAAAAAACTTGTCATGATTGTGGATTACCTTATAGAAAATTCCAGAAGAAGTAGCAACTAGGTGAAATTCTCTGTATGAACAACTACTTGTTGCTCACGAGTATAGAAGACCTATAACTTTATTATCTAATGCCCATAATCAACATCCAAGGGATATGCTTGTAGATAATGATTGATTTTTTTTTTTAGAACTTATTGGATGTTTAGAGAAATTTTTTCTAGCTACTAAAGAATTTTCTGGTATTTATTATCCTACTATTTCAACTATGTTATTTTATATAGCTGTAATATTTTTGTTACTTAGTGAATATATGCAAAAATCATCTTATGCTCCATCTATTAAAAAAATATTTATAAAATTTAAAAAATAATATTTTCCTATTCCCACTATTTATATTATTGGTGATGTATTAAATTCGACTATTAAAGTAGACGGTTGTAAAACACTTGTTGAAACGATTTATGAAAGTATAGAAATACTTCCACCTCTATGTCCAACAGACCCAAATAAAGAACCAACTCATGAGCCAACTAGAGAAGAAGTTACGTCTGGCATACACACCAAATCCAAATATATATATATATATATATTACCAAGAACAAAGTGCAAATAATCAACCGGCTACTGTACCATCTTCTTATACTTCGATGCAACCTTATAAAAGACATGATGTTTCTGCCTCAATTATCCAAGGCCTTAGAAATAAAATGTATAGTGGTTCAACTTTTCACAAATTAGCGAGTTTGATGTTTATGTCTTGCAGGGTGTTGTACCGTACGAAACAATTGTCAATGAAGGTGGATGTGAAGACTTGCTGAGATACTAGAGGGAGAATGAGAAGATATTTCCGACACTAGCAAAGATGACTTGAGATGTGTTGAATATTCAAGCATCATCAACGGCTTCGAAAAGCATTTTTTCTACTGGAAGGTTTCAAATAGGAGAGCATAGACACTCATTGGCGGGACGCAGCTTGGAGATTGCAGTTTATTCAGAGATTGGATTAGAGCGGAGCGTAGAAGGTGCGGTCAACCAGAGATCAATGAAGAAGACAACTACAACTACAACTACAATGAAATCTTATCCGAGGGAGCAGGAAGCGACGTCGAATAATTTGACCAACAACTTCCAATTCCGACAGAAGATCCTCAAGAGATTGTGAGGAAATTAGAAAGAGTATGGTAGACTATGTAATTTTTTTAATGGCAATTTTACTATGTGATTTGCAAGTTTTGAACTACGTAACAACGTTACAATTTTGAAATTATATTACAAAAAAATAATATTTCTATTAAATAATATAAGAGGCACAAAAATAGCCTTGGGGTATTTTTATTCACTATCTTGTTCAATTATTTAAGTGTTTAAATATACTTTTAAAAAAAATTAAGTGTCTAAAAAAAAATCCCGCAACACGACCCGTCCCGTCCCCCAAATCCGACGGGATGTGGGATGGGACGGGGCCTCTTCCCGTCCCGCCTATCCCGGCCCGCCAGTCCTGCCGGATCCCAATCCCAACCATCACCCCGTCCCGCCAGAGCCCGATCCGTCGGATCCTGACCGGACCGGACCCGACCCACTGGCCACCCCTAGAAAAAATCAACCTCTTGTCACATATAAGGGCAATTCTTTTTTTCACTTTAAAAATATAACTATATTCACTTGTGAATGACTATAGAGAATGTCTTTTTTAGCTTTCTGATCTTTCATTAATTAGGATATAGAGAACCATATATATACGGACGTGAAATAAGGATTTAAATAGAGCGAGGAAATCCTGTTGCATCTTCTTGGTGAATAATAGGACAAACACCTTCCATTTGTTTTTTAGCGTTAGGAATTTATGTCTTGCCAAGTTAATCGTTTCAAATTCAATTGCTAGCTAGCTAGTAGAGACTTATGATTTTCGCAAAACAACAATATACCTAGTGTAATCACATAAAGTGGGGTATGAGAAGGATAGGATGTACGCAGATTTTACTCTCACCTTTACGGGATAGAGATGTTGTTTCTGATAGACCATCGGCTCAAAATAAACGCAACCAGTGCAGGGTTGCATGAAAAACAAGACAATAGAAGAAAATCAAGATACAAAACAAATGGTACTATCATAGTGATACACATAATGATCGACGCAATACCAAAATAATACAACTAAGAAAAGGAGAAAAAGGTGATGGAAAAGCTAACCCTCCACTTCTCACACATAGCTGAAAAAAATTCAAATATCTACTACCTTCTACCCTAATCCTCAATCGTCAAATCTTTCTATCTAAGGTCATGTCCTCAGTCAACAGAAGCTGGACCATGAAGAAATAAATATGTTAAGAAGCAAAATGAATTCAAAATAAACATGTCAAGAAGTGAAATGAATTCAACATTTATAATATATACATACAAATAATTTATTTTGAATTCTGCTAGGTAGAGCCTAGAACCTTAAAGCACAATTTTATATATTTTGTTGGAAAGAAAAGTTTTAAGCATTAAACCTACACTTGGAAGCTTTCTAATTGTGAAATACCAAAGGAGTCGAAGTTTTCTCATGTTTCCAACAACATTCTTATATTTAAGAGATTCCTCTTCTATCTGAACTCCTTAGATAAAGCTATCTCCCAATGAAATTGAAAATCTACATTCCACTTGAACAATTGTTGTGTCCTTTCAGCTAGTAAGTTACAATTAATAATGCATGTATTCTATCCAAAGTGTTTGGCCCAGTGGTCAAAACATTAGGGTATTGCTGTCTGAGGTTCCGTGTTCGAGTCCTACGATCGGCGAGAGTGGAACCGTGTTCCCCCAAAAAATCCCTTCATACGCGTAGGGCCAAGCGGTGTATACTAATCCATAGGGCCAGGCCGGAGGTGGGGTTTTCTGGGGTATGGGGCCGTAATGCGGTGGGACCAGTCACTTTAAAAGTTTACCCTACCACAGTTTGTCCTCCGGGGCATAGTCCAGTGGCAAAGCCTGGGTGCTATAAGGCGCTCTGGCATGGGACAGCGTCGGTTCGATTCCCCGCAAGCACGAAGAAACTCTGCATGTTGGGGAATTTGACCTTGTCTCATTGATCAGTTGTACGATTCCAGAAAAATTGGTCACCGGAGCACATCCCGCGATTTACCTGGTAATAGTGTTGAAGGACCGGTCCTATTACCTCCAGGACGTCTGGGTAATACCAGTGAAATAGTCAGGCGCAAGCCTGGAAACCTGGATTATAAAAAAAAATAAAAATGCATGTATTCTTGTACCGTAAAAGTTAGTACAAGTGCAGTGATCGATCTTTAGAGCTTTTGATTATTTTTTCCTTCCAGTGATAGTTGATCTTTCTTATTTTATGATGCCTACTCCTGAGTACCGTACCGTACATAAAACCAATCAATTGAATAGGGGAAACAATGCAATTCCCTAGTGGGTATTATTAGTGAATATTATTTAAATATTCACCATATTTCATGTAATTATTAGTGATGTGTAATTATGGTAGAAATAGGATCTCTATTGTATTAGGATTCCACATTGTACACAATATATATTTTTGTATTAATGATAAAAACTCCTCAAGAGAGATTAATACAATCTTACATGATATCAGAAGTCAATAATCCTTCCCGACCTAAACCCTAAAATTTGGTCGCCCT
The DNA here is from genome assembly GCA_034509755.1 of Anisodus tanguticus. Taxonomy (NCBI): domain Eukaryota; kingdom Viridiplantae; phylum Streptophyta; class Magnoliopsida; order Solanales; family Solanaceae; genus Anisodus; species Anisodus tanguticus. The sequence goes on along the minus strand of CM067544.1, from coordinate 22,794,998 downwards.
TCCCCTCCTTTTTCCGGAAACTCGGCTGACATTCCCCTTCTTTTTTCGGCACCAAACAGCCCATATACCACCGGTATACCTCCGATATATGCTGATATACAACTGTCCAGCCCTCCAATTCTACAAATGACCCTGTATACATCCAATATATCACTAATATACCAACCTATCTCCTTCCTTATCTCGCCCACCGGCCGTATACCCCTCGTATACAGCCAGTACACGCCGATATACACGTTGTATACATCTGATATACCCTCCTCACCTATATATCCTACCCGTATACAACTTTCCCAAGCCGTTATACACCTCATATACGGCCAACACTGCCCCGTATACTCATCGTATACATCTCGAATCCCCCCCCCCATTTTATTCTATCTCGCCTCCTCTTCGGCAACTTCCGTGGCAGAAAATAACCACAGTTGTGGCGATGGCAAGCGGAGCAATGGTGGCAGCAAGTTTCAGGCAGGGATTTGGGCTTCCAGCAGGAGTCCAGCGCATGCGGCCCATCACACACTGCAGCTACTACAGCAATCCAACTAGCATGGGACACAGCAGATGGGCCACCATCAACAAGCCCATCTTCCGATAGCAAAGAAGTACGCCCCAGTCCATTCAACGGGCCACAACCGTCCGATCCAATTCCCTGGAGACCAACATCGGCCCAGCATACTGGGAACATGTCACGACCCGACCCGACCCGACCCGACGGGCCGCGACTAACCGCCCTAATAACGTCATTACACTAACCTGTCACACATAATCCAACTAACACTTAATGAGTCTGAAATTCGGCAGCATAACGCTGCAATAACAACATATGCCAGGGCGAGCCGACAAGGCTGCCTTTACTCCCGAATGTACCTGCCTCCTGAGGAGTCACAACTAGCCAACACAATACAACAGGCAAGCCGACAAGGTTGCCAACAGATAATATAACATATACACGGGAACACCCCAACATAGAGTACAATAATATGGCTGACCGAAACAGATTTCTGACCCTTACACCAGTCCAACCCATAACTGTCTACAGACCTCTACAAGAAGGATAACGACATATGACGGGACAGGGCCCCGTCGTGCCCCTAAATATACATAAATAAAAAAGATAGGGTTCCGTACAAAAAATGGTAAAGCTCTGGATCAAAGGAGCTTTCCAAACAGCTGCGCAGGAACCTAAACCGGAGGATCACCAAACTGAGCACACTGTACCTGCGGGCATGAACGCAGCCCCCCGAGGAAAGGGGGTCAGGACGAAATAATGTACTGAGTATGTAAACATGAAATACTGCAAATGAGATCATAAGTAGCCAATGGATAACAGGAGATCAGTATAAAAAAATCAGGATTCAAATCCAACTGTGCCATAACAATAAAAGTTAGTTGCCTTATAAAAATGAGAGTCAAGTCAAGAAAACATGAGTGCTTGTCCATATACATATATATATATCTGTAACGTAACCCGGCCCACTCCTTACGAGGTGAAATAGTGATGGGGGCCTCTATCTTTTCCTACCCACATCCGTTGCCAGTACCATCCCTTCCACCGATTTAGTAACAATTTGTCCATCAACTTGGCACAATAGACTTGGACACCTAGGAGTCCCTGTTTTTAATTTTCTTAGAAGTAACAATTTAATTCCATGTAATAATGGTAAACCTGCCCAACAATGTTTTTCTTGCCCTTTAGGAAAACATGTTCGCCTTCCCTTTCAGACTTCTTCAAGTGTTACGTTTTCTCCCTTTGACATTGTTCATGCAGACTTAGGACATCTCCAATTACTAGCTCTCTGGGTCATAAACTTGATCTTGTTCTATTAGATAACTTTTCTCACTTTATTTACGTCTACCCTCTTAAATTTAAGTTTGAAGTGTTTGCCAAGTTTATTGAATTCCGCACCTATATAAAAACACAATTCGAAAAAGCCATTAAATCTTTCCAATGTGATAATGCTCATGAATTTAATAATTCTTCATTTCACAATTTTTGTAAAAATAATGGCATGGGTTTTTTTTTCGTGTCCCCATACTTCCTCCCAAAATGGAAAAGTCGAACGAATCATCCGCGCTATAAACAACATGGTTCGTACAATCTTTTTTTCATGCATCTATACCTCCCTCATTTTGGATCTATGTAGTCAAAATGGTAGAATAAATTCTCAATATTTTACCTAAAAAACTCTTCATAATAAGACCCCCACCGAATCCTTTACCGTTGAATCCCCTCTTATGATCACTTTCGAATTTTCGGTTGTCTTTTCTACTCGAATTTGGCCTCCATTGCTCCCCATAAATTGGCACCTCTCACCACTCCCTATCTCTTCTTAGGTTTCCCGCCAAATCATAGGGGTTATCTGTGCTATGACTTGTCTTTACAAAAATAATTATTTCCCGTCACGTCATGTTTGATGAAATAATCTTCCCATTTGTGAATATTCAAAAATTTTGGAAAACGAATTACAACTTCTTAGACGAGTCTGACACACCACCAGTTCTCCACCTCGCCATCGGTCACGCTACCACCATTTCGGCAGCAACTGCCACACCGTCTGCCTCTGTCCAATCCCCACTCGGTCAGAACCCCATCGATGTTGTCCTGTCAACCACCTCACCATCACCATCACAATATTTTGGTGACCTTACACCATCCAACCAGTCACCGACAACTCGTCATCCTTACCAATCGAACACCAATCAACCACTGACACTGATACCCAACAACTACACAGACACCACCCCTTCACGACCAACACCTACCCACTACCCTATCGACCAGTCCACACACAACCTATACATGTCACCGCCACCAGCTCCGACACCGTCCACACCCATACAGTCCCGGTCACCAGATCTGACTCCAGATCGACCAGAACCCGACCATACTATCAGACACCCTCCTACCCACTCGACTTTAACCCGAACCTAAATCCCAACCGACACCGTCCCTACCTCTTATAAATCCGACTTGTCACCTTAATTCCCAAAAATCTTAAATTCGCCAATTAGACCCTGTTGGAATGCAACCATGCGTGAGGAATTTAATGCTTTAAAAAAACAACACACTTGGGATTTGGTTCCTAGACATGATGTGATGAATGTGATTTGATGCATGTGGTTCTTTCGTCACAAATTCAGAGACAGTGGTGACCTTGAGAGATATAAGGCGAGACTAGTGGCTAATGACACTAATCAGCAAGAGGGCATTGATTTTGGTGAGACATTTAGTTCGGTTGTTAAACCGACTACCATTCACACAGTTCTGAATATTTCTATGGGTAAGCATTGGCTGATTCATTAACTTGATATAAAAAATGCATTTCTCCATGGGGATCTGAAAGAAACTGTTTACATGCACCAACCGCCTGGCTTTGTCCATCCAGCAGCCCCTCAGTATGTATGTTGTCTTCTAAATCACTCTATGATTTAAAATAGGTCCCAGAGCGTGGTATGAACGCTTTGCCAAGTACATTATGCAGATTGGGTTTGTATGCAACAAGTGTGATAATTCTCTCTTTATTTTTCATTAAGGTAGTAACATTGCTTATTTATTGTTTTATGTGGATGATATTGTTCTCACTGCCTCATCTGATGTGTTGAAAAATGAAATTATTGCATTGCTTAAGACCAAATTTGATATGACTAACTTGAGAAAGTTGAGTTACTTCTTGGGGATATCCGTGACAAGATTTGCAGATACTATGTTCTTGAGTCAGCGAAAGTATGCAGAGAAGATTGTGTACAAGGATAAAATGACAAACTGCAAGATCATGCCCACTGCAGTGGATTCTAAATCAAAGCTCAGTTCTGCTGATGGTGATCCAGTCTCCAATCCCACTCTCTATAGGAGCCTTGCAGGTGCATTTCAATATCTTACATTCACCAGGCCTGATATTGCTTATGTTGTTCAGCATGTGTGTTTGTTTATACATTCCCCTAGGGAGCCGCATTTTACTGCTCTTAAGCATATCATTTGATACATTAAGGGCACACTTGATTATGGATTGCATCTATACCCCCTGCACCGACCAAGTTACTATCATATACGGATGTAGATTGGGCAGGTTGTCCGAACACGAGACATTCCATTTCTGGCTATTGTGTGTTCTTAGGGGATAATCTCATTTCATGGTCTGCCAAGAGGCAAGCCACCCTATCTCGTTCGAGTGCAGAAGCATAGTATAGAGGTGTTGCAAATGTTGTTGTTGAGATATACTGGCTCCGAAACCTTCTTTTGAAGCTTTAGTGTCCCCTGTGTAAGGCGTCTTTGGTATACTGCGATAACATATCTGCCATATATTTATCTCATAATCCAGTTCAACATCAGCGAACCAAGCACATAGAGATGGATATATATTTTGTTCGTGAGAAGGTCGCTATAGGACATGTTAAGGTATTGCATGTGCCGTCTTCTTATCAGTATGCAGATATCTTCACTAAAGGACTACCTAGACAACTATTCCTCGACTTCAGATTCAGTCTAAGCGTCCAGCCTACTCCCGCTCCGACTGAGGGGGTGTATTAGTGAATATTATTTAAATATTCATCATACCTCATGTAATTATTAGTGATGTATAATTATGGTAGAAATAGGATCCTTATTGTATTAGGATTCCACATTTTACACATTATATATATTTATATTAATAAGAAAGACTCATCTAGGAAGATTAATACAATCTTACGGGTAAGTATAATTTGATACTGTAAGGAAGATAATAACAGTCGTACAGGACTATAACGACGACAATATTGTTTACTGACCTTAGTATGAAGGTTTGAAATTGTCCTCTGAAATTATTGTTAGATTGATGTACTAATAATTTTTGTAGCCTACATTTGAATTACGTAATAAAAAAAATAAACTATACATGATGAAGAATATGCAATTACACTTCATTTATTAATTTAAATTATCCATGCATTATATGGACTTGAACAAAATTATAACTTGATTGATGTATATATAGACAATAACTCATATATGCCCGTGATGGGAGGATATTATACTTATGTTAACCTGTTTTTGTTTGGATTGATTAGAGACTTTCTATATTCGTTTATATACATAAATATACTCCCGCAATTTGTCATGTTGAAAGTTATCATAGGGAGCAAACTAGCTTTGATTTATATCATGTCTTGGCTGATCTCTTCTTGGTTCAATTGATTTTGTGACAATTTTTTTAAAGTTTATGTCAAATTTTTCAAAGAGATTTATATTTTTACACGTAATATTAGATCTGAAAAATAAAACTAAGAGACTGTTACAAGTTCATTTTGTTCTGTGGCGTATTTATTTATTTTGTAAACTGTAAAAGGTTATTATTGAACCATTTCCTCTAAAACTGTAAAATGTTATGATTGAACCATTTCCTCTCTTTTTTATGTTATAAATTCACGTACACATTAATTATGTCATTTTACTCTAATATGATAGTATATTCTAACCATGATAGTAGTAAGCTATTGGAGTAATATTCCATTATTGGTGCAATTTAGTAGCTCTAGGGTTGTAGCCTACTTCCCAGCAGATGGGGGAATATTAATAAGATGGAAATAAAACAAGAAAAAGAAACCTATGATATACTATATTGCTCTTGTTTTTTTTGTTTGTGTAATTGGAAATTTGGAATCGGTTGGAAATTTGCTATGATAGGCCGGCTTAGGATAATAGAAACGAATTCACGAGAGTTGCGTCATATCAACTTTAATGACTTAAACACTAGTGTTCCGTATGTTGGAGAATCCGGTTCTTCACACGTGCATAATCTACTAAGTAAGTAGATGACCTTAGGGCCAAAGATCGTCAAATTTCGTTGAGAAATGAAAGAGATATTGATCCACGAAGTGAGGTGTTTGAAGCGTGGAAAAGTGTGATATTTAGACCAATTCTCCCTAATCGGTGGGGGAAGAAAGATTTGTTTAGTTTATAAGTCTCAAAGTTGGCTTGGGGTTTGGGATCCCAAGGGGTATCCCATGTGTTTAAAGGAGGGAGAACCTAGATGTGCTTCGGTTCGAGGATAAGCCACACGCACACCGCCCGTCCCGTCCGGGTCACGGGCTGTGGGCTGTGGGCTGTGCTTCTTCTGATATTATCTTTTTGGACCAGAATTATTTTATATTTACAGTTTGATCCCTGAAGTTTCAAGTAAGTCAAAAATTGAGCAGAGAACTTTGCTGTTGGTTTCTGGAATGTCAACCAGCCTTAATATGCACTCAATTCAGTCATTTATTTTGACTGAATTACTCTTCCTAAATGTCAATCTGTTGCACATCAATTTACCATTTATTTTGGTGAATTACTAAATTCACTAATTTGTGTTGCCGTCTTTCTGGAACACTCAGCGTATTGTTCGGAAGACACATCTCCCATGAGAAATGATATGATAGAACACTGATAGAAGTCGTGCACCGCATGCAACATTAACTTCTTCATTATAAATGATTCATGCATTTTTTCACTTTTCTTAATCCCAGAAAAAGACAAGCATTGTAATTATCACCTTATATTTGTCATTATCCTTTTCTGTCGACAAAGGAATTGAAGAAACTATTACTAACAGGGTGTTGTTGAAGAGAATCTAATACTGGATTAATTATTGAGATGATTATTAGCGAATATTCTCCGAATATTCTTTGTATATTTTATAATTATGATAAATGTATATTTAAAGTAACTTATGATTCTAATTGTATTAGGAATCAACCTTTGTAAGGTAAGTTAGGATTCGTATCATATTAGGAATCAACCTTTATAAGGTAAGTTAGGATTCGTACCATATTAGCAATCAACTTTTGTACAGTTATATATATTCTGAATAATGAAAGGAATTCCTAAGAGAAATTATTTTATCTTACAACCATATTATTTGCCTCACTTCAATTCTACTGAGTTATCATTTTATAATTTATTTTTCATAATTTACTTGAGTATTTACTAAAAGAATTCTTTATTAAAGTTATATATAACATATTAAAAAAAAAATCTTTTGATAAAATTTCTCATGGGTCAATTTGGGTTACATGTCAGCCCAATTTTTAGATGGACTGAACTAGACAATTCAAATGAGTTGAGTTAATAATTGGGCAAATTATTAAGCAGATTAGACAAATTCATATTTAGGAAAATTTACGTGGCATGACTAACTATTAGTACCTAATTATATTTAGTAACTATAGTTTGTTTTAATTACATATCATAGCAAAAAGTTATATGTTAATTACCATCCATACCTATACCAAAATACATTAGGTTTATGACTTGTATTTATCTCTCACTCTTCTCTTCTCCCTCCCTTCTCTTTCTCTCTGTCCCTTTCTCCGCCGCCGCCCCACTGCCGAAGCAGCGACGACCACGGACGATTCCATTCTCAAATCGGAGGCTTAGATCTGATCGGTGCCGGATCTAAACAGTGGCTTAGATCTGGCCTCCGATTCTTCATTGTTTTCCGATCGTCGATCTGGCCGACGCCTCATATTCTTTGTCGTTCTCCGGTCGCCGGTATTCTACACCATATCTCACATGCGCCTCCGAAAAACCAATGAATACAGTTGATCGGCGCCGGAAAATTGTATGTGAAGCTCAGGAAACATTTGGCCGGCTCAGATCTGAGTATATTTTCTCTGATTTAAACGGTGGATCAGATCTGGCTGGCGCCGGAAAAACCATATTGAACTCCGGCGAACCAATGGAGTGTATTTTATTTCTTGTTTTTCAGATCCGAGTATATTTGTATTTGAGTGTATTCATTATTTTTTAGTGTAAACTAGAGTGTTTTTATATATTTTTTGTCTGTATTTCGAAGGGATTTTTTTATATAAAAATGAATACACTAAATTTTAAATACAATTGAATATCCATGTATTTTTTATATTTTGTTATTTGAATACAATCGATTTTAAATACAATATTTTTTTGCATTTATGTTGTTTGAATACAATCGAATTTAATTACAATAAGTTGAATACAATATTTTTTTGTATTTGTGTTGTTTGAATACAATCAAATTTAAATATAGCGAATACAACCAAATCTGAATACATGTTATTGTAGTTACAAAATGTAATTAACAAAAGTGTGACTATGCCTAAAAAATCTCCCAAAATATAGTCATTTGTGTAAATTCCACTTCATATTTTTATGGGCTAATTTTAATAACCCTATCGTGACAATGACAATTAACTAGGAAACTTAGGCTGCTAATCTCTATTATTCATTTGCAGTATATGGTCCATTGGTAAATAGGCAGTAATGATCCGGTTCTACCACCAATTAACATTATTGTTTATTCTTTATTCACTAGAAATAGTGTTTTAAAAGGTATTTTTTGGGCGAGCTCCGAAGCGAGGCATATCAAAAACGCATCGAGACGTACTAGCGTTGCGTAAGTATCGCCGAGTGTAAGCCACAACCTTTCGGGCATTCGCCTAGGTGTAAGCCCCAACATTCTGGTGTTTATTTGGGGCGTAAGCATCAAGAACTTTTTCAAATTTGAGACAAAATTGCTTAATAATTTTTTAAAAAGTTAAATATTCAAAATGTAACTCACAGTAAATTCTCAAACTAAAATATCTCAAAAAGTCAAAAGTTTTTTTTAATTCTTTATCTTAATTTCATAAAAAAAAATCTTTGTTATTTAATTTACAGAGTAACATATACACTTTAGATATTTGTATGCAAAGTACAATGCAAAGTACAATGCAAAGAGTTTTGTCCTCAAATTCTTACTATGCTTCCATGCTTGCATTTTCCTTCTTTATACTTTTTTAAAAATATTTTTTTAGCATTCTTCAATTTATCTTTTCAAGATAGTTTTTAGTTTTAGAATTTCTTTTAGTATCACTCTAGTTTAAATAATATTTTGAAGACTTTATTCTGGCTATTTGTATTATAATAAGTAGTAATTTGTTATCTAGTTTTAGGTTTTAAAACAATAACTTTATGTTAATATCATTTTTATCTTTGAATTATTTGAGTATCATTTTTACAATTCTAATTATGTTTCATCATAGTCATGTTATTGGTGTAATGCATCTTTACGTCATTCACTTTTTCAAGTTTTTTTAATGGTTCATGCACATGTTAGCATGTTAATAATAATAATATATATATATATATATATATATTCCTACTAATTTTATTATCTTTTTGATTTTTTATAATTTTAATGTATTCTTAATTTAGATATTTATATTATTAATTTATAAAATACTGAAAAAATTAAATACCTATGGGGCTTACGCCTTGCCGGGGAATAGGTAAAACGCCTCATCTTACGCCCACGCCTTTTAAAACATTGACTAGAAACAGGAGTTAGCGACAAATAATTGTTGTGGCGAAACAAAGAAATTTGTCGTTAATTTTATTTTACAGATTTAAAAAATATATAGTTACTAGCTATTTAGTGAAAAACTAGCGATCAATTTTATGATTAATTCCCGTTTTCTGTATATTAACTTGAATTTTGACCTAATTGTGGAAGTAGATTACTACTAAAACATTGCTCAGTACCGTCACTTGTCACTCATTGTAAATCATTCTCCTTATTTCTAAATTAATCCGAATCTTTTCAAGTATATCATTTTCTTTTATGGCTTTAATTCTCCTCAAGTTTTATGGATCCATACTCATACTATATATAATGAAACTTGCATTGTCACTACTCACTACTCACTACAACCGTTGGAAAATCATTTTTTTGTGCGAATTTTCCTTCAAAAGCAATGGTCTTTAATTTTTGCCGGATCTTTAATTTTTGTCCTTCGCTTAATAGCATGACGTTTGGGGTTCGAATCCCGGCTCAGTAAAAATAAATTCACATGGTAGAATTTCGTAGCAAAATTAGGCCTATTCAGGCAAAAGTTAGGCCTTAAGGCAGAGTTCTGCAAAATTCCAACAAGTAAAAAAAAAATTATCTTATATGCAATGTCCTTCACTCTACATCTCCTTATTATTCTGCAAATGTTGTTCAAAAGGGTTCCCCGTCCTTCCATCAAATATTCTGCTTTTTCCTGGATATTCTGGTTCAAATACTCATGGATTCGTTGTTTGCTTACTGACTTCATATAATTCAGAAAACACTAGTTTTCTCGAAACTTCTTGTTCATATCAAGTAGAGTTTCCAGTCAAACTCTGCCTGATCAGGTAGAGTTTGAGGCAAACTCTAACTTAGACAAAGTTTGAAACTCTGTTTGAAGGTAGCAAAATTCTGCGTTGCGATTTTTTTTTAAATTTTTGACTAAGCATATTTCGAACCCGGAACCAATTTTTTTTAGCAAATGACAAAAATTAAAGATTAACAATATAAGGAGCAAAAATTAAAGACCACCCCACATTTGTGCTAATGACCCTTGGAAAATTCACAGAAAAGAACAGTAACTTTTTAATCCTTGAATAGTATGAACACGAATTATACAAAAGATGGGATGATTTATGCAAATATCCTTTTTTAGGTCCATTTAAATTTCTCCCTAAATTTAAAAATTATGCAAAAATAGCCGTTTGAAAATTATCCTTTCGGACAACATTAGATCGGGTCTATAATTAATTACTTATATATTTCTCAACTTTACAGACAAAATATTAGATTGTTGTCTAACGTTTGTAATAACTTACAAAATATTAAACCGTGATTTAACATTTTCTGATACGATTTTTAATTTGCTCAAAAAATATTTCTAAACTAAGATCTAAAAAATCTATAAATTAAAAAAAATCATCTCCAATAAGGGACAACTGTTGAATTGTTTTGCAAAATATAAGTAGAAGAATGACAACTGACATTAACGACAATGAGTCCAAGTTTGATATATTTAATAGCCTATTTAATAGGGAAACTACACTTACTGCCCCTAAAATCCAAATTATTTATGTGTATGTGCCCCTTCCCAACTTAATTACTCTAAGTACTATTTCGGGACAATGTAATTATCCGTGATACCTACACTTTTGCTTTTGCATGCTTGATCACACGTCAGCCGCACATGTAATGTTTCCTTTTTTCTTCTTATTTTTGTTGTTTTATCTTTTTCTAATTATCAGCATCAATCACATGCTAGCTTGTCCTTCCCTTATATACTACCTTTTTTTGACCATTTTATTTTCTTGTATCTTTATATCTTCTTTTCTCTTTCTCTTTTTCTTCTTTTTTGTTACATCTTCTTATTATTTCTTGTCTTTTTATTAAAAAATATTAGTTAAATAATTTGAAATTAATAAAAATATAAAATGTTAATAATTAAAATATAAAAAGTATTAACCTGAATTAGTAGTTTTGTTTTTCAAATTATAATTTGTTAAAATGATATAAAAAATAAAACATCAAATTATACTTTTTATTGTATTTTTCTTTTTAATTTTCATGCTTTGAAAGCATGAATTTTGTATTTTATGAAATCCTGTCAGTATATGATATATATACGGGGTTGGTATCATTTAGGACTGAGCTTTTTCTTGAAGGAATGAAGCAGTCCTTCATGATACCATCTATGTAGATTTATATACTATAATGGTATCATGAAGGACTCTCTTTGAATAACTTAAGCAGTCATTCATGATACCATCATGGTATATGCAGTCGTTCATGATACCATCTCAGCATATGGTATATACCATGATGGTATCATGCAAGACTGCTCAGTATATTTTTATATCATGATGGTATCATGGAGGATTGGGGACTGTTAAATTCAAGGACTTCAACAATCCTTCATGATACCATCCGCGCAGATTTATATACTATAATGGTATCATGAAGGATTTTCTTTGAATAACTGGAGCAGTTATTCATGATACCATCATGGTATATGCAGTCCTTCATAATATTATCTCAGTATATGGTATATACCATGATGGTATCATATAAGACTGCTGACACATGTGAAAGACTTAAAAAGCTCTATGATACCATCTCAATATATTTTTATACCATGATGGTATCATGGAGGATTGGGGACTGTTGCATTCAAGGACTTCAACAATCCTTCATAATACCATCCGCGTAGATTTATATACCATAATGGTATCATGAATGACTCTCTTTGAATAACTGAAGCAGCTATTCATGATACCATCATGGTATATGCATTCCTTCATGATACTATCTCAATATATGATATATATCATGATGGTATCATGAAAGACTACTGATACATGTGAAGGACTTACGAAGTCCTCCATGATACCATCTCAGTATATTTTTATACTATGTTGGTATCATGGAGGATTGTGGATTGTTGCATTCAAGGACTTCAACAATCCTTCATGATATCATTCGCGTAGATTTATTTACCATAATGGTATCATGAAGGACTCGCTTTAAATAACTGAAGCAGTCATTCATGATACCATCACTGTATATACAGTCCTTTATGATACCATCTCAGTATATGGTATATACTATGATTGTATCATGCACAACTGCTGACACATGTGAACGACTTACGAAGTCCTCCATGATACCATCTCAGTATAATTTTTATACCATGATGATATCATGGAGGATTGAGGTCTATTGCATTCAAGGACTTCAACGATCATTCATGATACCATCTAAGTATATGATATACCATGTAGGTATCATAGAGGATTGAGTAATATTTTTTTAACGAATGAATCAACTTTCTATGATACCTTGTCAGTATATGATATATACAATGTGGGTATAAAAAAATTGAGTTGTAGTTTTCTTGAAGGAATGAATTAGTCATCTATGATACTCTGTCAGTAAATGATATATATCAGGTTTGTATCATAGAGGACTAATTTTTTTTTAAGGAATGAACCGTTAGTCCTGTGTGATATCTTGTGGGTATCATAGTATACTGCAACAGTATACTTAAACTGCTATTGATTTGATATACTATTTTTGTGATATAAAAAATAAAATAAATGGAAAAGATAATATAAGTTATACATTTTATTGAAAAAGATAAAGGAGCCAAAAAATTTGTAGAATTAGATTATAAAAAATAAAAAATAAAGGAAAACTAATTTGGAAAAATAAAATTAAATAAGGAGAAAAAATAAATAAAAATAACCTGAAATTTAAAAAAAAAAACAGGAAAAGGTGAATGAAATTAGACTATGGAGAAAAAAAAGAAAATAAAAAAGAAAAAAAGAAAAAAGAAAGAAACAAAAAAGAAATAAATTAGAATTAAGTGAAAAATAAATGAAACAAAAAAGAAGAAAAAAAGAAAAAGTGAGAGAAAATAGGAGAAAAGAAAAAAAGAAAAAGTGAGAGAAATAAAAAAGAAAGTAAGAAAAAGAGATAATTACCTACAAAAACTATAGAGATATTGACGGTAAATAGTTTTTGGGGTCTGAAAAGTAAAGGGCATACAAGGTAAATAGTTTGGTTTTAGGGTACATTAATGTAGTTTCCCTATTCAATAAAGAAGCCCAAAAAGCCCCAACTTGAATATGTTGGATACACGATCCAAGATTGGTTTGGGCAATGAATTGGCGTTCATGAGGCCCAAAAAGATCTGGCCTCATTAACTTTTGGGCCAGAAAAAAATCAAATAAGGAACTTTTGCTCATTGGACAAGTTTAGAGCATTCTTCCTTTGAGATACTTTCGTAACTAGACAATATTAAATGTGACATAACAACTTTTTAGCACAAAAATTAATATAACACTTTAACAGCAAAAAAAGTCTTTAACTTCATGCAGATTCTTTCCAAAACGAAACCCCCTTTCCTAGCCCGAAAATATCACTTTCATCAACGAAATTATATCTTCCAAAATTCTCACCCAAATCATTAATTTTGAGCTTCCATATTGTAAATTGCTATATTTCTATGAATAAAATTATATTTAATTTATATATCATATAACACTTTATTGTATTAAAAAAAGTAACGAACACATAATCTTCTGATATTCTTTTTATCCTGACAGCTTTTTAAAATATATCATTATATACATTTCAAGTATTTTTTCTATTAGAATCTAATTTTTTTGTCTTTTCCTTTTTTTCTTATTTTCTTTTTACATTAACACAATAATTTATTTGTTACCTCTTTGGATTTCAAATACTATATTAACATATTACAAATTGGATAGGTTGTGCTTTGATTTTTATCATGCTACTCTAGTATATGCATACAAAATATATTGTATTTTTCTATTTCAATGATGTATGCAACAAATCATATACTAGCGGTATATATTAATTATATTGCACATATTTAAATAGTATGTATAATTTTTTATTTGAATGTATTATCATGCATATATACAATTCATTATATTTGGAATAATGAGTGTAATATATATATATATATATTATTAATGGAATATTAACATAATATAAAATAGTCACAATATAATATACTATTAAATATATTTTTTTTGAAAATCTGTTCGCATAAAAACATTGAAGAAAAAATACCTAAAAATAATGAGGGAGAGAAAGAAATATGGAAGAGACAGAAAAAAGCAAGTGCAATGAAATGCATTGATGGTAATAAATACCTTAATTAATAGAGAGGATTACAAACGTTTAAATGAATTTTATTAGCATATTTAACTTTTTCTTTTCAAAATGCTACATTTGTTATAAAATGTGTTATATTTGTTATTTTAAAAAAGATATGTTACAATGCAAAATATTTTTAAATATTTCTTTGCAAAATCATTTTGTGCTATGATCAATTGTGTTAATTAATTATTGAATATACTTTTATGAAAAGGATTGAATTATAGTACTAAATAAGGGACTAATATATTTATTTATTGAAGTCAATTTCTTTTCAACTGTTAGTTATTGAATATATCCCTTACTTTATAACAAATAAACAGTGTCATCTATATTAAGTACTTTAAATCATCAATAAGCATCATCTAATGACTTATGTCACCAAATTTGATCCAATCAAATACCAAAAAATGATCTAAATAATTTTTGGAGAGAATAGTATTTTTGTTCTCTCAATTATTGGTAAGTTTAATTTTGTTCCTTAGCTTGTAATATATAAACATGTTTAACTTTTAACTAATTAAATTTGGTCTATTTATGTATGAAATATGTTATATTTGGACTGTTAGCATGATAACAAGATATTCTCGATATCATAAATTATAAATAGAAATATTCTAGATATATGAAAATATAATTAGAGATATTTTACATTTATCAAGAATATTGTGTAGCATAACTATAGATATTTGGTAGGATTAACATTAAGTGTAGAATATTTTGCTACCTTTTATCTCTTATTCTTCTTGTATTTAAATACCTATGTAATGTGATGTATTAGATAATAAAATTGAGATACTCATTCTTCAATCTCTCTTGTATTTCTTTGTTCCTGATATGGTATCAGAGCCTTCTCTCTTTGATTCGTAGAATCTTTGATCTGTGGTTACTTTCAATTTTTTTGAGAGTTTTTTAAAGAGTTAGTCCTAATCACTTAGGGCTCTTGTTCTTGGTTTATTCTAGCTATTTTTTTTGTATCCTAGTATTTTTTTGGTTTTCGATACAAAATATGACTTAGCGTCAGTTTGAGTCCTTCAGTGTTCGTTTCACTGGAAAACATTATTCTGCTTGAGAATTTCAGTTTCAAGTATTTGTCACTAGAAAAGAGTTATGAGGCCATATAGATGAAAGTGATCCTGCGCTCCTACTAATCCTACAAAGTTACGTCAGTGAAAGGTCAAAGATGTTCGGTGATGACATGGATTTTAGAATCAATTGACCCTCTTATTGTCCTTAATCTTAGGCCATATAAGACTGCAAAGGTCATGTGTGATTATTTACAAAAGATTTACAATCAAACAATAGCGCAAGACGCTTTCAGCTAGAGCATGAAATTGTTAACTATTCTTAAGGAGATCTCTTCTTTCAAGATTATTATTCTAAATTTCAGAATTTATGAGCTGAATTCACTGATATTGTTTATGCTAAAATACCTGATGAATCTCTCTTTATAATTCAAACAGTTCATGAGCAAAGCAAGCGAGATCAATTTTTGATGAAATTGTGAATTGAATTTGAGAGTGTTCGTTCTAACTTGATGAATTGTGACCCGTCTCCCTCTTGGATGTCTGGTTTAGGGAATTACGTCGTGAAGAGCAACATCTTCTCAAATAGTATGCTACAAAATATTCATGAGTATCACGATCCATCACAAATTCAGGTTGCCAATGGTAGTAATTTGCCTATTATCAAGATTAGGGATATTACTAAAACTTTCAAGAATGTTTTTGTATTGCCAAAGCTCTCCACTAGTTTTATTTCCGTTGGGCAATTGGTAGATAACAATTGTGATGTGATTTTTTCTCGTAATGAAATTAATGATTTTCTCGTAATGATTGTCCATATTATCATTTTTATCACCCAAATTCTAGCTATTATAATTTTCATACACTTGGTTGTGTTCGTTTTGTGCATCTTTCTCCTACTGAACGCAATAAACCTTTTTCTCAGTCTACTAAATGTGCTTTATGGGATATAGTACCTCGCAAAAAGGGTTTATTTTCTATGATCCAAGTTCTAAAAATTTCATGTTTCTAGAAATGGTTTTTTCTTTGAGAATCGGTATTTCTTTTGTACTCATGTTGAATCATCTTCTGTTTATCCTCTTTATCCTACTTTTGAGGATTTGTCATCTACTTCTACGCGGTTCAAATTTGAACTTGTGTATGAATAACATCGGCCAACTTTACCCCATCTCGAGACTGATCCGCCACTTGAGACTATTCCACAATCAAAATCTGAGATTTATTCAAGGTTTGTTACTCTTGAGCCTACTCGACGATCTATCAGAGTACGAATTACTCCTAATTGGTATGGTTTTTCTTTTACTTTATCCACCATTTCTATTCCAACTTGTTACTCACAAGCTTCTAAGCATGAATGTTGGCAGAAAGCAATGGAGGAAGAACGTTTGGCTCTTATAGAAAATAACACATGGGACGTTGTTTCATGTCCTTCAAATGTCCACCCAATTAGATGTAAATGGGTCTATTCAATTAAGCTTCGTTATGATGGAACTCTTGATCGTTATAAAGCTCGATTGATTGTCCTTGGTAACAAATAGGAGTATGGCGTGAACTATGAGGAGATTTTTGCACAATTAGAAAAATGACTACGGTACGAACTATTATTGCCATTGCTGCTCCACGAAACTGGTCTCTTCATCAAATGAATGTCAAGAATGCTTTTCTCCATGGTGATCTCAAAGAAGATATTTATATGAAACCTCCACCTGATTTGCTCTCATCACCTACATCAGATGTATGCAAATTGAAGCGGTCATTGTATGGATTAAAAAATTCTCCCAAAGCTTGGTTTGACAAGTTTCTATTCACTTCAATATTCTTTTAAGCAGAGCAAATATGACTCGTCTTTGTTTCTTCGGAAAATAGCTACAGGTTGTGTTCTTCTTTTGGTATATGTAGATGACATTATTATTACAGGAACTGATTCTTCATTAATCACTAGCATCCAGCAGAAACTTAAGGATTCTTTTCATATGAAATATCTTAGTGCTCTTACATACTCCATTAAAATTGAATGTAAAGTATCATCATGAGGAAGGATATCCTTTGCCCGATCCAGCTTTGTTTCAACAATTAGTTGGGAGCCTAAATTATCTTAATATTACTCAGCCTGATATCTCTTTTACAGTTTAATAAGTGAGTCAATTTATGAAGGCTCCCCGCCATCTACATTTGGTGGATGTTTGTCGCATCATTCGATATCTCCCTGGAGCATCTACTCATGGATTATTCTTTCCTAATTCGACTTAATGCTTTCGAGCCGATTCTGCTTGGGTGGATATCCACGATACTCGTCGTCTCTTCATCAAATGAATGTCAAGAATGCGTGTGTTTCTTCCATAGGCGGTATCGATCTCAAAGAAGATATTTATATGAAACCTCATCGAAGTAGGCTTGTCATTATATACAACGAAGTTGTAGATAATGGTGCTATTACTCTTCCACACGCGTCCGGTGATCTTCAAATTTGCTCTCATCATGGCACTACATCAATTTCTAGTAGGCAAATTGATGTATGCAAATTAAGGGGGATGTTAGAAGATGACAAGATATTTTCAATATCATAAACTATAAATAGAGATATTCTAGATATATGAAAATATAATTAGAGATATTTTATATTTATCATAGAATATTGTGTAGCATTAATTATAGATATTTGATTATACCATTACATGAAATTAATATTGGGTCTAACTCAACCTCATAAATTATCTCAATTTTTTATTTACTTGATATTGAATCGATACTTCACATCCTAGATGTCCAATCTTAGTGTGTTGGGGATGTCAGAGTCCGCCATCGCATGTGAGTGATTGTTCATCTACTTAATTATAGTCTTAGACGACAATCTTCACATCATGAGCTAATTTTTTGGATAAAGTTAAGGCCAAACCATTTCTTATTATTAACAACGTATTAAAGGTAAAAGTCCTGAGTTCGAGTCTCACCGCCACACATTATAAAAAAAAATCGCGTGTTCATCTCATAAAAACAAAATTAAATTCGAACGTAAAAAAGTGTTGAAGACATAATTAAATAAATAAAAGTACATGTATTTTTTTAATAATTTAAACTTTAAAATGAGATAGTTACATACTTCAACGATACATATTTATCTGTGGGCATTCAACATGGAAAATGTAGGATAAAACTTTCTACATCCCTCCCCCACCATAAAAATCCTCTTCTTTAATGTTGGAGCTATAATGAAAATAATTTGGAGTTGGAGGTGGGGAGGGCCGACAGTGAATGTTATAATAATAATGCTAACCTCAAATTGCCCCCGAAAAAATAATAATGAATGAAACTTCCCATTCTGAAAGCAACGATAGCAATAAATATTGTTTTTGTATCTAATAACTATGCCAATTATACATAGAGTGGTTGGAGAAAAATCTTAAAACTATATAAGTTTTCAGTAGCATTTACATAATTAAGAGAAAACACATGGAGTGGTGATCACGGTCTGAGCTAGAGTACTGTTGGCTACGGATTAGGTCCAATCCTAACAGGTTTTGTTTAAATCTTATATTTATCTTAAAATATATTGAATATGTACAAATTATTAATTTAGAATCTAATAACTTCAAAGATAAAAATTTATAATTCATAAACTTTAAATTCTAATTCCGCATCTGATGGTGATGACGATTGACGTTCGGGACCCCGCGCCCACCATTGACAAAACTGGCACATGAATTTTCCAAAAATATGCGGTTTAATTAATTTGTCTCTGTGTTTGACATTATTTGATTGTATTTCAGAAAGAACTCTCTAGACATGGAAATATTAAAGTGCGAAAGTGCTATTTGACTTAAATATTTGCACCGTCGTTTACGCGCGATAGGTGGTTACTTTATTAATGGATTCTTATTATCAGATGTGCGTACGTATATATGTGGTGGAAATGCAATTGGAATTTCCTTCTGGGGCACCTATAATGAAATGTAGGATAAAACTTTCTACAATGACTTCTATTAGATGTGCGTCCTATAATGACTTATTATCAGATGTGCGTCCTATAATGAATGTTATAATAATAATGCTAACTTCAAATTGCCCCCGAAAAAATAATAATGAATCAGTCAAATTTCTAAGTGACCAAAGAATCACCCAACTTGATTAAGTATCCTATTACATATCTTCTAGAAATAGGACAAGATGCCTAATCAACATCACAATAAACTATCATCAGATTGTTGGTTTTGCTTGACAAAAGTACTCCTTGACTAGATTTATTCTTCAAATATCTTACTATTCTTAGAACTGCTTCCATATGTGTTTGTTTGGGTTGTTGTAAAAATTGGCTCAATGTTTGAATATTGTAAGCCACATTTGGTCTTGTCATGGTCAAATAAAGTAGTTTTTCAATCAACCTATGATAGACTCCCTGATCTGCAGGAGGATCATACCCTGCCTTTGAATGATTGTCAATCTGTTCATCATACTCTCTAGTTGTCAGTTTCACATTTGTATCTATGAGAGTAGGATCAGGTTTAGTTGATGATAGTCCAGTTTCTGAAATAAGTTTTAGAGTGTACTTTCTATGATGCATCAAGAATCCTTTCTTTGATCTAGCAAATTCAATACCAAGAAAATATTTGAGCTCCCCAAGATCTTTCATCTTAAAAGCTTGTTGCGAAGTTTCTTTAGTGTTCTAAATCAGTTTCATATTTCTTCTTGTTATAAGCATGGCATACACATACACAAGTACTATGATCACACCTTCTGTAGATTTCTTGTTGAATAAGATCCATCATACTAACTTTGATGAAGCTGAGATTTTGTCAATGTCTTAGTTAACTATGCATTCCATTGTCTGGGGCTTGTTTTAGCCCATACAAGAATTTAATGATTCTACACACCTTGTTCTCCCCCTGACTCTTGAATTCTTGTGGCATTTCTATATAAATTTTATCATGAAGATCACCTGTAAAAAGGCATTGTACACATTCATTTGGAGTACATGCCACTGATTTACAACTGCTAAACTCAGTAATGTCCTTATTGTTTTCATCTTTATAACAGGATAAAATGTCTCCTAGTAATCAATTTCTTCTTTTTGGCTATATCCTTTTGCCACTAATCTAGTCTTGAATATTTCAACTTCACCAGATGCTTTGTATTTTATTTTAAAGATCCACTTGCACCCTATTGGTATTTTTCCCTCAAAAGAGTAATTGTTTCCCAAGTGTGATTGTTCTCTAAGACTTCTACTTCATCCTTTATAGCCTCTATCCACCTTGGATCTTTGATAACCTTAGCATAGTTTGTAGGTTCTATAGAGTTTGAAGAAGCTGCAATATATGCTTGATATTTGGGTGACAACTTGTCATAGTTGATATAGTTTGATATGTCATATGGTGTCTCACCGTGTGAAATGGAAAGTGTGGTATTGTGTGTAATTCTCCCTCATCGGTAGAGGAAGAAAGAAGTGTTGTGTATATAAGATTCAAAATTGGTTTGGGGCTTGGGACCCCAAGGGGTATCCCATGTGTTTAAAGGAGGGAGGACCTAGATGTGCTTCGGTTCGAGGAAAGACCACACGCGCGCCGCCGCCCGCCCGTCCGGTCCGGTTCCGAGTTCCGGGTTCTCGGGCTCTCGGGCTCTCGGGCTCTCGGGCTCTCGGGCTCTCGGGCTGTGGGTCTGATATTATAAAACTTTGCCAGAAGTACAGTTTGATCCCAGAAGTTTCAGATATACAGTTTGGACAGAATTCTTTCGGATGTGCGGTTTGGTCCCCGAAGTTTCAAGATGTACAGTTTGGTCCCTGAAGTTCAGAATTTCGACGGTCAAGACAGAAAAGCCAAGCACTCAATTCAGCCATTTATTTTGGCTGAATTACTCCTCCTATAATGGCCTGGCCAAATCCGTTGGTCTTTCACCATTTATGTTGGTGACTTTACTACCTCCATAATGGCCATTATTTGGCTATTATGGAGGCAGTTTTCAGGCAATAAACAACCCCTCCCTCTCCTATATAAACACCCCATTACACCATTGTTGAGAACTAACAAGAAGCTAACAGAAACAGTAGAGGCAACACACGAAAATACACAACCAGAAATTTCTTCTTCCTACAACTTCCAAGCATCATTTCGTTACTCAATATTCTTCACGGTAGCTCTTGAGTTTCCTTTGCTCAAGGGTTCCATTGCTGTTTTATCTTGGGAGACAAATTGTCCGGGACGTATAAAGGATACATACGGGGCAATATTGTCTTAAGGACAGAGTGCTACACTCGACTCAAAGCAAAAACAATTTACATTTTTCCGTTTTCTACAAAACTGGAATTTCCAGTTTTTACTTATGTAACGATTGTAATTTCAGATTCCATGTTGAATTATTGAAATCTTTGTTTATCCTTTCGAATACTTGTAACATTTAAATACTTCCCGTACTGCTTTATAAAGTACCATAGAGCAAATCTCCCAACAACTTAAGACAATAGCGTATTGTATTACTATTAGTGTTCGAAAGATGTCGGTCAAAAGTTGTGTGACCAAATCTAGATATGGAAATGGTTTTCTGGTAGAAGAGAGTGATGATGATGAACGTGTTCATGGTGTCACCGCTACCAAGACTGGTGTAAACAAGCGCTCTCGAGAGCTCGAGGATGTCAACTGGGACAAGAGGAGAAGACTGAAGATGTTATTCTATCTTGTAGCAGAAGGCCTATATCTGTCCCAGACAAAGGATCCGAATAATGGTGAGAAGGAAATGGACACTCAGTCTGATGAAGTGACTGAAGTGAGCCAGAATTCGAAATTGGGATAAGTAGTTTTTCTTACTTGTCAAGAATAAAGATTAAATTATGTCTGATTAAAAATGGATTAAAGTAAGGAGGAATATGAAAATAATTTATATTCCTTATGCTTTAACAAATCAGAAGTTTAATCTCATCTTCTTTTCCGTTTAAAGATTGGATTTTGTAAACGACTTAAGAAGATCCGTTCTTTTAAGTGTAATTACTAAAGTGTGTAAAGTATGTTCGCACATACGAGGGAGTAAGATCCACTGACTGTGCGAAAACTGTTACCACTCTTAAGTAAGCGCCAAGAATTATCCGGGCACCAATCTTAACGAAAGGAGTCTAAAAGCTAAAGACGTTGAACCTGTCATACTATTTGACAGAAGATCCTTCATAGGATGATATTGGACACTCAGTCACATAAAGCCTCCGGCGGCGGAGTGGTCCAAAATTCCTTTGATAGGATGATATTGGACACTCGATCATACAAAGCCTCCGGGCGACTGGAGTGGGCCAAAATTTCTTTGATATGATGATATTGGACACTCAGTCATATAAAACCTCCGGGCGACTGGAGTGGGGCCAAAATTCATTTCATAGGAAAAGTAATGGACACCTAGTAAGGTGGGCCGAGTTTCAGTCCCGAATGATCCGAAGGCCTAAAGAAAGGCAAGATAAAGAAATTGGACACTCGATGCCGCCAAAGCAGCGGAGTAGGCGAGTATCTAGATCACATATGATCCGGTTACGCCCTAACCACGGGCAAGAGGTTGTTCATGTGAAGCAACACCACCTCTAAAGTAGAAGGGGTTGGAGAGGTTGTCCTCAATAGGACTTCATGGATTGGGATCACTCAAAGATGAGGTGATACATGTCCCAAACTTGGTTAAAGGGACGCATTTGTTGGTCAAACCTGGTTTGAGACTAGTCCAACAGTCCGTGATAACTAAGAATGGTACAGTATGTCTGTAGCCAAATGAATGATATATTTGTAATCCGTGCGTCTATGCCATCATAGATTAAGACACGTTAAATAGCAAGTCATTCAAAAGCTAACGATGTTGAGATTGTTGCCTTCTTCGACATAAACCCTCAAAATAAATGTGAGGTAGATGAAGAGGCAAAATCACCTTTCCAAATTCCGTCAAGGGAATAGCGAAAGAAGCACTGCTCCTCTAGAACTTAGTCACACCTACTTGGGTGATTTGAAGTTTATACAAAATAGAGGGGGGAGACAAGTACGTTGTGATCTTCATTGATGATGGTACAACGTATGGAATCCTTTGTTTGTTAAAAAGCAAAGATGAAGTTGTTGAAGCGGATAAGCACTACAAAGCAGAAGTTGAATATCAACTAAGCCTACGGATTGAGAAATTCGTAGTGATAGAGGAGAATGTGAAGCATCGTTCATTAAACGATCGCTCATTACTCACCTCGTCTAACGGTGTTAGCCAAGCGCAAACCCGTAAGCCTAAATTATGTAGGGCAAGGCGATCCTTACCGCTAATGCGATTCTCAACAGAACTCCGCATAAGGATAAGGATAACTCTCCGTGTGAGACATGGAAATGATCTCACATACAAAAGTTGTGATGTGGGATGGCTTGGTAGAAGTTGGACTACCGAGACAGGTCAAGTTCGACCTAAGACTGTAGATTGCATATCCACTGGATCTGTAAATAACAGTAGTGCTGATCGCCTCTTGGCATCAAAGAATGCTGAATTCTTTTAAGATAGCTTTCCTTGAAAAAAAAGGAAAAAGGAGTAATTGCTCAAGGTTAACAAGAACCCACGAGGGCCTGACTGTCCGGAACTAGACATTCCGTATCTACAGGACTCGAAAGTTGCCGTCTATCCGGAACTTAATATTCCAGATCTGCAGAACTCAGGGATTCTAGATGTTGAACCGAGACAGAGCAAAGAAGGGGACAAAGACTTGTTCCAGTCCTTCTAGCTTGTATGGTTAATAATGAACCATGAACAATTAACAAATAATTGTTATCTCCAAAACCGCTGCTTTGGAAAGAAGCTAAAGGGAGAAAGAGATTCTATATATAGAACCATACTTGTGTAATGGTTAATCTTCTTCCGGGAAAAGAACCTTTGGGTTGTAAAATGTGCTCCCCTGTGAGTAGCTTAACATCCAGGGCCATTGTAGTCTTGCGTGGCATGGATGTTGAACTAGCCTTCCCTACCGGAGAGTTGGAATAAGAGAATTAGAGTTAGTTTGTTGAACTGTTGGGCTTCTTCCTGAACTTTCAGTTTGGTCCCTGAAATGTTTACATTTTAGTCCGAAAGTTTCGATAAAACGAAAACAATGAATCGACCACGAAACATTGGCTCGAAGTTAGAAAGCCAACAGTTGGAAAACCAACAGTCGAGAGTGAAAATCATATTGAAACAAAGTCTCGATATGAAAGATATGTGTATCACGAGATGACTTCTTAGAAATTGGATTTCTAAGACATCTAACGGATGGTCAATAGTTGACAAGTCTCGTTGAAGCCACCAATGGATATGAATCATAGAACCGATTGGAATCATGGTGCACCCATAGACAAGGAGCGATATGCACAGTCACGTTTAGTTCAATGTATTGTACACACTACAACCAACCGGTATCGTCCTACAAACAGATTAGTTGAACTAAGGTTCACGATGATCTTAATACATAATCAATAGAAGGCGTTAAGTCGGATATGACGATATACGAATTATTCGCTTATCTACGGATTATAGTATTACGGATGTCCAGCGGTTACGAGAGAACACGGTGATGCAAACCGGACATCGATCCGAAGAACACCAAAGCCACAAGTAAATGTGTATGGTGGTTATTGGAAAATCCTCTAAGCAAACTTGCATCGACCGATTCATGATGGTATCGGAGTTTATCGCTTTATACAAAGCATGAAAGAAGTTGAGTAACTTCACGACTCATTAGAGGACGTCCCTTATTGGGAGAAACCCATGCCTTCAGCATTATACATTGTGGCTAGCCGATCGGCTTTAGGAAGGACACGGATGACGGCGTACGGACATATCTGTCATGATCGTCGGAGACATAAGACCGTATGGCGAGTTGATCATCACGGGTGTCACTTCCTTATTTACTAACTAAGGGACTACCCGAAGATCAAGTGTTCGCCTTTGTCTAGGGGAATGGGCTTAAAACCCAAAATATACGGACCAATACGGTGGAAACCCAACCTTACGAACCGGAGATCCCGTAATTTGGTTCAATGGGAAAACTAAGTTGTAAAGGTTCGGTTGATCGCTTCGGTCGAAGCATGAGCACTTCGGATAGTGATTTCTAAAAAGAAACACCAAATCCAAAGCCGTTCCCGCGATAGACGTTAAGTGCTATTTGCGGTATGGGTAAAGGTTAAGTTTTCAAAACTCGTAATGATCCTCAACAGTTGAGGTTAGGTCTTTGGGAAACTTTTAATGGTTCCTAACACTTGTGAAGTGGGGTATAGCGGGATACCTTGTAGGAGACCACCTATTTAAGTGCGAGGACGGGCCGCCTCAAATTGAACGCATTTAAGAATCCAAGACGTTGTCCATGGCCAAAACGGACAAAACATTACGAAGAAGAGAGTAAGGGAATTTGTTGTGTTGGTACCGTTGTCTTGGCTTACACTAAACACCGACGAGTTCAAGACATCACGTTCACCGCGCAAGTAAGTAAGTCCGATGGTATTCAACTATGGAAGGTTCAAAGCCGAGGCTACCTCTCCTTATGCAACATCGGTCCGCCGAAATATTGCTTTGGAAATGAAAAGACACCATGTGAGTGCGCCAAAATCTCTTTCAAGAGGGGATTGTTGGAAATTTGCCTTTGGCGGGAGTTGCGACCAACCAACTTTAACGGCTTAAACACAAGTGTAACGTATGTTGGAGAATCCGGTTCTTCACACATGCATGATCTACTAAGTACGTAGATAACCGTAGGGCCAAGAATCGTCAAATTTCATTGAGAAATGAAATAGATATTGGTTCACGAAGTAAGGTGTTTGAAGCATGGAAAGTGTGGTATTGTGTGTAATTCTCCCTCATCGGTAGAGGAAGAAAGAAGTGTTGTGTATATAAGATTCGAAATTGGTTTGGGGTTTGGGACCCCAAGGGGTATCCCATGTGTTTAAAGGAGGGAGGACCTAGATGTGCTTCGGTTCGAGGAAAGACCACACGCGCGCCGCCGCCGCCCGCCCGTCCCGTCCGGTTCCGAGTTCCGGGTTCTCGGGTTCTCGGGTCGTGGGCTGTGGGCTGTGGGCTGTGGGTCTTCTGATATTATCTTTTTGGGCCAGAAAACTTTGCCAGAAGTACAGTTTGATCCCAAAAGTTTCGATATACGATTTGGACCGAGAATTCTTTCGGATGTGCGGTTTGGTCCCCGAAGTTTCAAGATGTACGAGTTTGGTCCCCGAAGTTCGAATTTCGACGGTCAAGACAGAAAAGCCAAGCACTCAATTCAGCCATTTATTTTGGCTGAATTACTCCTCCTATAATGGCCAAATCCGTTGGTCTTTCACCATTTATGTTGGTGACTTTACTACCTCCATAATGGCCATTATTTGGCTATTATGGAGGCGGTTTTCAGCAAGAACAGCCCCTCCCTCTCCTATATAAACACCCCATTACACCATTGTTGAGAACTAACAAGAAGCTAACGAAACAAGAGAGGCAACACACGAAAATACACAACCGGAAATTTCTTCTTCCTACAACTTCCAAGCATCATTTCGTTACTCAATATTCTTCACGGTAGCTCTTGAGTTTCCTTTGCTCAAGGGTTGCATTGCTGTTTTATCTTGGGAGACAAATTGTCCAGGACGTATAAATGATACATACGGGGCAATATTGTCTTAAGGACAGAAATGAGTGCTACACTCGACTCAAAGCAAAAACAATTTACATTTTTCCGTCTTCTACAAAACTGGAATTTCCGCTTTTACTTATGTAACGATTGTAATTTCAGATTCCATGTTGAATTATTGAAATCTTTGTTTATCTTTTCGAATACTTGTAACAGTTAAATACTTTCCGTACTGCTTTATAAAGTACCATAGAGCAACTCTCCCAACAAATACATGAGACAAAATCCTTCATCCAAATAGGTGGTTGTTTACCCTTTTCTGACCTTTCAGGTTGTTGATCAAGTCTACTTTGAGTATGAATCTGAACTATATCATTAGTTGGTTGGGAATATTGACTTTCATTAGATAGTCCTAGTGGATTACTAGTTTGTTCCTGAACTTGTTTTGTGACCACTTGTTGACCATGTACAATTTGAGTAGTGTCTGGTGGAACACCAATATTACTAGAAATAGGATCTGAGAACCAATTGCTTAGATATGACTCAGAAATGATATTGGAAAATAACCATTGATATGTTGACATGTCTATACTTTGGAAAGGGAAAACATCTTCTTTAAATTGTATAACTCTACTAACAAATAATACTTTATTATGCAGATCATATAATATGTAAAATTAGGATTGAAGACAAAACCATAATTGTCGGTTACTTTTTCTACTGCACAACGGAGTGGGACATTAATCCTTTAATTTTAAAAATTCTTTAAGACAATTACATTTATAATTGTCGGTTAAAATTCTAAAATTGTAATTAATAATCAAATTATGCAAAGTTAGGATATGATGTATAATATATATATATATATATATATATATAAAAAGAGGGGTAGTATTTTTCAATAAAATATTTCAATAGAGGGGGAGTAAGTATGGTGTGTAGTCCTACTCGGTACTCTCTTCTTGTAGCTTTCTGTTCATATAAGTCTTCTAATTCATAGTCTATCTCCTTTAGTAATAAAATATATATATATATATATATATATATATATATATATATTTTTTTTTTTTTTTTATCCGGACTCTGTCCATCACTCTGGGTTACTATTTATTATCCCTTGCTATTCATATTTTGTTACTATCTAATCTCTAACATACTATACCTATTCACTTCTTCTTCTTAACTGTTCATCTCTTCTTTTAAGCTTTACCCCTGCTATGGCGATCGTCTTTAACCACACCCAAAAGCGGCCACAACAGTCCTTCAGCGGACATCAACAGGCCAATAATCAACCACCGTTGACATAGGAATTTAGTTAATCCATGGAGGCCATAACGGAGCTTATCAGATAACCATATACTAAGTCAAGAAGATAACCGTGTTTAGGCATGTTATGATAAAGATTTTAACAGTAATTTCAGATATTCATGGCAGCGATTATAACAGTGACTCAAGATTCATGATGAAAATAACAACAGTATATCAACATAATTTCTTGCAATCCTGCAAGATTTTATAAATATTCATTACATAATTTACATTGTAGGAGATAAACTACTGAATAGTAAACTTACATGTCTAGAAGTACAAGGAGATTTCCCTTTCGGGAGTCCCGGAAACTGCTACTTCTACTGAGGAAAAGCAATCAACAAACTATCTTACATAAGGGAGTTTATACAATGGGATTTAGGGAAAACATATGGATAGTGGAGGAGTTTTTCTGAGGGTGTGTGTCTTCTCTCTCTAACTGCTTCCGCTTCTGTCTGTAAGAGAGTTTGGAGTGTGGTATTTATAATAGATATCCGGACTTCAGCTTCGGATTTCAAACTAAAAAAGGAATCTTCAAAAGGTTTGGCCGGGTGCGCTATGGGCCCCATCGTCGCTTTGCTTTTTTGAAAATTGTCTTCTTTATTTTGTCTTCGTACTCTGCTGGCAATCCGCTTTCCGTAAAGTTTGAATAACTTTGCGTAAAGTTAATAATGCTATCCTGTCTGTTGCTTTCAGGTGCTACTTTCGGCTGCTGCTTTCCACTATATCTTCTTTATGTCTTTGTCTTGTATTAACATCTTTCAGCTTTGTATGCTGTCCGTTGTTTTTACCTTAGGTGTCTAAATTATGTAGGGCCACGGAATCAAAACTCATGCCTGAGTCATAGGCGTCATTTGGGTCCTGTGCATCCTGTTCATAATTTTCTTCTGAACCAGTGTCTGAAACATGATCTTCCGGTACCTGGAATATATTACTTTGTCCTGTACCTTGTCTTGGATTTGAAGGAACTGGCAGTTCCTCTTTTAGTTCTATAGAAGTTACATGTATATCTTTTTCTGGTTCTTGGGTCTGATTAGTTATTTGTTCTTGAAATATTTGTTCGAGGGTGTCTTTTATAATTTGTTCTATATTCTTTTGCTGTTTTTTCTTTGTCTGTTTGCTCCTTGCTCGGGATGTAGATCCGGTGAGAGTTTGCGGGAGCTTGCGTCTAGTCTTAGAGGAAGTAGCTTCCTCATTTTCACTTTTTGGCAAAGTGACAGCCGTCAACGGGTTTGATAAGTCTTTACCGGCAATCGTTTGCACCGGACTAGTTGTATCTATACCTGATACAATAGGTTTCTTAGCATTCAGAAGGGAATGCACACCTGTCTCATTCATTTTAGATGGAGATGGAGAACTCTGGGGTTGAGTCTGAAATTTAGTTTGTCTGAGAATGAGTTCTAATTTAGTGACTTGCTCAATGAGGTGTATATTTTGTATTTGGAGCTCTTCTTTTGTCTGATTTAATCTTTTGAAGGCTTCTGTCATTGTATTACAATGATCGCAAAAGATTACCTTATCTGTGTCTTTTTGTATTCTGTATTGTGGAGTCTGGTTTTGTTGGTGTCTGAGGGTTGGAGAGAGGTAATAGTTAGGTCCGAGGGTTCCCCGGGCATAATCTAAAGCTTCGGTAAAATCGTTGAAGCCTTTGAATAAAGGGGTTTTAAAGTCCTTTATGGAGTCTACCACTTCTAACCAAGTCTGGAAAACACCGTTTGTCTTTCCGTGAACCACAACATAAAATTTAAATTTTTTGTCCTGGTTTTTCTCATGGAAATAACAACATATACTATTTAGAGTTGCCACAAAGTGGCTGTTGTCCTTTCTGCTGTGGGCTATCCACAGGTTGTCTACGAGGCATTTTTGCTGCTTGTCTATAGCAAAATCTGGCAAAACTTTAAATGTCATGTTAGATGGGGGGTAAGATATCAAGTTATTCTTACCGAAAACAAGTCTTTCTAAAGGGGGAGTCTCAAGGGCAGTTATGGGCCTGAAGTTCAGGTTCCCCAATACTGATTGTCTATAAGTGTCTGCGGGTTTGGCTGGGCCTTTCCCTTTGTCTGCGGGTTTGGCTGGGCCTTTCCCTTTGTCTTTCTGAGTCTTTTGAGACGTGCTCATTCTGCTGCAAGATCGAAAAACATGTTAGCCTGGATCAAGTCTGATGGATCTTTGGGGTTTTTCTTTAGTTATTGCTAGTCTACTTAGTTGGTCTGCTAGATTATTATCTTTACCTTTAATGTGTTCAAAGGCTAGATTATAAATTGATATGGTGTCTAAGAAATTTAGCCACCTACGTCTGCTACTGCTTTTATCATTTATCTTTTGGTGAAACTTTACTATAGCTTCACAGTCTGTTCTTACCAATGTCTCAGGTTTATTTAAAATGTGGAGTCTAAAGGCATTTAGAGCATATATCACTGCTAAAATTTCTACGTCTATGCTGCTCATATTACCCTTTTCTCGATATTTGCCGCTTTGATAAGCACAAATACGTTCTGAAGATTTACTACAATATTTATTAGTCTTTGCCTTTAACACCGCGCCCCATCCTTCAAAGCTTCCATCTGTTTCTATAATCAGATAGTCGTTCTCCAAAGGCATGCTTAGATCCGGAATATTCTGGATCCGCTGTTTTAAGAGCTTAACTATTTTAATATCTTCGGCGTTAAACTTTTTCTGGCCTGTAGAACCTGTCTTTGAATAAAGAGGTCCTGCAACTTTACCCAAATCTTTAATGAAGGTTCTGGCATAATTTAAAATTCCTAAAAACTTTTGAAGGTCTTTAGTATTATCTAATCTATCAGGCATATCTAGTGCCTTCTTTGCTATATGGGGTTGGAGCTTGATCTTTCCTTCTCCAATTGTAACACCTAAAAAATTTATGTATTTTTTACACAGTACCATTTTCTTTTTACTGATAATTAATCCATTATTCACAAAAAGTCTGAAAACGGTCTGAAGATGTCCTA
Organism: Anisodus tanguticus; assembly: GCA_034509755.1. Lineage (NCBI taxonomy): Eukaryota > Viridiplantae > Streptophyta > Magnoliopsida > Solanales > Solanaceae > Anisodus > Anisodus tanguticus. The sequence continues at coordinate 22,763,641 of CM067544.1, read as the reverse complement.
AGTGTTCCGTTATATTATTACTAAATACTAAAATGTCATCTATGTAGACTATAGTAAATTTTTTGTATTCTCCGAATATATCATCCATTTTTCTTTGGAAGATTGGTGGAGCCGTCTTTAGGCCAAATGGCATTACTAGCCATTCGAAATGTCCTTCTGGACAAGTGAATGCTGTCCATTCGATACTGGCTGGGTGCATTTTGACCTGCCAATAGCCTGACTTACAAACAAATTTACTAAATTTAGTCTTTCCCTGAATTCTATTAATTAATTCAGTTTTGTCTGGTAATTTATATCCATTGCTCCGAGTGTTGTCATTTAACCTTTTATAATTAATTACCATTCTAGCCTTACCTCTGACTTGTTCAGAATGGTTTCTTACTATAAAAGCTGCCGACCTGTGTTTCGAAGTGGATCTTCTTATGATTTCTAAATCTAGGAGTTCTTTAATTGTAGACTTAAAATCGTCTAGGTCTTGGTTTGTAGATTCTATAGAGGCTGTTTTAATTATATATTCAGGATTAATAATATCTAATTCACAAAGAATCTTATTATTATTCCAATGTCTAAGTGGTTTTTCACCTATAATCTCTAATTCGTCTAGGATTTTTACTATTTTGTCTAAGTCTTTTTGATCTTTAATAATTCCTATTTTATCTATACCCTTTTTAAAATTATAAAGATATGTGACTATATCTATTAGATTATAGTCTTTTTCTAAGTAATCGTCTGTTTCTTGGTAATCTTCTAAATCTTCTATTTCAAGTCTGTTGCTGTTTTGGCAACAATATTTTTCACTATTATTACAGTCTTTACAGCAACTATCCTTTTTATTTAGCTGGCTGATTTGAGACGTCTGATTAACTTTTGTTTCTATCTTTTGTGTCTGAACTGGTGAATATGTACTATTCTTTTGGAATATTATTCCGTCTCTTGTAATAGTACAGCTACCGTTGTTATTTAATAGGAAATCTAATCCTAAAATAAAGTATGTATTTATATTTAATTCTCTTACTAAAATCTTGTTTATTTTATAACTAGGATTATAGAACTTATCGCAAGTATTTATAAAACTTATACTTGCTTCTTGTAAGTAGTATTTATAAAAATTATGCGTTCCATCCATTTGCACGGCTGAAGACGGTTTATCTAGCGTCTTAATTAAATTACTAGGTACAATCTTTTTGTTTAGGATACTACTAGTACAACCTGTGTCTATTAAGGCTAGAGTAGTTATTTCATAGTCTTTAATTTTAATTTTGGTTAACAGTCTCAATGAGCTAAACTTCTTGTCTTCGTTGCAGATTAAAGAACTGTTTATAATTTCTGAGGTGGCTGATCTGTTCATCAATTCTGAAGAAACGTCAGCTTCTTTTTCTACTGCTTCATCATCTAAAGAATTGTCTAGTTCTATTTGTTTTCCTTTTTCTATCCTCGCTAGTCTCATTTCTAATGTATTCATTCTAGTTTCTAGTGTCATTAATGTTATTGTAATTGTTGAGTCTATTATATTATGTTCTACTATTTTTTCCAGAACTTCTTTATATTTAATTCTTTTTGGAGGCATGTTATACATCCTTCCATGTAGCAATTCTTGCATCTGGCCCTTTTACTTCTACTTGGGAACCACTTACAAACGCAACATGCTATACTGTCTATACCTTTATTTTTTTCAAAGATATGCTCACAATCTGTTGTAGTATTTACTAAATTATTTAAATCTTCACTTATTTGTAAATTCTCTATTCCTATTTCATTTATAAAATTATCTGCTTCGGAGTCTGAAGAGTCTATCTGGTTATTACCTTCTTCTTGTGTGCTTACTATAGAATAAATACTCTCTGTGTCTGACATATATTCGTCTACGCTAATTAGAGTTTCTTGAAAGTCTTCGATTAGTTGGGCATTTTTTGAATTATTATTTATTCTTTTGGGGCATGTATTGGCTAGGTGCTCTATACTGCCACAAGTAAAACATTCTAGTCTATTTTTATATGTCCTATCATTTCTGTATTTCCTTATGTGCTTATTTTTGTCTAGAGTATGGTTTCTTAGCGGTTGATCTTCTAAGATAGTACTTCTTTTTGTCGTACCTATCATAGTTCTGATAACCGTATTTTTTCTTCTTTTTATAAGGTTTTCTCTTTTGTGGGTCTTTGTCATAACTTTGAGTTGTGTATATAACGCTTTTACAAAAACTCAACTCGTTTTGTTTGAGTTGTTTCTGTATTTGCAAGTTTGTACACTTCTCTTGGAGAATTTCCATTATATGCTGGATTCTATGTCCTATTGACCATCTAGCGTTCGGGTTTTGTAATATCCCTTCCCGCTTTCCCCAACGGTCTTCTATTTCTCTACCCAAAGCTCCTGGTAGTTTGTTAAAGAGCTTTTTACCTAAGTCTTGATCAAACGAGTTACCGCTGATCGTACAATAATAAAAGAAATCATTTAAGAATTTCTTGATATAAATCCAATTACTTATACTAAGTTGTTCTAGTTTAATTAATGCATTTTTCTGTAAGATTATTAATTCACTATTTGGGTCTTCTCCAGTAATAAGAGTATGTATCTTATTTGTGAAGTTATAGGGATTTGATCCCATAGACACCAAGTGATGGAATTCTTCTGGGAAATTAACCTTGTAAGCTTCCCACAAGGCTTTAGTAGATTCTCCCAAAAATGTTTCTAAGTATTTGTACATTATTTCTGGGTCTGTTTCTACATAACTCTGTATATAGTCTGCTACTACGATACCTTTCCATAAATCAATTACGGAATTCCATCTTTGGGGATCGTGTGCCGCTATATTCAGAATCTTACCTCTGTTTCCTCCTTCTTGGAGGGTTATATTTTCTTCTAGGGGTAATCTTTTACCTGATGGCTTAACCTGTTGTTGTACAGGTTCTTCTGCTGTTCTAAATACTCTTCTTCTAGGTACATTACCTGTACTAGTATTTACTGTGATGTTCTCCCCAGCTGTTCTCTGGAAAGGACTTGAGCTAGAAGCACTGGCTTCCATTAGTTCTTTGTAACTAATTTCTGAATTGTTTTCGAAGTCTTGATAACTATTTTCTAGACCGTCTTTTAAATCTATTTCGCTATCTATTGAGAAGTCTTTCCAGATTTCTTCAAACATGTCTGTTTTTTCTCTGGCAATACGTTCTTCTCTGTACCCTTCATTGTCTGTTCTTTTTGTACAGTTTTTAAAATGTTCTATTGTTTCATCTAATTCCATGTTATCCTTTTTGCATCCTTTGCATTTAAATAACATTTTTGGTTTCTGTCTTTTCAGGTCTCGGGCTTTTTCTATAGCGATGTCTACTTCATATCCTTCTGGGATAATTTCTATGTTCATTAAGTTTAATTCTTCTTCTGCTATAGTGCTTTCTTCTTCAAAGTCTTTTTGCGGAGTGTAATTATAATCTGTAAATCTTATGGAGGTTTCTCCATGTCTATTTGTATATTCTAAATGCGAGGCTGGTTGCAATACTTTCTTTTTAGTATTGAATCTATCTAATTTCCATTCTAAGCCTGCGTATTCTTCTGGTTGTATTTTAGTTGGCTTTATTAAATTAATGCCTTTATTACTCATAAGTTCTACTACATCATTTATTTTAATTTTAAATTTTGTATTACTACTA